>CAJGYO010000011.1:28851104-31251104 GCA_904845875.1 Miscanthus lutarioriparius | reverse complement strand
AAAACGGATCGGATTGGACGGATATCACTGATATTACATTTGTTTTCGTATTTCTGTCCGGATTCGAATTCGAATACGGATAGTGTCAACCATGCCGGATAGGATATGATTGGATATCGACATCATAAATATACGATTTAAGTATTTGGATACGGATACAATATCAAATATTTAATATCCGAACTCGGATACGGACAGATCTGAACCCCTCTAAACGGATTCGGTCTCGAATACGGTCAGAAAATATCCGTACCGTTTTCACCCCTACATCATTGACCTCTTATATGAAATATGCTTTCATAGCTTACTTATAGGATGTGGTAGGTGTCAATGCTTTCGTTTATGAACTTGGTCAAATTAAGAATATTTTAACTTAAAACAAATTCAGAAATACGTATATATAGTCGTGATCTAAATAACTGCGTGATCACTGAAGAGCCAAAGCAAACCAGAACCACGTTTTGTGCACATGCGCACAGCAGTACAGCACGGTTGACGGAGAGAAGCCGACCGACGTGGCAAAAGTTCAGAACCAAAAACACAAACATATTAAGCATATATATACGCCGGGCAAAATTCCATCTTTAAGTAGTGCGTAGCTTCAGTTCACATGATGTGGCAGCCTGCTTCTGGCTGTTCCTCGCATACAAACGTCGGCGTCGGCGTCGGCGGCGGCGGCGGCCCGCGGTAATAACCGCCGTAGTACGGCGGCGGGCACGCCCCCCAGAGCTTCTTGAGCTCTTCTTCCGCTTTCTTCTTCGCTTCTTCCACCTTCTTCTTATCTTCTTCCGCCTTCTTCTTCTTGGCTTCTTCTTCCTTCTTCTTCTTCTCCTCCTCCTCCTTCTTCTTGTCCTTCACTTCCTCCACCAAAACGATGTCGGCTAGGCAGACCTTCTTGCGCAGGCGGTTGATCAGGCAGGGGATGTCGACGCTTTCTCCTACCACCTCCAGCCGGTCCTCGCCGGCGGTCGCCACCGAGGTCACTCCTGCATATACATCATACATCGAGGCGCGCAGTGCTAAGTACTCATGCACAAGAGTGTATTCATGGATATGTGGACGGATCACGAAGTTCGATAATCAAGATAGTAATAGCTAGCAAGCTAGTGTGATGGTGTGTACCGACAAATTTGGATGCCAGCTGCATGGCTTTAGACCGGTTCTTGGAGTTCGGCACCCCCAGCCTGATCACAGTCTTTTGCTGCAACAACAACGACGAGCCCAAGCTACCATCAGTTTCTTTTGGCAGGACACAAGTTCATATATACATACTCCGTTAGTCCAAAAAAGATTATATAATTCTAAATTTAAACCAAGTTAATTTCCTCAAGTTTGACTAAATTTATATAAAAAATAACTTTATGTGTTCAAATATTTTTACTATGTAAAAATACATTTCATGGTTAGTTGAATTATAATTATTTACTGTAGTGTCATAAATGTTAGTATTTTGTTATAAATTTGGTCAGATCGATCTAAAATTGTGGCTTCTTAAAAGTGAGAATCAAATATTTTTTACATATATGGGAACACGTACATGGCGAATCAAAGTAAAGAGCAAATAAAACAGAAGGCCTGCTTGGCTACTACCTTGGACATCGCGTCGATAGCCAGTCTCCCGCAGCCGATTTACGTGCTCCGAATGATGATGGGAAAGAAGGAAAGAAAAACTGTGACGGTGGCTACGCTGATCGGCTATATATGTTTTTGGGCTGCTGGTGCAACTACACAGACCAAGAGAGACCGAGCCTCAGCTCGAGTGGCTAGCGGCGGCAGTGGCCACGCAGTGTTTGAATAGATGCTATAACTGTACCCAGACGAGAGGCTTTAAAAAAACACACAGACCAAGAGCTAGCAGCCTACTAATTAAGCCTTGGTTGTGATTTGTGAATGAGCAAAGCTACGCTCTCGGGGCTCGTTCATTTATACACACGCGCGCGGGCAAAATGCCAAAATGTAAGGCGGCTAATAATTAATAAAGAGATAATAGTATAACCGACTAGAGGAGACCACGTATCGATCCGAGGAGGAGGCCGTCAACGGTATGGGTCTCCATCTTGCTAGACAAAGTTGAGCGCGGCTGTCGCTTCTCTCCGAGGGCAACAGCAACACGATCGAGCACGGCGACCACGGAGTACATCTTTCCCTTCCAAATCGTTGGACTAGTGCCAACTACAAGCCAACGACTGACTTAACTGACGTACAGCCGCGCAGTTCGATCACATCAAGCACGCGCGATTCCGGATAAACGGACAAAGATTTACCCTATTTTCCACATAATGCTTTGAGTTCATCACCAAGCCGAAGGTGCCTAGAACCAGGAATTTGCTTTCAACGTATCAAAACGTCTTACGTCTCACAGACACTGTGCCAGACTGCCAGGGTCATCTGTAGTAGCAGACGGACTTCTCAACTTTATTACACACGGAGAATTCGTGCGTGTGTGAGGATGCTTACATCATAGACGACGGGCCGGGTGTTTACCGGTCTGCGATGGCCGCAATCACAGACGGGTTTTTGCTGCCTTGTGTTCTCGGTTCTTGCGAGTTTTGCGGGTCCTCTTGCTCACCTTTCCTCTTTACTAGCTTGACATGTAGTTTACTTTTTGCTTTTCTTCCTTTTTTTTCGTGCAAGATTTTGTTCTGGTTACATGCCCTTGCTGTTTGCTCGTTGCGGTTGGCTGACATAATTATAGTTTCTCCTCACTGTTGTTGTCCATGCTATTTTGTAGAGCCTTTTACCTGTGTGCCATTATAAAATATGGTCCTGACCTACAGGCCATTAAAAAGTTCGAACGGTGCCATGACGCTAAACTTTCTTCTCTTCCACGTCATTCCGTTCGCCTTCGGTTAGGTTTCCACCGTTTGACAGCCCTGACATACGGGCCCGACCAGTGATAATGTCCATAATACCCTTCTCTTATAACCTTGTCCTCTCCCTTTCTCTCTCAGGCTAGTGGGGCCAAGCTGCATGTGACCCGGTCACCGTCTTCCTCATCCTTTTATCTTCATCTACCTGCGCGTCGTCGTGGTAGAAGAAGTTGTTCTCTTCACACACAGCCGCCGCACCGCCATTCCTCTCCCGCTCCATGGCCGGTTGGGCGCCCCGGCGTCTCGGTCTCGCACCCCACTGCCAGGCAGCCGCGGCTCGGGCGCGGCGCCGATGGCGGCGGCAACGGCGGTGGGCGGGCACCTCGAGGCGCTCTACTCGCTGGCCGTGATCCAGTTCAACGGCAGCAAGGACGACCGCGACCTCCGCGAGCTGGGCCACTGCCTCCAGGATGGCTACGGCATGCACCGGCCCATGTTGGACGGGCGGCGCCTCCTCATCCAGGCGAACACGTGCAAGCTCCAAGCCACGGTGACTGCCTCCGCCTCGGTGGCAGGGGCGGGGGCTGGGGCCGACGGCGGCAAGGCGCGTCGGCACTCGTGCCTCCTGAGCAACTTCGGGTGGCGCGCCGCTGCCGGCGACGCGCACACGGCCAACCGGTTCCTTGTGGGCTGGTTCGCATCGCGGCCGCTGGGTGTAGTGGCGACAGCACCCGGCGACGCGGGTGGCAACGGCAAACCCGGGACCGCGGCGGCCTCACTGGAGGAGGACGCTAGCGGCGCGCTGCGGCTGTGCTCGCAGGCGCTGTGCGGGCGGCCCGATACGCGGCGGCACGAGTTCAGGCGGTGCTCGGTGTGCGGCGTGGTGAAATACTACTCCCGCGCGTGCCTAGCGCTGCACTAGAAGATGGCGCACAAGGCCGAGTGCATGCCAATGGACCGGTGGCTCGACGTCGGCGGCGTCACCGCTGCGCAGCCCAACGCCATGGGCCACTGCCGCCGGGAGCCACCGCAGCCGCCAGCTGCTACGCGTGGGCGCCGCCGCGAGCGCCCCGCCCCACGCCGCGGACGCGCGGGCCGTCCTCGACGCTAGTAGTGCGGGCGCTGCCGTAGGCGCCCCGCCCACCCCAGTGGCTGTGCGGGCCATCCTGCAAGAAGAGCAGGGCTGGAGCCCCACGGCCGCGGCAATTGTCCGCGAGGTGCTCGGCGCGAGCTGTCCGGACACCGCAAGCGAGCCGACAAGGATGACGCGGTCGCGGCTGCGAGCGAGGAGACTGCGTCCACGGTGGCGAGGATGCACGCGCGGCGTCCACGGCAACAAGGACGGGCTGCTGGACCGGGAGCGCAGCAAGCGCCGGAGGGGCAGGACCGCAGGAGCGCGACATGCGTGGGGATGGATTGGGAGAGGGGGGCATTTTGTACATTTCCCCTGGTCGGGCCCAAATGTCAGAAGGCGGACGGAATGGCGTGAAGGACAAGAAAGTTTAGCGTCATGGCACCCGGGTGCGTTTAAACTTTTCAGTGGCATATAGGTCAGGACTATCTTTTATAATGGCACACAGGTAAAAAGCTCTATTTCGTATATGAGCTGTGTGCTCGAGAAGTGACAAAGATCCAGACCGAATCATGAGCTCAGTAGGTGGTTTATTTTGTTGTGCTAAAAGCCTTTTTTTTTAGATCTGGTTGCCTGGCTTGATCATATTAATAAGCAAGAATAAGCAAAGTCAACGTCTATTACATGCGCGAGAAGCGTAGCCAATCGCAGTGGCACAGCGTAGGTGGAGAAAGCAAGAAACTAATTACTCACTAAACATTTTTTACGAGCTGCCGACAAGAGCTTTGCCGGGCATGTATTGATAAAGAAGAAGGTTACAAAGACATAACACTACAAACTCACACAACGACAATCACTGAAGAAACCTAAGCACTGACGACGAAGGAACACCCTATGCGAGTGAGGCGAACTTTGTTGGGGGGAGAGGGTTTTCAATAACGATGCCTCCAAGGAGGTTGTGACGTTCTTAGACGCCGCCACCGTCAACCGAAAGACCGGCTCTAGTTTTTTCAACCATGAGAAACACAGGAGATGGGGGACCTCACAACAATGCCTCCAACGAGGAACATGATGCAAAAAGCAACACCATTGCTAGATCGACAGAGTCGAGCAGGGCTTTCATCTGAAAATCTCCCAAATCCTAATTCAACCCCCAAAACAAAAGGCCCACCATTGCCGCACCAAACTAGTCATGCCATGCGAGGCTAGCCACCGAGGCAATGTCCGCAGAAAGCCATCATTAGTGGGAAGATGCTGCTATGCTGAACAAGTCGCAGGCCTGCGTGACCTGTCACCATGGCGCCAGCTTCAAAGCCGCCACTATCCCACCAAACACCAGACATCCACGGATGGCCACACCAAAGCCGCTGCAGACGAACCAACAAGCTTGTAGCATCGATGTCAATTCCCCACACCGGCAGCCAACGACGAAGAGCCGTCTACAACTGGTTGGCACAGCTGTAGAAGACTGGTCGCAGACATCCGTGACCATCCATCGCGGCGCCAGTCCAAAAGGACCGCAGCCAACCGAGTCGTCACCAACTCCTTCCAGATCGCCAAAGAAGAGTCTGTAATGGCAAACGGACCTCAACTTCATCACAGACGGAGAATTTGTGCATGTGTGATGATGCTTACAACATAGACGGGCCGAGTATCTACCCGTCTGTGATGACCGCAATCACAGATGGGGTTTTGCTGTCTTGTGTTCTCGGTTCTTGCGAGTTTTGCGGGTCCTCTTGCTGACCTTTCCTCTTTACTAGCTTGGCATGTAGTTTACCTTTTGCTTTTCTTCCTTTTTTCGTGCAAGATTTTGTTCTGGTTACATGCTCTTGCTGTTTGCTCGTTGCGGTTGGCTGACATAATTGTAGTTTCTCCTCACTGTTGTTGTCCATGTTATTCTGTACACGAGCTGTGTGCTCAAGAAGTGACAAAGATCAAGACCGAATCATGAGCTTAGTAGGTGGTTTATTTTGTTGTGCTAAAAGCTGATGTTTTGGTTTCAGTAGTAAGTGCGAACACAAGGTTGAGATGTGCCCTTGTGTGTCGAGTTTGTGATGAGTAATTGTCGGCTTTGGTTGTGTTTGAAGACTAACCATTGTGTGAGTGTGTGTGCAACATGTCTCTTTGTTGTGTTTGTGTGCATGTGTGGAGCACAGAGATGATCGACGGGCATGGAGAAGGTCAAGTAGAGACAGGCCGTGCTGATGAACTGGGAGCGGCGAATGGTGAAGGATGGATGTGAGACATGGGCTGAGAGACCAAGATGGTCGGAAGACTACATGTGGTAGCTGACACTTGGGGACATCAACAAGTAAGAGCTCATGAGGAGTAGTAGACCGTGTTGGCCAAGTCAAGATGATGGTTGACCAAGTCAAGCGGAGGTGCAAGAGGACTTGGTGATAGGGCAGTCAAGGACAACACTGACACGTGTCGAGATCGTGGAGGAGGCGTAGCAGATACGCTTCTCCAGGTGGTTTGGGCGGCCTCAAAACCACCGATTGGATGGTTTATCAAGTCTGGGCCTCACCAAAATCCGGTTAGAGTTTCAGCAGGAATAGGAGGAGGCATGTGACGTCATCGGGAAGCTTGCGTCGAGGTGAAGCAAAGTCATGAAGAGCCCATGGCCATCGGATGCTTGGATCTCATCAACTTCTTCATCTTGTTCCTATGACACGACAATACAACCCACCACGCTCGCCACCTCCAATAGCCAGATCCGGCGAGACCTCTGCAGCACCAAAGGATATCCATAAATGACATGTTGTCGACGGGAATCGCGGAGTTAAGGTCGAATTCGCCGACATCAAGCCCAAAGCAGGAGCCTCTCGGCGCGCTGAAGGTGGGTGCGGCCGCTGAGGGGGTGGAGATAGGGAATAGTGGATCCCAGGTGGCTTCCTCGTCGGTGAACTCGTCATGGTTGTCCATCCCATGGAGGTCTGCTTGTGGCGGCGTGGGTCGCAGCGGTGGTCTGCTTGCGACGACTAGGGTTTGGTGCTCGTGGAAGCTGTCATGGGCTTGCAGAAAAGAAACACGGCCGGTGGGGAGTTGCAAGAGCGGTGGGAACGAGCGCGCTGCCAAAAAAAGTTGAAGGGCAGTTTGGTAAATATCCAATTTTAGTTGCCATTAGCCTATCAGCTGGGCTTGAACAGCTATTGGGATTAGCTGGTTACCATTAGCTTTTTTAAGACAAAAAAGAATTATATTAGATTATAGCTAGGTACAACATCACGTTACAAGCACTCTAGAATACACTACATATATCCAAAAACTAATTTTCATCTAAATTATACCTACGCTATGAATAGCTCCAAAACCCAAATCCAAACTTGTATGACGCTTCGTATGGATGACCGCACCAGCAAACACTCAGCAAAAGACTTGAGAACAGATGCCCAATGAACGACGGCCAACATTCCTGCATGCAGACTTGAGGAACTTCTTCTTTCTTATGTCTTCCTTCTTCTTCTTCTTCTTCTTCTTCTTCTTCTTCTTTCTGCCACCGAAGAACGAGGAAGACTGATCTGAAACATATTCTCCCTAGTCCTTCATTGTGGCTAGATCTAACCACAACAAAAAGGAGAAGAGACCGGAGAAAATTATTCCATGGTGGCGACATCATCTCCACCTTGATGTCGCCGTTCGGAAAGAAAAATCTCCATGTCGTCATGCAGAGGAAGATGTTGACGCCATAGTTATCGCCCTCATCTTGAACAGAGCCGCCATGGAGAAAACAAATCCAGCCTGCCCCCTTGCCATCGCCAGAGAGGAGGAGATAAATCTCCAATACTAAAAAACCTGACATGGAGAGACCCTAACCCTAACGACTCGATCTACTAGAAAAAAAACTTATTAAAAACGATGGATCCCCACTTCCTCTGGTCTCTAGTGAGATGTCAGAGGGGGAGGGAGGGGGACCAGCGGTGGTGGAGGCGGGGGGACGGGAGCGGTGTTGTGAGTCGCGGGACGCGAGGGCGAGTCACGAAGCGGTATTGTGAGTTCCTGAAGGCCAAACTTTGGGAGTTAGCAAAAAGTGACCAGCGGTGGTTACCATTAGCTGGGAAGCCTTCTAGCTGCTAATGGGATGGGTTGTTTGGATCTGCCACAACTAAAATTAGCCGGCTAAAATTTAGCTGATGGATCAAACAAGGCCTTATGAAGATAGTCCAAAGAAACAACCGTTGTATAAATGGACTTTTAGAGGCAGATCTCTTGATAAGACCACATCTAAAAGTGGTTATAATTATAAATTAATAGAGGCAGGCTTTTTAAATGTCACATGTGTAAATTAATTTACAAACACGGCTTAAGAGGTCTGCCTCTATAAATATTCTTTTTCAGATGAAGTATCAAAATTGTATTGCTCAATAAAATTTGCAATTTTGTAGTTGACACACTAGTAGAGAACAGACCTTTCATCCGAGGCTAAAATGGGCTCTAGTCCCGGCATTTTTTGCGCCCGGGACTAGAGAGACCTTTAGTCCCGGTTGGTGTCTCCAACCGAGACTAAAGGTCCCTGCCCAACGGCTACTGCGCTCGGCACAGTGGCAGGGGACCTTTAGTCCCGGTTGGAGACACCAACCGGGACTAAAGGTGGACATTACTCCCGGTTGGAGCCACCAACCGGGACTAAAAGTCATCCAACATTTAGTCCCGGTTGGTAACACCAACCCAGGCTAAAGGTCCTCCGATGGGTTAGTTCAAAAGGGAAGCATCCCATCCATTGTTAGATGTGTTGTGTAGGTAGGGTGGTAAGCTACGCGCGAGACTATGTATGAGGTCTTGTGTTCGAATTTCACGAGACGCAGCGGTGGGAGGCATTATTTTTTTTAAAGCTGGGAGGATCTTTAGTCCTGGTTGGTGTTATGCACCGGGACTAACCGGTTCCCGACCCGGGACTAAATGACCCCAGGACCCCCCTTTAGTCCCGGATGCTTACTCCCGGGTGGGGAACCGAGACTAGAGGGGGTTCTCCACCGGAGTAAAGTCGGTCCCTCCACTAGTGACAAGTGTTGAAATCATTTAGAGTCCTCAAAATTTGTTTTAAATTCTTAGGTTTTGAAATTTAAAATTTAGAATTTTCAAATGACTTGGGATGTTGACATAGTCTGTATTATAAAGGAGCGAAGGAATTGAAAATCATTTGTTACCTAAAAAATTTTCTACCCATTTTGATTGACATGTGGAGCTACGAGAGAAGGACGGCAGCAACATACGAAACATGCGCGTGTTTTCCACTGCCGATGACACCTCCCTCGCGATTTTTTTCACCAAAGCGCCGCGTACCCGCCCGCACGTACCCGCCTGCCCGCGCAACGCTTCACGCTTCCTCGCGCAGGGAAACCGCCGCAGACCCGCCCGTCCTCATCGCGACTTCTCGCGCACGGGAAAACCGGCGGACCGACCACGCATCGCCAACATCGCCGGCGTCGCCTCCGCCCGCACCGCCGCGCGCTGCGGCCGTCGCTACGAGAGTGCCGTCGCTGGCAGCAGACGACCTACTGCTCCTTCTCTTTCCCTCCCACACGCTCCACAAAAACGTTGTCCTGTTCAAGTACGCGCCACTTGCCGAGGACCTCCACGCCGACTCCAACGGAGGCGCCTGCCTCCTGCTCCACTGCCGGACCTGACGAGAAGAAGGCTACGTCTCCGCTCAGAAGGAGTCCCACCGCCTCCCAGGTATGCTCTCCATCCACCTTCGGTGTTGATCTGTGACTGATTTGAATTGGAAACATGGGCAATGGTTTGTAGAGAGGCAGTAGACGGCGGACGCACCGTGGACGAAGCGGCCGGCAGGGGAGGACGACGTCGCAAATCGCCAGCAGACCCGCTCCCGCTCTAGCAGTGCCACCAGCTGCCGCCGCTGAAGCCTTTGCCGAACTCCACCCCGCCGCCGCCGGCGTCGATCTCCTCCTCCACATCCTCCCCGCCGACGAGCTTCGCAGGCGGCCGCCGTGGGTGCCCTTCTCGCTTTTCTTTGAGTAACACTCTTGCTGTGCCTCACCGGAGCCCGATTTCTCTCTCCAGTTTCTTCGCCGCTCAGCTGTCTTCTCGGTGAACCCCGCGACGTCGAGATGAGTCTCATCGAGTTCGCGGTAACGCCCTCTTCCTCCCGGTGCCTCACCTCGCCGGCGATCATGGCACACGAGCAGGCAGAGCAAAGCAGCCGGCCGTGTGTGCCTTTGGTTGGCATCACCACGATGTCATGCATGCTAATCATGGCCGTTTTCTTGTAGAAAAACAAAACCAAAAATACCACCTGTATACATGTATACATGCACACACCCTCAACCGTCCATATCTTGACCTGCGGCCAGGATTAAAAGGCCATAACCCTTCAGTCGTGGACATGGTTCACGGTGAACCGCAGACACACCACACCACCGGTCCACGGTTCATGGACCGAGACCGCAGCATAGTGCGCACAGCGTTACACTCTAGCCCCTTTGTTCGATCCAAATAAAATCACTGTTTTCTGTGCCTTGCGAAAATCATCTGCTACCCCTGTCATCTACAGATAATACGGTATACGTCCTTGTCAGCAATAAACCTCCCAACAGAATTAGTTTTCTACCTCCTTTCTTATTCAAATGTGTTTCAGGCGATTCTTGCATTGTAGTTTTGGGCTGGGACGGTATAATTTTAATCATGACTAATGATCTATGCAACATGTGAGACGGTAATCTTTTTAGTAACATGGTGATTAGGAAAATCCGGCAGGATGGTTGGTCATGGTTTGGAAATGGTGGAATGGGTACTGCCAAAATAATTTTGCTAAATTCATAACTTTATCATAACTTTATCCTCTGCCTGTGAAAAATATGTTTTCATATGTTACTCTAACCAAAATTTCATCATTTATTAAATGATTTATGTGATTTCGTTTCCTTATGTTGGCAAAAAATAATAAATTTGTATAGACCTAATAGTAGGAACGTAAGGCATTAAAATGTAACGCAGAAGCATTTTGGAGTGCTAAATGTATGAAATAAGTACTGACAAAGTTTGTGTAGGTTTGCCTAACAATGAGGAGGAAACTCGGGGCAAAAAATGTGAAAATCAACGAGATAGGTATGCTGCATTGCCTAGCGACGAGAAGGACAAAGTTCGAGCCAAGAAACGTGAATATCAGCATAGATGTCGGGCTCGTCTGAAGGCCGAGGCTGATGCATCCAAATTGATTGCACCATATGAAATCACAGCTAAGGAGGAAGCTCAGGCCAAAAATCGTGAGTATCAACGAGAAAGGTATGTTGCATTACCTAACCACAAAAAGGAGGAATTTTAGGAAAAAATCATGAATACCAACGTAGTCGTCGGGCTCGTCTAAAGGCCGAGCGACGAGAAGGACAAAGTTCGAGCCAAGAAACGTGAATATCAGCATAGATGTCGGGCTCGTCTGAAGGCCGAGGCTAATGCATCCAAATTGATTGCATCATCTGAAATCACCAATACTAGAATGGATGATAAAGGCAACTCTTGTAAGAGCAAATGGGACATGGCTTCACAAGTTGATAATATAGGTATTTTGCTTTGGTTTTTGCTCTCCACTTTTTTTGTTTCTACTTTTCTTTTTTGTTTTTGGTCTTTACTCTCAATTGTTGCAACTGTTCATTTTAGCAAAAATAGTACTTTCAAATATTTTTGAGTCTTTTAGATCAAGGCACTCGTGAAGATCAAGGCACTCTAAAGCACATGGCCATGAAGAGGTATAGGCATGCAATGCCTGGTAATAAGGAAGATGAGGTCCTTGCTTAAAAACGTGAGTATCAACGTAACTATCGAGCTAAGTTGAGTGCTGCCGCCAAGTCCAAGAAATTCTTAGCATCAACCCTTAATATGTCAGGTATGATACTAATATATTTTTAACTATACATGTAGTGTCGAACATGTAAATATCTTAGGCATGATACTAATATATTTTCACCTATACATGTAGTATCAAACATTTCAGGTATGGTAGTAATGTTTCCTGCTTAATCCTATCTATTTTAGGTGTTAGAAAAGGTGTATATCAACGTGATTATCTTGCACATAAAAAAGTTAATTAAGGAGCTTTCAATTGTGGCATTTGGGAACCAGAAGACACATTGCATGGAATAGAGGGTATGAAAAGTTTAAACTATGTACTTGTACATCCCAAAAATACATTGTATATGCAATGAGTAATGGTCTAATATTTTTTCAATAGAAAATGATTTAGATCAATAGAACCCAAATGAAGATTGCCCTGACATCTACGAGGATGATGAAGCTAGAATATTCAATGATAAAGGTGAGCTTGTGAGGATTTTTTCCTATATATTATTCTTTATTGATGCTCATGCAAATTTCAGAAATTTTGATTTTAAATTGCAGATTTCAAATACGAGTATTCTATAGAACCCACAACAAGAATAAATGGTGGGACTTCCTGAGACCCATCATGTCTTGAAGAAAGTGCAGAACTGTTTTTATTGTTGTGCAAAGAGGTTTGAAGGTGAAGGTCCTGCATTTTGTTGTCGGAACGGACAGGTTAATATATTTATACCAGAGGTCCAAGATGAGCTTAGTCGATTGTTCATAAGTCAAACTGATAAGGATGCAAAGTATTTTAGAAAGAACATTTGTTACTTCAATTCACACTTTTCTTTCACAAGCATGGGGGTTTCCATTGATCGTAGTTTGGCAACAACAAAGGGTACTAGTATTTATATATTTAAAGATCATGGCCAAATATATCACAGGTTGGATCAACTTATGTCCGGTGCTAAGGGACCACGCCACATGTAGTTATACTTTTATGACACAGATGAGACTATGCATCATAGGATGAAAAGAGCACCACACCTTGACGCTACTGTGATCCGCACTATATTGAACATCATGCAACACAATCCATATGTTCAAGCATTTAAGAGTCTAGCACTCTTACCAACTTGGATTGCTACGCTATTGAGCTAAATACAAGTATTTTTGTTGACCAAAGAAGGTATAATGCGCCTGCAATGGAGCAAGTGGCTGCTATATGGTTGATGGAAATGACCCACAACAAAGGTTTGAACGAAGCATAGTCATTTACGGTAAAGAAAATCAACCTCATTATATAAGGTCGTACCATGGATGTTATGATCCATTAGCATATCCTATGTTCAATCCTAATGGTGAAACTGGTTGGGAGGATAAGAAGATTTTATATCAAGACTCACCTCCTTCAAAACCAAAGAGAAAATATACTAAGCGTGTACAAAAAGGTGGTTTTATTTGTTATTTGCATAAACAATAAACATTTTTTCCTCAAAATCCTATTAACAACCAAATACAAATTTCTTACTTTTATATTTATATTTTATTATATAGGCCCAACGCTTGTTGAGATCAATGATGTCTCGGAGACGAACGTACATGAAGAAGAAGGTTATTTCCTTTGTAAAAAAATTTATCTATTTAAAATATTATTATTTTTTCTCAACATGATGAAGCTAAGACATTTCAGCCATTCAATAAACTCAAAACAGCATGAAATTTATTCTTTTTTGTTTTTATGAACAGAAATTACTAGGTTACGACGATACGTCAGCGCTAGGGAATATCTATGTTTCAGGCTACAAATTCGTGAGAGAATTTAATGTCATGTTTCATGGTGGGAGGCTTTTCCAGCAATGGGCTGTTGATACTGTATGTCAAGGTGGAATCAATGCGTTTAGACTGGTACTCAAAACCGGTGCATCAAGATCTAATTCGTGCTGATCTATACCAGGTTAGAAGAATTTGAGGTTAAAAGTAGCTTTTTCTATTTTCAAACCCAAGGAAAACCTATAATGTTTTAACACATATATTCACCAGGGCCTTCTAGACACTCTCGCCGCTGGAGAAGCCCGTGCGTCACAAGCTAGTCGTAGAATTGTACTATCAAAAGATTTATTAGGAAGTGATCGTGATGTGCACTCAAGGTATATGGATGCCATGGCTTTGATTACTCGATATGAAAACCAGATTTTTTGTGACAATGACATCCAATCCATAATGGGATGAGATAGTAGAACAGTTATTGCCAGGACAAATGCCGCAAGATCGTCCAGATATCGTGGCAAGGGTTTATAGAGCAAAGCTATGAGACCTCCAAGATTTCCTTCTTAAAAACATCATTTGGGCAGGGTCGCTGCCTAGGTACATGTCACTGAGTTTCATAAAAGGGGATTACCACATGAACACTTCCTTTTGGTTATGGAAGCCGAGAGCAAAGTATGTACTCCCGATGATTATGACAAGTATATATCAGCAGAGCTTCCTGATCAGAAGAAATATCCAGAATTGCATAAACTTGTGTGCAAACATATGATGCATAGACCATGTGGTGTCCTCAATCGTAAGTGCCCATGTATGATAGACAGTAATTGCCACTTTCATTATCCCCGTGACTTTTGTGAAACCACCCTACAAGGAAAGAACTCATATCCTATTTATAGAAGGAGAGATGATGGACAAAAAGTGAAAATAAGAAGGGAATGGTTGGACAATAGATGGGTTGTGCCATACAATCCAATCCTTCTAATGAGGTATAATTGTCATATTAATGTAGAGGTTTGCAGCAGCATAAAGTGTGCCAAGTATCTATACAAGTATGCCTTTAAGAGCCACGACCGTGCTTCGGCTTCGATAAATCAAGCTCGGGCACATATGGATGGGCAACCACTGGTTATTAATGAGATTAAGCAGTATAGAGATGGAAGGTGTATAACAGCTATAGAAGTAATCTATAGATTATACGGTTTTCCTTTGTATGATATGTCACCTTCTGTGTTACAAATGCAAGTTCACCTTCCAGGAAAGCATATGGTTGCCTACAAAGCTAGGGATGATCTGAACAATATTGTGTAAAATCCTAACTCTCATAGGTCCATGCTTATAGAGTATTTCAGCACAAATATGTATAATTTTGATGCACAAAAGTATTTATATAGAGAGTTCCCTAAGCACTTCACTTAGATAAAGTTAAAAAAGTTTTGGAAACCCAAAGAAAAAGGTGGTTAGATTGGAAGATTGGTGTATGCCCATCCTGATGAAGGTGAGCGATACTATCTCCGTGTGCTTCTAAACCATGTGAGGGGCGCAACTTCATTCGAGCATCTTAGAAGTCGACATGGAACTACATATGCAACATTTAAAGATGCATGTGCAGCCTTGGGCTATGTGGAAACTAACAAGAGCCTAGATGACTGTCTCACTGAATCTGCATAATTTAAGATGCCTTGTGCTCTGAGGAGGCTATTCGCAACTATCATAGTTTTCTACGAATGTAATAATGTCCAAGCACTATGGGACAAACATATTGATTCAATGTCTGAGGATTATCGTCGCCCAAATAGCTGCTCCAAAATGATTGAACAAATGGGGCTTAGAGATATATTTATACATGTTAAAGATATGGGTAGAGACATTACAAACTATGGACTTCCTGAACTAGATGGCTCAGGTAAATTGATTCATAAACATTGTATTTACCTTAACATCACACACAATAATTAATATTATTAAAAAAAATTAATGCTTCTTATTCATCAATTTTGCAATGACCCTTTACACTTTATTTCATTAGATGAAGTGTCAAGAGACCATTATAGAAAGCTTACAGAAGAATTGAATATTGGATATGAAGAAGAACATCTAAAGATGATAGAAACACTAAATGTTGAGCAGAGAGCTGGGTGTAGCAGAACCGCCTAATCTAATGCCTCACAGGAGTGCTTGTCTTCCATTAGACACTAAGCACTCAAGGGAGAACACTAAATTACTCGGTTCCGTCGGGCACACCCCATGGGAGAACCCGAAAATCCACATTTTTACCATCAGGATCACAAATGAGAGAACAAAGCTTACATCATTCTTAACCATTTCATACATCCCTTTTAGTACAACATCAGAGTATAATAGTTATTGTATAACAAATGAATGTAATCATATTATCGAGTTATAAATAATTTAATGTACAAATGAATTTAAACATGTGATCGTAATTATAGCGAAATAAACATCTATTAATGATATGATGAAGTATTTGATATATAAACTACTACAACAGATTATGAAACTTTCATAAAAACATTTGGTGAGAGTTATAAATAAAACTACGATCGCGACGTAAAGGAATCCTCATTGAGCCCACCGTAGGAATCCACACACAAGGGTCACTCTAGCATCAACTTTGTCACACCGCAATGGGGGAAATAAAACCCCGAGTACTCAATTGTACTCAAAGAAGACTTACCCGACAGAGGAAAGAAAAGACTCCAAGGATATGCAAGGCTATCTCGGCTTGTAGGTTGCATTTGCGTGAAGCATTACTAAGCGTCGTCCCTTATATTTGATTTTTATTAATAGCCGCATTGGTTCATTAACTAACCATTCTATGTAAGCACTGTGCTATTTTCAAGCGTGGTAAGCAATCGATTTCCTTTTCCATCTTTCATCTTTCATCTTCGGTTCTTACTACGATGCTAAACCGTGAGACAAGCCGTCATCGATAGCCCGGTGATTCGCGAATCAATGCCCCACTGGTACCCAGAAAACACGCCCGCTTGTACCCCGTGAGCACAAGCAGGACCAACCCATCACTCTCTGTCCCGGTGTTGTGTCCCGTCAAACCGGGACTCAAGCCCCCGCCCAGAGTCCCGAGACTCAAGGTGCGGTGCAAGGACCTCCTCCACCAAAACAAACCCTAACAATCGGTCCGGAAAGAGCCGGATCCGCGACAAGAGAGCAACAAGTCTTCCAAGCGCCCATACACAAGTATGTGCTCGGGATAATAAGTCTGTGACCTGCCTAGAGTCATATGCAACGATCGGTCCTTAACCGACCAGACAGGAAAAATAGTGTAACCAAGCTATGCCCGTGTCCACGGCGACACAACTCCTTACACTCACCAATACCCAAACCATATCCCCGCCCGGTCACCATTTTTCTTTCCACCATTTTGATATTTTCCAAGTGATAAACATATAGTAACATATTTCACAGATCTCATGAGTGATGATAATCACTCGACTTCTCTTCGAGTCCTCAGTAGCATAGCAATCTACACGATCCTGTCATACTAGTAAGACTCATAGGATAAAGATATATATGCAAGTGGGCTTCATTCAACTCCTTGAAACTTAATGCACAAATATAATTTAAACTGCAGAAAAGTAGAGGTTATGCACCGGGGCTTGCCTGGGTAAAATATAACCAAAAGTTAGCATTCCATCTTCGTGATATGATCACCATAGCATCATCTTTCAGCTACTCCAGTTGATCCCACGATCCACCATCGTTCCTATTATGATATGTATTGATGCAAATGCATAGATGTAAATAATCAACGATAGCCGAAATTCTTAGAAATCCAATCACGCTTCCAAAAGTACCATTTCTCCAGCAACTCCCGATGACTCCACAATCCATCGACGTCCCTCCGTCGACGTCGAACTCGCGGTACTCGGCAAACAGACACAATTAAATATTCACATAAATTCAACTGCGTTCCAAAAATTATGAAACTTTATGGATAGGTGGGGTTCGATTTTAGATGAATTTAGGAAGAAGAAGTGATGGAATCGGAGTTAGCATAGTGGAGATATTAATTGTGCAAGGTGGCCGCTAATTAATCACGAGGAGAGAAAATGAAACGTGATTAGTGGCCACCAGCTGCCGCTGGTTATTAGAAAGGGAAAAGGAATAAAAAAATTGGTGGAGTGGATTAATGGCTCATGACTCTTGACTTTACGTGTATAGGAGCTGAGTTGGTTCTCGGCTTTGCTACTGGCACATGGCATAGGACAAGCTGCTGCTGTGGACTTAAACAAAGAGCAGAGCGGGTATACGGCTAGGATTCTTCGAGAGAGACACAGAGAGCACCGGGCGTTTGTGCTCCTCAGCTCGCCCACCATGGACAGCTGCTGGACTTTCGCCTGATGGCGATTCTGGCCATGACTTCCAAATCTAAGGGCATGGGGAGGTAGAAGGGAGGTAGGGGATGTATGGGGACTATCTACCTTGGTCTACTGCAGCTCGAGGAAGGAGATCAACAGAGCATAGCCTTCCCAGGCAAGAACAGAGAAACTCGATTTAGAGAGTAAGATGGTGAGCGGCGGAGTGGGATGGCTCGGCAGGCTTGGCGTGTCCTTTATAGGCAGGAGATGCGGGGCTGGAGGTGGAGCTGGCATTTGGCTAGCTAGTCATGTGAATTGGATTTCACGTGATGAACTTAGAGTGGGTCTTTGGTCATGAGTGCATTAATTCAAATGATAGACTTTGAGTGGTCTTTGGACTTGACGAGCACATCAGGACTAGAGTGTGCTTTGGGCTAAACGTGCTTGGTGGTGAGGTGCTGATTCATTCATGCAGGTCAAGGAATTAATGGGGAAGGAGACCACAGGTCAAGGAAACATTAGAGAATGAGAATATCAATTGTAGATTAGCTACCTCAGCTGATTATTGCAGCTCGGGAGAAATCGATAGACGCAACTTTCACGGAGAAGAACAGAGAAACTTGATTTGAGAGAAGCAAGTGAGCAATGGAGCGGAACGGCTTGGCGTAACCTTTTAAAGGCAGGCGACGCGAAGGCGCGACAGCGACGCGTCGTAAAGTTAGCGGCTAACTAGCTTGCTGAAGGGTAATAAAGCGCTGCTACGCACGACTGTGATGCTTCGGATGGACAGCGTCCCATGGCGCTACAGTACGTTCCACTAGCTACAGTGTTTCTGCGGATCTACAGTGATCCTGCGTGCTACAGTGTTTCATGTGGACAAAAGGTACTTGAGAAGTGGAGTGCCCGAAGGGCAAGTCTTGACTGCAGAGGTGACCATGACCAAAGTCTGAGCCATCATCATACCATGACTGGCCGGGTATACCTTTTGAACACAACAGTGTCGTCGTGGTTGGCAGGCCAGCTTAGTCTAATCACTGTCATTAGCTTCTAGTCCTTTGTATGCTTCGGAAGTTAGATTTTCTATTGGCTGCACCTGGTTCTGGTTGTGGTGACTCAGTGGCTGTACAGCCAGAACCAATCCCAGGAAGATGTTGACTGCATGTAGTCAGAGTACAAGGCAAGGATCCAGATTGTTATTAGTCGTGCATTACTTATGAGCACCCTGACTGTTAGTGGTAGACTTGTGAATCGTGATATTCACAGTCGGCGTCGGCGCGAGGCAAACAGAGGGATGGCGAGCTGGGGAGGGAGAGCAGAGCTGTGGCATTGGTGCACACACGGTAGTTCGGCTTGGCAAATGTAGACATAAGTAATCAAGTCAGAGACACAAGCAAAGCAAAAGCCGGAGAGCATGGATGCGGATGGATGAGGAGACTTTGCAATGCAGAGAATTGTAGGGCCACGATGAGAACAAGACAGTGATCAAAAAGTAATGTTAGGCAAGTACGTTGCATGTCGGAAAAATAAACGAAGCTGATGCGCTCTCTTTCTCGTCAGTTCGTGCTTAACAAAATAAACCCATGAGTTTATATATATATATATGTATCGTTCTATTTATTAATGGATTTTATTTTATTTATAAAAGTTGATTTTCATGCTTAATCTAACAGGACAAACCGTTCTCTAGAATCGTCGTCGGACATTCCTGAATATTTCTACGCACTGCGTAATTTATCTTGAGCGTTTATTTGAGTCCACGAAACTAAGTCACATGGGATTCACTTATCGCCTCAAGTACGTTTAAATTAAAAACCCAATAAAACTCGATTCGGAAATTTTTCTTAGGCCTAAATCATGGTGCTAAACAAGTTCATAACACTAAGGGTGTTACAACCAACCCCCTTAAAAAGAATCTCGTCCCGAGATTCGAAGCAAGAACCAGAAGAGGGGAAAACGCGTTCACATTTCGTAGATCAGGGATTACACGAAAGATTACACGACTTCGAATACTAAACCACACGAGGATCTAGGGATACATGGTTAAGAGCAACCTGGTACAACCAAGACTTAATCCAGAAGTCGAGATAGACGAGGGCAATGGAGAAACAACAAGATAATGATTATCCAAAACATGGCGTAGCACCAACAGATCCAAAAACAGTCGACTGAGAAGTTAAACATCGCGAAGTCTAAGATCGAGCTATCCAAAGGTAGACTTGAACTTCTCCAAAAACCAGATCCCTTCTTCTCTTCAGGTTACACCATCACCTCAGACTGATGAACCTAGGTTCACAAGGTCAACTGGATTTCGTAGCTCTGCTCCGTAAGCGAGGAGAATGGGGATGAAGAAGAAGAGCAAGGACCAAGGGTATCTTATAGTGGCGAACGGAGGTGGAGCGCAAATCACTGGCAGTGGAGGCGGAGTGGATGGGATACACAGACGGTTCATGCTGTGAAGATAAGCTCGGACATGGTGCGCTTCCTGCGCGAGCGGTAAAGGGGGAAATAAAGGAGAGGAGAGGGGGTCCGCTTGAGGAGAAAAGCGTGCGGGCGGTCGTGTCACCAAAAGAAGAGAGAAAGGAGAGGGAAGGGGAAATGAGGGGGGGTCCGGTACGGGAAACGAAGGTGCGAGGTAGAGAGCCGACCGGACGCCAGGAAAAGGAAAAGTGCACAGTGCACAAGGACGGCGAGTGCGGCACAATGCTGCGGCCACGCGAGAAAGGGAAGCTAAAGGGGCCGACACAGACGGCGTTCGTAGGGCATGCAATGAAATAACCCGGCATACATAGCGTGGTCAACTAAACACAGGGCTTGGGACATGACATCCACTCAGGCTTTTACAAGCACTCCCTACTACTCGACCACGTCCGTCTTTCATGTAGACTAAGACCATGTCATACGTTCTTCCTCCAAAACCACCTCCTCTTGCTTACTTTGAGAGAACACTAATTCATCGAATTGCCAGGATTTCTGTTTAAACACCTGAACATTTTCAAGAAAATTATTTGTAGCAAAAGTGGTATGGCGGTGTAACTTAGTAAAGGTACTTGGTTAACAACCTCGATACCAATACAAGCGTCTGAGGCAATCGTCACCATGTGGCAAATTGTTCCACGAGGAGCCCTCGGTTTCATCAGCGGCACCATAAGCTTTTAACCAGCAACTATTACCAACTTACATGCCATGAAGGCGGTGGGGTCATAGACCCACGAGTAAGGGGAGTATTGCAAGGGAAAAATTTAAAACAACAAAGGTTCCTCCTCCCTCCACAACAAGGGACAAGGAATACAAATCCAACGACGGATTTGTTTTAAAGAGATTCAAGTGTTTTGTTTGGGACATCCACAATTAGTCGATCATGATGTCCTATGTTCATGGCTAATCTGTTTGGCATCTGAATGTCAACTTCTCTTGCAACCCGCTTAATTTTGCCCATGAAAACTCTTAAGCACACCTAACGAACTTAAGGTAGATGAACGCAATAAACACACGATGAACTAAATAAAATGCATGTTCCAACGATCTTATATGGGTACATCATACAGGCATTCAGTGCTCCCATTCACGATCACAGATTCACCTTCCCTCTTCACGGACGATCTCAATAACTACTTGACGAACAACAACGGCACGAACACAATACCGGAGGACAGCAACGAAAAACACTACTACTACGGGTACAGCATCCCAAGACCACTAATCTACATCTTCTCGTGGCAATGGCTGAGTGAGAGGAATTAAGGGCTCTACTTCTGACACTTCTGAGGGTGGAGGTGCTGGCGGCACTGCCACATCGGTTCTCCTTCCTTCAAGCGAGTGGATAGGGATCCCTTCCAAGATCGGGGCATCCTGCCTTTCAGTAGCCAGCGTCCTCCGCTTGGCCCTAGTGACAAGATAGGCCTCATGCAGCTGATGGACATGCCGGTCTTTAGCCTCCTTCAGAGCTTCCGACATGGCAGTCTCCCGGCTCTCAGCAGCTGCAGCACTGGCATGCGCTTCAGCGAGCTGCACCTCGAGCATCCGGGTGAAGATCTCGGACTCCTCGGCTCGACCGAGGCATCCTCGCCCAAGGCTTGTCGGTCGTCTTGCTCATCGAGGCGCGGTATGTGGTCAAGTGCACCACGGTAGGACTGTCCTCTTGCGCATCCCGCCCTTGCAAGGCCTCCATGCCCGCCGATTCCTGTCCAAAGGTGGAAAGAACCGCATGGGGGTACGGGCAATGGGCTCCTCATAGATCTGGCAGAGGTACCGCAAGGCTTTGCGGGCCACAACCTGGTAGGTGTCGGTGAAGCGAAACCCGGTTGCGGTCACACTCCAGGCTTCAGTGAGGTCGGGGAACTCCTCACTCTTCCCGATGTAGATGATAACCTCACACCGCTCGGTGCCATGCTCCTCATACTCACGGCCCTCATACTCGGGACGATCTTTGACTTCGAGCTTTTGTAGGGTGGTATGCAGGATTTTGGGAAAACCCTCAACGTTCAAGCAAAGAATTACTAACCCAGTGCTCCCCGCCATTTCTAGCGGTGGTGGTGAGGAAGGCTGAGCAAAAAGCTAGCTCAAAGGAAAAGCTAAGCGAGCTAAAGTGCGCCGAGTGGTGATACTAAGGGCTAAGTCAGGCTCTACTTATAAAGGCGGAGCGCTCAGTGGTCCTGGCGCGGTTCACCAGGGTTCCCGCGCGAGATCACTATGACGAATCGACCAAATTCCGCGCGTTCGAGACGAGCGACGTCCGAGGCCATTACTGACTAGTACGACTGTAGGGCAAGGGTCCGACAAGAGCACATAAAAGGGGTACGGGGAGACGTGGGTCACGACAGGCGTGAAACCACGGGCGAACACAGAACACAAAACCACAGTGCAGACCTAACTATGGAACAGGAACGAGTCAGTCGTGACACCTATGGAGGGTGTATCTACAAGTAATACGAGCGCTACAATGCACAAACAGGATATGCATGAATGCACGTCCTATACGTCCTTTCACTATTGCCAACATATAGGGCAACCGTTCTTAGATTTTTGGCACATCGTTCTCTCCTTGTAGCTAGTCAATACTAGCAGACTATGCTCGAGTCAGTGTACCTGCAGAAACTTGATTAACCCTATCTAAGTCAGCAGAGTGCCATCTATCCTGGATACATAACCATAGTAATAGGGCTACTTATATAACTTTGCATGTAAACGTCCTAACTTTTTGCAAAAACAGGTTGTCAAATTTTAGCTTAGAAAAGGATTTGAAAGCTTTATTTCCTCATTTATGCTCTGATATCACCTGTAGCAGAACCGCCTAATCTAATGCCTCACAGGAGTGCTTGTCTTCCATTAGACACTAAGCACTCAAGGGAGAACACTAAATTACTTTCGTTCGCTGGGCACACCCCATGGGAGAACCCGAAAATCCACATTTTGCCATCGGGATCACAAATGAGAGAACAAAGCTTACATCATTCTTAACCATTTCATACATCCCTTTAGTAGTACAACATCGTAGTATAATAGTTATTGTATAACAAATGAATGTAATCATATTATCGAGTTATAAATAATTTAATGTACAAATGAATTTAAACATGTGATCGTAATTATAGCGGAAATAAACATCTATTAATGATATGATGAAGTATTTGATATATAAACTACTACAACAGATTATGAAACTTTCATAAAAACATTTGGTGAGAGTTATAAATAAAAACTACGATCATGACGTAAAGGAATCCTCATTGAGCCCACCAGAGGAATCCACACACAAGGGTCACTCTAGCATCAACTTTGTCACCGCAATGGGGAATAAAACCCCAGTACTCAATTGTACTCAAAGAAGACTTACCCGACAGGAGGAAAAAGAAAAGACTCAAGGATATGCAAGGCTATCTGGCTTGTAGGTTGCATTTGCAGGAAGCATTACTAAGCGTGCGTCCTTATATTTGATTTTTATTAATAGCCGCATTGGTTCATTAACTAACCATTCTATGTAAGCACCTGTGCTATTTTCAAGCAGGTGGTAAGCAATCAGATTTCCTTTTCCATCTTTCAACTTTCATCTTCAGTTCTTACTACGATGCTAAACCGCAGACAAGTCGTACCGGATAGCCCGGCGATTCGCGAATCAATGCCCCTTGCTGGGTACCCCGAAAACACACGCCCCACTTGTACCCCAGGCACAAGCAGGACCAACCCATCACTCTCCTGTCCCGGTGTCCGTGTCCCGTCCAAACTGGGACTCCAAGCCCCCGCCCCTGAGTCCCAGACTCAGTGCGGTGCAAGGACCTCCTCCACCAAAACAAACCCTAACAGTCGGTCCGGAAAGAGCCGGATCCGCGACAAGAGAGCAACAAGTCTTCCAAGCGCCCATACACAAGTATGTGCTCGGGATAATAAGTCTGTGACCTGCCTAGAGTCATATGCAATGATCGGTCCTTAACCGACCAGACAGGGAAAAATAGTGTAACCAAGCTATGCCCCGTGTCCACGGCGACACAACTCCTTACACTCACCAATACCCAAACCATATCCCCGCCTTGGTCACCATTTTTCTTTCCACCATTTTGATATTTTCCAAGTGATAAACATATAGTAACATATTTCTCAGATCTCATGAGTGATGACAAATCACTCGACTTCTACCGGAGTCCTGTAGCATAGCAATCTACACGATCCTGTCATACTAGTAAGACTCATAGGATAAAGATATATATGCAAGTGGGCTTCATTCAACTCCTTAAAACTTAATGCACAAATATAATTTAAACTACGAGAAAAGTAGAGGTTATGCAATCGGCTTGCCTGTAAAATATAACCAAAAGTTAGCATTCCATCTTCGTGATATGATCACCATAGCATCATCTTTCAGCTACTCCAGCTTGATCCCACGATCCACCATCGTTCCTATTATGATATATATTGATGCAAATGCATAGATGTAAATAATCAACGATAGCCAAAATTCTTAGAAATCCAATCACGCTTCCAAAAGTACCATTTCTCCAAAGAACTCCCGATGACTCCACAATCCATCGACGTCCCTCCGTCGACGACGTCGAACTCATGCAGTACTCGCAAAATGACACAATTAAATATTCACATAAATTCAACTGCGTTCCAAAAAATTATGAAACTTTATGGATAGGTGGGGTTCGATTTTAGATGAATTTAGGAAGAAGAAGTGATGGAATCGGAGTTAGCATAGTGGAGATATTAATTGTGCAAGGTGGCCGCTAATTAATCACGAGGAGAGAAAATGAAACGTGATTAGTGGCCACCAGCTGCCGCTGGTTATTAGAAAGGGAAAATGAATAAAAAATTGGTGGAGTGGATTAATGGCTCATGACTCTTGACTTTACGTGTATAGGAGCTGAGTTGGTTCTCGGCTTTGCTACTGGCACATGGCATAGGACAAGCTGCTGCTGTGGACTTAAACAAAGAGCAGAGCGGGTATACGGCTAGGATTCTTCGAGAGAGACACAGAGAGCACCGGGCGTTTGTGCTCCTCACTCGTCCACCATGGACACATTCTTTGGACTTTCGCGATGGCGATTCTGCCATGACTTCCAAATCTAAGGGCATGGGGAGGTAGAAGGGAGGTAGGGGATGTATGGGGACTATCTACCTTGGTCTCATCAGAGCTCGAGGAAGGAGATCAACAGAGCGTAGCCTTCCCAGGCAAGAACAGAAACTCGATTTAGAGAGTAAGATGGTGAGCGGCGGAGTGGGATGGCTCGGCAAGCTTGGCGTGTCCTTTATAGGCAGGAGATGCGGGCTGAGGTGGAGCCGCATTTGGCTAGCTAGTCATGTGAATTGGATTTCACGTGATGAACTTGGAGTGGGTCTTTGGTCATGAGTGCATTAATTCAAATGATAGACTTTGAGTGGTCTTTGGACTTGACGAGCACATCAGGACTAGAGTGTGCTTTGGGCTAAACGTGCTTGGTGGTGAGGTGCTGATTCATTCATGCAGGTCAAGGAATTAATGGGGAAGGAGACCACAGGTCAAGGAAACATTAGAGAATGAGAAGATCAATTGTAGATTAGCTACCTCAGCTGATTATTGCAACTCGGGAGAAATCGATAGACGCAACTTTCACGGAGAAGAACAGAGAAACTTGATTTGAAAGAAGCAAGTGAGCAGTGGAGCGGAACGGCTTGGCGTAACCTTTTAAAGGCAGGCGACGCGAAGGCGCGACAGCGACGCGTCGTAAAGTTAGCGGCTAACTAGCTTGCTGAAGGGTAATAAAGCGCTGCTACGCACGACTGTGATGCTTCGGATGGACAGCGTCCCATGGCGCTATAGTACGTTCCACTAGCTACAGTGTTTCTGCGGATCTACAGTGATCCTGCGTGCTACAGTGTTTCATGTGGACAAAAGGTACTTGAGAAGTGGAGTGCCCGAAGGGCAAGTCTTGACTGCAGAGGTGACCATGACCAAAGTCTGAGCCATCATCATACCATGACTGGCCGGGTATACCTTTTGAACACAACAGTGTCGTCGTGGTTGGCAGGCCAGCTTAGTCTAATCACTGTCATTAGCTTCTAGTCCTTTGTATGCTTCGGAAGTTAGATTTTCTATTGGCTGCACCTGGTTCTGGTTGTGGTGACTCGGTGGTCGTGTCTGTACCGTAACCAATCCTGTGAAGATGTTGACCGCATGTAGTCGAGTACAAGGCAAGGATCCAGTTGTTATTAGTCGTGCATTACTTATGAGCACCACGATCATTAGTGGTAGACTTGTGAATCGTGATATTCACAATCGGCGTCGGCGCGAGGCAAACAGAGGGATGGCGAGCTGGGGAGGGAGAGCAGAGCTGTGGCATTGGTGCACACACGGTAGTTCGGCTTGGCAAATGTTGACATAAGTAATCAAGTCAGAGACACAAGCAAAGCAAAAGCCGGAGAGCATGGATGCGGATGGATGAGGAGACTTTGCAATGCAGAGAATTGTAGGGCCACGATGAGAACAAGACAGTGATCAAAAAGTAATGTTAGGCAAGTACGTTGCATGTCGGAAAAATAAACGAAGCTGATGCGCTCTCTTTCTCGTCAGTTCGTGCTTAACAAAATAAACCCATGAGTTTATATATATATATATGTATCGTTCTATTTATTAATGGATTTTATTTTATTTATAAAAGTTGATTTTCATGCTTAATCTAACAGGACAAACCGTTCTCTAGAATCGTCATCGGACATTCCTGAATATTTCTACGCACTGCGTAATTTATCTTGAGCGTTTATTTGAGTCCACGAAACTAAGTCACATGGGATTCACTTTTCGCCTCAAGTACGTTTAAATTAAAAACCCAATAAAACTCGATTCGGAAATTTTTCTTAGGCCTAAATCGTGGTGCTAAACAAGTTCGTAACACTAAGGGTGTTACACTGGGTTTGATTTGATTATGAATCATGTGGACAAGAAAGTTGGCCAAGTATTTTTTATTGATAGACCAGGAGGAACTGGCAAGACATATCTGTATAAGCCTTTGCTTGCAAAGGTGTGCTCCATGAATCTTATAGCAATTGCTACAGCCACATCTAGTTTTGCAGCAAGTATCATGCTCGACGGACGCACTGCATACTCCCACTTTAAGATTCCCATCAAGCTAGATAATAACACTATGTGCAGCTTTACAAAGCAAAGTGGTACTGCCGAATTACTTCGCAGGGATGCCTTGATAATATGGGATGAAGTAGCCATGACAAAGAGACAAGTAGTGGAAACAGTCGACAGAACATTACAAGATATAATGGGTTGCAATCAACCTTTTGGTGGTAAGGTCATGTTGATCGGAGGTGACTTCAGGCAAGTACTTCCCGTTGTGACACGAGGAACAAGAGCACAGATCACTGATGCTACTTTACTAAAGTCACATATATGGGACAATGTGCAAAGGATTTGGCTTACCCAAAACATGTGAGCTAAAAATGATAGTTGGTTTGCAGATTACCTGTTAAGAATTGGGAACGGAACAAAAAAAACATTTGGTGATAATTATGTTCAATTGCCTAATGATATCATCGTGGAATGGAGGCAAGATTCCAGTAAGAATGCAAATAAAATAAGTTCAATAGACAATCCAATTGACAACCTTATCAAAAAGGTGTTTCCCAAACTCAAGGAAAATTGCACCTCTGTAGATTATATGCGCGAACGTACGATTCTTTCTACTACAAATGAGCATATCCATGCAATGAATGCGATAATGATCGAGAAGTTTCCTGGAGATGAGAAGGTATTCTACAGTTTCGACTCAGTGGATGATGATACAAGGAATAATTACCCTCTTGATTTTCTAAATTCTATTACACCTAATGGGTTGCCTCCTCATGAGCTTAAGGTTAAAAAAGACTGCCCTGTTATCCTATTACATAATCTTGATCCTCACAACGGTCTTTGCAATGGCACTAGGTTGGTCATTAGAGGATTCTAGAACAATTCAATTGATGCTGAAATAGTTAATGGAGATCATGCAAGAACCAGAGTATTCATACCAAGGATTACCATGTCCCCTCTGAAGACCTTACATTGCCATTCAAGTTTAAGCGAAAGCAGATTCTGTAACACCCTAAAATTTGCACTCTTTGAAAATAGCCAAATTGATTTATTTAAGCAATTTTTGTGAGCATTGAACCTAGGAAAATAATAGTTTTTATGGAATTAAAATCAATTATAAGGTTAGTAACCTCTTGATGCATACATGCTGCTGCATATTCATTTTTGGGATGATTGGTTTGACCAAATTTGAAAACAAGAATTCAAATCCATTTGAAAAAAACTTTTGAAAAACTCTAAAAAGATAAAGAAAAAGGATTTCTTCTTTTCTCTCCATCCCTTCCTCATTCCCGGCCCAATTGGCCTTTTTCATTCCCGTGGCCCGCTCGCCCTCCCCCTCTTCCTTTCCTAGGCCGGCCCACTCGGGCGGTAACCGTTGCCGCGCGCCCTTCCCTCTCCGCAGCCGCTGATGAACCAGGCCCGCACGTCAGCACCGTCTCCCTCCTCCCGCAACCGCCGCGCGAGTCCAAGCCGCAACAGCCGTCCGCTCCTGGCGTCGTGGGCGCGTCACCCCGCTCCCCGGCCTCATTTAAAGGGTGTCGAACCCCCTGCGCGCACCCTTGCTGCCTCCCCGCTCTCTTCTTCGTGTTCGCCGGGCGCCGAGGAAGCCACAGCAACCTCTGCAGCGCGCGCCGGGATCCGTCGTCCGCCTCCGCATGGTCCGTCGTCTCCGAGCCGCCGTCGACCCCGTTTTTCCCCGCTGTGAGCTTTGCCGTTCTCCCCTCTCTCTCCTCGTGCAGTTTATTTCTTGTTTCATGGCTTCTAGAGCCCGTTTCGCGTGCGGCCGTGTGCTCTCGGCACCGGCCATGGCGACCCCCGCGTCAGCAGCGTCCTCCGGCCATCGTATCGGCCTGGCCGAGATCCCCTGCTCCCCCTCTTTCTCCCGGTGCCCTCGGTTCTTCGAACCATGGCCCGTAGGCCTTGTTCCCCGCGCGCCAGTGACCACCTCGCCGTCGGCCATGGAGCCTTGCCGCCGGATTTACTGTTCCGGCCGGCGCCTCCCTTTCTCTCTCTTCCCCTCTCTAATCCGAGCCCTCCATCGTTTGATCTACGGCTCACAGAAGCCGATACCCTTTCGCCCTGGCAGTTTTGCTTAGAGACCCTGAGTTTTTCTAAGTTCTAACCCACAGTCCAAAGCACATTTCCAGAGTACGCCTTCCCCTTTTGAAAACGTAAAATATACTGTTTTAGTCCAAAATACGTTTTCAGTATTTACAGAAATGCCATTGCACTGTTTTGTTTATAAAATCGTCGTTTTAGCTCCGAATTGACCCGTTCAAATTGCGTTAGTTTCATAATTCCATAATCTACGTGTTAGTACCACTGTTAATCATGTTTGCAACTTTAAATTTCATGGTTAGATTTAATTAAATAAATTGCTATAGGAAATCCCGTTTAATTCATAACTTTCGCGTTTTAGCTCCGTTTTTCGTGAACTTCGCGTTGACGTGATCGTAGCGAGACGTAGATTTTTTTCATAAACATTTTATCTTGTTTTATTTACTGTTGGTGTACTATTCTAACCATAGGATTGTTTGCTTTGTATGAATGTTCCTGAAATGTTGTATGTTGCCGTGTTGGTCGTGTTCAGACGGTGAGGAGAACGTTGGAGACCAAGAGTTCTTCGACGGCCAGCAGGACCAGCAGGAGTTTGCTAACCAAGGCAAGTATAGCATGGGATCTACCTTGATGCCTATTCATCTTTATTAATTACTCATTTACATGTGTCTAATTATGATACCCGTAAGGACATCCTAGAGATTGATTATCCTGTTCCTTGTCTCCTATGGGTTATATGCATATGGGTAGTTTGCTAGCGCTCAAAGTAAATGTACATGATATACATACTGAATAATGATGCTATGGAATGAAAAGGTAAAATTTGCGTTGAAACAACTAAATTATAGGGCGAGCGAGCAAATGACTTTTGATCATGATGCCATCGGCCCTCCATAAGGACTTATCTGTCGGCAAAAGCTGGGACTGATAGTGCAACCGTGAGGGTCATATGGCTCTGACTTTAGCTCAGTAATAGGACCTTTTGTAGCTTGTTAGAGGTTACCTTTATGGCGCAAAAGGGGCTTGCCACGTTGGGTATAGGACTGCCTCTGTTCCTATGTGTATAGCCACGATGGATATGTGCCATAGGAAAGGAGGGTTCCTACATCTGCCTGCTTCATAGTGTACCCTGCCCGCTCACCTTGGCAGTGATATGGGAGTAATTAACCCGGGCATATGGGAATCACGACTCGCGGTGAATGTGCACCACCTCTGCAGAGGGTAACAAACTGTTATAACAGCCGTGCTCACGGTCACGAACGGCCCGGAAAACTCACAGAATAATTGGTTACTTATTATTGTTCATTTATGATGGTTTATGATGATATGATCCAAATGATGCTGATATCTGATTAAGTGGGTTTAAATGGGAGCTTAAGCATAACTTGATAATACTTGATAATAAAATCTTGACTTACTAAAAGTGCTAACTACAGTAAACCAGTGTCAACCTTTTTGAGCTTCATAACCCCATATTATCTTGTTGAGTACGGGACGTACTTTCTCTTGTTTACTTTCTATATTTGGATAAAAATCCCAGATGGGTAACAGATGACAACGTGTATGAGGAGTTTCCGGAGGACTATTAGGCTTGTGGTCAACCAGTCGACCGTCCCTGTGTTGGAGCTTCCACGTGAGAGCTATCTTTTTATTTTCCGCTGTGTTGTGTAAGACTAAGTTATGTTATTAATCGTGATGTAAGATACACTGTGATGATACTTGTTTAATTTGTCAGCTTGTGTGTGTGACTGATCCCTGGGCATATATGAGTTTTGTGCATTTAATTTTATCCTTAAAATTGGGTGTGACAGATTCCAATAAGATTGAGTTTTGCAATGACAATAAATAAAGCTCAGGGTCAGACAATACCAAATATTGGTGTTTATCTCCCTGAACTAGTTTTCTCCCATGGCCAATTGTATGTAGCATTGTCAAGAGGTGTTTCTCGTAGGAGCACATGGGTTTTGGCCAACACAAATAAGGATGTTGACCCCACTGGAAAGAGCACAAAAAATATTGTCTTTACAAATGTATTAGAAATGTGATCCCGGTACATTTAATATTTTTATTTAATCTTATTTCACTTTCAGAGATATAATACTAGAAACAAAAATATTTATTGTACATACAAAATTTTCTTGCAGGAATGGCCTGAGGTTTTTTAAGCACCAAAATGTTGGACCATGGATAGCTGATCTCATCACTTCCCTTGGGAGTTCAAGACTACGTTGGAGCAAAGAACACTAGGAAACGTGATTTATACAAATGTACACGTGCACCAATGATTATGTAAATACAAAACGGGTATTCCTATCTCATATACATGTACTTTCATTATAATATTACATGCAAAACATCTATGTCTCACTTAAAATTATAGCCCAAAATCAATTTTGAATTAATCGCATGTTTTCTAGAAAATGACAAATACAAACGCCAAATGTTTTCTAGGCACGTTCGTGCCGCACGTGCATGTTAACTAGTCTATACAAAAGTTGTAGGTTAATGAGATCCATAATTTTGTAATTGATGATTTTTAAATTCATTTAGAGTCCTAAATATTCATTTTATTTTAACAGATTTCTTTTTGACGGAGATTCAAAAATCAGATTTCAAAATTCAAAATTTAGAATTTTCAAAAAACTTTGTATGTTGACATGATCTATACCAATATTTAGTTGTCAATACGAATACAACTTTGCAGTTGACAAGTTCTATATTTGAAAATATTTAGAGTTTCATTTTGAAATTCATAGGTTTTGGGATTAAAATCTTTGAAATTTTCAAGCGGTGATGGATGGAGACCTATTCCAAAATTTAATAGTGGTCGAGAAGATCTGAAACTTTATAGTTAGTTTTTTCCATTTAAAATTATTTAGAGGACGAAATATTCAATACAAGATTCCTAAACATTGTAGTGGTAGGAAGAGATCGAGGGAATGCGTAAGGCAAATAGGTCATGTAGTAGGGTTTGTCCTAGGATTTCAAAAAATACTCTTTTTTCGGTTGTTTTTTTCCAAAATATTTACAGACATGAACATCTTCACGTTTCTGCTGTTGTTAATCAATTTATAGGGACGTTAATAAAGATGGTCCATCATATCGCCTCTATAAATGGTCCATTAATGGGGATTATTTGATAGAGACGGCCAAGTCATTCATATCTCAAAATCCAAATCTTTTAGTGAGAATCGGTCTCATCTTAGAATGCACCTTGACTTGGAACTTCAGAGCAGTGCAAAGGGTGTCATACCTACGTGTACCTTCTGCATCGGGTGTGTATGTAAACGAATGTTGGGCGAATTGGGGCCGTCCTTCCCCGCACGCTCTGCAATAGTCTGAGCATGTATGGCTCAAGAAGAAAGAGTTGCTGCGTTTGTCAGAACTAGTAGAACTGTACAAGAAACCAGCTCGTGCTCGTTGGTTGTTGGCCGACACGCAGAGAGCGGTCACCTGTGCTGGGCAGAAGTTTGGCCGGGTCGTCGCCAAGTCGCGCACGCCGCGCCACTCGCCCCGTCGCTCGGGCCCTGGCATTTCACATCTCAGGTCGGATTGCGCTGTCGCGTGCTAGCCGTGCCGAGCAGCATCCGGTTCCACTTCCACCACCAAAAACGAGCGTTTTTGACTCACGAGTCACATGTTCGCTTGTTGTTTCAGGCATGGCTTATCAGTCAGCAAACAGTGTTTTCTCTCACAACAAACCATCACCAATTAGGCTTATCAGCCCAAAAATCAACCAGCGAACAGGCCGATGATCCTTACATGGCATCCCGATGAGTCGGTTTTACTTTTACAGTTGAGAGAAGTCGATGCATAATCTTGCATCGGTTCATACCAAATAAGACCCAAAAAACCATGCTTCCCAACAGTAATTATTAGTGATCTAGAGATTTGACATCCCTGGTGCTATATATACTAGTAAAACCAGCTACTCAAATGTAACAATTGTAAGGCAGCAGATATTTCCGTGTCTTATCAGCAATGCATCACTATTGTTGCTCGTTTGCGATAGTAATTAAATAGATATCTCAGGCTGCCGCACAGTATATACATTTATTTGTGCACAAGAATAAACTAAAGAACAAAGTTTCAAGTGTTCTTTGTAAGGAAACTGAGACATACTATAATTATCTACAATCCCTCTGTACTTGTGAAAACTTTGTCCTACTATACGATCAATGGGTGCTTCATCCATCCACCGAAGTAGCAAGAGAACCTTGATGTTGGCACCTCAAAGTAGCAAGCAAACTATGGAGGCTACTTAACTCGATCTGCAGGCTGATTACCTTCTCTGGAAATTTATAACCTTGATAGAAGTCGCGTAGATGGCAAAGAAGAAAAGAGAGAAGCCAATGAGCACTGCAACTGTGACACCAGCCATCCCCTGTTGAAATCCCAGGCTTTCCTCCAGGAACTCCTGCACGGTCCCATCGAAACCAGGGCCGACTATCCTGGTTTGTACATCACCCAACTGCGATGTAACGATGCCTCGCAGGGTCCAGGCCACTGGACAGATGTAATAGAACCAGATCCACCAGCCAGGGATCCTCTGCATGATGAATGACAAGTTAAACGTTTAGGAACAGATAAACATCATACTGACACACTCTCTGGATTGATTGAAAACTGATGTTGAAAAAATCTGGTTACCCACACCTCTTCAAGATGAAAAATGATTCCTTTTTTGACTAGAAAAGCTAGGCCCTCGTTTAGTTCGGCGCGGAATCGTTTGTATTTGGTAATAATTGTCCAAACGTTGATTAATTAGGCTCAAAACGTTCGTCTCGTAAAGTACAACCAAACTGTGCAATTAGTTTTTGATTTTGTCAACATTTAGTACTACATGCATGTACCACAAGTTTGATGTGACAGGAAATCTTCTTTTTGCATAGTGCCAAATTCTGGAAATTGGGGGAACTAAACAGGCCCTAGGTTAACAAGTAAATCATCATGTTTACAAATATAAGAATTGGCTGAGTAAGATTTTTATGTTCAAAACTGAAGAACAATTGGAAGCATAACAATGTAATACTGTTTCTTTTAGCAATTCAGTAACTTACGGATTGGGGGATGAGGAACCCAGAGAGAAGATTCCACAAGGAGTAAAAGGCAGATGATACAACTGCTGCCACATCTTGTGTTGGGGTCAAGCCTACTGCCACCATCCCGTAGAACGTGAAGTAGGTGAAAGTAAGGAACAGGAAAACAAGATACAAAAGCAATTTTCCTGTAGTAAAAGGTTGAGTTTATCAGAATACAGCAAACACACAAGAAGCAATATCATGTGTAGAAAGCATGAAGTCCATTAATGAAGAATGACTTGCCTATGTTCCTCTCATAGTTGATCATGAAGTACGTGATGAGGCCAAATATCAGTGCCTGGACTGCAATGTAAGGAATCTCTACGAGACCCTAATAATTTTAAGAAATATTAGAAACTGGGATCTCTAGATAGGAAAAACAGAAATGATTGCTGTGAGCTTGGCTAACCTGTGCTGCAGCATATGGGAACGATGAGTACATTCTAGCAGCACGTTCCCGGTAGTAGACAGTCCTCTCAGTTGATACCACAGGCTGCACGGATGAGGCATTATTTACACCAAGAAACAGGCATGCCGCGTAAAGAGATCCCATGACAAGCATCAAATCTTCTGTTGTGTCTCTGCATAGTTAAACTGGTATTAGCCTATGAACCATGTGCTGTAAACTGAATGTGTAAATTATCCTAGGTACATTTCGAGCAGGGAGTAAATATTTTTATCCCATAGTCATTAAAACCAAGTCCAAAGTCAAATTATTTATGAGCATAGAGACAAGTGTGGATATTAAATACAGGATCCTAGAGTTCAACATTCCAACCCCTAGTCGTTTTGAGTAGTTTCCATCTCATGGTTGTAAGGTTATCGGGCCTAGTTTTCCCTAAAAAACTGAGCCGATTTCTCTGTTTATTAATTAAAATTATGGCAAAACTTTTGCCATCCTTTCATAAGAAAAAGAACATTTCCAACCCCCATTGGAATTATTAATAAAAGAAGATACATTAAGAAATATATACCCCAATTACAAAATATAAATTATTTAGGACCTTGCCACGGCCTCCAAGATGACATATCCACTAATGATTTCAGTAAAATTAATTATTTGACAAAACATATATTATGGAAAATATCTACCACGATGAATTTAGTAACACCAATCTTATGTTGTACAATTATGATCCATACTGGTACCATCTTGCATTAATTAACTCCTATATTGTAGAACATAACTGTCCAAGATGGAAATATCTGTCATGATGGATCTAGTAACATCAATTGTTTTTAGAAAAAAGAACTAGATATTACTAGAGCCTCATACACCTCCCATCTGCATTACGACTCACTCATGAGCAATATATTAATTATGCTATTGGCGAAACTACAAACATTATGGTAGATATATAGGTCGTTGTACTGTTTTAGAGGGATAATAAAAACCAGTCACATGGACAACGGTATGGCAGGAAAGATTATTTGCCACATCACTTGGGTCATGAATATTACTAGGGACATGAATAAGGTGAAGTTTCGATGCTTGTTGTATGACCGATGCCTTTTTCATCGGTTATTTTTGTTTCTTGTTATTCTAGTCCTTTGAAGGCAACACATCATAAACAGCAAATTTATATTTCAACAAAAATGAAAATAACACGTTTCGCTAGCAATGAACCAATGAAATCAATGTATATTCATTTTAAACATGTGAATTAAAAACAAACAAAAACAAATGTAATATGACTAAGAGATAGAATTACCTTTTCATCCCCACATTCCAAAATATTGATCCGAATATGATAGCTGCAATTGCCGTGAAAAATAACCGCACAACATTATACTCTGGACTTCTCCAGTAAACAAGTCTTTGCTTACGCAAGCAAGCTTTGAACTGAGTAAGAAAGTTCTGTGAAAACTCTGATGAGAATTTCAAAGGTTCCGTGCCAATAGCTGGAATACTTGATTCTTTAATTAACTCTTCCACTTCCCTAAATTATTGTGAACAGGTTTGTTAAAAAATGCCTCAACAGTTGCATAAATTTGATGTCCTTACAAAAGAAAATTGAAACGAAATTACTTAGGCCAAGAAAACCACAACAATAGCACTTCTTTAAGTTCAATAGAAATCACCTGAACTGATCGGAGTTTTTGTACACCACTGCAAAATCTAAACCAAGAATCTCTTCACATGCTTGTGTGGTGACTTCAAGCATCCAGGTTGCTGGATTGTAGCCTTCAGAGATATGATTAACACCAGGAATGGACTGTTTTGAGAATATTAACAAAATGTATAGTTGTTAAGAATAGAGTGTTGGTGTAAGCAAGTTTAGAGATCAAGAATTTTTTTAGGCCGCATATTTCATCACTTCATAGGTATTTTTAGTACAGTGAAAGATGAATGTCAATTGGCATACTTTTTAAGCAAACTGAACCTTATAAGAACTAATTCGGTTGTTAAAATCTTTTATAAAGTATAGAGATAAAAAGAGTAACCTGAAAGTAATCAATCATATCAATTGAATTGACACCCAGAGAACCACCATATATAACGCGACCTCCACGTTTCAGAAGGAGGAGCTGAAATTAGGAGAATAGTCAACAAAGGGAATAAAATGGTGGGCAACTAAGACAAATAAAAAAACAAAAAAAAAGCATGCCAACCTCATCAAAAGCTTCAAAGATGTCAATGCTGGGCTGGTGTATAGTGCAAACAACAGTTCTTCCGGTGTCAACAGTATTTCTAATAGTCCGCATCACAATGGCAGCTGCTCGAGCATCCAAACCAGAAGTAGGTTCATCCAAAAAAATAATTGAAGGATTTGCAACTAGTTCAACAGCTATTGTAAGGCGCTTCCTTTGCTCTGTTGACAATCCAGTAGAACCCTGCTTCCCTACTAATGCATGTCTCAGTTGATCAAGCTCTACCAAAGCCATAACTTCCTCAACAAATTCCTGCAAGATAGTTTAAAGTGTGCATAATCTCAAATAACTAATTGCACCCTAGATTAAAAAGAGTTAGTACAAGTCATACGTGTCTTGTTTTTGTACTTATATCTTTTGGAAGCCGTAAGATTGATGAAAACCACAAGGACTCTTCAACAGTTACTTGGGGCGAGTGTATATCATTTTGCTCAACATAACCAGCTATCCTGGCAAAGGTTCTTTGTTCTTTCTTATGGCCAGAAATCTTAATATCACCCTCAATATATCCGCCTGTTTTTCTACCAGCTAAAACGTCAAGAAGGGTGGTCTTTCCAGCGCCACTTGAACCAACCAGTGCTGTTAAGACACGTGGCCTAAATACTCCGCTTACTTCACATAGCAACTGTAGTCTTTTCTCAGGTACACCTCTTGCTTTCATTTTCTATATGCATGTAGAAACCATCTTAGCTGGTGATGAACTATAAAAATATAAATAATAAGTTTTAGAAGAACAACCTTTGGCATATCAACAAAATAGTTAATGTTATGAAACGTCATTGTTAGAGGTTGAAATGGTAATATCATTCCCTTGTTGAGTTCGCCTTCAATCTGCCCTTTGACTTCATAATTTCTGCCATTACTTTCTGCGATTCAAGAATAATATAAATTTTTAATCAAGTACAATACTTTATCCTCACGTTGAGAAGAAAAATTTAGCTTGGCAAAAAATGCACACTGTAACTAATTAAGGTAGACAAATCAATAGATAATAACAACATAACTATTAGAATTTATTTACTTCTTAAATAATTACTTTCCACCACTCAAAGATATAAGGTATGTTTTATTTTGACCCGACTGTCAAAGTTAATCTTTGGCCCTTATTTCTCATATAATATATGAATTTATATAGGTACAAAGTCCATATTGTGTTTGAGCCCTTTGAAATATCAATCAGTTAAACGGTTTTAATGTGCTAAATGTTCTTGTATTTTATTTAATTGTTACTAATATATAGAGACACACACACAATGTTGGACTTGTATAAATTAAAATAGACCTTATATGTTTTAATGGGGGAGTAATATTGAACTTCATATGCTTATAATGTTCAACAAGAATAAGCAAGTTCCAATACATATCTTGAAAGATGTTAGAACATACACAATGAAAAACAGACATATCTTTTTTGAACACATTATGGGAAAAATGTTATAGTAAATACTAGAATCATGATTGTTAAGAAAATGAAAATCACCTGCAATTGCATGTCCATCTGATACACTATCTGTCAACGCATCCTTTGTTTCTTCAGAATTGGATGGAATAATTGCTTGGGCCTTCCGTAGAGCTTCAAAAACAATTACAATTTAGTTTTGAGAAATCAAAAGGCAGCTAACTGAAGACGGATTTAGAATTATAATTGCATTTCCACACTTACGGTTAAGGAATGCCAAAGCAAGAGTAAACAAAGCATTGAACAAGACAGCATAAGCCAATAAAGCACAAACTCCAATCCAGTACCAGTAATCTTGTGTAGGGAGACTGTGTGAAGTAAGAACATTGAATCCAACAGGATTGTTGCCAGCACCAAATACCTATAATGATACATGTCAAAATAAAATTTAGCTAACAATAAATGTCAAATGATTCTTCTAGTAAAAGAGAATGATGCAATAGATATGCATGCTGTCAAACCAAATTATGTTTGACCCCCACAAATAACAAATTTGAACTATATGTAATTTCAAGCATTCAGTCCTGAAAAGTGAAAACAAATGGTGCGAGTTCAATGGAATGGCTATCTAAATCATATATATGGAATTTGTGGAAAGAACGAAACCATAGTTTTTTTAGAACGAGCACGTAACAACGCAGTAGGTAGCGGAAAAGTCAAAGGAGTGTTTAGTTCAATTTAGACAGGCTTCCCAACCACGCATTTAATTCTGTGTTGTATTGCGAGGCTTTGTGAGGTATTTTGTGCTTTGTCACAGTGTGTGGTGGATGCTGTTGAGACAGCGGTGCTGCTGGTGTTTTTTCTTGTAAATAAAACTCTATCTCTATCCTCGTTATGTTCAAAAAAAATCCAAGGATTCAATTTTGTTATTGTAACCCTTCTTAGACACACTTCGAAAAGTAAAAATAAGGAGAAAGAAATGGTGATTCGTACTAGTAAACAGAGATAGTGAGAAATAATAATTCCTGCTAGTATACAGACCTTTGACCATCTGGATGCTGAGAATTCGTTAACTGAAATAGCACGTTGTCCATACATCAAGGGGGAAAGCCAATAAGCCCACTGCCACCATGGTTGTATAGCCTCTATCAGAAGTAACAAAGTCACAATATGTTGCACCAAAAGTAAGAATCATTCTCATCTAGATCATTAGAGAGAGAAAACAGCTAACTCTTCTGAGATGTCTAGCACAATTCAATATACCACAGGAAATAAATATATAAACACTCACCTTTAGGGATAAGGAACCCTCCTAAAAGAAAAATTGCCAGTAAGGCAGCTGATCCAAAAGTATTAGCAATAGTCATGTCTCGTGCTATAGCCCCCATCATCCGGAAAAGGCCCAAAGCCATTTGATGGACAGAGAACAACAATAGCATAAAGTGAAAGAACCTGCACATAGTTTGCATTATTCTGACATGTCCAAGTACAACAGTAATGACTCCACCTCTAGATGGGCTAGTAAGGTAGTTGTTGGTACCTATCAGCAGTTGGTGCAAAGCCTACTGTGTAGTAAACAGCACATGACCACACTACAGCCTCAATAAGAGAATATGGAATTCTTAATATCCAATTGGGGATTGAGAAAGCCCATGCAGGATGAAAGAAATTGTCTCTCTGCTTATAAAACACTGGAAGCCGTGAAATAGTAATGGGCAATTCTGTAAAACCATTGAACAGCATATGTACAAGCCCATAGAACAGACAAGAGAGATAAAGATTGCCATTTTGCTCATCAACAGGGTGCAATCTTGTGCGAAGAAAGATTGTGCAAGTGATTACCCCGACAAAAGCAACCTGCACAAAATTATGCCATTATTTTCAAATGCATGTGAGGAAGCTCTTTAATAAATTGTAGAATGGTGCATACAAAGAAAGTATTAGATGGTAATTAACAAAAAGTAAATCCCTATATTCTTCTGTTTTCAAAATTTATTATAGATGCATATAGAATTATGGCAACAATTTGGAACAAAATAATGTTAGAATGTAAAGAAATGACAATGTAGCACATAACATTCTTGTAGTTTTGCCTTTAAAGAATAGTGTACCTCCTAAAAACATATTAGATTGACCATGGATACAAACTAGGGCATATTTTCTTCCACAACTGGAAAGGAACGGAGAGATGTAGTCTTGGACTTAAATAATATTTAAAATGCTATAATATAAGGTCAGAAAATCTGTGCATAAACCTTCTTTTCAGAATATATATATATATATATAAAAAGAAAAACAACAGTAGAAAACGAGTATTTTTGTTGAGCTTTCAATAATTTTCATTTAGACTACTCACAAGGTCACAGCAGTTATCATTTATGCATCGATTCTATATTATCAAGTGCTCATAATGTAACCTTCATCCATCTACTACCATGGAAAGTAAAGAGATGGATCATATAACCATGTGATGCCTTGAGATTGAGAGACTTGGATCAACAAAAAGGACATTTTACACCCTTAGGGCATGTTTTGTTTCATAGGCCAATACATTGTTATTTAACTGACAATACAAAGTTAAATAAACTTTATACACAGTGATACTAGATATGGCTCATGTCAGCTACAAGTTCATTTTCAAATAAATTATCACAGCTGAAGTAAAGAGAAACATAAACGTACTTGGCATGTCCTGAAAATGTAGAGGAAACGGTTGCGTCTTATTAAAACAAGCTCCCTGTAAAAGCATGCTCTAACAAGGCTAAGTTTTGATACTGCAAACTTTGATCTGGCAAGCACCTTAGGAGATTTTGTGCCATCATAAGAGTTGCTTAAAATAGAAACCAGAGATCTGCCATAGTCGGATTGTTTAAATGCAGAAGCCATTGTCGATGCAGAAATAAAAGAATAAGGTTTTGACTTGGCAGACCAGTACTGAGCTTGGTCTTTCCTTGATGTCACCTGATATAACAAAGTTACTTAAGTAGATTCTCGCATGCTCCAAATTTTATGTTGGAATTAGCAGTCATCATACAATACCTCTTGGAGAAAATCCGCAATTCCCTTACGAGGCGGCAGTGAAAATCCTAGCGAATTGAAATAGTCCACAACACGCACAGTGGGGCCTTGATAAATGATTTGTCCTTCTGAGAGAAGAATTAGATCATCAAAAAGATCAAATGTCTCTGGTGCAGGTTGAAGAAGTGACATCAGCACAGTAGCCTCCATCTCATGAACAAAATTCCTCATGCATTTAACTATTTGATAAGTCGTTGAACTGTCGAGACCAGTAGATATTTCATCCATGAGAAGGGTTTTTCTTGGTCCAACAACCATTTCACCTACAAAAGTACATCATTTGTTACAGATCTGCCACAAAGAATATCAAATTGTATTTTGATTAGTTTCTTACAGAAGCCATTAAAGTTGTCACTTAGTTATGGCTATTTGTAATATGACTCTTCTCACCTTATGTGGTGTTTTAGTGGGAGCGATGAAATAGATTGGGGCTGGCAAATAAGCCTAAGATCATGGCAACTGGGTTAACTTACCTAAAGCAAGGACTAAAGAGTGTGTCGGATGCTGGAAATGTGGATTCTCCATGCATATAGGAGCATGGCAACAAGAGTATTTTGAGATTAATTAACAAGTTGATGTAGTACCTTAAGATCAGAATATCTTTTTTGTCCAAATCATTCCCTAGATTGTTTGAACAGGAACGGCAAGATCTATTTAATAGGCTTCTGCGAATCACTAGATTAATAATAATAATAATAACAACAACAATATAAAAGTAATATCTCAGAGCCTCTTCCCTTCAACTCCATCTCTAATCTACAAACCCATGAAAAGCATGAACTAAGGTTCATCGCAAAACCACTAAGAACTAGCTCTATTTGGAACAAAAAAGTTGTGGGAATGTAAGACAAAATATTAAATTTGCAATCCTACAAACCTGTTGTGACTCGTTTCTTCTGCCCACCAGAGACACCTCTTTCCATATCAGTACCAACAGCAGTATCAGCACATAGATCTAGTCCAAGCACTCTAAGAACATAGTCTGTAACAAGATTGTGTTTCTGTCCTCCAACTGATGCTGTCTGGTCATACAGAACAAAACATTATGTAGATAAACAAAATGAAATATGAGAAGTTTATGGCCCCGTTTGGCTTGCTGAAACTTGGCTGAAAAACACTGTTCTGGCTGAATTGTTGTGAAAGAAAAACATTGTTCGGACTGAAAAAACAAGATGAATAGTACGGATTATAAGGTAAGCCGAACGGGGCCTATATGTGAATTAGATAAGAACCTTCATAAAGGCATCTATTTCTGGATTTGGTCTTATTCCTCTCTTCCCTTCAAGATCGCATAGCTCCTTCAAGCACTCTACACATATCAACAATGTGTGTAAGATAGATACTTTTTGAACTGACATCTAAGCCATTACATGATAACAAAACCAGTTTAAAGAAATTGTTCATTGTGCTCCTATTAGAAGCATTGATATAGTTTTTAACAAAAAACGCAATAGATACATACTACCGTAAAAGATCTCAAAAATAAAAGCTGAGAGCTTCAAACTTGATGATAAACATGAAATGATCTTAAACTTTAACAAAAGTATATAGTGCTAGATTCTTCAATCTTAAGGGCATTATTTCACCATCAGTGATACTTGGGATAAGGAAAGGTCAAAATATCTGCATGTAGATTGTTAGATTAGATACTTGATGTAAGATGCATGAACCTCACCAAATCTGCAATTCACCGTGTCATGAAATAAAACAAAAAAAAACTGAATTATCTTTGTTGGCTACCGCTTAGTTTCGTTTAATTTCTGGAAAAAAGGTTAATTCTATCACACAAGCTAGTTTATGCTTTGACACACTCATGCAGGTTGTAATAAGCTAGCCACAGCCAATTGTTTTATCTTAATTAAATAGAAATGCATGGATAATAATAGAAGTGACAAAATCATTCAAATGTGAATTAGTAATAAACTAATTAAGTGCCTTGAAAAGTCTAGATGCAAGTTTATTCGTACCCTTGGCTATAATTGTGCCCTTGGGTAATCACAACAGAACTAAACAAAGTATTTGCAAAGCACAAGAATGGGAGCCTTACCTTGGTAGTTTTCACTTGCACCCTGGCATTTTGCAGCAAAATCTAATGTTTCCCTCACTGTCAATTCTCCAATATGGTTGTCTGTCTGACTGATATAAGCAGAAGTTCTTTGTACACAAAATTCAGTAAGTGAAGTTCCATTGTAGGTCACTTCTCCACTTTTCTGTCAGAATATGAGAAGGTAAATGAAATGACAAGAATGATACAGAACATAATAATGGGATAGATTAGGCAACTGGTTTGATTGTGTGAGGGAATAAAAAACCCTCCCAAGCCCGGCCCCCAGAAAATTAAAACAATTCACACAAACAGGGAGTAGATGTCAAGGTCACCTTTAGCTGAGGATCCAGTTTACCAGCAAGGGCCAACAAGAGCGTTGATTTCCCAGATGACGGTGGCCCCAGCAACAGTGTCATTCTTTCACCACACAAAACAAAACAAGAAAACAACATCAGCAGTTACCTATTACAAACTTCATAAATGAGTGCATGCAATCCTTGACACAAAAGAATTCTGAAATAAATTATTTTGGTACACAAAAAACGAGCTACAAGTTTCTAGTATAGTACTACATTAAGGTTATTATTGCAACGGAAAAAAAAAATCAAAATGTTGGCATCAAAAGTGGAAGAGAGAGATAACCACATGATCAAGATGAGTTGCATTAAATACCAGTATTGGCAGATCGGGACTCGTGCTTTTTATATTTGTATATGTATATATAGATATAGATAGATGAGAAAACAGAACAGGGATACATAGGGGATGACTTATCAACTACCCCCAAATGAGATACGTTTCTAGTACATTGTTCCAGAGGAAACAAGTGTCAGCACACAACTGCACAATAGACATGCAAATATACTACCTTTTGTGCCTACATATGCGGATATAAATTTAAATATTTAATTTAAGTTGGGAGTGTGACATGTGTTTGCATTCATATAGAGACCTGCAGTAAGAAGTATTGTTTCTCACCTCCCAGGTTTTAGAACTCCACTAACATCATCAAGAATAGTGAGCTTGGTCTTCTTAGGACGTAAAAGATGGCAACAAATTAGAAGCCTCTGCACCAAGATAAAAGGTATATATATATATATATATATATATATATATATATATATATATATATATATATATATATATATATATATATATAGCAAAGGGTTTGCAAGTGTAATAAGATAAAAAAAAAGGTACACAAGTGTCATGTAAATTATGGTATATATATATATATATATAGTCATAAATGAAAATGCTACAAGCTAGCCAGAGCATATATATTTTACCAGCGTATGGAATTGTTGATGCCTGCAACGTAACTGCAGTTGCATGCCTCATCAAGTACGTCTGATCAACTCATCGTCAACTAACTGACTATGAGTGTGTTATGTCAAAATTATTAGTTGCATCGGGTAGCCGTAACTGCATGTGACAAGATTTAAGAACCCATAGCGTTCAAAAGGAAACTAACAACAACAACGCATCGTAAGACTAGTGCTGAGGCTGAGCTAAAAAGTCCTGACGTGGACAGTTTAATCACATGATGACATGAAGCAGCAGTCGCTATCCGAGCAAGCAAATGATGCATGAGATCCGCGCTTTGCCCTACCCAACACGCAATTCAAACCACAACATATGCATACCTCGGCAATGTCATGGACGTAGTTGAGGAGCGTTGGCAACGCCCGGCGGCCGTAGTGCACCTCCGTGGACACCGTCAGGTTGCGGAATCTCACCTCCACCCGTGGCACGTCCAATCCCGCCCTTCACGAGATAACCAAACAGTTGGAATCGGCATTTAGTAGAGCACGTAGTAGGCAAATCGTCATTAGAAATCGGTCAAATCGGTTTAGTGTATATGATGAGAAAATTTTAAGTGCTAATCGAATCGGCGAATTGAAGGAAGGGATGAGCTGCATTACTTACGCGTGAAAGCGGGCCCTGATGCCGTGGAGGAGCTTGGCGTTATCGGAGTCGGCGGTTGCCAACGCCCGCTGGAGCACGCGCTGAACGCCATGCCGGTCCAGCCTCCGCACGTCCACGACCTCGCCGCCCTTCTTCTCTGCACTGCGTCCTCCGCCGCCGCCGCCGGTGCTGCCACTGCCGGGGTCGGGCACGACGATGGCGAGGTTGCGCCGCTGAGGGGAGGCGACGCGCTCGATGGTCGCCCAGAGCTGGTCGGCGGCCGTGGCCTCGCCGTCGTCCTCCCCATTGTTGACATCCACCGCCACGTGGTGGGGTTGGACGGCGCCGCTCGCCATCGCCTGCTCTGCCTCAGCCTCTGCCGCCGCCGCGATCTGATCTGGAAGTGCAGTACTAAGGCTCTACGACTGTCTATATGTAGGTGTAGGTTGCAGGAACTAATAAAAGATGAAAACAAGAGGCACACGGTTCTAGTCGAGAGTATATATGAGATGAGAGTTGGAGGCGGCAAGGCAATGGGATCGGATCTCGGGCGTGTCTTCGGGACGTGAAAGACGTGGACGATGAGCGCGGTGACGCGGGGCCTTGCCGGTCGTCGTGAGAAAGTAACCAATTCCACAACTAACACTCCGAAGTGTTGGCGGTGGAGACGCGAGGTCGCTGCGCCTCGCATGCAGCGCTAGCTGGTCCACCACCCAACACAGAGACGAGGAGGCCGGCGGCCGCGGCGGCTGTTGGGACTTGCATTGGGACACAGCTACTACGTACGCGGCCGAGATCATGGGCAGGAGGGGCGACCATGCATGGCGTGATGAATAATGCTTGCCGCCCGATCTTCAGCAGTCCGCGCGTGCGTGCCACCAGTACGTGTTGTTGTAATAACCTATAACAAGTTGAAAGCCAGTTAGGGACTTAGGGTCCGTTTGGTTCAGCGTGGAACGGTTGTTGTGAGTTATGTTCTATAAAAATTGTAATATGTTTGGTTAAAACAACTAGGAAGCATACTCACTCTTTTATCTCCCTTGATGAAACAGTTGTAAAACGTCTCTCTATTTTAGGTCTGCTAATAGGTCGGGTAATAATTGGAATTTTCGGGTTTGGTTGTGCTATGGAACTGTTTGGATGGGTGGTAATGGGTTTAGAGGTTAAACGAGTTGGGATGGGTTGGGTTTGCTAACAAATCGGGTTGGGATGGGTTGGGTTTCCCAATCCTCCAATACGTCCAATATCATGACGGCCGCGACAGTGCCGGACCTCACCGGGCTTGGGAACGGTGCCGAGGCCCCTGAAGACAAGGAAGAGTGCTGCACGGCGGCGGCGGCGGCATGGAAGAGGTGCTGCACCCGGCGCTGACGGCTTGGAAGAGGTGCTGCACGGCGGCGGCGGCGACCTGCACATGGCGCCTCCGGCTGCGGTGCCCCAGTCCACCTCCTCCTGCTCCGGCTGGCGGACCCGGCACTACGTGCACCCGGCGCCTCTTGGCCTCACGCTCCGTCCACACGGCCACGGCCTTGGGCTCCAGTGGCGCCATTGATGTAGCTGCCACCTCGAGCCGCACCTGCACTACCCTATGCCCCCGTCGCCGCTGCCACCACCTTCGTCGGCCGCAGGGAAGAGGAGCAGCAGCAGGAAGGAACGAACGCGCAGTAGCTACAGGAAGGAAGGAACGCAGGGAAAAGGAGCAGCAGAAGGAACGAGGCAGGCAGGCAGGCAGGCAGAGTGGGCAGAGTGGGTTGGATGGGTTCGGTCTTAATTAATTTGAAACGGGGTGGGTTGAAGTTGAAAAATAATTAATTAGATTTGGAATGGGGTGGAAATGGGTTGGGATCTCCACCCTATTCGCTGATGCTGAAATTTAGCTTATGCTGAAATATTGTAAGAAGAAAATAATGTTCTATGACTGAAAAGTAGTTTCTAAATAAGCTCAAGCGAATAGAGCCTCACCTATTTTCACGGATTTGGAAAAATAGAAAGTTAAAAGCCAAAAGTAGAGTCGTCGTGAAAATTATATTACGCAAAAGCAACTCTGATTTTTCCTGTTTGGTGGGCATTCTACTTTTTGGCAGCACAAGCACACTCTTAACCTTAAGCACCCGAAGTCCAAACCAAAAGTTGTTTTTTTTTTCTCGAGTACATGAGCGCGCTTGGGCCCAACTGCGATCAAAATCAACACTGAAGTGTAGGCCTTCTTCAAAGCTTCAACGTCTATCGTGGTCGACGGGTGGCAGGGGAACCTTGTTTTGGACAAACAGGGGTTCGTGGTGAGGCCATCTAGGACATGCGCCAGGCTGGCCGAGCCGGTTTGTGAGGTCTCTCTTTTGCCTTTGCTTGCTCCGGTTTCGATCGCGGTCAGTTTTGTTTAAGATGAGATTTTGCGCTTTTGCCCAAAACAATGGGCGATGCGGTTCGCGTGCAATCAAAGTATTGCCCGATATGATTCAGGCTCCAATTTTGCAGTTCCAGCGGCTCTGTTGACATTCCATCAAAACGGAGCATCTTTGGCATGGCTTTTATGCTTTATAGAACTTCCATAGGCGTGACATCACTTATATCATGCTCTGACTGCAAGAGCCATTTGTGTCATGGCGCGCGCTTAGGGCAAGTACATTGGTACACGAAATCAGTCTCATAAGTTGTCTCATGCAGTGCCATATCAAATTTTTTGTGTGGAAGAGAGAGAGGTAAGAGAGAGAGGTGCTCATAAGCTAAAATTTAGGACTATGAAACAACTTATACACCATCGTACAAGTGGTTGTTGTCATGCGACTCATAAAAATTCTTTTGTTGTATGCATAAATTGAGGACTCTAAAATTATTATGAGACAACTTAAAAGACAAACTTTTATATGTGTTACCTCTTAGATCGTCTCATAATTACGTGACACCGCATGAGACTATGTACGAGACAATACTAATGTACTCGCCCTTAGACGTGTGGTTCGTCTTTCACCATTTTTAAGGGCAATTTCAATGTTAGAACCCCGATTAATATAATTTATATATTTATCAAATCATATAGATACACAGAAACCTGTTGACGCCAATTCCAATCACACGTTGGTAGGGACTAAATATAATTTAGGTATATGTTTAGTTTAATTTAGGCTATTTTCATAAAGACCGAAAGTAAATAATTTAGGTTTAAGTTTAGGTTAATCTAGGCTATTTTAAAAATGGCACGGTGGACGATTTAAATATAGATTTAAGGTGTTATTTTAGGATAACACCTTAAATCTATATTTAAAAATGCATACAAGTCTGTTTGGACACCAGAAAATCCGCCTACAGCGGCTTCTCATGTGGGAAGTGTGCGGGCGTGCCAGTGTACAATAGTACACAAAAATAAAAGACAGGAACATAGTATCTTATTAATCATCACAAGTAACAAGTACAAATTCCTAAGAAAAGAATGCGCGCCATGGCCTGCTGATGGCTATCTAACTTGGCGATGTGGTCTCCATGGTTCCTGGGGCCTCGGAAGGCTCTCAGTTAATTACCCCTGTGAGTTGAATCACAGAGTACCTCCGATTCTGCTGCTGTGGTCGTCGTCTTCAATCTTCGCTTCACTTCTCCATTCAGAGTGTTGGTGTAGATGTGGATGGCGTCGACGTAAGGGCCTCGTCGGTCCATGAGCCGGTACAACATGGCTGGAACATCAGCCATGCCCGCCCGTGTAGTCCGCCTTGTCAGTGTCGAACAGCACGTGGTATCATCTTGATCGCACTTGCATGGTTGGTGTAGATCGGATCGGATCGGACTTCCTCGGCCGCGTCGTCGTGGTACGCCGTGGACCTTGTTCACTTGGAGTTGTTGAAGTAGTGGATGGAGAGCTGCATCGCGGCGCTGCGTTCTTGTGGAGGCCGGCGTGGCCTCCTGGCTTCAGCACATTTGGAGCATGTACGTGTATATGCATCCATACATGGCCCTGTACACGCCCACATGCACGTAGCCTTGCCTTGCTTGCATCTTGGTGTTGCTTGTGTGTAGGTAAAGAACTTGCATCTTCAAGTTCATGTCGTGGTAGCGTTCGGCCTTCACTCGGGCGTGTTCGACGCCAGCGGACCAAAGCCGGCCGTCGGCGCTCCGTATTCCCATGACGCGAAGTCTGGCGTCGTCTCGATCATCAGACCGCCACGTCGCTCTCTTCTTGGCCCAAATCATGACATTGGACCGATGTGCTCATATCCATGCAAGATTGCAAAAGAAAGAGTAACTAATAAATAGATTGACTAGATTAGTTTCTTACCCATGGAGAAGAACGTGTATGCCATCTCTTTCTACTGGTGGCTTTCGCCTTGTCGGCTTCAGGAACTCATGAAGGAAGACGACATCTGGCCGCTGGCTAGCTGCTGGTCTGGGGCTGAACGTCGGAGTGGTGGATGGCGATGTGCTTCTAGCTCTTGTTGCCAAGAACAGCCTGACGGCGTGGAGGTGAGGTCTGATTAGCCCTTTCATAGAGTCCTGGGGGCTCTTTATATAGGCAACAGCTAGGGTAATGCCGAGCCTGTTGGGCTGCATGCACGCGCCGCCTTTGTTGGTTGCCACCGAGCGAGATATTTGGAGATTTACTTGTCTTCCGTTCGATATTATCTTCGGCTCGTGTATATCCTGGCGAGAACCTGGACACTTCTATTCCGTATACCAAACAAACATCTCCTTTCTTGGCTGAACAGTGGGCCAGCACTTGATATGGATTAGCTTCTCACATGCAGTCACTGAGGCATGGGCCCAGCTGACTATAGATTCTACTATACGTACGTATATTTGGTCCAGAGAGGCTTGCGGCTGATAAACGTGCATGTACGCTAGCTGGCGATCAGTACACGGATCTGCCGGCTGTATATCCCCCAAACGTTCTAGAATATTCTAGACCTCGCACCGAGTAGCGCCGCGTCGCATCGGCCCGGCTGGTGTACAATTATGCGGAAAATACATGGTATAGACTGGCATATATACGAGCTCTACGGCCGATTCCGGACGTATATATATAAGCGCACATACGTATCATGACTGCACCTATTTAGCTCTCTCCCATTGCCTGTCGCGAGCATACCTACACTGCATGCATGGACCTGTAGCACACAGAAGCTCACACGGTGGTTATTAGCTTCCTTGCTTGAATGCACGTGACACAAGCATATATATGTATATGTATGTATTTTCCCTTTTTTTATATGCTCGATGGTACACACAAATAAAAGTGTACATATGGATTTTACTTTGACAAAAATCCATCGAACAAATGCCCCCCACCAAGTCGAGTTTGGACGGGCATGTAGCAAGTCCGGACTTGGCTTGGTGAAGAACTGGATGGAGATATGTTCGGGCGCAACAGATTTGCCGTCGTATCTACCAGGGACTCATGAATCTTAGAGTTCGGATCACGAAAGCATATCCCCAGGGCTACTATATATATCGACGTGCTGCCGCACCCCTTTCCATAATCCACGATCTTATTTTCTCGTCGTCCTCTGCCCGGCGCCGTCCAAGGAAATTAGCTTCCATCTCAGTACGAAGGCAAAGGCAAGCAAGCACCGGCTACCCACATCCCTGAAGGTGATACCTGCATTGTCTAGCTTGCTTTCTTTGAGTTCACGACAAGTTGCTAGTCTTTTATACAGATGGGCCGCAATGACGACGACCGCGTAAAAGATTGGTCCAGCCGTCAACGTCGCTCCCAGCGAGCAAGAGGTGATGAGCATGATAAGAATCCACCCCGCAAGGAGGAGCCCAAGACTCGTCGCGAGCGTCCGGATCAAAACACGTCGTAGCCACGCGGTGATACTGCTGGCCAAAACACCTCGCGTCGTGATGGTGTCGAGACTCGCGATGACCGTGGCAACCAGGAACTTAAACACAAGGAGCATGCAAGACCTGGTGCTGAACGCAAACCCCATGAAGGCCGTGACAATAAAGACCCTTTGCCGCCACCACGCAAGGGTGACTCAAAGAATCGCTCCAACCGCGATGGTCAAAATATTTCGCGCAAGAACGAATCTCGACTGCGCTGTAGTGGCGACACAACCGAACAATACACGATCGAGTATCATGAGAATAGGCCTCGCCGCTAGATGGTTCCCAGCGATAGCGACTCCGATTCAGAGTCTGCCAAGCACCCCAAGAGAAGGTTGCGCAAGAATGCGGGTGACCGCACCGATGAAACCACGAACGGGCAACGGGACCAGTCCTCGTCCAAAGTGGCTTCAGGCAGGAGGACGCACTTAACGGCGGTCGTCGGTGGCGTGCTTGAGAAGTCGCCCAAGCAACCAGATCCGAGAAGAAGAAGCCACGTCGGCATGACAAGATCGTTGAGGGTAAACCACCCACTGACATGCCAGATCGCGCTGTCATAGTTGTTGGTCTTCCTGCCAACACAGGTCAACTCCCAGCTCCCCGCACGCCGGCTAAACCCATACAGCTTTCTGCGGCCGCACAGGTGAGTCCATTGTTTAGTTTTTTTTGTTTTTTTTATGCAAAATATTTTTTTAAGAACCTCCCGTTGATCGGCGGCATTGGTCGAGCTCCCTGTTGGTCAACTAGCTGGTAAGCGCCTCCGTCGTAGACTTGTTCGATGACGTACGGACCTTCCCACTTGGGCTCGAATTTTCCCTTCGTCTTGTGTGTGACGACAATGGGACGTCGAAGCACGAGCACCAGCTCGCCCTTCCGGAAGGCGCGCCGCTGACGAGCTTGTCGTGAGCCAGCGCCATGTTTTGGCGATAAAGCTCCAGCTCTTGTACATGTCAAGACATCTCTCCTCCGTATGCCGAGCTCTTGGAAGCGGAGTCGGACCTGTTCATCTTGAGTTAGTCCATCATGAATAGCCACCGTAGTGATGGTAGCTGGATTTCCAAAGGCAAAACGCCTCACACCCATACACAAGAGAGTACGGGTAGCTTGTGTTGGGGTACGAACCATGACGCGATCGCCCATAATGCTTCAAAGAGACGATCATGCCAAATCCCTTCTATACTTGTGCACCGTCTTCTTTAGTATCTTGCCGAAGCGTCTTGTTGAACGCCTCTATCATCCCGTTTGCACGGGATAATAGCCGATGGAGTAGTTCCACTTTATCTTGTACTTGTCCATGAACTCATGCATTTTGTCCGACCTGAAAGCTTTAGCATTGTCAGATGTAATACGGTGTGGAATTCCGAAGCGGTATATAATGTGCCGCTCCAGAAAGTTGATGGCGTTAGCGCTTTTCACCTCACGCAGTGGTACTGCCTCTGCCCACTTGGAGAAGTAGTCCGTTGTAGCGAGGATGAAACGATGACCTCTAGAAGGAGGGTCAACGGGGCAGATGACGTCTATGCCCCAAGCATCAAACGGCCACGAAGGGACTGTTGGTCGTAGAGGGACCGGCGGTAGATGCTTGAAGTCACCATGGATTTGGCAACCATGACATGTCTTTGCCACCTTCAGGCAATCTGCCATGATGCCCGGCCAGTAGTACCCAGCCAAGCGGATGCTATGGTACATCTTTGGCCCGCTTTGGTGTCCGCCACAGATTCCATGATGCACCTCCTTCAAAATCTCATCAGCTTCGTGATGGCTGACGCATCGGAGGAGCATTTCTTGCCCATAGGCACGCCTGTAGAGCACGCCTCCCTTATAGATGTAGGAAGGGAGTCGTCGTTGTAGTTGGCGCCTCTTCACAGCATCGTCGGGGAGAGTGCCATGCTTGAAGTAGTCGATGAAGGGTTTGCGCCAATCGTCGTCTTCGACAGCGCATGCAGTGACGGTGTTAACCTCGTGCTCCTCCGCGATGAGCTCCAGCACCGCGGGAAGCAGCCACCTCTCCTCGACGGTAACTTGCGCGGACTTACCCTCAGGAAGGGCGAGTGCCGCTGCAAGTTTGGCCAACGCATCAGCTGGAGCGTTCCTGCTTTGTGGGACATGAAGAATTTCAATATGTTTGAATTCATTCATGAGCTTCTGGGCTGCCTCACAGTACGGCATAAGCTCCGGTTTGCGAACCTCATATACCCCATTGACCTGTCGAACAATCAGTTGAGAGTCCCCATGAACCCGTAGGGAACATACCTCCATGGAAATTGCTAGGAGAAGGCCGAAGATGAGCGCTTCATACTCCGCTTCATTGTTGGAGCACTCCTTGAGAAGGGAGAATGAATGGTACATCACTCCTCCTTGTCGGTTCTTGAACACCAATCCGGCTCTCGCTCTCCGTCTTGGGGCACTGTTTAGGGTGTCTTCTACTCGCGAAGCGCCATCGAAGTAGAGCTCCCATGGAGCTTCAATCTCGGTGGTGAATACCTCTTGATCGGGCAACTCGGCGATGAGCGGAGAGTCATCGGGTACAGGATGTGCCACAAGGAACTCAGCTAGAGCTTGTCCCTTGATGGCTTTTTGTGGCACGAAGGTGATGTTGAACTCCGTCATGAGTAGCACCCATTTTGCTAGTCGCCCGGTGAGCGTGGGCTGACTAAGCAGGTATTTTATTGGGTCCGCTCTTGCCACCAATTGGATCTCATGCGCCAACATGTAATGCCTTAACTTCTTCAAGGCAAAGATCAGTGCCAAGCACAACTTCTCAATGGGAGAGTAGTTGCATTCGACACCCACCATGGTGCGGCTTAGGTAGTAGCACGCCACTTCTTTGCCTTCATCGTTGTATTGTGCAAGTAAGGCGCCTAGCGAAGAAGGCTGAGCAGCAATATAAAGAATGAGAGGGCACCCTTTTACAGGAGCTGCCAACACGGGAGGATTAAGGAGGTACCTTTTGATGCTGTCGAAGCAATTTTGGCACTCCTTGTCCCATACGAATGGTGCCCCTTTCTTCATTAGCTTGGAGAAGGGTTGTACACACTCGAACAGGTTGGAGATGAAGCATCGAATGTAGGCTAGATGTCCTTGGAGCGTCCTCAACTCCTTCAACTTTTGGGGCGGTGGCATCTCGAGGATGGCGGTGATCTTCTTTGGCTCGATCTCGATGCCACGATGTCGGACGATGAAGCCGAGGAAGACGCCTGACCGAACAGCGAATGCGCACTTGAGGGGGTTCATCTTGAGCTGGTGTCGACGTAAACGCTCGAACACCACCCGCAAGTCATCTTGATGGTCTTTGCGGTCTTTTGTCTTCACCACCATGTCATCGACGTAGCACTCGACGGAGTGGTGGATCAAGTCACCGAGTATGTGCGTCATAGCTCGTTGATAGGTGGCACCAGCGTTCTTCAACCCGAAGGGCATCACCGTGTAATGGAAGTTGCCCTTAGGTGTTCTAAATGCGGTGTCGAGTGCATCGACAGGGTCCATTTTGATTTGGTTGTATCCAGACGACCCATCCATGAAGGACAAGGCGTCGAACCCGGTAGTAGCGTCGACCACCATTTCCGTGATCGGAAGAGGGAAGTCATCTTTAGGGCAAGCTCGATTCAAGTTGCGGAAGTCAACGCAGACTCGCACTTTCCCATTCTTCTTCTCCACGGGGACGATGGTGGAGAGCCAGCGTGGGTATTGTATCTCCTTGATGAACCCTGCCGCGATCATGTTGTCCACCTCCGCTATAACCTGGTCTTGGAACTCGGGTCGGAGGTGTCGAGGTGCTTGCTTCACAGGACGAACTTGTGGGTCAATTGCCAGCTTGTGAGTGGCGACACTAGGATCTAATCCTGGCATTTCTTTATAGCTCCATGCGAAGCAATCTTTGTACTCCATTAAGAACCTTCGATAATCTTCTCGCTCCTCCTCCGTGAGTGTAGTGCTCACAAAGGTCGGACGCGGATCATCTTCAGTTCCGAGATTGATTTGTACAAGCTCATCGATGGTGGGCTGCCCTCCATCTTCGAGCTGTTGGGGTGCCGATGTGACATCCGGCTCTCCATCTTCTTCCACCGCTTCTACCTCCAGGGGGTGTTGTTGGCGTCGAGGCTGGTAGGAGCAGCCAACTTCATCTCCCATGGGAGTCGACATGGTGAAGCAGTGGGCGATGTTGGCGTTGACCGTATCTTCTCCTTCGTCGGAGGTGTCGATGTTGTGGTAACCTAACCCGAACTTGGGCTGAGCTTTGTTCTTCCTCTTGATGAGAATCTCTGCCTAGCTCCACCATTGCTCGCATATGGATGGTGGTCGTGGGACCCTGTTGTTTGGACCAAGCATGATCCCGGCCTTCTCTAGCAGGCGAACCATTCTAGGCTCGGCCTTCATGGTCGTAAGTGCCTCATCTGCATCATGATCAGGGTTAGGGGATTCAAGTACAAAATCACAATGTTGTACTTGTGGCACTTTATAGAAGATGGTGCTAGGTGTAGAGGAGTGACCGGGAATTGTCCATACTTCCAACTCGGTGGTTGTCGATATGTACAATGATGGAGGTTGCATGCATTCAGCACTCTCCGCTACTCCTTCTATTTCAGCGACCCTCTTCTTTACGACTCCTTCCGACGTTAGTGAGGGTTGGCTTGTAGACACTTGAGGTGTTGGCGTTGATGACGCATCTTCAATTCTTATTGGTAGTTTGGTGCCACCTCCGAGGGTCAGAGCACCAGGCTTTGTATCCTCCTTAGTTGACAGAACCTCCTTAACTTGGGAGACAACCGTCAATAAGGGTCTCCGTGTAGGCCTTAATGTTAGGGGTGTCGATGTGGACACTCCTACTTTCAACGATAGAGGAGTGGCCGTGGATGTCGAGGGAATGCTACCCGCCCCCTGCCTTGTCCTTCTAGACCTTGGGGACATCCTCCTCTTGGAGGGGGAGCATGGCATGATGAGAGCCTTCACCTCAGGTGTCAACAAAGCGCCAGACTTCAGCACGATGTCAGCTGCAGGAGCGACTCGACCAAGCTGATACTTGTACTCCTCCACCGAAAAGTAATACTTGGCGTCCGCGTGGTACGCCTCTTGCACGGTGTACGGGGACATGTTGCCGATGATGCGTTGTTGCGTCTTGCTTCCATCAAGGAACTTTAAGCATTGATGCAGCGTAGACGGCACCACCCGATACTTGTGAATCCACGGCCTCCCTAGAAGCGCGGAGTACGATGTGTTGGCGTCGATGACGTAGAACCGCACTTTGAAGCTGAACGTGGACATCTGGATCTTAACGGTAAGAGCTCCTAAAGTTGCCTTCCCGGAGTTGTCGAAGCCACAGATGATGACGTCCGTAGGCTCCAAGTCAGCCACCGTGTAGCCAACTCGCGTCAAGCTCCGTAGGGGAAGGATGTTCACAGCGGACCCCGGGTCGATGAGGATTCGACGAAGGTGCGCGGCTCCTACGTTCCCTTCAACGTAGAGTGGGCGGTTGTGATCGCCGTCTTCTACCACCTCATCTTCTTCATCGAACGTGATCTCATTTACAAACAACGGGTTGTTGACAAGGCGGTGTTTGGCCATGATGACTTCATAGAGCTCCGGTTCTTGCAGCGCCTTCACTAGGGCTTCTCGGAGCTCGGGCACAAGCATGAGAGCATCATAGACGCTCAGCAACGCGGGGACCCGCTTTAGGTGAGAGACAACATTGTAGTCGATGTCGTCAATTCTGTTCTTTTTCTTTGATGTTTCGGGCACTCCCGCTAACGGGGTACCTTCATTTGTAGGCTTGTTCCCTTTTGGTTGCTTGACTTGGGGCAGCTCTTGTAAAGCCTTCCCACTTCGTAGGTTCATGTTGACTTCCAGCGGGGCATCTCCTTGCTCAGCACCATCATGGAGCATTTCCTGCTCTCTAGTCATGAGCAGCTCATTGGAGTTTGTGCTACCGTCGTTGCTGCTAGCGGAAGTGGCGTTACATGTTGCCACATTTGAGGTTGGCGAAGAGCTTGATTCTTCACTTACCTCTTCAGTCGAAATCTGCCCCCAGTCCTTGGGCCAGTATTCTGCCAAGGTAGCTAGAACGCGACCCGTACGAGGGAAGGGCGCATTTCCTTCCTCCCTAGGGACAAACCGAGGTTGCAGGCGCCACTGGCTTGGGTCTAGCCGCCTTGGTGCTGGTGTCGATGTTGATGTTGCATGTGGAGACACAACCGTGCGAGGATGTCGCGGGGGATGCCCGTTTGGTCGTCATCGACGCTGTACTTCGGTCCACGTCTCCCCTTGAGGGACCCTGGTCGGCTCTGTTGATGTAGTTTGGGGCTGCTTGAGCGTCGCAGAGGCAAGTTGCTCCTCGACTTGCGCTAGCGGCACCCATGATCCCTGGTCTCTTTCTCCTTCTTGACTCACCGAAGAACGTGCCCCCATCATCACCATGTTAACAGCATGGTAATCAGGATTAACAGCATCGGGATCCAGGTTGATTCTCCCCTCGATGATGGCTTTTTGGAGCCACTCCTTGAAGGCGATGCAATCCTCGATCAAGTGACCGACGTACCTGTGGTATGGGCAGTATAAAGGATTGTTAGCCATGCTTACCTGGTGTGGCCGACGTGGTTCAGGAAGGCGCAGCGCTTGATTGTCCATCAGCTGCTCGAACATAGCTTTCACCAACTCCCGCCTGAAGATGTATTGCTTCTTGAGGAGGTCTGAGAGACGCGTCCTCCTTCCTTCTTGATCGTTCCTTGCGCCTAGGAAAGGCGCCTGGGCTGGAGGGATGTTGGAGAAAACCCTCGCCGTATTTGCCTCTGCTTGAGCCTTCATCTTGCCCCCAGCGTTGTTGGGCTTCGCTGTCGAGCTGAAGCACTTAGCAGGGTCGAAGACGCTCGCGTTCTTGTAGAGCTCCATGATTTGAGGTGACTTTTTGAACTCAATCTTGGTGGCGGCCACCGCGGAGCTCAGTTCGCTGAACGTCCTAGGCTCACGATGAGAGACTTCGAGCGACCAGTGTTGTAGCATCCCATGAATGGACGTTCCGATCGCATCCTCGAGGTGCATGTCTCTAGCCAGACGCACGTAGCTATCCCGAAACCGGATAATGTAGTCGTTGATGGCTTCATCGCGTCGTTGCTTAACTTGCGATAGCTCGACGATGGAGATGTCCCTCTTCATAGCAACAAAGTGCTTTTTGAAGGCGCTCTTCATGTCAGTCCAGCTAGTAATTTTCCTACCGGCAGCCGGTTGTACCAATGGAACGCCGCGCCGGTTAGAGATCCTGAGAATTGGTGCAATAGCAGCGACGAGTTGTTGGCTGTGTCGCCGCATGCCGCCTCAAAGTAGGCCAGATGCTCTCTCGCATCCCCAGTCCCATTGAATTGACGGAATTTAGGTGGGCGCCATCCCGCAGGGAAGGGGACAAGATCGTGCCATGCTTCATATGGCTTCTCCAAGTCACCCTCTAGTGAGTGCGGCGCCTTCTCGTTCGTGATCTGCCTCAGCTTTTTGGTCACCGTGTCCTTGACTATGTCATGATAGTCTTTTAGCGCTGATGGTTGTGGTCCTGCACTTGCCGACGCAGAGGGATTTCGCAATGGAGGGGGACGAGCACTTGCAATGCCTTCTACCTCCTCAAGCTGTGGATCCTCGGGAGGTTGATGGGCACCACCAGGTTGCACGTTTTGTGTTAGGGTCGTCATTAGTTCAACTAGATTGTCAAACTTTGTTGACAACGCCCTGATCACCTCGCCTTGTGCTTGTACTTGATCTTCTAGGCTTCTTGGGGCGCTGTTCTCTCCCGCCATGCGTGCTGCTATGTTAAGGTCGCCGATATACTCCTCCCCTTCCGAAGGGATGGAGCGAGCGAGGTTGTGGTAGAGTGGCAATGTGGAGTGCACCTCTAATGACGCAGAGGAGTCGGAGTCGGAGTTAGAATCACAGGTGTAAGGGCCCGAAAACTTCTTCTCTTCATCGACCATGGCTTGGTTCACCTTTTGCTCCGCGATGGACTTAAGCCGAGTACTAGCCCCAGCCCGATCAACGAGGTGTTGCAATTCCTATTGGTCTTGTGGAAGTCGAGATGAGATGTCGGCGTATCGTTTTGGAGATATGTCCGACGTCAATATATCATCACCATCGGACAACGCATTCCTTCTCTCGCTAATAGGGAAGCAAGGAGCTGATGTTCCTACTTTCGGATTCACCAGGATCTCTTCGTCAGAAGGATAAGTGAAGTCATGGGTCACCGGCAGAGGGACCCATGTCTCTTCGGACATGTGCTCTGGATGCGCCGTCAATGCAATGCACATGGCTACGTCCATCTTGGGTGCTTTAGTCGTTGGAGAGGCTTCCTCATCCATCGCAACCGTATCGTCAACTTGAGCTTATGGAAGAACCTCACCATCTTGCATGGATGGCGCTTTCTCGACCCCATCCATTGGTGAAGCCGAGGTCGAGGTGGACTCTCCTAGGCTGTCCGAAGAGGCTATGCTTGGTGTAGCTTCTCGCGATCCTTCTCTTTTCAAGATAATTGGAGGGCGCTCTTGAGTAGGAGCGACCCCTTTCCCTGCTGCCTCGCCACCTCGCACCTTGCGAGATTTTGGAGTTAATCTTTTGAGGAGGTACTTGTACCTCTCATTGCTTTCCAGAGTGGGGGAGATACGGAATATGATTCTCCCATCTTCTTGGCGGATGTCCCCATCAGCACGAACGCGCACTTGAGTGTTCGTAAGCACCAACTCCTCAAGCTCACGGTAGAGTGTATGGCAGTTCCTTCGTCGCCTCTCACGCTTGCGTTGGTTCTCCGTTGGCACATGTCGAGCCTGTGACGGCCCTTGTGGTGCAGGAGGAACCACCGGCCCAACTGGTCGGGGAGTTGTGCTTGGGACGTTCTCTTCCCGCCGCCTCAATCCTGAGGCTCCGCGCCTTGGAGCAGGCGGAGGTGGAGCAAGCCTTCCAATGGATGGAGAGACAGCGCGTCATTCTTGCGTTTCACGAGGGGGTGCGGCATAGTCAGTACGCCTCGCCCACGTGTTTCGCCATGGAGGTGGAGCCATGTATCCTCGATGCGTGGGTGGTGGAGTTCGGCGACGCGGTGCCAAGGTTTGGCGCTCATGTTGAGGACGGTGGCTCGGCGCACGCCTTTCCAGCCCAGTCCTGAATCGAGCCGAGGAAGATTCCGGTGTAGCCTAAAGCCTTCTCCCAAGCTCGGCCACTTGGTCTCGTAATTGACGGATCTCCTCCTGCACATTCCCATCGCGAGGTGTAGGTTGTTCAGTTTGTAGAGGCGCAAACCTGTTGGCGTTATGAGAGGAGGCGCCGTTAGTCGTCGACGCGTGAAGGCAAGACACCCATCCAGTCGGTTGGATCGGGGTGCTGTTGTCGACGATGGTGGTTGGTCCGGCGATGTAGGGCTGCTTGTTTGCGCGGCGCATCTTCCAATACTCCCGCATGATCGTGCGCCTCACAAGCTCCTTGATCTTGGCAGGTTCATATGCCCACCCGTCAGGGAACAAGTTGTATGGAGGCTCCACCATGCTGGGGTAGATGAACACCTTGCGACTTAGGTCTCTCACGTCTAGAGACCAGTCCTCCTCTGGAACAGCGCTTCGCGCAATGCGAGCATTGACTTGTTGGTGGAGTTGTTGTACCTTGCGGTACTTCCTCCTACAGTTGCGTAGCGGGTGTGGGCTCGACGCGTGGCGAGCATGCATCATTTGTCGATGCAGGTCACACGAGACAGCCTCCAAGGCTTCGAGCAACTCCACCTCCGCGTATTCCACAGGTGGAACGGGTGCGTCTTTGGTTGGAGTCGACGCGGGAGGTTGGAGAGCCGCACTACTCGCACGCCTGTTGTTTGCCTTGATGCGTAGTTGTTGTGCAGCATGGACGTCTCCTTTGACCTCCTCGATGGTGGACTTCTTCAGGAGGGCGTGAGCTTCCAGCATGAGGTTGCGACGCTCCTTCTTAGCCTTAGCAAAGGCTCGCTTCTGCGCCTTTTTGGACTCGACCTTTTGGAACAGGGCCGGATCTTGTGTTTGGTGGAAGTAGGTCTTCTCGCGATGCTCGAAGACCTCTACCGGGGGGTGCGTGCCGAAGGAGACCAAGAATGGAGTCTCAACGTTGGCGGTGCCGTGGACTCCTCCCGCTCCTTCTTGGATCGCCGTAGGGCGGACCTTCTCGACCTTCATGGGGAATGCCGGCTTGACGTCAGCAGCTTCCAGTCGTGCTCCCATCGGTCCAGAGATCGGCACTAGGAATTGCCTGATCTGAATCATGGCAGACTCCTGGGTGGTTGCAGCGTCGGATGGTCCTCCTGCAAGAAGGGGACCATTCATTAGGACAGCTCCACCTTGGGTACCGTCATGCAGCATGTTGTGCTTGTTGGAGGAGAGGCGAAGACAAATCCGACGACACACTGCAGCAGAGATGGGAGGAGAACCAGGTCCCACCGGGCGTGCCAATTTGTTTGGACACCAGAAAATCCGCCTACAGCGGCTTCTCGTGTGGGAAGTGTGCGGGCATGCCAGTGTACAATAGTACACAAAAATAAAAGACAGGAACATAGTATCTTATTAATCATCACGAGTAACAAGTACAAATTCCTAAGAAAAGAATGCGCGCCATGGCCTGCTGATGGCTATCTAACTTGGGCAATGTGGTCTCCATGGTTCCTGGGGCATCGGAAGGCTCCCAGTTAATTACCCCTGTGAGTTGAATCACAGAGTACCTCCGATTCTGCTGCTGTGGTCGTCGTCTTCAATCTTCGCTTCACTTCTCCATGCAGAGTGTTGGTGTAGATGTGGGTGGCGTCGGCGTAAGGGCCTCGTCGGTCCATGAGCCGGTACAACATGGCTGGAACATCAGCCATGCCCGCCCGTGTAGTCCGCCTTGTCAGTGTCGAACAGCACGTGGTGTCATCTTGATCGCACTTGCATGGTTGCTGTAGATCGAATCGGATCGGACTTCCTCGGCCGCGTCGTCGTGGTACGCCGTGGACCTTGTTCACTTGGAGTTGTTGAAGTAGTGGATGGAGAGCTGCATCGCGGCGCTGCGTTCTTGTGGAGGCCGGCGTGGCCTCCTGGCTTCAGCACATCTGGAGCATGTACGTGTAGATGCATCCATGCATGGCCCTGTACACGCCCACATGCACGTAGCCTTGCCTTGCTTGCATCTTGGTGTTGCTTGTGTGTAGGTAAAGAACTTGCATCTTCAAGTTCATGTCGTGGTAGCGTTCGGCCTTCACTCAGGCGTGTTCGACGCCAGCGGACCAAAGCCGGCCGTCGGCGCTCCGTATTCCCATGACGCGAAGTCTGGCGTCGTCTCGATCATCAGACCGCCACGTCGCTCTCTTCTTGGCCCAAATCATGACATTGGACCGATGTGCTCATATCCATGCAAGATTGCAAAAAGAAACAGTAACTAATAAATAGATTGACTAGATTAGTTTCTTACCCATGGAGAAGAACGTGTATGCCATCTCTTTCTACTGGTGGCTTTCGCCTTCTCGGCTTCAGGAACTCACGAAGGAAGACGACGTATGGCCGCTGGCTAGCTGCTGGTCTGGGACTGAACGTCGGAGTGGTGGATGGCGATGTGCTTCTAGCTCTTGTTGCCAAGAACAGCCTGACGGCCTGGAGGTGAGGTCTGATTAGCCCTTTCATAGAGTCCTGGGGGCTCTTTATATAAGCAACAGCTAGGGTAATGCCGAGCCTGTTGGGCTGCACTCACGCGCCGCCTTTGTTGGTTGCCACCGAGCGAGATATTTGGAGATTTACTTGTCTTCCGTTCGATATTATCTTCGGCTCGTGTATATCCTGTCGAGAACCTGGACACTTCTATTCCGTATACCAAACAAACATCTCCTTTCTTGGCTGAACAGTGGGCCAGCACTTGATATGGATTAGCTTCTCACATGCAGTCACTGAGGCATGGGCCCAGCTGACTATAGAGCCTACTATACGTACGTATATTTGGTCCAGAGAGGCTTGCGGCTGATAAACGTGCATGTACGCTAGCTGGCGATCAGTACACGGATCTGCCAGCTGTATATCCCCTGAACGTTCTAGAATATTTTGGACCTCGCACCGAGTAGCGCCGCGTCGCATCGGCCCGGCTGGTGTACAATTATGCGGAAAATACATGGTATAGACCGGCATATATACGAGCTCCACGGCCGATTCCGGGCATATATATACAAGCGCACATACTTATCATGACTGCACCTGTTTAGCTCTCTCCCATTGCCTGTCGCGAGCATACCTACACTGCATGCATGGACCTGTAGCACGCAGAAGCTCACACGGTGGTTATTAGCTTCCTTGCCTGAATGCACGTGACACAAGCATATATATGTATATGTATGTATTTTCCCTTTTTTTATATGCTCAGCGGTACACACAAATAAAAGTGTACATATGGATTTTACTTTGACAAAAATCCATCGAACAAAGTCTATTAGAATCGACGGCCAGGCGCAAACGCACGGCAACAATGGCGACGGCCTTGCTGAATCGACGTGGCTGTCAGATCACCGGTGGCTTGTCCGTCCAGGCAATTTGCCGATTTCCTGCATGGATGGAATGCCACCGTAGACATCTTGCTTTCCCCGTCACCCCTGGCCGAGCGGTGTGGCAGTGGACACCGGATCTCTGCGAAGTCCACCTGTCGAGCCCTACACATTGGGGCAGTACCGCTTCTCCGTGGCCAACTCATCTAGAGCACCTGGGCTGGGCGCCCCTGTGCAGGTTCGTATCTTCCTATGGCTAGCGATCAAGCGACGTCACTGGACAACCGACCACGGGCTACGGGCTTACGGCATGGCTTAGACTCCTATAGTTTACAGTTTTGGTAAAGATATATTTACAGTTTTGGTACAAACAAGTTTGTTTAGGGGTCTTTTTTTGGGTAACAAAAGACTTTATTCAAATTCTAATAACAATACGCCAAGCTGATATAAAGATTTGGAAAGGGCTTTGTAGTGGCAGGGTCATCCTAAAAACTAAACAGTAAACGTTCGGTCGCCCTTTATTTAACATTTAGATAGTTTATTAGACGTTGTTTATAATCAAATGAAGTTAAGCAGCCTAAACAGATTTGTATAGTAATGCTAAAATATACATAATTATGTACATAAAAGTAATACTAGAAACTGTAAATATTTACGCATGTAGAAAATAAAGTATTCTACTGAAAATTTTGGAAAAATAAATAAATTCCACTCCACCTCGTATACTTTGTGATGTTAATTAGTTGGCTGCCAAACAGGGTTTTCAATTTAGGTATTAAAAAATTTTGGCCACTTCAAATTATCGAAATTCACGAAATTCGATCGAAATTTCACCAAAATTTTTTAGAGACTTGCACATGGAGTATGTTTTTTTAAAAAAGATCTAAACAAATATTAGCATGATCTATGACTACACATCTATTGAATAGATGAATATGCAACAAAAACAATAGAAAATATGAATCTAGAGTTATATAGCGCACGTATATAAATCGTAAAGTTTGTTTAGTGTATTACAAAATTTTAGATTTTTCTTTCGGCCACCACCGAAATTACTGAAACTCATAAATTTCTACGAAATTTGGCTGAAATTTTGAACCCTGCTGCCAATTGTGGTAGTTCTAATCCTTCTATTGCCTAAATGATGAACTAAATGATCATTTATCTCATTTAACCATGTTTAATTCAATTTTATTTAGAACATTTAGATGGTTTAAATGGTCCAACCATTTAATTCATCGTTTAGAGACTAAAATACAAAGGTGGCCTTTGTTTATTGTTTAAATGCTTGATGGCAATGATGAAAGGATCTAGATGGCCAGAGGCTGAGTGAATAGACTATAAAAATTTCTACAAATATCATAAGACTAGAGCAAATTGATTAGTATAAAATATGATCCTAATAGCATCTACTTGTTTATATGTAATTCATCCAAGCAAGCCGCTACATAATTTTAGTAGCAATTAAATATATTCTAATTCAATTCACCACACAAGAGCTACTAGCTACACAAGGCTACTATAGTTCTAGCTAAACTACTGAAGCAACTAACTAGCTACTTCTACAAACTAACCAACTAACTACAACTAGAGCTAGCACTAACAAGCAACTGCCACATAAGTTAAGGGTGTGTTTGGTTGACCTAGGGCTATGGGAAAAAACTGTTGTGGGATGTGGATCCAACACAAGGAGCACTCCAAATAGTGGAAAAGTCATGAATTAGTAATGTGAGCTATAGAAAAGTTGAAAGTCAATCATTTGGTTAAACAAGTATAAAATATACCTTCTATCTTTATCTCTCTTGAAACAACTATGGAAGAGCTTTTTATTCCACCAATTTCAAAAAGCGTAAAATTTATAGAACCACTGCCAAAAGCAAAGCAGTGGTCAAACCAAACTTTCAAAAATGTACTATTTGAAAAGCAATTGCTGCATTGCCCCAAACACTCAAAAAGCAAAGCTCTCAGCAGCCCCTTTGGTTGGGCTTTTGACTTTTGGGGCCAAAAGCCAAAGCCAAAAGCCCAACCAAACGGACCCTAAATATGAATGAAATGAGCAAGTGTAGTGGGCAAGAGATAGAGACAACTAATTTATCCCCGAGGTTCGGTTGCTTGCCTATAACCTACGTCCTTGTTGTGGCAGTCTCGATGTGATGATCCGCACACTAACAAGTGTTACGAGCTTGACCCTCAATGTGGGTGTCGCAAGGATCCAACACAAGGAGCACTCGAAATAGCTACGAGCATTCCATTAGAGTTGCTCTTCACGATCTTCTGCAGGGATTAGTACAAGATCCCCTTGCAATCAATTAATCAGAGGCAGCAACAATCACCACAAGCCCCACAATGATCCCATGAGCTCTAAGCTAGCTAGGGGTGACGGCAATCACCAAGAGTAACAAGAACACCAACAACCACCATGCTAAACTAGTGCCACGAGATGCAAAACGGCGATGCAAATGCACTAGAGACTCTCCACTCTCACTCAGATGTGAATCAAAGTGATGTAAGAGTGTGGGGTGTGTTTCTTAGCTCTCAAAGGGTGTACACAAGTGCTAGGGGTGCCAAGAGAGTGCCCAAGGCTATCTACACCATCAATTTATAGAACCACTTGAGAATCCAACCGCTACCCTCTAGAGCCTACCGTTCTGAGCACCGGAGTGCTCACACCAAAGCTCCCAATGGCTAGTTTCCAATGGCAAAAAAATAGTCGTTGCACTATATGGGCACTCAAATACACCTTCGGTGGAGGCACCGGAGCGATCCAATGGGTGCATCGCCCCCAAACACTCGAAAAACATGCTCACTAGAGTCATTGCCCGGTGTGACCTCCGGTGACCACACTAGACGTCTCCTATGAGCCCTTTTGAAATTCTCGTGGCTCAGAACAACTAGTACCAGATGTCACTAGGTGTTGATTTACATGCATTTGCATTAGATTTACACCTAGCGGCACCATATGTCGGCTCAAACACCTCTGATAACCGTGTTTGCTTTTGAGCTATCTATCATAAAGTCGACCACACACTCTATTCTGTCTCGTACAGTGAAAACAAAAACCTTTAACATATACCTGTGTCTACGGGTTTGTTTCCACCTTTCCATCTCCTCCAAGCTAAGTGTGAGCTTGCAGTGGCGGATCTAGAAAAATAAGCCAAGAGGGGTTTATCTTCTAATCTTTCGTTCTTAGTCTCTCCTTCCAAACTTGAATAGGTATAAATTCATAGGAGGGGCAAAGGAGGGGATCCATAGTCGGAGCAGTGGTAGCGACGTCTCGAGCCCACCCCGCCCCAGTGCTGGATCTGCCTGTGTGAGCTTGCTCCATTTGGATTGATCAACCTCCATCCATCTCCAAGCCTTCCTCACCACCTTGGTGTGATCCTAACTTAGCTTAATCAACACTTAGCAAAAAGGTTAGTCTACTAGTTGTCTCAAATACCAAAACCAAACATAGGGCTTTCAAATGAAGAAATAAAAATGTGTTTGGTTTCGGAATTTTGAGGGACACAATGGATCCATTCTAGGTTTTTGGAACGAAATGGTTCCATCTCAGTGTTTTGCTGTGGGATGGGGACAACCATGTTCTTTGTTTGGTTGGAGGGACACGAATGAACAGGATAAAATCACCATTTGTGATCCATTAGACATCCGTTGGATGGGACCCACATGTCATCCTCTCTATCTCACACACGCTTTATTCTTCCTTCCTCCTGCCAACATCTGTCGCAACCCATCGCCACCATCCCCTACACTGGCCATGGCCCCCAGTCCGTCATTGCCCTTAGCCCCGGGCCTTGTTGCCTATCCTGGCCGTGACGGCGGACACACGCTAGTTTGAGGCCGCCCGTCACTACTAGAAAAATGATTTTAGGAGACAACCTCATTGATTAACGAAGGCGGACACACCTAGAGACCGCCTCCGTAAATGGTCAGGGGACCTCCATAAATCAATTACACTGAAAATCATCGATTAACAGAGGCAGCAGCCTTAGGGCGCCCGCCTCCGTAAATCGATTTTCAGAGACGATCACCTTAAGATGCCTGTCTCTGAAAATCGCTATTAACAGGAGCGGACATTCTAAGCGTCCATCTTTAAAAATCGATTTTAAGAGGTGGATATATTAATATGTTTGTCTCTATAAATAGTTGCATCTAAAAATAATTCATAACTTTTTCATATGAACTTAGATGAAACCAAACTTTACATCAAAATTGTATCCCACGACATGACCTATAACTTTGTAGTTGAAAAGTTTTTTGTTTGAAACTGTTTAGAGTCCCAGAATATTATCTTAAGTTCATATATTTTGAAATTTGAAATTCAAATTGTTCAAACAACCTTGGATATTGACATGGTTTATACCAAAGTTGTATTTTTAACCACAATCTACAACGTTGTAGTTAAAGAGTTTTCTATTTGAAGTTGTTTAGAGTTTCAAATATATGTCATAAGTTTATAGATTTTAAAATCTAAAATTTAAAATTTCTAAACGAGCTTAAACGTTCACATAGTTAGTATCAAAGTTATAGTGGCCGACCAAATCTACATTTTTCTGTTGATAAGTTTTTAATTTAAAGTTATTTAATGTCTCAAATATTTATTTTAAGTTCACATATTTTTAGATTCAAACTTTTAACTTTTTAAAACAAATTTGGCATGGAGACACATCATATACCAAAGTTGTAGTGATGGCAAGATTTAAAACTTTGTAGTTGAAACTTTTCGTTTGAGTTCATTTAGTAGTCAAATTATTCAATACTACAATATTACATAATATTTGTTAAAAAAGATAGAATCTTATATATATTCACGGGTGATTTGGTGGTGCAGTAGTAAGGAGATGTAGTTGTTGAGTTGTATGTCATGAGTTTGAGTCCTAGGAAGATGGTGAAGGGCCCCTTTGCAAAGTATGGAGGACAAGATGACAGTTTGCGGTGACCGGGGGGCTGGGATCGAAGCTTGTCCAAGCGCAGCCCGCAGAGGAGCTTGCCCATGTGGCTCACAAAGGCTAGAGCGGAGCTCGCCTGCACGCCTCACGGCGGTTGGGCGGAGCTCGCACGTGCACCAGGGCGAAGCTCATCCGCCAAAGATGCCGGAGCCATGCTCGCCATCCTCGGTGTCGCCGCCTAGGAACAAGGTTCCGGGGGCGAAGAAAAGGGCGTGGCATATATGGTGTGAATAGAGCAAATTCTGGCACAAAAGAGGCAAAATCGCGCGCCCTCATCTTGATACCACGCCCTCGCCTAGAGACGAGCGTGCCATACAACACTGCTCTCGGCCGGTCATAGGACTTGGGAGCACGCGTCGAGCTCGTCGTCTCGTGAGACGCCTAGTCTACACTCTCTTCTCATTAAATAGGGTTCGGCGGGGGTTTTCTATTCGCAAAAATACACATTACACATACGGGCTCTATAGACATGTTGTCCAGCTTACAATAAGTTATATTTGATTTATGTTTGATCTATTTTATATTAAATAGCAACATATGGTATTCACGATTGATCATTACCATATACAAGCACTAAATGACTTGCAGATAGTCAAATAGACACCTCATTGTACAGGTTGTTTGTTTAACTGTTTGTGTTGCAGATTCAAGAATTTACAAATGACCCCTTGCTTCTACGTTGAACATGTCCTAAGCATATATTTCATCTTTTGTTTGGATGGCATTTATTTATTTATTTTCATTAAAAAACAATTGCAAATTTTACAAATGTTCAGTAACTGTGGCATAAAATTTATCCACAAACTTTTAATATTTACATTTTTAGAAGTAGTACCACAAATTGATTATCTATCCGAACAGATCAAGTATATATTGTAGTACTTGCATCCACTCGGTTTATACATACACCCTGAGGCTCGCCGAGCGCAAGGATCTCCTATATACTCACTCGTCCCCCCAAAAAAGTGATGTTTTGAATTTTTCAAACAGATTAATGGAGAAGAGAAATGTCTCTAATACCCTTAGTTATTATACATGGTTCCCTAAAAGAAGGAATGTGGCGTGGTTTAGTTGCCTAATTAAGACACGTTGCATGCAAGCATGCAAAGATGCATGGGAGCAATGAAGGCCTGAGCAACCAAGGAAAGGGCCGGATCTGTAGCGCATGCAGGAGTCAACAAATTCTTAGGCCAATAGAGTGCCTAAAGCTCAAAACAACAATTTTTATGGACAAATTTTAAATCTCATGACATCATTTTTTTTTGGAGGAGGAGTACAAGAAACAGATTTTCCAAACAAATAATGGACAGTACCAAAATTGTTTGTTTATAATTTTCCTCTTATATAAACAGAAAACGGATATGAATCTAATGAAAAAAAAAACTGGGAATCTTTTTTCAAATAAAAAATAAACTAGCTGTTTTACACATACTCCGTACACGCACTTCGCTTGTCAGCACTCAGCACCACGGGGGCCGGCGGTTAGTGGTGGTGGTGGTGGCAGTAGTAACCGTAATAACAAGGGCAGTAATACGGCGGCAGTTCCACGACCTTGGGTTTCTCCGGCTGATTCTTCTCCTCCGGCTTCTTGTCCTTCATTTCCTCCACCTTCACGATGTCAGCGTGGCCGAGCTTCTTGCGCAGGCACGTGACCAGGCAGACGTTGTCGACGTCTACGCCGACCACCTCCAGCCGGTCCTTGCCGTCGCCGATGATCCCCATCGAGCTGACCCCTGCAAAACAGGACAGGGGATCGTTAGAACAAACGAACAATCCATGATGCGCGTGAGCAGAAGTGCAGAACTGCAGAAGCACATGAACATGGAGGTTAAGGGATGTAGAATGGTTGCCTACCGTCCGCTCTGGCGACCAGCGCCATGGCCTTGGACCGGCTCTTCTCGGACGACATGCTGACCTTGATCACGATCTTTTGCTGCGAACAACAAGGACGACGACGATGAACACGAGGACACGGAGAGTTGCGGAAAGCAGGGCAAGAAGGAGCAGAGACCGAAACGGCAGTGTCGCTGCCAGTTGGTTAGTCAGTTAGTTGGTTACCTTCATGTCGTGCTGCTGAATGCCGACAGACAGGGTATACGCGCTGCTGCAGAGCAGAGGCGAAGAGGGACAGGGCAAACGTACAGCTCCCGAGTTCGCGACCGGCAGGACTAGCTGCTGGCTGGGTGGCTACCCTGATCGCTGTTGCTTGCAGGTGAACGTGAGCAACTGGGCGCTGGCCAAGAGCGGAAGAACCGATGGACTTGTGAAGGAGCCAGCCATGGCTAGTCGATGGAGCAAAGCAGAGTGAAGAACGTTCATGGCAGGTCAGGTGAGCTTCCAATCCAAGTAGACAAGTCCTACTAGCTAACCGTGACCGGTTGACGCGTTCTCGAGGCTTCGTCAGTCGTCGGGTTCAGATCGATTTCTAATCGAAAGACTTTGGTTAAACATAAACGACGACTTGACTTGCTCCGGGCCGTGCCGGGCCGAACTCCAGTGCCAACTAGCCTCAGTCAGCCTCAGCTGCGCGCTTCTCCGAAGCCGCGGCTGCGGGCGGGCGGGCGGGCGGGCGGGCGCAAACCGTGTCCCAGGTGTAACGAATCAACGATCAGTGCAGTGCAGCTACTGGTGGTCCTGAATCCTGATACTGATAGCCTGCAGGCTCTGTCCATCCCGCGTCAGTTTGTGGATGCTAACAACAATATTTATGTGTAAACCACAATCATGCTGAGCTTGCAGTATTTGATCTTAGGGAGCCATTTCCAAATGGCGATTCAGATTCGAAAGTGGGATGGTTAGTGTGAACGTGCATGAGAACTGTGGTTGGCATCAGTACACCTCAAAGTTCTGCTCAAGTCAACACGATCATATTTAGTACGTAGTTACACTACAAATGTATGCATATATATACTACATCTCAAGAGTATGCTTAAACAACTCCCTAAACTCGTTTCTGGCTCAACACATGTAAAATCTCTCCTCCAACCAATCGGAACTCACAATCTTCAGGCGCTTGGGTAAACCGGCCTTCCGACTCCCAATCATGATTTTATTCGCACGATATTTCCCACCACCCTACTCTCTAGCTCTAGCTGCCGCAGCTTACCACTTGTGCACGCTCGGCGGCTCGCCCACGTCCTTGCTGGCCGTAGCCGCAACCAGCCGGCTGGGAGGTGCGGGTGCCGGTGGCTGGTTGGCGGCGGCGGCGGCGCTCGGCTGAGGAACAAATTATAAGCAACTGTTAGAAAAAGACACATAATTGGTTTCCTACGTTTTTTTTTTTTTTTTGCCAACCAGAATAAATGAATAATTCTACAGGTGGTTTTAGGAGCTCAAATGATTGGTTGCTTATCTTGCTGCGATCTAGCCCCCATGTACGTCGCTACCACATGTTCCTTTCAGTGATGTAAGCACGCTCGTCCGTCGTCAGCAGTCAGCACCACACATCAGACAAGCCAACAAGGCGAACCTGCGACTTTCCTTGGACTCCCAGTGCAGTCTCGAGTCGTCGCCTATAACGAACTGCGTCAGTCAGTCACAGTTGAATGGTTCAGAGCAACACAGTGTGCACCGTGCTCTGCGTCACAGAACAGGTCAAGTGGCCAGTCGGTCGCTGCCTCGCACGGTCGCACCGTGTTGCGCCCTCTAATTTTGACAAATCAGCCAGTCACAGTAAGGTGCTTGGTGGGTGCATTCAGCTCTTCAAATTTATTGAGATGACCAAATACTTGTAGGGATGACAAAAAAAAGTTAATAACAGAATGTTTCTTCTCGGTTGCTGTATACTTTAGAAAGTTAGGTTGTATACTGACTAAAAGAAGATCATTTGCATTGCATTACCCCAATCCAAATGGCAATGGCCCTACTGAAACTGAATAATAACAGAATGCTTCTTCTCGGTTGCTCCATCCACAGAATGACAGTTCCATGGGGGCCTCTTGGCAGGACAGGTGATTTCTAGTCTTAGCCGTGCCTTAGCAGTATCATCAATTTCGCCTCTGCTTCATCCTCTTTAAGTCAACAAGATGCTGATGTAGTTAGATCTATGGTCTAAATCACATTCACCAGAAGTCTTCACAAGAACAAGAGCCTCCACTGAAATGATGGAATCTGTTGGCATCTCGGACCACAATCTCCCTTTCAAACAGCTTGGAAACCAGCTTGGTGAACTCGTGGCAGTCACCGCAGACCCTGAGGTTCTTGGCTATCCTTATAGGCATGCCTGGACGAGTGCTGATCAAGCCAAATGCTATTGCGAGCCTCTCGCTGTGCTTATGCAGCATATCTATCTTCTCCGCCTCGCTCACATCATGAAGAACAAATCTTGTGTCCTCCACGTACCCACCTTCTTTCTGCAGCTTTTCTGTTATCTCAGAAAGCTTGAGATGGATTGCCTCCGAATCTCTATGACAATAATCTCCTGAGGTGAAAGTGTGGATATTGTTCCCTATCTCAATCCAACTGCAAGCTGGATTTTTTCTTAACCCCCGTTCTGCCATCCTGGTTCTAACTTCCTTGACATTGTCCCACTTGCCCATCTCAGCAAAAACATTTGATACAAGAATGTAGTTGCCTGGGTTGTCAGGTTCCAGCTCAAGAAGCTTATTGGCTGCAACCACAGCAAGGTCATAGTTCTTGTGGACTCGACATGCGCCAAGCAGTGCACACCACACAACTGATTTTGGGTCCATAGGCATAGACTTGATGAACTCGTAAGCCTCCTCTGTCTGTCCTGAGCGTCCAAGAATATCAACCACACAGGCATAGTGCTCCTGCCATGGTTTTAACCTGTACTTGCTCGTCATTATATCCAGATAGTGTTTACCCTCCTCAACAAGCTTCGAATGACTACAAGCATACAACAGAGCAAGAAAAGATACATGATCAGGAGTCAGACCAGTCTGCAGCATTCTCTTGAAAAGATCAATGGCTTGCTTGCCATGTCCATGCATACCAGTAGCATTAATCATTGCTGTCCAAAGAACCACATCTTTACATTTAGCCCGTTCGAATACTCTGATAGCATAGTTCATGCTTCCACAACCTGAATACATGTCCACAAGGGAACTAACCACAGGACCTTCTATAGGAAAATTCCTTCTGATAAGAAAGCCATGAACCTGTTTTCCTTTTGTCAACGACGACAAACCAGCAATAGCCACCAGAATACTTACTAGTGCTACAGAATCAGGTTGAATATTTGCCTTTTGCATCTCCGTAAACAAGGAAACAGCTTCATCTAATCGCCCGCTATTTGTGCAACAGTTTATCATACTAGTCCAACTAACAATGTCCTTTTTCTCTACCCTCTGAAATAAATTTAGTGAATGGTCAAACTCTCCACACTCCCCGTATATATCTATCAGTCTATTCTTCAGTATCAAATCAAGCAACCCATTTCTAATAGCATAAGCATGCACTTGCTTTAGCAGAGAGGTGCTTTTCAAACAGCTGCATGTTTCTAAAATACTTCCAATCATCATAGAATCCACCATAATCCCTTCTTTCTGCAATTCTAGAAACATTTCCAGTGCTTCAGAATGTCGTGAACTCTGAGCAAAACAAGCAAGGATTGTTGTCCATGATATGTGATCTCCAATACTCATGCTTTCAAATACCTTCGCTGAACACTCTATGGAGTCACACTTTATGTACATGTCCATCAATGTATTCCCAACCTGTAAATCAGTATGAAGCCTCTGCTTTATAGCATACGCATGAACCTCTCGACCATTGTTTAGCCTACTCAAATGTCCCAATGCAGAGGACAAGCTCACAACACAGGCATGATCAGGCTGAAAACCATGTTGAAGCATTTCACCAAAAAATTCAATGGCCTCCGCACAGAAACCGTTTTGGACGTAGCAGGACAGCATCGAATTCCATGATATGTAGTCTTTCTCAGCAATCTGACCGAATACTCTGAGAGCACTACCCACCCTGCCACATTTGGCATACATGACAAGCAAAGCGTTGAACTGGATGTTCAACTCACTGCCGCATTTGAGGAGTGCTGCATGTAACTCCCTTCCCAAACTTAGCAGAGCTAGCTCTGCACAAACTTGGAGCACCGCGACAGCTGTGTAAGAATTCATACCGAACCCGGCACTCTGCATCCCTCGGAACAGCGCCAGAGCTTCCAACGCCCTCCCGTTCTGCACGCATCCTGATATAACCGAGTTCCAGGACGCGACGTCCCTTGCGTCTTGCAGCCACTCGAACACCCGCAGCGCTGAATCCAGCAAGCCGCACTTGGCATACATCCCGATAAGCGCATTGGCCACGAGGGTGCTCCTATCAAGTCCGACCTTCACCGCCAGCCCGTGCACCTCGCCCCCGCAGCGCCCGTCCCCTTCCGCCCCGCACGCCTTGAGGACGGACGCGAGCGTGCAGCCGTCGGGCGCCGACCCCGGGGCCGCTGACGCCCGCATGGCACCGTAGACCCGCATGGCCTCGCCGGCGCTCCCGGACGAGAGGTACGCCCCGACAAGCGCGTTCCAGGAGAAGACGGTCCGCGCGGGCATTCCGTTGAACAGGCGGCGCGCGTCGTCCACTCGCCCGCACCGGCCGTACATGAACACAAGCTTGGTCGCAAGGAAGCCATCATCGTCTTCGTCCAGTGAACCGGTGGCCAGGGCGTGCGCATGGATCTGCCTGCCCTCCGCGTCCGCTCTCCTGGCGGCCACGAGGTCCAGCACCCAGCCGTAGTGCTCCCGAGCAGGCGGCGCCCGGGCCGTGAGCAGGCGCAAGGCTTGACGCAGGTCGCCTTCCTTGCAGAGCCGCTTCAGGGATGCCGAGGCGGAGTTGGGAGGCGATACTGAGGGTGCGGCGGGAGGAGTTCGGTGGGGGAGTGGTCGGAGGGACAGCGCGGCGGTGGCCATGGCGGTGGCGCGCTTGGAGGCCCCGGGGAGCCGGACGCTCATGCCTGTGGCAACGGCCGTCAGCGAAGATATCTGTGGATTGGATATGGCTCCTGTTCTCCGTATGGCCCGACGTGCCGGCCCAACAAGAAAATATATCTCATATATGGGCTGAAACCGAGGCCCATCTTGGAATCACGCAATAGTTCGCGAATCGGGCTGGGCCTCGCGGATCAGCCATTAGTGGAATTCCGTCATTAGTCCAACCAGTTGTAGTTCAGCTAATAAAAAAAAATGTAGTTCAGCTGGTTGAATATATTGTGGGAGAATCTGCCCACCGAAGTATTAAGTTTCAAAGAGCAATTCCAAGATACTCTTTATATCCTTTCTAATTAATAGAATATATATTTTGGTAAAAATATATTTTTCAATAGCTTTTTTTTATAAATGGATCTCGAAATATAAGCATTCTCTATTTTGGATTTTTTTGCTAGAAGATAGAGAGCGAGGATGACTCTAACTTGCCGTGACGCAGGACCGCACGGGGCTCACATTTTCTTAATCTATTGAGACAGATATAAAATAATGATATTATTTTATATAACTCCATACGTAGGATGTTTGGGACGGAGGGAGTATTGCACTCCCTACTTTAGATCAGCACGGCTACTCCCATGGTCTACAAAATATTACGCTTGCAAATTCCGGAGCTTCCCGGCCAAAACAAAACTCAATTTTCACAGCTTGGCTACTCAGTATACAAAATATTACGCTTGCTTTTTTTTAAATGAGAGGGGTACAATAAGAAACATACAACCCATACACTCTACACTCATAGAGGATCTAACCTCCAGTGCGCAAGAAACGCCCTACCACCAGACCAAAGGCTCTTACTAACTTTATTCCTAAAGTTATATTCCTTTCTAGTGCATAAAAAATTGTATTGTCGTCTCTTCAGAAAAGTCAAATGAAGCATAGTAGCCAATTTGACAATTGCCTGCTAACTTCGATGCATGTTTTATAAGGCGCAGCAAAGTTGTATATTCTCAGGTCTAACCATTAAAAATGCCTATGGCAACACAAGTGTTGAGTGTCATCACAGATTCAGTGGCAGAATCAACATGTTTTCGCAAACAGATTTGCTATACTCACTCCTCTCTCAGTTCTAGCAAGAAGAGAAAGATTGGACACCACCCATTTGAATACCAGTAGCACATATAACCATTTTACAGCCTTATCTGTTATTACAAAATACAAATTCAGTTCGATTAAAAAAAGGAATGCAACGCAACCTATGAATCCTGGAACTCAAGTTCCATAGTGCGTCATCCAATCTGATTTTGCCTCTGCCAGAATGCCAGATCAAACAACCTATAGCCTGGGATTCTAGGAACACATCCGATCATCTATGTCCAATGCGTAGGACAGTTCACAATGTCGCCTAAAGCCTACTGTGGATTGCTTCATGGATCATGAGCATCTGCTTTTTGTTCATCTCTTTGTGCAATATCCCCAAGAAGATCCTTAAGTTCACCCTTCTGAAGAAAATTATGACGCCACTAATAAAGACAATACACTAATATGCTAATGAAATAAATCAAAACGTGAAACTTGCCTGGTGCATGCTTAATATGATGTCAGATCCCCCAACAAACTCTCCTTTAATAAATATTTGTGGAAATGTAGGCCAGTTACTGCACCAGCAAAATAAAATTAACAGTGAGATTGATAGGGTGAACCAGGGGCAGAGCCAGGATTAGACTAGCACCTGGGATGGACAAGCAAACATCCTTTTGGCTCTAAAATTTTTACACTTTTTTAAGTATGCTTCCATGTATTTCAGTGCCCCAAACCAGGGCTGGAACACGGCGAGCCCAGTCCTGCATTTCTACACTCGTGTGCACAATTTTCTGATTCAAGCATATGAACCAACTGAACAGTGTCTAGCAATCCATTTCTTAGTTTCAAGCATATCAGTGCACAGCAAGTCAATTAAATGAAAACGAACATATGGATGATGAATATAAAAAGTAACGGGGCATAATGATGTACTAATACAAGACACGAACTGTTACTATTGACACTGCTTGGCATGAAGATGTTCCAAATCATATCTAAGAGGCTCAAAACAAAATGTCAACCAGATAATCACAACTCATTTTCATTCTTTTCTCTATTGTTTTTCTTTCTTTCTTGTTTGGTTAAAGCTGGTTCTTCTCTCTTGAAGGCAAACTTGAAGATCATTACCATTGCCTTATAACATCATGCAAAATTTCAATAATCTGCCTTAACATGGTTCATTGCCCATTCTGAGACACAAGCATATTGCTGCTTATTATCTAAAAATACATCATCCAGGAGGTATACAAAGACACTTACGTGTGGGCTTTAACACTCTCTTTGAGCTTGAGATCTCCAAGAATGTCTCTGCCACAGATAGGGACACCTGAAATCGATAACATAGAGCTTAAAGTTTAGAAAGTGATATTGATTATCACCTGCATTTGAAACAAATCAGTCTGTAATCTACTAATTAGAGCCAACCTACCATATTGCTGGAGGACCTTAACTGCCAGTGCGCTGAAGCCACACATTGGAGACTCAGGAAAACCCTTCATGTAGATCAAGACTGGGTTCTCCTTGATATCCTGCCCAAAGAAAGTGCTATTACAATGAAGAAATGGCAGCTCAAAAGATACATCAATAAGCCTCAGGTTATGCCTAGTTTTATAACAAGTTAGGTGCTTCGATGTTTAACACAAATATTCTTGAATCTCATCTCTGCGTGTAAATACCTGAGCAACGATGTCATGCAAAGACATGTCTGAACTTCTGCTGTTTGGCTCGAAATCTTGATGTGTATCAGGATCAGCAGCTACTCGTGCTGCAGTTGAGTTCGTGTTTGCATTAGGATCACCACCATGTGGAGACGAATAGTTCATAAACTGCTGGAAAGCTGGTCGGGACATAACCTGCTCTTCCGGTTAACATGCAGACAAGGATACTAAAATTAAAACAGAAACACAAACTACTGAGGGGCAAAATATAAACACTAACCGAACAGTTAATAAATCATTGTATAGTAATGTGTTGTTTCCCAAACTCATGGTTCATATCACATATTGAGTAAAACTATATAATTCGTGGGTGTTCTTAATCACATATAGGTTCTAGAAAACAAATTGGCACACATAAAACACAGCTATAAAAATTCAAACATGTGTAAAAGTTTCTTAAACAATAACATGCGAACAAAACTCAAAGTAGCAAACAGAGAATGATGGTAGTAACAAAGGAACAAACTCTCAATTGCGAATTTGCAATGAGAAAATAATATGTAATCTATACTGGGAATAGGCAGTTGCCCTCATTTCCCAATAGTACATTTGCAAATGGCATAACACATTACTTCATGGAAATCATTAGGAAGTATATACAGGCAACATAAGTGGTAACAATAAAGAAACTCACTCATTTCTATAGTTACAACGGTTCATTATATTGTCCAAACTCTGAACTCCAAAAATATGAAGGCAACTGTTAACTTTGATGTTATGGTACAGGAACAATGGAAGTCTGGAAAGTACACATATACTACAGTATTCGATTACACAATCCCAGAACAAAACTAATTCATTGGAAGCCTGAAAACTACGCATGTAAATTACTCAGTGACACATTTCAAACTCAATGTTTGCCATTAAAACAATGCACACACAAGGTCGCATACTAGCATGGACCTAAATTGCAGACAACAGATGCACTTGTAGTCTAGTGCTTTGGAAGAGGATAAAGAGGAAAACTACTATCATCATGGCTCTGCTGAACAACCTCGATGCGTTAGCACTCGAAGCTAAGAAAGATGCATGTGTATGGAGACCATCAGGGACTCGATTTGAGAGCCTTACAGCAGTTGTGCTCGGCAGTCCGCGAGATCTCAGGAGCCCTCTCGTGGCGAGGGCGGTCGACACCAACCTCTTCATGGTAGTACCCTGCGAACGGCGGATTCAACAACAAACAATGACATTAAGGAAGGTGATCCGCCAAACGAGTTGGAGAAATCAGCAACAGCCAAATTCCCATCGCAGCATCAGCGAACTCGTGCTGTCGTGCAACACGATAGTACGAACGACACGGACAGCGCGTGACCGACGGCGAGCTTCGCGTGGGGAAAGGGGTTTCGGACTTTCAGTCGGACCCTCCAGATTTTGTGGAAAATGTACTGGAACTATTATCCCCCTCGAAACAACAACAAATCCATGACCAACTAGGAATGGAGGATCCAGGCAAGCCAGGCCATGGTTTTCCTTACCAGCAATGGAAGGAGCCAATTCAATGTCCACTCTGCGGCGGCCGGCCTAGGAGGAGAGAGAACGACGAGGGAAGGGAGGATGGATGGCCACCGGAGAGGCGGAGACACAGACGAGGCGGCGTGCTTCGCTTCGGCGGACCGGCAGGGCCGCAGGCGTGTGCGTACTCACCTTCTCGGGTATATGGGCTGGGCCGCTGGGGAAACGGTGTTGTCTGTGAGAATGAATTATGCGCTTGGGCTTTTTTGCACAATTTGTTTCCGAGTGGATTTCCTATCCGTCTTTTTTTTTTGAAACCTCCTCCTTTGAGGGGAAAAAGACTCTATCTTACTTTTCTGAAATCGTTCTAATCTGATTTTCTTTCACCGGACTTTATAACGAGATATTTTATTCTCTGAAATATTAAAACCATTTAAAATTACCACCCTACTCCTGGATTGAAGTGGTGTTGAAGGCACAAAACGAGTATGTACTTTAAGGTTTTCATTGACGCTAATTAAGGTCACGCACTAGCAAGAGCTAGTGCGTTCGAAGCCGCACACGGTCTAGCACGTATCGGAGAAAATCTCAAACACATCACGACCAACCAGCATGATGGCCACACATATTTAACACCATTATTCATCTAAAAACCTCGTGAAGACCTCTTGAAAAGACACGTCAGAGAGGAGCACCATGAGATTCTCTAGAATCAGCAAGGACACCGAGAACATTAATGAATCTGGTCGAGAGAGGCGTTGGACAATATAAGACTAGAAGAGACAAAAGTGAGGGAAAATAGTTAGTAGATTGATTTTTGATCGACTGTGTTTTGTGATTGTGGACCTCAATCGGCACTGATATAGTTTGGAGAAGATTATTATATCTGCACATTTACACGTGCTAAACCCATGATTCCATTTTCCATGCAAGTCCGAACAGTGCGTTGGCCATCATGGCCCATGGCGAACCCACGATCGAATCGTATGCAAATGCATGCACGTCGAAGCTCAATTTTTGCAGAAGATTTAGCACAAACTGCATGACGACGACTCGACGAGGCGCCTGCCGTCTGCCGCCTGGGGTCATTGACGCCCACGTGTTGCGTGCCAACTAGGAGTACCACTGTACCAGGCTACGCGAGCAGCTACCGTGCTACTGTCTGGCGAGGTAGCACACGTGAACATGTCGCGCAGCAAGCACGGGGACACAGCACGGGGACGCACGCGCACCGCTGCAACAGTAGCGGATCAAAAGCACCACCACCACGTTTCTTGATGGTACCAGCGTGAACAGTAGCGGATCAACGGACATTTCAGAGCAATTTGCATGATACCGCACAAGAAACGGCCCAAATCCCATAGATGTTTCGGGTAACATATATCACTAGACAGTAGCCCACCTTCCAAATTCCCATGCTGCAAATAGTTGGACCAGGAGGATCATAGGCGCTTCTGGGCGATATTGGCATACCAGGCATTCAGGGCCCCTTCATGCCAACTGGCAACTACTGCCTTCCATTTCAGGGGCTTCTGGAATTTACAAAGGTCCACACATCATAGGAAACACACCGATGATGTTTGTTCTGTCTGATTTCACAAAACTGATTCGGCGATGACAAAATCTCGCAAACCCCACCAGTACTAAAATGACAAGATGCCGATTTAATCACAGGATACACGCACGTTCAGGTCAGTAAAAGGACAGATCGTAATGGCACAACATGCGCCCTAAAGAATATGCTGAGTTTGTGGACCAAAACCGAGAATGGATGAAGATGAATTTCTGGGGACAGGAGCATCAAGGGACCAATGCACACACACACACACACACACCCAAAAAAAAAATGCTCCTCGTGTAGACCATGGAATCTGATCCTCTGAGACCTATCTTAACAATGCAGCCCCTTTGCTTAATTACTTTGCCTTCTTGATGAGCATTGACGTGCGGAATTTGGCATCGTCCTTGATGAAGCTCCACCAGAGATAGGTGAGTGGAATGGTGCTTGCATGCCACAGTGAATGGGCGTCGGCATAACCCATGTATGGAGGGAAGTCGTAGAGTTCAAGAAGCATGGCCAGTGCTCCTCCAAAAACAACTGTCCAGAGCTTCAGCCGTGATGGATGCCGGCTTACACCAGCCCAAACTGCCCACGTCAGAAGTTGAACCACAGCCATCACCACACAAACTTTCATGTTCCAACCTGATAAAAGATTCGTCAGATAAACATATGAGTAGCATATCTAAATATGTTTGCACAGAGGCAGCCGGTTTCTGTGAACCAGGACGGAAGAAAACCATTGCTAGATCGTATGAGAACACTCTGTGATGGCTTTGGGTAACAGATAAATAGCTAGACAAAGACATGGTAAAACGAGATTACAGCAGACTACTAAATCTGTTAAAAGCAAAGCAATTGATATACAAGTCAGATTGCTCTTTGTATAGTGATGGCAAATGTTTAGCAACAGGTGAAAAGATACTTTACCATAGTCAAGCTCATAGAAGTTAAGATACAAGATGTGCGTCGTAACGAATGCCAAAATAGGGGCTGCAAACATCACCCTGGTAGCCTCATCCTTGACATTGAAAGCCCTTAGCAATGAAAGGATTAACGAGTAGCCAAGCAGGGCCACAGGTGAAGAATAGTCCAATTTCTCAGTCAAGTCAATGTCTCTACAGAATAAGAATGATGAATTAGATATCACAGATCACAGAAATATCTCCAAATTGCAGAATATATTGAAGGCTCTGAGCAATTTCATACCGAGTATGGAAAATAGTGCTCCAGAACCATGCATTCATTGATAAGATTGCATAGATATGCCACAAGCTAGTATATTCGTAGTAAGTTCTCTTGGTCTGGGCTCTAAGAGGCAATTTGTAACTCACTAGAAGGAAAAATGAAAGCCAGCCAGTGAAGTGCGTCAGTAGGTTGATAGCAGATAGTGCAGCTGAAAGGGGTTCCTGATAGACCATGTCAGATTTAGTTGAGACGTCGCCGAGAACTAATGATAGAAATAGTTGTTTCACACTCGGGATCTCGTCAGAACTAGGCATACCTGGAACACAGAAACACGTAAGAATGGCCACTTTCCATGATATTTAACGGGGCTCAGACCAAGTGACTGTCGTTCCCCTTCTCTTTGCATCATGCAAAAGTAGCGACAGTCTGTCCTACAGTTCAGTTGTTTCCACTGGATGTAAATTTGCTCCTGGTTATACCAAGAGCCTCCAACAGAAGTATCGTTCTCTTTGGACTGACAATGGCTGATGACGTTCTCCCCAATAATCCCTGTAGTTTGACACTCCCTCACGCAAGTTCTGAAGGTTGATCAGAAGAATAAAGATTTTCATAATCTCTTAATAGTAGTAAGTTGAAGTAATTCATAAAGCAAAGGGCTCAGCATGAAATTGATGAGGATGGACAAATAATGTGGCTTTTCAGTTCATATCTTACTTATGGCAAATGGGAAGCCAATAAAATATAAATGTATTCAGCTAGTGTTTCATGAAATTAAATAATGTGAAATGTTACTAAAATCACTTTCAAATTCCAAGAGTGATATTGGTAGTAAGATATGCAAAATGAAAGGAGCCTACAGGAAATAAATACTGCAAACATGGAATATAACCACAACAGGAAAAGGGATTATAATACCTTTAGGCATATCTTACAATATGCCTACCCCAACAACATATGTTATGATCCTTAGATCATTTGGGGTTGGGGGATAACCATTGCCAGGAAGATGGCCAAGCAAAGTCAGCGTGGAGGGAGACTAAGTATTTGGGGGATTGGATTGTTTGTTCTTTCTTCATTGCCCCTCTTCTTAGTACATCACCTCTCGTTAGATAGAGAGAGGACTCCTGGCCACCTAAGGAAGGCCCAACCAAATCAAAACAAATCATATCCAATCCTATCTCTAACTGATCAAATCCCTCTAATTGATCTAATCTAATCTCTTTAATCCTTATTCCTACCCTAGCAAGGGCACTATAGGTCGAGCTACAGTACCGCGGTACTGTTCACACCAGCCCAGGCTGGGCCGTCCTGGGCCCAACACCCATAACACTAGCATTACAAAAAAAGGAAACCATGTGGCTCAACAGAGCAGGAAACCAAGCGTGCCACAAATACTCCCTTCAGGCAACTAGCCTCTACCACCCCGACTCAATGCTTTTGCAGTACGTTGCTTTTATCTGTTGTTTACCTACTTTTTAGAAATAGATCTACTTCTTTTTATGTAATCAAATAATATATGCCATCAACATTATAAATTAAGAAAAGAGAACATAATGATACCATTGGGCATTGGCATTAGCTTCAGATAGAACAGATCTGTTCCTTACAAATTTACATAACAAATCTAGTTAAAATATTTTCTCGAACACGAATCTAGTGAAATTCATCCGAAAAAACTAGGAACAGAATGCATAAGTTGTCTTTTGGACCTTGAGCAGAACATATGCCCAAAGCATGAGAAATGAATAGGTATGAAAATTACAATTTAGCTATGAAATACTAGATACTCCCTCATGTCCGATTTCCAAGGCGTGAAACCTAAAATACAGATACCAAGACGCTCATGAGGAACATTGCGCTCGTGCATAGGATGGTTTACTCATGACAGCTGACGCGCCGAATTAGCCACGCCGCGCTTAATAAGTAGTTAGCCTCCAGAAGTTTGAAGATTTCTTTGTCTACAGGACTGGGTGTATGGCGCCATGCAGATAACTCTTGGCTTCAACAACGTTAATTCCTGCACTTAATGACTCTTGGGATGCCACATGCGCCTTATATAGTAGACTTTTTCCAGAACTCACATATTCCTTACAAAAGGGACTGAGCGAGTCCATATAACAAAAAAACTGCCACAAAGCATGTTATTATTCACTTCCAACTCTGAAACAGCAGTGCTCTGGAAAGTGCTATGCTGGAATTAAAAAAAACACTAGAATGGAGTGGACAGTGGTGTCCTTAAAAGGCTGACGCAGTTAGAATTTTGAAGTCATGCTGATGAGGTATCAAGCATCATCACGCATGTAGGGTCTGTTTGGATTGAACTCTGAGGACAATGTGTTTGGCCTGTAGCATCCCTGATTCCCTGGTGGTTGTTTACCATGTTTGGTTGTTCTCACACCCATTACTCACATTCAGGGCATTGTTAACAGCTATTGATTCACCTATCTCAATGATGCTATCACATATCTCACTTCACCTTGTATATGCCTTCCCCCCTAGTTCAACACAAGAAAGTGGATACATACACATGATGCTCTATGAAGGGTGAAATGTTCTAAAATTACGGTGTATTTATATTTGGAAATCGTATGTACCAGTCCTATACATCTAAGCTAACAAAAATTTGAGCTAGCAATATTTTAGTTTTGTACCATCACATAGGTACAGTAACACTTAATTCAATCTCAGGCTCAAGTACCAAACAAAAAATGGTACAGCCTGGCCTAGCAAAACTCATCGAAGGTTCAGGCTTCCTTCAGGCAGCGCTTTTTCTCAGGCACAATGCTCAGGCCTCCAACTAACCAGGCCCATACACAGCCTAGTGAAGTCACCAACACGATATATAACTCATAGGGTCCGATTCAATAAATTCAAATCTTATTGCATTCTCACATAATAGTACTCCCTCCGTCCCAAATTGTAAGTTGTTTTGGCTTTTCTAGGTACATAAGCAAGTCTAATTCATAATATGCAATCAAGTCCAAATAAGAAATAATTAAGAACAAGCTTCTTCTTCCCAAGTTGATGATGTAATGTTTGCTAGGAGGATCCTACGAGCAAATTGTTGTTACCAATTTACAATACCACGCAATCAAGCTGTTCTAGTAAAGATCATCCCTTATTGCTTCACATCTCTTCTCACAAGACAGTAAGACACTGATATACGTTCCACTTGGCATAGAAAGCAAGTGTTGCTTAATCAAATGACCATTTACTGCAGATTCAGCTATGTGCATATGATCTATTTTGGAGGAGCCCTATTTCAGTTTGATATATTCCTATGTAGCAAACTACCTAGCATGGGAGTAGCGCATCTTTATCTTTACATGGCATAAACAGACCATCGATGCTATGTCATGTCCAAGATTTACAGTACCTACTCCTAGCTAACAGCAGTGGGACTATGAACTCGGAAATCCTAGTCTAGTCCTACAAGAAGCAAGATTTTGCTCCATGCCTTAGGCAACAGAAAATAATTGGTGCATAACTCATTAGTACACACAGAGATGCAGCTCACCTGTAGCGCGGATCAACATCCCCGAGGCTGGCCTCGACGGAGCCGAGCACCAAACCAAACGCGAGAAGGGAAGCCAACCGAACCGCCCAGGTGCTTCGACCCATCGCAGTGGACGCGCCCCAGGGTCCTGCGAAATCCCAGTGAAATCAGGAAGATTAGTTACCCAGGACTTGTAGCAGAGAAAGAGTAAGGAAATCAGGGTGCTTACCTGGAAACGGCAGCCCAGATCTCCACCTCCGAGGAGCCCAATGGCTACACGACAGTACGAACAAAATGGATTGCGCAGGCAGGATGGTGGGGAGCTTCGCGCGGCGGAGCAAGGGGACAATTGAGCTACACGATATTACCCCCTCCACACAGGAATCAAATCCGCGACGAACTCGAAAGAATGGAGCGTCCAAACCAAGCAAGCCAGGAAAGAAGGAAAGAGGGAATTCAAAGTCCGTCGATCTCCTCTCCGCGCGCCAGCCAGCCAAGGAAAGGGGAGCAGGACGAGGACGAGTGAGGAACAGGATGGATGACCACCAGCTCACCAGAGAATAGTCCCGACTCCCTGAGTCCCGACGGGGCGGCGTGCTGACTGTGCTGCTGACCAGTGACCAGCGGAGTGCGGCGGCGTGCGTGATCGTTCGCCTGCTCGGCTGTTAAGTGGGCTGGGCCGCCAGAGTACTGGGCTGGCTGTGACAGCGTATCATGGTCTTGGACTTCTTTGCATAACTCCACCTCACCGATGCCCCCGCCCGCCTCATTTCAGCCAAGTCCAAACCATTCAACCGCCAGTAGCGACAGGTCTCATGGAGGACATCTACCACAGCTTTAGAATACAGTAACCGTCTATGCACATACATCTAACATATGTAAATCGTACATAAATATAGAAGTAATAGTTGGATATAAAAAGTAGTATAACTCTTTCAGAGTATGCCCCATAACAGAGCTAAATGCTTGGCTATAGTTAAATGGTAAGAGTCAAGTTATGCAATAGTTCTTCTATTTATCTATTAAAATTATTTTTATTACTATGCGAACTACTTATTACCAGTGATGGAGCTATAGCAAATTAGAGATGGTACGTTTGCCTTGTATGTGCGAAGATTTGAGTTGCAACTATGATGAAAATTTTGATTCTGGTATTGGTCTTTATTCATTTTTTTAGGGTACACCCGCACCCACAAGCAACAGTATATCTTCGCCATTGCTTCTTACTCTTGTACCACATTCTCTTTCGTATTTCTCATCTTCTACTTGCCATGTGGACCGCTATCTCCTGTGCCCAACTTTCTTGCTTGCATAGGACAATCAAGTTCTTCTTAGCTATACAAGATTATTATTGTACTTGCTCGCATACATTAGATATACATACACATGAATACGTATCGTGAATCTATGATAGGTGCTTATAGTTGACGGTCTCGATCAAATCGCGCCGCGCGCGCGCAGACAGCACAGCACCAGTGACGACGTGCCGTGCGCGCACGCCCCCGCGCCGCTGCAACAGTATACGTGTGGACCGTCGTCGATCAAAAGCAACGCGTGCGCGCATGTATATGCATGGGGCATGGCAGCATTGCTTCACAGTGGCCTGCATGCGTGCTGCCGCGCTAGCTAGGCCGCGTAAAGCCGTGGCCGCCGGCGACGTGCGTGGGCGTGGCTCGAGGAAGGTTGGTGCGTGCGTGGCTGCGTGCGGGGCGGCCGGTGGGTTCGACCACCACGCAAAGCGCGCGCGGGCAGCCGCTCCTCCGCTCCAGCTAGTAGCTTAGATTAGCTCCGGTCAAAAGCTAGCTACTACGTACTGCTCGTCAACCGCGCGCCATGGAATGGAAATAAAGCGCGATATCGATATCCACCGAGTGATCGATGGCAGGGCAGGGCTAGCTAGGCCGTCTTAACAAACCTGAGTATCCATCATTACGAAGCTAATCTACCGATCGGTCGGTGAACTAAAAGCCGGCCGGCCGGCTGGCTCCCCCGTGATGTCGCCGTACGACGTGATCATCATGCATATGTGCGTCGTGATTAGTCAATGCTCACAGGCATGAGTCGCGACCGAAAGTAATTAAGTAGTGCGCACGGCCGGGGTGCCGAGAGGCGAGAGATCATGGCGTTTTGCGGCGCCGCGCGCGAGCGCCGTCTATGCGTGCGTGCGTGCGTGGTCACTCACCGGCCTAGCTCCGATCCGGCCGGGCTCGCTCTTTCTTCGATCGGCCAACAGATTTGCATTTGCCCCGGCCCCGATTCAGTGCATCCCCGGCCCGCTTTCTTTTGGACTCTCGTACGGGACCGGAAGGCCACCACTAATCCCTTGTGCGGCTAGGCTATATAAAAGTAGAGTTTGACCTGAGTGCAGCAAAAGTTTGGGTTGAACGACAACCAACCCAAATGCTCAAAGGTCAAAGCAGTAACGCGCGTCACAACGTAGCAACAAAGTTCACATGGGCACCATTGCCGCCGGCCCGGCCGTGTGATTAGCGGCGATATGATCTAGTACTAGTAGTACCTGAGGGAAAAAGAGGCACGAAATCATGGGCTCATGAGCTCATCGTGGAGGCAACGGCGACGGACACTGCCGCACGCCGGCGCTTGTGTTGTGATTGAAGGACGAACTGCGAAGTGACCGAGCGAATATGCTAACTTTTCTAACTGGGACCAGGACCATTGCAAGGTCTAGGCTACCCAGCTGCTAGTGGAGGAGGGTCGTCGTTCCTGCTGACTGTGAAGCAGGTGTTCCACGTGTCACACTGTGCTTCATCCACTCCGTTGAAACTGACTACAGACCCGTTTAACTTCTCTGATGAAACAACTTTTAATTTCTGGCCCTAGCTTTATTGTCACTATAAGGCCGTTGAGAAAAATGTTTGATAAAACAGTTTCTTTGGTTGTTGAAAAAGATAGAATGTCTATAATACCCTTCTATTTTGTATCTCTTCTTCTTTTCTTCCCTAATTCTTTTTCCTTTTCTCTACTTATTATCTTCACCGCACACATGTTCTTCTCCACCAGGTGGACACCCCTCCTGCCGGCACGCTTCTTCTCCCACTGCATGCACAACTGACCCGTCACGGCGCCACGGCCGACCACTCGTCGTTGTACCGCGCCACCTTCGCCTTGTCTCCTTCCCTCCCCTCCATGCGCGATGTCGCCGTCCCCTTGCACCACGCTAGCCCCATCGCCACATGCCGCGCCATCCTGCTCTCTAGAGAAAGTGTAGAAGCTACAATAGTGTTACTAACAATAAACTAGGCGCGTAACAAAAGTTATGAACTTAGAAAAGCAAGAACAACTTATAATTTATAACGGATGGAGTAATAATTCACACCTGCAGTTTGACGGCGTTAGAGCCCAAACTGACGGCAGTGGCATGGAGGGCACAAAAAAGTTGAAGCAGTGGCGCTGAAGACCGCTGAACTTTTTCAGGGGCACATAGGGCATTGCGATCTTTTTTAATGACACACAAGAAATTTCCCCTAATAATTAGTAGTAACAACAAACCCCAGCATATATTTAATCTGAAAAAACAACCTATATTATGCTTACTAGCCATATACGTTCTCTACGCATATGGAGTAATAATGAGAGGAGCTATGTAACACCTCTGGTGTTTAGACCTAGCACTAAAATTTGACATGTCATCATATGCATTGCAAAGCATTCATAGAGTAGAAAATTTTGAATGCATTCACTAAATAAGGTTTATTTCATAATGTTGTTATTTCATGTGATGTGATTCAAAACCCTAAATAAAGATCATGACTACAAGGGTCAAAATTCATGTGATCATGTGAGGTCATATGTCACTTGACTCAAATAACCCTAATGGGCCATGTTACTGGTCAAAAATCAAAATTTAAGTAAAAGGAAGACAAATCAAATTTGAATTCAAATTCAAATCACAAAAGTCATTTTTGCCCCTTTTGACTAATTCAAAATCCATGTGGAATTTGGGGTTGAGATAAAAAGCAAAGTTGAAGCTTATTTATAAGGATCAAATTTGGTATACAAAGTTTTTAAAGTTTACATATAAAGTTTGGAGTAATTTTGAAATGATTCAAATACTCAAATGCACCCCAAATTCAAATTTTAAAATGGAGGCAGAATTTGAAAATATTCCTTGAAGCAAAGTTGTAGAGTTTGAAAAGTTGAGCAACTTTCATTTTTAGAGATTTTCAACTTCTTTAGAATATTTGTGAGTAATTTGTAAATTAAACGCAGTGGAAATTACAGAAATAATGCAAAAATCAAAATCCAAATGAGAGCCACCTCCCCTTGCTTGCTTGCCACATACCATTTTGCATCATTTTGCGCTTTCTCGGTTGACACGCAGCAAGCTAAAGCTATCGACGCCGGTAGCGTTTCTCCCGACTATAAATAGGAGCACCGCCGCCGCCGTCCTCCGTTTTCTCTCTCGCTTCATTCATACAGCTCATTCGTCGTAGCCACCGTCAAACCGCGTCGGTCGTGCCCAGCTACACCAAAGCGATCGCCTCGACCTTGCGCTCATCTTCGACTTGCTCGCGTCGCTGGTGTTGGCGGAATCGCCCGCGTAACACGTTCTTCCCGAGACCGGCCGAGCTCGCCACCATCGACCTCGGCGTGGCATTCCACCCGTCTCGCTTTCACCAAGCACACCGCGCGTGTGATCGTGGTGAGCTCCCCGAGCGTGATGTTAAACTTAGCTTTTGCCTCTTTTGCATCAGAATAACCGTGGTTGCGTGCGTAACAACAGCTCTCTCCGGTGCACTTGCGGCTTTCAAGGTTGGGATGGATTAGGTGGGGTAGAGTAGGTCATGTAGGTGCGATGCGCTTTCATGAGAACATCACCGCCGACGTGTTTTGGGCGACCGATGATGGCGCCACCGTGTTCTCAGTAATGCGTACTGATCAGAGCGGGACCGGCTGTCAGTGAGAGAGAGAGAATAGTGAGATTTGTTATTTTCTGAAATATGAATAGTGCAGTAACTTTGAAAATTTGTAGGAAATTAATTACAGCTCTAAAAATTCTGAAAATTTGTGTGTAGCTTCTGTACATGTTCTATTATGGTTTAAAAATTTGAAACTTGACATTCGAATAAATTTTTAATGTTCAAAAATTCAGTCAATTAATTGATAAATGTAATTTCCATAATTTTTGTAGGCCACTGTATAATTCCAAAAATTATGAAATTTGTTTTGGTACACTAATTTGTCATGAGGAAGCTTACATAAAATTTTGAGGTCATTTGGAACAAGTTCATTTTTGGGCTTAATTCCAAATTTATTAAAAAAATAAATAAAGGCAAACCCTAAGTGTTTGATTAGTGTTGGATCTTGTTTTGGTCATGTTTTGTGACTAGTAGGGTCTCAAGATCCATTTGGTCAAATTACATGTGTGGTTCTTGACGGTAGGATTACAAGTTGGTTTTGTTGGCTTGCAACTGTACCGTGAAGGAAAATCAATTGCGGGGTGTTTTTACATTTCATGTACCGTGAAAGCATCATGTTTATATTATCATCATGTTAAAGCATATGTTATCATTTCGTGTAGAACCCGAGAGTGAAACGATTCTAGTTGAGCAAGTCCTGAAAGAATCCCCGGTTGTCACGGGATTTGATAATTGTGGTACTGATCCGGAATCTGAGATCGTCAACGAAGGCAAGCCCCGGTTTATGCATTAAACGATTACCTTGTTTACTTTGAAAAGTTTATCACCTATGTTACTTATTGCATTAAGTTGATTTATTCAAATGTTACCTACTTGATGCATTGCCTACCTTGTTGATTGTTTACCATCCTTGAAGATGATTTTATTTACAAAGGCGTAGAATTGCTTAGTATGCTTTATGGTAGGTTTTCAAAGTAAAAGTTTCGATACAATCAAAGATGGCATACTGGCCAAAGAAAGAAAGAAAGAAGATAGAATGAACTAGCGACTAGTTGGGTGGCTTATCTTGAATGTTGGGTAATGTTGCCGACTATGTCGCTTAAAGGCCACTCATTGTGGATCTTCTGAACGAGACACTTTGTAGTACTGGTCACATACTCCGGTAAGCCTACTTCGGCTAATCCGATACTAAGACAAATGCCCACGCACTAGGAGTGGTGAGATGGCGGGAGTAGCGTGTACCCTCGTGGCTTGAATGTGGCCGGATTTGAGGCGTGCTATGCTCTCGGGTGGCGTGGAGACGGCTTAGTACGGGAGGATCCGGTAGTGAGGTTGATATATGCAAGATTAAGTTCTACATATGTCGTGTGATAAGTAATCCCCAGCTGGAACTTAAATCAATTCGAATTGCCGGTGCTCCGCGGATATGGAGACTCGATTCATTATAGAAGCAGTGCAGGACTGGTGAATTACTAAAACATGAGGAAAAGAATGGAATGAGAATGATTGGAACATGAGATATGAACACTTGGTTGGAGATAATGAACTAAAGTACTTAGGGGTAAAACTTGAAATTAGGATCAAGAATAGTAAGCTTTTAGCAAAGAACTTTTGAATCTTTCTACATCCTTACCTTGACCCAACACCTGCATCCCTAAGACCTTCATCCTTTTTGGTCGGGTCAGTCTTGTTGAGTACTTTTGTACTCAGGGTTTGTTAACCCTTGTTGCAGATGAGTCGCATGCGTAGGCTTGTTTTGGTCCCTGCTGCATGTTAGTGTTTGAAGTCGATGACGATGAGGAATGATGAATGGCCTTTAGACAAGGCACTAGTTTGTGTGAAATAAATAATGTTAATGTAATATTATTCCGCTACTATGGTTGTATGACAATTATGGTTTTGTAAGTTTGAAACAACTGGTTTGTAATATCAAAACTTAAGTCCTTCGCTTTATAATCTCTGGTATGTATATTGAAAACTGTTGTAATCTGCAATGACTGTGATTGGGATCCTGTTTGGAAAAGATTCGTGGATGATTCGGGTTTCCCGAGGACACCCAACAGACCTGTTAAGTTGTTGAAAACTTGTGTACGCTATCTGAGGTCTGTTGAGACATCAATAGGTGCACGTGGGCCCGATTTCTTAGGAGGTTCTGCCACAAGCTATACCAGCTAAGGCCTGGTTTAGTTTCCAAAAATTTTCACCCTAAACTATCACATCGAATCTTACGGCACATGCATGAAGTATTAAATATAGACGAAAAAAACTAATTGCACAGTTTGGTTGAAAATCGCGAGACGAATGTTTTAAGACTAATTAGTCCATGATTAGCCATAAGTGCTACAGTAACTAACATGCGCTAATGATGGATTAATTAGGCTTAATAAATTCGTCTCACAGTTTTCAGGCGAGCTATGTAATTAGTTTTTTTATTAATATCCAAAACCCCCTTCCAATATCCCCGAAATATCCGATGTGACGTCTAAAAATTTTCATTTCGCGAACTAAACACAACCTAAAATTAGCTCAGCTTACAAGCGTATCCTTTTGCTACCAATTAAATACCTCAATCATGGGTACAACATAACAAAGATCAAAAGGGATATGTTTCCCACATGGACCCAAAAACAAGACACGGCGATGACAGACCATATAGCAATGAAAACAAAGCCCAGTAATCATCAAATCGTTAACGACCACTGATTGGTTAAACACAAGCTCGTCGTCCAATGCGGCACTGCCACGTCGCCCCTGGAGGCTGGCGCTGGCCTCTTCCTCAAGCAGCAACACTCCTACACGAATGGTTTCCAAGGGCGGCTGGTGAGGCTTTGTAGAGACGGCTCAGCCAGCTGTCTCTACCATACCGTTTCTATAAATCATGTATTTGTAGGGACGGTTCCTAGACCGCTCTTACAAATCGATTTGTAGAGACGGCTAGTGTTATCAGCCACCCCTATAAATTAATTTGTAGGGGCGACTGGTAACACCAGCCGCCTCTACAAATCGATTTAGAAACGGCCGTATACAAATGCTCCTATAATATCTGCTTGTAGGCGGTTCGTTCAAATTTACAATTCAAATTCAACCAGAAAACACACACATATATATAGCATATATAATTCAAATCTGACCAGAACATATATAATTCAAATCTAACCACAAGCACAAGAGTATTATATAAACTACAATTACAAGTCCAATTCACAAAAATATATACAATCCATTATTAAATAGACATAATTCACAAGTCTAATTCGTTCCACAAGTCCAAACCGTCCCACAAGGTAATATCAATGTCAAATTCCATACATATTGTTATCAACGGCCTAAGCTAGCCTTTCAGTCTCACGAAGATGTTGATACTGAAGATTTCAAGTCCCTCTTTCAAACCGGAAAGAGTTCTGCAAAATGCAATAGTAAATATATTAGATACTGAGCAACCACACTGAAGGTGCAATTGCAATTATAAATGAGGCATAATTGTTTTGAGTAAACACTAATGAACCATAGAGAGAGATAAGAAAACTCTACTAATGGCATTACTCACTATGATGCATACGAAGAAACATGTTTCTTTACATATTTCTGGTTTTTTTTTTTTTTTGGGGAAAAATACAATAACAAAGAAGAAATGTGATGTTTTTCACTGCAATTGTGCAGTTTGAAATCTGCTTGAATAGTGTAGTAGGTTTTGGGAGCTGTTAGATGTTCTCATGAGTCCTTTAGTGAAAGCAGATCTCAATTTTGAAGCATATAAACATGTTTTTGCATAGTTTACAAATAATGTATTATTACAATGAAGAAAAAATACACTGTAAAAAACAACTAAATTAAAATTCAGTAAAAAAAAGGAAGAATACACTACTAAGGATGCATCCAATGGCGAACTTAACAATTACAGTAGTATATAAGCTTGACTTTTTCTACAGTGATTCATCACACATAGTAAGAATTTAAAGGCAAGACAGATAGTAAGTTTCTAGAGCTCCTAATTTAAAGGCTAGTTTCCTGAAGCAATGAAATCAAATCAATTAGAGATCCAGTTCGTGCAAGCTACAAGTGATTAACAGGTCCAATCTACAGAAAAATATATTGATCCAATGATTAGCCTTGTGAAAGAAATAAACATTGTCCTGCTGCAATGTTAGTTTTCAAAGCAGCAACAACAGATTCTATCACATAGGAGGCGATGTTGCTGGAGCCTTTAAAGGGACTGGACTGAGGCGTCAGCTTCAGGAAAATCACCTTGGCACTCTTGACTGTATGCAATCACAGAAGGAATTATTTGCAGCTACTAATTTGCCATCTTGAATAATTTGCAGTTATTGAATTCTGAATTCTTAATACCTCCATACCTAAATTGCACAACACTACATATTCTAAGTGCTAACAGCAAAAGCCAAATAACTAAGAATGTTCTCCAAAGTGGTGTCTCCACTGCTCCAGTACAATACATAACAAAAATGAATGGGAAAAAATTATGTGATGCCATTAAAATTGTCGTCCAACTCCCACCCCACATGCAGACTAGTGTATTGAGAATCTAGAGAAAATTAACTTCCAATAGCAAACAAGTATTACACTAAAAATATTGCTGCCGAATTGTCGACTAATTAGCAAGATATTGATGCAAACCTTAATCCGCAAGCCCCTGGCAGCACTGCACGCCATGGGCGGCACGCACCTGCAGCGTAGTTTGACGAGGCAGATCAAGCACGTGATTGCGGGACATAGAGCAAACCATCCAAAGGACGAATGGGGAGGAGTAGGGGTACCCGAATGGAGCACATCGCCCCGCCCAAGGCCGCCGCCGCGATCTGGACGGGCCAACCTTGTCAAATCGCTGCAGATGCACTCGAAGAAGATGGCTCTCCTCCGCGCCGCCCTTGGCTAGATCGAGGCAAGGCGGCCCTCCTCCGCATCGACGTTGGACGGATCAAGCCCAGATGGCTCTCCTCCGCGCCATCCTCCGCGCAACCCTCGACCAGATCAAGGCCAGGCGGCATCCTACGCGTCGACCTTGGACGAATTGAGGACGGATTGAGGACAGGCTGGCCGGAGCGAGGTCGGGCGGCCCTCCTGCGCGCCGCCCTTGGCCGAATCGAGGTGAGACGGCCCTTATCCAGCGTCGACAGTGCCTCTGCTCGAGTCCCCGCCGCCACGCCTCCCTAGGACACTTGTTCCGTGCGTCGCCGCCTTAGTCCGCCATGGCCACGCCGTCGCCTCAGTTGGCCTAGGCCGTGGCACTAGAGAGGAGTAAGGATGGGAGAGAGGGGCGGCGTCCAGTCGGGAGAGGGCGGGATCCAGCTAGGGTTTCTCCTGAGGGATGCTAGTTTTATATAGCGTGAGAGTATTGCTGACCGTCCGTTTGCAAAATCAACGGTCAAGATCATGGGCAAAACACAGCGGGGCGGCCTACAAATCGACGCTTTTGTAAGGCGGCTTCGTATTATCAGTCGTCCCTACTATGCTATTTGTAGGAGTGGCTGCTGTGTAGAAGTCCGAACACGTTACTATAAAAACTGCTACAATGCCAGTCGCTCCTAAATAAAGTCTCATCGATACAAACTCTTTTTCACATAATAACTGCAATGGGTGCATATGCTCGCTTTTACTAGGCAGACGGGGCTACAGCAGGGCCACCACCTCGCACGTGCACCAAGGATTACTGGATCGATCGAGCAAATAGAACTACATGGCCATCAGCTGTGGGACTGAATTAGTAGTTTGCATCATGCAACAATAAACTATATAAAAGCAAGTATGACCACCACCACCACACACACGAGCATGTTCGGCTAATGCTGATACGATCGTATATGATTGTGGATTATTACTGTTAGTTGGTTTGGTGTAAGAGAAAAATATCATTCTGTTTTATAATCTACGATCGTTAACAACCAAACGAATAGGCCGATGATTGGGATTACTTGTGATAGTCATGGTAGCAAAAAATGGACCATTGCTCCATCCGGCGGTTGTTGCTGCTAATAGGCGATGGATGATGGCCACAGGACATGCATGCGCATGATTTGGCTCTCTCTGTATATGTCAAATCGGCACGTCTTTTGGGAGGTTCCAGAGGACGGACAACGTAACATGCACAGTTGCACGTACACACTGCACTATTCCGTTAGTAAGTGGCTAGCTAGCGGATTATAAGATGGCAACTTGAAACGGCCCATCAATCCATCATACCCGATCCATGTACATTGTTTTTGGTGGTCCTTGACCTTCTTTTGAAGCCTGCTGAGCGATCAGAGAAAAGTTTCCTTTGAGAAAGATAGGGAGATATATAAAAAAAAGCTTAATGAACAGCGATATGGCACCCTATAGACGAAGTTAATTATGTCATGCAACAGATCGAGACACACGAGCGCTGCATAATTTACTGGTCGCCGTGTTGTTGCAAATCTGACGGACACCACGGTTGGTGACATGTCCGCCAGCTCGGTCTATGCCAACTCTTTTACGTGTCGGCGCATGGGTGGTTGGCTGGTTGCTTGTCTTGAACCTGGCTACCCACAACGACTAGCATGTGTGTGTGTGGATCATATCTAGATATGCAGCACTTTGTATATATGTATATATATGTTTGCCGTTGTCGTACATAAAGCAACTGGATCATACGTGTGGACGGAATATCGTCGCCAGCAGTTTTCTGAGGGGTATCTCATAAAGTAGATTGATCAGCAGAGGTGTGCGTAATCAAGAATAAGAAGGCAACAGAGATATAAGAGTTAGACAGCTTCGGACCGTCTGCACGACGTAATACCCTACTCATGTGGTCTGTTGGTTTGTATTAGCTATCGTATGATATTGCGTGTGATCAGATCTGCCGTCTAGGGGACTCCTGCCCCTCCTTATATACTCTGGAGTGGTAGGGTTACAAGGAAAGTATCCTAATCGGTTACATGGCAAGTATTAGATTACAATATCTATAGTATCCGATCAGATCTTCTAGATGCCTTGCGGTGTATGCCGAGCAGTGCCGTGCGCCGCAAGTCTTGAATCTTGTGGGATGGACCATCCCTGACCGTGTGGCCCATGTCCCTTGCCGTGGGTACCTGGGGTTATATCCCCCACAGCTAGTCACCGAGCGCCTTGTATCCTTTGAGCAACGTCGTTTTGAACAAGTCCGACTAGTTTGACGTGAAGCCGACCAATTTAACTGGTGATTCGAGCAGTGGAAGTCGAAGCCGACCAATTTAATTGGTGACCTGGGCGGTGAAAATCAAAGTCGACCAGTTTAACTGGCGACCTGGGTGGTGAAAGTCAATGCCGACCAGTTTAACTAGTTAGGAGACCTCGGACTTAGCCAATTAAACCAGTGTGCTGGCCCAGTCCCCAATGTCGCTGGAAACTAGTGTGAAAATAAATAGTCATCGTGAGATGACGTGTACACACGTTGTCGGTACAGAAAGTGACCAACTAGTGAATATTTGTAGTTTTACCGTACGTTGTGATTGGAGGTGGCCTAGCACTCAATGACATAGGGTTTATACTGGTTCAGGCAACGTGCCCAGTGACTTTATTCCTGAACCCAGGTGCTCAAAGTTTGCAGTAGGGTTACAAACGAGAAAAAGAAAGATAGGGTGTACAAGAGGTCCGGTCGGCTCTGGTCGGAAGGGCCGAGAGCGACAGGAGCTACGCTATGAGCTAAGTGTTCAAGCATGTGTTTGAGGTCCGAACTCGGCGGTTCTGTGGTTGTGAACTAGTGAACTTGATCGATGTTGATTAACTCAAAATGGCTCTGTGATCAACTTGGATCAACTCTCCTTATGTTGGAGGGGCGCATCCCCTTTTATAGATGAAGGGGATGGCCTTACAAGTGAAAGGTAGAGAGTTCGAATGCTTCTAAGCCTTGTTGCCCACACCGATGGGTACAGGATGATGGTAGGCGCCCACAACACTGTTGGATGTCAGATGCACATGGGAGGTTTCCGTCGTCTTGTTTGGGTATGGCAGATGTCGGTACATGCATACACTGTTGATGCCTAGAGGCATGTGAGGAGTTTCACCATGTGCACTTGGTACGGTAAATCCCGGCGCCCACAACACTGTCGATGCCCAGAGGCATGTGGGGAGCCTTACCGTATGGGAGTTTAATGGCGCCCACAATACCATAGGGGAAATGTAGGCGCCTACAACACTGTTTGTGTCAGGGCGGTTGCAGAGTATTGTTCCTGCAGGTGTACAGGGTATGGTCCCTGGTATCGTGGTTTGACTTATGCGTCTTGCCCTGCTTTCTCCGCACGTCTCCTGATCCCTACCGAATGGGCGTCCCCGGTCGGTTGATCCCAGTCGGCTTTGATCGTGCCAGTCGGAGAAGAGTGATGAGCAGGGGCTAGGCGTATCCCCGGTCGGAGAGTACGGGGTCAGAGTCGGAAGCGGTGCTTTTGGCCAGCCTTTCGGTCGAAGAGGCCATCCGGTCGAAGAGGCTATCCGGAGGCGGGCTGGTGACCGAAGCGAGCGCTCCGGTCGGAGAGGTGGGCCAGAGTCAGAAAACGGGCGCTGTTCCTCCTCGGCCTGACCTTCCGGTCGGAGATTGGATCATTCCCTCGGTATATCGCTCTGATACTTGGGCGGCCCATGAGTTGTGCGTTATCAGTTTGGGCCGAGCCTTTGTTTGGGAAGCCGGTCCCCGAGGGACCCCGGGTTTATGAACCCAACACACGTACTCTCTGAGCCTGCTGGAAGACATCTTGTAGCATGGCCAAAGAATTTTTAATGAAAGCTTGTCGACGTCATCTGACATGCGCGTATCAAGACCCCAGACGTGCTGCCCAAGATCAGCACCTTGATCCGAACAACATGGGGGCAACTTGATAACACACCGATGAGACGTAGCAAGATCCAACCACCAAGGGAGTCCCCAGCTTAGCTGGTAAGCCCCCAGCGTAGCTGACGATGAAGCGACGAACAATCCGACCAGTTGGTTGGCGAAGAAACGAGCACCGAGCAGCCCAACCAACTGGTCACGGCGAAGTGAGCGTTGAGTAGAAGAATCCAAACACCGAGGAGTCCCCAGCGTAGCTGGCGAGCCCCTAGCGTAGCTGACGATGAAGCCTATGCGATGAGCAGTCCAACCAACTAGTCGACAGCGAAGTGAACGCCGAGTAGGAGTGAGTGCCGAGCAGTCCGACCAGTTGGTTGGCGGTGAAGTTCGCCCGATAGGTGGTCCGACCACCCAGACGATGATCATCTTATCCAGTCCCTAAGCATAAGCTCATTGACCGAACCGTGCCCCTGCGAAACAAATATGTAAAATGGGTAGTACATGATGTAAAAATAAAATATATGAACTCCGGAGAAGAATCAGAAATGGTGATGATATAGCGTATACAGCTCGGCGATCAGTTGGTGTGATCACTTAGTGTTATTCTGAAGATATACTTATATTTAATATAAACCGTTCGACCAGTTAGTGTGTACCTGAGTCTTCAGCACTATCTAGTCTGTTAACCATAACGCAGAGCACGGGGTCCGTGTGCGTGTAGGAAGAATAAAGTGTTGCTAAGGAGTTGCTGCCGACCACCCATAACGTAGAGGGCAGACACTCGTGCACGTGTAGGGAGAAACCGGAGACAGGGCCGTATCTGGGGACATCCGAGCGTCAACATGACTGTTCGGGAAGTTGCCTTAGGTAAAAACGTATGTCATCTTTAATATGGTATACATGGACGAAAATCGTTTGGAGAATAAACATGGAGAAAACAGCACAGAGATTCATCATGACGATATATGAAATATTTAGAAAAATAATAAAGCGTGACTTAGCTTTAGACAGAACATCTGGTCGGTGGTGTATGGCGTTATCTGGTCGGCGTTGACAAAATTGCCCGGCCCTCGAGCTTTCCGAACTGTCATCATGGCGGCGGTCGTGGTTGTCACGGCGTCGTTCTTTGCGGCGCTCATCATTGCGACGCGGCAGGTGGTCGGAGTAAGTAGTCCTTACTGGTCGGCGACGCAGGCAGCTCGCTTGATGGCTCGGACGGTTCGTTTGACAGCTCGGACGGGTACGCGGAGTCGTAGCTGAACGGACCTAGTTGCTTTATGCGGTCGGACAGCTCGTTCAATGGTTGGAACCTCATCTCAGCGATCATGTCGGCGTCGGAGAGCTTGTTGTCACAAGATGAAAATAGTAGTCGTCTTCAAGACTCGCTGCACTCGGCTTGGATGCCGTGACTGGGCACGATGCATGCACACGTATGTTGTACGTGTATGCGTCGTGGCTCTGTAGATGTATATGCTTGAATACATGCATGCTTTCTATAATTAGCCCGCATGGCTCTGGAGATCAACGTCATGGATGTTTGTTGGCATGTGGTGCTTTGATTTGCATGGCTCTGAATACGTACTCGAGCGCCTCCTTCCTTATTTGCTTGTTGGTTAAGAGGATTCGGACGTAGCCTTGCTTGCTGACTCGGATACCGATTCAAACCATCTTGTGATCTGAGGAAGTCAAGATTCGTTATGGGCCGGGAAACAATACCGCACGAAGTCGCAACCGTGCGCCGTCCGGCAACAACTTCAATGTGCGAGGACGTGCTCAGCGTCGTATGCCGGAGTTTGCCTGCCCATAATTCTGACTTGTCAAGAGATGCATCTGGATCGAAATCTCCGATTGTGTGCATGGTTCTGTAGATCGAACCAACGCCCGGTCTTCTTGATTGGTCGTTGAAGTCAGCGATGATGGTGCACAGGATCCCGGTGCCGAACTGTCGAGTTGCTACGGGACGCAGAATTGTGAGGCCAAAGCGGCGGAAGTGCCGTGACGAATTGCATAGCGACATTGAGCCGCCGCGAACAGCCTCAAGACGACGACTCCATCGTAGGTGAAGGATGTCGCCTCCTGAAACCAAATTGCCACGGATGGCGATGATCTTGAGGTCCATCTTGTTCGTCATGGAAACAGCACGCACACCTCTACCTGGCGCGCCAGCTATCAATAGAATATCGTCGGCAGTCCTCCGAGGGGTATCCCACGGAGGTAGATTGATCGGTAGATGTGCGTGTAATCAAGAACAAGAAGACAATAGAGACACAAGTGTTAGACAGATTCGGGCCGTCTGCACGATGTAATACCTCTCTTATGGTCTGTTGGTTTATATTGGCTATCGTATGATATTGCGTGTGATCAGATCTGCCGTCTAGGGGACCCCTACCCCTCCTTATATACTCTGGAGGGGTAGGGTTACCAGGAAAGTATCATAATTGGTTACATGGCAAGTATTAGATTACAATATATATAGTATCCGATCAGATCTTCTAGATACCTTGTAGTGTACGCCAAGCAGTGCCGCGCGCCGCAAGTCTTGAATCTTGTGGGTTGGACCGTCCCTGACCGTGCGGTCCATGTCCCTTGCCGTAGGTACCTGGGGTTATACCCCCCACAATACCTAAAGGCACCAAAGTAACTGCTTCAATACCTAAAGGCATCAAAGTAACTGCTTCTGAAAAAACAGCTTCAGTTTCTATTTATTTGGTTGACTTTATGTTTTTTTTACCGCAGAAACACTTTTTAGAAATTCAACCAAACGCAGGCTAAAAGGGACGGACGAGGCAAAAGACTGAAATACCCCTGCTGCTGGACAACCCCAAGACCGTCTTCACGCTAGCTAGCTAGTCTTGTACTGACGTGGTCCTTGCTAAGACCAACCTAGCCCGTTCGCTTCGCTGAAAAACAAGTCAAAACATTGTTCTAGCTGATTTGTTGTGAGAGAAAAACACTGTTCCGACTAAAAAACAAACTGAAAAGTACGGATTATAAGACAAGCGAACAGTGCCCATATGTGGCCTGTAGGAGTTGATTTACAACGAATAGAGACAAGGTGGTTAGCAAATATATAGCCATGTAGGTGGATACCTAGCGCGCAATAGTGGTATATGATATATGATCGTTCTTAACCCTCGTGCCGTCGTGCGTGCACGTACGCAAGATAGATGGAGTACGTGCACATGCATGCATCGTCCCTTTCATCGAATTATGCAAGTGCGACGACGTATACGGACATATATGTTATATGTATGTATGATTGGTCCCTGACGACCTGATTGGACAATATGGCCAAGAATCGGCCGGTACGATCGAGTACGTACACCCGCGTACGGTACGGCCTTCCTAGCTGCCCCGAATGGGGAACCCGGCCGGCCGTGCAGTTCACCAACAGAGCTAGCGGAACAACCGAACAAGCAAGATCATCGACGACGACTGTGACTGCTCTCCGGCCGGCCTAGCTCTTTGAGTATTTATTTGTCGGTTTGCCTGACACGTTATTATTTTGGCATTATCAGGGATGATGGATCGGAATGAACAACGTAGGTTGTGTGAAATAAACATTTTTGCTTGCTTGCTGCTGCTCATTATATATAGTTGTCACAAGTCAGAACGTACGGTTGAAAGCTAGGTGCAGACGAAACAAGAGGTACAGAATATAGTTGATAATTTGGCCCGGCACTCTGAATTCGGCCCAAACGTACGGTCTAAATAGAACGCAGACGAAACAAGAGGTACAGAAGCACGTATGTTCCCTTGCCACGATGTGCAGAAATGGATGCGTGGAGGGGAAAATCAGGAGTAACAACGTGTAGGTGCAGGGCAGGAGCTAGTAGCTAGAAGCGCGGGGCTGCTGCGCTGGATGTCCGGCCTCACTCCCATCCGTGCCGCATGCATGCCTTTCATCACTGTGCGTGTGTGCCGTTGTAGCCCATGCACCATCTATCATCGATGGATGGACCGGTCCCGCGCTCTCGTGGCGCGCGCAGCCTCGCCTCTCCCTCATGCACACATGCACCGACGATTCTAATCCTCATGCTCGATCGTATACGTACGCGTACTCTCTTCTTCACACACTCCGGTACGCACGTAGCCACCGTTACCACCGGACGCAAGCTCGACACTGGACCCTAGCTCAATCCCTAACCACAACCCTTGATCTCTCTTCATCCTCTAGATCGTTTTTCGACCTCGGCGGATCCGTTGGTTTCCTCGTTTGATCCGTCGGTTTCCTCGCCGGATCTATCGGTTTCTCTCGCTGATCCGTTGATCTCCGTTCTCGCGTACGTCGGACCGGGGTGGGAACTAGCCGTCCACGTCAGTGTGGGGCCGCATCTCGTCCGCGCTTGCAATTCATTTGCTCTACCAAGAGCGAGCGAGCACGCACGTCCCCTAGTGCAAGTCTACCTCTAGCTTCGATCCGTGCACGAACTTCCTCTCTTGATCTTGCTCCCTTCATATATATCGGTATGGGTATGGCCGCTCATGGGAATCCGACAATCACTGTGTACAAATCAATCCCTCACCCTAAATCAAATCTCGCTTCGTGATCAGGTCAAGGATCCGAAACTTTCCTTTTTTTTTTTTTAGCTATTTTTATTTTTTAAAGCTCCCAATAAAAAAGTTATTTTGTTATCTCTTCATGTGTTTGTGTGATTATGTGATCTATCGTTTGAAATTTCAAGTTAATATCAATTCTCTGTGAACATGTAACTTTGAGTTTTTGATAAGTTCTTTGATATTCTGATATTCTGATGATGAAGTTAAGATTAAGATGATGAAGTTATTGTGATATTCTGATACTTTAATAACATGTAACTTAAGATTGAGATGATAAAATTATTGTCCATGAGAGAACGTCGACGAGATCTGAAGTATTGGGACATATTTTTTTTTGTTTATCACCTTTATCGCTGTCGAGTACAAAACCATCACTACCGGATCCAGGTTTAGACTCAATTGTAGTAATATGCATGATAGTGCTCGTGCCAAAAACTCAATCAAGAGAACCGCCTCTGTTTAAATCTAATCTAACCATCTAAAAGTTCAATCGTACGGAGTACCTGCCGTTGGCTTTCCGTTGATCGGAACAAAACCGTGCCGGGACTATATACAAAGATGTTCCCTTGCCACGATGTGCAGAAATGGATCCGTGGAGGGGAAAGTCAGGAGTAACAACGTGTAGGTGCAGGGCAGGAGCTAGTAGCTAGAGTCACACGAGCCCACGAGATGACAAGCGCGGGGCTGCTGCGCTGCTGTGCCCTGTTCACATCCGTGCGCGCATGCATGTCTGCATCACTGTGCGTGTGTGTAGCCCATGCACCACCCTCGTCGGCTAGCTCACCATCTATCATCGATGGATGGACCGGTCCCGCGCGTGGCGTGGCGCGGCGCAGCCGCCGTGCATGCATGCACATGCACCGACGATGCTAATCCTCATGCTCGATCATATACGTACGCGTACTCATGGCTACACACACTAGCTAGCACGCACGTACGTAGTACCACCGGACGCTAGCTCGACGGCTGGAGCATCGCTGTTACAGCCACACGCATGTGTTCACTCTGTTCTTAGAACGTTTCTGCGGCAAATAAATCAATGATGCTATTTTGTCACAAAAAATCAAAACCATCCATTTATCAAAGACGAAGCGCGATTGATAAGTTCAAGGTATCGTATCGTATCACTGGTAAACTAGGGGTCCACATAGTGTGTACTATAGTGAGTATTGCATGCACATTTCTAGTACCAAGAGCGAGCACGCACGTCCCCTAGTGCAAGTCTACCGTAGCTTCGATCCGTGCACGAACGAGAGTGGATATATGATGACGACCCTACATATATTGCTGGTATGGGTATGGCCGCTCATGGGAATGCGACATATCACTGTGTACAAATAAAGTTCGGGTGCAATCAAATGTCCTTACTGGTCAGGTCAAGGGAACGAAACTGTCTTTTTTTTATTTTAGCTATTTTTTATTTTTTTTTAAAATCCGGTAGCACAAAAGATAGTGAGTGTATCACTGTGCGTTCATGGCTCCAAAGAACCGGCATTGATAGTCACAATTGTTGCGTAGGTTAGCTAGTATAGACGCTCGAGAGAACGTCGACGAGATCTTAAGTTTGAAACTTGAAAAGACATATATTTTTTTATTTGTTTATCACTTATCGCTGTCGAGTACAAAACCGGCACCCATCACTACCGGATCCAGGTTTAGACTCAATTGTAGTAATATGCACGGTGTAGTGCTCGTCTCCAAAACTCAATCAAGAGAACCGCCTCTGTTTAAATCTAATCTAACCATCTAAAATTCAATCATACGGAGTACCTGCCGTTGGCTTTCTGTTGATCGGAACAAAAACCTAATAAAAGAGTTTAAAGTTGAATCAATGCCAAACACAATCTAAGTTCTAAGACATGGAACCTGCTAGGTTGTAACAGCGATCCTTGTGTAGCTACGATACTGACGATGTGATGTGATGGAGTGGTCGTCGCCAGGTCGGTTGCAACTTTAACTTTACACGCGTTGGTCATGAACGCTGCGAGTTATGGGAAGAAAACATCGATCACTACCTGTCTGTGAACTTGCGCGGACGGACGAAGGCGAAGCTAGACATGTGTTCACTTCAAAAAGTTGAGGCCATCCTTGCGTTGAGGTACTTAATTAGTAGTAATTCTTTTTTATTACCCATAGTGCAGTACTTGTATTATTATTATTAGCTGCTCTCCATACGGAGTGCATGAACCGAGGACACTCGTATCATATCACTGGATAAATCACTGGATAAACATACTTGTACTATAGGAGTATGGAAGGCACACGCATCTAGTACACTGGAGGCACGGCCGGGTGCGCCATGAATGAGAGAGATCGATCGCGTTGTCGTCTTGCCACTGGTTGAAATGATAAGCAGAGTACAGGTGCCCTGCGTCCCTCCCCGACTCCCGAGCAGAGGAGCGATGGGTCAGACACTTGCTAAACAACGCTCCCCCGTACCACGTACCAGTCGTCTTGTGCATTGACTAACAAGCAAGCTCTGGACTGGACTGGACCGGACCGGACCGAGGAGACGACCGAGGGAGGAGGCGAGGAAGGAGAACACTGTCTCCGCGCGGTAGCGGTGCATAGCCAGACGTGCCGTCCACTTGCTCTGCTCTCCGAAAGTATGCATGGTCATGCATGCACAAGCAAGGTGGCCGACTGCCGTGCTGACGCGCGCGGGGTTAATGGCGTTGCCCCGACCGATGCGACGACACGAAATGAATGCGGCCCTCGTGCGGGTGCGCGCACGGGTTGGTCAAAGGCCCCTCCTCTGCGCTGCTGCCCCCTCAGCCCCTCTCCTCGCTCGATCTCTGCGGCCAGCGCATGGGGCTGTCGCGTCGCAGCGCGTCCCGACGAGACGGACCGGTCACGCCCACGCACGTACACGGGCCACTGCCTGTCTCAGGGACCAGGGTGAGGGCGAAAGCTGATCAGAGAGGTCGTGCCTGCCGCCTGCCGCCTGCCGCCTGCCGCCTGCCGCCTGGCACTGGCACGCGCGTCCCCGTGCCCGTGCCATCTCGAGACGCGCGCGCGGGCAGGGGCAGGGCACGCCCGGAGGAGCGGACGGGAGGAGCCGACTGCCGAGGAGGAGAGGTGGTGCTTGCTGGTAGTACTAGACGAGTAGGAGATCGAGACCGTGCGAGGAGAGGGGATCTGGAGTTTTTTTTTTTGTCTAAACCTACTAGAGATGTCCCAAACATGTCCATCCCCTAACATGTTTATGATTGCGAGTAGTTTGAAAAAACTTATCTTGGCTCTCACCCATGCTGTTGTGTGCCAATTTTTTACTGCTTTCACCGGCTTGTTAAATTCCAAACATAGAGAGAAACAACTTATGACTAGTTTAGCATAGCTCTGCTCCTAGCTTCTTCGGAACATATTCTTTGGATCTCTATCAAACACTTAAAATGTAATTGATAATTTTAGATGTGTTTATTGGTAACAATCACTATTCCATTTTTTCGCTTTATTTCAGAGCTGAAAAATCCGTTTCCCCTTCTGATTTCCCTGTTTAATTATCACGGGAATCGCTTCAGAATTGATTTCCATCTACTTTTCACCTTGCTCCTCTGTAAGAATCACTCACTCTATTACTCTGTTGGAGAATCAAGAAACAAACCTCAAATGCTTTGAGATGAGAGGGCGAGAAAGCCACGACAAAGTATGATGACATCCACACCGTGCCCGACTGCCCGTGTGTCCTACCTCCACGAGGACGTGGGCTCGCACGTCTGGCGCTGGCGCGGTGCCCGCTCGCTGACGCCTGTCTCTGGTTGTGATTGGCTCGGGCGTCGCTACGTGCCGTGTGGTACGTGCCTCGTGAATCACACATCCACACCCTGCAACTGCAAAAGGCCGGTGGTTCAGAGTTGCCAGGTTTTGGTGGCCCGCCTGCCTGCCTGCGCCTGCGCGGCGCTGCACTGCACATGAGGTTTTGCAACAGAGACGAGGAGCGTGCGTGCATGCATGCATTGATGTGCACATCGATCTGAGCTGATCGTAGGTTCAGAGAAACCAAGGACAGCCACACGCTTGCATCTGCGAGGATCGAAATACTGCTATTTCTATTTTGCGTACCATCATCAGCAGTGCCCGTACGATCATCGTGCTCGCTCATCAGCAGTCGCGCTCGCTCAATATTCGCCGCCCATTAGACATTGACGTTCACGGACGGAAGCCGCCGCGGCCCGCGCCAACCGCCAGGGGAAAAGGACAAGAGCATGAGGCGGCAGAAGCTGCCGGGAAACGGAGAGAGCACGTCCGTCCATCGTAGGATGGATGGATCGCTGAGCTGAGCACAAGTCGGCAGACCAGGAACAGCACGTCCGTGCATGTCCAAGCATCCTAATCTTCAGATTGTCACTAACGCTAGAGATTAACAAATAGCATTGGCGGCAGACGAAACAAGGGAGCACGGGACAAGGCGCGATTAGGCAGCGGCAGTGATCCAAATCTGGCCCTGGCCGCTGGACGGGTCCAAGGACGACGATGGGGACTCTGGCTCTGCGTGCAAATCCATATGAAGATACGTGCAGGCGCAAGAGGACAAGCGGCGCACGAGTGGGCATCTGCATCTCGCCGGGCCGGGGTGCGGGGGGAGTAGGGACGGATCGGCTTATGCGGCAACAGTTCGTCAAAGCTGCCCTGGCTCTGGCTGCCTAAGCCAGCCGCCCCACATGCAGTCAGTCATCGGTCCGGTATGTTGTTCAGTTCCGATCTGCTAGCTGCCACGCTACTCGCTCCATCGTGTCAAGCAGGTGAATGAACACTGAAAATTACATAGTTTTTACTCCCTCAATCCACAAAAGCATACAATTGCGAGATTTATACACGTCAAACTAATTTAACTTTGACCCAATTTACAGTGAATGATATTAACACTATATTTATGTCCCATCTAATGTACTAAAAATGTATTTCATAATTAATTTAATGATACTTATTTTATATTGCAAATATTAATACTTTTTATATAATTTAGAGCAAACTTTAAATCGTTTGACTCCTAAAAAAAGCAAATTACATCTTTTTATGGACGAAGGGAGTACACATGATAAACACAAACTTATTCATAAAAAATATTAATTTATGATACCAAATAACCATTTCATCATGTAATATATTTTATTGTGTACCTATAATCTCATCATTATTGATAATTTTTTTATAAATATTGTTTAAATTTAAGATAGTTTGTCTTGTCTTGAAACAAAATTAGAATTGTTTTTTATATATAATATTATTTAATAATGACCATAAAAGTAGGACAGTGTGACATGATCGGAGGCTGATAAAATTTTACCCGGCATGTTAGGTCTGCCGCAATTCTCTGAAGCCAAGTGGGGAATAAGCACACATTGACAACTCCTGAATACATCATAAACAAAATCATCTCTAAGCCAAAAGCCATACATTCTGCTTCTGCAGGCTACGTGATCAGACACGACTACACGAGGGCATCCAGAGGTCCAGCGTCTCCCGGTGTTCTTAACATCATACGTAACTCTGAAGCAAGCAAAGATATCGAATCAAAATCGCAATCAAGTCATTTAGAAATGCGATTAGTACTTCCTATGATCAAAAATATAAGTTATTTAGGATTTTTATCGATAAAACCTTTTTAGCTTTAACATTCGTACTCTTACTATTACTAATTAGAATCCACACCAAAATTCATGAGATGCCCTACAAAAAGAACAAATTCATGAAATCACCTTCTCCTACGTACAACTAAAAAGAACAAAAGTAAGACAATTTTTTGGTGCGATTTTTTTTAGGTCGCCCTTCCCCTCCCCTCGCTTGCGATACCGACCCGCAGCGACGCTGAAGGAAGGCGCTCCCGTGATTCGTCCGCTCGTCTCCGCATCCACCGCACCCCCATCGTCGCCCTCACCCGCAGCATGGCGTGCCACCGCTGCCCGCGCCTGCCCGCAGCTGGCCACGCCGCCGCCGCCCGCGCCCACCCGCAGCTGGCCGCGACGCCACCGCACGCACCCTCCCACAGCTGGCCCGTGCCCGTGCGATCCCGCGAGTACCTCCGTCGGTCCGGCTTCCCCCTGCGATACCCTGCGGCCCGCCCCGCGACCACGAGTCCACGTCGCGGAAGGAAAGCCCGATCCCGCACAATGGTCGCGAGTCCACACCGCACAATCACTCCCCTCCCATCCCGCCTCCAATCGCGTAGCCGCGCTCGGCCACGCCGCCGCCCTCGCCCTCGCCCTCGCCCTCGCCCTCGCCCTCGCCCTCGCCCTTGCCCTTGCCCTCGCGCCGCCCTCCCTCCCTTGGCTAGCGACGGGCAGGAGGTGGTCCAAGCTCAAGCGTGGGTTCAGGAGACCCCGGTCGAGAAGGCGGCCTCGGAAGGGGAGCAGTCGCCCCAGAAGCGTGGCGGGGGGTGGGCACGCGGCCCGACGACTAGGCCACGCACACCGAGTCGCAGGGCACCGCCGCCGCTGGCCGGTCACGGAGGAGCCACAACGTTCGTGATGGACGCGAGGCGGGACGTCGCCGCTGCTGGCCAGTCGTGGAGGAACCGCGGCGTTCGTGTCGGCCATGAGGGAGGACGTGACCAGTACTGCTGGCGCTGTGCAACTCCCTCACAACCCGGTTGATGCCCGTCAGCTGCTCGCAGAATTACCTGCAAGGTTTGTGCTCAGATTTGGAGAAGTGGCCTGGGTGATGAGTAGGAGATGAGGTGGGCGCTGCTGCCCTGCCTGTCTTCTGAGTTGGTTGTGTCGGCGCTGTGCGGAGTATTTTTTGAGCAAAAAGAGATCGCGCATGACATGATACAATCTCTCATCTTCGTGCTCTGTCCAAAAACGAATGTTTGTGAGCAGGTGAGTCACTGTTGACTAGCACGGGTATACTATCTTTGATTCTTCACTACGTTAGTATATCGTCAGATCGACTGGGCATGAGGAGCTTGGTTGATTTTGTAGAAAGAAAAATATACTAATAGATTTATTTCAGTTCTTTAATTAGTTCTGCACTTGACTATTCACCGTATGATAGAAGATGCTAGCAGATACTACACTGATAGGGGAAAACTAAACATTCACCTAATATTAAATATAGTTATCTGACTACATCCCTATACTACTGGATCTTGACATATGTTGCTATCTGATTTTTTAAAAAAATTAATAAATAGAAGGTTTCAATTGGCAGGAGTCCAACGTGCTGATAAACCTCACTTTTGGGTGAACGCTGATGGGACTTACCAAGAGGGATAAGGTAACCCTGGGGTTCTTCTTGTGTAGATGGTGTTGTAATTTTTAGAATGGTAACTAACCAGCTTTGAATTTGTCTGCATGTCTCACCATCCTATAGTGAAGCTTCTTAGTCCTGTTCTGACATTGTCAACATCTAACCAAAACAGCTCATCAATCTTGCGGTGATGCTGTTAACATGGCAAATCAAGCCATCCCTGACTACCTGGAACAAAGAACAACCCAGAACCTTTTTTTTGCGTCAGGGGCAAGCACCATACTCAAACGGGTACGTATGCTTATGAACATCTAGCATATTCATAGATAAATAAAATCGATGAGCTGTAATAAGATTACCACCCAAGATATAATTTACAGTTTGCACATGTATGGTGATAGAATATCGTACACCCCCACAAATTTGGAGCGTTGATATGCCATTTGATTTTGAATCTATTGAATATATCAGGCCAAGTTCTTGTATAAGAGCAGCAAGCCATTTTCTGTGGATGAGTGTGAGGATCTGAAACTTATCATACAAATCAACATATACAACTACCTTGACATATTACATGAAGGTCGTGTGCGGTTTGAAGAGAAATCTTTAGCAAATAGAAGAAAAATCAGACAATTTGACCCTTCTAGCTCTGGTATGACCAAATCTTCATGTCGTTACAACTTCCATTCTCTCTTCTGTCTACCATTTATTTTTTGCTTTTCTTTTTGGCCATAACTGAGTAATTGAAATGCCAAGTGTTCCAGTGAACCCCCTAATTATTTGTTTTTATGTAAAGAAATGTACAAAAAAGGGAACATTCCTATATTTGTCCAAGTGCTCATGACAAATATTATTGTTTTTTTTTGTTCATGACACCATGATAATTTAGTTGAATACCTGTCTTTAATGGTCCAAGTGCTCATGAGGTATCTTATGATAGAGATTACCTAGGAATTCAGACATGGGAAGCTTGTGCTTTACAAATAGGCCATGTGACACACAATGCAGTAAAGAAAATATGCACTCTGATTATGGTACAAAATGTTAGGCAACAAACTGCTTGTTTCAGCTTTTAGCTGTATTGACATGCTGACTGTAAGTTTCAAGTATATTGAACATCCTGGGTCAACTGATGCTATATGTCCTGATCCACTGCCGTGCTCATATCTCTCCCTTCTCTGCAAATTTGGCCTCAGGTTCCTCCTTCCTCTCCTCCCTTCCCACTCTACGGTCTACGTGATTGATGACTGGTTTGTGTGCGATCCCTCATATGAGAATAATCAAGTTAATACACCCTCATATTCTATATTATGTGAGCTACTGCACTGATAACATGAAAATTAGGAAATGAAATATTGTGATGGATTGATGGTAACTAATTGTACAATGGTAATTGCTTCAAAAAAATATACAATGGTAAGCAACCCTTTATTAGTCTATATACTAGATAAATGATTATCAGTTGTGTTTTTTCTAGGTATGGTTCCAGCAAAGAAATTGTTGAGTGCCCAGGTGAGCTCTTGTGGCCCCCACATGTTAGACGTTTATATTTCTTCTTCATGTACCTAATTCCAGTAATACTTTACATAACATCATGATAGCATATTGGTCGTTCAATGCTCATGCTTGTGTGGCTTTTGGTTTCTTCCTATGGCCTGCCAATTTTATTGTGACAAATGCATGGGGTTCTCTGAAAACATCAGTTCTTATTTTTCGGGTATATATGTTGTGTGCAAACTATTCTTCCCTGGACACTTCCTCATAAGCAATGCTTATTTGTCAAGATCTATATTTGTAGGATTAAGTTCCATTGGTAGGTGTGTTTCTCATCATTTTAGTCTTAGGCCAATTATTTTAGAAGACTTTAATAGGTATCCTACAGAAAATATTAAGTGCGTGGTTGTTGAGATTCATTAAAGATTTTCATAAATACATAATGCACTCTCATAGCTATTTAAGGTTTGGGACTTTTGCAATGTATAAGTTGTCTGTCTAAACTTGCAGATCTAATTTGCTGTTAAACTTCAGAGGATATTTAGGGTACCTTAATCTTCGAACCAGAAAATAATCTTATAATTAAAGTTTTAGCTTTACTACATAGTATTTATATTTGAGACCCTCTAATGAAAGCTCTTAATCATGAACAATTTATTCACTTAAACTGTGAAAAGCTCTATGTACTCTTTTGTACATTCCTGAATATGTAAATCAATTCTAATCTATTGGTGGATTTTTGTTGCTGGACCTCCTGATTCATAATGCTGCCAAACATATATATTTATTGTATCTTGAGCTAAGCACTTCTCTTTTTTATTAATTATGTGTCCTCTTTGACAAATGTATTCTTTTAGTTAGTGGCATGTTAGTGCTCGGAAAATTACACTTGATTTGTGGTAACCAATTCAATCAAAATATTACATTTCATTTTATGCTTCTTCTAAGACCGAAACTAAGTGAATCTATTTTACCGCCTGAAGATACTACTAACTTCTCCTACAGGACGTTGGACCTACGCGGGGCTGGAATGATCGGGACTGTATGCTTGCATGGCTTTGTTATGGTTCCTATAGGAGTGTCAGGTGCATAATAGTGGATATGGTTTTTAGCCCTCACCGTGCATTTTTCTTGCGAGTGGTTGATATGAACTAAACTTCAATAAATCATTTTTCCTGTTTCTGTGTGGCAGGATGAGATGGAGATCTTCACCACCCTCAAGTGTCAACAAGATCGATGATGGACGCTAACACATCATAGTATAGTTTCTAATATATTTGTTGTATTCTACTGTTTGATGAGCACACATATATGTTATTATAGCTCAGTTGCGCGGGGTTCCAGGAAGAGTTGCTAAACCATATATATTGCACATTTCTTAACGATGGTTGTTTCCATGTATTTAAAGATGTGGGCTACTATCTGTGAAAGTTTTCATATATATTGCACATTTCTTAATGTTGGTTGTTTCCATGCATTTAAAGATGTGGTCTGCTTGAATCTGTGAAAGTTGATCTCACATATTTTCCTTTCATAGTTATTAAGGCATTATTTGTTTAGTTGCAACGCAGGAAAGCTCTACAGCCTGTTCGTTTCGTCGTAAACGATCGTGGATTATTTACTGTTGGCTGGCTTGGCTGGTTTGGTGTGAGAGAAAAATACTGTTCCAGCTTATAATCCACGATCGTATAAGCCCAGCCGAACAAGCTGCTATACAGTAGAGTTGGTGAGCCTGCGACGCCGCACTCTCTGTGACTGTTAATTTCACAAACTTTGCTTTTTGGATTAACTGTAACTTTAACATTGATATTTAATTTTTACAGTATTGTTATCTTATCGCGCGATCCGTGTATTTTTAGTATAAATTGTTAGCTATCCCGTAGCAACGCACGGACACGCTACCTAGTTCTCATAAAAGTAAGAAACATCTAGTCATTAATTTGTTAGAATATGATTAGACAATAATAACCATTTGATTAATTGTATTTTCTTCGATAAATTACCAGCTCCCTCATTTAAAAAGAAAAGAAAAGCCTAAAATAACACCTTAAATCTATATTAAGTTACCTACTGTGCGATTTTTAAAATAACCTAAATTTAACCTATACCTGAATTATCTACTTTCGGTCTTTATGAAAATAGCCTAAACTATCATTAAATTTATTTGTAGATTACCTACCTTGATTTAGGTTACCGACCCATGTCATTATAAAATAATATAAATTAAACTTAAAATAGCATATATATATATATTTCCATAATTATAAAAATAACAAAAAGGAATCCCTAAATTTATGTCCAAATAATCTAAATAACTCTCTAAAATTACATATAAACTACCCATCCCTGCAATATTAAAAAGATAAACAAAACATAAATATGCATCTTCCATAGAATATGACCCAAAGTAGTCTACATGTGCTTCTAAAATTTTCACTGTAGGCATTGTTAGTGTATGAAAAACTAAATCTAGATATACGTGCATGATGCATATCACCATGCTGACAAAGTATACACATGCGCGTGTGTGCGCGTAGGAAGCAATGATCATACCAATTTCAATGCCAAAAAGATACTGAAGCTAGATTTTTAGGTAAATATATAGTCCAAACACACATGGAGCTACTATGTAAAATGAGAAAACTATAACTTGGAATGAAAGACATACTATAATAACTATAAAACTTTCACAATAGATAAAGATAAGAAAGTATCTATACAGGTAATGCGATAGAACATGGCAACTAAACATAGCTCAGTTGCTATATGTTCCTCGTAGTAGAATCTGTTCACTCGGGTTCAATGCCATTTGGTCCTGTTCGCTTGTCTTATAATCCGTACTTTTCAATTTATTTTTTCAGCCGGAACAGTGTTCCGGTTTGTTTTTTTAGCGAAACGAACAAAGCCAATTGATTATTAGAATGGCCGGGCGGGCGGGGCGTGCAGTGGACAGCCGAGCGGCGACGCGTGTGGCGGTGGTGCACCGAGCGGGCGGCCATGGTTTGTGCGTGCGTGGTTTTTTTAGCAACTCGTGCGGGCATGGTGTGTGCGAGCATGGGAAAGAGTAGAAGATAAGGTTGGCCGAGTGGGGTCCACTGTTGATATGTGGGGTCCATAGGTGTTAAAACCCCATCCATCTCATTTCCCTTTTATCCCGCCAAATAGAAAACAAGGGCCATTCCATTCTTTCGACCAAACAGATAACAAGCACTGTCTCATTTCTAAAACTGGGTTGGGTCCATCCTATATATCCCACCTTGTCCCAAACCAAACACTATCTCACTGCGTGTCTCCTCAACGAGTCTTCTCGTGAGTTACTCGTGGATTTCTCGGACGAAAAACAAACCGCAAATCGCCCCGCTAACCTTGCAGCCTCAGTATTTAGATCTCCCTCTGCTGAGTATATAGGCCACGTGTGGCCTTAGGGGTGTTATATCCATAGAAACGATCTAGAGTAGAACCGAGGGACTTCTAGGTAACCAGTTAATCTAGATAAGCCCTAGTACATCTAGACCGAGAGGTGGAGACAGAGAGATAGAGAGAGAGGTGTTGGTGTTGAACCTGAGCCCTCGAAGGGAGTCGTGGATGAACAGGAGCCGGCCATCTCAGGTTTGGTGATGAAGGTCTGCGCACGGGCAGCGACGGATGGAGTAGAGGTGGCACAGACGTCGATGCAGTGCAGACGGACGGTGTGGCAGTGACGACGGCGAAGTCAGTGGAGCTTCCCGTCGCTGGCTACGCGCCCTCTCAGATCGTACCTCGAGCCGCCGGCCCCCACCACTTTATATAGCGCAGTGCGACGGGGGCCCACCAACCATGTAGGGTTGGACGCCCCCGATTAGGGCGCGTGACCAAGGCCCAATAGGTCGTTGGGCTTATTGGCTGGGAGATCAATCTAACATTCTCCCCCTTGATCTCACTATTACTTTTATCTTTAAACTTTAAACTTTAATCCTTTTATCCTTACTCATTTCTTCACAGATGATGCATAGAGCATGTTTCATCGTCACGGTCAATTGCCGATAGATTTAACAGCTACAATGCACGTCTCTGATCTGAAATAGTTACTTTAACTTTTGGGCCTTTTATAGTCCAGGAATCATAGGCTTTCCCTTAAACCCATGCCGGCTACATGTTCTCTGAACACGTTGGGTGGTAAGTCTTTTGTAAGCGGATCCGCAAGCATCTTTTCGGTACTTATATGCTCAAGAGTTATCATTTGATCCTGAACTTTATCCTTCACAACATAATACTTTATGTCAATGTGTTTGGCAGCACCACTTGACCTATTGTTGTGTGCATACTGTACTGCTGGATTATTATCACAGTATAACTTCAGTGGTCTATTGATGTCATCAACCACCTTCAAACCGGGTATGAACTTCTTTAGCCAGTTCACCTGCCCCGTTGCCTCATAACACGCTACAAACTCGGCATACATTGTGGACGATGTAGTAACGGTTTGCTTTGAGCTTTTCCATGAAATAGCTCCCCCTACGAGAGTGAACACATATCCAGATGTGGATTTTCTATTATCTCCCGCATAATCAGAATCTGAATATCCCACTATATGGAGTGAATCCGATCTTCTATATGTCATCATGAGGCCTTTCGTTCCTTACAAATAACGCAAGACTTTCTTTACCAATTTCCAGTGTTCTATTCTAGGATTGCTCTGGAATCTACCAAGTAACCCGGTAACAAATGTCAAGTCAGGGCGCGTACACACTTAAGCATATTGCAAGCTTCCGACGGCTGAAGCATATGGAACCACTTTCATTTGATCGATCTCATATTGGTTCCTGTGGCATTAAAAATCCCCATATCTGTCGCCCTTGACTATAGGAGCAGGTGAGGGACTACATTTGTGCATACTGAATTTCTTTAAGACTTTTTTTATGTATGCTTTTTGTGACAGTCCTAATACCCCTTTACTTCTATCTCGGTGAATCTCGATCCCTAGAACGAACGAAGCTTCACTAAGATCTTTCATATCAAATTTTGAGGACAAAAACTTCTTTGTTTCCAGTAGTAGACTGACATCACTACTAGCAAGTAAGATATCATCCACATACATGATAAGGAAGATAAACTTCCCATTCTTAAACTTTGCATAGACACAATTGTCCTCAACATTATCTTTAAACCCAAAATTCGTTATTGTCTGATCAAACTTCAAGTACCACTGTCTTGAAGCTTGTTTTAATCCATAAATGGATTTCTTTAGGCGGCATCCCAAACATTCTTTTCCTTCCATGACAAAACCTTTCGGTTGTGCCATGTAAACATTTTCTTCTATGTCTCCGTTGAGAAATGTCGTCTTTACATCCATCTGATGTAATTCTAAATCGTAATGTGCCACTAATGCCATTATGATTCTGAAGGAATCCTTACATGAGACTGGAGAAAAAGTCTCATTGTAATCAATCATTTCTCTTTGTGTAAAGCCTTTTGCCACAAGTTGGGCTTTATATCTCTCTATATTCCCTTAAGAGTCAAGTTTTGTTTTATAGACCCATTTACAGCCTACTGTTTTGGCTCCTTTAGAAATTATCTCCAAATCCCAAACTTTATTTGCATTCATTGATCTCATTTCATCTTCCATGGCATCAAGCCACTTTGATGAATGATCACTTTTCATGGCTTTTTCAAATGAGGTGGGATCATCCTCCATTTGAAATTCCTCAGTGTTGTACACTTCATAATCAACAGAAATAGCTGATTTTCTAACTCTTTGAGACCTTCTAGGGGCCTCCTCATTTGGCACATTTTCTGTTTGAGGCTGTTGTTGCTCCCCCTCATGTGTGGCAATAGGTTCTATAGGATCCTGAGGCATAGGTTCCTCATCATCATTCATTGTTGCCATAGGCGGGATAACAACAGGTGCTGGCACCACAGTGTCTTATACTGTCGGTGCAGCAACAGCAGGCAGTGAGAAAAATGGCTCATGAATGATCGGAGTGGGTGCATACACCCGCTTCTCTTCAAGGTCAATTTCTCGAGCTACCATGCTCCCCCTCATCATTTCATCCTCTAGGAAGACAGCGTGTCTCGTTTCCACAAACTTTGTATGTCTATCTGGACAGTAGAAACAAAAACCTTTTGACTTTTCTGGGTAGCCAATGAAATGACAACTCACTGTTTTGGGATCTAGCTTCCCAATGTTTGGGTTAAAAACTTTAGCCTCAGCAGGGCTCCCCCACACACGCAAGTGGTTAAGTGAGGGTATTCTTCCTGTCCACAACTCATACGGTGTTTTGGGCACCGACTTACTTGGTACTATATTGAGAATATGAATGGCGGTTTTTAACTCCTCCATTCACAAACTCATCGGTAAAGTGGAGTAACTTATCATACTACGCACCATATCCATCAGGGTACGGTTACGCCTTTCGGCTACTCCATTCTGCTGAGGTTCGCCCGGTGTTGAATACTGGGCGACTATATCATTCTCCTGTAAGAACCTTGCAAAAGGTCTAGAAACTTGTCCATATGGGGTATGCCGACCGTAGTACTCCCCCCACGGTCAGACCTGACTATCTTAATCTTTAAATCATGTTGATTTTCAACTTCTGTTTTAAATATTTTAAATTTATCCAACGCTTCTGTTCTTTCTTTAATTGGATAAATATAGCCATAACGGGAGTAATCATCTGTGAATGTTATGAATGAATCAAAACCATCCACACTCTTTACAGGAAAAGGACCACAGATATATGTGTGAATAATCTGTAGAATTCATGCGCTTCGTTTGGCATCTTTCTTAATTTTCTTTACATACTTTTCGTTTATGCAATCTCTACATTATCCTAAATCTGAGAGCTCTAATGGAGGAAGAATATCATTCTTAACTAGTCTTTCTATTCTCTCCCTCGAAATATGGCCTAAACGATAGTGCCATAATTTCGACATCGCATCGTGAGCTCTCTTTCGTTTTCTGTTTGCATTGTTCGATGAGGATACATTATCATTCACATCACATACGGAATTCACATTTTCACGAAGTGATAACAAATAAAGCTCGTCTTGTCGGAAGGCAAGACCAATACATCTATTATTAAACAATATCTGACATTTGCTATTTCTAAAATAGCAATTATAACCATCATAGTCCAACTTTAATACACTAATCAAGTTTCATGCAAAGAAGGTACATAAAGAACATCTCTAAGAAAAAGATGAAGCCATCAGCAAGCTCTAGCGGAAGATCACCAACGGCCTCAACATCTGCTTGTACTCCATTTGTGACTTTAATGAAACTTTCGCTTCTTTGCAAAGTTCTCATCGAACGGAATCCCTGTAATGAATTAGCAACTGAATAGTTGCACCTGAATCAATCCACCAAGTAGATTTTGAAAACTTGACATACAAGGATTCATTTATGAACGTAATAATATTCTCACCTTTATTTTTTATTATCATCTTTAGGAAATCGGGACAATTCTTCTTATAATGTCCCGTCTTCTTACAGTAGAGACACTGATCTTTATCCACTTGGAATTGCTTGTTCTGAGACTGATGCATGGGACCCTTTCCAGATGACTTGGAGAAAGAGCTGTTATTATAGTTCTTTTTCTTATCTTTTAGGTAGTTCACAGTACCACCCTGTGAAACTTTTATTCTTTTCTCCTCCTGCACACACATGGCTATGAGCTTTTCTAAATCCCATTTTTCAGGCTGTATGTTGTAATTAACAACAAAGGTGTCAAATTCTTTGGACAAAGAAGCAAAAATCAAATGAATAAGAAACTCATCCTTGAGTGCCAAATCCATTGGTTTGAGCTTAGATGCCAGATTGCTCATTCTCAGTATGTGCTCTCTAATGCCACTGCCGTCACCAGAGTACCTTTCTGTAATCAGCTGCTTGATCAGCTGGATTGCATGTCTTTGAAGAGCCAGTGAACTGACTCTTTATTCTTTCTAGGTACTCTGTGACCGTGTCACAGTTTGGAATTGAGCCCACTATTGCAGGCTCAATTGTATTCTTTATCACAGCCAAACATTTTTTATTGGCTGTGATCCACTTTCTATTTTCAAGGTCAAAAGACATCTTTACGGGAGCAAAGTCCCGCTCTCTATTCTGCCATGCAGCATCAGTCTCATATGTCTCCCTCACCGGTGCCACAGGTTTTTTGGGACACGGTGTGGTGACAACCCAGTCCACCTCAGCGAGGATGAAAGCCAGGTCTATTTTTTTCTTCCACTCAATATAGTTATCACCTTTTAGAGTGGATATCTCTTTGATACAACTCATCAAGTTGTATCCTCCTGAAATCACAATTTAAATAGTGTGAGAACACAAATAATAACAACAACAATTACATGCCTTAGTTTAACGTTGGTCAAAATTAAAACATACAATTGTTTTATACATTAAATCTACATCATCGTTGGGCAGAAATAGATATAATGCATAACAAAAGACTATAATAACATCAACATTATAATATTGCTATTAATCAACATTGGTCAGAATAATAACAACATTATAATAACTGTAAAAAATTTTCTATGTTTCAAAATTAAATTCTCCCGTTGGTTCGAATTTAATAATGAAAACAACAATTTTTAAGTACGCAGCGGAAACTTTAATAAATCTTTTAATTTTATTTTCCAGAAGCAACTTTACTATTTACTGAACAAAAAAATATCGTTGGATAAATTTTGTACAGAAATTTGCATCAAAAAAATACAATACAGATTCATTTAATATGCATCAAAAGTTTCTGGAAAAATCTTTTAATTCTATTTCACTGTGTTCGGCCATTTTGGCCCATAGCATCCCAAACGGCCCACGGCCCACGGCTGCAGGCGGCTTCAGTAAGCTTCTCCGCCGCCCAGTGCCGCAACTGGCCTGGGCGGGAATTCGCCTCGCGCCTTATCCCACTGGTCAAGCTGCGCTTAGCCCATTCAATCTTGGCCGTCCGTTCAGCATCGGATGGCCGAGCGGGCGTTTCGCTCAGAATAAAACGACGCGGCGCGCCTCTGAAGCTAAAAACCCTAATTCATTCTCATTCGCTCTCTCTTCTCTCTCTCGATTCAGTCGAGCGAAGCGACGACCACGGCGGAGCAAGCAGCGAGCCCCGACGCTCGTCGTTGCCTTCGCGGCGCGTCGCGCTCCCAATGGTGAGCGCGCGCGCCGTCGAGTGGCTTTGGCATGCGCCTACTGCGGGTTGATACCGCATGAGCCATGCCCCGCCCGCCTTTCTTTTCCCAGCAAGCGTGGACGTGATCAAGCAGTGTCGCAAGCATTGGCGGCAGGTAGGCCACCCCTTTCCTTTCTTCCCTTTTCTTTTGATTCGCTTGTTCGGATTTCATCCGATTTGCCGATTAGGTTTAGGTTAGGGTTTGGGATGGCCACTTTTTTTTTTTTTTCCCGATTTGATTTCTTCTCGGGTTTGAAGTTCGGTTTCCAGTTGAAACCTTGTTATCATCTCTGTCCTAAAACCCGATCTAGGGTTTGGATGTATCTTTTCTTTCTTTTCCCGAACCCTATCTAGGGTTAGGGTTAGATTTTCTTTCATCCGAACCTACATCTTTTCTCAGATCCGAAGGGATCGAGGTTAGGGTTCAACCGAACCCTTTGTCGGTCGAAGACCCTTTCTACATTCTAGATCCGCACTGGATTTCTATTTGTTAAGCCAGATCTATACCTAAACCGTGGCTCCGGTACCAATGTTATATCCATAGAAACGATCTAGAGTAGAACCGAGGGACTTCTAGGTAACCAGTTAATCTAGATAAGCCCTAGTACATCTAGACCGAGAGGTGGAGACAGAGAGATAGAGAGAGAGAGGTGTTGGTGTTGAACCTGAGCCCTCGGAAGGAGTCGCGGATGAACAGGAGCCGGCCATCTCAGGTTCGGTGATGAAGGTCTGCGCACGGGCAGCAACGGGTGGAGTAGAGGTGGCACAGACGCGTCGATGCAAAGGCATTTGACGGACGGTGGCGATGACGACGGCGGTCGATGGAGCTTCCGTCATTCATTGGCTGGGCTCTCTCGTGATCGGTCTAGGGTTTGTAGGTGGGGTTTGCGGCTCATGGTGAACCTCGTACCTCGAGCTGCCGGCCCCCACCACGTTATATAGCGCAGTGCGACGGGGGCCCACCAACCATATAGGGTTGGACGCCCCCGATCAGGACGCGTGACCAAGGCCCAATAGACCGTTGGGCTTATTGGCTGGGAGATCAATCTAACAAGGGGATCTAACCCCACCGTGTGTTGATCCAAATCGGCATTATCTAGTTTTTTTGTGTGTAGTGTATACATGATTTAATAGATAGTTCATAGAAACTAGTTGTGGTTTCTAGCTTTAAAATCGCTCTTATAAGAAAGGTAAAGGACCAACCACACACGTAAAAGTGCACGCCACAACACAAACGGCTCCTGCGGCGAGAGCATGGTATATAGCTATCGAAGATATGCTCTGTTTTGATGGATGGTCAGCATAGCCGGAACGGCAAAATTGGAGCCTAATAATGCTCTATTTTCATGGGAGGTCAGCATAGCCGGTGGAACGGCAAATTGGAGCCTGAATGGTATCGGGCAATACTTTAGATTGCACGCGAACCGCATCGCCCCATTGTTTTGGCAAAAGCGCAAAATGCCATCTTAAACAAAACTTGCCGCGATCGAAACCGGAGGAGGCAAAGGCAAAAGGGGAGACCTCACAGACCGGCCCGGCCAGTAGCACAAGAGCAAGAGGGGAAGAAATAAAGGCCATGGAATGGAAAGGCGAGGTCAGATCTGAACAACAACAATCCCTGACCAAGGGAAGGGAAGCAGAAGGGTAAATACGGTATTAAACACGATTGGAGGCGGGCACCCCTATCGATGAGGATGAGGTTGCCACTCGTGCGGCTCCTTAAATATGCTACACCCAACACCCCTTCACAGCCATCAAGGAAAGGAATATTTTTTGCTCCACAGTTGCTCGTGTCGTCGTGTCCTTTGGGCCAAGTGCTCCAAGTACATCTGGCTGGGTGCGCTCGTGCGAGTGTACAGCCCGGCGAAAATCACCGCAACTTTGCTCTGACTTTGCCTGTTTTTCTGATAGAAAAGTGCCCGGTTGCCCAGGTGCCGTAGCCCAAATTTATGTTTGACTATATGCACACGGAGTAACTAGTCCATTTCCAACTTCAGGCCGGGACCTCCGCTTCTAAAAAGAGAAGTAATTTGCAGAGTGGTTCACGTACCATTGCCTTATAACGCTACATGTACATTGCCGTGCATTATTACGCATGGTTATAAACGTATTCTCCCTGTTCCATAAAGTAAGATCTTGTATACTCTCTTTGTTCCAAAATAGATACTAATCTTATATACTTTAAATTTTATCTCAAAATACGACCTTATAGGATCCTAATGCACTCTTCTCTTTTCTCATACACCTTTCTTTTTTTGCAAATACATCTCTCTCCTTCTTGTTTTCTGTGCAGCGCACCTTTTTCACTCCTTGAAATTTTCCATGTACGAACCTATAAGGTCATCTACTTTGGGATGGGGGAGTATTTTAAAGTTGTCTCAAAAAAGATTTTACCATCATTATTTGACACAGTTTACCAACATCTTTAAAGAGTATTTAGATCATTTGCTTATCACGAATGTATTCTAGAAATCCTATACTCCCACGGTCTAAATTAAATCAACTTCTGAAGTTGTCCTAAGTTAAATTATTTTAAGTTTAACCAATTTTATAAAAAAGGGCAACAATATTTATAACCCCAAATTAGTATGACTTGATGCATCATGAAATATATTTTCATAATATACTTATTTAGTGCCACAAATATTGTTAACCTTTCATATAAAGTTGGTCAAATTTAAGATAGTTTGACTTAAGATGATCTTAGGAATTAGTTTATTTTTAGGTGGAGGTAGTAGCGTCTTTCTTTATAGGACGGATGGAGTACTTATGAGATTATGCATGGTTGTGTATGAAGGTATTTCTCAAGAGCAAAAATTGTGCGTTTGGCAATATAAGCATTTGAATTAAACTTACGTATTTGAGCCTCATTTGGAACACACGAATAAGAGACTCAAAGATGAAAGCTCCAATACGAACCTTTAGTTTCCTACAAAATTCTTTTACAGCCGCTCAATCGAAAGGTGGCATGAGTTCTCGAGGCCCTGCATTGTTTTCATTCACAAATTTGCTGGCTCTAGCTATATGCACTGTCCATATAAGAGAACGTATAATAAGATGATATAAGCAGACAGTTGAAGGTCTCACGTTATATTTTGTGTTGAGTTAGAGAGAGAAGAAAAGCGGATTATAAATTTACAGTTATGCATGGCTTCAAGAATTTTAATGAGAGTAAGGTGGGTCAAATATTAATGATGTAGTATATATATCAATAACCAACCATTATATAGGCTGATGATTAAAAGATTATGGATGATGTGATAATAATATATAGCTAACCGTTGGTTATATTATTAATCATACTCTATCGGTAGCGTGAAAATATAGGTCATGTTTAGTTCCTCTATTTTTCAGAATTTGGCACTATGTAAAAAGAAGATTCCCCATCACTCAAACTTGCGGTACATGCATGGAGTATTAAATGTTGACGAAATCAAAAAACCAATTACATAGTTTGGTTGTACTTTGCGAGACGAACATTTTGAGCCTAATTAGTCAACGATTGGACAATTATTAACAAATAAAAACAAAACGACACTGTAGCTACAGTGTAGCTGCAGTAATTCGGCCGGCGCCGAATCGACCGAACTAAACGTGGCCATAGTTTCGCTTTGGGGCTTGTTTAGATGCAGATTTTTTTGCAAAATGAGTACTGTAGTGTTTTCGTTGTTATTTGGTAAATAATGTCCAATCATAGTCTAATTAGGCTTAAAAGATTCGTCTCGTGGATTTCGTCTAAACTGTATAATTAGTTTTATTTTTTATTTATATTTAATGCTTCATGCATGTGTTCAAAGATTCGATGTGACGGGGAATGTGAAAAATTTTGCAAAATTTTTTGTAAACTAAAGTGGACCTTGGTTGGATGCATTCTGGTGACCGTTGTTTGGAGTAGGGCAAATTTTTTTGAGGACAGTGTAGGGCAAATAATTGCAGCACAGCGCAGGTTACCCAGGGTGGGGTGGCCACTGGCCGGGTAACAGTGGCTGTCGGGAGTACCAGATGTCCACATGGTACCAAAAGACCTGAAGACTCTGGTCGGCTGACGGAAAAACGGCTAATGTTGATTGGTCGTGATAGAAAAGTACTGTTATTTTGTTGAAACGGAACAACTGATAAGTTTTCTGTATATTTTTGTTTAATTTACTTTTTGAGAAACACATATACCCTCACCGTTTTAAATTAGTATAAGTTATGTCTTTTTAAGTATATACTCCCTCCATACTGGTATTAGAAGTCGTTTAGGACATGATTGCGCATACCAAGGAGTGCCAAAGAGTGATTAAATAGGGGGTATTTTTTCATGTCTGCCCCTATTAAATAGCGGTGCGGTTGCCTCCTGTACAGAAGTGATGAGTAGCCCGAGCGGCTATGCCTCTGCGTCCCGATGCAGGAGATCGTTGGTTCGACTCCTCGAACCAGGGACTATTTTTGTTGGCTCATTTTGCATGGCAGCATGGAGGCTGGGTTCGCGCGCGTGTTTTGGCCACCCGTGGCATTTTTGGCCGTGTTTTCGCTGCTGATGCTTGCGCGCGTGACTGCTGCCGGTTTTGGTCGAATTTTTCCGTGTTTTCACCGCTTCTTTGCTTTGCCTACCGATCGCTTGCCGCTTTTTATTTCAATTTTCATCGATCAAGCGCCTGGTGCTGCTAGCCTTTGCCACTCTATAAATAGTCTTTTTCTCTCCAAACGAGCGTTCTGTTCGTCTCCTTGTGTTCCTGTTTATGCTGCTAGCTAGTTCAGCTACAAATGTCGGATTATATTCCTAGGTTCGATCTCAACTTGCTGGCATCCCAAGATGATGAAGGCAACATGTTTGATCTCAACGAGCCCGTCGACGCCGCCGTCGACGTCGTGTTTGATTTCAACGAGCCCGCCGACGCCGACGCCGACGCCGACATCGACGCCGACGCCGTGCTTCATCTGGACGAGCAACTAGACGATGACGCCAACGACGTTTTAAATCTCGACGAGCCAGAAGATCACCACGGAGGTAATGCATCACTTAGTTGTATCCTTCCGTTGTTCAGATTATTTTTGGTTCTCATCATTTGTTTCATTTTTTTTACAGTACTTGATTTGAACTTACCAGTAGATGAGTTCGGTTGACATGTCCTTGGTTGTTTTCTTTTAACAGACCATGCTGTGGACAATCCAACCGTGGAAGAACAAGTTCAACCACACAGCCGAAGGAAAGAAATGAGTGAAGAGGTCCGAAAACAAGTTTACCAAGCTTGTAAGAATAAGAACTACATCCCTAGGCTCATGTTCTTGTGTGTTTGTGCTCGGCCAAGGTTTAGGGATGGGAATTGTATTTTTGATGGTAGGATTGGTTGTTTTCCACTTGTTCAATATGAACCGGCTCAAAGAGGTAATGAGAGGACGGGCCGTGTCCGTGGAGACTTGGTTATGAAGCCCATAACTTCGATCACTAGAGAAGTGATTAGAGGTTTTATGATCAACCAAGTGTTGCCCGCCATTAGAGCTAAGTGGCCAAGAGAAGATGTGGGTAGACCAATATTCATTCAACAAGACAATGCACCTTCCCACTTGAAATTGGATGACCTGAATTTTGTGAGGCAAATAAGCTAGGAGGATTTGATATTCGCTAATATGTCACCACCAAACTCTCCAGATTTCAACATTCTTGACTTGGGTTTTTTTTCGAGCTATACAAGCAATTCAATATCAAAAGAATGCAAAGACAATGGAGGCTCTCATTCCAACCGTGCAAGAGGTAATTTGCTCAACAATTGTTCACAACCGAATGAAACTTGCATTACAATTTATCCCACAACAATTTGCTAACCGAATTAAACTTGCATTACAATTGTAGGCATTCATGGAGTTCTCACCACACCTTGCAAACCGAATGTTTCTAACACTACAAGGTGTTTTGATGGAAGCTATGAAGAAGAAAGGTTGCAACAACTTCAAGATACCTCACATGAAAAAAGGAGCATTGGAAAGACAAGGTCTGCTTTGCCATCTTGTATTCCTTGTGATCCATCTTTCCTAGTTGAAGCCGAGGATAGTCTTGCTTTGCATGAAAGAAGTAGATTTGATGGTTACTCTTCATGTAATGATCTTAATGAACTGCTGTTGTAATGAACTCAATTTTAATGATCTTATACCGCTGCAGCTTTACGCCCTCCATAGCCTTCTTGGCAATGAGCTTACGCTTGCGCCTCTCCTTAGCCTCCTCTTCGACCTTCTTGAGCACGCCTCAGCAAAGACAATTTGCTCCATGCCGACTCCGAACACGACATTCTTGACATCTGGAATGAAAAACTCGCACTCGAAATAATCGAAGCCATGAACAATAGCGAAGAACAAGTAGTATGCGTGCTTGAGACCGCAGCGAGAGCATGGATAGTGCCCAGTGTGCACACGATCCCATGCTTCGCGGTTAAGATGAACGACTTGACAGTGCCGCCAAATAAAAGCGCCCGGCGGCGAAGAATCCGCACCACGATCTCCTCCGACTCGGCGAGACGATCTCCTCCGACTCGGGCGAGATGAATCTGCTGCGACTCGGCGCGACGAACTAACTGGGACTCCGCACGACGAATCGCTGCGACTCGGCGCGACGATCATCTCCTCCGACTCGGCGAGATGAATTGCTGCGCGACTCGGCGCGACGAATCTGCTTGGGACTCCGCACGACGAATCGCTTCCGACTCAGAACGATCTCCTCCGAAGTCCGTGGCCATGGAGTCCGCAACCTCCTCCATCATCTCCGAAGTCTGCGCGCCCACGGAGTCCGGGCGAATCGATCCGGCGTCGAGTCCGCCGCATCCATGGAACTGCTAGGGCGAGGGCGAGCCGATGCGGCGCGGGAGCGAGGGCGAGCTGGTGTGTGGCGTGGAGAAGAAGAGCTAGCGGCGAGGGGCGGGCTACGAGGAGCGACAGTGAGCTGGAATCGCGGCATGCGGCGGCGGCGCGCGATTATTAATAGCAAAGATGCAGGAGGCGAAGCAAAGGCGCTGAGTCAAGGTTCCTGGAATCGCGGCATGCAGCGGCGCATGCGCTATTAACGTGGACACGGGAGCCAAAGCAGAGGGGTACCGGCGTCCACTTTTCTCCCTCGAAGCCAAAACGACTTCTTTTGCTTGATTTCAAACTGAGCCCAGAACGACCTCCTTTAGCAGTATGGAGGGAGTACTAGTTTTAATTACAAAACTTATATATAGATGTATAGTAAAAACTACTACTTAAAATAGCTAAAGAACACCTTATATATACAAAGAGCATCTTACGCGTAGAACATTTATAGAATAAGATACCATCTTTTGGCAGGAGAAAATATATGAAATGAAAATTCCCCTACATATTATGGGACACATATAGAATAAGATATCATCTAATCAGCCTGTTCGCTTGTTAGTTTCAGCCAGGGCTTATCAGTCAGCCAACAGTGTTTTTCTCTCACAACAAACCAGCACTGACCGAACTTATCAGCCCAGAAACCAACTAGCGAACAGGCTGAATAGCTGATACCTGATGGTTAGTGTGTTATAGGTATCCTTATATGCAAAGGCCGCGTTTAGTTTGCTCCAAATTCCAGAATTCGACACTATGCAAAAAGAAGATTCTCCGTCACATCAAATTTGCGGTACATGTATGGAGTACTAAATGTTAACGAAAATCAAAAACTAATTGCACAGTTTGGTTGTACTTTACGAGACAAACGTTTTAAGCCTAATTAGTCAACAATTGGACAATTATTACCAAATAAAAACAAAACAAAACAACACTGTACCTACAGTGTCGCTACAGTATTCCTACCGGCGCCAATTCGGCGGAACTAAACGAGGCCAAAGTTCCAAGGAGCTACTGATTTCATCCAAGAGAGGCATACATTGACCTAGGATAACGGGATTGTACTTGCACAAAGGAGTAAATTGACCATCATATTGACATAAGGAATAATATAGTAACCAGAAGAAAAAGAAACATCAATTATAGGATGGAACAAAATCATTGCTGCACCCACCAACCCAATCAATGTACTACTACTACTGTTGCAGTAGATGACACAATAATATTGACTCAAACCGGTCGTGTATCTAAACAAAAACCTATTTTAGGAACAACACTCCTGCGTCTCTGTCGATGCGTCCAATTTGACTACGATCAAGGTAGTACTTACATTACGTATAGCGCCAAGGATTAGAATTCACCGTTTGTATTTCAACATTTTCATTACAAATCTCAAGTTGCAACTTGCAAATCTCCACGTTCGCTTAACATTTTACTGTATCTCCCAGAGCTTCAGCACCGCAGCCCTATGCACCTGATGCACTCCCAATACTAGTAGGAGTAGACTAGTAGGAGTAGATTTTCTGTCTGTCTCTCTCTCTCTACCTGCGTGTTTGACTGCACCTTCAGCAGCCTAGATGCTAGGCTAATCTACGCTGGACCATCCTCCTAGTCCTAGCTATAGCCCCCCTCAGCTCCTTGATAAAAGCTACTCTTACGTTACTGTGCTGTACTGCGTCATGTAATTTGGCAACAGTAAAAACAGAGATCATACAAACTTTTCTTTTAGAGAGAAACAGAGATCATGCATGCTACTTCAGCACTACTCAGGCTCAGGGGAAGAACACTTAAATAAATAAGTAAATAAATGAAAAGAAGGCGGCCAAAAGAAAGGAAACAAAAGGCAGCCTTATTTTTTCCCCTCCCTCTCTATCTCCTTTCCCTCCTCTCCATTTGCCTTCTGCTACTATATAGCTCCCCCCTCACCTTCCGTTCTAGAGAGAGGGGAGGGAGCTGGCCAGCGCCCTGTGTGTGTGAGCATTGTTGAGCAAAGCTAAGGGAAAGCAGGGAAGCAAGCAAAGCATTCATATATATACTTACATATATCTATAATACTGTAGGTAGAGATATATAGATAATAGGCGAGGAGAGAGTCTTGCAGGCTCCGATCGATCCATGCATGCGCTTGTGATCGAGATGAGATGAAACTAGGGAGGAGTGGTGGGCGATGATGGCGGGGGAGCTCGTGCTGGCCGCTGTGGCGACCCTGCTCGCGTCGCTCCTGGCTCTGGTGCTCAGCCACTTCCTGCCCTTGCTTCTGAATCCCAAGGCCCCCAAGGGAAGCTTCGGGTGGCCGCTCCTCGGTGAGACGCTGCGGTTCCTCACGCCGCACGCTTCCAACACGCTGGGCGGCTTCCTGGAGGATCACTGCTCCAGGTACTTACTGTAAATAGCTAGTTAGTCGTCCACCAGTGTCGTCGTTAATTACCCATCCCATGCACAGGCGGCACAGCTAGCTTAGCTAGCGAACCGGCCGGCCGGCCATATGAGAATGAGATCTCGGTCCTGTTCACTCATCTTATAATCCATATTTTTCAGTTTTTTTTAACCGAAACAGTTTTTCTCTGATATTAAATCAATCGAAACAGTATTTTAGCTCGTTTTTTTAACGAGACCCTTAGGAATCACCTTACCGTGCAATTAAGTGTTGCGCCATTATTATTTCATGTGACAGCAAAAAGGTGATGCTGCCGCTGTCATGTCTAAGCAGCCTTTTCATCTATCATGCATCTCTCATGTTTTTGTTTTGGTTGTCTTGTTCCGAGCGAGCCCGTGACAGTCTGACTGACTGACTCACGGTGAAGTGAAAAAGAAAGGGTTGAGGGGAGGCAGTAGCAGTAAAGGTTAATAAACGTGGATTTACAAGCATGCAGAGTCCTAGTGTAGCTAATGACAGCATTGTTGTTGCCGTTGATGACGGGACGGTATGCATGCACTGCAGGTATGGGCAGGTGTTCAAGTCCCACCTGTTCTGCACCCCCACGGTGGTGTCCTGCGACCAGGACCTCAACCACTTCATCCTGCAGAACGAGGAGCGGCTGTTCCAGTGCAGCTACCCCAGGCCGATCCATGGCATCCTGGGCAAGTCCTCCATGCTCGTGGTCCTGGGCGAGGACCACAAGCGCCTCAGGAACCTCGCCCTCGCCCTCGTCACCTCCACCAAGCTCAAGCCCAGCTACCTCGGCGACATCGAGAAGATCGCGCTGCACGTCGTCGGCGCATGGCGACGACTCGACGACGGCGGCGGCGTCAGGGTCGTCGCCTTCTGCGAGGAGGCAAGAAAGGTTAGCTAGCGGCTATGCACCGAACGGATGGTCATGCTGCCTCTGCATGAATCGATCTTTTGCCATGGTGACTTTGTTTGACTCACAAGGGTCGTTTTTTTTTTCTTTCCTTTTTTCCATTTTCCTCTGGGTCGGCCGGCCGTGTCCTCTGCTCTGTCCTTGAGAAGCACAGTTCGCATTCAGTGTGATAGTGAAGCAGGTGCTGGGGCTGTCACCAGAGGAGCCGGTCACTGCGAGGATACTGGAGGACTTCCTGGCCTTCATGAAGGGCCTCATCTCCTTCCCTCTCTACATCCCAGGGACCCCATATGCCAAGGCTGTCCAGGTAATAATCATCCAGCATGTCTTTATTAGCACATGCCATGCTTGCGTTAATAAAGAACATCGATCGATCTCTTCATTAGTATACATACACACTATATTTGCTTACATCAGTAGTAAATAATACAGTATATAACCGTGGTTTATTTTGCTGTCTGCTGCTCCTAATATAAATCCTAATGGCAGGCGAGAGAGAGGATATCCAACACTGTCAAGGGCATCATCGAGGAGCGGAGGAGTGCTGGGTCATGCAACAAGGGCGACTACCTTGACGTGCTGCTGTCGAGCAACGAGCTCTCTGACGAGGAGAAAGTGAGCTTCGTGCTGGACTCCCTGCTGGGAGGATATGAGACCACCTCGCTCCTCATCTCCATGGTCGTTTACTTCCTTGGGCAGTCTGCTCAAGATCTGGACCTGGTTAAGGTAATTTATACCTGCTTTATTTTAAACTACTGTGAAGGCACAGGCAATGCTAATTTATTTTTATGCTGGATGTGGCCACCAATAAATAAACTATCCATGAACAACATGCAGAGGGAGCACGACAGCATAAGATCCAACAAAGGGAAGGAGGAGTGCTTGACTTCAGAAGACTACAAGAAGATGGAATATACCCAACAAGTGAGATAGATGATCATTCATTCAATATATGCATGCTGGTATTAGACATGGCTGTAGCATGTAATCCCTCCACTCCAGGGACAATAAATTTCTGTTAGCAGCAACCCACACAAATACTTAAATTTAAATCTCCAAAATATGAGAATTTTTAATTTTGTGCTGTGTGTAAATATATGTAGTATGTGGAAATGCTGTTGTCTTGCTGATGACGTGGTGGTTTCCATTCTTGCAGGTTATCAACGAGGCGCTGAGATGCGGCAACATTGTCAAGTTTGTGCACCGGAAGGCGCTCAAAGATGTCAAATACAAAGGTGAGATGAATGAACCCCTCCTGCATCGAGCGAAACTTTCGCGGCAGATTCCATTTGTGCTCATCACATGATAATGGATCAGGCAGAGGGGATGGTCGCACCTTTAAGCCTGATTTTTAAGCATTGTTATGCCCAGAATACCTCCTAGCTTTTGCTAAACTAAGATGCTCAAAAGCAAGTGGCTCTCCCTTTTGCTCTGTTGCAGAGTATCTGATTCCATCTGGCTGGAAGGTCCTACCAGTCTTCAGTGCTGTTCATCTGAACCCCTCACTTCATGGAAACGCACAACAGTTTCAGCCCTGTAGGTGGGAGGTACGTACCTTGTGTTCTTTCTCACTGAGACTCCTTCCTAATCACTGTTCTGCACTTGCCATCTAACTAAAAATAATGGCATTAATGATCCAATAATTCATGTTCCATAAATAGTCAAGCTTAGCTTTGTGATAATATATATGCCTACTTATTCAAAACTGAAATATACCAAGAAAAAAAAGGCAGGGAACCTATCAAACAAGCTTATCAGGGGCTTTTAGGGAATCTTCCTTTAAAGTGTGTACTCTAACTAATTGCTACCTTTAATTAGTGTGTGTCCATCTGTGACATAATTACTCGCAACTGTTCTGGTATCTTCAGATGCCAAGCTTGCAGCCTGATGTAGTGCTTGTTGTTAATGGTCCTAACCATGATTCCGTTCGTTGAAAGCCAGCCCTCTGGGCTTTGCTTCATTTTTTTTTCTTTAGTGATGTTCATGGTTCCATTCATATGTGTGACTCATCTGATTGATATATACCAGGGCACAAGCCAAGGGACAAGCAAGAGGTTTACACCGTTCGGTGGTGGCCCCCGGCTCTGCCCAGGATCAGAGCTTGCTAAAGTAGAGGCTGCTTTCTTCCTCCATCACCTTGTCCTCAATTATAGGTAAAAACAAAGGATGGTATTAGTCAAAGCACAGTACGCATCAACATCATGCAAATTTCTAGCCAACATAAGGAAATAATGTGGCAGGACAGTGTTAATCCAAATAGAACAATATCTGTCAGGCCATGAACGTAAAAGCAAAATAATGCAGTAATCATTGAACATTTGAACCACATGCTAGGAAGTAATGGCAAGAAGGTTATGACAACACTGTTAAATACAAAATTATGATGAGGCAAAAATGGACAAGGACCCAGAATAATGAGCACCCTCTTCGCATGGGCTTGTTTGGCTTATAAGTCGTACTTTTTCAGCCAACGAACAATATTTTTTTCTCACACCAAATCAGCCAAAAGAACTTTCAGCCATGACTTATCAGTCAAACAAGCCCAAACGAACAACCAATAGTAAGAAAAAAATATAGCAAGTGATGGCAACAAGGTTAAGATAAGAACTGGTCTCTATAATTTATGTTTTTATCGACAGGGACCACAGGTCACTAAATAAATGTTTAAGTAATTTTTGATCCAGAACTGTAGAACATATCAGACGACAACAAACAGAACAAACATTGGCAGCATTAGGTTTTCGACAAGTAGGTTTTGCAAGTTGAGGGGTATCATACAAGATATAGAATTCTGCAATGTGATCAAACTGCCAAATTTTGTCCATAATAACCATCTGAATGTGACAAATGACTAACCATTGTTATTTTTATTTCAGAGTAGTAAAATTACTTACAGTTGTAGAAACGCCATTAGCTGATCATCGCTATTCGGTTGTTGCAAACTTGATGCCTTGCAGATGGAGAATTGATGGCGATGACATTCCAATGGCATACCCGTATGTGGAGTTTCAGAGAGGTTTGCCAATAGAAATCGAGCCAACTTCCCCTGAATCTTGACTGTCCTGAAGCTTCAGCCGCAGCGTGTTCATCAGTTAGTAGTACACCAGAGAGAAAGGGGAAGGTGCATGGAGCATATACATGAAGGATCAGTGACAAATCCCATAAATGAAGGAAACACTGAGCACGGGCTATAGTAGCTAGCATGAGGCAGCTGAGACTGTAATTTGATGTACACGGTGTAGATATATTTTGTCCATGGCAATTGCTTGAGGTGGTTGATTCACTTCACCCTGTAAAACATTCTCCAGTGGTTCAACTACTATCCTATAAAAAAAGAAGGGCCCCTGGGTTTCGTAAGGCTCTCATCATCTAACTCTGTAGGACTCAGCTAGATATCGTTACTAACAACTGGCCGTACTTACTCTGAATGATGAACGCTTGTTTTTGGTCTGGTAACTGGGGTGAAAATGTCACACTTGAATTTGGCATTAGATTGAAGAAATGATGAATAAGAATGCAAATTAAAGTTGAGGAAAACTTATGTCACCTAGTGAGAAGGGTAGACAGACGACAAGTTTTCTGGCTAGCCTGTAGGATAGTTTATTTGCCATTTGTTCAGCCAGAGGTTCCGTTCTGGAGTCAGGACACGGCATACAGTGATACAGCTGCAAGATTAAATTGTCAAAAACAAGGGCGAAAAAGTTTGTTTGCCATTTGATCGCCCACAAGTTCTGTTCTAGAGTCAGGAAGCGGTATACAGCTGCAAAATGAAAATGCCACAAAAGCTCTGTTCTGGAGACTGTAGTCAAGAAGTTTCAGCGGCAAGATGAAAATGTAAAAAACAAAGGGGAAAAAAGTAAAAAAAAAAGTTATGGTCTGGAAACTGGAGTCAGAAAGTTACAGCGGCAAGATGAAAATGTAAAAAAAAAAAGAAATTGAGAATGGAGTCAGGAAGTTACAGCGGCAAGATGAAAATGTAAAAAAACAAAAAAAAAAATAGAAAGTTACAGCGGCAAGATGAAAATGTAAAAAAGAAAAGAAATGGAGAATGGAGTCAGGAAGTTACAGCGGCAAGATGAAAATGTTAAAAAAAAAAAAAAAATCAGAAAGTTACAGCGCAAGATGAAAATGTAAAAAAAAAAAAATGGAGAATGGAGTCAGGAAGTTACAGCGGCAAGATGAAAATGTTAAAAAAAATCAAAAACTAAAATTGGCCCATGCAGGTCTCGAACCTGCGACCTTCGCGTTATTAGCACGACGCTCTAACCAACTGAGCTAATAGGCCAACTTGCCTGTTGCACACTTGCATGGTTATTTCTATTGAGATGCACTGCATTGGAGTCACACCTATCACCTAGCATAGCCAGATGACATATATATAGCAACGTTTCATTCAAAGTAAAATCGTGATTTCATCCCAAAGCATCGTATAGCAATGTTTCATTCAAAGTAAAATCGTGATTTCGTCCCAAAGCATCGTTTATTCATGAGTATGATAATATTAACATATGTACAAGCACAACAATTGCTTCTCAAAAGTGTTCCACAAGCACACAAACTGGAAAGCATAAAAGCTACCACCTTATTGAACGGAAATAATTAGGGAGGCAGGCAACTGGATCAGAAGAAAGTCTAATTTAATGGGTCCAGGGAGGAGCCGCCACTAGACTTCAGATATTATGCTTGGGTTTCAGGAAATCTGGCTGATTGGTAACTGATCTAACCCATGCCCATTTGTGATCATTCACATCGACAGGGTTCTTTGCCACAGCGACATCTTCCAGTGGTATGTAACTGTAGGTCCCATTTACTGGACCAGGTACAAAGCCAGTAAACCCAGCCACGACTCCATGGATGGCGGAATGCGCCAGCAAAGTGCAATACAAATTGTCGGTGGCGTTTGCAGGAACCGCTCGAATCATGTATGTAGGGTCAATGTACTTCACAGTGAACAGTTCGTTGGGATGTTCTCTCTTCCACCATCTGCCCAGCTCGGATTTCAGCCAGGGTCCCACATCAAGAAACACAATGTTGCCAGACTCATCCTGCTCTCGCTTCTGATCATCAGTCCGGGGAATCAGTTCCTGACCAGCTCCTTCAGCAACCACGATGACAGCATGCCCCTTCTTCTTAATCCGTTCATACAGAAACTCAAAAAGGCCACCCTTACCTTCCAGGTGGAAATCAACCTCTGGGATCAAGCAGCAGTCAACGTCCCGACTGCTCAGAGTGGCATGAAGAGCGATATGACCTGTACTCCTTCCCATAAGTTTGACAAGGCCTACACCATTGACAGCGCTAAGAGCCTCCACATGAGCAGCGTCAATTGCCTGCTGAGCAATCTCCACCGCAGTTTGGAAACCAAATGACCTGTCTATGATGCCAATGTCATTGTCCACAGTTTTTGGGATCCCAGTAATAGATATGTTCAGACCACGGCGTTTAAACTCTTGAAAGATAGCCACAGCCCCTCTCATGGTTCCATCCCCTCCGATCGCATATATCTTCAATAAAAAAAGAAATATTTGGACGTGATCAGTTTAGTTTATAATGTACTTTATAAGGAAGAACATGCATTTGTTAAAGCACTCAAAAGTCAAAACACGTGTACGAACTATAAGAAGGGAAACAATTGGCCACTGTGAGTAAACAACTCAAAAACTCATTTTGAACCCTGAAATCTCCAACTAAATAGTATAGCACTACTTCTCTTCTGTAATACCCATGAACTGCCCAGATTCAATCACTACTAGAAAACAGGCGCGGCGTTGCCGCGCGCTTCCCTGTGTCAGGCCAGTCTGTGATATGTGAATATGATCAGTCTGTTGCCTAGCCTCGTACCTCAACGAGTTGGAGCAAACTGACCCACGGATATTTGTCACGTTCGAAATAAGCTGTTGATGTCTTGTTTGGCGCATATACATGAAACCAAGATCAAAAGTATGATAGCAGTTTGTTCAATAATAAGAAGATATAAGATTCATTTACACTAATTACTCATATTCAGGCATAATTAAATCATTTACATTAATTACTCATATTCAGGCATAGTTAAATCATTTTCCATTATCAACGCTGAGTCCTTTCTATGTAAAGGCGAACTTATGGCCTTAGCTAGGTTGCTAGCCATCACAGATCATCATTCAAACAAAAAAAAGGTCCACAAAACATGAAGTTATAATATGAGAAATCACATTGTGAAACATAGGCTCCCTGTAAAAAAAAACTATTGGCCCAAGAAAAATCACGGAAAAATAAGACAGGAGGATATATTGAGCAAAGGTATTACTATGTTCTAACAATTAGAGATATATTCAGCAAAGATAGTACTATGTTCTAATAATTAGTATCGTTGTATTGATCTTCCCGATTAGGATAGGACTACATCAAGGGTCAGTTTTGAGCCCTTATCTGTTTGCCTTAGTGATGGATGAGGTCACAAGGGACATACAAGGGGACATCCCTTGGTGTATGCTTTTCGCGGACGATGTAGTGCTAATTGATAAAAGCCGGACAGGAGTGAGTCAGAAACTGGAGTTATGGCGGGAGATTTTGGAGTCCAAAGGTTTTAGACTCAGTAGAACTAAAACTGAGTATATGAGATGTGACTTCGGCACTACTACTCGGGAGGAGGAAGATATTAGTTTGGAAGGTCAAGTAGTGCCTAGGAAGGATACCTTTCGATATTTACGATCAATGCTACAGAGAGACGGGGATATTGATGAAAATGTTAGCCACAGAATCAAAGCAGGGTGAATGAAGTGGCGCCAAGCATCTGGTGTCCTTTGTAACAAAAGGGTACCACAGAAGCTAAAAGGCAAGTTTTATAGGACGGCGATTAGACCTGCTATGTTGTATGGTGCAGAATGTTGGCCTACGAAAAGACGACATGTTTAACAGATAAGTGTCGCGGAAATGCGTATGTTGCGTTGGATTTGCGGTCATACAAAAACGGATCGAATTCGGAACGATGATATATGCGATAGGTTAGGGGTAGCACCAATTGAAGAAAAGCTTGTCCAACACCGGTTGAGATGGTTTGGACATGTCCAACGGAGACCTCCAGAGGCACCGGTGCGTAGTGGAATCCTAAGCCAGGATAGTAACGTGAAGAGAGGCAGAGGAAGACCGAAGTTGACTTGGGTAAAGGCAATAAAAGGAGACTTGAAAGTATGAAATATACCCAAAGATTTAGCCTTAGATAGGAGTGCTTGGAAAACAACTATTCACGTGCCTGAACCTTGATTGCTTTCTGCTGGGTTTCAACTCTAGCCTACCCCAACTTATTTGGGATTTAAAGGCTTTGTCGTTGTTGTTGTGTTGTAGTAGTCATATTGTAATTTAGCTTGCCATCAAAACATCTACCAGTTTTAATTCTACTGTGCCTCTGGAGTCTGGAACAATCAACAGAACTACGCATAGTCAAAACTGGGACATAGCAAAAAGGTAAACACCATCATAATTTGATGTGATTTAAGACATTCTTCTAGAGAAACACAATGGTATTGATCTCAGCATTAGTATCATAGGAACATACAAAGGTGATCCAATACAATATGAGATGGCATATAGTGAAAGTGACGATTTAGCAAAGCTTTCGTATGTTGCAAACAAAAATTAACATGAGTATATAATCAGCAGAAAGGCAAGGTAATTCCATGGTATTGTGTTAGTTATATAAGCAATTTTCATATAAACTCCAGAATCTCAAAGTTTCATATAGTTTATTTGAAATTTTGAAAATGGGCAACAACAGTCATAGACGTGGTTATTTAAGACTACAAGCACATGCCTGGATTTTAACCGGTGGCAATAAACCTTTGCTTGATCTAGTTTGTCAAATATTATACAAATGCTAATTGAGATTGGGAGCACGAATATATGAAAGTAAATGATTAAATACTTCAATATGTGAAATGGATATAGACGGAGAAACTAAATCGCTAATGCTGAACATTTGAAGATGATGACAAGTTGATCCTTTTCTCGGTTGAATGCACTATATTGGTACCAAGAAAAGCAGAGTATGTAGTTGAGCAGCAAGGAAATCATGTTTGTGGTATGTATCAAGGGACATGAGAGAGACTGTTATAATATTTCTATGGGTGAGGAAACCTGCGAAGTACCAATGTAATACGAAAAATCCTCTTCCATTTTTTCGGCTGAGCAACATGACTCATGGGGATGTTCTCTGATGCTTCAGTTTCCATCTCATGCATATGTTCTCTGACCATTCCATGTTCCACGGCTGGGTTACCACACCCATTAGTGAAGTACTGATAGAACATATGGAGTACTATACAAGCGTATGGTGCATTTTTTTTATTCTAGTTCTAACCTACCGATGGCTATGGAGTTGCCAACGCAAACCGATTTGTTCAACTTCTTGTTTTTTTGTTCACTTCTCTTGAAAAGCTCTGATTTAGGAATGATATAAAGGTTGATGTACCAGCAACAATCATGTACTACTTAGAAAATGATACTGGGATAATATAGTTTGTTTGAGCAATCTCAAATAACGATTCTCCATCAAATTCAGAGCTCTTGAACCCCATAATGATAATTCAAATATTAAATGGTGTCTCCTCTATATTAAGATCAGTAAAGTAAAAGTGTCAAAGAAATTTTCATTAGTATATGGCTATGGGATGGACAGATGGCATAATAGAACTTAATGTACCTATGAAGCTGAAATGCAACATATTAGCAAGACATGATTCACTTGTGAAAACAAGTACTTAGGTATATCAAGCCATTAATTTCTTTGTGAAGAATTTTGAAGCAATATAAGGATGCAAACCTTTGGGTGCTTACTGTCATAATGAATCAAAGGAGAAAGACAGTAGATTAATGCTCAAGACATGGAGTTTTGTTGCAATTTAATCTTCTTTCTCGTAGCAGCAACCTTGAGGCCGCCCTTAGTCTAGCAACTCAGCTGCTGGAACCTGCAGTGACATTTCGTCATGCACCTTGCATGAATGCCCTCCTCTGCTATGATAGTTGACATGAGAGAGCTTAGCTAGATGGAATAGCAGCGATGGCAGAGGGGAGCTAGGGATCGCACGCCACCGCCGGGTCTCTTGCTATTCCCATCGGGCCTCTGATGCATCTCCTCTTCCGTCTCGAGCCGATGCAAGTGGCACACAGGAACGAGGAGAGAGGAAGGTGGGTAGTTGCCATGCACGCGGATGCGCCAGCGACTTGGAGGCGGCCAAGCCCGCGACCATATCAGCATTGTTGCCTTCGGCAATGTGCTCTGCTCCGGCCCTGGTCGCCGCCGTAGCACTGTGAGAGGGAAGAGCTCGGGCATCCGAAAGCGAGCACGGAGGAGCACGATGTTTTATGAGCTAGTGCGAGTGCGCAGCTGTTCGAGAGGAGTGTAGAAATTCCTCCGCCGTGTTCCAAGACGCATGCGAACAGACAGCGAGATCTTCATTGCGAGGGCCGAGCACTCCACCGCCGGGGCTGCAACGCTCGACCTTCACGCCTGCGCCGGGGTGGCCGCAGCCGCCGTGCCTGCGCCCGCCGCCCGCTCCGGGGTGGCTGGAGCCGCCACGCCTGCACCGCCGGCCGTGCTGGGGTCGCAGGGGCCGCTGGGGCCCCTGCCCGCGCCCGGGGATGTTCGAGACCGGAGCGGCCGGGGTCGCCGCGCCCGCACCCCGCTTGCATCGGGGTCGTCGGGGCCGCTGGGCCCCCACCCGCGCCGGGATGGCCGGGAACGACGTGGCCGCGGCGCCTGCGCCGGGAGGAGGGAGGTGCGGGGGCGGCCAGGTCGAGCGCGGTTGCGCCGCACGGCCTCGGGCGGCTCTCTGTCCTCTGCACGACGGGCAACCTCTCGGGATGCAGCCTGTTCGTTTGGCTGTGGCTTGTCGTAAACGATCGTAAATTTCCAGCTGGAACAGTATTTTTCTCTCACACAAACCAGCCAGCAGTACTTCTTCACGAACCAGCAACGATATGAACCAGCCAACCGAACAGGCTGATGGTTCGCGAACTTTACGGGTCGACGCCCGAACCGACCCGCAATCGGACGGACCAGATCATCTGTGATCGTTCGATCCAATGGCTAGCGGGCTAATGGGTGACGTGGCCCTATTTGTTAGCCCGCTTTTGGTGCAGGATTCGTTAGAAGAGATTGGGATTTAAGTGTGTAAACTGTAAATAGTGAATGAACCCAATTTTACATTGCGGTGCCTGTGCTCTTAGTGTTGCTCTCACCTGCGTGTACCCGCGCGCGACGATGCCGTCGACGATCTTGCCGAGATCGAAGCCACCCCGCGTGGTCTTGAGCACGGTGCCGCCCTTCTTGTGCCAGCCGTCGACGGCGGCGGGGTCCAGCCTGACGTGATCCTCGTCGGCGCCGTAGAACCCTCGGTATCCCGCGGCGACGCCGAAGACGTGGCGGACGCCGTAGAGCTCGTGGAGCCCGACGACGAGCTCCCTGAGCACGGTGTTGAGGCCCGGGCAGAGGCCCCCGCAGGTGACGAGCGCGGCGCGCGCCGCGGCCGGGTCGACGGCGAGTGCCCCGCGAGGCCCCGCGCGGCGGTAGGCGACGAGCGGGGACGGCGCGGCGGAGGCGATGTCGAAGAAGGCGTGGCGGAGGGTGACGTCCCCTGGGGAGATGTAGAAGGTGGCGGGCGGGTGGAAGTAGGGGTGCCGCGAGATGGGGTTCGGGACCGCCGCCGCCGGGGTCGGGGAGGCGAGCGCGGAGGGGAGGCGTGGCACGTCGCGGAGGGTGAGCGGCGGGAGCGTCACGGTGGTGTTGGTCGGGCCGGTGGCGTCGGCGTCGGCGGGGTTGCCGCCGGAGCTGGTGGCGGCGGTGGGGTCCATGTGTCGGCGAGCGAGGTGGGTGCGTGTGGGGGCCGCGCGGCGGGATGGGATGGGAGCGAGACGGTCAAGACGGGGAGGTTTCAGCTTCCAGAAACTAGGGGCTGTTCGGCTGGCTGGCCGGTGGCTGGCTGGCTGGGCAGCCCCTCACGAATCACGGTTTACGTGAACAGTGATTTCAAAATGAATAGATTTTTTCACAGAAAAATTTTTGCCACGGGTGCCCTCTGCCGGAGTCCGCGCCCCAGCAACAGCTCGTGACTTTTTTATATGCAAAATGGCCCGCGTCGCCATGACCTCGAGTCGACACCGCAACCATGATGCACACATTAATTCATCTCTATTAAAACTAAAGGCTAATAAAACACCTAAATAAATTCGATTGCCACGATTCGATGTGGGATGGCGGGCTTCGCGGCGGCAGGTCAGCACGCCCATCCATCCCACGACGACATCCACGGTGGGTGAAAAATCAAACACACCACTCGTCACCTCCACGCGAAGCTCCACCAGCCTTCCTAGAGGATCACGGCAGGACGGCGTGGTCCCTGGCAGATCTGGGCAAGCGTCCGTTGGATGGGGAGATGCGGCCTCCCCCTCTGCCGAGTCCACCTACCTTCGGGCGCAGCCTGCTGCCGCCATGACCACTCAGCGAGGTCGCCCACCGACGACGCGCGCGACGCGGCAGACGTCCGACATCCACGGTGGCCCTCGCCGTACACCACCATTGGAGCGGAAGGCAATCCGTGGTCCCCGGCGGGCAAAAAGTGGTGGATGGGGAGATCTGGCTTCGCCTACGGCAGCGCAAGGTCGCCCACCGACTCGACGTCGCGTGCCCCTCGTGAGAGCGGAAGGCAATCCTCCCGTGCTGGTGGTAGGCCCCGCCTCTGACTGCTACTCTCTGCTTGCTCGCTGTAGAGGAGACTCTCGCTTGCTCATGCTGTTGGAGACTCGAGCTGCTGTGCCACGCACAACTGTTGGTGAGTTTGCATATTATCATCTCATCATCTTTGAAGTATATTTCCTCATGAAAAAATTGTGACTTTTATTTTCTGCTTTTAATATTTTGCTCTGATAGTGCAACAGCCTGGATCAAATATTGATAACTAGAGCAATTTATATTCTAAAAGCAAAATAGCAATTTAAATTGACTAGCAATTTCAGTTGCATGGATATGACCATACATGGACTTTTTTGTAGAAACAGGGAGGGGTAATCCCGGACGGATTATATGTATATATAAATTTTAAAAGTTACAAAGAGAAATAGTGAGCTCAATCTTGACATGAAGGTGTTGTGTTATCTCGTCAGTTTCATTTGGAACAATTTAATTTCCATTACTTTCTAAATTGGAGAGCTCGGTTTGTTCTAAAAGAATGCTTTGATTTGAACTGACCAGGGGTTCTGACTTGGCATCTTGTGTGGAGTGGTGGTCTAGATGCTATTTCTTCTCGGCATCGCCCTGTTCGTCAACTGCAACAAAGAAGTAAGCATAATTTTAGAGCTTCTTCAATGCATTTGATTAAGTACCTCAGTGAATTTGTGTGCAAATTTTACACCTCTAGTTATTGGCTGTGTGGCTATGTTTTGTTGGTGAACTGAACAAGCTTTGGAAATATTGTAATTTGCTTCTTCTCGATTATTAATATGGAGAGAAATGGTTTATTGCCCTTTGTGATGCATAAGAATTATATGCTATATTAAATATATGTAGTTATGTACCGTGCTCAAGTCATGGTTTATTCTATATATTTCTCTGAAATTAAACCATTTCTTTCCATTTCATTTTTCTAATATATGATAGAATCTATAAAATCAAGGTATTTTGAGAAGCCCATTGGTTTTCCTGCAGAAGTACACACCCTTGTTTTGATTTGGAAAATAATGCTCTCTTGTGGGTGGAGTAGTTTGAATTTTAAATCTCATGTAGTTCGGTCTTCACTGTTCTAAAGATAAAGAGATGCAATTGTCTTAGGGCTTGTTTGTTTCCATCCAAGAATGTATAATGGGATAATGGTGTGTATGCCCTCGGTCTAGATGCCAATAGTGTTTTTACTCCTGCTTTTTAGATTTTGTGATTTTGCCATCGCTATTTTCAAACGAATGGACCGATTAACGTTGGTTTGGACATCCTTTACTTATAACCGGATTTTAAGTTTTTTAAATAAAATATATGGAAAACGGAGAAAAGGACAATATTGCCCCCTCTAGACTTATGTAGCCTGAGTTCCTTCCTTTCATGTTCTAGTCCTATGGAACCCTGCCTACAACCATTGTGCACCCACAAAATCTGCCTACAACCATTGTGCACCCATAAAATTACACATAGGAATTCGTCTCCATTAAAATCAAGGGCTAATAAAACACCTAACCCAAATTCGATGGCCACGATTGGATGTGGGATGCCATTGAACAAGCTTTGGAAATATTGTAATTTGCTTCTTCTCGATTATTAATATGGAGAGAAATGGTTTATTGCCCTTGTGATGCATAAGAATTATATGCTATATTAAATATATGTAGTTATGTACCGTGCTCAAGTCATGGTTTATTCTATATATTTCTCTGAAATTAAACCATTTCTTTCCATTTCATTTTTCTAATATATGATAGAATCTATAAAATCAAGGTATTTTGAGAAGCCCATTGGTTTTCCTACAGAAGTACACACCCTTGTTTTGATTTGGAAAAGAATGCTCTCTTGTGGGTGGAGTAGTTTGAATTTTAAATCTAATGTAGTTCAGTCTTCACTGTTCTAAAGATAAAGAGATGCAATTGCCTTAGGGCTTTTGTTTCCATCCAAGAATGTATAATGGGATAATGGTGTGTATGCCCTCGGTCTAGACGTCAATAGTGATTTTACTCCTGCTTTTTAGATTTTGTGATTTTGCCATCGCTATTTTCAAACGAATGGACCGATTGTCGTTGGTTTGGACATCCTTTACTTATAACCGGATTTTAAGTTTTTTAAATAAAATATATGGAAAACGGAGAAAAGGACAATATCGCCCCCTCTAGACTTATGTAGCCTGAGTTCCTTCCTTTCATGTTCTGGTCCTAGGAACCCTACCTACAACCATTGTGCACCCACAAAATTACACATAGGAATTTGTCTCAATTAAAATCAAGGGCTAATAAAACACCTAACCCAAATCCGATAGCCACGATTGGATGTGGGATGTCAGGCTTCTCACCCCGCCTTCTCACCCCCGCACCCCCGTGCCCTCCTCACATGTCTCACATGTCGCGACCGTGATTCAACACTCGAGATAGACTATACACTTTATTCATAATGAACATGCAAAAGAAAACCGTGCACATTATGGATCCACTCTCAAATGATGTATGCTACAAGGGTTATGATCAAATCATGCCATATATAGCTACATTTCATACTATTGCTAAAAGGTTCAGTCTCGCCATGAAACTAACAAATTCTAAGTGGAATGGCAATATTTATTACTGGAAGCAAAAATTCCCTACGTGTTACAAAAGTTACAAAAAATAAAGACTGATAATCACTTATAATATGTTTCATCTTTCTTATCACAAAATAATTATTTGATTTATGTACAATAAATAAACAAATGTTCTTCTCCAGAAAATTATGAGGCTTCCTTGTATACAATTTCATGAAGTAATGGGATGGTGTAAGATTGTCACCGATCAACACTGTAAGCATATATTCTTTAACTATATTCCATACACTACATAAAAAATTAATAACTTAACTTATTATATCTGCCATGCACAGCTATCAATTTCACTGAGAATGAAATTATTGGCGGATATTCTGAAGAGCCGTGCAAACGAATGTTTTGACAGCTTCCTGAAGATTTCTAAGTCATGATTAAGGACTTAGACAGAATGTAACATGGATGGTTAATATGAGAAATAATTTTACTATGCCTTCTTATGCAACAGTGTTTTTTGAATTGTATACATGCTCAAATACAATTGTGTAAAAGTTGAACTATAAAAAAAATATTGGTTGTTTTCACGTGCATCCCAAAATAAAACCACGACGTTAGCATGGGCATTATACTTATACTATTTGTGTAAGTAATCTCGTTTTATTCGAGCTAAATGAGGTGTTTACTTTGCATTTTGCGACTCAGGGATCTGATGCATGGTCGGCACACCTTCCCCGGCGCAGTTGGCAAGGAGGCCACCGCATCACACGGCGGCATTCATGGCGCATGGCTGCCACGGTGCTCAGCGCATCCACCAACGAACTTCCAAGATTTTCGTGTCACGCTATGCTCCATAATTCACTGCGCTAAAACTTAATTAAATTTGATCTTTGCAAAATTTAATAAAATATACTAAATCCGTTCTAAATTATAGTTCGTTTGATTTTTTTTTATTTCAAGTTTGACCACTCGTCTTATTAAAAAAAAATTATGTTAAATATCACTTCTTTTACTGTGTCTTGCTTTATTAACAAAAATTCTTCAAGAATAACTTAAATTTAACTATGTTTACATAAATTTTATTTGAATAAGATGAGTGGTCAAACTTATGGTCAAAAAAGTCAAACAAATTATAATTTGAAATGGAGGGAGTATTAAACAAAGGATGTATGCGTGCATAAACAGGGTGCATGCGCCACGCAGGCTAAACAGATACTTTGAAATTTTATCTAGGGTAGGGAACTAATGCCTACTATGTTCTTGAGTCCTCACGATGCTTGACTGGTGCTTCTGTATAGTTCGGACGATCAATATCAACTAATTTAAAGATAGACACCATAACATAGAGCGTGATTTTAAAAAAATCTGAAACAAGTTTCATAACTTTCCTAGCTAAAAAATTTTGTTTATGAATTTTCAGAATAAGGAGTAAACCAGGTTTTAGGATTTTTAATTGCATTATATTTCCTCAAAAAATATAATTGAATAATATTTTGATTTTATTATTAATTTTTAGATGTTTTTATAATATTTTTTCTAGTCTCATTTACCTCTTGAACTTTTAACTTGGTCTGATTTACCCTCCCTGACATGACACCGCATCATCAAATCACCGTCAAAACCACCAAGGTGCAAAAATGTATGGTTTTCAAAATTTCAAGAGGTAAAAAGCTGGTTTCATAGATCATGGAGGAAAATTGATAGTTTTTTTTTGAAACTGTGCTAGTTTTTTTGGAGAGAGAAAAATTGGACTTTCTTCCAAAATCCAAATAATGCGAGTTTCGCTGGCGTCAGGGCCATGGTTACTTTTTTTTTGGGTTACTGTGTTAACCTGGGCTGGACCTTGTTGGCTTGTTGTATGGGCCGAAATTATTGCATAGGCCATAGGGTCTCGGCTTTGGCTTGGATCTGGGCTGCGGCACGCCCAGCTTCCGCGCCATGTCTCTCTCTCTCTCTCTCTAGATTGGATGCTTCTGGAGTCTGGACTCGCGGAGATGGGCGGGCGACTCAGGTCAGCTCGATCTAGATTGGCACAAGACGCCGACGGCACGGCAGTTTTCCCCCCAACCCGGCAAAATCCCTTTTCGTGCCTCTGGTCGGCCGAGCCCGATAGCCAGATAGGAATACAAACAGTCCGCACGTCATCCCCGCCTGCGGATACCCAGCCGAAGGAACAAGAACAAACCGCCCAAACTAGCTGTCGCCCCGTCGCTTCCTTCACGTAATCCCCCGCCGCCCCATCTTCTCCTCCCCCCTCGCTAAGCAAAAGCAACCTGCAACCCCCTTCTTCTTTTCATCCTCCGATTCCGCGAAATTCCCCCGCAGCTCTTCGTCCCCGGAGGAACAAGCCCGCCGCCACCGGAGATGTCGTACGCCTACCTCTTCAAGTACATCATCATCGGCGACACAGGTTCGTCCCGTCCCGTCGGCCCCCTCCCTTCCTCCCTCCGCTCCCCGATTGGATCCGCGCGCCTCCCAACCTGCCGCCGCCGCAGCGGCGAGATGGAGATCCAATCTACCCGCTTGCGATGATGCTGACGGCCTTTCTCTGCTTGGCTTTGCTTTGCTGCAGGCGTTGGCAAGTCGTGCCTGCTGCTGCAGTTCACCGACAAGCGATTCCAGCCCGTCCACGACCTCACCATCGGCGTCGAGTTCGGGGCCCGGATGATCACCATCGACAACAAGCCCATCAAGCTCCAGATTTGGGACACGGTCGGTGCCCCTCTTTTCTTTGTCTCTACCTCCGCTACTTTCCTTCGTTCTTACGCGTCCCTTAGATACTTACTTCCGGCGGCCTATAGCTTCTACCACTACCAATTAAGGCAACATAATTGCTTCCTCAGTTGCTTATGGGACTTGAGCTACTCAATTTTGGTTGCAAACTGGAATTTAGGATGTCCAATTGGTGTGGCACAAAGTTGTTTTGGGGGTCTGTAGTTCAATATGAAAACATTGTATCTTGCTGAGCTCTGAAGCTACAATATTATGCTCAAGTCTGGCTCTAAACTGGAATTTAGAATGTCCAATTGGTGTGCCACAAAGTTGTTTTGGGGGTCTGTAGTTCAAGATGAAAACATTGTAGCTGGCTGAGTTCTGAAGCTACAATATTCTGTATATTCTCTTTGTTCTTTATCAGCGTGCTCCGCCCCACTGAAATTATCGGATTATTAGTGCACTGAACTATGGGACCGCTTGTTGATTTAAGCTACCCTTAGTGCCACGCCATAATGTTAATAATACGGAATACCCACGTGGCCACATGCATCATTCATCTGACCTGATTGTGCTGTCTTTTAACATTATACAGGCTGGGCAAGAGTCATTCAGATCCATAACTAGATCATACTACAGAGGCGCTGCTGGTGCTCTTTTGGTTTATGATATCACTAGGTGATTACCCCCATAAATTCTAAGTTGCTTGGGTGGCCTTTTTTTATGCACGCGTTTTCCTGAATCATGCTGATACTGGCATTCAAATCCATGTGTTGAACTGATTTCAGGAGGGAGACTTTCAACCACCTTGCAAGCTGGCTGGAGGATGCGAGGCAGCACGCAAATGCTAACATGACGATAATGCTTATCGGGAACAAGTGTGATCTGTCTCACAGGCGTGCGGTGAGCTATGAGGAAGGCGAGCAGTTTGCAATGGAACATGGCCTTATCTTCATGGAGGCCTCGGCAAAGACCGCACAGAATGTCGAGGAGGTGAAGCTTGATTCTTGGTGTATCTATGTGCAGTTAAAATATTTTCCAATTTCCTCATGCAGCATGAACTTTTAAATGCAGGCATTTGTTAAGACTGCTGGAGCAATCTACAAGAAAATCCAAGATGGCGTTTTCGATGTATCTAATGAGGTACCTTTTAATCTCAAACCATTACTTTTGTTCTGCTTAAGGAAAATGTAGTGAGCCCCTTCAATATACCATTTGAAGAACTTATGTAGATTCTTAACCGATGTATTACAGCCCAAAACCTTCGCTGAGATGAGTGCCAGATACTCATGTACGTTTATGTTCCATTCAGGAGCACTATATATGGTTTGCCTTACGATGTGCATAAGTCATTATTACCTATCTCAGTAGAAAGTTTATCCTTTTTTCCTTACAACCTTTATACGCTGAAAGGTTGGAATGAGGATAGCCAAGCATGGAAAGTGGAAAGAACAATATTGACACTTCGACCGGCAGAGTGCGTGTTTGTCCTTGTGATCTCTTGAAACTTGCTGTTAACTAAGACCTTGCACTCTTAATTTGTATAATAAATCGCATAGAAGTAGCTTTTTCTGAAATGGCATAAGTGGATAAACTTTTAATATATAATTTTGAGGGGGAGGTGTTCTTGATGCTGAAAGAGATAGATTTTCACTTTTTAGTGTCCAAGGATTAGCAGAGAGCATTTTTATGGAAACTAGCAATTCTCTGATAGTGAAAATGCCATTTGCCCACCAGGAACCTTGTCCGACTCTCCATAACATTTTGCTTGCTTACAATACGTATCTTGTTACTGCCACATGGGTATGATCTCATACATCTTCTGTCAAATTTGCAGTCTTATGGAATCAAAGTTGGATATGTAGTCCCTGGCCAATCTGGAGGTGCTGGTAGCTCGTCTTCTCAAGGTGGTGGCTGCTGCAGCTAATCTGCTAACGCCCTTATGTACAAAGGCATATCTGTGGTGTACTCGTGTGTCACATACCAGCTGCGTTATTATCTTTATGTTTCTGAGCGTAAAATAGTTACTGCTCCAGGGTGCTTTGTTATTTGACGCACCAATGCATTATGTGCCTGAACGATTTAAGAGATTCAGTTTATTTATGTCAGGTGTTTACAAACTCTCTGTAAATCATTAGATTCTTTACTGTTTTCTGTGATTAAGCACTCACGAATTCTGTCCATTTGCATGTGTAAATAAGATATCTCGATGCATTGTTTGGTATGATATTAGTTTGTCTTATTTGAATATGTTGGAACTCATGTTTCTGCAAATATGCGTCTTGGATACATGAGCTTATCAAACTATGATGGAGCCAATCACTGAATAGTGAAATACTCTGCTTCCAGATGGTCAGGTGTTCTGTTTAGGATCGTGGTGGCTTTCCGCGATATGTACAAGTCATAGTTTTGCCTGTTAAGGAAAAATTTGGGACACCTTTTGTGTGTGCTTCGCTGATGCATCTTGCTGGTTTTGTAGTTAAATTCACAAAGGCTTCCAGCCGAGGGAAGAAGTAAAAAAAAAAAAAAAAAAAAGGAAAGAAGTAAAAAAGAAAAAGAGAAAGAAATAAAAAAAAAGAACAAGAAAAATAAAATAAAAAAGTAACCAGCCGAGAGAAGGAGAGGAAGTAAAAAAAAAAAAAAAAAAGAAAGGAAGAAAACAAGGTTTGCAGGTATCTTGCTGGTTTTGTTGTAGTTAAATTCACAAAGGCTTCCAGCCGAGAGAAGGAGAAGAAGTAAAAAAATAGAAAGAAAAATTAAAGGAAGAACTAGATAGAAAGAAAGAAAAAACAAGGGGCAGAGAGAGAGAGAGAAACAAGGTTTGCAGGTATTTGAAGTGATGAATAAGCTGTTCTTGTTTCCCCTTTTCTTTTTAAATGAACCGAGCTGTTCTTATTTCTGGTTCTCAAAATCACTTGTCCAATCCAATACTGCTCATCCATCCAAAAAACATACAATTCTAGCACAGTGTCATGGTTTAGTATCTTAAATTTAATTAATTATAGATAAAAAAATATCAATACTTATGATATCAAATAAATACCATTAGATTAATTATAAAATGTATTTTCTTAATAAATTAATTTAAAGTTATAAATATAAATAATATTTATTAGAAATTTAGTCAAACATAAACTACTTTTGCTGCACGTAACCTGTAGTTGCATGTTTTCTTGGACGGAGCGAGTACATCAGTTCATGTACTTATGCCAAGATATAGATCCGATTAAGCAGACAAACAAAAATGAAGAGTTGGTGCCAAAATCATCATGGAATTGTTTGAACTTGTAGTCTACTGCACTCTACACCAAGCAACAGAAACTTATTACACACCGATGAAGTAATTTACAGCGTCTGCTACTGCTCTGCTCCCTCCACGGAGGAGCTAGCACGTCTTACACACACGCCTGCACCGACCAGCGCAGACCAAGATCCCCAGGCAGGTTGAGGCAGATGCAGCAGCGTGCCATGCCTGGTGGCTCAGTCAGTCAGTCAGTTGGTACCTGGCTGTTGTGTTGCAGTCGAAGCAGGTGTGGTTGCGGCCGAGGTCCTTGATCCTGTCGTAGCCGTGCCTGAAGACGCCGAGGCCGAAGAGGACGCCGACGATGAGGCAGATGACCAGGATCACCAGCAGGTAGCACCCCACATGCTCCTTGGTGAACTTGAGCTTGCACATGGCGCCTCTCTCCGGCTGGGTGCCTGACTGTTATGTTAGGGAGCTGATTCGCGGGGGTCTTATCGGAGGAAAATATGCTAGGCGCGTCTGTCGCCCTGTCCCTTCGGCGGTATGGCTACGGTATCGCTTACAGAGGTGCACGTACCCCTGATGATGATGTGCCTTTTGCCTTTGTGCCATGCCAAGAAGAAATGAAGAATCTGATCGCCGCGGACTGTATGGACTAACCCACGACACTTGGCTCTCTTTTTCTACGACTGTACGAATAATTGCCGTGTAAAGCTAGTGTGGCCAGGAGAAGGTGATGGAGGGACGAGCGTAAACCCAGGGCATGTGTGACAAATTTATTCGGCGATAGCTACTCTACAAGCTACAGCCTACACAGGTGGACTGTATGATCGGTTCCGCTATCAGGCGGCGGTGTTTTCAGGTATTGGAACCGGATTCCAATCCACAATCCTAGCCGCCCATGCCTATGGATGGTAATGGTAATTGGCGTGGGTCCGTTAGCGTGGCTGAACCTCAACGGCACCAACCCATAGGTTGCAGATCGGACGAGACGCTTGCAGGCCGTGGTGTGCCTGCCTACCTCAGCCTCGCGACTGGTTCGGGAGACCATCGACACGACAAAGGCACGGCCACCGGCCATCGCTCCGCGGCTCCCGGCCCCGCCGATCGATTGCCGACGGTTCGTGCGGCGGCGCACGGGCGACACCGCACGATGCTCCTGCTGAAAGTAATAGCGATGACCGGTGGGAGTGGGTAGGTGCCGGAGGCAGCAGATTCTAGGGTGACACCACCGGCGGACATCGCACCAGCCGGCGCAAAATAGTTGATTTAATTTGAGACCGAGGGAGTACTCCTTCAATAATAACACTAGAGAAAAAAAATTATAAATTTTGATCAAATTATATACAAGTTATTAAGGATATAAAACTTGCATCAACAAATTTGTGTGTTCGAAGTATCTCTGAGGTTATATTGATTTTGTAGCAGTTGACCAAATGTTAGAAGAGAAACTAAGAGTCAGAATCTTATTGTGCGGAAGGAGTATCCAGTGCTATAACTCAACAGTCAGCACTGTATCTGTATTGATAGATTGCCAGGTGACGCCGACCAAAGTGGGAGAAATCAAGGTGGGCAATGGGCACGGAGTACATATAACTATATAAGCAAGCGTACACAATACAGGGAGCAAGAGGTGACCCTTTACTATGTCCAATGACATCAATGTCACGCCACTAATATCTTCATCTCTCTGTTCGTAAGATGATCTTGTCTATTTTGACCGACTCTGAACCATGTAAACGTTACAAAGAAAACGAATGGCTCATTTTGTTACCAAACCAAAACGTCCTGAGACAAAAGAATCAACAGCTAGCAATCATGGCAATTCAAGCTCAACAGCTTCAGATGATCCAGGCATCCTTTCCTTTACCGAGCACGTCTCGTCAGTACAGCAGAAAACTCGATACAGGGCAACAGCACGTCGTATGAGAGAAAATTGTACTAGACAGACCTTCAGCAAAATCAGTATCTCCGATCGATGGAAATTTAGCTTCAAGCAGAGCTAAAGATCAAATAGAGGCAGACACAACTGCAAGGCATAGCTCCAGATCAATAATCCCCATGTGAAAACACAAGCATACAACCTTAGATATCCAAAATTCTGCGGCATCTTATATGTATGACAGGGGAAAGACATTACGAATTAACTACAGTATGAACCTAAGACAGGCATGAATGATAGGCCAAATAGACAGGGTGATTTCACAACAAGAACTACTGAGATTGAGATATTTCATCCGCGTTCATCAGAAGGGTAGCAATGCAACATTCTTTCACATAGCGTGCAGGGAAAGAGGTTACATTGTACGGGAAACTTGTCAGGCAAGAGAGCCGACAGCAGGGGAACAGTAAAGCTCAGCGCGGCCCCCGGCCCCGACCACGTCCACGACCACGGCCACGGCCACGCCCCGCCCCAAAGGCTTTCCTGAATAGAATAAACATTGACCAGTCAGTCAGTATCATTAGTAACAATTAGGACTCAAATCAGAACAAAAGTGGAGGAAACCAAACCTGTAGTTGGCTTCTTAGGCTTGACCCTAGGGGTTTCCTCTACCAGCAAAGTTTCCAAGTTCAAGCTGTCAGGAAGAATGTAATAGCGAATGTTGTTTCCTCGCACACTGAGGTGGTCAAGCGTTACAGGGTTCTTCCCTTTCAGTGTAAGCTTCACTGTCTTCAGATGAGTGTTCATGCTTATGTCAACACCTACGAAAAATGTGCATGAATCAGAGGATATGCTGTAAAAACTAAACCATAATCCTAGATTAATCGCATCAGTATTAGCAAAATATGTGCGGATCATAATATTGTGAGTACACCGTTCAAGGACCAGAACTGCTATCAAACAGTGATTTCCTGAATTGTAGCATAAAGAAAAAGGAAAGTTAAAAACAAGCCTTTCACAATGTATATTCCCCTCTCTTGTGAATAATGAACCTTTGCATGCCCCCAACACCAAAATGTAGTTTACAGGGAACCCTATCCACCCAAAACATTAACATGAAAAAAAATCTACAAAGTTGTAAGCTACCATTCCAATTTCCAATCCAGATTCCCAAGAAACCCCTCTTAGGAAGAAAATTCAATATTCTCCACTAGCATCATCCATGTATTTCATTATATGAAATAGTGTAACATCATCTAAGTTTCACATGTATTAAATTCCTCAAGGAAACGGCACAAGTACATGAGAAGCTAAAGCAATTGCAAATTCAAGTGTGCACATAATTACCAACTGATGCAATTCCCATTGTTTTAACAGACATCTAACCAGGTGACCATCCCCTAGCACTAATGGATCTAAAACCTAAGGCAACCAATTGACAACTTCAATTATGTCTACCTACTAGTCATCACTCGACAGGAATGCTCCATTGATAAAGGAATTCTACAAGAAATTTAGGGCTAAGCAAATCTCCTGTGAGGCTATGAACCAGGCAGAACAAAAGAGTAAAACCCAAGTCTAATTGAACATACCCAAACAGCAAATTTCAGTGGGATAGCATAAACCACACATATGGTTTTATTTAAAAGGACGTGGTGTGGCGCATAACTGATACAAGAGCTGTGCGCAAAAGGCATGCTCAACTCTACTTGTCTCTAAAGCTAAGTCAGACGACAGTTGGCTCCCAACTCCCAGACAAACAACACGGTACACAAGCAAATCACACTACCTCTTCAGATCGAGCTGAACAAATCCCAAAGGAAGTAAGCATACAAGCATCGGACAAAAAACCCTAGAATTCGAAGCCTATTCAGATCGCAGAAATTTAAAGGTTTCCCGGCGGCCCCGCTAGAGGTTAGAGTCGAAGCGTACCGGTGATGGTGCCGTGTACAACCGTGCCGTTCTTGAGCTCGATGGTGACCGTCTCATTGTTCAGCTTCATAAGGAACCTGCGGCGAAACCCCAAATCGAGCACCAAATTAGGCGAGGTTCGTACCAAACGGAGCGGCGAGGAAGGGCAAAGAGGAGCCAATCCGAACAAAGGGCGAACGACTACGGGGGGCGTTACCTGACGAGCTTCATCTTGGCGGGCCTGGCTTGGGGAAGGAGCGGCGGCGGCGGGGAGAAAGCGGGGAGAAACCGCGGAGGCAGCCGGCGGAGCTGACGCTTGTTTGCTTTCTCGGAGCGGGAGGAGTAAACCCTAGTTTGAAGGCTGATCTGGCCGACGGGTGGTGGGAGGCGGTTCGAGCGGCTTAGTTGGGCCTTTGTTGGGCCATTTGATTGAGCTTTATGAAAACGAAAAAGTCTATTTTACCTCTGAACTATATCCTCAAAGTTTAGTTTTTCTCTTAACTCGAAAATCGGGTAAACCATCTCCCTCAACTTTTAAAACCATTTATTTTACCTTCCTGACCTGGTTATAGTTAGTTTTCAAAGACGATTTTGTCTTTTTCTAGAGATATTTTCACAACATATAAAACTAAATAAATCTATAACTCAGTTATACATGATCCAATGAGCATGAAATTTTTACTACAGTTCAATTGGAATATTTTGGTAGTTTTTCAGATTTTTTGGATATTTTTTTGATTTTCCTAGAGCTAAATCAAAATTTTAAAAAAATTCTAGAGATTTTTTGACAACATATAAATATATTATTTGGGTTTCTCGTCTCCTAATTCATCTTTAGTATTTTTCTCAGAATTTTTAAATGCTTAGAGATATTTTTCATGGTTTAAAAACCTCATTAGGTATTTACTGGTTTTATTTTTAAACTAAAAAGACAAAACCTCCTTTGAAAACCATCTATAACCGGATCAGGAGGTAAAATGAACAATTTTAAAAGTTGAGGGAGGTAATTTACCCGGTTTCGGAGTTCAGGAAACTAGACTTCGAGGATAGTTCAGGGAGGTAAAATGGATTTTTTACTTCTTGCAAACCCATTCATATACGGTAACATGTGTTTATTGTTCCTGGCAAAATATGTTCTTATTTAGGTTAAAAAAAAGTTCTTATATAAAAACTAAAATTCATAGGAACCGAGAGTATCTCTTTTCCTTTTCTTTTTCCGCCGCCGAGAGTATCCTTTTTGCGTGTGCTTGTGTAGTTTGACTGGATAACCAGAGATTGTAACTAATGCTTGTGTTGTATGTAGCTAGTTAAAACGACTGCATAAGCATGCTGTAGTTTGCACAAGAAAACTTATGTCCATTCGTTTGAGAATTGAAGGTACAAGCTCATCGGGCGACAAAGTACAAAACACCTCAGATTTCTCAGGTGGAGTTCATCAATTGCTCAAACGTATCAAGTAGATGCTGAGCAAGCTTATCAAGTTATCTTTATCACGTTCAATCATGTGGAAGAAAACAGCATGTTCACTGGAGCCAGGGCCATTGTCCTCTGAATCTTTATTTGCTCAAAGTTTCAGGTTACCTTACCAGAATAGAAAATCCAAAGGCCCAGCCAGCAGTGAACAAAGATTGCAGAATATACATAGGAAGACAATCAAAATTTTACTATACTAGCTGACACAGCATGATGAACGAAAGGTCAACAAACGCTGATCCTAAACTGAATCCCTCTTTCTACTGCGGTGGAATGGCTGCCAACTTCTTAGGTGGGGGATTTCCTCCCGCAAGCAGCACATAGGCGTAGAAACAACCCATTGCAGTGCTGCATGATTTTCAAGCAGGAGACAACATCAGATCTTGTCCAAAGGGGAAAACAGCGTTGGATGGAGATGGAGAGTATAGAGAAAATTACCTTAGTGAAGCGTAGAAGCCCCAAGGAAGGAGTCTATTTGTCTGCACACAGAAGTAGAGATTAACACTTAATTAAGACAGTAATTGTACTATATATTCTGTACGAGTTAAAGGAGTTACCAAGAAGTAAGCATGAGAGTACTTCCATGCCAGGAAAGCAGAAATTGCTGCAAAAACACAGGAAAAAGCAGGTTGATAAGCAATGGGGCACAGGTACACCTAGTTTTAATGTGATTACATTGTAACTCAGATACTTTGTAACACAAATCTTAGGATGATGATATTCATTCTACCTGCTTGGGCCAAGATAAGCAGGAAGCTGGATCTCCCGCTCCTCCAAAACTTTAGACTGAGAGTACCAAGTAGCAGAGTGGCAAGCCCTGGTGCAATGCCCAAGACAAGACTTATGGTGCTTCTTGAGAAGATGTATCCTAGAAGCCCCATAGAGAATAAAAGACCACCTGCATTACCAAATGAAGTATCATTATTTCACTTATCTGTATGTCGATACATAAATGACAACCAAGTTGATATTTCCAAAACTTAAAAATACTGAACCGCTCAGAAATACGGGATGCCACACGTGTGAGAAGAACAAGGCCAGTGGAACAATTTGTCATCAAGTTTTAAGTATGGAAGCACAAGAAAGCAGACTGCTGATTTCCAGTAGTTAAGATTATTATTTGCCACATCAGTCTCTATATAACATACATGTTAGATAATGAATTTAGAACAGCTTTGCTATCAAGGAAATGAAACTATGTTTGCAATCAACGCATTTAGAGCAACTTTGAACAATTTATGCTATGACCAGCTCTTAATTCCTAGAAAGCTGCCAAATATCTTTCAGAAAACCAACAGTTGATACAGCATAGAAGTCTCCTGTGCGCGATTTATATCCATCTAAACACACAGTATACATTATTGAAACTCAAACTTACCAAAAGGGATCCCAAGGCAAAAGTCATGGATTTTAGCACTCCTCTTACGAGGAATAACATGCTCCTCCACCTGTAATTCCTTCATCTGGTCTGATTGCAAATCTAACTCTTCAACCCGAGCATTCTCATTGGCACATTTTGTTGAAAGTTTAGCAGCAAAAGCAAATGACTTCATACACACTCCACTTGTAGAAATCGAAAGCTGTGGAGAAAACAAAACATGTTAACCCATCCTCTGATAGTTATAGCCAAGCAAACTTGCAGCAAGAGCACCGATTAATACGGTGGTCAACATCAACGCCTTATTTAATATTTAGAGGAAAAAATACAAATATCAACAATTCAACATACACACAAAATGCATGAAAAATATACCTATATTTATAACACATTAAGCACATTGTTCAGAGAAAATAAAACATTCATCTGTTTCAGATCACGATCCAGGATCAATTTTGTCCACTTAAGAAGAAGATATTCAAAAGACAGTCCTTCTAAGCTTTAGGTTCTGACAAACACATAATTGCTGATAAAATTCTTGACTTCTCGAGGCCAAGAGCTCAATTCGGTAGAATTGGAAATTTGCTGACACAGAGGACACCGGGAGAACACGGACGCACTGGTACTGCCTTCAGTTCATCATTTTATACATAAACAACCCTACCGCAGGTAACAAATAGATCTCGCCACGAAACAAGAACTGAATTTCTGCCCAAATGCCCATCAACACCAAGTCATCAAATAACCTCTTCTGAGTCCTCTCCCTCACCTCTTCGCCATCCGATCGGATCTAATTTCCATACGGTCATGATCGATGTCCAGGTAACCCTTATACCAGGTTCTTCTCAGAAAACGATCGTACATACAGGGGCAAGAGCTCCAAGACTACCAAGTTAGGGTTTAACACTAGAATCTGAGGCATACCTTCGGGGAACCAGCTAGAAGGCTCTGCGGCCACCGGCATGAGGATGGAACTGAGTAGGCTCTAGTCCGGCGATATGCCGCCGTGGCCGCAGCCGATCCGTGCAGCTGCGCCGCCGCCGCCGCCATGGAACACGAAAGACGAGAAGGGAACGTGGAGCGGTGAGAGATTTCCAGGAAGAGGAAGGTGAACTTGGGGGTGCGCTCTCTGTAACCGTCGGATGCTATCAACCCCACAGCGGGCTCGTCATGACCGTCCGATCAGAAAGAGAGGGGAAAGAAAGAAGAGACTTTTCCACGTGTGCCATTATAAAAGATCGAAATCCACCGTCCATGATGATTTTTCTAAAATATATTAATCATATTAAATCATATTTTTTTTGCGAAATTAAAAGAAAAAATAAATTTTATATGAAAATTATAGATCTCGACGAGATCTACAACTTTCTAGTTTTGAGTTTTTTTCATTTGAAGTCGTTAAGATACTAAAAAAAATTAATAACATATTTGAACTTAAGGGCATTTTCGTCTTTTCACACCTGCAGTTTGACGGCGTTAGAGCCTGAATTGACGGAAGTGGCATGGAGGACCCGAAAAAGTTGAAGTAGTGGCGCTGAAGACCGCTGAATTTTTTTAGAGGCACACAGAGAATTTCGATCTTTTATAATGACACACAGGAAAAAGTCTCAAGAAAGAAGACGGGATCCTCCTGAAGAGCTCGGGTGCAGAGTGCACTTGGTCTAGGCTCTATGTAATCCACAGAATCATACTCCTCCTGAATTCTTCAGATAAAACTGGAGATAATTTCTCATTTGACACCAGACAAATGACATATTCTATTTTTGCTCCTCAATTTTTTCCTTCCTTATTTGACACTGACTTCAACTTTCGTTTCTAAATTGACACTATGTTCGATTTTCCATCTGACCACCGTTAAATTCCATGCGAAAAGACGATTTTGCCCCTACTCCACACCCTTCTCTCTCCTCTCCTTCTCCCTCTACTCCACACTGGCCATCCGACGCGACACGACACGGGGGCCTGCATAGCTCACAGTCTCCGTCACGTTGCCGCCGCCGTTCCCAGACCCACCGCAAGCCGACGCCGTCCCGCCTTCCAGCTGCGTACATGCCATGCCAACCACAAGCATCCTTATTAGCACTCGATCTTCCCGGCCCATCGGAGATTAAGATGCATTATCGGCTAATTAATTGCTCTTTTCGACTCCTCCCGAGACCATAAATAGTGAGGTCGACAAGACCCCAATGACTAACCAGGCAGGTAACGGTGCAGTCGCCGCACGGCCTGCCGCCACCGCAGTTGGTCAGCGCGACGCGGAAGGCGAAGGCGGCGGACGGCGACCTGGAGACGTGGCGCGGGACGGCGGAGAAGCCGACGACGACATCGGCGGCGCCAGAGCAGAGCGGCGGCGCCACGGCACGGACGAGTGCGACAATGGCAGGCAGCGCCCCAGCCCTTCCACACCATCTGTCCTCCCCCTTTTCTCGTTATGTACCGCCACCCAGCTGCTAGCTCAGTTGGAGCAGGGCTATCTAGAACTAGTGTTGGCGCTGCAGCAAGACGAGGAGAGCAGGCAGCGACACAGTACGAGGTAGCTCTAGAGCAGAGGGAGAGGGAGAAGGAGAGGAGAGGAGGGAGAAGGGTGTGGAGCAAGGGAAAAATTGTCTTTTTGCAGGGAATTTAACGGTGGTTGGATAGAAAATTGAACAGAGTGTCAATTTGGGAACGAAAGTTGGAGTCAGTGTCAAATAAGGAAGGAAAATTTTTTGAGGGCCAAGGAAAGGAATGGGTCAATTGTTTGGTGTCAAATAATGAATTATCTCATAAAACTGTTAGTTGATCTCCACCAGCCTATGGGGCCCTTGGATCTGCGCCCTGATTGGGGGCACCCAACCCCAATATGGTTGGTGGCCCCCCGTCGCACAGTGCCATAAAATAGGAGGTGGGGGCCGGGGCGCTCGAGTCACGAGGTTCGCCTGAGCCGCATAGCACCCCACCTACAGTCTAAACCCTAGCCGATCACAGAGGGGGCACTGCCAACGACGAGAAGCACCGCCACCGCCTCTACATCTCGCTGGAGGACTGCTACGACGTTGGGCTACCATACAGAGTCTACACCGACCTCGGATGACACCGCTACTCCACTAACACTAGGTTATCGCCAAGCATTGCGATGGCGGGCCCATCTTCCTCTAAGGTAGCTGATGGTTTGCATCCTTCACCCCTCTCTTTCTCTCGTTCTATCTACTGTTATTGCACTAGCACATGTTCTAGGACTCACGGTTTTGTTCAATAGCAAATAGACATGCTAGTTCTATGCCTAGAGATCCTGTTTTAGGTCTAACAATGGTACTAGAGCCTAACTAGGTGTAGATCTAGCCTATCGGAACCCTCTGTCTAGATGTAGATCATGTCAGAGGTAAGAAACAGAGTAGATCCATTCGGATCTGAAAAAAGAAGAGGGTCACCGAACCCTAACCCTAATCGGGTTAAGCACAGAGAAGAGAAAGGGTGTCGGTTTTTAGAAAGGATCTCAAAGCCGAAACCTAACCTGCGAATCAGTCACGGGGAAGAACAACAGTGAACAAAACCCTAACCCTAACCAAACTCTAATCCCCAAATCGGACAAATCCGAGAAGAGAAGAAAGGAAAATCAAAGAAAGAGACGAGGAAAAGGGGAAGAGCCCTACCTCGCCGTGCACCGCGCTGCCGCTTTGCCGGCGCGTGGGAAGACAGCCGAGCCGTGTGAGCTCCGGCCAAGGGCGCCGCCGCTAGTCCGCTTGACGGCGACATGCTCACCCGCGTGGGGAGCGCGCGCGCCAGCGAAGGGGCCGGCAACAGCGCCATGATCTCTCCTTTTCGCTCGGTCGCCACGCGCTGCTGCTGCGTTGAGGAAGAAGGAGAGCGGCGAAGAGAGAGAAAGAAAGCATGCGAAATGAATTAGGGTTTGGGGCGCCGACCGACCGGGCGGTTTTTGATCAAGCGAAATTGTCGCATGGCCGTCAGATCTGGATGAACGGACGAGAGTCACTGGACCGACTTTTGGCCTAGGCGGGTGCGCGCGGTGGGCGGCTTTGCCAGCCCAGGTCCAGGTTGCAGCCTGGGCGCGGGGGAGGTGCCGTGAGCGCGGCTGCGCGCTGGGCCGTGGGCCGCGTTTCTGCTCTGCTGGGCCGAAATGGCCACAAACACAGTGAAACAGAATTTCCTTTTTATTTTTCCAGAAACTTTTTGATACATATTTGATGAATTTCAATTGAATTTTGATGTCCAACTCTGCACAATTTTGATCCAACGACAATTTTGTTCAAAGAAAAGTATAGTACTATAAAGTTTTTGGAAAAATAATAATGAGAACATTTACGCTTTCCGCTGCGTATTTAAAGTTGTTATTTTTATTATTAAATTCGAACCAACGGGATAATTTAATTTTGAAAAATGGATATATTTTTTAGTTTATTATAATATTGTTATTATTCTGACCAACGTTGATTAATGGCAATATTATGATGTTATTTATGAGTTTTGTCATGCATTAATTCTATTTCTGCCCAACGATGATGTAGAATTAGTGTACAGGACAATTGTATATTTTAATTTTGACCAACGCTGGAAGACGTGCAATTGTTATTATTATTATATTTATGTTCTCACTCAATATGAATTGTGTTTTCAGACGGATACAACTTAATGGGTTGTATCAAAGAGATCCCTACTCACAAAGGTGACAATTACACGGAGTGGAAGAAAAAGATTGACCTGGCCTTCATCTTGGCTGAGGTGGACTGGGTAGTTACCTCACTGTGTTCTACTGAGCCTGTGGCACCGGTGAGGGAGACAAACGAGGTTGATGCCGCTTGGACAACAAGAGAGAGGGATTTTGTATCCCAAAAGATGTCTTATGACCTTGAGCATAGGAAGTGGGTCAGTGCCAATAAGAAATGTTTGGCTGTGATAAAGAATATGATTGAGCCTGCAATTGTGGATTCAATCCCAGAGTGTGACACGATCACCAAGTACCTCGATAGAATAAAGAGTCAGTTCACTGGCTCTTCAAAGACATATGCTACCCAACTGATAAAGCAGCTGGTGACAGAGAGGTACTCTGGAAATAGTGGCATAAGAGAGCACATACTAAGGATGAGCAATTTGACATCCAAGCTAAAACCACTGGATCTGGCTCTTAAGGAAGAGTTTCTTATCCATCTGATTTTTACTTCCTTGTCAAAGGAATTTAACACTTTTGTTGTCAACTACAACATGCAGCCCAAAAAGTGGGACTTAGAGAGGCTCATGGCTATGTGTGTGCAAGAGGAGGAGAGAATGAAAGCTGTCAATAGTGGCACTATCAATTATGTGAAATGCAACAAGAAAAAGAATATTAATACTAACTCCTCAAAGTCAAAGGGAAAGGGTCCCATGCTGCATCAGCCTCAGCAGAACAAGTTCACAGTAGAGAAAGATCAGTGTCTCTATTGCAAGAAGATGGAACATTATAAGAAAGATTGTCCCGATTACTTAAAGATGATCATGGCAAAGAATGGTGAGAACATTATTACGTTCATAAATGAATCTCTGTATGTACAATATTCGAAATCTATTTGGTGGATTGACTCAGGTGCAACTGTTCATGTTGCTAATTCTTTACATGGATTCCATTCGACGAGGACTACGCAAAAAAGAGAAAGACACGTTAAAGTTGTAAATGGAGTCCGAGTAGATGTTGAAGCCATTGACGATCTTTATCTAGAGTTTGTTGATGGCTTCACACTTTTACTTAGAGATGTACTTTATGTTCCCTCTTTACAGAGAAACTTGATCAGTGTTTCATGCTTGGACAATGATGGATATGATTGCCATTTTAGAAATGGCAAATGTAAGATAACATTTAATAATGCATGCGTTGGTCTTGCTATCTTACAAAATGAGCTTTATTTGTTATCACTACATGATAATGTGAATGTTGTATACGATGATGGGAACGTTGCGTTCGACAATGAGAATGTATCCTCGTCTACGGATGTAAACAGAAAACGAAAGAGAGCTCACGATGCGTCGTCGAAATTATGGCACTGTCGTTTAGGCCATATTTTGAGGGGGAGAATAGAGAGACTAGTTAAGAATGATATTCTTCCTTCATTAGAGTTCTCAGATTTAGAACAATGCAGAGAATGCATAAAAGGAAAGTATGTAAAGAAAATTAATAAAGATGCCAAACGAAGCGTAGGAATTTTATAGATTATTCACACAGACATCTGTGGTCCGTTTCCTGTAAAGAGTGTGGATGGTTATGATTTATTCATAACATTCACAGATGATTACTCCCGTTATGGTCACATTTATCCAATTAAAGAAAGAACAGAAGCATTGGATAAATTTAAGATATTTAAGGTAGAAGTTGAAAACCAACACAATTTAAAGATTAAGATAGTCAGGTCCGACCGTGGGGGGAGTACTACGGTCGGCATACCCCATATGGCCAAGTTCCTAGACCTTTTGCTAGGTTCTTACAGGAGAATGGCATAGTAGCCCAGTATTCTACACCGGGCGAACCTCAGCAGAATAGAGTAACTAAAAGACGCAATCGTACCCTGATGGATATGGTGCGCAGTATGATAAGTTACTCCACCTTACCGTTGAGCCTGTGGATGGAGGCGTTAAAAACCGCCATTCATATTCTCAATAGAGTACCAAGTAAGTCGGTGCCCAAAACACTGTATGAGTTGTGGACAGGAAGAGTACCCTCACTAAACCACTTATGTGTGTGGGGGAGTCCTGCTGAGGCTAAAGTATTTAACCCAAACATTAGAAAGCTAGATCCCAAAATAGTAAGTTGCCATTTCATTGGCTACCCAGAAAAGTCAAAAGGTTTTCGTTTCTACTGTCTAGACAGACATATAAAGTTTGTGGAAATAAGACACGCTGTCTTCCTAGAGGATGAAATGATGAGGGGGAGCATGGTAGCTCGAGAAAATTGACCTTAAAGAGAAGCGGGTGTATGCTCCCACTCCAATGATTCATGAGCTATTTTTCTCACTACCTGCTGTCGCTGCACCGACAGTGCAAGATACTGTGGTGCCAGCACCTGTTGTTATTTCGCATGTGGCAACAATGAATGACGATGAGGAACCTGTTCTTGAAGATCCTTGAAGGGTCGAGATGACGGACTAGAGGGGGGTGAATAGTCTTTTCTAAAATTAATCGCGTCGGCTAACCGATATAAATGCGGAAATAAAACAATCGGTCTAGCCAAGACTACACCCCTCTATATATGTTCACTAGCACCTTGCAAAGATACTAATAAAGCAACTAAGGTGCCGGGCTAGCTAGAGCTCTCCTAAACAATTCTAGGAGCAAGGTCACACAAACCTATGCCACTAGTACTTTAAGTAATAAGGGAGCTCCTACACATGCTAGTAAGCAAAAGCACAAAGCTAACTAAGCTCACTAGCAATGCTCAATAACAAGGCAACCAACGCCTAATTAGAGAGCGCAAATACTTAGCTACACAAACTAAGCAATGTGACTAAAAAGGTTACTAAAACCAAATTAGCCACGCAAGGGAGCTACTTCTATGCTACACAAGCAAGAAGGTAATTAGCTAGCTACACAAGCTATCTAATTACAAGAGCAACTACACAAGCTTAAGATATATATATAAGTAATTGCAAGCTTGTGTAATGGGGATGCAAACCAACGGGAAGAACAAGGTTGACACGATGATTTTTCTCCCGAGGTTCACGTGTTTGCCAACACACTAGTCCCCGTTGTGTCGACCGCTCACTTGGTGGTTCGGCGGCTAATTAGCATCACCCGCTAAGCCCGCACGTCGGGCACCGCAAGAACCTACCCCTTGAGTGAGGGTAGCTCAATGACACGCTTTACTAGAGTTGCTCTTCGCGGCTCCCACGGGGCGAGCACAATGCCCCTCACAAGCACTTCTCCGGAGCGCCGCACAAGCTTCTTGCGCGCTTCGACGGAGACCACCACCAAGCCGTCTAGGAGGTGGCAACCTCTAAGAGTAACAAGCACCACCGGCTTACAACTCGATCACCTACTGCCACTCGATGCAACCTCACGATGCAATCGCACTAGAATCGCTCACTCACACAATCGAATGATCACTATCAAGTATATGTGTGATGGAGGGCTCCCAAGCACTCACAAGCATGGACACTAAGTCCCTTGAGGTGCTCAGCACCAGCCATGGCCGAGGGCCACTTCTATTTATAGCCCCAAGGGCTAAACTAGCCGTTACCCCTTCACTGGGCAACGGTCGGGCCGATCGGACGCTCCGGTCGTGATGACCGGACGCTGGACCTCAGCGTCCGGTCGTCCACAGATGGCCAGGCGTCCCGATCCCAATGGTCACTTGACCTGACCGGACGCAGCGGTAAAACTGACCGGGCGCTGAAGCCCCAGCGTCCGGTCGTTTCCAGTAAGCTCCCCGAGGCATATTTTCTCGACCGGACGCGTCCGGTCCACCTTGATCGGACGCAGACCAGCGTCCGGTGCAATACCCTCGGTACAGAGCAGACCCGTCAGTTTGACCGGACGCAGCCTTTCAGCGTCCGGTCGCTGCATGACCCAGCGTTCGGTCAGTGGACCGACGCCAGCATCTTCGCGATCAACTCGTTTTCACTTCTAACTTCTTCACCCTTGCTCCAATGTGCCAACCACAAGAATTTGCATCTGGCGCAATAGAAAATAGGCATTCTATTTTTCCGAAAGCGCCGAACACCACCTCCTTTGTAAATGTGCCAACACCACCAAGAGTACACCACTATGTGTATGTGTGTTAGCATTTTCACAATCATTTTCCAAAGGATGTTAGCCACTCAACTTGCCACGCCACTCGATCCTAGCGACAATGCAAAGTTAGATCACTCGAGTGGCACTAGATGACCGATATGCAAACAAGTTTGCCCCTCTTGATAGTACGGCCATCTATCCTAAACCCGGTCATAAACTTCTCTACACACCTATGACCGGTGAAATGAAATGCCCTAGGTTATACCTTTGCCTTGCGCATTCCATTCCATCTCCTTCAATGTCGATGCAACACATGCACCAACACGATCAACAATGATATGATCCACTTCATATCATCATGTGATCATATTGGTTCATCGATCTTGACTTCACTTGCCCTTCATCGTTGCCATCGTCCATCGGCGCCAAGTCTTGCTCAAGCTTCACCGCCACGCGGTCCATCACTCCAAAGCCTTCGACTTGCCCTTCACGCTTGCAACCGGTCCATCAAGCCAAGTCTTGTCTTGATCTTCTCCACCTTGATCACATGACTCAATGTCATGTCTCATGTGCAATAAGCTCCTTCATCATCACATGTGTGAGCTTTGCAACATCTCCAAGCCATTTTCACCTCCATGGCATATGTTGCTCATACACATGTACCTGTGGACTAATCACCTGTGTATCTCATATAAACACAATTAGTCCACCTAGGTTGTCACTCAATTACCAAAACCAACAAGGACCTTTCAATCCTGTAGAACCTATTGCCACACATGAGGGGAAGCAACAACAGCCTCAAACAGAAGATGTGCCAAATGTGGTGGCCCCTAGAAGGTCTCAAAGAGTTAGAAAATCAGTTATTCCTGCTGACTATGAAGTATACAACACTGAGGAATTTCAAATGGAGGATGATCCCACCTCATTTGAAGAAGCCATGAGAAGTGATCATTCATCAAAGTGGCTTGAGGCCATGGAAGATGAAATAAAATCTATGAATGCCAATAAAGTTTGGGACTTGAAAATAATTCCTGAAGAAGCCAAAATAGTAGGCTATAAATGGGTCTACAAAACAAAACTTGACTCTTAAGGGAATATAGAGAGATATAAAGCGCGACTTGTGGCAAAAGGCTTTACGCAAAGAGAAGGGATTGGTTACAATGAGACATTTTCTTCAGTCTCATGTAAGGATTCCTTCAAAATCATAATGGCATTAGTGGCACATTACGATTTAGAATTACATCAGATGGATGTACAGACGGCATTTCTCAACGGAGACTTGGAGGAAAATGTTTACATGGCACAACCGAAAGGTTTTGTCATGGAAGGAAAAGAACGAATGGGATGCCGGCTAAAGAAATCCATTTATGGATTAAAACAAGCTTCAAGACAGTGGTACTTGAGGTTTGATCAGGCAATAAGGAATTTTGGGTTTAAAGAGAATGTAGAGGACAATTGTGTCTATGCAAAGTTTAAGAATGGAAAGTTTATCTTCCTTGTCCTGTATGTGGATGATATCTTACTTACTAGTAGTGATGTCAGTCTACTACTGGAGACAAAGAAGTTTTTATCCTCAAAATTTGATATGAAAGATTTTGGTGAAGCTTCGTTCGTTCTAGGGATCGAGATTCACCGATATAGAAGTAAAAGGGTATTAGGACTGTCACAAAAGGCATACATAGAAAAGATCTTAAAGAAATTCAGTATGCACAAATGTAGTCCCTCATCTGCTCCTATAGTCAAGGGCGACAGATATAGGGATTTTCAATGCCCTAGGAATCAGTATGAGCTCGATCAAATAAAAACGATTCCATATGCTTCTGCTGTCAGAAGCTTGCGATATGCTCAAGTATGTACGTGCCCTGACTTGGCATTTGTTATCGGGTTACTTGGCAGATTCTAGAGCAATCCTAGAACAGAATACTAAAATTTAGTAAAGAAAGTCTTACGTTATTTGCAAGGAACGAAAAGCCTCATGATGACGTATAGAAGATCAGATTCACTGCATATAGTGGGATATTCAGATTCTGATTATGCGAGAGATGATAGAAAATTCACGTCTGGATATGTATTCACTCTCGCAGGGGGAGCTATTTCATGGAAAAGCTCAAAGCAAACCGTCACTACATCGTCCATAATATATGCCGAGTTTGTAGCGTGTTATGAGGCAACAGGGCAGGTGAACTGGCTAAAGAAGTTCATACCCGGTTTGAAGGTGGTTGACGACATCTATAGACCACTTAAATTGTACTGCGATAATAATCCGACAGTACAGTATGCTCACAACAATAAGTCAAGTGGTGCTGCCAAACACATTGACATAAAGTATTATGTTGTGAAAGATAAAGTCCGGGATCATGTCATAAGTCTTGAGCATATAAGTACCGAAAAGATGCTCGCGGATCCGCTTACAAAAGGCTTACCACCCAACGTGTTCAGAAAACATGTAGCCAGCATGGGTTTAAGGGAAAGGCTATAATTTCTGGATAAAAGAAGGCCCAAAGTTAAGTATCTATTTCAGCACAGAGTGGTGTGTCGTAGCTGTTAAATCTATCGGCAATTGACCGTGACGATAAAATATGCTCTATGCGCTAATCTGTAATGGAATGAACAAAAGTAAATAATATGAAATTAAAAGATGGTAGTGAGATCAAGGGGGAGAATGCTAGTTGATCTCCACCAACGGCCTATTGGGACCTTGGATCTGCGCCCTGATCGGGGGCGTCCAACCCTAATATGGTTGGTGGGCCCCCGTCGTACAGCGCCATAAATAGGAGGTGGAGGCCGGGGCACTCGAGTCACGAGGTTCGCCTGAGCCGCCTAGCACCCCACTTACAGTTCTAAACCCTAGCCGATCACAGAGGGGGCGCTGCCAGCGACGGGAAGCGCCACCACCGCCTCTGCATCTCGCCGGAGGACTGCTACGACGCCGGGCTGCCCTGCGGAGTCTACACCGACCCCGGACGACACCGCTACTCCACTGCCACTAGGTTATCGCCAAGCATTGCGATGGTGAGCCCATCTTTCTCCAAGGCAGCCGATGGTTTGCACCTTTCACCCCTCTCTTTCTCTCGTTCTATCTATTGTTATTGCACTAGCAGATGTTCTTGAACTCTCGGTTTTGTTCAATAGCAAATAGACATGCTAGTTCTATGCCTAGAGATCCTGTTTTAGGTCTAACGAAAACGAATTCACATAAAAAATTATTCAAAGGAATCCAGTAAAATGGGGAAAATTGCTTTGTAGTGACACCAGTTGAATTGGACAAAACAATTTGAGGTTTTTACACTGGAACTGTAGTTACTCTGAGCTATGGCCCTGAAACAGAGAAGTCCAAAAAATTGCATGGTCTCCTCGGTTCTATATGCGCATTCTCCTTATCAAATGGCAAAAGTATATACATGATTTCCATATTCCTTATTCGAGTTTATAAAACATTTTGGCAATATTTTGTTATGGTGCTTCTTTTTAGTTTATACTCCTTGATTGATGAAACGCTCTTTGATCCTGGCGACTTGGCACGAACTGTATTGGTCACACCATGTGATTGGTTAGCTCGTCCGGCAAGTCCCAGAGTACACAGTCGGAGCCAAATAGGCCGGACATGTCGGAGCCGCCCTTCCCGCCGTCCTTGACGTCGTCCGCCTCCTCGTCGCCGCCGCTGCTCCCGACGCTGTCATTGCCTTTCTCCGGCAACACCGCCGCCGGCCTGGGCGCGGCCTCTGTGCCCGAACTCCCACTGTACATGCTCTGGTGGCTCCACATGGAGGTGCCCTGGTCCGCGTCGCCGCCTCCGAGGACGTACTCCGGCACCGTCCCGTTGTCGTACCGGAACTCCTCCTGCCCGTGCGCGGCGGGGTTGTATGTGGCGTACATCCCCGCCAGCCCATCTGTCACGTCGGCCGGCGCCCAGGGCGGCTGCTGCTGCTGCTGCTTGCCGGGGGGCGCGCCGGGCTCGCTCATGATGGCGCGGGACAGGCCCAGCTTGATGCGCTCGATGGTGTCGTCGGCCTCGGGCGGCGCCGGGAAGCCGCAGGGCGCCGCGCCCGCGCCGGAGCCGCCCGCGATCGCCATGTCGGGCACCGCGAGGGAAGGGAAGTCGGTGGGCCGCTTCTTGGTGAGGAGGTGGAGCATCTCGTCCTTGAAGCACCCCAGCGCGGCCTCGGCGAGGTGGGCCACCTGCGGCGGCGCCAGCGTGGTGGCGATCTCGGCCATGAGGTGCGAGAAGGACTTGTGCGTGACGGGGTCGATGCCCATCCCGGACAGCTTCTTCTTCAGCTTGGTGTTCCAGTGGTTCTTCACGTCGTTGTCCGTCCGGCCCGGCAGCTGCGCCGCGATCACCGACCACCTGCACGGAGCTCGTTCGTTGCGCATTGCTAGTCAGCGCGTCGCTCGCATCGCGACATACATAGTGCCCATCAGAGCAAGCCCGAGAGCACGAGAGGGAAGGACGGCCGGGCCACCTGCTGCCGACGACGGAGTGCAGCTTGATGATGGTCTGCTCCTCGGCGTCCGTGAACTCGCCGTGCTTGAGGTCGGGCCGCAGGTAGTTGGTCCACCGGAGACGGCAGCTCTTCCCGCACCGCTGCAATCCTGCTATCACATCACACAAACTCGGTCAAAATTCAGAGGGACTGCACGCGGACATGGGACATTGGCCGTCCCTGACCCTCGGGACCTTGGACGCTCGCTAGGACGTACCGGCATTCTTGGGGATGAGGCGCCAGTTGCGCGTGCCGTACTGGGTGATGTAGGAGAGCAGCTTGTTGTCCTCCTCGGGCGTCCACTGCCCGCGCTTGACGCTGTCCTTCTCGCAGCACGGGATCCGCCCCATCCTCGCCTCCTCCGTCCGGCAGCTCGCCGCTCCGGCTCTGGTATTTCTCGCACGCGCCTGCGGTCTCGGAGTGGCACTGGCACGCCCTTGCTGCGACGCCACGCCACGGCTCCGCGGAGTGAGCAAGCAGTGTCCTAGTGCGGCGCTCACATTGCGCGCTTGGGCGCATAAATAGGTGCGCGGCCGCACCCGCTCGTGCGAGCCGCGGCTCCTGGCTCCTGCTGCTGCCGGCGGCATGCGCTGGGCGCACGGGAAGGGCGGGCGCGGCGCGCACGGGCGAAGGAGGCATGAGCGGCATAAAGAATTCAACGCCCGCGCAACGCGTGACCGCTCCCGGGGAGCAGGGACAGGTTGTCCACCCGCACAGCGCCGGGTCAACCCCCGGTCCAACCAAAGCGCTTTCCTCCCCCTCGCCGGGCGCCCGGCGCGTTTGCGTCTCGTCCGTCGGCTCCCAGCGCTAATCGACGCCGCGCGTGGCAGTGCACAGCCCTGCTGTGCGCCCGTGCCGGATGCGTTATGCGTGCGTGGTTCTTCAGTTCTTTCATTCTTTGCCTCCGTCAGTCAAAGCAGACGGTCAGCTCATTCTGCTCCAGTTGTGAAATTGGCAGTGGCAACTGGAATGGAGAATTTTCGGTGGACTTGAAGGGACTAATCACACATTCACACTGCTAATCTTCGATTACAGTTACAGATTTAATACTACTGTCAGAGTTGTAGGAGTACTCCCTCTGTCCCAATTTATTCGTCGTTTTCGGTTTTCGTGCCATAAGTTTTTCTCGATTTATAGAAAATATGTGCAACATTTGTATCTCCAAATAAATTTATTAAAAAACCAGTGTCGGTGTTTTCGGACCACCGACGAGTAAATTTGTATTTGCGCGTCAGGCTCGGATGGTGTGCTCGGAGGACACAAGGGTTTATACTAGTTCGGGCGGAACGTCCATACGTCCAGTTCGCTGCTGCTCATGTTACCGACACTTGGTTTGCAGTAGGGAGTACAAACAGGCGAGAGAGGGAGAGAATCCCAAGTCTATGGTGGAAGGAGTGAACGGGTGCTGAGAGCTCGCCTGCCGCTCAGTCGTGTGCTCGTGTCGTGCTCTTGTGCTCTGATCCCCACCGTAGGACGCCCTGTTTTCCCTTTTATAGGCGAAAGTAAAGCGCGGGTTATAGAGAATGAAAAGGAGAAGGACGAGAGAGAAGAAGGCTTCTAGGGTTGTCGAGTCCTCCTTCATGCAGGTCCCGCCGATCCTGTAGATGTCAACAGGGACGGCTCCATGTCGCGGCCCTGTTCGTCACTGGCGCCATGCGCAGACGTCATCTGCCGAACATGGCGTTCCACTCCGTCCCGACGGACGTCGTGGTGAACTGACGCGCCTGTCAGCGTCCGTACGAGAATTAGGCAGAACAGCACCGGCATGTCCGATACTGTTCTTGATGTGAATCTCCAGGTATGGCCCGTCATGACCACGGGTTACATCGAGGTGTGCCAGCCTCATCCTTGGCGTCAGAGTTTTGACTCAGGACCATACGCTTGGATCTGGAGTGGTTGGCAGCGGTATGGGTCCCCGTCGGACGAGACGGAACCCGCGTCCTCAAGGTCAAGCGAGACGGAGCCCGCGACCTTGGGCGAGACGGAAACCACGTCCTTAAGGTCGGGCAAGACGAAGCCCGCGGCCTCGAGTTCAAGCAAGACGGAGCCCACGGCCTTGGACGAGACGGAACCCGTATCCTTAGGGTCGAGCGAGACGGAGCCCACACCTAAGGGGTCGGGCGAGACGGAACCCGCAGCCTCGAGGTCGGGCAAGACCTTTTAATACGTCTCGAGCCATCTAGGGAAGCCTGCGTGGGTGCTAATTTCCTTGCTTTGGGTATCAATAATATCGATACCCGACAGTAGCCCCCGAGCCTACGGAGGAGTAGAATACTCCTTTGGAGGCTTTTTCGGATGGGAGGACTCTGAGGGCCTTGACCTTCTGTTTTATCCCGCGGCGTATCCTGGTAGGACGACGATTCCCTTTTATCGCGATCAGTCTTCTTGGGGACATGTAACCGTAGGATTTGGGAGGTCGGAAATATTTTTCTTGATTCCAGTCCCCTATGATCCGATCGGTCCGCCGTCATACTATGACCCCGCGTTCGGTCTCCTTGCGAGTCCAACTTCCCTCGAACCCCTGCGCGTAGCAGGGGTCCGGTCGAGGGTCGGCTCGTCTTTGTGATCGTCATCCCTCAAGCGTTTTTTTTGATAAAACAGAGAGGCTGAGCCGTGCCATGTTTTCTCAATGGACGAAACATGGTGCTCGGTGAGCTGTTAACGGGTGAAAGCTCTAGTTTGATTTTGGTGAATTGATGAAACCCTAAGTGCTAACCTAGTTTATCAAAGTGATTGTGAGATAGGTAGCACTACTCCAAGTGATGAAGCAAATAAAGATCATGACATGATGATGATGATGGCATGGTGATGATAAAATGCTTGGACTTGGAAAAGAAGAAGAAAAAATAAAAAGCTCAATGCAAAGGTGAAATTGATAGGAGCTTTTTGGTTTAGTGATCGAGACACTTAGAGAGTGTGATCACATTTAGGATCGATAGACGTACTATTAAGAGGGGGTGAAACTCGTATCGAAATGTGTTTATCAAAGTGCCACTAGATGCTCTAACTCATTGCATATGCATTTAGGATCTAGTGGAGTGCTAACACCCTTAAAAATATTTGTGAAAATATGCTAACACACATACACAAAGGTGATACATATTGTGTTTAGTACTTGGGAGCAAGGGTTCAAAACTTCACCGGCGGAGTGTCCAGAAAAGACAGGGTGCCACCGGCGCCCTGTACAGAAAAGATAGGGTTTCACAGAGTGCACCAGACGCTGGTCACGCAGTGATCGGACGCTGGGGTCCTGCGTTCGGTCAGTGGCGCGTAGTGAAGGCCGCCCTCGGTCTCTTGACCGGTCGTAGGTGACCGGACGCTGGCTGAACACTATTCAGCATCCGGTCATGCTGATGTGGCGGCGCATAGAGAAGAGGGAGAATGATTGGACTCTGAGTCCGATCGGGAGTGACCGGACGCGTCCCGTCACGACTAGAACCTTACTAGAAATGACCAGACGCTGGGGTCCTGTGTCCCTCACTTTGAGCAGTGCATCCGGTCACAACTTAAATGTATTGATGACCATTGAGATCAGGCGATCAGCGTTTGAAGCGGGGGACATGTGGCGTGCATCACGCAACCAAACGCTGGGGTCCTGCGTCCGGTCGATCTGACCGGTGTGTCCGGTCACCCCGAATTTTTAGTGAACAGAGAGCCAATGGCTCTATTCGTGGGGGCTCTCTATTTAAACCCCTTGGCCGGCTCAAGCTCACTCTCTTGGCCATTTGCATTAACATAGCAACCTTGTGAGCTTAGCCAAAGCCCTCCCACTCATCTCCATCATTGATTCATCATCTTTGTGAGATTGGGAGAGAATCCAAGTACATTGCTTGAGTGATTGCATCTAGAGACACTTGGTATTCGTGTTTCGCTGCCGGATTGGCTTGTTGCTCTTGGTGGTTGTCACCACTTAGACGGCTTGGTGCAGCAGAGGATGATTGGCACGAGTTGGTGATTGTTCGTGGCCATCTCTGATGATTGTGAGGGAACTTGTACCTTCCCCAGCGGAACGCCGAAAGGTAACCCTAGTGGATTGTTCGTGTCATTGAGTTACCTCACTTGTGGGTAGGTTCTTGCGGTGTCTAATTGTGTGGACGAGGTTCGTGCAACACCTTTTAGCCGCCAAACCACCAAGTGTTGGTAGACACAACGGGGACATAGCGTGTTGGCAAGCACGTGAACCTCAGGAGAAAATTGGTTGTCTCTTGCCCTTTGGTATTCTCCCAGTGATTGATTTAGTGTTTATCTTGTCATTGGTTCACTTCTCTATACGACGGTATAATCACCCTACTCACATATTTATATTCTTTCAAACTAGTTGTAGCAAACTCTTTAGTGTAGTTAGAATTGAGAGCTTGCTTTGTTGTTTTGAGTTTATCTAGTGGAGCTCTTTAGTGTAGCAAATGTGAGAGCTCTTAGTGAGTAGTGACGTAGCAAATTGAGTGTCTAGTGATCATAGTAACTAGAATTGTTGGATAGGTGGCTTGCAACCCTTGTAGAGCTGGAGCAAGTTTACATTTCGCTATTTGTTATACTAATCAAATTGCTCTAGTTGGTTTGTATATTTTTTAAATAGGCTATTCACCCACCCTCTAGCCATATTAGGACTTTTCAACGGGCTAGTCCGAGTGGGGCCTCGGCTTCCGGTTCATGGGGGTCCAGCATGGGTCAGCTGGTGACCGACTCCAGATTCTCAGTGGCCAAGCCATATAGTTCTCGAGTCTATTCGATTGGTCCTAAGGGTTTGTTGCCTTTCTTCGAGGAAAAACCATGGACTGGGAACCGACCAAGACTCGAACGTGAGCCAGGATACCCGCGGCGCTCATGCGCCCAGGTACTGGCTGCTAGTGGGCCCATCCCTTTCCACCCCTCACTCTAAGGGCTCCTTGGAGCGACTATGAACCCGTCGGAGGGTCAGCCTTCGAACTCCTAGGCCTAAATGGGTCGTAGGAGCATTTTTAGCTCCATATCCCTCCTTACCTATGACGGTTCTCGCGCCTATCTACACCGACGCTGAGCCAGACGACATCGAGAAGGAGGTGGCCCCTCTGGCACAAGACTTACTTGTCGAGATAGATGATGAGATCTTCCCCCAAGAAATTAGTTAGGTAGATAAGCCAGACGGCAAACTTGTAATAAGGGGACAAGCTCTTAAATTTCGTTATGGCCAAACAGATGTTTAGCTCTTCTCTCCTTTTTGTATAAAAGGGGTAATGCGTTTCGACCCTTTCCATCGTTAAGGCTGTAAAGCTCAAGGTGCGGCTGAAAAAAGTCTGATCACACTGGTGAGCAAAAACTCTGTAGCCACTGGGGCGTAGGTTTCTTGCAGTATGACCAGTTTTACTCAGCGTTTGTTTTCACAACCCTTGCTTCTAGATCTTAACGTGAGAAAGGGTCGAGCATAGAGAATGTTTGTCGGGTAGATATACTCTTTAATGCGTTCCAACTCTTTCCATAGTTAAGGCTAAAAAGCTCAGGGAGTGGGCAAAAAACTCTGATCACGTTGGTGAGCAAAAATGCCATAGCCACTGGGACATGGGTTTCTTACGGTCCGACCAGTTTTACTCAGCGTTTGTTTTCACAACGCTTGCTTCTAGATCTTAACGTGAGAAAGGGCCAGGCATAGAGAATGTCTACCGGATAGATATGCTCTTATCAGCCCCCGAGTGATCCCTGACCCCTTGCCGTTGCTAGGGTCGGGTGTTACTAAAGATCGAGGAGTCGATAGCGAAACCGATAAGAGAAAGCGTGCGTAGATTAAGGGTAAAAGCAACGTAGCTGTTCGATGTTCCAGGCATTGACGAATACTTCATCATCGATGGTCCTGAGTCCCTTGCTGTTGCTGGGGTCGGGTGTCACTAAAGATTGAGGAGTCGATAGCGAAACCGATAAGAGAAAGCGTGCGTAGATTAAGGGTAAAAGCGACGTAGCTGTTTTAGGCGTTGAGAAGACTTTGTCGTCGATGGTCTTGAGCTTATCGGTGCCTGGTCGAAGCACCTCCGTGATGACGTACGGTCCCTCCCACACTGGAGAGAGCTTGTAGTGGTTCTTGTTGCTCTGGACGAGGCGCAACATATAAAAAGGTTAATTCGTTCCGACCCTTTCCATTGTTAAGGCTGTAAAGCTCAGGGTGCGGGTGAAAAAAACTCTGATCACGCTGGTGAGCAAAAACGCCATAGCCGCTGGGGCATAGGTTTCTTGCCGTCCGACCAGTTTTACTCAACGTTCGTTTCTGCAACCCTTGCTTCTAGATCTTAACATGAGAAAGGGTCGGGCATAGAGAATGTCTACCAAATAGATATGCTCTTTAATGTGTTCTGACTCTTTCTGTAGTTAAGGCTAAAAAGTTTGGGGTGCGGGCAAAAAACTCGGATCACGCTGGTGAGCAAGAACGCCGTAGTTGCTGGGGTGTAGGTTTCTTGCTGTCCGACTAGTTTTACTCAGCGTTCGTTTCCGCAACCCTTGCTTCTAGATCTTAACGTGAGAAAAGGTCAAGTATAGAGAATGTATACTGGATAGATATGCTCTTATCAGCCCCTGAGTGAGGCCCGACCCCTTGTCATTGCTGGGGTCGGGTGTCACTAAAGATCGAGGAGTCGATAGTGAAATCGATAAGAGAAAGCGTACGTAGATTAAGGGTAAACGCGACATAGTTGTTCGATGTTCCAGGAGTTGACGAAGACTTTGCCGTCGATGGTCTTGAGCTTATAGGTGCCTGGTCAGAGCACCTCCGCGATGGCGTACGCTCCCTCCCACGGCAGAGAGAGTTTGTGGCAGTTCTTGTTGCTTTGCGTTGAAGGCCCAACCCCGCACTCGACGGAGCACCAGGTCCCCGACGTTGAAGGCCCAACCCCGCACTCGACGGCTGTGGTACTAACGCAACGCTTACTGGTACTTGGTCGAGCGGAGGAGGGCAACATCGCATGCTTCATCTAGTTGGTCCATGGCATCCTCGAGGGATGCAACGATTCCCTGTTCATCGTACGCCCTGACCCTCGGCGCTTCATAATCGAGGTCAGTTGGGAGGATGAAAGCTCTAGTTTGGTTTTGGTTAATTGATGAAACCCTAAGTGCTAACCTAGTTTATCAAAGTGATTATGAGTAGGTAGCACTACTCCAAGTGATGAAGCAATGGTGAAGATCATGACGACGGTGATGGTATGGTGATGATCAAATGCTTGAACTTGGAAAAGAAGAAAGACAAAAACAAAAGTCTTAAGGCAAAGGTATAAATTGTAGGAGCCATTTTGTTTTAGTGACCGTGACACTTCGCGAGTGTGATCACATTTAGGATCGATAGTCGTACTATTAAGAGGAGTGAAACTCGTTTCGAAATACGATTGTCAAAGTGCCACTAGATGCTCTAACTCATTGCATATGCATTTAGGATCTAGTGGAGTGCTAACACCCTTGAAAATGTTTGTGAAAATATGCTAACACATGTGCACAAGGTGATACACTTGGTGGTTGGCACATTTGAGCAAGGGTGAAGAAGATAGAGTTGAAAAGGAGTTAGTCGCACTGGTCACAGAGTGACCGGACGCGTCCGGTGTGAATCAGCAAAAACGGTGTTAGGTAGTACAGTTGATCGGACGCTGGCTGCGTCCGGTCTAAAGTGACCGGACGCGTCCGGTCGAACGTGGATACTTACTGTACTCGATCGGACGCTGAGGCTCAGCGTCCGGTTATTTCTGTTTGTGCGTCCGGTGTGAGCGTCCGGTCGTCGCCAGAATGGGCGGCAACGGCTATGTTGGTTTGAACTGGACACGTGGCAGTCTGGGAGCGACTGGACACGTCTGGTTGGCCTACCGAATGCATCCGGTATTCACGATCAGTGCGTCCGGTGCTGCGTCCGGTCGATCTGACCGGAGCATTCGGTCGATGCGCAGTCAGCCCAATAATTGAGCTAACGGCTCTATTTCGAGGGGGCTTCTATTTAAGCCCCATGGCTGGCTCAAGCTCACTCTCTTGGCCATTTTCATTGACATTGCAACCTTGTGAGCTTAGCCAAAGCCCTCCCACTCATCTCCATCATTGATCCATCATCATTGTGAGATCGAGAGAGAATCCAAGTGCATTACTTGAGTGATTGCATCTAGAGGCACTTGGTATTCGTGTTTTGCTGCGGGTTTTGCTTGTTACTCTTGGTGGTTGCCACCACCTAGACGACTTCGTGTAGCGGTGGAGGATCGGCACGAGTTGGTGATTGTTCGTGGCCGTCTCCGGTGATTGTGAGGGGAGTTGTACCTTCCCCGGCGGAGTGCCGAAAGGTAACTTTAGTAAATTGCTCGTGTCATTGAGTTACCTCACGTGTGGGTAGGTTCTTGCAGTGTCCAATCGTGTGGACGAGGTTTGTGAAACACCTCTTAGCCGCCGAACCATCAAGTGTTGGTCGACACAACGGGGACTAGCGTGTTGGCAAGCACGTGAACCTCGGGAGAAAATCGGTTGTCTCTTGCCATTTGTATTCTCCTGGTGATTGGTTTAATCTTCATCTTGTGATTGGTTCATTTCCTCCACACTGCGGTATAATCACCCTACTCACTCATTTACATTCTTGTAAACTAGTTGTAGCAAGCTCTTTAGTGTAATGAGAATTAAGAGTTTGCTTTGTTGTTTCAAGTTCATCTAGTGGAGCTCTTTAGTGTAGCAAGTGTGAGAGCTCTTAGTGAGTAGTAACATAGCAAATTGTGTGATTAGTGATCATAGCAACTAGTATTGTTGGATAGGTGGCTTGCAACCCTTGTAGAGCTATAGCAAGTTTGCATTACGCCATTTGTTATACTAATTAAATTGCTCTAGTTAATTTGTAGATTTTTATAGGCTATTCACCCCCTTCTAGCCATATTAGGACCTTTCAGAGGATAGCCTCGAAACTATAGACCATGAAGAATGGCATGCAGCTAGTGGTCCGGCTGGGGGTCATCCTCAAGCTCCAGAGCACCGCTACTTGTTCTTCTTCTTGTTGGGGGTGGTTGAAGGCGCCTTCGCTGGCTTCCTTGCCTTGCCCTTGGGGCGGTCGAAAATCACCACGACCGCCTCCTCGCCCGAGGCATGGTTGGTGGCGTTGTCGAGGAGCTCCTTGGTGGTTCGCGGGCCCTTACATCCTAGCTTGTGAACCAAGGACTTACAGGTGGTCTCGGACAGAAAAGTTCCTATGACATCAGCGTCGACGACGTCGGGCAACTCGTTGCACTGCCGGGAGAAGCGTCGGATGTACCTATGAAGAGTTTCCCTGGACTTATATCGGCAGTTTTTGAGATCTCATAGGTTCTAAGACGCGCGTATGTGCCCTAGAAGTTTCCCACGAAGATCTCTTTTAGGTCCGCCCAACTTTAGATTTGGTTGGGCGGAAGGTGTTCCAACCACGTTTGCGCCGAATCGGCCAGGAACAATAGAAGGTTGCGGATAATGAAATTGTTACTATCTGCTCCACCGGCTTGTCAAGCAAGCCGCTAATCCTCGAGCCACAGTCCAGGGTTTGTTTCCCCGGAGTATTTTGGGATGTTGGTCGGCGATCGGTACCGCGGTGGGAAGATGGCGTTGAGGATGTGTCGGCCAAAGACCTGAGGTACCGGCAAGTCAGGGCTCGGGCTTCAGTCCTCGCCGCTATTGTAGCGTCTGCCACGACAAGGGTGGTAGACACGGCTAGCCTCCTCCCTCTCATTGCCGCGGGCGCGCCCGCAGGCATCGAGGGTGTTGCGTGTGTCACGGTGGAGGCCGAGACGCTCATGCACCGGGGCCACGGCGCGTGACTTGCTGCCTCGCTGAGCCTAGTAGACTAACACGTCCCTGTCGTGTTGCTCTGAGGGAGCGCGCTGGCTAGCGTCGAGCTCGTGTCATCGGGACAGCGAGCTCTCAGCCTACTGCACCGCCACACGCTCGAGTAGCGTGTGAATTCCGCGATGGGTCCAACGATCCTCGGGAGTCGCGGGCTCTGAAAGCCCCCGCAATAAGGCCGCCACGACAGCGATGTTCTGGCTTGCCCGGGTGAAGTGTGGGAGGGCTTCATCGTCCTCGATGATCTTCCGATTCACGTCGCGGGCCACGGCGCACGCACGCCCACTGTCTCCGTGGCGCTTGATCTCTCGCTCGAGCTCCGCGCGTTCCTGCTCGAGCTGGAGTCATGCTTCTTTGAGCTCTTGGTGCCGTGCCCTCAGCTACTCTACCCGCAGGTGAGGTGGGGCCCCTACATCCCCCTCGACCTTGTCGTCGAGGTCGTCTGTTGGGGTAGCCCCTCCCTCGTGGATGCTTTTGATGTATTCCTCGAGGGTACCTGCCATAAAACATTCTCACGAGGGGTGATGGCTCCCCCTGCTAGAGTCAGAGTCAGAGAGCGACTCTGATTCTCCCGCGAGAAGGTCGTGGAAAGATTTCATGACGTATTCGGCCATTCCTACGAACTCGTCGTTCATAGGGGATGGGGGCGTGCGCTGCGACACAAGGTGGCCAACGGTCTCTGCGGCGTTGCGCAGACCGAACGGGAGCGGTGTCAGGGCGCTCCGGATGAGGTATTCCGGGGAGAGCGGCTCTCCTCCGGCAAGCTGTGTCATGACATTAGCGAACGAGAAGGTGAGACGGCGCAGGTCCTCCCGGGACGGTCGGGGTCCTAGGAAGGCGCCGAGCTGGCGCTCTAGCCTCCCGTAATCAAAGTCGAGGAGCTGGTCGCGCCCGGAGGCGTGGGCCTCCGGTGCGTGCAGCTACAGCTCCTCAAATGCCTCGGCAATCGTGTCGAGGCCAATGAAGTGGAGAGGCTGGACGGCGGCGGGAACTTGCACCAGCTCTCCCTCCGTCATAACGATGAAGTCCAGGTTTCAAAACGCACGTGCGCGTCCGGGACCCAGCTGACACCGTGACTAGCCATCCAAGGCCTGATGTGGACGTCGAGACGCGCAAAAAGCCCCTACCTAGCGCGCCAACTGTCGGTGTTTTCGGACCACCGACGAGTAAATTTGTATTTGCGCGTCTGGCTCGAATGATGTGCTCGAAGGACACAAGGGTTTATACTGGTTCGGACAGAACGTCCCTACGTCCAGTTCGCTGCTGCTCGTGTTACCGGCACTTGGTTTGCAGTAGGGGTTACAAACAGACGAAAGAGGGAGAGAATCCCAAGTCTCTGGTGGAAGGAGTGAACGGGTGCTGAGAGCTCGCTTGCTGCTCAGCCATGTGCTCATGTTGTGCTCTTGTGTTGTTCTGATCCCCCACCGTGGGGCGCCCTGCTTCTCCTTTTATAGGCGAAGGGAAAGCGTGGGTTACAAAGGAGGAAAAGGAGAACGGGAGAGAAGAAGGCTTTCAGGGTTGTCAGGTCCTTCTCCTTCGTGCGGGTCCCGTCGATCCTGTAGATGTCAACAGGGACGGCTCCATGTCGTGGCCCTGTTCGTCACTGACGTCATGCGCAGGCGTCATCTGCCGGACATAGCGTTCCACTCCGTCCCGACGGACGTCGTGGTGAACTGACGCGCCTGTCAGCGTTCGTACGAGGATTAGGCAGAACAGCACTGGCACGGCCGACACTGTTCTTGATGTGAATCCCCAGGTATGACTCATTATGGCCACGGGTTACAACGATGCGTGCCAGCCTCTTCCCTAGCGTCAGAGTTTTGACCCAGGCCCATACGCTTGGACCTGAAGTGGTTGGCGGCGGTATGGGTCCCCGTCGGACGAGACAGAACCCGCGTCCTAGAGGTCGGGCGAGACGGAGCACGCGACCTTGGGCGACACAGAAACCGTGTCCTTGGGGTCGGGCGAGATAGAGTCCGCATCCAAGGGGTCGTGCGAGACGGAGCCCGCGGCCTCGAGGTCGGGCAAGACAGAGCCCGTGCCCTCGAGGTCGGGCAAGACGGAGCCCGCAGCCTTGGGCGAGACAAAACCTGCGTCCTTGGGGTCGGGCGAGACGGAGGCCGCACCCAAGGGTCGGGCGAGACGGAGCCCGCGGTCAGACGAAACCTTTTAATACGTCTCGAGCCAGCCGGGGAAGTCAGCGTGGGCGCTAACTTTCTTGCTTTGGGTATCCCTAATATCGATACCCGACAACTAGATTCAAAGATCTTTCCAATGATACCAATTATGTATCATAAATATTAATATTTTTTAATATATATTTTGTCAAAGTAATTTCTCGTGAAATGAAAGCGACAGATATTTTGAAACAGAGGGAGTACCTTTTGTATTCATAAATCTCCAATCTAAAGAGGTGAGGTCAGACACACTGCTCTACTTGTTAAAAAAAGACACTGCTCTAGGGACAGCAGGAGGCTCTGGTATTTCTATGCGGTGCATTTTGATTACACTCTTCACTCTTGAGATGAGGCTGCTATTTTATCCTCCCATCCGCGTCAGAAAGAACACGGAGGCCAAGGGCACACGCAGCTCCAAGAACCCACTGAATCATGTTCTTTCCCACTGTTCCAGTAAAAACCAGTCGTGCTGGTCCACGGCTTATGCATGCTCAGATGGTGGCACAAACTGAATCAATTACAAGGTGCAAATTAGGCTCTTCTGTATCCCATGTTGTACCCTGTTTTGTTATTTTCCGTATTGTACTCTTATTTTCAATAAATACCAGTAGGGGTGCGCCCCTCCTGTTCAACGTCAAAAAAAATTACAAGGTGCAAATTGAGGGCCAGGAAATTGAAAGGAGACATGCAGAGGAAGGAACCCTGAAACTGAAACTACATAGGCGGCATTCAGTGACACAGGCTCCAAACTTTCTTCTGAACTCCTGAGGTAACTCGGCGGTATCAATACGACATGTATCCATGGTAACACTGTGTGCATGTTACAATCCAATGCAGGAGGAAGGCACTGAAAATAAATAGATCCTGCTGCCACTCCCTGACCCTGCTGATGACCTGCTACTAGTAACTAGTGTATGCTGCTGCTGTTCGTCATCATACCCGGCCCTTGGAGATAAACAATCTCCCATTCGCTCTAGCTTACTGCTGCTGCGTTCTCCATTATACCAATACATGAAGAAGAAAAGCAACCCAAAACACATAGGGTGTTCTACTGGACTGGACTAGCCTAGCCTAGCTTCTGGGTGATTAGCCCCTCGATGGAGCCGACGAGTGCGAAGGCGCTGACGAGGAGGCAGACGACGCTGAAGGTCTGCAGGACGACCCAGCGGGCGGACCACCGGGGCACGTTCCGCTGGATGAAGTACATCTCCACGGGGAAGTAGATGGCCAGCGGCCAGAAGTTGAGCGCGCCCAGCAGCGCCAGCACCTCGTTGAAGTAGGGGAACGCCACGGCCACCGCCGTCGTGGACGCCACGTACAGCGTCCGGAAGCACACGCGCAGCAGGTTCACCCGGCACGCCGGCAGGCACGCGAACCGGACGGTGTGGAAGTCGTTCACGAACCCGCTGTCCGGGAACCGCTCCGCGAAGAACCTGTCCGCGAACTGGAAGATCGGCTGGCTGTATACCTGCAGGTTCGATTTCAGACAAGCGGCAGCGCCCGTCAGTCATGCGTCCACATGTGATTTTGTGTTTCTGATGTTTATTAGGGCTGTCACTGTGTCAGTGTACTACCTGGTACCCGCCCAGCAGGTGGAGGATGATGCACGCGTTGGCGAAGTCGATGAGCCAGTAGGGCTCGTAGAAGCCGAAGCCGGTAAGGAGGTTGCCCGGCGCGTCGCTCCCGAAGGCGGCGTAGCCGAAGCAGCCGCAGCAGAGGTAGAAGAATGTCGTGACAAGGATCGAGATCATCGATGCCCTCTTCATCGTCTTGTTCTCGGCCGGTGGTGACTTTAGGGTGTCCTAAATTGCCGGAGGTGACTTGTTACTGTGCTTATACGATGATACTACTAATGGGTGCTTGCTAGCAGTGTTTCTGAAAGAATGACCGTGCGGTTATGTACCTGTATTTCCAGGAGGATCAAGGAGTACGGGTACGCGAAGGCAATGTCGCCGATGGCCTGCGAGACGCGCCAAACCTTCTGCATAGGCGTCCTCATCTTAACACCTGTTATGCTTCCTTTGATCGTCCCGTTAGCTACACACAAACAATTCCGTGTTATCTGGTGCCAACATTCATATCATATATACAACCCGGCCATTAAATCTAAATGTTTATTAACTGTACTATATGAGTTATGTTCCGATAATTGAATGAACGAAAGTATTGGTTTTCCTCATGTAGTATACGAGTAGTACTAGTGTTCAGCTGAAACGATGGAGAGACTGGATTATCTAGTGAAAGAATCAGAGTACGTACCAATGGTTGTTGCGAGGCCGAGGCCAAAGCCGATGAAGGCGTAGGAGAACGACATGACCGCGGCGACGACGGAGAGCCACGCCATGTCGTGGAAGTCCGGTATGAAGGAGAGGAGGAGCTGGGCGGCGCCGAAGACGAGCATGTAGTAGCTGCCACCGTAGTCGCAGTGTGCGTCGTGCCCATGCTCGTGGTAGCAGTTCGCCTTCAGAATCGCCCTGCCATGGACATCCAACAGCAGAGCAGCCCGACACAGGACACACATAGACAGCACAAGTAGTTAAGAACAAAAATCTTTAGCGAAAATAACCGCCAGAAGGGCAACAAAAGCAACCATCGTCAGGGCCCTGCTCGCTAAAAAGACAGGGAAGGAGGCACACGATCGCAGACAGCTTGAGCTGTTGTACAAGTTTTGAGACAGAGAAAAAAAAGGGGAAATTTTGTTACCGGCCAGCGGCGGCTACCTTATGCTAGTGGCGGTGGTGATGATATAGGCGACGCCGCAGCCGTACAGGCTCACGAACTGCAGCGAGCCGCAGGCCCAGGTATGCTTCTTGCCTGAGCATGTCGCCACAGAGCAGCACACACAGTAGACGGGTTATTTACTTACAGTATCAACAAGGCCATAAAACCACACCACGAACGAAGCAAGCTCAATTCAGAAGTTTTTTCTCTCTCTCTCGTACGTAGTTGTAGCTGCTGCTGTGCTTCGTTCTGATAGAAGCTAGCCAGCAAGTAGTGAGACGACAGGTATACGTATACACTATGGTGTAGCGGTATAGTATACCGAGGTAGACGCGGACGGTGTCCAGGTAGGAGCGGTTCCGTGGCCCCTCCTCGGGGTCGCCGCGCCGGTAGCAGTCGGCGAGCAGCGCCGCCGAGACGTAGGTGACGAGCGCGAAGCAGAACATGCAGGCCGGGCCGACCACCCAGCCCAGCTGCGCCACGCTCCAGGCCAGGGACAGCACCCCGGAGCCGATCACCGCCGTGATGATGTGCGCCGCGCACGTCCACGCCGTCCCTGCACGACGCACACGCCGACCTTGCGGTTGAGACGCGTAGGAGAGGCAATGTTTCAAAGGCGGGGTGCGCGGATTAAGGGCGTTACCAGTCCGGCGCGGGTGGCCGTCGTCGTCGCAGCGGCCGTCGAGCACCTCGAGCGAGTGGTGCACCGCCATTGCATGCGCGCGGCGTTCCACCGCCCGATTGGTCTGTCCGAGAGGCGAGAGGCTGGCTTGGCTGCTCTGCTCGGGGAATGGACAAGCGCGGGCTGCGATCGGTTGGTGCGCTGCGGCGCAGTATCAGTCGGTGCGGGAGGAGCTGCTACGGCTATGGCTAAGCACGCAACAACAACGACCGCGGCGGGGGGAGCATAATAACGCAGAACAGAACAGGACTGGTGAACGAGGACACGGAGGGTCCGCGGTTGTCTCGGTCATCAGACCGGCATCGCCGTATAGACGAACGGCAGTGTACTGTGGTAAAGTTAAATTTTGCACCCAAGGACACATGCTCCCTGCTGCCGTGGACAACAATACTCGCACTGATATTCGTGTCGAGCAGGAGAGAGTACGTGACGTCCTCCGCCCTGATTACTGCTTGAGCCCTAGGCCCCTAGCTAGCGATTCGGTGCACTGCGCCGTGCAGCCTTTCGGGGGCGAAAAGTCCGGCAGCATCGGCCCCGCGCTGGGAAGTGGAAAGGAAGCAGTACGTCCGCGATCTGCTCGCGAAGCGCGCTACGAGCCAATACAAATGCACGCCGCTTTGGGCCACGGCCCCGCATGGTACTAGCGCCTCACCGGGGAGATACTGCATTTGCGTCTGGCGATGCAAGAGGTAGTGCAGTTCAATAATTGTACATTTGTATTCCATGCGTGTTCCGTGGCATGCGTAGTCATACAGGAAAAATCCAAAACTCCAAATCCCTACTGATTTCTCAACAAAAATTTCATTTCGCTCAAGGTGCCACGGAGCAAGAACTGGTGGGCATTGGGCATTGGGCATTGGCCATTGGCGAGAGATATAAGCCTGCTGCCCTCTGCAGCACGTGGGGGCACAATGTCTTCCACCGGCAGGGATCCGGTCGACGCCGCGACGGAGTCGTGCTGCGTGATCTATGGCGCGCGGATAGCTGCTACAGGAGCAGAAACGGCACGTTGCCGACTTTTATTTGCCATGACATGGTGCGGCTTCCGCTCGGGCAAATCAGTGGCCGCCCAGGCCCAACCCATCCCCCATCATTGGCGCCTTGGAGATTTTACCCTGCGGCCCTGCCACTAGTCCAGTAGTAGGCGGCTAGAATCTCTCCATCCAAAGTTGCGGAATTGGAAACTTGCAAACCTGCTCCGTACGACCACTACGAAAGTGACAATAATAGCGCCCAACATTAGCTATTCTGGTAGGCTTAAATAGGTTCTGGACGAACAAAAACGACTTGTTTGCACGTTGATTATTAGGGCCCCTCTGATGGGCCTTCTTTCAATCAGCTTGTTCAAAGCTGTGCAGAACTGTAGGATAAAACGGCTATGATATGATTTTGCCTGTTGGAGAAGAGAGCCATGTGAACCTAGCACTCCTGGCTCCGCTAGTACTAGAGCTGGAGCTGGAAGGAATGCGCGTGCGTAGTAAATTTCAGATGTTATAAAACTATTCTTAGGTATAACATCGAGTAATAATGCTATAAATATACTATGATAACATAGACCAGATATTAAAGCAGTGGGGCTAACAACAAAGCAAAAGTTTCGAAAACAATTTGATCGATTTTGAAACCAGTGACCGAAGCACCTCTCTCCTTTTTTGACGAGTACGGTTGCCATTGCCCGACGGTATCGAAGAAGAGTTGCTGTCGTGGAGGTTTTTGTCACCCTTTTTTGTGGATATTCTGGACCATTTTGATTCCTTTCTTTTATCACGAGGACCGGGATCGAGCCAAATCCGTATTGCCCTCTTGATGCTACAGACTAAGCTCCATAGTGGATTGAATTGCAATGGTGCGTGGGTTCATCAGCACGGCCCCCTGCGGACTGAAAATTCAGCCAGCCCAGCAGTGAGATGCTTATTGAACACTACTAGAATTGTTGAGGGTGAAAAAAGAATTCCATGTCGCGCTCTTCGAGCTGCCTTTTTGACTTGCTAGTCCTCTCGCGCGTAGTTCAAGAGAACTACTCTCCGTGACACATTCCATAGCTCACTACCCATCAAACAGACCATGACAATGCGGAGACAAGTCGTGCTGTGTTTTTCCTCTCTACTTCTGTAGCATAGCATGGTAATGATAATGCACGCTGCTACATGGGCATTGGCATCGACAGGCAGCGGCACCAGCGAGGCAATGGCCTTCTCAATTCACTCAAGCGTACCAACATCTTTGGAGTTCAGTCTCTAGACGTACTCTCTGTAGATACCGCAACCGCAACGATGCTGCTTGGGCAGCCCACGATGATGGAGACGGATTGCAAAGTGGAAGAGCTCGAGCTCGATGGTTGGATGGATTCATGGATATATAGGGAATATAGTAATGGAATAGTTAACGGGAGAGTAGAGAGTATTCTCCTCTTTTTCTTTGGGCCTGGCTGCCTTGTATTTCTTTTCTTTCTTAGCTGTTGTAAATGCTAGCTTGTATCCTTTCATTTAATTGAAAAGCAAAAAAAAAAAAAAAAAAGTTTGGGGATTCCCTGATTCGGTCAAAAAAGATGGAGGAGATATATAGGTGGGAAACATATAAGATTCCTCGTTAGAATTTAGAACCATCATGGACGAAAATGTGCCACATTAGCTTTCCTCTAAAGGAGGCGGGAAAGATGATGCTTAACTTAGATTTGATTTGACATGTTACTGGGCAGGTATGTTTGCTAAAAAAAAAGAAAGGGAAAAATCAAACCCAAGGTCCCGGACTCCCGGTTAGGGCACGCCAGCTTTTGGCCCATGGTGGGAACGGCCCATTGCGCCGGAACGTTCGGGGTCTGGTGCGTCGATGAAATACAGCCCACCCGCCCGCGCCGCTACTCGCTGCTCGCTAATCGCGCAGGCGTTGTCGCATCGTCGGCCCAGCCTGGCCACGTGCGGCGGTCCGGCAACGTTACGGCCCCACCACAGAATCACGCGCTCGACGTGGTGGTCTCGAGTCTTAGGACAATAGCAAAACACGTGCAAACATGTCTTGGTAGAAGAGGATGCAAGCGGCGTACCTGCAGCTGATGGAGGCCGTGATGGTGTAGGCGATGCCGTAGCCGAACAGGGCCGTGTGCTGCAGCAGCATGCACATCCACGAGCTGCTGCTACCTGTCAGGGGCGTTTCGTTGTTAGGATTAGTTAGGAAATCGCAGAGGATGTACTACTGTACTGAACAACGACAGTACAGGCAATGATGCACCTCCTCAAAAATAGAAAAATAGAAAGAGAGGGGGGAAAAAAAACAGGTAACCTGATTGTGAAACAGAAGAGAGGAGTCGAGATGCATGTGTCTGCGTCAAAGCGCTTTCATAATTGGTACACCTAAGCCTCTCTAGTCTCTGTTACAGGTCACTAGTGCTAAGTTGACAGGGATGGATCGTTGCCAATACAGCAGCGGTCCTTTTTTTTTATACTAGCGACCAAAAATATTTTACCAATCGTGTGGTGAACTGTCCCCGCTTAAAACGTCATTTGCTGTAAATTGATTGCATTTCGTAGGTGTACACGCTGTGCACCTATTAAACTCACTGGAGTTCTATTCATCGACATTTAGACAGAACATTGCGCACCTATTAATCTCACCGGACTTACTATTTACACACTATGTGCACATGATATATGAACTGTTAAACTAGTATAAATCCTAATATTCCCTCCCACCCTAAAAAAAACAAAGGCTTCCCTTCCAATCGGCGAAAGAAAGCACCGCTGACGTCGCCGTCCAGTCGTGTCGGACTCGAACAGACTACTCGCCAGAGCCCGCACCTCAGCCAGAGCCAGGTGTCGCCTGCGCTTTCGCGGGCTCCGAACGCCAACTCGTCCACGGACACACTGCCAGCCACACGAGTTTGCCAGTTTGGTCGAGTCGTACAGTTGTCGCCACGGGGTTCGCGACCCTTCCCGCGTTCCCGTGCCCGTTTCCGTCTGCTGCGGGTGTCGCCGTCACGACCTGTGGCTGAGAGCAGCTAGCTCCCCCTTTCCCACAGGCGAATGCGAGTTTCCTCATACGAGCAAGCAAATTTCCCAGTCTGGCTTGGCGATTTCCTATGCTCGGCAGCCAACAGCCTCAGGAATTCAGTAGGGGCTAAAACCCCTCCTGTTTTATATAAAAAAAAAACAGCCTCAGGAACATTAATAGCACTCCTACAACGTTGGAGGCTTTCAGGTTTAACTTATTCCACCAGCTCATTAGAGTGGGTTGTCAAGGGGATTTGGTACAGATTCAATCAGTCACGTCTAACGCAAACAGTGCCTACCTGTTTACTGCGTCTCTAATGCTGTGTGTGTATACGGAGTATAATGCTGTGTATGAGAAGACACACAAAGTATAGTAGACAGACGACCATTTTTAACGAACTTGAGCAGTAGACTGACTCTGTCTTTCTATCTAAACAGAAACAGAGAAAAAAAGGGGGGGACACGACACGACACGTACCAAGGTTGCGGTCGACGGCTTTGGCGTAGGTGCGGTTGCGGTGCGGGCCGTGCTCGGGGTCCGGCGACCGGTAGCAATCGGCGAAGAGCGTGGACTGGAGCGCCGTCACGGCCGCAAAGACGAGCATGGCGGCCGGGCCGGCCACCCACCCCAGCTGCGCGATGCTCCACGCTAGCGACAGCACGCCGGACCCGATCACCGCCGTGATCACGTGCGCCGCCGCCGTCCACATGCTCCCTGCATGCACCCCGTACACAAACCGCCGGTTCCGTCAGCCCGTTCGCGACGCGGGATACGTCTGATCCGCCTCCAATGGCGGGCGGACACGGATACCAACATAGAGGAGGGGAGAGGGGGGCTCACCGCTTCGGACGATGCCGCCGCCGCCGCCATGTTTCGCCTGGTCCGCGATGAGGGGCAGGGTGGCGGCGCCGTGATCCCCGCCCTCGCCGAGCGCCATCGATCGATCGATCGCCGGGCGGGTGGGCCGAGCAGGTCGTCGATCGGGCTCCGCCGGCCGATCCCCGATCCTAAATTCCTAATCCTCTTGCGGATCGGAGGGATGAACGAACGGCGAAGGGGACTGGTTGCGTACTTGCGTGTGCCTGCCTCTCCGGGGGCGGGGGGCCGGGGCGACTATTTGAAGCACCTGGCGAGTGTTGGATGCCTGGCTAGATCACTCGAGGAGAAAAAAATGGCGTGTGTTGGGAGGACAACTGGACAACTGGACAAGGTCGTTTTTGTTTTTCCTTCTTAGAGCGACCGTCCGTATCATTCCTAAATGCTAGAAATAAATTTTTTTAAAAAATTATCCTCCAACAACTTCTCTAAATGATCATCAAATATAGCCATCTTCTATTCCGGATTTTTCGCATGCCAAAAATAGAATACGAGAATGGTTCTCTAGAGTGTGCATGAGATATAAAAAAACTGTTGAAGAATGAAAAGATATAAAAACGATTTTTATGCTAATTACTCTCCAAATGATAATTTAGAGAGTGAAATTTAGAAAAGCTCTCGAGATACTCTTACGTCTACTTGAGAAGGACGGTGTAGGTATCTGTACAAGTTTGAGTGCTTGACCATGTTTGTGATTGGCTCCTCTCCGTATCCGAAATGTATGCAGATGTTGTTACCAAATCATTCAGCCTCACCAACAACAAATATTTCTTCAGATGGTGAAGGATGAAGTTGTTACATGGTATTGGTATCATAAGATAAGATGAGTAAAATAAACCAATCTAAAAAAAATCACACACATACAGTTGGTGAGATGGTAGCCAGAAACGTGCCAACGGTCAGCTGGCTAGTCCTATGTTGGAGTTGGACCCCACAAATATTCATTCTCTTTCTCAACAGAATTTAACAGCAGTTTATTCCGAGGGAGTACGTCTGACTATACCTTTTACAATACATACATTCTAATGTTTTTAGGACGAACATATAGTACTCTGAGTGCATGATTCCTCGCTTTCTAAAGGGGAGATAAAAAGAAAAATAGTGAGTTGCAGATTAGTCTCGACCTTTCCTGAAGAAACTAGAGGTACAGATCACTGAGGGAGACAGGGACTGAAAAAGGTGCAAACAATCATTTGGCATAGATTGTCCAGTTGCGGAATGTTTTCTGGACTGACCTGTAATAAGCTTCCTAATCAGACTGCAATGCCGAAATTGTTCCTTCGTCCAGCTGGACCTGGGAGGTAGCTACATTCTACAAACTACCTCCGTTCAAAAAGAAAATCTAGAACCGAATCAAAGCATTTTATTAAGATTAACATTTATCAGCCCGTTCGTTTCGGCTGAATTGGCTTATAAGCCATGGCTGAAAGTACTGCTGGCTAGTTTGGTGTGAGAGAAAAACACTGTTCAAACCGTGGATTATAAACCAGATACGAGCGAATAAGCCGAAACGAACATGCTGTATAATTCCAAATATAGATATATTATGAAAAATCATAACGAATCAAATTATTATTATTTGATGTCATAAATATCAGATTTTTTAGATTTAATCAAAATTATGATGAATCAACTTTCTGTAAAACTATAAATATATTATTTTTTAGATAGAGGAAATATTTATGGGGCCACTTTTACAAAAGGAGTTGCTATGTCAGGGGCAGTAATACTGGATGCATGTGGCTCTGGTGCGTCGCTGGCTCTCTGCATTGTTTGGTGCACCAGGAGATTGTTTTGAGAATGTAAAGGCTGCAAGCCCAAAGCCCACGTCGGCAGGCCCAAATATGCATTATATTACTCCAACACGCTCTAATGGCTTGTTTTACAAATTAGACAATTTCTGGTGTTTTTTTTTGTTGAAGCTTCAAAGCCGACATTACTTGCTTGATTTGCAACCAAAATTTGTCTTGCCAAAAATTTGGCAACTAAAAGTTGGGCAAAAATTTTATCATAGATTTTGCAAGCCAAATGTGAGAGATTGACAAGTTTTGGTATCAAACCAAATACTAGCCAAAATCATGGTTTGCTAAATCTTTGGCTTGGTAAATTTTGGAAGTGAACAAAGCAGTACGTCCTGTTTGGGAAGACTCCTCCTCTCAAACAGTTTTGTCGTCTAGAAAATACTCTTTATTATTCTATAAGGACCTGTTTTTCTCTCTCTTCTAGACATGAACTAGGAGTCAATGAAGCTAGAAAGCTGGCTTCACTGATTTTGGCTCCTCCGAAGCGGCCAGAGTCAAAAGAAGCCCTACGGAACATGCCCTCAATCAAAAGCCCTCCCAAACATGCACACGCAACTTATGAAACCAAAACCAAGTAAAAAACGGTGAAGTCAAAGCCATTTTCACTTAAAAGCAGAGGCCACAAAAAATGTGGGCATTTCTCGCTTCACCATTTTTTTTTGGAAAAGCACAAGCCTTGCCAGAGCGTTACTAACATACATGCTTGTGCATTGTAATAGAACATTTATTTGCTGGATCATCTGTTCTGCTACATTAGAATTTAAATCTCGATTGATGTAAGTTTTATGTGAAACTTATATATAATTTGACTGCTTGTTAGTCAAAGATTGTAAAATTCGATTGCTCCTGTACAAAATATGTTTATTATTCTGGGACAGATGCAAAAATTTTCATAAAAAATGACAGTATTGTTTGAATTTCGAGATTAAACTCACCTTACATGGAAGAGCGTAGGTAGTGTTTGGATTGGTTCGTGTTGTTTGCGTCGTTACCGAACTATGACAAAGCCTCCATACGATCGAGATGTTACGTTTGGAATAATAGTAGACGAACTATCTTTTCGTTTTCTTTTCCCTAAAGTAGAAAAGATAAACTCTGCATATCTATTCCTGAAAAGCGTAACAAAAGGTAAATGGTAATAACCAGTATATATAAGTCCGTGCGGTATCACACTGCAAATGGTAATAACCAGTATATAACTTCTATGAAGAGTACGGACTTAACATGCAGATCATGCTGCAAAGGGTAGAGCCGTAGATGTATGGTCATCGGTTGATCAAAAGGTCACACACTGTGCCCAGCTATAGCTAACTTATCAATGGTCTTCCTCACTAGCACCCCATCTACACATTGCTGCCGCGCAGTCCTGCGTCTACCCGTCATTTTAGTGGAAGTGGTGATGCATGATGCTAGCAAGGTTGGAGGGAGAGTGATACATATACCCCAAAGAGCATCTCTGTAGCTGCTTACGGGAGGTGTCACATGTGTGGCACGAGCGTGCGTCGAGACTGCGGGTTAAAATTTGCATATATGATATATATACTTCCATTTCTGTAAAATAGCAAGTAGCAATATGTGTAACTCATTTTGCATGTACTTCAGTGGGTAAATTGACTATATAGACGGATCACATATCCACACTAGCTCGCTTCAATGGGTATATATTGAGCACTTCATTTCTGCTCCTATACTAACCTGAAAAATAGTAAAATACCATTGGAGATAGCAGGTGTACGACAAATCGTCGTCCGGCCATCAAGTATCTAGAAACAAATGCAAACAAACCATTAGTAATTAAATCACATTTCGTACATCTCAGTAGCCAGAGATTGAGGATGGCGCACCGGCGACGACCCCCGTGCCCCGCACGCGCACGCTCCCCACGCGTCCCGACACGGCTCCTTCCTCTCTCCCCTTCGGCGGCGGCTCCTCTCCATGTGCCCAACGCGGCTCCTCCCCGACACGCCAGGCGCGCTCACGGATCCTCCCCACGTGGCTCCTCCCTCTCTCCCCTTCGGTGGCGGCGGCACCGACGAGGTAGGCGGGTTCCTCCTCCTCCTCCTGGATCTGCGAGTTAGGGTTCCGGTGAGCTTCTCTCTCTCTCTCTCTCTCTCTCTCTCTCTCTCATCTTCCCCAACTCCGGTGGGCTTAGAAGGAAAGGTTTTGGGGGGAGGAAGGAAGGCTAGGTGGTGGGGATGGCTCGAGGGCGTTTTAGGGGCCCTGGCAGTGATGGACGTGGCCGGGCCAGGTCGGAGCAGGGGCATCGCGGCCGTTCTCGTCGGAGTTGGAGAAGAAAGCAGCGGCGGGAGGGAGGGAGGGCCGCGAAGCTCCGACGAGACCCTACTGCGTGCCGCGGCGGAGCGGTGGGTGGTGGCGGTGGGGTCAGGCGAGCAGAGCGAGAAGGAAGAACGGACTGAGGAAGAAGAAAGAGGAGTGTCGCTCGATCTGGATGACTGGATCAGATGGCTGAGAGCGTTGCCTGAAAAATACCAAATTTTAGATGCCTATAAAATAGCAGCTTCCTAATTAGGTGTTGTTTGGATTCAAGGGGCTAAAGATTAGCCATCCACTTTTAGCCCTTGGGGATTCAAACTCGAGGGCTAAAAGGAAAGGCTAATCTTTAGCCCTCTATTAGCCCATTAGTCCTTGCAAGGTCGGCTCAAGAGGGACTAAAAGTGCTAACATAAGACTTTACTCTTTTTCTCTCTCCTCTCTCTTTCACCTTTTAGCCACCTTTTAGTCATATATCCAAACAGACCAATGAGCTAAACTTTAGCCTTTTCATTTCAAGGACTAATCTTTAACCCTAGACTAAACTTTATATCAGGAGATCCAAACAGAGCCTAAATATATCAAGCATGCCCACATACTCCCCGAGAGCCACCGCCGCCTATATTCCACATCAGGCTAGGTTGGACTGTTCGAGGGAGATTGTTGCCCCAGGCCCCAGCCCTGAACCTTGACTCAGGACCCTGGTGGTCTGATCCTATTTCTTCTCCAGCAATCTGACGTGTTAGCACAACTGCACAATGCAAGTAGCCATAGTGTGCCACAATTTGGCATGTGATTGCTCTTGGATGGGTATATTTGAGTAGACGGAACTCACATACTCACTTTTTTTTTCGCGAACAAGCCTCATAGGCTAGCGTTTCATTAAGAGAAGATTAAAATTTGTTACACAAGACGTAGCATTCGGAACTCACATACTCACTTCGTCAATTTGTATATCGAGTACTTTGTATTGCTACTATAAAAAGCTGAACAGAGCATTGGAAATAGCATGGATATGTCAAATCCGCACTGTGATCGTCCCCTTGCCGTGTGGAGCACAACTCTGATCCTAGTATTGAAAATAATCTTAGACTAAATAGGATCTTAATCATAGTCTAAAACATGATCACGAATTAATTAAGCATAAAGTGCGGAAAACTTAGTCTAATGACATACGTGAGTTAGGTGCAGCCATTAGAACCTCTTTAGGTGTTGGAGTCGGTGCAGATGGCGTGGGTTCACCGGTTGAGGGCTAGGATGCCCTTAGTCGATGAACAGGAGATCATGCGGAGGAGCGGCGGTCTTCTGGATATCACCGATATGACCTGGACGGGGTGGACGTGGGAGACAGCCTTCCTAGACCCTCCAAACGCCTAATTGACCGGTTATGTGAATAGTCACAAGAATGGAGCCGTCAGGGGCGTCTCCTCTTATTTATAAATGCACTGTGGGCCACGGGGTTGAGCCCTAGAAGATCTAAGGGTTGCCGCCGATCACGGCAGATCTGATCTGTTAGATATTAATGTCAGGTTAACCACTAACTTAACAATTAATTAATTTCATAATTAATCACAGAATTAGCCGAGATCACATTCCAACACATAGAAGGGAGGAAAAAGTAACTACTCCCTCCGTTTCTAAGACGTTTTGATTTTTCTTCGTACATGGTTGCTATCCACTTAAATATACATCGTATCTATATATATATAGTAAAAATAATATATCTAGAAAAACCAAAATATTTTATAACTTAGAGCGGAGGTAGTACTTCTCTACTGCTCATGGGCTATAATTGCTTCCTTTGTGCACAAAAGGATGCAACTATGAAATTTGTATCATTCAAACTAGTTTAAGTTTGACCAAGTTTGCAATAAATACAATATTAACATTTGTTTCTTCAATAAAGTTTAATATGAAAAATATATTACATAATTAAACTAATGGTGCTTATTTTGTATAAAAAATATTAGTATCTTTTTTATATAACTTTAGTCAAAAGTTCAAATTGTTTGACTCTTTAAAAAACGAGAATTGCATTCTTTTATGAACAGACGGAGTATACTGTAAATACGAAAGTGTTTGGAAAAAAAAAATGACTCCACTCACTTTTGCTGTCTATGGTTGGGGTAGCAGCTGCAACAGTCACCACTATTGTTCAATCACTATAGAAGTGAATGGTTACAGCTACAACCACGACCACAAGCAGCACTACCGATCATAGTTAAAAATAGCGGTATTGAAAATAGTGGTAACTTTTTTCAGCAGCTATGAAGCTATAGCGGCGCTACCACAGATAGCGTTTTTATAAAATAAGCATGAAAAACACCAGTAATTGATGCAAAAAACATGTCAAATATCAAATTCGGTGAACACAAATATGTTACTATGATTCCATAAGTTTAGGTAACATTACCAATATGATATTACAACATGGTTCGTAAAACTCCAGTGTTGAATTGTTCAAAAATACCAAATTAGTAGCAAATTATAAGTAGGAAATAACTAATTAAATTAGTAAGCAAATGATAAGTAGGCAAATATGAAATAGTGCCACTATTTTAACGCTAAAGCTATGCAACCTAACGGCGCTATAGCTCGCAACAGCGGTTAAAGTTGGCATAGCGGCACAAAGAGCGATAGCATAGCGTCAAGCCTCTCCGGCCGCTATAGCCCGCTATTTTTTCTATGCTACCAATCACGCTCAATATAGTGCATTGCTACCTGCATGGCGCACAACTTAGGTTTTAACTTAATTTCGTGCTACTAGTAGTCTACAATGTTGTAAATACGAAAGTATTTAAAGAAGAATATCGGTACACTGCCTTAATTCTGGAGAAGGAAAGACATAAGATAACTACTTACATACTACTAGTAGCTTACTGCTTCGAAAATACTAAAGTATATGAAAAAGAATATTGGTGCAGTGACACTCCTCCGGTCCGCATAGAGCATAACGCAGGTTCTAGAAGAAAGATTGGATGATAACTATTTCCGTATTACTAGTGATCGTGTGGGTTATATAGACATACTAAAAAATGTATTGAAAAAAGAATATTGCAACAAACACCGCTAATACTGATGTAGCAGTGGATTGCTGCAATTGTAGCCGCAACCGCAACTAAAACTACCAATCGCGCTCAATATAGTGCACTACTACCTGCGTGGAGCACAACTCAGGTTGTAGATGGAAGGAGAGAAGATATACTTAGCACTACTAGTAGTCTACAACGTTGTAAATACGTATGGAAACAAATCTAAGTGCAATGCTTTAGGCACAGACCTTAGGCCTAGATGTTCCAGAGCTGATTCTCTGCTAAAACTAGCAGTAGCTCTTTCAAACATTTTTTAGAGAGAAATAATTCCATATTGATTTGATGAAGTGATTCTCTAAAATAAACTATAAGATTGTACGTTAACTCCGGCTTGTTTAATTCTCCAAAAAAAAACTCCGGCCTGTGTATAGCATATCACTCAGGTTCTACAGGAAGATAAAAAGATACTCCGTATTAGTAGTCCAGTGTGTTGCAAACATTTTTGTTAAAAAAAGTATTATTGGAAGAAAAATATTGCAACAAACATCGCCAAGCAAACCAAGGGCCACGGCAATGCATATGCGTACCAAGCAAACAGTGTAAAGGCTGGGTAGTTTGTTTCACTTTCACGGTTTCAACTTCTCATGCACGTCCGTACGCCTAGTTTTCCAGGAGCCGGCCTCTAACCGATCGGGCCCCCCGATGTCGCACCCCAATCGGGCGCGGTCCCCACCCCCACCCGCGTCCCACCTTATTTGCGGCGGCGCCGGCGCGCGCTCCTTCTTCACTACCGCTTTCCCGCACACACCCCGCCTGCGGGTCCCTTCCCTCTTCGCTTCCGATCCCTCCTCTCTCTCTCTCTCTCTCTCTCTCTCTCTGGGAGAGATACGGTGCTAGTGCTAGAGGCTAGGCCCCACTGAGGTGAGAGAGAGAGGGCTGATAGGTGCGCGCGTGAGAGCTGCCAGCTGAGCGCCTGAGCCTCCCCTCCCTCCCAACACACACCTCGATCGCCTCCGCTGCTCTCCCCTCTCTCGTGACTTTCTTGTTGCTCCAGGATTCTGGTGGTTACATAAAGGAAGGAGAAGAGCCCAGCGAGCTCCCTCTGCTCCACGCCTGCCTCCACCACCGTACCGTACCCGCGGATATTTCAGCTCATCCCTGAAGAGAGGTGAGATCGATTGATCCCTCCCCTCCCCCACCCCCTTCTTCCTCCTCTCCCCCTCGCTCTTCCCACCTCCCTGACGACAATCGGAACCCTCGTCGTCGTCCCGCCGGTAGCTGGGGCTAGGTTTCGCGGGGAAGCTAGCTAGTGCGGCGCGCGAGGTCTGGGGCGGCACTGGGAAACCGCGCTCCGGCTGCTATCTATGGTTCGTTGTGTGGATTGATATGTTTTCGTTCGTCCCATATTCGGATATTCCTATCAGCTTCTTCCTTGTGGTGCGTTGGTTGATTAAGTTCTTCTTGGGATTTGGGCGAGATCGGTTTCGTTTTCCTGCCTCCTCCCTCCGCTCTTATTTTTCTCATCTCTCTTACACATAGCTCTAGAGATAGTACTACTACTGAGGTGAGTAAGTAGAGCAGCGCGAGATTTTTCTTTTATCCTCTTTTCAGTCGTCGTCGATCGATCGCCGCCAGTCCGGCCGGTTCCATTTCAGCTCCATCTTTTTTCTTTTAATTTCCAGGTGGGTTTTCTGGTTCCACACACACACACCCATCTGCCCATCAGCTCTTCTATCTTTATTTTCAATCTGAGCTCGCCGTCGCAATGCAGTTTGCAGCTGATGGCCAGGTCCTGCTGGAGCTGGAGCTGGATCTGTTTGCTCCACCAGTATGGATGATTTCTTTCCTTGCTCGCGCTGGATTTCCAGCTCGATCGTTCTTTCCTATCTGCATGCATGCGCGGCCGGGTTACTTTCCTTTGAAGTATACATGGATCGCATGCATCAATCGGTTCCATGTTTATGCATGACGAATGTTTCATTCCTTGTTTTTACTGATCTGCTTCCGTTTTGCAATGATCCAGCAGCACCAGTAGTGCATGACATGCAGATCCTTGCCTTGCTTGCCGTTTTTCGCCCCGGAATTTAAACAGAAAGCACGATATTTTCTCATCAAGTATAGTGCTACTCCCGGGAGTAGTATGGAGTACTTTCTACATGCAGCAATAATGCAATCGTTCAGCTTCTTCTCTTGTGCAGACTGCAAAACAGCCGTTGCTTTTCTTTCCCCAATTCTGCTGGGTGGTAGTGGTACTAGCTGCCTGGAGTAGGAGTACACTTCAGGTAGGAGTAGTGGTTCTTATCTCTGGGATTCTGGTACTCTTTTGGCAGAAAAGAGGATACAAAAGCTGCAAGATCTCCTGTCAATTCAGTATAGTTCAGTACATGGAATTTTTCCCTTTTCTACCACCGTTTGACGTTTGTACTGCATTGTGTATTCTCTCACCCTTGTGTGCAGTAACTAGGAGTAGGTGGCTTGGTGAGCCAGCAGCTGCTACCTCACTATAGGCCTATGGCTACTTTCACTGAGCCCTGGTTTAGTTGGACAAAGTTGGATTTTGGGGTTACTGTAGCACGTTCGTTTTTATTTGGCAAATAGTGTTCTATAATTAGGCTCAAAAACGTTAGTCTCTATGGCATTTCCCACCATACTGGCATGCAAACATTCTACTTTTTTTACTGATTCTCACACCATTACACCAATGTGTTGCCTTCATCACTGTCTCGCTGTGAACTGGGGTTAATTTGGTTCTTCTTTTGGGTGGTTTGTAATTGGAAAAGATTAATGTTGCACTTGTATTAGTACTTTCTTATTACACCTTGCCTATTATTTTATGCTTAGCTTTTTTTTACCAACTCAAGAATTGACTACTACTATTTTAGTTCATTCTATTTATCTTAGGCTGTTCACTTTATTTTCTTCTCCAGGTGACAAAAGGAGAAGGGACTCTCTCAGATCAGATGCATGGGGCCGGGGTCCCTTGAGTCCCAGAGTCCGTTTCGGTTACTAGCTTTTGGCAGAAGGAAGGTCTGCTCGGCGGCGCCTCGATCGAAACAGATACAGCCACACCTGCCCACCCGGCAGCAGAACCATAACTCCTCTCGCTCTGATCAGCAACGATCGACCTCATCATGAACTCGCGAGCTTACCAGTTCCAGCTCCAGGTTGCTGAGGCGGCGGCGGCGGCTCCAGTTGTTCATGCCGCAGAAGGCGGCGAGCCCGAGGTCACCCCGAAGGCTCCGCTGCTGAATATCCAAGCCCAAGGCACGGCGGCGCGCCAAGGCAGCGGCCTTGCTCAGACGACGACGATGGGGACAATTGGCAACGCCGAGGCTACGGCTACCAAGTGCCCCGAGTGCCCCAAGTGGTTCGCGTCGGAGAAGGCCATGTTCGGGCACCTGAGGAAACACCCGGAGAGGGGCTACAAGGGGGCCACCCGTCCGACGGCGACGGCCAGCGACGCCGCTGCCGCTGCCGTGGCTGGAGACAAGAAGCCGACCAAGAAGGTGCCGCGGAAGGCGACTGCTGGCGTCCCGGCTATCAACGTGGCGGCCGCTGCTGCGACGAAGGCGTGGGAGGAGGCCGAGCTCTCAACCAAGTGGCCAGCCTCGGTGAAGCGCGGGCGCACGCCCGTGGCTCCGGTGCAGGTGAGCAGCTGCAGCGAGGAGGAGGAGGAGGCTGCGATGATCCTCCTGGAGCTGGCCTCCTCCAGCCGCACGTCGTCCGAAACCCAGCAGCATCAGTCTGTGGAACCGGTGCGTGCCCACGACGCCGTCTCTGGCCACCAGATACAGATGTCGGTTGTCGAGGAGCCCATGCTTCTTGACCATCCCACAGAGGCTGAGCAGCAGATCGTTCAACTGGAGAATGCCCTGGGGCTCAGCGCGGAGTCCCAGACGCCCGCGGTCAAGCAGGTCACGGACCTGGTGATTACCACAGAAGCTGTCCTGATCGTGGTCCCGGCGAACAACAAGCCCATCTTCCCCAGTCTCGACTCTGGCGCCGGCGACAAGATGAAGGCCAAGAAGCAGCGCCGGGTCATGAATCCCGAGCAGACGGCAGCATCGACGCCGCCGCCGCCGCCTCCTCCAGAAGGCGCCGTCATCCGCACGCCGCCGGCGAGGCGCATACCGTCGCCGGCGTCGGACAAGAAGCACACGTGCCAGACCTGCGGCAAGTCGTTCCCCACCCACCAAGCCCTAGGCGGCCACATGGCCAACCACGTCAAGGGCGCCAAGACCACCAGCGCGCGGCACGACGACCTCGCCGCGGCCCAGGCCAAGCACAACATCTTGGCGCGCCGCGACCAGCAGAGCGCCGGCAACGGCAACGGCAACGGCAACGTCACCATCCCCGCCAGCGCTGGCGCGGGCGCGGGCGCGTTGCAGGAGCGCCAGGACGCCCAGCCGCCACCGGCGCAGGCGCCGACACCGCAGACCGCGCCGACGCCGCAGGCCGCGGCGCCGCACGTGTGCGACGAGTGCCACCTGATCTTCCCCTCCGGCCAGGCGCTCGGCGGCCACAAGCGGAAGCACTGGTTCCCGGAGAAGCAACAGGCCAAAGCGGCATCGGCATCGGCACCGGCGCCGGCGCCTGCGCTTGCGCCGCGGGACTTCGACCTGAATGAGATGCCCAAGGAGGGGCAAGGGGAGAACAACAATTAGCCCAAGCCATCACCCATCATCAGCAATTCAGCATATGCCTGCTTTAAAATCCGTGCTGCCGAAGCAAGCAGTATCAATTTTGAAGAGAAATTACAGGAGGTGTCAGTGCATTTTGTCCTAGTTTGTACTGTGTGAATTAGGAGGCCACAGTTCCATTGCTAGTTCTGTCTGAGTTGTGTCTGTCCGGTTATGCAGGATGTAAAATGTTCTGAATTCTCATGTGTACCGGCTACTCGATCGATCAGCTATAAGAACGAATGGTCCTGCAGGTTTCCTGTTGTGAGTTCACTGGGTTGTGACAAAAAGTACAATATGGTGTGGTGTGAGGAATTTAAAGGTCAAACACTAGTTTATTACTCCCGCACTCCCTAATAATAATAATAAAAATAATAACATTTATGATATCAAATAAATATCATTAGTTTTTTCATTAATTCTATTTTTACAGTATATCTATTTAGGGCATGTTTGGCTGGTCTGAAAGTTTTAGACTAGCCGGCTGGTTTGGCTTGTTCCCCTCATGTGCTACAGTGTATCTTTCAGCCGCTACAATATTTTTCTCTCACAAAACCAGCCGCTACAGTGTTTTGTCTTCTTTTTTCAGACAAGCGAACGGGGCCTTAATGCCATAAATCTTCGTAGTTCTCTCTGTAAATTTGGTCAAATCTGATATGTTTTGACTCTCGAATAAAGTTAAAATGATTTATAATTTAGGACCAAGAGAGTTTTTTTTTAGGAAAGTCAAACTATTTCTGTTTAAAATTTTAGAGGAAGGCTGTCCAAAATCAAACACAAGCTCTTCTCAAGCGCGCACTAGCTGTGCTTTCTTCCAGATCTTATAAAGCTCGGGTCCTGCTACAATTACTGTCCATGCCTTATTTTCCCACACTAGTGTTCTGATTGATAAAAACAGCCTGACTAATGGATCTGAAAGTACTTCTAGATGTAGATCAGTGGGTCTGTCCATGCCTTATTTTCCCACACTAGTGTTCTGATTGGTAAAAACAGCCTGACTAATGGATCTGAAAGTACTTCTAGATGTAGATCAGTGGGTAATACTTAACTGATACAATACCTTGTTAAGTACCTCACTAGATAGCGTGCCCGTGCGTTGTTACGGGATAACTAACAATTTATACTAAAAACACACGGATCGCACGATAAGATAACAATACTGTTAAATTAAATACTAACGTTAAAGTGACATTTAATCCAAAAAACAAAGTTTATGAATTTAACACAGTCACGGAGTGCGCGGCGTCGCAGGCTCACAAGCTCTAGAGCTTCCAGAGATTGGGTCGAATCCAAACTAGAGCCTTGGAACCCTGCATCTTTTCCTGTACGGGCTTCATTTCGGATACGCTGGTAGCAATATCAACGATCTCCAGTCGATGGACCACGTTGTATGGATCCCCATACAATGGCTCAGACATGTAGATTTTGTTCTCCTTGTACTTGGATACACTTATTCCACTTAAGCTTTTATTGAAATGTTTAGACACGAACAGTGTCTGATCACCGATGTTCCTCACCCTGGACCACTCCGACGTACGGTCGTGGAGGTTGCACTTGTAGATCGCGCTGCTGTAGGTGAAGCTCTGTGTCTCGTGGAACGTGCTCACCATAGCACCCACAATGTGCAGCTCACCGTTTGATTCTGTGTAGCTGCGGTGGCGAGCCCCCGCAGTGGGCGGCAATGATGGCGATGGCGTCGCGGTTGGAGTAAGCGCCGGCGGCGTTCTTTGCTGTGAGACGAGATTTCTCCAAGCAGATCGATCGCCAAGAACTTGTCTTGGCGGTGGATGATGGACCCCACGGAGAACTCCAGTTTGGTGTCGAGCAGCGTCCATGCGCTGTCGACTCCAACCTGGCAGAACGCGACCTCCGTGGAGCACCAAGCATGGCCATGGCCACACACTCGCGGCCGGCGGCGTCAGGCGACGTCGAGAGCATGATCTCACGGAAGAACACGTCCCTCATGTCTTCTAACTTGATGGCTCCGCCTGCGGCATCCGCGTCCCCGTAGCCGTTGGTGGGATGGATGACCCACCGGCCATGGACCCTAGACACGTGTTCCGATGAGGATGCCGCCACGGCGTGTTCGTTTGCTGGCGGGAGCTCAACGCGGGAGGCACAGGCACCGACGAATGGATTCAGCAGCGTCATAGACGCCGCCTTGTCCATGAGCGCCAGCCACCCACACGAGGAGCCGCGCGCCACCGTGCCGTGCACGTCGGGCAGCGTCTTGGACAAGACCTTCTTCTCTGGGACGCAGTAGAAGCCGACGCGGTCCGAGTCGGGGTCGAACGGGAGCAGCAGGAGCCGCCCGAAGGTCGCGAATGGGACCGCGGCGCGCCATGGCAAGCGGATCGAAAGGACGCCGCGTCGTGGCCTGACGTGAGACGCTGCCTGATGGACTCGAGGAGATCCTCTGGCAAGCCGGATCTCTAGTCAGGGAGAGGTAGGGACCTTCTCTTGGGATTGGGAGGCTGAGCCATGGAAGACAGATGACATCAACTATGGTTCACACAAGAAACAACAAGCGAGGGCGATGGAACACGTGAGCGTGAAACCAAATGAAAGGAGAAAAAAACTGTCGCTTTTGCAAATTCAAAGAGGTGAAGTAATTAAATGTAGGCATATTTGACAAGGTTCTCAGAAATACAAAGATGTTCCTTTTGTCTTAATTATCTTTCCTTCTATGTTAATTATCTTTTCTTTTGCTCGTTGCCATGTATGCTGGTGCATGCAAACATGCAATGTGTATATGGATAGCACAATAATTTTCTACTTCTTATTTTGTCGTGATTCCTCTATCACATGACAGACAATATTCAATCAAAGAGAATGGCACGATCAATCAGTAATTAAGATGTCGTGGGATCGCAGGCGTGGGCAGACGGACGAACCAAAATAAATGTCGCACCAAAAAATATCCACACTTTGTTCTTTTTAGTTGTAGGAGATTGAGCGCAGTAAAGACCATGGCGCCACCGATGAGGTAGCAGCGACTTGGAGGCGCAGTCCAGTTGTGGCGGCAAAAGCGATGGCGCTTTCCGTCGCTTACAGCGCGCCCTTCTAGATCGTACTTGGGCTAGGACGTCGGTAGGGCGCTGGCGGCTATGGTGAATCTCGTGACTCGAGCCCTAGCCTCCACCTCCTATTTATTGCGCTGCGCGGTGGGGGCCCATCAGCCAGAAGAACGACTGGGCGCCCCCGATCAGGGCGCGGATCAAGGGCCCAATTGGCCGTTGGGCCAAGTTGGTGGAGATCAATCCTAACATTCTCCTCCTTGATCTCACCTTATGACTTAGACTTAACTTACTTTATCTTTTCCCATTCCATCACAGATCAGTGCATAGAGCGTGCCTCATCGTCACGGTCAGTTGCCAATAGATTTAACAGCTACAATGCATCTCTCTATTTTGAAATAGATTCTCAACTAGGCCCTTAGTATCTAGAAATTATAAGCTTTCCCATAAACCCATGCCAAATGTGTGTTCTCTGAATGCACTGGTTGGTTAGCATTTGGTAAGCGAATTTGCAAGTACTTGCTTGGTACTTATATGCTCAATGCTTTTAAAATGATTCTGAATTTTCTCCTTTACAACATATAACTTAATGTCAATGTGTTTGGCAGCACACTTGACTTGTTGTCTTAGGAGTTAACTACTTTAAATAGTTATTGCTGTTGACTACCATTGTTAAATCCGAGTACTAATTCCCTTAACCTGCTTTTGCCTGTTTCTTAAGCCTCATGACAAGCTATACTATGGTATGCATTATTGATGACACCACGACAGTTTCTTTGGAGCTTTTCCACAATAATACTTCAACTGCGAGTGTTAACAACTATTGTGGATTTCAGTACACATCTCGCCAAGACTTAACATTTGTATCCTCAACTATTTGAGAGTATTTGTTCTTTCTTACTCAGCATGAGGCCTATGATACTTTGCAAAATTATAAGACATTCTCAACTCTATTCCAGTGATCTATACCTAGACTGGACTTCTGCCAAAATATCCCGGATACGTAAACTACGTCAGGGTAAGTTCTTACTTGTACTTATACACTCATCAAGCTTTCAACAGCTGAAGCATATGGAACCATGCTCATTTGATCGATCTCATATTGGTTTCTAGAACACTTAAAGTTTCTAAATCTATTACCCTTGACTATAGGAGCAGGCATATGTTTACTCGCATGCATACTTTATTTTTTTAGAATCTTTTCTAAGTATGCCTTTGCGATAGTCCTAATACCCAATTTTCTTCTATCTCGGTGAATTTCGATTCATAAAACCAATGACGCTTCACCAAGATCATTCACATTAAAATTTGAGGACAAAACTTCTTCTCCAATGACAGATTAACATCACTAATAGTGAGTAGAATGTCATCTATTCACAGGATGTGAAAAATAAATTTTCCATTCTTAAACTTCGCATAAACGCTATTGTCCTTCTCATTTTCTTTAAAACCCAAACTTTCTTATTGTTTTCATCAACTTCAAATACTACTGCCTAGAGACTTACTTTTAACCCATAAATGGATTTCTACAGGCGGCATCCCATACGTTATTTTCTTCCACGACAAAATCTTTGGGTTGTGCCATGTAAACGTTTTCATACAAATTCCCATTGATATAACTATAAATCGTAATGTGCCATTAACAACATTATGATTGTAAAAGAATCCTTGCATAAGACTAGAGAGAAAACTCTCATTGTAATCTCTTCATTCTCTTTGCGTAAAGCACAACTTGTAGCAATATGCTTTACTATTTTGGCTTCATTAGGAATTACTTCTAAGTCCCAAACATCGTTGGTATTAGTCGAATTTATTTTAACTTCCATAGTTTCTTGCCATTTAAACGAGTAAACGCTTCTCATGGCTTCTTCAAATGAGGTGGGATCACCCTCCATTTGAATTTCTTTACTTAACATAGACTTCATAGTCATCAGAAAAACTGATTTACTAATTCTTTGAGACATTCTGGGGCCTCAGCTATTGGTACTTTCATATAGGGTTGTTGTTGCTCTTTATTGCCAAGAGGCAATTGATTCTACAGAGCTCTATATTACAAGATCTTTGTTTTCATTATTCATCTTCTTCGAACAGCTAACAACAGGTGTTGTATTAGTCATACAACATCAGCAGGTATTGAGAAACTTGTTGCTCCTGAGTCATTGGAGTGAGGACACAGTCCCTCTTTTCTTCAAGTCTTAGGTCTCTACATACCTCTACATACTATGCTCCCCAAGATCTTCCTATCTTTTCTAAAGATAGTGTATCTTTAAATATCTTATTTTGGGTTTAACATGTTAAAACCTCATATGACGCTTTAAGCACCACCTTAATATCTTTGAGGCTTACTACGCTATCTTCCTGTCGAAACTTTAAAAGGTCCAAGAATTTAGCTATTTCTCTGCTTAGGGGTATATTGTTGTGACCGTTGTACTCCTTCAACGGTCGCATTCATCTTAATTAATCTTTATCTCACTGTTAATGAAGAGTATCTTTCTTAATTGATCTTAATATTCTCCCCCTCGAAATATGGCATGAACTTTACTGCCATAATTTTGAGAACTATTCAGAAAATCTGTGAACGAGGATACACTTATAACTTACTTCATTCACATGATTATGTCATGTAAACAAAGTTATTTCTTGATCCGTTTAGGGGTACACTTTTTTCTTATTTCACTTCAAGAACTCAACGAGGTCTTTCATTAGCAGTACTTTTGAAAGTCACGCTTGCATCTTTTCTTATCTTTTGGTTAGTATTGACCATGACGATGCATTTCTATTGTGCCACGGTCAATACTAGGACAACATAAGAGCTATCCAAACTTCTCTCGCTATGCGGGATACAAAACATGCGAATCATCACAAACTTCTCCCGCCATGCAGGATTGACTAGCATATGTACTATGCCAAAACTTCTCCCACCATGCGATTAATCTATACCCAATTTAATGTAACGAAAACTTAGTCGTGACAACAAAAACATTCACTTATTTCTTTATTTTTCAATTAAATCTTCCCATTGGTTCTAATTTAATTAGAAAATTAGTAAACTAACAACCAAAAAATAGTCCTGAACTGGCTTGACTCAAGCCTTTTCATTCACATAGCCCAGCAATGCAGTCCGTTGGCTTGCAGCCAAGTGATCTCGTCGGTTAAAATAGAAACATACAAGGTGCTTCTGCATCAATTCTACATCACCGTTGGACAGAAAATAGAATTAATGCATAAAACTCATAAATCAACTTGAAATACATATAACTACTCTTCAAAATTAAATTCTCCCGTTGGTTCAAATTTAATTAGAAGATAATCAACAACATTGCAGCAGAAACTTGATAATAAAATACATTCTATTAATTTAGGAGCATTTCTTGGTCTTTATATACTCTCTGAAAAATTGATCATCTTGGTGTAAAATTTATCAGAGATTGAAACTTTAACCTTAAACTCATTATAATATTATTATCATCAACGTTGGTCAGATAATAATAATACCATAATTTAACATAAATAAAAATAGACTATTCCTCTAATTTAAATTTTCTCGTTGGTTCCAATTTAATTAGAGGATAAACATAATCATAATTTAGTAAATATAACTGCTATTCAAATTAAATTCTCCCATTGGTTCGAACTTAATTGGAAGATAATCAACATTAAACTTTGCAGCAGAAACATGAAAAAATTCTTTATCTACTTTTCAGAAGCATTTTACTTTACTCATCAACTCTTTGGAAAAATTATCCCGTTGGTTCAAATTTTGACAGAGATTCAAAATTTGACAAAATTCATCAAAATTGCTTCTGAAAATAATAAAACAAAACTCTGCGTTTACTATTCATTTGGCCCTTTGGAAAAAAAAATCTGTGGCCCAGTCCGACGCTGCAGCATGGCCCGATCTTGTGACCGCCCTCTGTCATCGCAGCCCCAACGCCGCAAAAATGGCCCATGATTTGCCGTACGCTCACAAGCTGCCTCTCCCAAATCCCAGTCGCAACCTAGACCTGGGCTGGGAAACAACTCGCCCGACTGGGCCTAATTTGGTCCGAGCACTGCGAGCCGTCGATCTGCATAGGATGGTTGTCCGCACATCTCGCGTGTGTAAAAACCCACCGCGGTCACCTCGCGTGGAAACCCTAGTTCGTTTGCTTCCTCTGCTTCTCTCTCTTACTGCCGCAACGACTGACTCTCTCCTTTCTCACCCAGCAACATGGCGATCGGAGATGGCGGTGCCGCCGCCGCTAGCCCCCTCGCCGGTGTGTGCGCCCACCGTAGGGTGAGCGCGCCGCCGTCGAGCGGTCTAACGACGGCACCCTGAGCGCGTGTGCGCGGCTCCCCAAAACCCTAGAGCACATTTTCTCCTTACCCTTCTCTCTCTATGCCGCAGCACAACGGAAAAGGAGAGCAGCGGAGCGCCGCCGCCGCCGGTCCCCTCGCCGGCGCGCGTGCTCGCCCTAGGCTAAGTGCGCCGCCGTCGAGCTGTCTAGGCGACGGTGCCCTAGTCTCCCACACGCGCTGCGGTTGGGCTCGCCCTAAAAACCCTAGCATTTTCCATTCCCCTTTCTCCTTTGTCAGCTCTTAGTGTAGCAGACGCCAGAGAAAAAGTGTGGCGTCGCCGCGGGGCCCCTCGTCGGAGCACGCGCTCCCCGGTGGATGAGCGCGCCGCCGTCGAGCAATCCTGTGATGGTGCCCTTGGCCGGGCTCACACGCGCATGGCGACGAGCGCGGCTCGGCCATCTCCCGGGGGTGCTTCTCCCCTAGCGCGGCGGTGTTGATGGTGGTGAAGAAAACCAGGAAGCTTCCTTGCCCTCTCCATCCGTTCCCTTCTAGGGTTAGTTAGGGTTTCGGGTTGGAGTTCGATCCGATTTGAATCACTTCTTTCTTGATTTCTTTTCTGTTTTCTACCCCAAACTGGATCTACCCACTAGCAACCTGGCTTTGATACCATTGATGGATCTGAAAGTACTTCTAGGTATAGATCAGTGGGTAATACTTATCTGATACAATACCTTGTTAAGTACCTCATTGAGCGCAGTCGCGACCATGGCGCCGCCGACGAGGTAGCAGCGATGACGTGGAGGCGCGGTCCAGACGTCCAGTGGTGGCGGCGAAGGCGATGGCGCTTCCCGTCGCTTACAGTGCGCCTTTCTAGATCGGACTAGGGCTAGGACGTCGGTGGGAAGCTGGCGGCTACGGTGAACCTCGTGACTCGAGCCCCAGCCTCCACCTCCTATTTATTGCGCTGCGTGACAGGGGCCCATCAGCCAGAAGAACGGATGGTTGGCCGTTGGGCCAAGTTAGTGGAGATCAATCCTAACCTGTCCGATCCTGTTGTCGATCGATTTTCATACAACTCAGTTTTTACAAGGAAGCATGAGATTTTTATCAGATGAGAAGAAAGGAAAATTACTAGAAAACGTACGGTTGCACCACGCATCCCATCTAAAGACACATCTAAAGACAACTCAACGGCATTGGTAGCGGTTCGTTGCATGGTTGGAATGTCAAATGTGTGTTCTCTGTAATCTACACAGGTTTCTATGGACCCTGGGTCCATTCACTCTCCAATGCAACCCCTCACGGATGGATCAGACGTGGCGCATAAAAAAATAATCAGACGCTCAAGGTTTTTTTTTTTCATAAATTGGAGCTTCATTCATTCATCAAGGAATAGGGGGATTACAATCTTCAGTCAGCAGACGCTGGATGCAGGTCGGGGCACTTTGCCACTCGCCCAGCCTGATCTCATCTGTGACCTGCTTAGCTAAAACATGGGCTACTCGATTACAAGCTCTATTTGTACATATCAACATGAAATCAAGGAAACCTGAACTAACATCACGGATCTCCTTCAAGATTGGTGCAAGGAACGATCTCTGGAAATCCCCCGAGGCCCATAGCCTGACAAGCTCCTGACTGTCCGTTTCTATTTGCAGCCTCTGCACAGATTTTTCCATGGCAAATTTAACACCATCGCGGCAGGCCAATGTCTCCCTCATCAACGCATCCAGTCCATGGGGGTACCAGCATGCTTTGCCTCCTTCAAAGTTGCCCAGTGAGTCCTGCAGAACAACTCCCGTAGCCCCCTGATTGACGCCAGGACAGAAGGCCCCATCGGTATTGCATTTGGACAATCCTTCTGGTGGTGGCTTCCAAACTGTATGAGTAGACACCAGTCGCAGCTATTTCTTTGACTGAATAATCTGCCATAAATCGTGTGCCAAATCAACAGCCCACTGCACTGCAATGCGAAGCGATCCTTGAGTCTCACCATGGCGGCGTTTGTTTCTTTGCATCCAAAGTGAGTACATTCCAATGATGAAGAGGCCCCGCTCCTTCTCTGAACAAAGATCAGCCATCAACAAATCAGACGCCCACGTATGTGTGTGTAAGCGGGGCAATTTTGCTCCAGTTATGGATTGAATTTCCCGCCAAAAGAGTCTTGCCGTGGTGCATTCAATCAAAATATGTCTGATAGACTCCTTTTCAACTCCACACACATCCCAAAAAGCTGTGGGTTCCATATGTCGCTGGTTTAGCACTGACTTAGCCCACAAGAATTCATGTAAAACTCGCCACAAAAAAACTTTAACTTTAGGCAGAACATCATACGCTCAAGGTGATACCGAGAATCTGTTAACTTCCTACATTCAAGGGTAATTGTGCATGGAATAAATTGCATGCGTGGTGGGTCCAGCATCACACGGTTGTGATTTTTTTCATGCACCACGTGTCATCCATCTGCGAGAGGTTGCATTGGAGAGTGAATGGACCCCGGGTCCATACAATTTAATTCCGAACGCTGACGCCCGTCCAAGGGCGCAACGCAACTGCAACCTGCACAGCTAGAACTCCATGCATTGTCCCTGGCTGGAGAAAAATTCTATACATATGCGTGTACACATTGTCCCACGTGCAGCACCCCTTGAATGTCATCCACGTACGTGTCCTAATCGGTGCTCCGTTGATCGTCCTTCGCACAACACCGCCATCCTGCTGGACCATGGCCGGTCGTTTCGCAAAATCTACAATCATACTTGTTTGGTTCTATCGTCTTCGTAAGTTTCTCATTTAGATCCTGGATCTTTATTCGGATGTCAAAGCTAATTTAAATGGATCTAGACTCGTGCTCAAATGCTAAGCCATGCTAATGACCTATGAGACAAGGGGGGCAGGGGGCGGCAGGGGCCATGACCCCCTAACAACACAACATTTTTTTTAATATACAGTTTAACAGTCTATATTTATATTGAAAAAGATATGATAACAATTCTTGTCAATTGTCATATATATTTATTGATTCTTCTAAACAACAAAAACATGCAAAACATCTTTATAATAAAATATTTTGATTCAACTAAAGCGTGTTTGCCTACCATTTTATTAAGACACATTTAATGGAATTTTAGGTTTTACTAAATACGTACTTGCGTTTCTTTATGCTTCACTAAATACATATTTAACTATTAATAGCAATTCGGTGGTTATTAATACTTTTATCACAGTAGTGTTCTAAATAGCAAACTATAACATTTAGCAAAGAGGCCTCCTCAGCCGTTATAGCCTGCTATATCTCGCTATTTAGTATAACTATGTTGTAGCGGCAAGTGGTGTGAGCTGCTATAGCCCACTATTTAGAACACTGCTTTTATCATCATCAAGCTTATTGAATGGCACTATTATTATATGTCGGCTTCCTTTTTACTATGAATCGTAGTATGACATTGATGCTCACATGCATGCACAGACATTCGCCCTCATGAACATCTCACATCCAAGCCCACTATGAACACCTCTGAAATATTAAGCGGTCGATAGATTTCAAGATTCATGAGTCACCACACGAGCCTCGCTTTCAACAGATACAGTTGCCTCCCACGAGAAGAATAGCATTGTTAAATCATCAAATACTAAATAAATTGAGGAAAATAGAAGCAACTGCATCGATAACTAACCCGGATGGTTAACTTCCACCACAGAACCTAAATAGATGAGCTACACCCCTGTATGAGGCCCATGTATTGGCTTCATATCTCCCCATTTGACCATTAGGCCCCTATAATCTTCACTATCTACCACTTCTTTCTTCTCTCCATTATAGAATAGGGCATGACGGTGAACTCTGGTGGATTTTGACCGACGCCGAGCACAACGATGATGAGGTCTACTCCGCTTGACTCTCCATGGTCTCTGTGCATGCTTAGGTGGGGACGACCATGGGGTCCTCGTGAGGGATCAGGGTCTTTAGTGTGCACGCCATAGCCCACATATAGATTATGTATAAACCATGTCAATATCCGAGGTCGCTTGAAACTTCTAATTTTTTAATTTAAAATGTAGGAGTTTAATGAGAATTTTTGGCACTCTAAATCATTTTAGATAAAAAAAAATTGTCAACTATAAAGTTGTGGATCTCATTGAGCTCTACAAGTTTGATATAAATTTTATCTTCGTCCGATTTCATATACAAAAGTTATGATTTTTTTAGATAACTATTAAGGGTTGTGGTATACTAGTTATGAGCATAATGATCATTTTTAACTTCTTTCTCTAGCATCCACTCCTAATATTATTTTAATATTCGTAGTGTCCAAGAGCTAATTGCCACAATTAAAAAGTGTCCTTTAACAAAGATAATAGTGTTAAATAGTGTCCATCAAAAACATTAAATGATGTCTGTCGGTGTTTTGGACCGGCGGGTCCTCAACCAACGAGTGAGAATGTACTGCGTGTCCCTATCACGGATGGTGATGCAAAGAGACACAAGGTTTATACTGGTTCAGGCAATAGGTGCCCTACGTCCAGTCTGGGAGAGCGATCTTGTATTCCTTGCACCGAGGTGCTCGTAGTAGGGGTTTACAAGCAGGGCGAGAGAGGGAGTTAGTCCCAGGTCTCTGCGTAGAGCGGCGTGGGTTGCTTGAGATGTTGATCTCTTGCATGGAGGGAGCGTGTGTATTACAGAGTGTTGTTCGTTGCTTGCGCGTGTGTGTCTATCTGAGCGAGGTCTCCGTGAGTGTGTTGGGTGTGTGCTCCTTTAGAAACGGCCTCGGTCACTCCCTTTTATAGTTGAAGGGGGGGACATGGGTGATACATGTGTTCGCTACATGGTGTTTTGTGAGCGGAGGCGGTATGTCCGAGCCCTGCAGCTCGTTACTGTGGCGATATGGTCGATGGAGCGGTCCTGTCCTTGGTACTCTCGAGCGACGCGCCGATCACGCCTGGTCTTGTGCGACGTGGGAGCTCCTGTGGTGGCAGGCGTACCTTCTTCTATTGGAGGCGTGCTGGTCGCTGTATGTTTGACCGGTGTGGAGTGCCGAGGCCGGGTTGATGCGATGGCACGGGTGTGCTGACTCCGAGGACACAGGAGCTCGGCCCTGTGCGCGACGTGGGAGCTCCTGCAGCCTGACGCAGGGTATGGCGCGTTCTGTGGGCGACGCGCCGAGGCCGGAGTGTTGACAACGTAGAGAATCGAGGCCCAGTCGATGCAGAGGCTGAACCATCGTGGGGGGCTCGGCGGGCACAAGTCCCGAGGCTACAGGAGCCCGAAAGCGGATAACCGAGGCTCGGAGGGAGCAGTTGGTCTTGTTCGTTGATTCCGAGGCTACAGGGACCTGTACTTGACTCTCCACGCCACACCATCCTTGGAGCAGGTGGGGTTAGGCAGCACAGTGCTGCATGGGTGTCAGTCGTGGGCACAGTGCCGTGCACAGCGACCGATAACCCCTGCCCCGTCCTGTCCCGGACTGCATGGCGCCGATGTGACTCCCGTCCCGTCGGCCACTCTGCTGTACTGCGTCGACGTGCGGCTGACGTTGCCAGAGTGGTTGGACGCGTTGGTTGGATATGACATCCTGTCAGGGAAATTGGTCAAGGCGGCGGTGATGGGGTCAATGTCGAGCCGGCCTCGCGCGAGTCGGTAACTGAGAGTTCATTCGAGGCCTCATGGCGCGGGGCCTCGAGCGAATCGGAGAATCGGTACCTCATCTGAGGCCTTTCGGGCGGGGCCTCGGGCGCGGCAGAGAATCGGTACCTCGTCCGAGGCCTCGAGCGACGGAGGCCTCGGGCGAGGCGGAGAGTCGGTACCTCATCCGAGGCCTTGCGTCGTGGGCCTTGGGCGAATCGGAGAATCGGCCGAGGCCTCGTGGTTGTCTCTTGGCTTCGATATTTACAAGGTCTAAGCAATTTTTTCTAGTTCTTGCTTAGGGTACCCCTTTCTATGGTATCCGACAGTAGCCCCCGAGCCTCGGGGGGAGTGCGGGCACTCTCCCTGAGGTTTTGACGAGACTTGGCTCGCAGCAGCTCCCGTCGGGATTGTGTTTTGTGCTAGAGGCCTCGGTGGGTACGCGCGAGCGCACTCGCCGGGTGTAGCCCCCGAGGCCCTGGAGGAGTGGATTTACTCCTCTAGGGGCTTTTTCGCTGTTGAGTGAGGGGTTTTATCGCGTTTGCCGAGCCCCTGAGTGCGAGTTCAGGTCGCTGGGTCTTGGCTTGGTTGCAAGAAGAGCCCCCGAGCCTTTACGCGGAGCAAGAGGGTGATCAGGAGTTTCCCTGTCATTTTTGGGCGGCCCTCGCGTGTCCTTTTTGTTCGAAAAGAGGGGTGGAGTATGCCAGGCTCCCTCGGTGGGCGCGAGCAGTGACACCTCCGGTGAGCTGTTATCGGGTAAGTCCAAGTGGAGGCCCGTGCCCCATTCGATAGGGGTCGGCTAGCGGTCCAGAGACGCACTCCAAAAGTACCAGAGGGCTTCTCTAGTGGGTCCTAGGGCCGTTCGGTTGGTCCCAGGGGCTCGACGTCTCCCTTCGGTGGGATCCCATTCAGAGACCTCCCTTTCGGTCTCGGACACGACTTAGGGCATCCCAAGCAATTGCTTGCTTGGGTCTCGGCCATGCACGGGCTGGCCCATAGTCATCCCTGACTCTGTTTGTCCTAGGGCGGCTGTCGAGACCCGTGGGGGCCCAGCCTTCGAACCCCTGGACCGTAACGGGCTCGGAGCCCAGTTCCTTAGCCTAAAAGGAATCGGTTTGGTTGCAGGGAGAGCCCCCGAGCCTCTGTGTGGAGCAAGAGGGCGATCAGGAGTTTCCCTGTCTTTTTTGGGCGGCCCTCGCGCATCCTTTTTGTTCGGAAGGAGGGGTGGAGTATGCCAGGCTACCCTCGGTGGGCGTGAGCATTGACACCTCCGGTGAGCTGTTATCGGGTAAGTCCAAGTGGAGGCCCATGCCCCATTCGATAGGGGTTGGCTAGCGGTCCAGAGACGCTCTCCACAAGTACCAGAGGGCTTCTCTAGTGCGTCCTAGGGCCGCTCGATTGCCCCTGGGGGCTCAGTGCCTCCCTACGGTGGGATCCCATTCAGAGACCTCCCTGCCTGTCTCGGACACGATTTAGAGCATCCCAAGCAATTGCTTGCTTGGGCCTTGGCCATGTACGGGCTCGCCCATAGTCATCCCTGACTCTGTTTGTCCTGGGGCGGCTGTCGAGACCCTCGGGGGCCCAGCCTTCGAACCCCTGGACCGTAACGGGCTCGGTGCCCAGTTCCTTAGCCTAAAAGGAATCGATTTGGTTGCAGGGAGAGCCCCCGAGCCTCTGTGTGGAGCAAGAGGGCGATCAGGAGTTTCCCTGTCTTTTTTGGGCGGCCCTCGCGCATCCTTTTCGTTCAGAAGGAGGGGTGGAGTATGCCAGGCTACCCTCGGTGGGCGCGAGCAGTGACACCTCCGGTGAGCTGTTATCGGGTAAGTCTAAGTGGAGGCCCATGCCCCATTCGATAGGGGTCGGCTAGCGGTCCAGAGACGCGCTTCACAACTACCAGAGGGCTTCTCTAGTGGGTCCTAGGGCCGCTCGATTGCCCCCGGGGGCTCGGTGCCTCCCTACGGTGGGATCCCATTCAGAGACCTCCCTGCCGGTCTCGGACACGATTTAGGGCATCCCAAGCAATTGCTTGCTTGGGCCTTGGCCATGTACGGGCTCGCCCATAGTTATCCCTGACTCTGTTTGTCCTGGGGCGGCTATCGAGACCCTCGGGGGCCCAGCCTTCGAACCCCTAGACCGTAACGGGCTCGGTGCCTAGTTCCTTAGCCTAAAAGGAATCGGTTTGGTTGCAGGGAGAGCCCCCGAGCCTCTGTGTGGAGCAAGAGGGCGATCAGGAGTTTCCCTATCTTTTTTGGGTGGCCCTCGCGCTTCCTTTTCGTTCGGAAGGAGGGGTGGAGTATGCCAGGCTACCCTCGGTGGGCACGAGCAGTGACACCTCCGGTGAGCTGTTATCGGGTAAGTCTAAGTGGAGGCCCGTGCCCCATTCTATAGGGGTCATCTAGCGGTCCAGAGACATGCTCCAAAAGTACCAGAGGTCTTCTCTAGTGGGTCCCAGGGCCGTTCGGTTGGTCCCGGGGGCTCGACGCCTCCCTTCGGTGGGATCCCATTCAGAGACCTCCGTTCCGGTCTCGGACACGACTTAGGGCATCCCAAGCTATCGCTTGCTTGGGCCTCGGCCATGTACTGTAATAGAACCGACCAATTATACGAGATTAAGTAAGAAAATCTTCCGCCAAAGCAGATCATTTAGCAAACTTAAACCCGTATAACCCGGTAGTCCGTGAAACCACGAAGGATTTCAAACCAATCGACATACAAACCAAGATCATATAAGTTTAGCAAGTACTGTCACACGTTACATAAAGTTCGCAACGACAGTTGATACATCAGAGTTTGGAACATAAAGTTATTACATACCAAGTTCGAACTGAAATAGCGAAAGCAAATCGTTTTAAAGCCACACACACACTTTTGATTCAGATACAGTGCCAGTATGTAGTCATCTCCAACAAAAGCATCAGATGAGAAATATGGAGTGACCATTTGCCCTTGGTCCTAGTTGTTAACCATCGCCGGGTACAGGTAGTTAATGCAATAGCCGTAGTACATTTGACCATCTGCAACAACAATGGGAACAACGCCCTGAGTACGAGAAGGTACTCAGCTAGACTTACCCGTCTTAAACCAAAATAAAACGACACCAAGGATTATGCAAGGCTTTCTTTAGTGGGCTAGCTGACTCTTTTGCGAAAGCATAAGTTATCATGAATAAACCATTTTAAGTACTTTGCATCATCTTTATTATAACCTATCCATCTAGGTAAGCACCTGTACTATAGCAATCACATGATTAACCAATAACATCCAGTTACCAATTTAGCTTAGCATAACTCACATCATCCAGATAACCATCATTGTTCCATAATAATTACTACGATGTCGTAGCTCAAGTCAAGTGCTCACTATCCAGGAGCGATGGCGATTCGAACCGATTTCTAACCAGCTGGTGATTTATTCCTCACACAAACCATGCTTCCCCTGCCAGGGTAGCTTAGATCACAAATGACACTTTTCGTAGCCACGGGATAATCTGGAGTCATGATACCGAGGACCGCCCATTGCCAGAAATCAGTCACACACACCCTTGGGCTCACTCTTGGCGCCCTGTCATACCCCCATCAAGACCAATACGCTTTTCTGTGTAGATCCGGCCCGAATAGTGCCACTAGCTTCATGCGGTCAAAAGGTACTTTATTCGGCCAGCCTAAATGTGAGGCATGCGTTCAACGTGACAAGAGGGACGAGCAACGATCGGTCCTTAATCGACACAGACGAAACTAATAGCACCCCGAACCCCATGCAGTTGCCTCCAACTATTCCGTCCGGTCTCCAATTCTCCATCACATATGGTTAATTCCAGGATATCATTCTTTCCATAGCCAATCTCTTCCAAAGAACCACCTATAATGTAGGTGACCGGGTATCACCGATCGCTACCGGTCTAAGCAAGGCTAAGCAGCTTATTCGATCCCCGACCTAACAGGTAAAAAAGGTAATAAGGTAGGCAAGGATAGTAATAAATGCATCAACGGTTTCAATCAACTCCTACAACTTAATGCAACAATATATAAACTCATATATATAGAAAGAATTGCTTTTATAAAGTAGGAGACTTAGAATGCTCGGGGCTTGCCTCGTTCGAACGAACTAGGCTGGTGATCCACGCACTCCGGCAAGTCCTCTCCTTGCTCCTCTTCCTCCTGCACCTCCACATGCTGGACTTCTTAATGGATCTGTCCTAGTCTGCTCTTCCTGAACTGCTACTAGCAACTCCTCCTGCGATCCTGTATGATGCAGATGTATAAGTGCTAATGCATAGGTGCATCGGAAAGCTGACATGTAATGATCATGATGCATGAAATGTAGATGATCATGTTTAACTGTATCGGGCATAGTAGAGTAAAGCTCTTCTACAAGGTAGCCAACATCATCCAAGAACATGTACTACTATACTACTACTGCAACCACGGTACTAACATGCCAAGTCATCACATCAATCTAAGATGCTTCAAAAATACACCAAAGCCAACATTACTAACTAATCACGCGTTAAAGGAGATTTGTTTATTTCATGTGAAACTAGGGCTATAACAGAAACATATATCTCTGGTGCTCATAAAAATCTGAGAAAATTACAGTAGCATAGTACTATTCTAAGTAGACTACCATAAAATTTTCATTGCATTTAGATAAGTATAACAGCCTACACAAAAATGACAAGCTGTGGTAGATAATTGAGCATGAAAATACTTTGTACTACGAAAAGTGTCAAACAACAGATTTGGTATTTTTCCCATGATCTACAGAGCATACAATTTCTGTCCAAAAAGTTTCACCTACATGTATTATTCATATTTTTAGCCCTAGCAATTTTACAAGAAATCAGCAATTAATACACATAACCTACCTAGCCATATTTTTCCACATAACCTGCATGACATATATTTTTCACTGAAAGTACATCTCAAGAATAGACTAACAAATTTGGAAACATATTTTTCCGATACATATAGAATTTACTACACATTTCACAAGATATCAGCAATATCAAGAATTGAATAAAGCTCTACATTAAAGTAGCTCAAAAATGACATGCAATATTTTTATCATTTAGATCCGATGACAAGGAACACAACAAAATTTATTTCAACAAATTTGGAGCCATGTAACTCGAGATCTACATTTTACAAGCTTTTTAATCCATTTTTGAAATCATTTTATAAATCCTTTTAAAAAAACCAGCCGAAGAAAACGCTGGGTGCACCCGGATTTGAACACGCATGTACACACACACAGACTGACAACGGGCCCGGGGGTCAGCGGGACCCCACCCATCAGCCCCTGAGGCAGAGGAGGTCGCGCTGTCCGGCGGGAGCTCGCCATCGGCGATGTGACCGGCGACGAGGTCACCACCAACGTGACCACCTTGCCAACGCGGACACGGTAGTGCAAGTGGCAGGGCTAGAGGAGCTCGAGAGCGAGCTGGCCAGTGGCCATGGCGGCGCGGTGGTGCGGCTCACCATCGGCCGGCCATCTCCGGCCGAGAGGGGGCGCGAGAAGTGGCGTGGGAGCTTCACCGAGCTCGGGCGGTGCTCGTGCGCATGAAACGATAGTGAGAGGGAGTACGGAGGGGCGAGGTCCACAGAGCGGAGTGCTCCGGTGAGCTCGTCCATGACTCCGGCGAGGGATTCCCGGGGAAGGGGAGCTTCCCATGGTTTACCGAGGCGAGCACGAGGCGCGCGAGGAGGAGGTGGTGTTCAGGGCGAGATGGAGCGAGCTCAGGTGAACTAGCGCGGCAGGCAGGCTACGCTGGCCGGCGATGGCGCGATGGCGGAAGCGAAGGCCATGCTTTTGCTATGCGTTAAGCGGAGGAGAGAGCAAACTAGCAGAGTGAGGAGGAGCGCAGCGGGGTCGGCAGGTGAAGGCGAGCGCGTGGCGTAGCCGGGCCCACCGGGGTGCCACCCGTACGCCATCGCCGGTGTTCGGCGACCACTGCTGGCAATGGCTGCGGACTGACAGCGATGGCCTGTGTGTGCAACAAGCGAAGCGCGTGAAGGCGCTGGCAGGCAAGGGCTGGCTTTGGGCTGGGCGGAAAGGAGAGGCGGCGACCCAATAAGGTAAAAGCAGGATTTTACAAATTATTTTAAATTCCTTTTTCATTGAAACGAAATTTTGAACTAACTCAGAGCAGTTTCAAACTTTGGCCCAAAAATAAAAGTTGCTCAAAATTTTATTCTCTACAACTTTGCTTTTATGACCAAAGTCAAATTCCAAATATGTTTTGAACTACAGATTTAAAGTCAAATAAAATTCCAAAACCCTAGTTTTGAAGAATTAGTTTAAAATCAAAATTTGGCAAGAATTTAAATATAAACTTGGCTCCAAATTGTATCCTGATTGTTTATAAGCTATCTTAGTGATCAACCCAAGAAATCATGGCATCCAAACATGAGCATGGCATTCCCACTAGTTTAAACATGATGAATTTCAATCAATTTAAACATCGCATGAAATGATACGTCATTTCTTTCGAAATGAAATGCATAAATGATGCTTATGCATAATGAAATGATGATTATGCTCATAAGATGGAATGTTAATGCATGCTTAACACCGAGGTGTTACATGTACGAGCTCGCCCTTAGTCATCCTTGGCTCTGTTTGTCCTGGGGCGGCTGTCGAGACCCTCGGGGGCCCAGCCTTTGAACCCCTAGACCATAACGGGCTCGGTGCCCAGTTCCTTAGCCTGAAAGGAATTGGTTGGGGATATTCCCCGCCCATTGGCTAACAACTTGGCCTTGCTGCCGCTTTTTTGAGGCGATTTCTGGGGAGGCGGACGGCGCTGCTATCGCTACTGATTGGATGCGGCGCGATGTCTGCGGATGGGGCGTTATCATGCTTGCGCAGCGATTAATGAGAAAAAAAAGGTGGACGCGTGGGCGGTTTAATCGGATCCGCATTAACTGCGCCAGATCTAGAAAAAATTTCCTTTCCCGATTTCATCGCCCGACCGTTTCACCCCCTTCCCTCCCTCATAAGTATGTGACGAGCCGCGCCCCTGCCCCTCCTTACCTTTTCCGCCTACACTCGCGCTTTCTGCACTTGAGCGGTTGTCAAGGACAGCGAAAGAGAGCGCCGGGGAGAAGAAGGGAGAAGGGGGAGGAGAAGAGAGAGAGAGAGAGTAAGCGGGAGCACGTGTTACCGCCGTAGTCGTGTTCTCCACCGCGCTCATGGTTGGCGGCGCTGTTGTCCTCCAGGTGGATCCTTGGGGTCCGTCCGACTTGTCCACAGAGACGCTGCAGTCACTCGTCGATGATGGCCTCCTCCACCCGGTCACTGACCCCAACAGGCCGGAGTGGATTGCTTCAGGGAGCGAGTCGGAGCCGAGGCCACGTGATGGCTATATCGTGAGCATCGTGTCCTTCCACGAGCGTGGCGTCGGCGTGCCGGTGGACCGGTTCATGCGGGCGCTCCCGCATTACTACGGCGTGGAGCTTCACAACTTCAACCCCAACTCCATTGCGTAGGCGGCCATCTTCATCGCCGTCTGCGAGGGATACCTGGGCATTGCCCCCCACTAGGAGCTGTGGCTCCACCTCTTCCGGGCGGGGCTCACTACCAAGCCGATCGGCACGGCGGGCACGCGGAAGGCGATGAGGGCCGGCGACTGCACTCTCCAAGTGCGCCAAGACCGGCAGCACCTCTATATCCTGGCCCAGCTCGCGTCGTCCAACCGCGGCTGGTACAATAGCTGGTTCTACCTCCGCAATGATGATGGCAGGTTGCCCCCCTATACCGGGCGAGTCGTGGAGAGCCAGCCGAAGAAGTGGAGGTACGACGTCCTGTTGGCTGACCAGCCCAAGTTGCAGCCGCTTCTGGAGGCGCTGGAGAGGCTGCGCAGCCACAGCCTTACGATGGCTGTGGTCGTGGTGGCCTTCCACCGCCGAAGGGTGCTGCCGCTGATGGCTCGGCGGCGGCGGCTGTTTGAGATGACACCAGATGAGCCGATCGATGGCATCCGGATGTCCGCCGTCGCCCTCTCCGACGAGGAGATTCTGCATTGGGTGAGAGAGACGGTGGACGCACGGTTGAGGAGCAGTGGTCTGACCCCGTTCCCGATGCGTCCGTCATGGGGCTATATTTCTCTGGTGAGTTGTGCATTGCTACGGCCCCCGAGGCCTTCTTGCTTCTTATGTTTCAGTCTGATCCCTTATTGCATTTTGCCGTTCCTACAAGGGATGAGGGATGTGTGAGCCTCCCCGCCGCCCATTCCCGAGGACATGGAGCGGCGAGCCAAGAACAGGGCACACGCCGAGGCGCACAAGGAGTGGAAGGACGCCGAGGAGGCAAGGCGTAAGAGGAAGCGCCTCGAGCACGAAGAGCTGGAGAAACGTCGTCGGCAACAGAGGCACGATGGTCTCCCAGAAGAGCCGTCTCCATCATCATCATCGCTGGACCCTTCGAGCGACGACGACGACGAGGTCGAGGCGGGGTCCCCTGGACCACCTACCCGATGTTAGGGGAGCGGTGCCTGGGGCGTCGGCAAGCGACCTGATGTCTCTAGGAGGAGGACAGGAGGGTGTCTCGGGGCTAGCGACTGCCCACCCTGGGGCCAAGGCCGACATGCTCGAGGCACGGGCATCGAGGAAGCGTGCCGTCAGCCCGAGGGACCCGATGGCGGAGGTGGAACGGGCGACGGCGGGGGCAATTCAACCGCCTCCGCAGAGGAACGAGGGAGCGTCGGAGTTGAGCGAGGGCCGGCCGGCACCGGCGGACACGGAGGTCATACCACAGCCGCCACCACCGCCGTTGCAGAGGACAAGGGGCGCAGTGCCGAAGTGGTTGTGTCCCCGTTCGAGGTGAGTGTTCTGTCAGTGGAGTTTGTAGCGTCTCTCGCTCGCCCCTTGGTCGTATGCTGACCTTGTGAGTGCTTTTGCTTTCAGTCAGAAGCGTCAGGCGGAGGCGCCCGCCCTGGCACCACGTAAGGCGCTCAAGGTGAGCACCAGCTCCCCCGCTCAATGGGTAGTGGAGGCGTAGGCCGCCCTACAGCGTGGCACAGCGTCGGTGAGGGCCGACCCGAAGGAGCCGGTCACCCAAGGAGAGTCTGCTGAGGCGGCCACGGAGCAGGTGGAGGAGGGGGCGCCCAAGACCTCCGAGGCCAAGGTGGCTGAGGCCAGGGCTCCTGAAGTCGAGGTGGCGAACGCCGAGGCTCCCGGGACCACCGGGGCCGAGGTGGTGGAGGCGGGCGCGACGGAGCCGGTGGCCCAGGATGCGGCGGTGGAGGCGAAGCAAGCCTCGGTACCACCCCCGGTCCAAGACCTGCCGCCATCGTAGGAGAGCGCCCAGGCGGTTCAGACAATCTCCTCCGCCGATACTTCCTGGGGGAAGGAGGTGGCGGACGCCGAGGCGGCGAGCACCACGGAGCAACCGGTCCCGACTCCTACCGAGGGGAGCTCAGCCCTTGTCCGGGTCCGACCCGAGCCCCGCGAGTGGGATCACCCGCGTGTCTAGTGGTGGAGCCGGGATGACCCTGAGGGGGAGCCTCTGTTCGCCCTTGAGGACGCGGCCGAGGGGGGCGCTGGGGCTCCTTCGAGCAATTTTGCCAGCTGGAGGAGCGGTCGCTATAGACAGCGCTATCCGTCATGGCTGACGACCTACCCGGGGTTGCCCAGGTGCGCACTTTCTTTCCTAGTGCTGTGTCGTCTTTTTCTGAGTTTTCTCGCAGTACTTGACCCCTGTTTTGCCTACCCAGGAGCTCGAGGCCCGGTCCCTTGGGAAGTCGATATTCCTCCGGCGGGAGAGGGATGTCTGGGACCAGCTCCGGTAGCAGACGGATCTGCTTGCCGGTGCCAACGAGCTTCTGTCGGCGCGGAGCGTTGAGGTGGAGGACCTCCGCCTTCGCTGTGCTGATATGGAGGTCGAGGTGGCCATGGCTCGAGAGCAGGTCGCCCCTTTGTCGGCGCGGATCGAGGAGCTGACCCGGGTGGCCGGTGAGCGGGACTCCTTCAGGTCTCGGGCTGAAGAAGCGACGGCCTCTGCCAAGGCCACTGTTGGGCAGCTGGGTGCGGAGCAGGGCGCGCATCTGCTGACGAAGGGTGCCCTGGCAGAGGCCCTCAAGGTGGCCGAGGCCTCCCGGGTCGAGGCCTTATCCTGGAAGAAAACATCCGAGGGTGAGTCCTATTAAACCGCGCCCCTTGTTTTATTTGTTTTTCTTTCGTTCTTAACCCCATCCCGCCTATCTGGGAGCAGAGCTGGAGAAGGAGGTCTCCCGGGCAGCCGAGGCCTCCGTTGAAGTGCAGTCGGTGCTTGAGGCTAAGATCCAGGAGCACAATGCGCTGCAGAGCACCGACCGTACCGCCTACGAGGCCCTGGAGGTCGGGGGGTCGATCCGGCCAGCTCCCTCAGGAGCCGCCTGACCGCGCTGAGCAGCCGAGTCCGCGAGCGGCTTCGGGGGGCGCTGCATATGGGCGTCAAGCGCGCCCTGGCCGTCGTCTCCTCGCACTACGCCGGCATCGACCTCGCGGCCGTCAGTGATGGTTATGTCGTGGCTGAGGATGACGAGGAGGCCGAGGAGGAGGTCATGAAGCTGGAGGAGGTGGCTGAGGCCCCTGGCATGGCGCTAGCCAGTTTGTTCGAAGAGGAGCTGGTTCCTCCCACGCCATCCGCTGACGCTGGCTACCCTGAGTTTTGACCTAGGCCAAAAGGGGTCATGTAAACAAATTAGGACTTATGTTATCATATCATAACGCTTGTGGCCATCGAGGCCTTTTAAGGTACTCGTGTGTATACGCTTTTTTAATCGTTTTTATTGTATTTCCGAGCCTAAGCTGCCCTGCGGGCGAAATGTGGTGAGGGAGTTGCCATAGCCGAGAGGCGTGGGCAGTCTCGCGGCTCGGCCGGCCTTTTGGCCTCAAGGTGAACTTTCGGTCCTTAGGTTTTTTACAATCGACTTGTCAGAGTACGCGAGAGAGTTTGGCGTAGAATTTTTTTTTCAAAAAATGATTGAAAAATGGACCCTGGGACTTAGGGGGTCCCCCCTTTTTAGCCCCCGAGGGAGGCTCGGTTCTGCAGAGGCAGAGTCGAGTCTTGTTCGAGCCCCGCGGTGGGCACCTCTGCAGAAGCAGAGCCGAGTCTCCCTTGTAGCAGAAGCAGAGCCGAGTCTCCCTTGTAGTGTTATCGTAACGCCGATCCCTCATCGATGGGCTCGGGGGATTTCTCAAAAAATTAGAACAACTAAAGAACGCTTCTTTAATGTATTTCAAGAAACAATGTATACAATGCTTGGAAATTTAAGGGTAGAAACGACGTAGCTGTTCTATGTTCCAAGCGTTGGTGAGGATTTTGCCCTTCTCGTTGGCTAGCTTGTAGGTTCCGGGCTTTAGCACTTGGGCGATGGTGTACGTCCCTTCCCATGGCGGGGTTAGCTTGTGGCGGCCCTTGTTGCTCTGCCTCAGTCTCAGCACCAGGTCGCCCACCTTCAGGTCTTGGCTTCGAATGGGCCGGGCTTGATAGCGTCGTAGGGCTTGCTGGTACTTGGCCGAATGTAGCAGCGCAACGTCTCGGGCTTCCTCCAGTTGGTCGAGTGCGTCCTCACGGGTAGTGCGGTTGCTTTGCTCGTTGTAGGCCTGTAGCCTCGGGGAACCGTACTCCAAGTCAGTGGGGAGGATGGCCTTGGCTCCATAGACCAGGAAGAACGGTGTGAACCCCGTGTCTCGGCTCGGAGTGTTCCTCAGGCTCTAGATGACTGACGGGAGTTCGACAAGCCATTTTTTGCCAAATTTCTTCAACCGGTGGTGTATTCTTCGCTTGAGGCCCTGTAGGATCATGCCATTGGCACGTTCTACTTGGCCATTTATCCTAGGGTGTCCTACGGCCGACCAGACCACACAGATGTGGTGGTCATCGCAGAACGTCAGGAACTTATGGCCGGTGAATTGTGTCCCATTGTCAGTGATGATGGTGTTTGGAACCCCGAACCTGTGGATGATTCAGTGAAGAACAGCACTGCTTGCTCGGATTTGATTCGGGTGATTGGACGAGCCTCGATCCACTTGGAGAACTTGTCAATAGCTACCAACAAGTGGGTGTAACCCCCAGGGGCTTTCTGCAGAGGCCCAACCATGTCCAGCCCCCACACGGTGAATGGCCACATGATGGGGATGGTTTGGAGAGCTTGGGCCAGGAGGTGCGTCTGCCGTGCATAGTACTGGCATCCCTCGCAGGAGCGTACCAGCTTCGTGGCGTCAGCACCCGCCATTGGGCAGTAGAATCCTTGTCGAAAGGCATTTCCGACGAGCGTCTGAGGCGCAACATGGTGCCCGTAGGCTCCCGCATGCAAGTCCCAAAGTAGGGCTTGGCTAGCCTCGGTGGTGATGCACCGCTGGAGGACACCAGATCGGCTTCGCCTGTACAACTTGCCATTGCTGAGGACGTAAGCTTTGGCTTGTCGCGCAAGCCGTCGGGCCTCGGTCCTGTCCGCAAGAAGCACTCCTCGAACAAGGCAATCAAGGAGCGGGACTCGCCAGTCCGTACCCTGGTCGGCCTCGGGAGGCCCTGCATCGATTTCCATGGCCTCGGGCTCGGCCGCCGGGGTCTCAGTGGCAGAGGGGGCCTCGGGCCCCGTGGTGGGCTCGACCGGTGGGCCCTCTTCTGCCGCCGAGGTGTACCTGACCGAGGGCTTGTGGAGGTCTCTGGCGAAGATGTTCGGGGGGACCGGAGCCCGCACCGACGCCATCTTTGCCAGTTCGTCCACGTCCTCGTTGAATCTTTGCGCAATGTGGTTGAGCTCGAGGCCGTCGAACTTGTCTTCTAGGTGGCATACCAGCTCGTAGTACGCCTCCATTTTGGGGTCATGGCAGCTTGACTCCTTCATCACTTTATCGACAACGAGCTACGAATCGCCCTGTACGTCTAGACGTCGTACTCCAAGTTCGATGGCGATCTGCAAGCCATTTATGAGGGCCTTGTACTTGGCCACATTGTTGGAGGCGGTGAAGTGAAGCCGGATCATGTAGCGCATGTGCACTCTGAGGGGTGAGATGAAGAGCAGACCCGCGCCCACCCTGGTCTTCATCAGAGACCCGTCGAAGTACATGGTCCAGCATTCCGCCTGGATTTGAGCAGGGGGCAGTTGGGTGTCAGTCCACTCAGCTACAAAATCGGCCAAGACCTGGGATTTGATCACTTTCCGAGGCAAAAAAGACAGGGCTTCCCCCATGAGCTCGATGGCCCACTTGGCTATTCTACCCGAGGCCTCCCGGTTCTGGACTATCTCTCCCAGAGGGAAAGACGACACCATGGTCATCGGGTGAGACTTGAAGTAGTGACGCAGCTTGTGTCGAGCCAAGACTATGGCGTAGATCAGCTTCTAGATGTGGGGGTAGCATGTCTTAGTCTCGGAGTGCACCTCGCTGATGAAGTAAACAGGTCATTGGACGGGTAGAGCATGCCCCTCTTCCTGCCTCTCGACTACAATGGCCGCGCTAACCACTTGGGTCATTGCGACGATGTAGAGTAAGAGGGCTTCATCCTGGGTTGGCGGTACTAGGACGGGAGGGTTGGTGAGCAGTGCCTTGAGCTTGGTGAGGGCTTCTTCGACCTCGGGGGTCCAAGAAAAGCGTTTGGATTTTCTCAAGAGATGGTACAGAGGTAAGCCTTTTTTGCCAATGCGCGAGATGAAGCGGCTCAAGGCCGCGAGGCATCCCATAACCCTCTGCACTCCCTTGAGGTCTCGGATTGGCCCCATGTTGGTCACGGCTGAGACCTTCTCCGAGTTGGCCTCGATGCCACATTCTGAGACTATGAACCCCAAGAGCATGCCTCGGGGGACCCCGAAGACACACTTCTCGGGATTAAGCTTGATGCTCTTCTCCCTAAGGCATTTGAAGGCTACCTCCAAGTCATTGACGAGGTCACCGGCCTTTCTGGACTTGACCACGATGTCGTCCACGTAGGCCTCGACGGTTCACCCGATGTGCTCACCAAAGACCTAGGTCATGCACCGCTGGTACATGGCCCCTGCATTTCTAAGACCGAATGGCATAGTCACATAGCAGTACATGCCGAATGGGGTGATGAAAGAAGTCACGAGCTGGTCGGACTCTTTCATCTTGATTTGATGGTAACCGGAATACGCATCAAGGAAAGATAGGGTCTCGCATCCTGCAGTGGAGTCAACGATTTGGTCGATTCGAGGCAATGGAAATGGAACCTTTGGACATGCTTTATTTAAATCGGTGTAGTCCACACACATCCTCCACTTTCCATTTTTCTTCTTAACTAATACAAGATTAGCTAACCACTCTGGATGGGACACTTCCTTGATGAATCCGGCAGCCAAAAGCTTCTGCACCTCCTCGCCGACGGCCCTGCGCTTCTCCTTGTCGAATCGGCGCAGGCGCTGCTTCACCGGTCTGGAGCTAGCCTGGATGTCCAAGGTGTGCTCGGCGACCTCCCTCGGTATGCCCGGCATGTCCGAGGGACTCCATGTGAACAAATCGGCATTCGCGCGGAGAAAGTCGACGAGCACGACTTCCTATTTGCTGTCGAGGGTGGCGCTGACCTCAGCGCTCAGCCGTTGGAGCAGGTGGGGTCGACCGGGATGAGCTTGATGGCCTCTATGGGCTCGAAAGTCCCGGCACGACGCTTGGAGTCGGGCACTTCGCTACCGAGTTGGTTGAGGTTGACGATGAGGGCCTCGGCCTCCACGATAGCCTCCACTCTATGCATTCGACGTCGCAGTCGTATGCATGCTCGTACGTGGACTCGACGGTGATGACGTCGTTGGGGCCCGGCATCTTGAGCTTAAGGTAGGTGTAGTTCGGGATCGCCATGAACTTGGCGTAGCACGGGCGCCCCAGTATAGCGTGATAAGTTCCTTTGAACCCAACCACCTCGAAGGTAAGGGTCTCCTTGTGGTAGTTGGAGGGAGTGCCAAAGCAGACGGGTAAGTCGATGCGCCCGAGGGGTCATGTGCGCTTCCCCGGCACGACGCCGTGGAAGGGTGCGGCACCGCCTCGGAGCCGTGACTGATCGAGCTCCAGGAGCTCTAGGGTGTTGGCGTAGAGGATGTTGAGGCCGCTGCCTCCGTCTATCAGTACCTTGGTGAGCCGGGTGTTGCCGATGATCGGGTCGACGATAAGCGGGTACTGCCCGGGGTTTGGGACATTATTGGGGTGGTCTTCCCGATCGAAGGTGGTCGCCTCCAGAGACCAGTCGAGGTACTAGGGAGTGGCTACCTCAACCGAGAAGACCTCCTAACGTTCCCTCTTCCGTTGAAGCGCCGTGAGGCACGCTGAAGGCCCGTCGAAGATCATGAAGGCATTGTGCACCTCGGGGAACCCATCGTCCTTGTCGTTGTCCCCATCGCCGGCGCCCTTCTTCTTGGCATCGTCATTGGGGAGCCCGAGCTTGGCGTAGTAACGTCGGAGCATGGTGCATTCTTCGAGGGTATGCTTCACCAGGCCCTGGTGGTAAGGGCATGGCTTCTTAAGCAAGTCGACGAAGAGCCCGGGGCCCCTGGCGGGACCTTGGGGATTCTTGTGATCCGCGACTGCGACGAGATCAGCCTCGAGGGCCTCTTGCTTCCCCTGGCGCCCCTTTTTCTTTTTCTTGGAGAAACGGGAGGCCGAGGCCCCAGGGGCCTTGTCCCTCCGCTTCCCCTTGGCGTCGTTGTCGGGGAAGATGGCCCCGATAGCCTCTTCGCCCGAGGCGAAGTTGGTGGCGATGTCGAGGAGTGTGGCCGCCGAGGTCAGTACGTTCCAGCCTAACTCTCGGACCAGGTCTCGGTAGGAGGTACCGGAGTGGAATGCTTGGACAATTTCCGAGTCACCGACGTGGGGCAACTTGGTACATTGCTTGGAGAAGCATCGGATGAAGTCTCGGAGAGACTCGTCCGACTTCTGGCGACAACTCTTGAGGTCCCAGGAGTTACTGGGGCGCACGTATGTGCCCTAAAAATTCCTGACGAAGACCTTTACCAAGTCGCGCCAGTTGTGGATCTACAAGGGAGGGAGGTGTTCGAGCCAAGCTCGCGTCGAGTCCGACAGGAACAAGGGGAGGTTACTGATGATGAGCAGGTCATCGTTCGCGCCGCCTAGCTGACAAGCCAGGCAGTAATCAGCCAGCCACAGCTCGGGGTTGGTCTCGCCACTGTACTTTGCGAGGTTGGCCGGCTGTCGAAACCGGGTAGGAAAGTGAGCGCCGCGGATGGCCTTGCTAAAGACTCGAGGGCCAGGCGGCCCAGGAGAAGGACTACGATCCTCCCCACTGTTGTAGCGGCCACCTCGGTGCCGGTGGTAGCCTCGGGCGGGCCCATCGTTGTCGTGGCGCCGTCGCCTGCTGACCACATCGTGGTCGCCTTGCGCCTCGCGTCGGTCGCTGAGGCGGTCGTGCACCGAGGGGGCCCTGAGGCGGTCGTGCATCGAGGGGGCCTTGAGGCGGTCGTGCACCGAGGGCACTCTATCTTGTCGACACGGCGCCGAGGGCCGTTTCGAGGTGTCCCCGTGCCGTCGAGACGTGGAGCTTTCGGCCTACTGTACCGCGGCGGTCTCGGAGTTCGCCATGGACCCGACCTCCCTTCGAGGTAGATGGCTCGGGCATCATTCAGAGTAGCATCGCCGCTGCCGCAATGTTCTGGCTAGCGTGATTGAAGATAGGAGGTTGCTCGCCCCCTTCATCGTTGTTGATGCGGTGGTAGACGTCGCGAGCCCTCCGTCGGGCTGCTCAGCCATCACCGCGACCCGACTGCTCTCGCTCGAGAGTGTCTCGGAGCTGCTGCAGAAGGAGTCGGTCTTGTTCAACCTTGGCCTAAAGCTCACAGAGCTGCTCCAAGTCAAGGCCTTGAAGTTCCTCGTGGGCGGGGTTCTCGTTCCGCGCTGCTGGGGGTTCGACGCGCGGAGGTGTGGCATCGCCTGCCCCCTCGCAGGGCGAGGAGCGATTGCCTGCCCCTCCGTCTTCATCGCCCGCTCTCGACATCCCGAGCTCGACGACGAAGCACTCACGAGTGGGGTCGTAAGTGCCTTCGTCATCGGAGTCGAAGTAGCCAAAGCAGTAGTCGCTCGCGGCCATGAAGCGGCGCATGGCTTCAGGGTCGCGAAGCCCGAAGAAGTCCGCTCCGGCCCACACCTCGTCCTCCTCCGAGGAGTCGGCATGGGTGTAGGTCGAGGTTGTGGCGAAGAGGTCGAGGATGAAGCGTTGGTGGCATCCTGAGGGCTTCGCGTGAGCGGAAGCGTAGGCGGCGACATTGCTCAACCTGAAGGGGTACGGGGATGGTGCCATCGCCAGGTTCCGCTTCACCGGAGTCGATTCCTTAGGAGGTGGCGGGGCAGAGCTTGATGACGGGGCGTTGCTACGCGCCACCAGCGTCTTTCCCTTGCCCAGGCCTAAGCTGGACAGGTCCCCAACCAGGGACTCTGTACCAACAGTCGGGTGTGGGAAACTAGCAGAGTGCGGTGCGTTGCCCTGAGCTCGCGGGGTGTCAGGGTGGTTCTGCTCGCGTCGTGCCTGGCGAGCGCGACGAGAGCGGCGGCCCGGGCGCCGCCTGCGCCTGGGCTGCCGGTGCGTGATGCCGTCGTCGGCCAACGGGGCTCTGGATGGGAGGAGTACTAGGTCGTACTCGCATCCTAGAGACATGAACTCTAGGCTCCCAAACCAGATCACCGTGCCGAGACGCAGTGGTCGTACGGGGTCTGCCATCCGGGACTTGTTGGGACGATTAAGCTAACACGTAGTATGCCCCCTACCTGGCGCGCCAACTGTCGGTGTTTTGGACCGGCGGGTCCTCAACAAACGAGTGAGAATGTGCTGCGTGTCCCTATCCCGGATGGTGATGCAAAGAGACACAAGGTTTATACTGGTTCAGGCAATAGGTGCCCTACGTCCAGTCTGGGAGAGCGATCTTGTATTCCTTGCACCGAGATGCTCGTAGTAGGGGTTTACAAGCAGGGCGAGAGAGGGAGTTAGTCCTAGGTCTCTGCGTAGAGTGGCGTGGGTTGCTTGAGATGTTGATCTCTTGCAGGGAGGGAGCGTGCGTATTATAGAGTGTTGTTCATTGCTTGCGCGTGTGTGTCTATCTGAGCGATGTCTCCGTGAGTGTGTTGGGTGTGTGCTCCTTTAGAAACGGCCCCGGTCACTCCCTTTTATAGTTGAAGGGGGGACAAGGGCGATACATGTGTTCGCTACATGGTGTTTTGTGAGCGGAGGCGGTATGTCCGAGCCCTACAGCTCGTTACTGTGGCGATATGGTCGATGGAGCGGTCCTGTCCTTGGTACTTTGGAGCGACGCGCCGATCACGCCTGGTCTTGTGCGACGTGGGAGCTCCTGTGGTGGCAGGCGTACCTTCTTCTGTTGGAGGCGTGCTGGTCGTTGTATGTTTGACCGGCGCGGAGTGCCGAGGCCGGGTTGATGCAATGGCACGGGTGTGCTGACTCCGAGGACACAGGAGCTGGCCCTGTGCGCGACGTGGGAGCTCCTGCAGCCTGACGCAGGGTATGGCGCGTTCTGCGGGCGACGTGCCGAGGCCGGAGTGTTGACAACGTAGAGAACCGAGGCCCAGTCGATGCAGAGGCTGAACCATCGTGAGGGGCTCGGCAAGCACAAGTCCCGAGGCTACAGGAGCCCGGAAGCGGATAGCCGAGGCTCGGAGGGAGCAGTTGGTCTTGTTCGTTGATTCCGAGGCTACAGGGACCTGTACTTGACTCTCCACGCCGCGCCGTCCTTGGAGCAGGTGGGGTTAGGCAGCATAGTGCCGCATGGGTGTCAGTCGTGGGCACAGTGCCGAGCACAGCGGCCGGTAACCCCTGCCCCGTCCTGTCCCGGACTGCATGGCGCCGATGTGACCCCCGTCTCGTCGGCCACTCTGCTGTACTGCGTCGACGTGCGGCTGACGTTGCTGGAGTGGTTGGACGCGTTGGTTGGATATGACATCCTGTCAGGGAAATTGGTCAAGGCGGCGGTGATGGGGTCGATGTCGAGCCGGCCTCACGCGAGTCGGTAACTGAGAGTTCGTCCGAGGCCTCGTGGCGCGGGGCCTCGAGCGAATCGGAGAATCGGTACCTCGTCCGAGGCCTCGGGCGAGGCGGAGAGTTGGTACCTCGTCCGAGGCCTTGCGGCGTGGGCCTCGGGCGAATCGGAGAATCGGCCGAGGCCTCGTGGTTATCTCTTGATTCGATATTTACAAGGTCTAAGCAATTTTTTTCAGTTTTTGCTTAGGGTACCCCTTTCTATGGTATCCAACAATGTATCCGATAAATAGCTGATTCCATATAACAAATTGACAAAAAAAATGAGAGCGCGTTTCTAATTTTCTACCATGGGTCTATCCCTTCCTCCGTGGGCCGAGCCTACGCATGTATGGGGGGCCGATGGGCGCCTCTCCCTCTCTCATATACGAGAAGTAGTTCACGTGTTGCTCAACAAAAAAAAAACGAGAAGCAGTTCACGTCACGGTGCCTGCAGATGCATGCGCCGATGCGCGCCAACACGGCACGGTGCAACCTATGATGTACTGTATGAACGTCTGAGCCCCACAGCGCGCGCCGCCATTTCTGCACGCGCTCCTCGCAGTCACAGCGCACAGCGGAGATCACGTACGCGCGGCGGCGCGTATCCACGGCGCTCCCGTGTTTGGGACATTGACAATGTATTTCCCTCATGAACAAGTGGAGCGAAAAGGAAACGAAGATGAAACCTTTCAGTTTCAGACTTCCATCAGTCACCCAACTTGTCAATCGAACCCAATTTATGCACAGACCTACATCATTTTTTTTACAGAACACGCGTAGTTTCTCACTTACATTATCACAACCTGCACTTCAGTGTACGATTACGAAACTATACTACCTACTGGCTACAGGCCTACAGCTAAAGTAAGACACACGTTAAGACATCGCAAACCTGGGAGCCAAGTTACAGACTGAAGAGAACACCAACTGAGGGCTTGTTTGGCTACACTATTATCAATCTGAATCCATGTGGATGAAGGTGGATACGATTGCATCCAAATAAGATCTAACAGCATCATGTCGGCACAACCTCGTCAAATGGAGCTGAGACCCTCGCGAAGAACATCTTCAGGGACAGGCACATCATTACCAGCTGGACGAGGCCAAAGAGGGACACTTTGAAGGTCCTGCTCTGCATCTTCAGGACCTCGGTCATCCGGTAGAGCTCCTTCTCCCGGACCTCCAGCTTGTCCACCTGCTCTTTCAGCATCACGATCTTGCTCTCCGTCTCTCGTAGCTTGAGCAACATTCTGGTCTTGTCACCGGCAGACAGCGCCCTGTGCTCCTCCAGGGCCATCCGGTCCTCCGTCCGGACCTGCCAATTCTGCCTCGCTTTCAGCATCACCAGACACTGGATTTCGGCTTCTAGTTTCTCCTGGAGATGGTGCTCGAGCTCTGTCTCCAACTGGTCGATGCTAGCTGCTGCCTCCTCCTCCAGCGTTGCCCTGTCTGCAGCACCGATGAGTACTTGAAGCTTGGAAAGCCTTAAGTCTTTCTCTCTGATGGTGTTTGATGCTTCTTTCACTTTCTGTTCAAGATGTTCCATCTTCTCATTCAGTTCCAACATATCAGCCTCTGCATATGGCAAAACGATTACATCTTGGTCTTTGTTACCATAAGTGGATTCCTCCGCCTCAAGTTCTTTGCCAAGTTCTGATAATTTTTGTATCTCTAAGCAGCACACAAAAAAATAGAGGTGGTTAATACAAACATAAACTAGAGCTCAAAGACTAAACAATTTTTTAAAAATCACGGTAATCAAGTGGTATCTATGGAAAAACTGGGATGGCACAGCTTTGTTATACCAAGAACCACTAGAGTTAGGTGATCCATTAGAACTAGAGCTAGGCAAAAGTGTCAAAATCCAGAAGCGCACACTTGTCCCTTGTACTATATTGTGAAGAAACAAATCATTATTTTTCTTTCCAAAATGATGTGAGAGCAAATTTGTCACTGATGTGGAAAGCATGCTTTGTACTATGAGAAATGATCGTTGTCTGGGTCTATGGATTGAAACAAAAATAGTAAATGGAGGCACGAAGCCATAACCATGACCTTATGTGTATTTTGATGAGTGCTGCATAATGCAGCACTGAACAAGGCATAATTACTCGTACATTATTAAGGGGGAGGTGTGACCAAACTATCATCACATATACTGGAGAAACAACCTATTTAGTAAATAAATACATGGTGCATGATCAAAGTCAGCACTGACATGTCTGAAAAAAGCAAGTAAGCAACAGATTTATAAAGAAAGTGTTGTGTGGAAATTTTACTTCAGCCAGAAAAGCTGGAAATCCATGAAATTCCAACTTTCAAAGTACCATAAAAATATTGTGCCTGTACTGTGTTCCTTAAGCAAAAGTATTAAACAAGCCATGACACATTTCTAGGATGGTTCAAAACTACGTAGTGTAAGAAGGCAGACAAGCATTATTTTTAAAAAAAAAAAGTGCATGAGAAACATGAATAAAGACAAGATTTTTACCATTTTCAAGGACTTGCTGTGTTGTATGAAGTGAAGAAACCGATTCAGCAAGAGGATCACCATTTCTATCTTGGTTCACCCAGCTCCATTCATTTTCATCATTTTGCTCTTCACTACCTATTATCATTTCCTCACCAATGCCACTGTCCCTTTTGTATGCTGACTGAACCTCCTCACTTTGCCGGACCTCACTTCTCTCCCCATCATAGTTCATCAACATTGTTCTATGCCGGTGGTTACTGAAAGCATCACCTGCATCGGATGCTATCAAGTAAGATTCAGCAAAGGAAGCATGTCTCCTGTCCCTAACAGCCCTTCGGCGTGCCTTGTGCCCTTTTCCTGAAAAACCAAAATCCTTCACCCAAACCCTTTTTCTATTACAATCTCCAACGGTCTTCAGCCCTATTACGCCTAGCGAATAGCCCGTCGCTAGCACCAAAAAATTGATGTTGAGCTGCAGCGGGTTCTCAGGCGATTGCCTCCTTACTCTTCTCCACCTCCTTAATCTGCACTGCTTCCTTGGTGACGTCTCTACAAACATCTTATCTAGTGGTCCTAGCCAGGGGAGAGCTAACTTGTGCAGCACCACTGCCTTCTCATCGGAAGGCAACTTTGGAGGGGATGGCATAGGATTCAACGTCCTAATGCCGATATCAAAGTTGGCTACTGTGATGTCCTTGATGCGCAAATCGGCTAACTTATTTGCACCTCCAAATTGAGATATCTTGCCCCAATCTAGATCAGAATCATGAGGCGGCTCTGGAGGATACTGGCCTAAGTTTTCTGCTCTAGTTGTAAACTCCAATTCAGGCATGCTAAATTCACCCATTTTTTGGTCTAAACCCTATGTGCCGAAAGACAAGGAAACCCAATTGTGAAGGCGGCTGGGCTCCTGAAATCAGGCTCCCAGGGTTCGGTTCTATGCTTCATCCTACCCAAACGCATGCAATTTTATAGTTCCCCGTCCTCGATTCACACTCCAACAATCCTCCTAAGCAGCCGGACAAACAGAATTCCAAGAAACTACACTACAAGACGTGGCCCTCGGTCACAACAAACCAGAAATTTCACGGGAAATTCCGAAATAAAAAATCGGACCAACCTAGAGCGGTGGAGAAATCACGCACCTGACGCGACGAAAGTTCCTGGAATTGGGACGGCGGGAGGAGGCTGGCGGGGTGAGCGGAGACAACAACGGCCGGGGGCGGGGCCGCCTGGCCTGCGCAGCGAATATATACAGTCTCGTAGGAATTTCCGTGAAGCAGCGGACAAACTGCGCGCCACGGAAGAAGGGAGGTTGAGGAAAGCACGAAAGGAAGCCGAGGAAGTAAAGGATGTCCGTCAAGGAAGAAGAACGATTAGTTAGCGAACGCGATGACGCCGGGATTGGGGGATTCCGTCCCAGATTTCGTTGTCTGCGGTTCGACGGAACGGGACGGGACATTACGTGGGCTCGGTTCGTTGTAGACCGTATCGCCGAGAAAGAAGAAGGCCATGTGGCGCGCTGATGCCTGATGGGGAATTGCTGGTTTTTGGGCTTTGCTGCTCGCGGCCCGCTTTCGTGGAGTTCTATTGGGCCATGCTTGATGCTTTACCCAAGTTACAGTTGCTGCCTCGCTGAGAAGTTGAAATGGTTGAGAATTATTATTTAGTGCTTAATTAGGGATTAATCCAATGGATGTCTTTTCACCCTTCTCTCTTTCACATTTGTAACCGTCCATATGGGCTATGTATATATATGTACACATTGTTTTGTTTTTAGACCAGAAAATTGTTCATGCCTAAACATACATAGTTTGTCGATTTTGATCTTCGACAATTAATTCTAATTGCAACAAAATCGATCTTCTTAATTAATTGATAGTTAATTAAGGTTGGATGATTTAAGGCTCATTTGAGCCTAATTTGAAAAAGCAAAATGGCAGCCAAACCATTTTTGCTAGTAAGGCTAACATAGGAAGTGTATTTTGCTTTGCTCCTACGGGATTTGCATAGTTATGCCACTCTATAGCACTATGTGCTTAGTAAGTTTTATGTTTTAGTCTATGAATTTAACATTATTAGTACATCTATACTTTCTTGACCTTGTTAATTTAGTAAATTTTCCATGAATTACTTCAGAACAACGGTAGATCATCTTAATTAAGCATTTCTTAATTAATGATGGATTATGCAAAATTGTTATATTCATATCTTGGATACATTTGGGATCCTAACACAAGTAATGGATTCCTAGGCATTGGCCGTGCTTAATTCATCTTGAATTATTCAGCCCAAAGACCGTGCCTATGGCAGTGATTATCCATCCATTACTGAGAGGTCTACATCATGTTTATTTAAACTTGATGACTACCTACAATGTGTTGTCCCAAATAAGCATTTTGGAAATATAAGAATGGTACACCTTTGTGGTCTACCATCATTCATTATTAAAAGGCTACACACATGTAGTAGAGTCTTAGGCATTGGCTACGGTATATTCATACGAATATATTAGCCCAGAGACCGTGTCTATAGTAGCAATTTATTTGCCTACTACTAAGAGATCTACTATATGTTTCGGACATAGAGATTATCTACAATGTGTGTGTCAACATTAATAATGATTGTTCATGAGGTCTACACATCTTGTGTTTACCTCTAACTTTTGGAAGGTTTACAGTTTTGTTGACTACCTCTAACTATCCAAAACAAAGTGACAAGATATGGAACCCCCTAAATTTTGCATTGGATACAACATCACCATAGTGATTTTTAATTTACCTTAGGTGTAAATTAATTAAATCAATAGTCTATCACGTGTTGTGGATACTGACTTCAGAGGAGTCTGATGAACTCGCTATTGATGACATCTTTATCCCACATGGACAATGGACATTGACATTGGTTTTATCCTATGGACTAATGGAAGTGTAACAACCCAAAAATCCATACACCAGAAATCACAACTACAAAATTTTTCTTTAAAACCCCATGTGATGATGAGTGACATTGTAGGAGTCAACCCTAAGTGTTGCATTAGAAGTAACCCAACCCAAGTCAACACATAAGCATGGCATGTCAATTGTTGATTATGTTATTTAATTTTTGACAAACAAAGTGTTGCATACATTGTTAACTCAAATTATGATTTAGATTTTCATTTGCTTTATGTTATACTTAACCACTCCATTAAAATAATAAACCACAAAATAATTATTAATCAAATCAAAAGCATAAAGGCTTAAAAGGAAAACAATTTCTATTTTTGTATAACCAAAACTACATCTATTTTTGTTATACAAAATAGCTAAATAAATTTCTAATAATTAAATAAGAATGTTGTGGGTCACATATCTAAAACTCCAATGAGTAAGCTGCACCAATTTGAAATTCAAATTTAAACCAAATTTGAATTCAAACAATGGAAAAGAAATAAAAAACAGAAAAGGAAAAGAAGAAGTGGGCCTCCTAGCCAATTGCTTGCCGGCCCACCGCTTGACCGACCACGACCTTCACCCTCCTCTCTCCGCTGCCCACCTTGCACAAGACACGCCTAGCTAGCCGGCCCAAGATATCGCTCACGCTCACATGCATGCCATCAACCCATTGATGAGTCGCCGCCACTTGGCCCCTTACGTCGTCACGTTGCTCACTCACACATTTGCCCTTTAGCCGCCCATGCCGCCGCCCCCCCGGACCCGCATGTCAGTCGCACCCCGTCTACAGCGTCGTCTTCTTCACGCCCACGCTCAACCGCCCACGCGACCAAGCCCCGATAGCGGTGGCAGGGCGGGCCAGGGGTCACGCCCGGGGCATGGCCCTGTCTCCTTGGCGCCGCACCCACGCAACCCTTGCGCCACGCCTACGCCACCGCACGCGAGCCATTGGATGCCACTGATCACGCCTCCACCGCTCGATCGTCGTCCACCATTGGAGCTCGGAGCTCGGCTATAAAGCCACGGCCCTCGGTTGCCCTAGCGCTATCCTGTGCCCCGCCGCCACCTTGTGGTCGTCCACAGCACACCCAAGCCAAGAGAGAAGAGGGAGGAGAGGAAGAAGGGGGGAAAAAGGAAACACCGGAGCATTGCTTTGGGAGGAAGACCGGAGATCACCGGAGCCGGGCGACGACACCTTGCGCACGGCTTCTTCCGGAGCTACACGGCCTCGACTCTTCACTGCACCGCTATCCTCTCACCCTCAACACCTACGGTGAGCCTTCCGGCCTCTCCCTGCTCGCCGCCGAACCTTACTGTGTTGGCCATGGCGCTCCACATCATGAGCGCGTAGGCCAAGGACATCTCTGGCCACTGGGTACACATGCACGGCACACTCGCGCGCACATCCGCGACCATCTCCCAGCCCCACGGACACCGAATCAAAGCGTGCGCACACCACACTCACAATGCCGCCGCCATGGCGCGGCCACCGCTGGCACACACGGCCGCCTCGCCAGACTAGAACATAGCCAAAGAGGATCGTAGTGACGTCTGGAGGACAGCTGCATAGACCGAGGCATTGATAGGCGACCGCAGTGCCTCGGCCACGAGCACTGAACCACCGGCTGGAGTTCCGCCGTGCACCTCCACCGTGGCCAAGTCCGCTGGGGGTGCCTAGCGTCTCCTTGACTCGCCCGTCCTGAATCACTGGAGCCTCGTGAAGCTCACACGCACCACCGATACGCCTCTCCGAGGCCGTGGCCACCTCACCGACGTCACCATCGTGTCCGGGGACTGCCGCCGGGAAACCCCTACCGGCCTCATGAGAATCCAAGCCCCGCCTTGAGCACTAGACGCCCTCGCCATGCTCCCACGGAACCGCTGAAGCCTTTACCCGCCTAGCCGAGACACCAGGAAGCTCAGACGGCGACTTCACCATCGGCGGGCACCGTCGAACCGCCAACCACCGTGGCCAGGGTCCTAGGGAGTCCTAGCCATCGCCCCGACCCCACCATCGCAGTCGCCGAAGCCTGATGGTGTTTTTCCCCACGTCAATTGGGCGCTGGCACCGCTGCGGAAGCTCGCCGGTGAGTATGTCGCCAGCGGGAGCGCGTCGTGGAAGAAATAGAGGAGGGGCGAGTTGAGCAGCAGTAGCCTTGCACCCGGTGCACAAGAGCCGAGCCAAGGCAAATGACGGTGGACTTGGTCCACCAGGGACCCTGCCTTAGGTCATGGACCAGCACCACCTAGTCCACTGTGAGCCACGCCCACGCCCGCGAGCTGTGGACGAAGCCCAGTAGAGGCCCACGGCCATGATGTGTCAACGCCACAGCTTGCCACGTGTCCGACCCGGCCCAGACCGGCCCAACCCGAAGCCCGCCGGAGCCCGTTTGAGACCCAGTCCGTGTTGACCGTTAACTAGTCAACGTTGATCGTTGACCTAGCCCCACATGTCGATGGGTACGCAGAACACTCGGACCCACACGTCGAAGGTGACATCATCTTTGGCGTCACGCGGGACCCACATGTCGGGCTAAGCGCGGCAAGGTGACGCTCATCTCGGCGTCACTATGACATCATTCTTGCCGACGTCGGCAGCCCAGCCCCACACGTCAGTGACCTTGACCGTTGACTGAAGACCATTGACTCGCCGTTGACTTTGACCGGACCCACCTGTCAGTGACCCAATAGCCTCTGGCCCCACCTGTCGGTGTGGATGTCGTTGCTGACGTCATGCTGACGTCAGCTGGACCCCCACCTGTCAGCTCGGAACCGTCATGCTGATGTCATGCTGACATCAGCAAGCCACGTGGACCAACCCCAGCATGACACGTGTCAGCCCAGGATTAATTCATCCTTTTTCATTTTCAGAAATGGATTTAATCTTCGGAAATTCATAACTAATTCATATGACCTCAGAAAAATACGAAACCAGGACCAAAATTCATCTAAAATCGAGCTCTACACAATGGACCCATGTTTGAGTGCATTTGGCTCTTTTGAATTTTTATTGCTTCTTTGTGCTATTCTATAGACGTCGCTAACGCGACTATAATGCGGTCGTTTGCAGACTCGGAGGAGAACCGGATGGACGAGGATCGTGAGTACCGTGAGGAGTACGGAGACGACTACACTAGAAGGTGCCACATCCTACCTAATCTCGTAGCACCTATTGCGCATGGCTAATATAGAAATGCTAGTGCTTACTTTATTGTCATGATCACATTATGGTAGGACTTGCATGGTAGTATGTTTTCTTGATGGCCTTTACCTTGACGCAACCTTACCCCTGCTCACCCTGCTGTTAGGCTAGTCACACACTTGCTATTACATTTCATCGCTTATTACTTCTACTACGCTTGCACTACATTGATGCGTGGTGGAAACTAGTGTTATCTGGACCATAGGGAGAGTGATGTGTGTGTGACTTGGGTGCGTGGAGGGTGAGGGTTGTGTCGACCAAGTTGGAGTATACGACGAGCCTGGGGCAAGTCTTGCCGTGGGGTGCTACCTGGGCACCCCTGGAATGGATACATGTGGTGGGTAAATGGTATAGGAGGTGGCCCTAGGTGTGATCCTGTGATGGGAGGAGCCTAGGGTGGAGGTGCTGTGGTGGCACAGTAAATGGAAACGCTGATGAAGACATTCTGGCTTGGTCATCCCTAAGGACTTACTAGTACTCAGATTCACCGGGAAGCCTTATGTACCACTCGCCCTATATGGTGCGGGACGGCCGGACTACTTGGTAGGATATTGCCACTACTGCTAGGTTGGTAGCGGACAATGTAAGGAGGTACGGGGCGCGGAGGATTTCCCCCACACCCTTCCGAGACTTCATGGAGACCTTGTGGACTCGGCTCATGACTCATAGTTTCAGCCACCCCAGACTAGACTTGGGGTGTACCAGGGCTGAATGGTAGAGTGACATTATCCTAGGCTAGCAAGCGGCCGGAATCAGCCCAGTTGACGACGGTCAGCAAGGAAGGCAGATCTTGTGGTTATGTAAAACCTCTGCAGAGTGTATGGTTGATCGATCGATACATGTGCCGACGTGTCGGCTATGTACCTTTCCTGGGTTTCGCTTAAACTAGATAGAGAGATGAGTCCTTCTCTTCTCCCCCTGGAATGAGTGTTCGGACGTAGCCATGGGCTACGGGCCTTGAGACAGTGCCGAGAGGGAATTGGCCTGTCGACTGAGCGATGGTATGGGTGTGGTATGGTGATGGTGTGGAGATGGTGGTATATCGATCCCAGGATCAAAACCTGGCTCGGGAATGGGAAATGGGGTGGAATGTGTGAGAACGGTGTTAAAACTTGACCAACTATTATTATGTACTTGATATGCTAATACATAGGAAACCCCAGCCTTATAGGTTCCTTTAGATTATATCCAACTTGCATCCAATTTCCATAAAGCAATGCTCATAGGGTTGGGAGTGGCCAGTACAAATCGTACTGATAAATTTTGGCACACAGGTTCTGCTGAGGAGTATAGCTCCAAAGAGTTTGACGGTTGAGGGGTTCGTGCCTACGCTCAAGTTTGGCGATCTTATCTTCAAGCTGTTCTGAATGAATGCTACTTTTGATTCCGCCAATGCGGCGATGTAATAATTTATGTATTCCGCACTATTTGTACTCTGATATTATCGTTGTATGGATGTGATATTCGACTGGAATTTGGGTAATATGATCTACAACGGTCTTATTACACTTCGACTCTGTGGATTTCCCTTCGTGGAAATCGGGGTTGTTTCAGGAAGCATTTATCGAACCTCAATTAGGGGTTGCTTTCATTATAGATTAAAGGAAATTGTGCCTTACTGTTGTTAAGGTACTGCGTCCATAAAGATCTTCGATAAGAATATCTTGTGGAAAGAAATGCACATTCTTCGTGGCTCACTTCTTTAGGAGTTTTATGAATAAGAAATAATCTCATATAGCTTGAGACTAATTATTAGTGGATCATGTCTCTAGTTTTTCAAACTATTGAAGACTATGATCATATTGTTCATACAATTTGCTTCCACTAGTAAAAGCAAAAGACCTAATGTGCAATATGAGTGATGGCAATGTGAACCCAAGAATGACAAAGAGTAATGTCATATATGTGGTTGTGTTTAGCACAGAGCTAAACAATGTCGTACTCTTAAATTCATAGTTGATCTATATCAACATTCTATAAGGGATAGAAGTTACAGAGATAAGATATGAAGGGTGCTTCAATCTTAAAATCTAAAGCTACATAAGAGGTTGGTTGTTTATGTTGGATCTTATGGGATCACATAACAACACTTCCCCTTTTCTCATAAAGAGAACATCACATAGATGGACAACATGATCACATAACATCTCATGGTTCGTTGATAATATGTGATAATGTCCATCAAGATGTTGTAATACTTGTTCTCAATGCATACGTATTGTGGGTATCATATCGATGTATTTGATACTCAACAATATTTATGGATTTCTATATATTAGACGAGAATTTCATTGAATTCTTGTCATATATAGATTGTACGGGAATCATTTCAATGTGAGAATGGTATGTGCCTAGTAGACAATTGTACCACAAACTATATAATTAGGGAAGCAAAATCTTTCTGGTTCTTATGACAAGAAGATGGAATATTTTGGCCATCTCTGATGCGATGCAATGATAGTTTGGCCTATTTCGCCACCATCATTCTTCCTATGGATACTGAGTTAGTAATTGAGAATATTTAATTATGTCCTAATTCAACTCGTATCTTACTAAATTATAGAGATATCCAAATGTATTTTCATATGGAAACACAAAAAGACAACATTGGATATGGCATATAAGTAATGAGATAAGGCTTGTTTTGGTTGTATTATCCATATAACCATCCCCGTACAACATGTTATGTATAAGATAATTTTTCACACTATTGATGCATTCCAAATTTGGAATGATCAACTTGGCCATCCAAAGGGATGGGTGAAAAAAATTATTGGCAATTCTTTTGGTCATGATTTTTCCCAAAGTGTGGATACATTAGGTGCCATAGGAAAATAGATTTTAAGACCCTCTTATCTTAAAATCAGATTGAATATCTTAGATTCCTTGACCATATTCAAGAGAATATATATGGGTCCGATACAAAATTTGTATGGACAGTTCAGGTATTTCATGGTTGTGAAGATACATCTATAAGATGATCTAGAGTGTGTGAAGTATCCACACTCAGCCATGCATTTGGTAAATAATGGCTCTTATTGTGAGCTCATTATCCTGAACACTACTGAATTTTTATGCCTACAATGATGATCATTTGGTATATCAAAAGTTTAGTTACATATGTAAAAGGACAAATGGAATCTATGAGTATGACATCGAGGTCATAGCAGGACCATTGTTAGTGAATTGCTATTTACCAACTTTGTGTTGGGGTCAGGCAGATTTACACACTCCTGACTTGTGATTAACTACATATCCCATATATGCATTTAGTATGTGGGAATCCATGAAGATTTCCTATTTGCGTAAGATTGGGTTACGTTGTATACGTACCAATCTCACCACCGCAGCGTACATTCATGGGCACACACAGGAAACTGGGATCAATGCGAGATTTTAATCTCCATCGATTGTTAAGTATCTAGGACCTCTTATGGAGGATCTATTTATGGCCTCATACGCTGGTTGTAGTTAGATAATGAGCATTTCCAAGCATTAGGGGAAGATTTGATGTAGCATATATAATGCTAGGAAATTATTTGGAATGCATAAGACATTTCAAGCTCAGGATCACGTACTAAATGAACTAAATTTTGAGTTCAAAGAATTATTGATTTGCATAGTATTGCAAATAAACTGCCAAATACATTTATTGATTACTAAGGTATCTTTTAAACTTGTTAATCCATTGCAAGTATGTGCCAGAAAGAGTGGTGGTACCAAGTAAAACCACTCAACTCCCAATTGTAAATAAGAGAGGGAGAAGTATGGCCATAAAGCAGGATTATTCATGCTAGCAATAGAAGGCTTTCCTTCTAAGATAGTAAATGCATGTCATCCTATGGTTGGTGACATCTTGTGGGTAAATATTGATTATTACCCAGTGGATAGATGCCATCCACAAACCTAGCTCAGAGGTGCATCTAAATACTGATGCTGGGATATCGGAAAGCCCTGACTCTCGTTTTGGGAAGTCACGATGAGTCATTCAGGGTACTTTGAGTTTTGATAACCGGAGAATTATATCATAAAAAGGTTACATGTGTCGACGCGTACTTCTCTGAATAAATTGTATACAACATTCCAAGCCATCCAGTCAATAAGACCATGGCAGAGTGCTTTGCTCACTCTTACTAAAACTTGTTGAGTGATGTAATACATGCAGAGATAGTCTTGCTCACCAGAAAAGAGGTGTTTTGGGCTGTGATGCCAACACCTCATGGTACCTTTACTGTGGCTACAAAAGTGTTTTCGTCCTAGAATGGATTGAGAACAATGTGGTGGTGAGATCAAAGCAAGACTAGTAGCACAAGGGGTTTACGTAAAGCCCAGGCATTGATTTTCAATGCAAATTATTCTCCATAGTAAGTTATAAATTTCTGATACTATCTTTTGATTGGTAGTACAAAAGCATCTATCATTGCAGTTTATAGTTGATAGATGTAGTGATTGCATATATTTATATGACCACTTGATTTGGTGTATTTGTGAAGCCTCCATAAAGGAGTTCACATACCCAACCTTCATACATAAAATCGCAACACAGATTATGTACTGCTTAAGTCAATATATGGCTTAAAACAGTTAAGTCAAATTTGGTACAATCGACTTTGTGTGTATTCCCTAAACTGAAGGGATATACAAGATTGATTACACGTGGTGTTCATCTTGAAGTCCTTGATTATATTTCATAGTGTTTTATGATAGTCGACAATCTAGACATCATTAGTGATGAACACATGTTAATAGCATGTTGTAATCTAAAGACAAAGTTTGAGATGGAAGATACAGACTAAACCAAAATTTTATTTTGTGTTTATGATCCAAGCATCTTCTCTCAGGATTTTGTACAAAAGCAATCTATATCCATATCATATTGAGTGATTCAATGTGAAGGTATCCTATGGTTGTTCTACCTCATGATAAAGGAAGATTATTTTATGCCATAGTGATTGAGATGAGATATTGGGACATGTGGTCCATTATCTCTGTGCTATTAATGCGCTAATATATCTTGCAAAAGTTCCTGGCCGGATATTATTTTTGTGATGATTTGCTATCTAGTAGCAGCGCTACTCCTACCAAATATTGGTGGATTGAAGTTAAGAATATCTTTTGATATCTCAAATAGCACATGTGGTCTTGGTGTAATCCTTGATCCGATTATGTGGATATAATGATTCTGGTTATCTATAAGATCCCCAAATTCTAGATCACTGAAATAGGCTTTACATGAATATGGAAAGACCATTTTATAATAGTCTTTAAATAGACATTTAATGGTAAATTCCATTAATCATTTTGACATTGTATTGTACAAGGCTTCACATGAATGTGTGTAGCTTGACAGAATGATATATCATATACTGAAGTTATGTGGTGTTGATTCTATGAATCAATGGTCATTATCTATAAAGGTAATGCAACTTGTGTTGTGTAGATGGATACATGTTATACTTAATGTAATATTTTGCACTAAGATGGTTCTATTTCATAGGTAATATGGGCATATGAACATTTGCAAACTAAGTCTTGTGATAATATTGCAGAGATATTCACAAAATCTACCATACTCCACATTTCTTATGTGTTGAGTGCATTGGTATGAATTTACTTCGAGGTTTGCTAGTATTAGGGGGAGAGTCTCTCTGATTAATAACTTGTTGCAAACATCATATTGCACTCTTTTCTTTGTATGAGTTTTCCCTTGGGGTTTCTCATATAAAGTTTTAATGAGGCAATATCAACACAAGGTTATGTCATATCATCCATTTTTCCTCACAGGGGTTTTTGGTGGATGATATTGGGACATAAGATGCATTGTACTCTTTTCTTTATGTGAGTTTTCCATTTATGGTTTCTCATATAAAGTTTTTGATGAGGCAATGATCAACACAAAGGTATATGCTATATCACCTATTTTTCTCCACTGGGGTTTTTGGAAGATGATATTTGATGCATGTTGACCATATGGTCAAGGTGTTTTTAGACTAAGGCTTTGGGTTTATCTCAAAGGGTCTAATAACATTAGTGATTGTATATCATGGTGTTTCTCCATATTTTTCTCACTGGGTTTTAAGGAGTTTTGCCTGATATACTGGTATTACTTTGGTTTTTTCCACAGGGTTTTCCAAAGATTCATAAAGATGTATAATAGATGAACAATAAAGACTACAAGGAGCTAATTGATCAAGGCAGAGTGTTGATAATTATTATTTAGTGCTCAATTAGAGATTAATCCAAGGGGTGTCTTTTCACCCCTCTCTCTTTCACATTTGTAACCGCCCACATGGGCTCTATATATATATGTACACATTGTTCATTGGAATACAACGAAGAATCATTTTGCATCACTCGATCTCTCTCGTTCTCTACTTTCTAACAGGAATAAAGAAAAATCTGCTGTCCAACACCCGTTTTTCTACCATTTTACCGTGCCATCCTGCAACTTAGTTTTTGAGAAAAAATAAAGTAAAACATAGATCCAAACAGAAAAAGATTCTCCTTGCAAAACACACACACACACGAAGACCATTTGAATCTTAATATCACAAGTTGGAAACTTATGTAAAGCATTCACGTCAATTCATACAAGCATGTAAGGAAAATGGACCATAGGCCCATATACTTTGGATTTTGGTGTTTGATGACCAACACAACCAAATTGGACTAATGAATTTGCAAGTAATTGTTTTGTAGTTCAATAGGGTGCAAAACGTGAGTTGGACGAAGGCGACATGATGATCCCACGATCAACACCATAAGCAAGATCCTAGAAGCACAAGAGAAGACCCAAGATATCGCGCAAAGTCTAAGCACGAAGATGGGAACCGAGCCGGACGCAAGATCGCGAAGAAACGAGCTCGGCAGAGGTGACTAGACGTGGCCCTATAACTAACCAAACGCATCTGATCAATAGACCGAGACTGCGACAAGCGTCAGCATGCGACCGGACGCTGAAGAAGAAACATGACCGGACGCGACGATGGCACTGTTCCTCGCCACGACAATGTCTTCAGTGTGATCGGACTCTGCGGATAATCGACCGGACGTAGGAACTGCAGCGTCCAATCGAGTCCAGAGAGATTCCAGAGCAGCAACAGCGTGACCGGACACGTCCGATCAACAGTGACCGGACTCGGCAGTGCGTCCGATCAACGTGCACGCTCTAACGGTCGAGACGACCGGACGCGTCCAGTCAAGACAACAGCAGCGTCCGGTCAGTAGCAGAAAGCTGGGTTTCGTCCTCAATGACTACTTTCTCAACGGGGCTTATAAATAGAATTCCCAACCGGCCATTTGAGTAGAGTGGAGCTAAGGAAACATACCAAGGGTGTTGATACACCATTTTAGTAATCTCTACTTGCATAGTGCTTAGTGATTTATTAGGTGATTAGTGTAGGTGCTTTGCGAAGTGCTTAGATTGATTAGACCACCGCTTATGCACTTGCTCTAGGTTTAGGCCTAGTGTTTAGTGAGATTTGCATACCTCTTATCACTCGGTGCTTGCGCGCACCATTGTTGTATATCGGAGGGGCTTGTAGTCTTGTGAGACCACACCAACCACGTTTGTGGTGCGGCCGTCACCGTGTACCGAAGGAAACAAGGCCCGCGGCAGTTTGGCCGGAAGCTTGATAGTGAAGACGGTGGGGAGCGGTCTGGGAGACGCTTGCCGGAAGGCACACCGGAGACCCACTTGCGTGTGGGGAAGGCCCGAGGCTATCCACAGTGTTACCCGACCGGGAGCTTGGCCCTTGCGAGGGATTCCTTGCGAGGGGCTCCAACGAGGACTAGGGGAAGCTTGCGCGCTTCTCGATACCTCGGAAAAAATACCGGAGTCATCGATGGAAGTTTGCATATCTCTACCTTACTCTTTAGTTTTCACATTTACATTGTTTGCATAACTCCTTTGTGGTAGAGATAGCAACACAATAGCAAAATCGTAGTTGCACATTTAGATAGTTTATCTTTTGCATAGGTTTTGCTAAGAATAGAAAAAATGACCATAGTTTAGAGTTAGAGTTTTAAGTTGCCTAATTCACCCTCCCCCTCTTAGGCATCATGGTCCCTTTCAAAGCACACTACAAAAAATCGGTAAAGCATAGGAATTCTGGTTAAAAAATATAAAATCTTGCTATCAATTCGGTAAACTCTAATCATTTTTTACCAAATTGAGGGACTTTAGTTACCATTGGCAACTATTGTCATTACATTTATTTTGTCTTGTCAAAACATAACTCCAACATTGTGAAAAATAGTCTCAAGTAATTTGTAAATATGTATCTAGATTACCCATCTCTGCCTTTATGAATACAAACATGAATTATGACAAAGCTTTGGTTCCTGACAACTTCAACGATATAGTGGCCATGATGGTGCATAGAGTAAGGAAGGTCCCTCTAGCATCTCCCTACCTCAACGACTTATTTGTCGCTCGCCAAAGGCCAATGAAGGTATGTTATGCAGATACATTGGTTCTCCTAGGATCTTGACAGTTAGTGTTTATTAAGGAAAGTAGTTGGTTGGATTCTGATATACAGTCTTTTTGTGTGGTAAGGTTGGTTTCTCTAACACTCTATTTTGGTGTCGAAGGCTTGTAATCTTGTGCTCGTTGTTCTTTGGGCTTCCCCAATCAATGTTCTTTCGGTAGATACTAGATTTTGTTGCTAGCGGCTAATAAATTTTGCGTTCTTTAAAACCTTTTATGGTGTGGGCGTTTGTAGGTGACTCTTTTCCTTGCCGCCTTTTCAATGTGGTTTCCAAGGCTCCAGTAGATGGCAAACAATCTAAGGAAGAAGACGATCATATTGGTTTTTGATGTACTCTTATTTTCAAAGGTTGTTTTATGCCATGTTATCCCCCCTTTTGTATTGGCAATTTTGTTTCTCCTGATAAATATCATATACAAGGCACTCTTTAGAGTTAAATCTTCATCAAAACATTCACATCTACTATTATAAAAAAGTATTATAAAGTAATCCTTAAATCCATATCTAAACTATCTATCTCTACCATTATTTAAAATAACTAACCACCTAAATCTTGACAAAAAAAATCACACCTTTGTTATCATGAAAATAATATAATAGCCCCTCAAATTGCATATAAAATTATCTCGTATGATATTATTAAAAACAACCCAAGTAACTTCTAAATCTACGTCTAGATATACATATTTGTTCTATATGAATATTATTACCTCCCATCATAATAATTAATTGCCACAATTGAAAATTTTGTGACTGGGTTCTAATTTTAACTACTATATTTTCTTGTCAGAATACTACTATAGGAAAATACTTTTCAAGACTCAGGGTGGACGTTCGGTTCTCGGTTCGGTTCCCTCGGTTATTGATGAAATTCAATTCCTAGAAAATAGGAACCGATCGGTTCCAAAAAAAATTAGGAACCGAGCATTTCGGTTCTCGGTTATTTCGGTTCGGTTCCTGTTCAAACCGAACTAACCGAATTTTTTCATAAGACCTCAAGACAACAATAAATATACGTGTTCTAAGACAAATTTATGCAACACTATATTCATTTTTAATAATAATAATGTATAAGAAAACAATAGCAATATAGTAACATAAATATATAACAGTTCAAATATAAAACACTATACATAAACCAAACATAATCTTATAAAATACAAGTAAGTGAAGTATAATTCATGTAATTCGTTAATTCGTTAACCGAGAGCAGGAACCGAATTTCTTTGGTTATTTCGGTTCCTCAATATCAGGAACCGAATTTTGCGGTTCCGGTTCTTTCGGTTTCGGTTCTTTCGGTTCGATTTTCGGTTAAATTTGCCCAGGGCTATTCAAGACAGTTGTACATGATATCTATGTTTCGAACGTAAACATTTGGAAACTACTAATGGATGAAGTTTGAAAAATCTAACTGAATTTTGGTCAAAGCTTTAAATATTTGTAATCCAAAGGGAGTGATAGAATATTAACAAATGAGACATGCGGGGGTGGGGGTGTGGAGAGTTAAAACGACTAGAGAAATCAAATTGTTTCATGTTCTGTTTCAGCATGGTCTTGTTTTTTTTTGCGTTAGCATGGGCTTGTTATGTTCATATTTCTTACCTACTAGAAACAAGAGGGAACCGGCCAGGAGAAAAGTCTATCGAACAGGAAATGGACCCTGTTTTTAGGTGGGTCACAGCTAAGGATGAAAACGGTCGAACTCGGTCAAAAAACTTCTCAACCGTTTTCTACTTTTACATTTGAAATACGAAAGAGAAAGCGAAAGCGGGCAAGCCGGACACGAAAACGAACACGAACTTACGGAATATCTAGAATTTCGAAAACGAACCAATTCGAGCGGAATTATGTCGAACACGGTCGATATGCGAAAATTCAATACGAAATACCGACCCACAGTGCATAGCATTAAACAAGTGCACGACCAAATATATAACAAATTCACAACTAACAAGTGCATGATCTAGTTCAAGTGCATAGCATTAAACAAGTGCACGACCAAATACATAATAAGAGAGATGAGACTGGGCGCCGTCTATAAGAGAGGGCAGCTAGCCACCAGTAGAAAGAACGCAGCTGCGTGGTGAGCAGCCTATAATTGGGCTGTATGACCTGTGCAGTTGGCCAAATTCGGTTTAAACCGAATTTTGAATTCGGAATATTTCAAATTAAAAGTAAAAAAGTAGAAAACGGTCGAAAAATGTGTAAACCATTTTCTACTTTTACATTTGAAATACGAAACATCTCAAATATGAAAGCGAAAACGGTAAAGTCGGACAAAAAAATACGGATTCAATCGAATTAAATATAGAAAACGATGCGGTTCAGTTCGGAATATTTCCGTTCCGTTTTCATCCTTAGTCATAGCTATATCTGCCCCGTTTAAGGTCAAAAACATGAGGACCTGGTCACCTATTCTATCACTCATGTTTGGGTGTCAGTTTAATTTGTTATTTTTGTTTGGAACTTTGGGTGTGCCATCTGTTATTATACAATAATATTTGTGTTTATGTGTCATATGTCATAGTACGTGTTACCGTGTCAACTTGTCGCTATGTACTTTGTACTAATTACGTGCCATGGCCATAAATGATCATCCGTTTAATATACTTGTTTGAAGCCGCTACCGGCATTATTTCAAGATTTGTATCAGTTACTGTATTTTTTTCTTTTTATACCCGGATACCTTGTTTCCCAATTTTCATCTCCTTTTTTTCACCAGGTCATAATAAAATTTTGATAAAAAAAACAGCTGGAGACCTTTCCTTTCCCTTTCGTGTCTGTTTTCTTCACAAACTGATGACTGCCATTAAAAATAAAGCACTGATGACTGACGTAGTACAACATACCATGCGTTTAGGAAGATTCCCAATCTGTGGGCCTTGTGAGTCGCAACGACGACCCACGAAAGTGGAGCCACCCGTCGTTTTACGCGTGTATTCCAGGCACTAGTGTACACATGTTTTGTCCTCGAGGAAAAAGGAGTGCGAAGGGGCCAAGGGGTAAAGAGAGAGAGAGAGAGTGCTACATGTCCACGTAGTATTAGGGCCCTAGGCTCGTTTTTTGCTGGAACGGTTCCTGGTGATACTTGGCTGTATAAAATAGGCAAAATAGGCAATTAAGTCACTGAACTATCGGTAGAGAGAGAGAGAGAGAGAGTGGAGAGTGCTACATGTCCACGTAGTATTAGGGCCCTAGGCTCGTTTTTTGCTGGAACGGTTCCTGGTGATACTTGGCTGTATAAAATAAGCATCGTTCTTGGCTGGACCGGTTTCAGGACTCCATCCCGTGCTAACCAAATGCGCCCTTACTGTATTAGTATGATCAGTGATGTGAACTTTGCAGATCAAAAGTCTCGGTCGAGCTGCTCAGCAGCCAATACCTACGGACCTAAGGCATGGCGGACATGGCATCTGATCTGAGGCAACCACTTCCGTTGGCGGACACTGTGCTGCCATGAAGGAAGGCACTTGACAATTGCCACCCTCACCTCTCGGATGCAGAGGTTTCACGTCAGCGTCTGTTGCAGCGCTATCAAAAGTCTCGGTCGAGCTGCTCAGCAGCCAATACCTACGGACCTAAGGCATGGCGGACATGGCATCTGATCTGAGGCAACCACTTCCGTTGGCGGACACTGTGCTGCCATGAAGGAAGGCACTTGACAATTGCCACCCTCACCCTCTCGGATGCAGAGCACGTCAGCGTCTGTTGCAGCGCTACAACTATGGCTTGTTCGGCTGGCTGTAAAGTCGCTGGTGCTGATTTGTATGGCTGATTTTTTAAGAGAAAAAAATATTGTAATATAGCTTATAAGCCAGCAAATAAGCTGGCTGATAAGACCAGCGAACAAGGATGCCAAAGCAGATCACAGTGCGCACATCCGCGAGCTAGAGCTACTGCTGCTTCATACGGCGTCGGCAGAAGGAAAATTTACCACGCAGCGTTAACGAAGCAGAGCAACGGCGAGGCGAGCGACTGCTGGCGTGCTGCTGCGTCCCGGACCAGAGGGCATTCATTATTTGGGCACGATCGAGATGGCGCGAGACGGCGAGAGGGACACGGGACACGGCCCCCTTTTTCTCCTCAGCTCAGCTGGCAATCGCATCGCATCGCTGCCGGAGCCGGCCCCGCCACCGCCCGCCCCCACGGGGACTGCTGGGCGGTCCGCGGCCGTCGCTCTCGTTCGTCCCCCTTTTCCCCGCCGGCTCTCGCTGTCTGTCTGGTGTACTGTCTGCACACTGTATGTAGGATGGGCCATTGGTTTGGTCCGCTGTTCACGGTGGGCACCCATGCCAACGCCATCCAGGCCAGGCACCGTGTGGATGCCGTACACGTGTCCTGGTTCGGCAGGATGGAGCCATGCTGCTTGCGGAGAGATCGGGTGCCAGTTGGACCATGCGCTGCTTCATGCGGATCGTGCGCTGCGTAGCCATGGGATGTTGGATCGGACGGCATCTAGTCCGTGCTGTACAGGAGACGGCCTGCGTCACGACTCCCCCCTCGAGCTCCCAAACCCCAACCACCACAACACAAAAAAAAAAAAATTTTGTGATTTGAATCAGACAAACTAGCTCAAATTTGACTAAAATTATAGTAAATAATATTAGCGTTTATATCTCCAAATACATTTATTATCAATACATTTTGTACTTAATTTAATTTAATGATACTTTTTTATATTATAAGTATTAGCACTTTCTATATAATTTTGGTCAAATTTAAATCATCTTACTCCTTAAAAAATAATAATTGCATTCTTTCGAAAGGATTGGTTTTGGGAGACTCATCCTAGCTTGGTTGACCCACTGTGCTTCATGTGCAATGCATTATAACCAAACCTATATATAAATTCGTCTAGTTTATTCTAGATTGGTCTATAGTTTTTTATGCGCAACCTTAGTTTTATGTTGCTTCTGTAATTATGTGCGGTGGGTTTGTAACACACAATTTCAACGTTTGCTACTTGATAATAGCAAAAGGAGAGGAAAAAAGGGCCATGCGACACTGCAAGCGTAGATGTTAAGTCCAACTGGCAAGAGATGAGAGTGGCTAATTGAAATTATTATAGACAACTTGTCTAAGATTAGAGGCATTGTTTGGTTCCCATACACAAATTACCACCATTTGACACATTTGCCTAAAGTTAAGTTACCATATTTTAGTAAGCCTAAGAAAATCTTGCCATACTATTGAGTCATTAACATGTATGTAAGGCATGATGTAAAAGAAGTGAGTCTTGCCACGCTTTGTGCTGGCAACCAAGCATCTGCTCAAATTGGCCAATCTTAGGGGGTGTTTAGATGCTTTTGGAAAGGCAAAACTTTTGTCACTAATCTTTTGCTGCAAAACTTTTGCCATTCAAACTTTTGGCATTTGGTGTTTAGATGCACGGTAAAACTTTAGCCATGCAGACACAGCACACGCCCCCAAGACGTTTTTTTGCCTAGTTTTGGACCTCTTGGTCTCAAATGCCAAAAGTTTTGTAGCCTAATTTTTGTTGTTTTTTCTTATGGTGTTTAGATCCATTTTGCCAAAAGATGAAATAAAACAATAAAAGTTTTAGCTAAAATGGGGAACTAAACATGCCCTTAGATGTGCCAAGCTGTGGCCAGAAACAAGACATCCAGTCTGACTTCAACAAAGCCGCCATCTAACCTAAAGCCACTGGAATGCAGGTTTGTTCAGGTCCAAACATGACAGGCCCTTCAGATTCAGAATAGCACTAGCAAGCAACAGGAAAACCTTTTTTTCCAACAGTTGCATTTTTTTTAAGAAATGAATATAAAGATCACTACACCAGACCCTTAAGACTCAGCGTATCACTAGCAAGCAACAGGAAGCTCCATTTCACTTCAGAGTAGAGATTTATAAAACCACTCGCTTGGGCTAATATTATCTAGTATCACATGTGGTTTAGGAGTACTTCTAAAGATGGCCTTAATAAATCATCGCAAAGTGTCCAGATTCTGGACACCATGGACGACGAACAATACATAATGCTATGAAGTTTATACAGGAACATCTACCAAGAGTAACCAAGTGATCTTTTCGCCTTAACTTTTGGCCTCATGAAGGATATGCAAAGCTCCAAATCGGCTTGATATGATTTGGAATGATTCATACGGTTCAACAGAAAAATCTTTGTACCATGTTTACGTAGTTTCAATCTATAATTCTATATGGTCTTTATAAAAAAGAAAAGAAAAGTCTTTTTGACACCTATACAAAACACTCCTGTAGGTATTTTTCAACGTTGCAGTGCAGTATTACTATTTTACTTTGGCTTGCACTAACTATCATGACTTACACTGATGAGCTAACAACCATTTACTGAACAGAGTGGAAAAGAACAAACATCAAACTATATACATGCAACTGGGAATGTAAGGTGCTAGCTTTTTCGATAAATACTGAGATATATTCCTTTGCAGAACTGTTGGGAATTGCATACTATAATTTACTGCAACTTTGCAGAAAGTAATTAAAATACTTTTGACGGCAAACATGTTGAACCTTTAAGGGGAAAAAAAACAAAAGCAACCTATGTGAAAATCCTCATGAAAGTCAGACATCTCATGCAGGTTCACTAATCTCAGCATTTTAGACCCATCACGAAACTCTCATTTCCCCCCACTTTGACAGTGATGACCAACAAGTTAAATGGAGTTCTCCTGGTCATTTGAGTTACTGAGAAATTGTCACTGCAAATTCTGTGAATAGTACACTGGCGGGTTTATGTAACCACTTCGAGACTGGACGAAGAACGGATTTGGCATGTAAGGATTGGCGACTTCTGTTTGGCTTCCTTGACTTGATGAATTGACACCAACCATTGAGCCAACATTTGCATATACAGGCATGGATCCAACAGCCCTCTCCCTTGGCAAAACTGGGCTTTGCGGTGGAAGGCAGTAAAATGGACGGGGTGGCATATTGTTTGGTACCGAGAGTGTTGGAGGTGGAGCAGGGGGGAAAAGCATGCTGCTAGCTTGTGGCTCACTTCTGCGTTCAGGAGAATCATTGATCACAATCACTTCTTTCATCATGTAGGTTGGATGATGCATGACAGGCATAGTGTTTCTGTAGGACTTCTGGTGGGAATGATGGTCAGATTGCATCACAGAACCACCATGCAATGGAGGAGCAACAAAGCTGCTAGCTTGAACACTTGGCAGAGGAATTTGGTGACTGGCTGTGGTTGGTGGCATGTTGATAAATGCAGAATTACTGAGATGTTGGTAGTTTGGAGGCATAAAACCAACAGGTGCCGCGTAATTCCCTCTCAAGATGTAGTCTGAACTTGGTGCTTGAGGATGCAGACTCTCTTCGTTGTTCATCACCATCAAATTCTTACCCATCAGCCTCAAGATAGGATTTGATGGTGAAGGAAGCTGAGTTTGTAATGAGGGGCTTACACAATCTGCTGCATAAGAAGGGAGGCTGATAGCAGATTCCGCTGAAACCTTAGCTGCTAAAAGATGATCATGTGAATCTAAGCAAGGGTTGGGCTTTGTGCTGGTTCTTTGGTATGTGCTGAAAGATGATGATGCCCTCGAACCAATGTGCAATTGTGGAACCTGCTTTCCAGTAAAATTCAGCATTGGTCTGGCAATAGCACTTTGATGAGACTCTCTGGAAATGTTCTCCTGGCAAGAACAACGAAAAGGCTTCTCATTGGGCAGTCGTTCACCTTCTCTGGCCACAGGTATTGACTTGGTTTCTTGATTCAAGCACCCAGTGATTTGCTCTTCAACAGTTCTACCAGTAGATGGGCCAGGTTCTTCCTCGTTAGTCCTTGAATCCTTCAAAGCAGCTGGAGGGGACATAGTTGAGGCAGTCGAAATAGGAGAATCTAGTGAGTCCCGTCTGAGTGGCAGACCATGCTCTTGATTAGAGTTTTCTCCATTTGATGTTATTGATGAGTTATCCTGAGGACCTCCAGGGCCCATGTCCCTGTTACTAGTTAAGCAGGGACTAGATTCCTTTGTTGAAGTCGGATCCATCTGCCATTCATCCATTTCAGTATTGGCAGCACTGTTGGATTCATGGCCATGTGTTAATTGCTCACTGGAGTTTGGATCCTCCACAGCTACACTGTAGCCTTCAACCAAAACATCATCATCTGCTGTTCTGTTATTTTCAGGACTCAGAGAAACATCACTTCTTTGGTTGCAACAGTCAGCAGGATCACTTCTGGATACTGAATCATATGGCACGTCAGTTTCAGCATCTTCACCATCACAATCCATTTGTGTACCCTCTGTTTCCTGTGCAACATCATATTGATCATTCTGTTGTCCTGATACTGGCATGTCACTTGCAAAAGAGAATTCATTATCTGCAGTATCCTCTTCAGTATGTTTCAAAAACTTCTTGGGGCCCTCATTACTAGTAACCCTGAATTTCTTATTTACATGTCTGGTATCAGGATCATGCTCTTCCCCAAAACCATGTACTAATCTAGTACTAGAAGGTGAAAATGCACGCTTGCCAGTCCTCAACGGAGATCGGTGCTTCCGGATCTTCTTTGATGTAGATGCTAACCTGTTTGGTCCATTGCTTGGCCCTGCTGTGGAGATGGAAAGACTCCTAGCTTCAGATCTTTTCACTGAAGTGGGATTCCTCACTATATCATAATTATCTAATTTGGTAGCTTCTCTCCTCCCAATCTCCTTAATTTTTCTCTTTGCAAGAGCAGCAGCTGATCTAGGTACTTTTGGCATGACAGTGCTCTGCAGATGAGTTTTTGAAGACCATGTAGGAATCAATCTAAGCACTTTTGAAGGACCATTACTCTGCTCAACACCAATGGCTTCTGAAGTTGTGGCCATGTATTCTGGTGACCCAGAAGAAAACACCCCAGCAGGACTTCCTGGAACTTGAGAATCATTAAAGCCAAGCATGCTGCTCCTATCCGATTTCTGTGCTCCAGGTGTCACTTTATCAAATGTTTTACCACTATGTTTTCTGCTTAAACTCTTGTTGATATCTGAGCGTTTGGAGCACACCCACTGCTGCATAGTCCTGGAACCACAATTGCTGGTGCTTTCAGAAGGATTCCATGCATGCTGCTCCTCCTCGGAGGTTTCCTCATGAATATCGTCATGTGGGTATGCTTGAACCTGTGTGTATCTCATAGCAATAAGTCAAAGGTGCAAAATTAAGGGGGAAAACATTTTTTAAGGTCAACCGCAGAACAAACTGTTATCATATGCAATTGAGAAATGTTTTATACCTAATAAAATAAGATATTAATCTTGGCATCCACCAAAAAACATGGCATGTGTAAAACTAATATCAAGCGTAAACTAACCCATGGAGAACCAACACAGGTTCACAAAATTTAAATTTTAAAGGCTGTTCAGTCCAGGACTTAAAAGTGTTTTTCAGTAAAATGCCATAATCACTGTTATTTTCTACTAAACAAAGGACTTAGCAGTAATTAAGCGATAAGCTCTATAGTTAAGATAAACAAGTTGCCTTTACCCTTGCATCTCCATTTAAGAACATTGGTCTGGAGAAGAATATCAAGCGTAAACTAACCCATGACTGTGAAAGCTAACAAAATCCAAGCCTAACATAATTGAAAGCTAACATCTGATTATGGTCCACAATCATACTTTCACAGAGAAACAAGTTACAAATCTAACATAATCCAAGCTTAACATCTGTTCTTACAAACCTTTGATTAAAAAATGGAGTTAAAATTAATGAGCTGTAGTACGTAGCACATTCATTCATGAAACAAAAGCCTCATCAGTCCAGACATTATAAAGTGCAATCTAAGAGGCCTGATAAATAATGGGTATGCACTCCATGGAATAATGGTCCACGATCACGTTAAGCCAATCAATAAACACAGTACTGGATTCACAGTGACAAACAACACGTAGAGTGAGTTAAAGACAGTACCTGGGAGTTCAAATGGCTTGTTTTGTTGTACTTCTTTCCATGCATCTTGAGCTTCTTATTCATCAAAACTTTTGACTTCAGCATCTTTTTGCTCATCAGTATACCTTTTCCAGTTCCATGCTTCACAACTTTCCTTGAACCAAGGTCATCCCTCACCAAAGGTACATCATTACACTTGGACAAAATTCTAATTTTTATGCCGTTAGAATCAACATAGACATCTCCTTCTCTTTCATCATCTCTTCTGTCAAATGATACCACTTCTGGGCTTCGGTTCTCAGTGCAAACCTCTTTGCTCACTGGAGACATAGCCAACTCAACTGCCCAATTAGTACCATTCCTCCGATCAAGATCCTCAAGGGTGTAAGGAAGAGCAGTCTTGTATATATCCACCATCAATCGCTTCTTTCTTGGCTTCACTTTAGGTTTCACAAGGACTGTTTCAACATGCTCAGTATTAGACTCAACAGAAAGGCACTGATCTATGTGAGCATTCAATGTGGTGTTCGAAGTGGAAGCAAATACTTTGCAAACGGGACAAGTCTTTGAAGCCATTGGATCTGAAACTGAGCTAGAGTTAGATGCTATATCCTCTGCCCGCCGAATATCTGTCGAGGCACCTAACTTGACTACAAATTTGCACTTCTTTTCAGATGGCTCGCACGATGAGTCAATATTTCTCAATCGCCGCAAGGGCACAGCAACCTCAGTTCGCCTACTTGCTTTTGTACAGCTATTATCTTGCAGATCTATAGGTACAGCGTCATCAGTATGATCTGATTCATTTGTACTTCCCACTTGGTCGATACCAGATTTCCCATCCTCTGGTGATGTGTATGGCGTAGGTGCAAGTGACTCATCTACTGGTTGGCATGACTGGAAGTTGATATCGCCTGTATACTCGTTTGACGAACCAGCATCTCTATTCTTCACCAGACCAACACTAATGATGGCTTCTGAGCACGCAGCAGATTGCTCAACGTCTGTGGAAGTATTTAATGGCCGTGACCGGATCAAATCAGGAGGCTCAAATGGAGGCAATGGATCCTTCACACCGTGGTTCAGGCAAAGCCCCAGTGAGTGTGGATGGAAAGGCCAGCTTCTCTTGATGCCTTTGCTCCTTGAAGCAAAAACATAATCTCTGAAATAGGGGCAGAAACATGGACCCATTAGCATATGGTAATACACGCCTAGATGACGAACGCTCATGTATAAGTTGCCGAACTGTATTAAGATTCAAACCCTCCACAATATGTTGAAAAGAAGAGAGAAAAACAACATCAACGTGGACCTACTGAACATGCTCTGTCATATCAAAACTGAAATCTCCAAAAATATGTCGCCTGCCTGTTTATCGCAGAACCACCACGTATGGAAAAGAAAAACACTAGTAGGCAGTGGACAAAGATTCATCAGAGGAGCATCCTTTTATTTTCAGATTCTGGGGGTGAAAAAAGGCCACCTTTATATTAATCAACAGAAAAATTAAACTAATTAAACACCCCCAGACAATAACACGGATTAACCCTGAAAGCAACCATTCATACCCAATCCGACCCCTCAAAGCAGCAGCCAATAATTAATCGACGCATCAGAAAGACAGAGATCCAGCATCAAGAGCTTAAACACCGAAAATAATCCATCTCCCAAGGTACTGAATCAAAGGTATATATCTCTCTCCTCACCTTATGGAGAACTTGGGATACGGTTGGACCAGATCTCTGGGATCCTGGCTCGCCGGCTCCTCGGCCGCGGACGTCGCCGGATCAGCGCTCACACCTGGGCCAGCTGACTTGGAGGAACATGAGGGGCCTGAAGGGTGCTCACTGGATAACATCTGATGAACGCCTTCGCTGCTCCCCCCAGATCTGCTGCTGCTACAGTCGGCACCAAGAACCCAAGAGCTGTGAAGCAATTGGGCCTGCTCTTATCCTTGCACTCCAGCATACCAAGTTGGGTAAGTTCAACAGGTGGAGAGCAAGAAACTTTGCTTCCTTGGCCGCCCACTACCTCATGAGGCACCTGCAGAAAGAAACCAAGTCACATATTATTTCATGTCCACTCAACCAAGCCAGCTGTTCTTTGGGAATCTAATGGCATGATTTTATGCTGATAGATGCAGCAAGACAGATATGGATGCGAGAGAGTAGAGGAGAAGCGCGGAGGGAGCCGCTCCCGAAGTAGCACAAAGCACATGAAATATCATACCGGGGCAAGAAAGCAGACGGGCTAGTCCAGGGGCAGATTAAGGGGATGCCTACACGGATCATGCAACCCTTGCAAGGGATTCGCAGAAAAGGGAACAGCAGTGAAGGAGACATGAACAGTTGCCAAGCACTGGAGGGTAGCTTGTATGGTAGTGCTTTCTTGATGGGGAAATAAATAGCAAAAGAAGAAAAGAGGAAAGGGAGCTTATTAACTGGAGATATGGCGAGAAATCAATCAAGAAAAAGGAAGGATTTTTTGTTGCTTCATCACTGGACTAATCGGGGATTTCTGTGGCTCGGATAGGGACGAGCAAATCCGTACCAAATCTGGAGAAAGCAGGTGCAGGGATCGAGAATCTTTGCCGGTAGCCAAGAACAACACAAGCAAGCACGAAAAGCAGCGGAGATCTAGTGCTCACAAGCAGCGAGAGAAGCACCCGAGAAATCCCAACTCCGCCCGGAGAGAGAGATCCAGTTCCAGCGACAAGTCTCATAAGGGAGAAGCGACGCGCGAGAGCAAAGGAAAAATCGCGCGAATTCAAGTCGAGCAAATCGAGAACCGCCTACGAAATCACACCCGCACGCACGCGCGAACTCGGAAGAACACCGGCAGTTCTCTCACCTTTCTTTCCCTTCACAGACTCTCCCCGAGCGGCGCGCGCGCGGGAGCGAGCATCCTGCCGGTAGATCCACGCAGCGAGCAGACGGGGAGGAGGCTGAGGACCTCGGACGGAGCTCTGTGGTGGCGGAGGCTTCGATTTCTGGTTCTGGGGGGCTGGAAGGAGAGGAGAGGGAGGAGAGGAGAGGGAAGCGAGAGGCAAGGCTGAGCAAAAGGGGAAGAAATGGCTGCCGATTTTTTTTTTTTTTTTGTTGGCTTGCTATCCCACCACCACCTCTTTCTCTCTCCTAGTCCGTCGCACGCTGCCTGCCTGCAATACTCTACTCCCAAGAGATGAGATAGGGGTGACTGGTGAAGAAGAAATTGTTGCTTGCCCAAAAAAAAAAAGATTAAAGGAGAGAGAATGAAACACCAACCACTCAACACATCAAAGGCATCTGGTTCTCCACCAAGCCAAAGGCGGGGCTGGCTGGCTGTACCATTAACAGCAGCAGCTCAAGAGAGAGAGAGACAGCGTGTAGTAGTATTTGCTTTTGGAGCGAAACTTGAGAGAGGAGAGAGAGGGGACCGCTGAGGCAGGAAAATGAGTGGTTTTTTCTGCGGCCTGTCCTATCCTACACCAACTATATTTTATTTTTTCCGACGCTGCTCGAGTGCTTTCTCTCTCTTACCTCCGCTCTTTTGTGTTGTCTTGTTGATTGTATGGGGGCAAGCGCCAACCTTTGGTCCCCTGATGGCTTGTCTTTTTTTTCCACGCAAGTACTGTACGCAACACTCACTCCTCGTGTGGGCATATTTGACCATTTGGAGAAATCTATTTTTTTACCAATCACAACTATTCAATTTTATTTTTTTAACACGAACTTGTTTAAGAAACCAGATTCTTTGACAAGGGAACTATTGATACAGCAAAAAATTGCCAAATTTTTTTAGGGTTATATACCTAGGATTGGTAATGGCCTATTAGTGGGTTGAATTATTTCGGGACTATAATGGTGATCCGTGGGTAAAATTGAGAATCCGCCTCAAACCCACTAAGGGCCTGTTTGGAACGCAGGAATCAAAAACACGGGAATAGAAAAAAAACGCAGGAATTGGGTGAGTGTGTAGTGGGAAAACAGAGGAAAGGAAAAACGCGGGAAATAACTAGAAGTGGTGTTTGGAACATAGGAATCCATAACATAGAAAAAACGCGGGAAATAACTAGAAGGAGTGTGCTGCGTGAGCGAGCAAACGTCGTAGGAAAATTTCCCTTAGCTCTGAGCACATTTTTCTTTCCTTCAAAACTACAATCTCTATTGTCTTTCCTCTGGAAAGTTTTCCTCTGAATCCTTTCCTATGGAACTAAATCATCTCCATTCCTTTCCTATGGAACTAAATCATCTATTTTTCCTACGTATTTCCTATCTTCCAAATAGGGCCTAACTTTTGGGTATCTGAACTTGAAATCCATGGGCAAAAACCAGATACTGAAAATCCGTGGGCGAAAACCAAACACCGAAAATCTATGGGCCAAACCAGATACCAAAAACCGCCAAACTCAAAACCCGCGGATGTCCGACCCAAACCCGCCCCACTGCCATTCCTAGCCATATATCTGGTTTCAACATGACTAATATTTTTAGAAATGATAAAAACCTATTTTACTCTCTTAAAATTCATAACTAAATTAATTAAAATTAGAAAAATACAAAAGTAAAATCCAAGTTTTTTTTTTGGGCCAAAAAATTGTGCCCATGACCATCCCATGGGCTATGTTAGGCCATCCCTTTTAGAACGGGCCGCATAATTAAATAAATACATCAAACCAACCTCATATCAAGCAAAAAAATTGAGCTTGTGTTTTCCTATTAAATCCATGTATAGTAATTGTTGTGGGCCGGGTAGAGACAAAAATGCTCAGGTATAACTAGAGATGGCAATGGGGCCTCGATCCCCGATTCCCCGTGCGAAATTCCCCCATTAGCGAACATGGATGGGCCAAAATTACCCCCACAAAAAACTAAATGGAGACAAACCTATCCTCGTTGGGTCGGGCGGTGCTAGGGAACGGAAGCATTCGCCGTACCCGTCCCCTACCGAGCCCCGTTTAGCTAGTTCATCACGAATTCATCAAGCCGTCCATCTGCTATAGAAGTCAATCTGTCCGTCCATTCCCTCAACCCTAAAAGAAACTTCACAGTCTATCCCTCCCTAATCCAGAGTCGGGAGCCGTAAGTCACCGCGCCGCCTTCAAGTTGTGAGTCCGCGGCTACCCCCAACTGTCCAAGCGCCGCCTCCGCTCGACGCCAAAGTGCTACCTTAGCCCTACCGCTGAAGTGCCGCCACTCGCCCCTCCTATCTCACACCAAAGCATCGTTGCTCGCCCCTCCTATCTCCCACCCAAGCGTCGCGCCTCGCCAATGGTATTTCCTCTATCATTCATTCGTTAATGATAGCACAAGCGCCTCGGATGCAAAAGCAGGACCGGCTGGCCGACCACATATGCAGGTGCCTCGGATGTAGATGCAGAGCACAAGCACCATCTTGAGTTAAGCACACCATGGCTTCGTCAGGGACGAGGACCTCGTCAGATATGGAATCCCCATGCTAGGATGGAGATGGGGAGGAAACCTCCCCCCTCAAGGTTTAAAAGGGACGGGGATGATGAGGCATTCCACGACGAGGAATTTCTCGTTGACATCCCTAGGTCTAACATAAACCTTTGCTTGGACCTTCAAAAATACCAGATCTAATGGTATGTTTGGGTAGGCAACAACATACCCTAGACTGCCCCCACAAACTATATGCATATATACATAAGAGAAGAAAAGGAAAATCTAACCTTGTCGAGTCTTGACTTCCCGTCAGCGTTTGCACGCCCTCGAAGCTTGAGATTGACAACAATATGGCACCTCGATGGTTCGGTGCGACTCGTCGGCCTCCATGCCAATCTTTGTCCTTGGGCCGATGGAGAATACCCGTCAACTATCTTTCTGTACCCAAGGCCCTGATTTATACTCGTCTATATAATTCGATGGCGTGTCGTCTAGTTGGTGGTATCCGATCTAAATTTTTTCAAGGACAGGGATACTCATTTATTATTGCGGCGATAGAGTACTACGATGGGTCACTTTACGGCTGGCACACAGTCATCAATGCCGTATCCAATTTGAAAAATATAAGGAAATGGATGCTCAGGCCGTGTTTAGCTGGGTGAAAGTTGGATGAAAGTTGGAAATTTAGTTACTGTAGTATTTTTGTTGTTATTTGATAATTAATGTTCAATCATGGACTAATTAGACTCAAAACGTTTGTCTCGTAATTTTCCAACCAAACTGTGCAATTAGTTTTTTTTCGTCTACATTTAATACTCCATGCACGTATCGCAAGATTCGATGTGATGGCTCCTGTAGCATTTTTTTGGAAAAGTTTTGGTGAACTAAACCAGGGCTCATTGTATCCAATAGCCTTCATATAATTATTTGCATAATATCAAACTACAAAATTTAAGGAAAATTAAAGGTATGTAATTCATCTGCGTTTATTCAATAGTAGGCATATAATGACTTGTAATCCTTTGAAAGATATGGAAAATGGTACGCGTTTATCGCCATGATAGTAGATTATCTGTGTGATGCTTCATTGATGGTTGGCATATAATCTAAGTTCTTTAGGGGAAAGGATACTCAACTATCTTACTTAACTATTTGTCACCATATGTGCCTTTCAGTATGCAGCATGTCAATGGGATGTATCATTAACAGTTGGCACTTGTTCCAAATGTGGAAAGTAAGGGCGCGTTTAAATGACGAAAATTTTTGGTTTTGGCTATTGTAGCACTTTCGTTTGTATTTGGCAATTAGTGTCTAATTATGGACTAATTAGGTTCGAAAGTTTCGTCTCGCGATTTCTCACCCAACTATGCAATTAGTTTTGTTTTTCGTCTACATTTAGTACTCCATGCATGTGCCGCAAGATTTGATGTGACACTTTGGGGTGAAAATTTTTAGGAACTAAACAGGGCCTAAGCTCATCGGAATGGTCAAGCACACACAACCAATAGAATGAATGGCTTCCTGACCAAGGTTCGGATCTCTATATCCATGCCAACACATATAGCATGGGGTATTCTACCCTCATTCCCTGAACAATTGGTATAAAACTTCTACATTTTCTTTGAGTTTTGTGTGCAAGCCTAACTCGAGGATGTGTGGATCAATATATAGTTGGTTGGGACACTAGAATCCCTAGTGTAAGCCTAACCACTACTAATATCAGTAATATTTCTCTAGTTTGTCCAAGTCCAAGTTAGATCTTCATGAGAATTGGGTACATCAAACTTTTTCCCCATGTTTTGACTAGTACTTAAACTCAAGATCTATGGCTGAGTCTTAAATTATTTGTATTGGGTATTTCAGCTTATTTCCTATGCTAAGGTGTCAATTGCTCTTAGATATCCCATTAAGTTATACTCACTCCGGTCCAATTTATAAGGTATAGTTGACATGACATGGTCTCTTAAAATACACTTCGACCATTCATTTATTTTATATTATATTATTTGTGATTATAAACTTATGACTATTGGATAGTATATTTGGTTACAAATCTAACGGTATCTTTGTATTACAATAGTTAAAAAATTGTTGACCAAGTTACAAAGATTATAAAGTTACACTATTGATGGCGAAATGTCTTATAAATTGGACTAGAAGGAATATTTCCTTTTATATTTTCTCTTTTGGAGTTTAAAAGATTGAATTGGTGGGTCTCCTACCAAGGGACATCATCTTGTATGTCTTGGCTTCCAAAATCATTTTCTTAAGATCTTGTATTGCCACCTACAAGCTTCATTCTTTTTTTCCTAATTTTGTAAATTATTTGTCTTCATGTATGTTTGGTGACAATATAAATATGTTCGTTATTTAAAAAAAACATAATATTTTTGTTGTAGTTAGGTTTCTTGTATATGTGTGGACATAGACATCTTATTCTTCTATTGCATATCTAAAATGCCATTTTTTTGCCTCTTCTAATGGGCCATACTTAACTTTGGATTTCTAAAAAGAATAGTATATGATAGATTGCATTGAGGTGTTTACTCCAAATCACCTACTATGAAATGTTTTTCATAACGACGTGCATGAGTACCCCCATAAACCAGCAGGTTATATCTATAGTGTATAGGTAAGATAGTTTAGAACAATCAATGCATATGTTGTTAGGTTCAACTTTGGAACATCAAACTTTTATTATGTCCTTTTGAAATCTTGAGTCCATGATATCTATTAGATCAACAAGGTAAGAAAGATACACGAGAGGATGTTGATCCTTACTAATAACAATAATATATGAATAGTGATGGTTTGATGCCCTAATTTAGCAAGGGATACTATCCTCTATTGTCTCTTCTCGCCATGACTTGATTCCACCTCAAATCCCTTGGTTCCTTGATTGACTAGTCAACATTTCAACTTGAGGGAAGACTACTTCATTGCAACAAACTTAGAGCCCGTTTGGAGGGGCTTCTCCCGGCTCTGGCTCTGCTCTGCACTGTAGCACTACTGTGGCGGAGCCGGGAGAAGCTCCAAATGTGCTCCTCCTCCGGCTCCTCTTCTTTCTAGTTTATTTTTTGAGGAGCCGAAGCCGTTTTTCGTCATGCCACAGTAAAAACAGTGTTGCACAGTGTCTTAGGAGTAGGAGTCGGAGCACCAAGAGCCGCACCAAACGCGGCCTTAATAACAAAGATAGAACGTCGAACCACACATTATAATCACCCAAAAACATAAAAGTAACAAATAACATTGGATGCTCTCTCTCTCTCTCTCCTTTATGTTATTGATGTTAAATCAATGCCAAACTTATTCTTGTTCTTGTTGGGCAGGTAGATCGAGCTATAGAGGGGTGTCGACAAAAAACCATACATTTTGCTCTTTTGTTTAAAAATACTATGGCTAAGGAATAGTGGTATTTTACAATAGATACTACCTCTGTCCTAAAATATAATATATCTGAGTTTGTCTTAAATCAAACAAATTTAAGTTCCACAAGTTAAAAAAACAAGAATATTAAAATTTCCGTACAACACCAAGGAGGTAAACTACGAAAGTACATTTCATAGTGTATCTAATGATGCTCATTTGACTATCATTCTTTTCTATAACTTGGTCAATCTTAGAATAGTTGGACATATGACGACTCAAGACCCATTATGTTTCATGACGAAGGTAGTAAATGCCATTATAAAGAAGCATTGTTTGTTACAAGCAAGCATTTCACGATGACTCACTAGCTCACAATTGTAGGTGCACCCTGAATGAATATATAGAGTAATTGATTTATTAATTATTTGGAAAGGGTAAACTCGTCTATTTATACTTTTGTAATAATTGTAGCCTATGTGGTATGCGTGGTCTTGGGGGGCACTCTTGGCCACTCCACAAGAATAAGATGGAGGATCCAATTTTGTGGCCCCCTAACTTCCACAATGACTCCCCCTCTTTTAAAAAACTTGACATTCTAGTTTTGTCCCAAGTAAAAATATCTTAAATTTGACAAAATTTATAAAGAAAACATTAATATTTTACATTACCAATAAGTATCATTAGATTCACCATTTTTAGATGTGATCATTAAATTCATCATATAATATATCTCCAATTATACCTATTTGATTTGATTCCATAAATATTGACCATTCTCTGTAAACTTATAATATATCTCCGATTATACCTAAATTTACTTGTGACAAAATTAAAATGTCAAATTTTTTAGGATAGAGGTGATAGTTGTTTGTGTTTTGTATCATTTTTGTTTATTATAATCAGTTAGTTTTAGCAGACTAAGTATATATATAAAGTACCCGTGAGTTGTTGACTGATGTCTAGAGCTATATGCAGCGGATACTTCCTTTTGTATGTACAATATTTTACTCCCTCTGTCCAGAAAAAAAATGCAATTATGGAAAGCATGCCAGTCAAACAAGTCCAACTTTGATCAAGCTTATAGTAAATAATATTAGCATTTATGTCTCAAAATAAATTTATTATGAAAATATATTCTATAACTAATCAAATGATACATATTTTGTCTCATGAGTGTTAGTATATTTTTCATATAATTTTAGTCAAAGTTGAAACTGTCTAACTTTTCGAAATATGAGAATTACATTCTTTTGTAGACCATGGGAGTAAATGAATGCAACAAAAATGCTACGGATACCCACGTTCTAGCACTCTTATCAATAAAATCACATTTCCAAGCAATCAGGTCCACCCCTTCTGCCTTTTTCAGCCAACAAAAGTTTGCCTGCTGGGATTTGAAAACCGAAGTCACATGTACACGTAGCCGTGATTCGTTTTGTGGGAGCACTATGGATACAGTAGTTTTGCCGAGTGCCAGGGGCACTCAGCAAAGTCCTAAAAACACTCGGCAACTGCTTTGTCGAGTGTAACACTCGGCATACAACACATGACATATGTGTGTCGGCAAACATATATTTGCCGAGTGTTTTTTTATCGCGCACTTGGCAAACCTATTTTCTAAAGAAAAAATAATAATTATCCGGACAGCAAGGAAATCAGCCCCTGTGGATGCAAACCAATAATCATTCATCCAAGACAGAACACCAGCAGAGCATTTCATCGAGCATCAATAGGGCAGCAGTTACTAATCAAATCGAAGTCCAAGGATAGAGATCGACGTGCACCATGGCTGCAGCCAACCTCCAGCTAGGTTGAGGAGGGCCAGCACAGCCCCCGCCTCATCCGTTCCCGGCCCCACCAAGCCTAAAGTGCGCCGTGGACCGGGCCGCCGCCCCCGACGCCGGTGAAAGTCGAAGAGCACCACCTCCGACCCGCTTCGGCTCAAACGCACGGAGGGGGCAGGGATGGTGGATCCGCTCGCCACGGTTGAGCCACCCCCTCTCCGAAGAGCACGCAGAGGAGCCCCGCAGGGGAGACACAGGAGCAGATCTGAACGAGGGAGAGCAGATCCTGGCGGGGGAAGGAAGGATCCACCACGCCCGCTGCCGCCCCACGCCGGACACCGCCCGCCACCACGCAACCCGCCCGCCACGCCGCACGCCACCCGCCGCCACGCCACCCACCAGATCTGGAAGAGGGGAGGGGCGGTCGCCGGCACGTCGCCGGATCTGGGGAGGGGAGGGGACGCCGCCGGATCTGGGGAGGGGATAGGATGCCGCCGGATCTAGGGAGGGGGCGACGGCCGGGAGAAGGAGGGGCGGCCAGGCGGATCCGGTCGAGAGAGGAGGGGCCGCCGCCGGATTCGGCCGGGAGGGGATGGGCCACGCGGCGCGTGCGAGGAGAAGGGAGAAGGGGAGGGGGCGGCACGGCACGTGTGGGGAGAAGGGAGAAGGGGAGGCGCGACACGTTGAAAGTGCATCTAGCCCTTTAGTGAGTTTTGGATGATTGAATGACAACACGATTAAAGGACTAACATGTTTGCTAAGTGTTAGACAGGAAATTGATCATCTCACAGATACTTGATGAAATTGTATAAGGCCAAAATAATGTATTGTTGTATAAACAATCTAGTTCAAGCATAAGACAACAATGTAAATGGAATTCATGCAAAGGCTTATTTATTTTGGGATTTCAATGATCTATGTGAAAGCAAGCACGATAAGAGTTAATTAATGAGACATGAGGGATTGCATATGGAATGGTCTCATATTTGAAGCTTGCTAAATTGAAATAAAAAAGGCAACAATAAAAATGAATGGTTGATTTAATACAAGTGTGACTTGACGGCTTGAGATGGTGAAGATAGCAAGAAAAGGCTTCGAGGTACTAAGCAAGGGTGAAGGGCAAGCGACGACTTGATGGCCGAGGAACCTAGCTAGGGTGAAGAATAAAGTACTTGCATTTAGTTGAGGTACTAATCAAGCTATGATAGTCATATTGATGTGGAGGATCAAATCTATATTGGACAAGTTGATGAAAGTGACTTGATGCATTTGGAGTTATTCATATTTGATGAATGGAATCAAGTCACGTGCTCAAGATGGCTATGCTCAAGTGACAAGATCAATATTGACATGTTGGCACCCTCACTTGATGAAGATTAAAAGACACGGCATCAATTTAAAGAAGATCAACTTAAAAGGTTTAATTTCGTTTTTTTTATCTTGAGTTAATAGGTATGCCGTACTATTAAGAGGAATGCAAGTTTAGGTGGTCTGAGGAAGATAGAGTGCTCAAGCATAATAACTAAACCAAAAGAGAGACACTCTAGCACTTCACGAGCACATAGAATAATTTTCTGTGACTGTCGGTGTCGGAAGTCCCGACGTAAGCCGGAACTCCTAACAGTCGGAAGTCATGACTCTTGCCGAAAGTGCTGACTCCCAGTTACCGCCTGCGCGGTGACTTTGGACGTCGAAAGTCCCGACGTGAGTCAGAACTCTCGACAGTCGGAAGTCCCGACCGAAGCCAGGAGTACCGGCATCGATGGTTCTACTGACCTGCTGTCTGTGCCCGTCGGAAGTCCCGACGTTCGTCGGAAGTTCCGACCATCGGAAGTCCCGACCCATGTCAGAAGTTCCGACGTTGGTTGTCTCGAGTGCACTTTGACCTCACATGAACAATGTTTTCTTCATACGTCGGAAGTCCTGAGATCTACGTCGAAACTTTCGACGTAGATCTGAACGGTTAGATTTTGCCTTGGAGTATATATACCCCTCTCCTCCTTTCTAACCGTTGCCCACTCATTTCATTGCGACGAACACTCGGCCAAAACAGCCCCCAAGCATTCTAGGCTCGCCACTCTTCTCTCCTTTGCCTCCAACTTCGATTCCCAAAGGGTTTCAGTGATTGGAGAGTGGATTGAGTGAGAAAATCACTTTGAGCAAGCTTGAGCATTTGATTTCTTCGTCAAGCCGGTTTGATTTGCATTTGTTACTCTTAGGGATTTTCCCCTAGCTGGCTAGGCGTTGCCCAAGAGCTTCCATCTTGTGGAAGAGCCTTGGGAAGTTTGTATTACCCTTAATTTCTAGTGAAGAAACTCAAGTGACCTTTGTGGTATCCTTGAGTGAGGCAAGGAGGTGGAAGAGACTCCGACCAAAGTGGTCACCTCAACAACGAGGACGTAGGAGCTCCTTTGTGGGGCTGCCGAACCTCGGGATAAATTCTTGTCTTCGCGTGCTTGTTGTTGTGATTTGCTCGAAATTACTTGTATTTGGTTGTCTCCCTCTCTCTAGCTATTTCTTAGGGTTTGGGACTCGATCTATGGAGTGGTGGCTTATCAATGTCAAGAGAGTGACCCAACACCTTACCTTACCACTAGGAAGTGGGTTTGTAAGTTATCGGCATCACAAAGTTCATTTTAGCACTTGTAGTTCATTTCCCGTAGGGGTCGGAAGTGCTAACAGTTTGCGTCGAAAGTTTTGACTCAAACTGTCGGGACTTCTGACAGGTCGGAAGTTCTGACCCAAACGTCGGGACTTCTAACACGTCGAAAGTTCTGACCCAAACTGTTGGGACTTCCGACATTAACTGACTAGTGCATTTTGATTCAACTCTTTGGTTGCAGCTGTTTGGCTTCCTAGGTTTATCTAGTATCTTTTTATATACTTTATGGCTAACTTGTGAGGGGTGGTATTACTCTGATTTGGAGTTTCCATTTTGGAAACTCCTATTACTAATCATTTCTGCTTTTAAAGGTGTTGATTTTTCAGAAACGCCTATTCACCCCCCCTCTAGGCGGCATCCTAGGTCCTTTCAATTGGTATCAGAGCTTGGACTCACTACAAGCTTCACCGCTGTGAGAAAAGGATGTCGACGCCTATCGAGTTGGAGCCGGTGTTTCTTCAAAATGATGGTTCAAACTTTCTACCTTGGTCAATTCATGTACTCAATGATTTTAGAGATATTAGTCCTCTTGTTGAGCATATTGTATTTGCAAGCATACCTCTTCCTATAGTTGATTGGAGCAACTATAAGAATTTATCAAAAGAGAAAGAGATATGCGTGTAACTCAATGCTCAAGCTATTAATATCATTTTGAGTACATTGAGTGCAAAGGTTCAAGATGAGGCAATATTCAGTGGACAACCACCTTTAGAGAGTGCTCATCTCATTTGGACCAAACTCGTTGAGTTATATGGAAAATCCAAATGCGATGATGCACTTGAGGCTGAGTCAATGGAAAATATGTCCATTATGTCTTCATGCAGCGAAGAAGCCTCACAAGACCTCAAGAGCGCCGAGCCGGAGCAAGTGGTGCAAGCCGAGGCGACTGCGCTGCCTGCAAGCACATACCGGACGTGTTTGGTATCCCTACCAGACGTGTCCGGTATGGCCGAGGCAGCCGGACAGCAGGCAGTCTGTGATGATGAGGCTCAAGCCCTGTGGCGGCCAAGTGATAAGTTAACCTCAGTATCTCATGATACTCATCACTTGTGTCTCATGGCCAAGAAAAGCAAGAAGAAGGCTAGCAATAAAGATCAAGCCAAGGAGATAGCACGAGTAGATGATCAAGAAGAGAGTGATATTGAAATTGAAGATAGCTACACTCTTGATCATCTAAGCAACAAAGACAAGCTCATTATCATGAAGCTAGTTGAGAGAATGATGAGCTAGAGGAAGAGAATGAGAAACAAGAGCAATCACTTCAAAATCAAGAAAAGTTTCTCATCTCCAAATTGCAAGAGCTAAAGGTCATAAATGAGAGGTATGAAAAATTATCAATTGAGCATGCTTTTGTTACTAACTCCTCTTCTAGTGTTTCACAACTAGAGAAGGAAAACTTTGAGCTCAAGGCAAAATTAGATGAACTCTCAAGCAAATATAATGTGCTACAAGCAAACTATGTTCATCTCAAATGCTCTCATGAAGAATTAGTAGAATCAAGCATCATGCTTGAGGTGGCTCATGAGGTTGTGATTACAACGATAAAATCATCTCAACCACCCACTCACACACTCACTTGTACACAATCTCAATTGAATATTTCTTGTGCTAATGAGTGTGCTTCTCAAGCAAGCCAATCTTCGATTGAGCAAAAATTTATAGAAAATGTAGAGCTTAAGGAAGAAGTGGAAAGGCTAAGAAATGATGTGATTCGATTGAAGGATAAGGAGAGAGCACAACCTTCTCAAGATAACCGTGTTAACATGGTGAAGAAGCTTGAGAAGGGTTCAAACCTTGCTTCCTCCAAATCCCAACAAAAGAATCACATTTCAAGTAAGGCCAACACAACCAAGAGCAAGAAACATGGAAAAAGACTATGCTATGGTTGTGGAGTGAATGGACATGGGATTACCATGTGTCCACACAAGAGTTGGGCCGACAAGTGTGAAGTGGCCGATCAAACAGCCTCAAACAAGTTGGCCAACCAAAGGAAAAGTGATGGACAAAGCACTTATCTCATATGCAAGAAGTTGGGGCATCCAACCAAGAAATACCCAATGTACAAGGAGGCAAGAAAGGAAGCCCAAGTTGCAACAAGAAGATGCTATGGATGCAATGAGATGGGCCACAAGGTTGATGGATGTCCATACAAGCAAAACAATCATAGAGCAAACAAAGGTCGCATATGCTTTGCTTGTAGAAGAAAGGGGCATCTAAGCTATGATTGCCCAAATGGTAACATCCCTAAGCCGAGCACATTTGTTTATGATAATATGCTTAGGAAGACCACAAATGGAGTTAGCACTAGCAAGGTGATGTGCTCACCACAAACTAGTACTAAGGCCATTTGGGTGCCTAAGCACTTGTTGACTAACCCAAAAGGACCCAACAAGAGTTGGGTACCAAAATGTGCTTAGGTTGATAATGTAGGTACTTGGTGGTGACATGAAAGCTTTGGGGTGGTTGAGCAAGCAAATTGAAAATATTCACTCAATCTATCAATCAATTCTTATCACAATCTCATATATGGTTGACCCAAAGATAAATCAATGACCATATCATTTACTTCATCTCTACCATTGGTAACAAGTACCTAAAAATCTTATAGGATAACCACTTTGTGTTTAGTGCTCAATGGCTCACAAATAAGTATATTTGTGAAATAATTGGCAGTGGCTAATTAGTTTCATTTAATAATTATCATGTTTGTCATGTGATGCTTTTAATGGCTCTCTAGTAGAGCAATGCATTTGTTCAGATGCAGGCATACAAGAAGTACTAGAGCTAAAACGAAGAATCACAAGCAGCGCTTCAATTATTTCTATCCTGCACCTATCGGACGTGTCTGGTATGGCCAGGGCAGACAGGAAAAGTGTTTATGTTCTTCACATGTCAGACGTGTCCGGTTTGGCAGGAACCAGAGCACTAATTGGGATGCAATTGTGGTTTGATCCATATGATTTCATATATTCTTAATGTGCTCAGAAGCTTGTGATCTATCAAACCTAAGTGGGTTGTGAGTATGTCTCAACAAAATTTAAATATGGCAAATTACTTTGTGTTGGTCAAAATAGAAAATTGACTCCCAAATTCTTAAAAGAATAAAGTGCTTGTTGAAAGTCATTCAAATTACCTGTGGTACTTATTTAGGGGGAGCTCAGTTTCTATTTTGTACCATTGTGGACTAACAAATTTATCTAGCATTATTTGTAGTCCTTTGGATGAAAATTGATTTCATATATGGTATGATTATTTGACAAGTGAGGTCAACATGATGTTGTCATGCCATGTATTATCTCAGTGGTGATATTGTGGGCTCAAGGCAAAGGTATGTATTTACATACATGCATTGTAAGTGCATCTAAGGCCCTTTATATGCTAGTGTGTGCATTTGTGTAATATAGGATAGATGTTTTTTAAAATCCCTAACTAGCATGTGTAGGTGGTGTGTTTTTTGAAAATCATGTGGTTTTTGGGTCTTTATGACCTAGTCATGTCATATTGTGATTATTGATATCCTTGATTCATTATTTGCCTAATCACATGTGACATGGTTCTCTCAAGTCCATAAAAATCCCTATGTCCCTCTAAAATCTCTCAAGTTTTGAAAACCATAAATTTGCCAAATATTCGAAAAAGAGAAAATCAATTCTTGGCTAATTCATGTCCCCTAAGTGAGAATCCTAAGCCTATTTCAATTGATGCAAATATTATGCCTAGGAAGGTTTGTTATGGTACCTTATTGGTTAGTATTACAAAAAAATCTGCTATTCATACTAAGGCTATGCCTAAGTATATTGCGTCTAACATGAGAGGACCCAAACTAATTTGGGTACCATCGAAAAGTGGATGATCGTTTGTAGGTACCATGGCATTGGAGACTTGATTCAATGGAATTATTATTGTTCATCTTATGTTGAGTCAAGTATTGAAGCCTAGTGCAATTCTATCCCAATGCCAAGTCAAAATTGAGTGAAGTCCATATGCTATCAACATACAAGTGTCATATTCAAGTTGTGGGAATTTATTGATATATTTGAAGGCCTACAAATAAGTGGAGTTGAAGCTTGCAAATATTATCATAAGCTATCAAGGTATATCTCTTATTGATCAAAGTTTATTTTGGTGCATATGAGTTAATTGAATTGGATATATATGCATATGTTGTTTGCTATGAGATGTTTGAATAGATTAAATGCTTAAATAATCAAGTTTGAAGTTGGTTTGATTGAATATGTTCATAAGATTTCTTCTAGTAAGTGGTTTGAATGGACATATGTCTTGTGAGAGTATTCAAACAAGTTGATTTTAAGTTGGGTTCAATTTGGAGAAAAATAGCTCAATTATTAAAATCTGTCCAATATTGAAAATCTGAGCTAGCAGTGATCATAGACATGTTTGAGTAATCAAATCTATTTGTATTGGCTTGAAATTTGGTCTGCATGCTCTACACTTATGGTATTAGTTGCTGTACAAATTTCTTGAGATTTGGATAAGTGATACTTTGGATTTGGAGTAGATCTTGTCAGCTATAGTGCAGCAGTTTTCAGCATGTAGTAGTGTGGAAAGATGTGAAATCTGGTAGCAATATAGAAGTCAAAAGAAGCTCAAATTTTTACAGATACTAGAAGACTTAGTGTGTCACATCTTCACCAAATTTCGTGGTTTTTGGATATATACTTTGGGAGATATGATTTATTCTTTGAAGAGTACAGAATCTGCCAAGAAAGTGACAATTATTGTAGTGATCAAAAGTCACTTAGATTCAAAGGTCCTCAAATTAGAATCATATCTATAAGTGATTGAGGTACCTATGTTTTTGGTTTTGGTTGGATATAGAAGCATGACAAATGATGAGTACAAGACAATTTGTTTGAAGAGTGTATCTGGTACACATTTGGTACTCAAGCTAGAGATCAAGATGAAGATGGAGTTTAAGTTCTAGTGATAATTGGAGATCTTTTGATAGAAAGAAAAGGACTTAAACAAGTAGAAAGAAAATGACTTAAAGAAGGATTCAAAGTTATTCATCAAATTAAGTCCAACAATATGGATCAATCAAACAAAATCTTTCAAGTGGATCAAGTGATTTTCTTTCAAGTTATTTCAAGTGAGTATCAAGGATGGTTCTTTGGAGAGATGTCACTTCACCCTAGGCTTGGATGGCTAAAATCGAAGTGGTAATCTAAAGGGACATTTGAGGTACTTGGTTGAAGAAAATCAAGAGATTGGTCTAAAAAGCAAGCAACACCCAAAAGAGAACAAGTCATGAAATTTCAAGTGGTGTCATGAAATTTCAAGTGGTATTACAAGTGGTGCATCTTTTAGTTCTCTCAAGCAAACAATGATCAAAGAAGAAGCAAGCCAACCACAACAAGAAGAGTGCACTTGATCATTAGTGATTCTCAATTCATATGGGTGAAGAATAGGAATTCGAAGAATTGGTATCTATTGGTCTTCACCAAGCTTATAATTGGACTTCATGGTGCTATTGGAGAAATGAATTGAAATCTATATGACTATCTTCCTCTCCAACATAGCAAAGGTATCATTGTATTGTGCATGATCATTTTTCATCCCTTACTAGTATGCGGTTAGTGCATATAGTATATGCTTATAGGATCATGCATTACAAATGAAAATTTTTAGATTCATAGATTACCACTATTGCTTGAATGATTATATGATCTAGTGGTTAGTGTATGAGTTTGTTCATGAGCTAGTGAACCCATGTACTTGATCTATTTTGAATTGCAAACAAGTGACAAGTACAACCTCTTTAAGATGACAAAGGGGGAGTGACAAGTAATATGACCCACGCCATGACAAAGAGGAGAGTTTAATACAAAGGGGGAGAGATTAGTACAAAGTTTGAACCTTAAGCACCCTTTGTGCTTTGTGTGACCCTTTTTGGCGATAGATGACAAAGGTGAAGAGATATGATTAAAGCTTAAGGAGGGGAGAGATGAAAGCTTAAGGGGGAGAGATATGTTTAAAGCTTCAAGAGTGCAACCTTGTGTCTAGCTATGAAAGGGGGAGTCTAGCTATGACAAAGGGAGAGATATGACTTGAGAAATCTTTGTGATGAGTGCTATGTGTGTGATATATATGATGTATTTACTTTCATAAGGACCATGCATGTTTTAGAGTGACTTTGTATGGTGTGATGCTTTCTGTTTAGTCTTGTGTGATATATCATGTCATATGCATCACGGTTTTTTTATTTTGACACACACTTGCACCCCATGGATGCAATGATTTAAGGGGGGGTCTCCTATGTGATTTAGTATGTGCAAATTGACATTTGAGGTCATTTATGAATTCAATTCATATTGCACACATTAAGGGGGAACCTCTCATATATCATTGAATCCAAAAGCCTAACTGTTTATATCTTTTTGTAAGCTTTAATCGGGTTGTCATCAATCACCAAAAAGGGGGAGATTGATAGTGCATCTAGCCCTTTAGTGAGTTTTGGATGATTGAATGACAACACGATTAAAGGACTAACATGTTTGCTAAGTGTTAGACAGGAAATTGATTATCTCACAGATACTTGATGAAATTGTATAAAGTCAAAATAATGTATTGTTGTATAAACAATCTAGTTCAATCAAAAGACAACAATGCAAATGGAATTCATGCAAAGGCTTATTTATTTTGGGATTTCAATGATCTATGTGAAAGTAAGCACGGTAAGAGTTAATTAATGAGACATGAGGGATTGCATATGGAATGGTCTCATATTTGAAGCTTGCTAAATTGAAATGAAAAATGCAACAATAAAAATGAATGGTTGATTTAATACAAGATGTGACTTGACGGCTTGAGATGGTGAAGATAGCAAGAAAATGCTTCGAGGTACTAAGCAAGGGTGAAGGGCAAGCGATGGCTTGATGGCCGAGGAACCTAGCTAGGGTGAAGAAGAAAGTACTTGCATTTCGTTGAGGTACTAATCAAGCTATGATGGTCATATTGATGTGGAGAATCAAATCTATATTGGACAAGTTGATGAAAGTGACTTGATGCATTTAGAGTTATTCATATTTGATGAATGGAATCAAGTCACGTGCTCAAGATGGCTATGCTCAAGTGACAAGATCAATATTGACATATTGGCACCCTCACTTGATGAAGATTGAAAGACACGGCATCAATTGAAATAAGATCAACTCAAAAGGTTTAATTTCATTTTTCTTTTGATCTTGAGTTAATAGGTATGTCGTACTATTAAGAGAGATGCAAGTTTAGGTGGTCTGAGGAAGATAGAGTGCTCAAGCATAATAACTAAATCAAAAGAGAGACACTCTAGCACTTCATGAGCACATAGAATAATTTTTTGTGACTATCGGTGTCGGAAGTGCCGACGTAAGCCGGAACTCCCGACAGTCAGAAGTCATGACTCTTGCCGGAAGTGCTGACTCTCAGTTACCGCCTGCGCGGTGAGTGTGGACGTCGAAAGTCCCGACATGAGTCGGAACTCCCGATAGTCGGAAGTCCCGACCCAAGCCGGGAGTCCCGACATCGATGGTTCTACTGACCTGTTGTCTGTGCCCGTCGGAAGTCCCAACGTTCATCGGAAGTTCTGACCGTCGAAAGTCCTGACCCATGTCGAAAGTTATGACGTTGGCTGTCTCGAGTGGACTTTGACCTCGCATGAACAGTGTTTTCTTCATACGTCGGAACTTCCGACGTAGATCTGAACGGTTAGATTTTGCCTTGGAGTATATATACCCCTCTCCTCCTTTCTAACCGTTGCCCACTCATTTCATTGCGATGAACACTCGGCCAAAACAGCCCCCACGCATTCTAGGCTCGCCACTCTTCTCTCCTTTGCCTCCAACTTCGATTCCCAAAGGGTTTGAGTGGTTGGAGAGTGGATTGAGTGAGAAAATCACTTTGAGCAAGGTTGAGCACTTGATTTCTTCGTCAAGCCGGTTTGATTTGCATTTGTTACTCTTGAGGATTTTCCCCTAGCCGGCTAGGCGTCGCCCAAGAGCTTTCATCTTGTGGAAGAGCCTTGGGAAGTTTGTATTACCCTTGATTTCTAGTGAAGAAACTCAAGTGACCTTTGTGGTATCCTTAAGTGAGGCAAGGAGGTGGAAGAGACTCCGACCAAAGTGGTTACCTCAATAACGAGGACGTAGGAGCTCCTTTGTGGGGCTGCCGAACCTCGGGATAAATTCTTGTCTCCCGCATGCTTGTTGTTGTTGTGATTTGCTCGAAATTACTTGTATTTGGTTGTCTCCCTCTCTCTAGCTATTTCTTAGGGTTTGGGACTCGATCTATGGAGTGGTGGCTTATCAACGTCAAGAGAGTGACCCAACACCTTACCTTACCACTAGGAAGTGGGTTTGTAAGTTATCGGCATCACAAAGTTCATTTCAGCACTTGTAGTTCATTTCCCGTAGGGGTCGGAAGTGCTGACAGTTTGCGTCGGAAGTTCAGACTCAAACTGTCGGGACTTCTGACACGTCGGAAGTTCTGACCTAAACGTCGGGACATCTGACACGTCGGAAGTTCTGACCCAAACTATTGGGACTTCCAACATTAACTGACTAGTGCATTTTGATTCAGCTCTTTGGTTGCAGCTGTTTGGGTCCCTAGGTTTATCTAGTATCTTTTATATACTTTGTGGCTAATTTGTGAGGGGTGGTATTACTCTGATTTGGAGTTTCCATTTTGGAAACTCCTATTATTAATCGTTTCCGCTTTTAAAGGTGTTGATTTTTTAAAAACGCCTATTCACTCCCTCTCTAGGCGGCATCCTAGGTCCTTTCACACGTGCAGAGAGAAGGGAGAAGGGGAGGGGGCGGCGCCGCGCCTGCGGGGAGAAGGGAGAAGGGGAGGTGCGGCATGTGCGGGGAGAAGGGAGAAGGGGAGGGGGCGGCGCCGTGCCTGTGGGGAGAAGGTAGAAGGGGAGGCGCGTTGGGTGCGGTGAGAAGGGAGAAGGGGAGGGGGCGGCGTAGCGCCTGCGGGGAGAAGGGGCGGTGCGGCGCGTGCGGGGAGAAGGGAAAGAGGAGGGAGGTGGTGTTTTATTTCTAGAAAATATATTTTATTCCTTTGCCATGTGTCCTAGATCTAAGCACTCGGCAAAGTTTTTTTTTTATTTTTTTCTTCTTCTTTTCTAGAAAAGATATTTTATTTCTTTACCGAGTGTCCTAGATCTAGGCACTCAGCAAAGTTTTTTTTTCATTTTTTCTCCTTCTTTCTAGAAAAAAAGATTTTATTTCTTTGCCGAGTGTCAAAAAAACACTCGGCAAACTACATCTTTACCGAGTGTTTTTTTTTGACACTCGGCAAACCTTCTCTTTACGGAGTGTTTTTTTGTTTGCCAAGTGTTTTTAGGGAAGCACTCGGCAAAGAACTTGTTTGCCGAGTGCCCAATAAAATACACTCGGCAAACATAAAAACGCTCGATAAATTTGACGTTTCCGGTATTGGAGAGACTGTACGGCACATGATAGACAACAGTGTCGTACGTACGAACATGCATGATCAGTATAGAAAGCATGGCGCCATGGCCTGTATAGGAGTAGACTGTAGTCATGTCTGAAGGTTTGTCCGGTTTATAATCACGGCGAGAAATCTGGTTAATTACAAATCCTTCAACCTTGGTGTAGAAATGATTAGTGTATTTTCTTACAAAGTGGAGACAAATTTTATAAAATGTAAGAGCATGTCTATGAGTCTTTGTTAAAATCACTCTCCAAACCGTCATTTCAAGAACCATTTGTATAAAAATCTATATATTTTTATCCTTCAACAACTTTTCTATTTTTTGTGCACACTCTAGAGAATCCCACTATTCATCTTGAGAAAATTTCTTATTTGGCTTTGGTTTAAAGTTGTCTTTCTTCTTTGGCCCTGAAATAAAATTTCTTACCTATTTGGCCTCGTTCGAAGTTTCGCTTTTCAATCCGGCCCTACCGTCATCTCCCGCCTCTAACACCGTTAAGTGGCACATGAAAAGACTAAACTGATGTTGCCTGGGTGATCTTTGGTTTCTCATAATGTCTCAGGGGCAATTTGGTCATTTCATTGCCACTTAACGGTGTTAAAGGCGGGAGATGACGGTATGGCCAGATTGAAAAAGCGAAACTTTGAGTGAGGCCAAATAGGTAAGAAATTTTGTTTCGGGGCCAAGGAAGAAAGACAACTTTAAACCAGGGTCAAATAAGAAATTGCCCCATTCATCTTTAGTTAGCGAGAATCCTGAACAGAGGTTGGTAGCATATGAAGATCCATATAAAGAAGTTGTTGCACCAAAAATATCTATTCCTATCAATAAGGATGGATATAAAAATATTTTTAGAGTTGCTCTAACCCTTAACGTGTAAAAGTGCAGCCAAAAAATTCACCTTGATGCCATTAGTAACTCGTTATAACTAAGGCCAGTTCTAGTGATGAGTTTCATGTTATGGTACCAAGGTTATCGCATCAGTCTTTTGTGTTGGTAACCGTGACGAAAGGTTTCCATCTAGATGAAACTATTTCTATATCTTATTGTCTCCGTCCCCAAAAGAATTCTAGCACAGTGTCACGTTTTGGTACCTTAAGTTTGATCAATTATAGATAAAAAATATTCATATTTATAATACCAAATAAATATCATCAAATTAATTACGAAATGTATTTTCATAATAAATTAATTTAAAGACATAACTATGAATATTATTCACTAAAAATTTGGTCAAATATAAACCACTTTTCGTGACACGCAATCCATAGTTACGTTCTTTTCCGAACGGCCTGTCAAGTTATCAAATTTGTTAACGTGACACAATATTAAATATAAATGAAACTCACGTGGAACCTTTACTAAGAATCTATAAAGTTAGATATATAATAAAAAAGGACATTAATTGAGGGATTACTGCGTGGTGTAGGTACATGATGATCGGCGGAACGGAAAGACGAAGCGAGCGCAGCGGCAGTGCACCCCGTACTGCGTGCTCCCCAACAGGCAACCACTATTATAACCACCTGCCTCTCTGCAGTTTGCATGCATGTGACGTACCCACACGCTAGCTACCTCAATGAATCCTCGTGCAAGTACTAGTATGGGTATAGCAGTGTCTTCTATCCTCGTGCCCTTATTTATTCGTTGGTTGTGTTATAATATACTTTTGTCTAATTTAAATTATAAAATGTTTTATCTTTTCTTGATACTATATATCTAGACACAGTGTATATCTAAGAGCATCTCTAATAGCCTTTCTAAATTTTACGGTCAAAATCATCATTTGGAGATTTATTTAAGTAAAAATTATTTTCTACATCTCTGTACCCTCCGACAGTTTTTCTTATCTTGTGCATACTCTAGAAAATCCATTCTCGCTCTCCATCCTCAGCTAGCGAGAAATTCGGAATAAACAATATCTATATTTGAATATTCAATTAAGGAGGTTGTTAAATATTTTTTCACCAAATCTCTATTCCTCCTATAAATTAAGAATGATATAAAGAGTCTCTTGAGTTGCTCTAAGTGCATAACAAAAGTTATATATTTAGAAAAGTTGAAAGATTTTATAATTTGGAATGGAGCTCCATGCACAAATATTAGTAAGATAGATTTACCTGCTCCTATACTTTTATACTGTAACCGGTTCACATTGTAGGATCAGATATGGCAAAACTTAAATTGTGCCTATTAATAACTTATAAAATATTTAGATGTATGGAAATCTGCGTTGAAAATTAGCTTGAAAATAATATAATACTTTATTTGAATATATTTTAGTACTCCTCCTATCCCAAATGAATCGTACCATCCGTGCAAGTCAAAGTATATTAAGTTGACTAATTCTATAAAAAATAGTAACAACATCTATGATATAAAATGAGATATATTCTATGATGTATCTAATGATACTAATTTGACGTTATATATTTTGACTGATTATTTTAAAATTTTATCAAAGTTTAAAAGTTTGACTTAAGACAATTATAGGATTCTATTTATTGAAGCACAGAAACCGTATAAAATAGTGACCATAGGAACTTCTAAAAGGCCGTGCCATGGCCAGACCACGAAGTACTTCTGACATGAATTGAATGAATTGGTTGTGTATATAGCATTATTAGCAATACATATACTGCAGGTATAGGAAAGTTTCCAAGTCACAAGTATTTAGGAATATTTCCTTCATCCCAAAATAAATAACTTTCTAAGATTTAAAATTTATCTAAAAATAATATTCTACAAAAATTATAGGACTTTTGCCTCCTAATGCGGGGGTGTGCATGCGTCTTTCTGCCAAATCCAGGAGGAGAAAAGGAAAGTTAATGTGGGTACATACGTCAACGTCATCTGTCTAAATTTTTTTAAAAAGTTATTTATTTTGGTACGGTGAGAATACATAATAGACTTTGTAAAGAATAATATTTAGGGAGACACGCATGCACGCACACACGTCACCCCTATAAGCAATATGAGAGAATGGGTAGGTAGATCTTAAGATTAACAAAAAAACCATTATCATTAAGGCCCCGTTCGCTTCGCTGAAAAAATAAACCAAAACATTGTTTCGGCTGATTTGTTGTGAGAGGGAAACACTGTTCTGGCTGAAAAAACAAACTGAAAAAAATGGATTATAAGAGAAACGAACAGGGCCTAAATTGACCGAATATCTTGTTTTAAACTGACAAAAATACAAGTACCCATGCATAGACCTAGCAAGGATTACATGGATACACATGTTTTCACTACATACATGGAACCTAATAATAACCAATTAAGCTACAATTAGCTAGTTATTCACACAAGCCTTTATTTTGATTTATTTGTTATTTCCAGCCATTATATATTATTTATATACGTAGTATGTATCGTGTAACTGCTGAGAAGATATTATCTGGATCCAGAAGCAATCACGCGTCCATATGTATCTGTACGCACATGTATCACTGTATCAGACAGTGCACGAACGTACGTCGCTCGTACTGCCCCCGAGACCCCACATGGATTTTCCTTGGAAGTCGGCACAAGCCAAAGCCAGATTAAACATTGCGTGCATGTTGGGCCTCAATGCTTCTTAAAATTTGATGAATAAATAAATATTCTTACATTTATCTATTTTATTACTCCAAAGCCAGATTAACAATGATTACTGGACGGCCCAGACGATGGAAATATGCATCATTCAAAGAAGTAAAATCGGGGGGAAAAAGACACACGGAAATGATCAAAGCTAGCTAGGAGGTACAATAAAGTCGCGAGCGTGCGACGACGGGCCGTGATGAATTACTTAATTATCTAAACTAAGACTCCAGACGGTGCGATTAAACTTGTCCCTAACCGCTAATCTAATCGCAGTGGTCTATCATGGTGTGGGGTCAATACCATACAATAATACTATTGGGTCATGTCGAGGGGGGAGTAGAAAAATTGCTACGCAGCGGCGTCACGCGCACCCACCCACTACCGACTCAATGCATGCACCTTTCCCTAGCTACAAGCCAGACGGCTGGCTACACTGCACAGCTCCTGTAATTAAACAATGGAGATAGGATCCTCTTCTATCTAAAAACAATGTGGGGGTAGCCTGGGTAGAGTGGAATTTCACAAGTTGCTAGATTGCTGGAGAGTGGAGACTAGAGTTGTTTATAAGAAATTTTAAGATAAAAAAGCTAATATATATATGAGCAATCAATGCAAGTACGCATCGTTGTTTCGTTTGTATTCATATTCTGCTACTATTTGAGGTTTTATAGGGATTGTTTATCCAGTATTTTATACTTGTTGTCGTGTTCTGCCTATTGGCCATCAACTATTCACCTTAGATCTTTGCCAATATTAGGTAATTCCACTATACAGAATGTGTGGTAGAGTACATGCGTTGCGTTAGTGGACAATTTATAGATCAAAGGGTAGGTCCATACTCCGTAGCAACGACATCTTTCAAGCATCTAATTGTTAGCTGCTGTAACATTTTACTCCAAGTACATTTAGTTGGGGGAGCTCCTTTATAACCTTTTATTAGCCAGGCAGTTCAATTTGAGCTATTAGCTGGGATGTTAATTTAGATTAACTGGAGAGATAATTTTAGTGACTAACTATTAGTTGCCTGGTGTTGACATTCAAATTGGGTCCAGGCTGGTTTTAAAATCGACCCATGTCAGTTTTGGCCTAATCTAAGAAAAATTCTACGAAACAACATGGAACTGTACCACATTATTGGTTTTCCAACCCCTATTTCCATATAAAACATGAGGTACACGACCGATAGAGGTATCCAACTACACAATCGATCTTTTTATCAATCTACCTACTTTTTACCCCTGACCTCTTCCAACCCCTCGATGTCCTACATGTCCCTTGACGGGATTTTGTGGGCGTGTTCTAGGTGGCCTTACTGATTCTAGAACAACCCCCGCCGTGCATCTCCTCGACGTGTCTTTTTTGGGGGTGTTCGTGGGGTTACCGGTGAAGAACAAGCGTCTAATTGGCCTCATCGACCTACTGGTTGGCCTCGTTGTTGGGACCTCCCTTCGCTACGTGTTTCGGCTGTGTGCGGCTTTGGGCATTCTAGCCCCTACCGATGTGTGACCCGAATCGGCGTCAACACACTTTTTGGCGACTACGCTAAGGATGAAGCGAAACAGATATATTAAGATGATCGACGAAAGCCTTCGGTCGATCAACTTTCTAAGGAGATTCGCAAGATGCTAGAGGAGAGGGCGAAGGCTCAGGCTGCTGCCGATCTAGAGTATACCCTAACATGCTTCTAGATGGATCAACAAGGACCTCTCAAGAAGATCAAAGATGTCAACTTCGATCCTCTTCCTACTACATCTACATCTAAGGTAAAAATAGATCAATCTCCTCTTGGATCTTGTGTTACACGCGATGAGCTTGCTGAGATGATTCATGAGTTTTTTTGAGATCCCTATATTTGACAAATTTAACAAACTCATGGATAAGTATAAAAAGGAGGAAAAGAAATCTGAATTTACTGCTTTTCCTCATGATGCATCTATTAGTTGATCGGCCTCGATTGGTAGCCAACTTCAATACATGATGTCGATCAACTATTATGGTGGACAACAAATATATGTGAACAGAGCCTAACATAGGGGTATGCTACGTCCTTGAGAAGGAGACAATAGTCCTAGTGATCCCCAGACCAACTATTTGAGTTGCTCGGGGGCTCTGGGTTTATATCCATCGGGCGCGATATCCTCTGACGAACAAGGGGTGGCTTGGCAGTCCATAGATCGCCCTCCCCGAGGGCGTGTGGGGGGTGTGTGGGGGCGGTGTTTCACGATGTTAGAAGGAGAGGTTGACCGAGCCATCCCTTTGTTCCAATCTTAAAGGCAGAATAGCCATTTTGGTCCCTCAACTATTACTTGAGGCTCAGTTTCGTCCATGAACTTTCAAAACGGTCATTTTAGTCTTTAAACTCTACTTTTAGGTTCAATTTCATCCTAGAACTATGAAGATGATTGTTATAGTCCTTAAACTTTGCATTTTGGGCTCAATTTTATTTATAAACTACCAAAGTGTTTTCTGTTCTTTAAACTTTTATTTTTAACTCAACTTTGTCTACGTTCTATGTGGAACGCTGCACTGTTGCACCTGGTTTGCTCCAACACCACCAACGATTGGAGATAGAAAAATAATATTCATCCAAAAACTCTTTCGTGGCCATTAATAATTCCAAAGCTATTATTTTTAATGTTACTTTATAATGGTACCATTTACATATATCCGACTAGATGATATTTGTGGGAGCAATTATAGTTGCATCGAACACTATTTATTATTTAAGAATACATGGATATATTGAAACAATATCAGATCTATAATTTTGATAATTTATGGATGAAATTGTGTCTAGAATATAAAGTTTTCTTTTTGAATAGACAAAATTGAGTTGAAAATAAGAGTTAAATGTACTTTGATAATTTATGGATGAAATTGAGCCCAAAATGCAAAATTTGATGACTAAAACGATCATCTTCGTAGTTGTAGGATGAAATTGAGCCTAAAACTAAAGTTTGAGGAACTAAATGGCCGTTTTGAAAGTTTAGGGATGAAATTGAACCTCGAGTAATAGTTGATGGACTAAAATGGCTATCGTGCCGATCCTAAAAACATTGTGATCCTATACGGAGTGTTGGATTTTTCCTCTGTTACAGCGATTGGCCGAGCTCCTCAATAATTGGCACCCCGAGATCAGATTACTGTACAGAGATCTCCGTGCAGCAGCGTGCGGCGACGCCATTGGGCCGCCCACAGGCCACAGGCTTTTGTGTCGGACCTTCACTGTGGCGTCCGTACCTACGCCGAGCAGCAGTGGCCACCCGAGCCGGCTGCCGGCCATCGATGGATGGTCGAGCTGGAGCACCGCGGGAGGCACGTAGGAGTGTACAGCCTGCTGATTTGACGCCGGCCATTGGCTGCTTCGTCCCACCTCATTCTCTCAAGTACGCCGTCTGCCGGCTGCCGCATCTGTCGCCGCTAGATAGAGATCTGTCGCTGGACCTGGTGGCTAGTCTGATCCGACGTCTCCACTAGCTCTTGCTGGCCTTTTGGCTGTGGACATCTCCTGAGTGTTTAGTTTCTAAAATTTTATAAAATTTTTCAAGATTTTTTTGTCATATCAAATCTTTAAACGCATGTATAAAGCATTAAATATAAATAAAAAATAAAACTAATTACATAATTTAGATGAAATTCACGAGACGAATCTTTTAAGTCTAATTAAACTATGATTGGACACTAATTGTTAAATAACAATAAAAATGCTATAGTATAATTTTTCAAAAAAATTTACCAACTAAACCAGGCCTAATAGCAGCAGCAGCAGTAGTAAGTTGAGAATGTGCCTTGCTGCAGTGGACAAGTGATAGACCAAAAATTAACAAACAGTGCGTACGTCCATTTAGGCTGTGTTTAGTGGTAGGAATTTAGATTTTGGGACTACTGTAGCACGTTCGTTTTTATTTGGCAAATAGTGTTCAAATATGGACTAATTAGGCTCAAAACGTTCGTCTCGTAATTTCCCACCAAACTGTGCAATTAGTTTTTCTTTTCGTCTACATTTAATGCTCCATACATGGGCCGCAAACATTCGATGTGACAGGTACTGTAGCAAATTTTTAGGAAGTTGGGGTGGAACTAAACAAGGTCTTATTTCGGGCTTATTTAGTTGCCCCAAATTCTAGAATTTGGCACTATGCAAAAAGAAGATTCCCCGTCACATCAAACTTGCGATACATGCATGGAGTACTATATGTTGACGAAATCAAAAACTAATTGCACAGTTTAGTTGTACTTTACGAGACGAACGTTTTGAGCCTAATTAGTCAACGATTGGACAATTATTACTAAATAAAAACAAAACGCTACAGTAGCTGCAGTGCGCCCCGAATCCGGCGGCGCCGATTCGGTGGCCGAACTAAACGCGGCCTTCCTCATGGAAGCAAAAGATTGCAACACTTCTACTAGATATAATGCGTATAATGGTTCATCCATATATCAGCAGAGAGAGAGAGGAGGGCTGGGCGAGAATAGTAGTATGTGTCATGAAAGTGATCGTTGGAAATATGTGTCTAAAATACATTCTAGATTTTATTTGAAGGAAAAACTCGTAGATAAAAAATGATGCAAGCATATAAAACATGTAAGCAGGCAACATACTGACTAGAATAGGATTGCGCAATGAAATTACTCAATGATCCTGCACGCAGAACGCAGTTGATCGTGTTAACTGTTGAAGTAGATGTTGCAGATCACCAAACGGTCGCGTGTAGACGTTGCCTAAAAACCTAATTGCCGCCCCGTGCAGGAGTCTCGCGGCAATGGTTTCGGAGATCCCGCTATCTTCAAGCCCGGTGCACGCCGAACTCAAAGGTCGACGAGGTGCAGCAGCGAGAAGCTCAGCAAGCGGAGAGGTGAGCGTGTGATTGCGTGTAGCAACTGTCTCATTCTCTCATTTGCACCTATTTTGCATAGAGAGGAGATTCTCGTATTTAAGCAAGATAACCTCTCTTTGAATTAGCATCATAAGACTAAAGGTTGTGCATGCTTTGAAATTTTTTAGATTGGGTTGAACATGGGCCTAAATCCAACAGTGATTACGCTTTATTTGTCGTAAAAACTACTCAGACTTGATCGTTGTCATATCCTAGACACGTCACGTGTATGTACAAATTAAATGCCGAGAAAAATATCGTTTCCTTGAGTACAGGAGAACTACCGAGCTACCTAGCTCGATCATCCAGGATAAAAAAGTGCGACAAGTGATAACCACGCAATTGGCACGGATACTTGCGTTGTATGTTATGGATTGACGCAAACTATGTTCCCCACAAGCAATAATTAATATTGTTATTAAAGGGTTATTATATGGGTTTGGTAGTACACTCCTAGACATGATAAATGCCGAGAAAAATATCGTTTCCTTGAGTACAGGAGAGCTACCGAGCTAGCTAGCTCGATCATCCAGGATAAAAAAGTGCGACAAGTGATAACCACGCAATTGGCACGGATACTTGCGTTGCATGTTATGGATTGACGCAAACTATGTTCCCCACAAGCAATAATTAATATTGTTATTAACGGGTTATTATATGGGTTTGGTGGTACACTCCTAGACATGATAAATGCCGAGAATTGTTTGACAGCTTGAGCCTGACCCCGTGGATGAAAAGGTGAGGTACTCCGTACTACATAAGAGCTAGACTAGAGTTCCCCACAATTCATTCAACTAGCTACGTACGTGGAATCCGATTAACTTCTGGGGGTTCATGCTCTGAGTATTTTTCACAACTACCTACGTACGTACGTGGTTGATCTTCTCCAGCGGACAGCCTGTGCTTCTCAACAACAAGCGAATCTCTTCACTGATGACTTTATGATTCACTGTAGGGTCTAGTTCATTAAAGCCCCATTTGGCATGGCCCATTCAAAACGGCTTTACAGGTGAAACCAGAAAAACTAACTTTTCTCGGCTTATAGTTCGTTTTAACCCCGGCTTACAAAACGGCTTCACGCTACAGTGATCTCGATTTACGCAAAATAGATGAAGCCGAAGTCGACATAAGCCATGCCAAAAGGCCCTAAGTAAGAACAGGTTTAGAGGTATGGGCTCAAAGAGACCCTCCTCCGTAAGATTGAGTTTATTAGTTTAAAACCGGCTCCCGCTTCCCGACTTAGATCTTATCAGCTAGATAGATTTGTAGAGGTATGGAAATGCCTTGTTAATAAATGAAATTTTAATAGCAAAAGGATTTTTGTACAAAAAAAATCAAGGAATATAATTCAAAGTATATTAATAAAAATGTTAATAATGCTAGATATATATCAGCTTCATGGGAAAGCACAATTGTCTTGTTCATATTTTGGAGGAATTCTGACATAAGTTCTCTCATGTTTCTCGATGCACACAACAAATGGTTTCACCTAGGAATGCAAACGGTGTGGATATTTCCCAATTGGCCATTGTATCAAAGACCGGTAAAAAGCAAATGTGGGACGCTACAATGATTATTCCACACTGTATATTCTGCGCCGACTCCGATTCTGATAAAAATAGTATAGGATATGATACAAGATCAGCCGTTTAGTCTATTACGATTTCACTTAGGATGTGGTGCAATAAATAGACACTTGACACATGAGTAGGTAAAAGATTTAGCATGCTCTTATTTTTCATCTCTCAAAAATAAATTGAATTGTTGTCACTCTAGTCGCACCATATATTGTGGTTGTTATAGTGAAATTAGAGTGAATAACTCTCATATGTTTAGGTTGACGCCGCCACAAGGAGAAAGTGGGGCGCCCTTTGCTCATCGCCGCCACCATCATCTAAGGCCCCTCTCCTTCCTCTTCGGTAAGAAAGACAAGAGACTCATCTCTCGTTACAATTGTTCTTTAGATCTAGTTCACTTTAGGCAATTTTGCCTAAATCAATCTTTCGGCAAAATTAGATTTCAATGCTATTTAGTTTGTGATCATAACTTGCCACGCCACACGTTAGTCATGCCATAGTTTTTAGGTAATTGTTTGGTTCACTGCCACAACTATGATGCGCTTCATTTTTTTAGCACCATGTCCCATACGTCGTAGACTCATTTTCTTGTCAAACTTTGTCTTAAGTGTGGCTTAGATTTTACTCACTACACTTTCTATGGCAGACACAGTTTGCCTAGGATCAAACATGGCAAACTGTGGCACCAACAAACATACCTTACTGTATGAAAACATACGATTGTCTCCTTGGAGCAACTCCCTTTTTCCACTTAAGATTACTATCTGCTTACCGTGCAAAAACATACAATCGTCTCTAATGATCTCCCTTGGGATTTCAGGATACAAGACATTGAATGATTTGTGTTGTCCCTATTCGCATGCCATCCATATATATTCCCCTCACTTGAATTGGGCCATGATATTAATTGATGAGAGAAATGCTAATGGTCAACCGATTGATTTACGAACATCTCTCAACCGTTTTTTTGGCCGTCGGATGGGCATCCCGATGGCCCGTCACCCATTCCTCCTCCTCTCTCCAAATCTGTGCACTTCTCAACGTGCCCGATGGCTCGTCGGATGCCATTCATTCGACGACACTTGCTCCGCTGCCATGTCCTGCCGCTTGCTCCACACCGCCGCGCCGCCCTCTTTGCCCTCACCGCCATCGACCTCTCCGTGTGCTCCACCCTCCATATGTCCGTTCACTTGCTGCCCTCCTGGCAATGCTGCTGACACGGGAGATGGGGTGGGCGGTCTAGTTGTTTGGACCTGCCGGTCTCGTCTCTCGTAGATGGTCGCATAGACGGTGCGCGGGCGGCTCTGGTGCCGGAGCGGGCGCCGCCTCCCTGTCGCAGCAATTTTTGTGTGGATTTTGTATTTTTTTGAAATTTCTGGATAATTTGTGAATAGTTTGACATATATTTATCTGATGCATGGAATCATAGAAATAATTTGTATTTTTTTTTAAAAAATGGCATATATTTGTATTGCTCCCAAATTACATCGCTCCATCCAATATTTACATCGAAGAAATTATTGTAAATATAGTAATAGTATAAATGTATAGACAAAAATTTGATTGATGAGAGAGGCTAAAACAACCCGTTGTTGGCTAGACAGACTCAACTGACAATATACAATGGACTATGGTGGTACGTATACCCGCAGAGTCGTGCTCCCTGCAAAATGAAGCATGCCCAATCTATACATTAGAAGCAAAACTATCTTACGGCTCCGTTGGATCGGAGGAGAAATACAGGAAAAACGTAGGATTGGGGATCCTAAGGATTCAGCTACTGTTCACCCATTTGGATCGCAGGAAATGACCACGGAAAAAAACGGAGGAAATCTTCCTATGCTAGCTATTCCAGAGGAAAAACGGAGGAAATCTAACATCACGCCGACCTCTTTTTTCTATTCCTTTGCGCCGGATCCAGGATAATCACGTCGCTCGAGCAAGTTCATCGCAAGTAAGCACGACACAGAGGAAGACCAAGAAAACTGCAAAGAGAGAGAGAGAGAACTTGACGCGTCGGCCCGGCCGCCCGCCGCCGCTGCAGCTCGTTGTGGCCTGCCCGCCGGCCCGTTCGCCAGGCATGCGGGAGCTCGAGCCTGTCTTCGCCTGCTCGCAAGCCGCGCGCGTGGATGGCGCCCACCGCCGAGGGCCTGGCCATGCCTCGTCAGCCGCGGTCACCAGTAGCGCAGGGTAGGGCGGTAGGCCATGCTCCGATCCGATGATTCTTGCACGATCAATGCCTCGTCTAGCAGTTAGCGAAAAATGGATTTTATTTTTATTATTTACTCTCATGTGCACTCCTGAAAACTCGCGAGTAGAAATAATAAAGGAGATGGGAAATTTTTGCAGGGGAGGAGACAAACGGAGGCGGAACGGAACCTACCTACCGGCGTGTGTGTCCCCAGAGCCCTGGCAGGTTCAGAGAATCGCGCACATGCAGCTGTTCATCCAACAGAACCGCAGACCACCCAGACATCACGCGCCGTGCATTATCACTCGCTGTTCATCCAACATTTTGAACCGCAGACCACCCAGACATCACGCGCCGTTTCCTACCCGTCATTAATCTCGGTTACACTTCGATGTGGCGATCTTTTTTTTTTAAGTTTAGAACTAAACAAGCTACATTTACAGAGAAGCTACTACGAAAGCACTCCATGTTACAGTTACAGAGCACGAGTAGTAGTAAATTAGTAATAGTAATAATAATAAATTCAAAAAAGAAACCAGTAGTCGTAGCTGCTAGTGCCTTGCTCCCGTGTTCTTCCTCCCCTACGCTACGGCCCTACAGTACTTCATAGGTTTTGAAACCGGGAGAAGGTGCCGCTCCCGCTTTTTTTAGGGTCGAGAGCATATATCCAAATGACCATGCGTCTTTTCTTTTTCTCAACAAAGGGAGGAAACGGAGACGCCGAGACAGGGACGTTGGCGGGACGCGCAGCCCTGGCCCTTTCACCTGTCGACGGGCTCTGTGTATAAGTATAAACAAAGCCAAAGGACAAAATTCCGTTTCTGCCCCCGCCGTTGCCCGACGTGTGGCGCGCACTAGCCCGGATGCGGAGCTGGGGGGTGGGTTAATTTCCGCCCTTGACTAATCAAACCGGGTGTGGGCCCGGCCAGGTACGCACGCACAGCAGAACAGCGGATGCCGTGCCCGTATCACTGCTGCGCCGGTACACGTCACTGAGGCTGACAGAGAGGGACGTGTCAGGCACCACCACGTCCCTTTCTCGATGGCCTTTCTTCCAGTGGCTCTCCTCTCGGTGATTTTGATGAGTTTTCTCTCTTCCTTTTTTTTCCTTATATTATAAGGAAATAGTATATGGAGTATACTGGTACAGTACGTGAAAAGGTCACTAAATGACAAACAACTTCTGAATTTTGGTACGAGTACTGTACTACAGCCAGAAGTCCACCAGAACCCAGTTTCTATGAGGCCCAACAAGAGCATTGCGTGATGGGCTTGGTACCAGAACAACAGTTGCTAATCAGCTGGGCTAACCGGCTAAAGTGCTTTCTGGGCTGATGCCAAGTTACCAGCCCAGAAAATGTTGGCCATTTCTCAAATAATAAACATACTCCCTCCGTTAAAAAAACCCCGTAATTATAAGACCAAGCGCGTATACAAGGCAGCTAGCGAAATTATCAAAATGCCCTTGCATATAGTTCATTGACCTGGGGAGTATAAACATTGAAGGCACCAGAACACCAAATGGCCAGATGCCAGCTGCTGAACAAAAACTGGATCTCAAATGAAGAGGGGCAGTAAATAAAGAATAAATTGTTGCTGGGGAAAAATGAAGTGGAATGGAACGTTGAAAAAAAAACGAAAGCAAGCGGCGTTTGTTTCCACGCTATTATACTTATGACGAACTCATCCTAATACGACTGGTAAGAAACTAATAACTTGAGAATCACTCTAACCCTCTCCGCTTTTTTATTATCTACATCTGGTGGCCCAGCCGCAGCCCGCTGCGCATCATCTGCTGGTACACCGACGGCGCAGCGGCAACGCCGCCGGCGACGTTGCCCTGGACCTTCACGTCCGCCATGGGCGCCGCCACGAGGGCTGTGGCCTGCATCGCCTGCCGGTGCCTCAGCAGCGGGTGCTGGTGCAGGGGCGACGACGTTGCCAGCACCGGGAGCTTCAGCTCCTCCACGGCGCTGAGGTTCCCCACCGCGGGCATCGGCAGGCTCGGCAGCGACGTGGGGCCGCCGCCGCCGCCGAGGGCAGTGAAGGGGTACGTCGGGTAGTTGCCCATCGGCGCCAGCGGGTCCCTGCTAGGCGGCTGCAGCGGCAGGCCGAACGGCACGCCGCAGCCGCCCAGGTGCCTCATCATCAGGCCGTCGTGCACCGACGACGGGTGCTCCGGCCTGCGCGGGCCGCCACCCGCGCCTGTCGCCGCCGCCGCGGTGCTCGGGTGGCCGCCGCTGTTCCTTGCGGCGGGGACCTCGTGGTTGTGCTTGCCCTCGTACGTGGTGATCACGGACTTGAGGTCGTGCGACGCGCGCTCCACGTGCTTCCGCACCGTGCACCCCGGGTGCGTGCACTTGTAGTAGCTCCTGAACGAACGCGACACACCACCAAGTGAGAACCAAAGCAGTAAACGCTGAGCAAGTGCCACTCTTGGAGCTCTTGAAAAAAAGAGAGCTGTTGTTGCTTCAGACAAACCTTGGATTCGGGTTGCCCTTGACGACCTTCTGCCCGTACTTGCGCCAGCGGTAGCCGTCGTCGAGGATGTCCACCTCGCTCGTCGTCTGGATCACCACGCGAGGCTCGCGAACAGCTCTCGACGCACTGCTCAGATCAATGGCATATGACTCCAGCTTCCTGAAATAATCAAACGGTCAGCTCTAGATTGAGCATGAGTGGTAAGCAAGCTACAATGCACAGATACTATAACTACTGACCTTCGTTTAGATTCCAGTTCGTCACCCTCAGCGTCGGCACCGCCCTGAGACATGCTGCCAAGAGTCACCCTGTCGTCCCCGTCCACCTCGTCAGTCGCAGCAGACGTCACATCCGCGCCCTCCGGGGACCCAAACCCGCGGGGTGCGTACTCGACCTGCATCGACACCGATGAGTCACAGAGCTCACCGGGAACTGAGGGCGACGACGTTGCGGCGTCCATGCCATCGTGAACACCCGCACGCCACGGCTGGGGGTTGGCTTCCGCTGCGTTTGCCTGCTGTGACCCCATGTTGCTGTCGGCTGCGTCCGCCTGCGCACCGTCGCCCAACGGGTGCACGGGCTGCTGGACGCCTGGCCGGCGGCTCGGCGTGGGCTTCGGGTGGTTGTGCGCACCCTTGTAGATGATCTCCGTGATGTGTCCCTCGAGCGAGCGCTCGACCTTCTTCTTCACCTGGCAGCTGGGATGCGTGCACTTGAAGTAGCTCCGCGGGTACTCGCTGTGCTTCACCTGCTTCTGCCCGTACTTCCTCCAGCTGTACCCGTCGTCTGCTGGCGCTGTTGCGGCCATTGCCGGGTAGTCTTCCCTCGCGTCACCTTCCTCAGCTGTCTGGCCGTAATCCGGGGGCGATACGTGTTCGTTGCCTGCACTCGTGCCAGATGCAAGACGTCTGAGCTTGGAGTCATGAGGGCCGCCGCTGTTCATATTGGTCTGCACATTGTGATTCTGCTGGTTCAGTTGGCCCAGCAAATTAGCCTCTTGTACTGGCTGAGTCTTAGTTTCAGTCTTGACAGAAGCCTGCGTATTTTGTTCCTGGTGGAGCAAATATGAATTAACTCGTAAGGAAGTGAAATCAAACAAGTATTGGATCAGGAACATGGAAAATAAAAATGGTTCATTGACATTTTTGAAACATATAAGCGGGATGATTTTCTTATCTGTTTAGTTGGAACTGAAGGACGACTAAACTAGTGTTTAGTTGTCAGCAAGAATTATTTTATTGAACTTATAAATTGTCTAGCTCTAGCAGAATCTAGCTGGTCCATTGTCTTTCTCCAATTAGTATGAACAATATGCGGCAAAACAGCAGTTCCGACATTACCAGCCACTTCGCTATAACTCGTGTCACTAATGCTCAAAGAATAGAAAAAAGTGCCTCAACCATTCCAAAAAGACGAACTAATCTGTTACAGGTAGTGCGACAGATAAAAAACTTCCAGAGCAAAACCGTTTTGATTTAACCGATTCATCTAGACTTGGCGTAAAATTTCAGAAACAACATCACTGCCAACTGCATGTTTATACAAATACTTTCTAAGTTTAGAGATACTTCTGTCATTAGCACAGAAGCAAATTTTGTCAGTAATAACCTATGAACTGTCCAAATGTTACTAGCCTCCTATCATTAGCATGCAAGCAAATGTCATCAGGAATAACCCACGAACTATTCAAATGTTACTAACCTTCATTGCTGCAGAAGTGTAGTGTGAGGATTTCAGATCTAATGGCTTGAAAGAAAAAGCATCAGGGCCATCTCCAACTGGAGGACCTCCAAATCTAATAGGATCATAGTCATTTGTGCCACCAATCATGAATAGCTTCCCCGTGGTTGGCGAGGGTTGGCCCTGAAGAATTGCAAGGAAACAAAAAACATTGTCAGGTAAGAAATAGCTTCAGTATCAGTGTGGAAAAATAATTGCCCTAGTTGATACCTCTGAAGACATCGTACACATTTAGTTCAATTGCATAGGAATAACATGATGATTCAAAATACATATATGAATATGAACAGAGCAAACACATGAATTTCCTATCCCAGCTTTGCCAACGTTAAATTGAAGTTCCAAGTAGTACATGGGAGGAAAAGTTTGGATCTGAAATTTGGGGTGTACATTGCTATATTACTATGGAAATAAAAGAGATTGATCATATTTCTGCTTTCGAGGAAACTTTGAAATATTTGAATGATATCATACCATTTTTCTGCTTTTGAGAAAACAAACAGAAACATGTTTGGAAAGAAGAGACTGGATGCTAGAAAACAAAGCAGAACTGATCATGGAACCAAAGTAGAGCTTTCACGAACTCCCCTGAAGAGGTCAAAAGTTCAATAAAGCAAGCATTCTTGAACTGCCAGTTTAGCTCCATAGGCGAAAGCAATAGTAATTCGGGTACGCGTTCACACACTAACATAACCTAGAGAACAGAACATACCATGGCATTAGAAACGAAGACTGGTGACTCCAGCAGCGTTGCTGGGCTCAAGCCTGGCGGGATTGTGAGGTAGGGCGATGGAGCTCCTGGTACTGAATTATCAGCTCCAGCTGCTGTGCTGAAAGGCATGTTGAGCTTCGGCACCTTGAATCCAGCTCTTGCCTGCATCCTCTCGGCGAGGCTGCTGCCAGGACTAGTCTTCTGGCTAAACTGTGGGGTCAGTGGCAGTGACCGACCTTCCTCCTGAGGCGAGCTTATGGCGACTGACAAGCCATGCTTCTCAAATCCGGCTTTAACGTCCTCGTTGCTGTGCCCCCCTACGGTGTCTGGTCGAACACCTCTGGTTTGGAAGCCCATCGAGGATTCGGGACCTGGATTAGGATCCTTCCACTCCATTGCTACATGGCCTTCCATCTCAGTTTGGATTGTTCAACCTAATGGGGTGAAAAATAGTTCTATCTCAGTAGTAGTAAATGTTTTGGCTAAACATGACAATATTCAGAGACAACAGGAATCTGACAACCGTAGTGATATTTGTTTTGATGAACATACATACAGAGACATTGTCAATTCAAACAAAACAAAAGGATACAATGGGTGGAATTTTTTTCAAGAAAAAAAACTCGATTTCAGTGGTAGCGCCATTAAGTAGCAGAGATTTCTCTCACTCAATCTTCTCCAACCGGAAGAATAACAACTTATATATATTTTTTAATCAGAGGCACCTTATTCCTATTCTACTCTAAATATCATGCAGGCTTGGACCTTGTCTTCACAAACTCAAAATTCTCTGTGAAGCTGATTCCAAAACCGAAACTGCGTCAATGCCAGTAAACGACAACTCATGATACCGGCACACTCCCCCACGAATGAATAGAAAACCAAAAAGAAATAAAAAATGGAACGTGGCTGTTCCATCTCATCACTTCAAGAGCAGGAAAAAGAAATGACATGGACCCCAATCGTTGCGTGCTTTCCTTTACCTGGGGTCTCCCCTGTGGCTCGGAGCTCAAAGCGCATACGCGTAACAACAGGGAACAGCTTTCCCCCAAGAGCTCTTCAAAATGACAACTCCAACTTATGATACTCCTATTTCAGGTAAGAAGATTCAGATTTTTTTTATGACAACGATGAAACATCTACTCGAAGAGAAGGCGAGAAAACCAGGGGTGAGGAAAAAGAAATGCAGAAACATTCAAGAACATGCTGATGACCCAAAACGGCGTAGAAGGTAGAACAAAGAAAGATCAACATTTTTGTGTCAAAATCTGAATGGCCCGGCTCAGTCTTCGCCAGAGCATTGCATCGCAAAATCTGCCAGGAGATGGATGCGCCAGTGATTCCGCGAGAAACACAGGGATGGAGGAAGAGGGACGCCAACCAGAGATCAGACAGGGAAAACCAATATCAATGTCATTCCCCAAATGGTCGATCGGCGCAAAGCTTCCGCCTTTACGCGAAATGTGGAGTCAACCATCAGCACGAAAATGGCCAAATCTCGGAAACAAAACACATCGAGACGGAATGGCAGAAGGATCTTCCTCACAAGAACGGACAAATTCAGGCCACGCAACATGAAAACACGCGAGAGGGCTCCATAGGATACAACCAAATCCCCTCGCGACAAATGGCAGGCCGAGAAACAGAGAGTTCATTTCATTGACGGAGCGACCGAGGGGAATGGGGATGGAACATGACGAACCTGTGACTGGAGGAAGAAGATCGCCGGAGGAGGCCAGTGGCGAGGAGGTTCCACCCCCTTGTGGGAATAGAAGCCTCTCTTCTCCTTATTCGCGACGGCTCAGTCCACCGATGGCCCAAGAAAAGCGCAACAGGAACGAAGCACAAGGATCAGGGACAAATGATGGGGTGCAGCCATAGGGAGTCAGGAAAAGAAGGTTCCTCCTGCATTTACTTGGCTCCCTCTCTCTCTTTCTCTCTCATCGTTCACACAGCACAATCGTTTTACGCTGGAGAGAGAGAGGAGTAAAATAAAGGGTGGAGGAGGAAGGAACAGAAGCAGAGGAGAGAGAGAGAGCGGGGTGAGGGTGTGGGCGGAGGAGGGGCGCTTTTTTTTTTATTGCTCAACCTTTAAATACAAGTTGTAGCGCGTACAAAGAAACTCAGCAACCACTCACTCCACATGCTCGCATTCACACCATAAGTAGATCTACAACTTATATCTGATCTACAAGATACACGGTTGAGAGATATGACATTGTGGCCCATTCGTGCGAGGCATCCGAAAACTACCTAAGGGATACTTTGGGAGCACAGAATCCCGCCAGGTTCCCTGTAGTTTCCCCGGGCCAGGAAAACGCGGGGCAAGCTTCCCTGGGCCAATTCCTAATGCCATTTGGAAGTCCACGAAACGCGAAATTGCAGCCCCAATCCCTTCGATTTCCACGGGGTAGGAAGCCACGAGTCATCAGGCCGGGACCGCTTCCCTGCCCGTTGTCTCACGAGTTGCGATGCATCGTGCATCGCTGCTGCTCCCCGACTCCACCTCGATTGAGACCACCCCTTCCGCCGTCGCCACCATGGATCGTCCCCTTTGTCGTCGCCTCTGCTGCATCTCCTCTACCAGCACCTCCGCCCCCACATGGTGAATCCCAAACCTCCTCCTCCACCCGCACCTCCCTGCCTCTGCTAGGGTTTCTTCTCTCTGTTCATCTCACTGGCCCTTGTAGATCCAGGTTTGGACAGCAGCTAGTTGTTTGTGTTGAGCTGGAGGAACAGAGCAGTTGTGTGTCGAGGGAGCAAGGGCGGTGCGTTTTAGCGGTGGCGCTCAGCGGTGAGCAGGTGAAGTAGCTGCGTGGCAGAGCAGACTACTGCTGCCGGTGCTAACTGAACTCGAGTTCAGTCATAATCTCACTCAGTTACCCCCTCCAATCTCTCTCTTAATTTCATTTGTAAATAATTTAGTCAACCTTAACAAAAGTTATTTCTAATATAGTGAGCTACTATATTGGTTTAAGGATCAATAGCGAATTATGAACAGTTTGTAAGATATAAGGCCCTAAAGTTTGGTAAATTTGGTATAGAATTAAGAATTCAAGATTCACCTTCAGAGTTAGCAAACTGTTGTCTCTCGGCAAATTTGAATAGCTTCAAAACTATTGATCCTGGTATGTTAGTTAACCAGAATAAGGCCATTTGATACACCAAGAAGATTGATACTATAGATTTGTTCAAATTGTTTTCAGACATGAACTTCATAGTTCAGAGCTAAGTTTCGGAGATATATCAAACAGCTTTCTTTAGCATTTTTGTTTGGTTCAAATTATTACTAATATTAGATCTTTGATCAGCAAGGAATACATTATTTGATAGCGCCATACACAGTTCCAATTTATAATGATAAGCAGGTGTTTCTCCTTTCCATCTAATTTTTGTTGACAATTCCTTGATTTCATAATGATAACCCTGTTTAGATTAGCATCCAGATAGCAACTCAGACCTTATAATCAATCCATTGATAAACATTCAATCTGACATTCTTGTTGTGCAAATAATTCAGCAAAATTCTTTTCCATTGAGCTTTTCTAAAAACCATCTATGGTTATCAACCTAGAACATTTGAATTGCAATGTGCGATAGCTTAAGTCATCATGGTTTTTTAAGGACATTGATTGTTGTGTGGTGTGCACTTGATTTTCCTTTGAATTCTGAAAGTAAAAGTCAATTGCACAATTACAAAGGATGTTGCAAGCTAATTCTAGTTCTATATGCCTATGTGATTAGAATGTTAGTTCTGAACATTCTTACACTTTTTTCTCAGTTTAGGATTTCCATTCAACATATGGTTATCATGATATGATTTTGCAACCTTACTATTATGTAGTCTCTAATCTAATTTTTACTCAATGTATCTGTAGGAGTTTAACAGAGAAACAAGGTTTACATCAAGATGTTGATCCAAAGAAATTGTCTGCAAGATTGAGGAAGCTGCAAAAGTGTCAAATTTTTAATTCATTATGGCAGAGAGTCTCAGATTATATTATATTTTAATTATCTATGTATTTGTATGGAGAGACCTGTGACATATTTCGTCTTGCAGAGAAATGTTGTCAAAATATTGTTTTTGGTTAAATTTAAGTTTTGCATGTTTTAGTTTTTTGTTTCAGAAAGAATCTAACGTTTTTGTTTGGACAGCATGTGTAGTTTGAATGCGACCTTTTTTTTAGTTTTTGATATATTTGTTATATCCTGGGATTTCTACCCCTTGTTTAGCATGTTTTCTTATGTTACTCACTTTCTTATTCACTAGCATTTATGTTTTTTTATCTAACATATGTATCATCGGATGATCCTTCATGCATACATACTGCTGGTCTATTCAAGCCAACAGTTATAAACCAACACGTGAATATGTGATTATCTCCCTAGGAAAGCTTCTAAATAGCAACGGAGAAGTTACCCCACGCGGGGGATATCCCCAGCAGTAGGACAGGGATTGCCTTGTCCAGGAAATTCCCTCCCACCCAATCACTTCGCTAGGTTAATCACCCTGCGACTGCCAAAGTAGCCCTAAAGGGAACTAAATCCCGGTGAGCGCCAGCCTTTGAACGCTGGTGGGGAGGCGGCACACCGCAGGCCGTTGCCATTGGGACTCGAGACGGGCAGGTGTGGAGAGAGAAACGGCCATTAACTGTTGCATGCTCGGCGTTTATCTTCCCCTGTTGCAAACTGCATTTCCTTCTGGCCGGTCCCGTTTGGTTCGGATTTTTTTCTTTGAATTTTTTGGTTGGTTTGTTTGTTTGGATTGGAGCATTTGTTGCTTTCAAATTATGGGTTTTATTCAAGGTACAATTGTACTCTGGATTTCAGGGAAATGCCCTAAGACCAGTCTCAACTAGAGTTTTATAGACATCAAATAGGATCTTGTTTAGTTCCTCTCCCTAAAGTTTACTCCCTATCACATCGGATGTTTGGACACATGCATGAAATATTAAATATAGACTTAAAAAATAACTAATTGCACAGATTGAGACTAATTTGCGAGATAAATTTTTTAAGTCTAATTAGTCCACGATTTGACAGTGTGGTACTACAGTAATGTATGTGCTGATGACGGATTAATTAGGCTTAATAAATTCGTCTCGCAGATTACTGAGGACTTCTGTAATTTGTTTTATTATTACTATCCAAACACTTTCATGTGATACCCTGATGTGACATCTCTAAATTTTACTCCCTGGATTTAAACACCACCTAAGTTGACATGGCATAATTTAAATGAAGATAGAAGATTCGTTCAGTGAAACAGGTTTTACACGGTTTTCAACACCGTACTCTTGGAAACAGAACATAAAATCCAAACTAAGAAAATAATTAAAAAAAAGTTGTAGGGCAAGTTGGATTGGTATTGTTCCTGGCTTCAAAATTTAAATTACATATCTAGTACTCCCTCCGTCCGTAAAAACATGCAATTCTCATATTTCGAGGAGTCAAAGATTTTAAACTTTGACTAAAATTATATAAAAAATACTAACACACATGAGACAAAATAAAAATCATTAGATTAGTCATAGAATATATTTTTACAATAAATTTATTTGGAGACATAAATTGTCGGGTTCATAAACCCGGGGTCCCTCACGGGCCGATTTCCCAACAAAGGCTTGGCCCAAGCAGACAGCGCACGACTCATGGGCCGACCCAAGTATCTGAACGACAGGCCAGAAGGGCGGTCCAGTCACCGATCGGAAGGTCTGGCCGAGAAGGAGCGGCACCCATTTTTTTCCTACTCCGGCCCACCTCTCCGACCGGAGCGCTCGCTCCGACTCCAGCCGCCTCCGGACGGCCTCTCCGACCGGCCTGTCAAAGCACTACCTCCGACTCCAACCCCACGTCTCCGACCAGAGAACGCAAGGACCCTGCTCACTGCACTTCTTCGACTGGCGCAACTAGAGCCGACTAGACCAACCGACCGGGGACGCCCGCTCGGAAAGGACCAGGTAACGAACGAAGAAAGAGAGACAAGGCACACAAGTCAAACCACGATACCAGGGACCGTATGATGTACACCTGCAGGAATAGTACTCTGCAACCTCCCTGACACAAACAATGTTGTAGGCGTCGACATTCATCCTACAGTATTGTGGGCGCCATTAACTCCCATACGGTAAGGCCTCCCACATGCCTCTGGGCATCGACAGTGTTGTGGGCGCTGGCTTTTAACATACCGAGTGAACATTGTGAAACTCCTCACATGCCTCTAGGCACCAACAATATATACAGGTACCGATATTTGCCATACCCAAACAAAGAAGACGTGACCTCCCATATGCATCTGACATCCAACAATGTTGCGGGCGCCCACCATCATCTTGTACCCATCGGTGTGGGCAACAAGGCTTAGAAGCAAACATACTCCTTCTCTCTCACATGTAAGGCCATCCCCTTCATCTATAAAAGGGGATGTGCTCTCTCTCAAGAAACTCAGTCAATTCAGGTCGATTCAAGTGATTTCAGATTCATTAGTTTGATCAAGTTCGCTAGCTCACAACCACAGAACCGCCAGGTTCGGATCTCAAGCACACGCTTAAACACTTAGCTCCTTGTAGAGTTACTGTCGCTCTTGGCCCTTCTGAACGGAGCCTACCGAACCTCTTGTACACCCTATCTTTCTCCTTCTCGTTTGTAACCCCACTGTAAACTTCGAGCACCTGGGCTCAGGAATAAAGTCACCGATCGACTCAAACTGGACATAGGGCACGTTGCCTGAACCAGTATAAACTTTGTGTCTTGAGTGCTAGGCCACCTCCAATCACAACGTACAGCAAAACTACAAATATTCACTTATTGGTCACTTTTTGCACCGACATAAATACTAATAATATTTACTATAAACTCAGTCAAACTTGAGCCAGTTTGACTAGCACGGTTCCTATAATTGCATTCTTTTCTGGACGGAGGAAGTATCTATAACAGTGAAAAAAAATATATGGATGGTTTTACATGGTTATAGGAGTGGACAACCGAGGGTGCTGATTGATTTTTGTGAGGATAACCATCCACCCCTGACATGTTTATGTAGAACAAAGAGAGGGTTTGATTAGTATTTAGCCAACAAAGAAGTCTTTGCATTAATTCTCAATGCCTAAACATTATTGAGATATTCAAAGAAATTAAAAATAAGACACCCTTCTATATATTGAAAAATTACCAAGCCTGTTATTACATAAAAAATAACCAGAAACAATCTTACATCTATTTCTCTATTATCAACACATGCCATTATTAAATGATCGTTTTTTATGTTTGGCTAATTAAATCTCTGTTTTTGTATAAAAAAGAGTCAAAGTGGATTTCAATTTGTTTTTTGATATAAGATATAATATTAAAAATAAGCATAGTCTGATATGAGAGTTTAAAGATAAAAATAGAAAAAGTGCAAGCTTACTTACTCCCTCTATCCCATTTAAGTGTCACTTATATTTTTGCGCTTGTCAAACTTTTCAAAGTTTGAATAGATTTATAGAAAATATTAATAACATTTATATCTTCAAATAAATGTATTTCAAAAGTAATAATTAATGTAATGATCCTTATTGCGCACCATAAATATTAGTAGTCCTCGATAACAACGACACTTAAAAAGGAACAGAGCGAGGGAGCACTACGCCAGATTTGGACATCTCTGCCGGCCTCATCGCTGCTGGATTTCTAAGAACCGGCAGTGATGTACCTTCACTGCCGGTTATGAGCTTGAAAATGAGAAAATGATTGGGGTTGGGCTAAAAGTGGCAGTAAAGCTCCACATCACTGCCGGTTTGTGGCTTGAACCGGCAGTGTTTTGGTGGCCACTTATCACTGCCGGTTCAAGCCACAAACCGGCAGTGATTTGGCTCTATCACTGTCGGTTCTAGCCAAGAACCGATGGTGATAAGCCTACAGCCCAAAAAGGCTACAGTCGTCCTCTTCTTCCTCCTCTCTTTCATCCCGAGAACAGAGGCGTGCGTTTGGGCCCCTCCCTCTATTGTTGCGGCTGCTCTTCACCATGAAGCTAGCGCTTGGATTTTAAAGAATGGCTTGATCTTTTTGCTTTAAGGTTAGTAACAAACATCCACTTCTTTGATTTTGTTGCTTAATTAGCTTTTTTTATGGCTACATTGCTTGATTCTCATTCTAGTTCTTTTTCCATTCTAGAGAGCACTTTTCCAATTGGACATTTGTGCAAGGCTCAAATTGTGGTGAATCCATCATCCAAACGGTTGGTGTCTATGAACACATTTAAATTCCTAGCTAATTATTCCATGGTGGTCAAGATCATCATTGTTAGTATGTGATGCTATATTTAGTTCTTAGAAGTAGAGTAGAATAGTTGTTCTTCAATATTGTGTAATAATTGTTTTTACTATGATTTTTAATTTACAGGGCCGGGGCTACCAATTTCAATTTTCCAATAATTAGTGTACAATAATATTTTCCAAAAATGATACTTTCGAGCTACAATTATTGTTCATGAAGCTCGATTTTTTATTAATTCTTTGTAATTACTATCTCAGTATTTTTTTGTTAAGAGATGGATCGAGAGTGGATGCATCTGTCCTAAACAGACAAGCGGTACATGCATGGTGTCAGCCAGTTTATCGCCGATGCTAAAGCCCATGCTGGGAATGGGAACCCTGTCTTCTGCCCATGCAAAGATCACAAGAATCAAAGGAACTTTTGTCCAATTGAGTCTATACGATCGCACTTGATTACCAGGGGGTTCATGCCAAACTATACGATATGGACTATGCATGGCGAGGTTGGTGTGAATGTTCTGCAGGAAAACGATGATGATGTGGACATGCCTGATGTAGCCATCCACGATGCTGACGAGGAACCGGGTGTCAACACGGAACCTATGACCATAGTTAATAATGTGTTTAGGAACACGCTAGCTGACGACACCGAGGATAACGATGGCATTTCTCAGGTGCTACGTAATGTAGAGATCGGATGTCTTAGTGAAAGACAGCTGAGAAAGTTAGAGAAAATGAGACAAGATGGCAAAACACCATTATATAGGAATTGTCTAATGATCAAACTGTAAGCCGACATCATGCTGTTAGAGTTCAAATCGATAAACGGATTGAGCGACAAAGGCTTCGATCAGTTGTTAGGTATAATAAGGAAAATGCTCCTAGAAAAAAAAATGAGTTGCCAGAAAAGACATACTTGGCCAAGCAAATGATCTGCCCCATTGGCCTTGAGGTTGAAAAAATCCACACGTGTTCTAATGATTGCATATTGTACCGTGGAGAAAAATACAAAGAGTTGGACAAGTGCCCCAAGTGTGAAGCTCCACGATACAAGGAAGGGCCGTCAGATGAGGGTACCAAGACCAGAGGAGGTCCCGTAAAGGTCGTTTGGTATTTCCCTATAGCTCTCCGGGTGCATAGGCTGTTTGCATGTGTAAAGTCAGCCAAGCTGTTGTGCTGGCATGGCGAAGAGCGTAAGAAAGATACAATGATGAGGCACCCCGCCGATGGGCATGACTGGAGGACTGTCAATACTATGTTCTATAAGGACATCGGTGGAGAGGTAAGGCATCTTTGGTTTGCTTTGAGCACAGATGGGATGAATCCTTTTGACCAGGTTAGAAGCAATCATAGCACCTGGCCAGTGATGCTCTGTATATACAACCTTCCACCTTGGGTCTGTATGAAGCAGTCGTACATCCAGATGCCACTACCGATCCATGGGCCAAGACAACCTAGGAATGGCATCGATGTGTTTCTGGAACCAGTGATCGATGAACTACTGGAGATGTTTGAAAAGGGTGTGTTGGATGTTTGGAACGAGTACAAAAAGGAACATGTCATGATCAAGGGAGTACTTATCGCTAAAATCACCGACCTAACTGGTCGAGGTTCGTTGTCCGGAGAGAAGACAAAAGGCTAAACTGGATGTGTCGAGTGCTTGTACGACATCGATGCGGTAAATCTGCCAAATAACTCAAAGATAGTTTATATGAGACACCATAGGTTCCTACCTAAGGATCACCCTTACCGTAGGAACAGAAAAGATTTCAATGGTACTATTGAGAAATGCTTAGCTCTAAAATATCAAGACGGGCCTGCGATACTTCGAGAACTCAACAAACTAGAGGTTGTCCTTGGGAAGGGGGACAATGCAGTAGCATCGCCTGATGGGAGCGTTTGAAAGAAAAAATTGGTTTTTTGGAACTACCTTACTGGTCATTTCTGAGTGTACACCACTGTCTTGATCCCATGCACATCACTAAAAACGTGTGCGCTAACACTCTTAACACCTTGATGGACACCGGGGGACATCGAAGGATTCACTAGCCACACGCCTGGATATGCAACACTTGGGAATCAGGAAGGAGCTGCATCCCGTGGAGCTAGAGAATGGCCAGTTCGAACTTCTGGTTGCGTCATGGACATTGAACAAGGAGCTTATTTTTTTCTTCAATGAACTCAAAGTCTCGATGGGCTACTGTGCGAACCCGAAGAGGCTAGTGAACATGAGATAACTCAAGTTCAACTATGGCCCTATGAAGGCCCATGACTGTCATGTCATTATGACTCAGCTACTCCCTATTGCCCTGCATGGTATCCTCCCCCAAAGGTCCGCGCCCTAATCATAAAGCTTTGCTCGTTCTTCAGTGCGATCTCAAAAAAGGTCATTGATGTGTCCACGCTAGAGCAGCTGCAGTGGGACATAGCTGAAACTCTCGTTAGGCTTGAGATGCAATTCCCACTAACTTACTTTGATATCTCATTGCATCTGCTAATTCATCTTGTTGACCAAATTAGAGCCCTTGGCCCAATGTACCTACATCAGATGTTCCCTTTTGAAAGACTGATGAAAATTTTAAGGAGCTATGTTAAGAACATATTCAGGCCAGAAGGGGGCATGGTTGAAGGATGGTTAATGGAGGAGGCCATTGAGTTCTGCACATATTATCTGGACATCAAAAGGGATGGAGTTCTAGAATTAATCTCGTCACGAGGGGAGACTACGTGGCAAAGGAACGATCGAGGAGAAATCTGTTACAGTAGATAACCCTATTTCTTTCAGACATGCATAGTTTGTTGTTCTCCAGCAAGCCGAGGGTGTGATGCCATACATTGACGAGCATAGGCAATCGCTGCAAACTCTATATCCGAGCAAGTCATAGGCTTGGCTGGATAAAAAACATAAGGAGCAATTTGTCAACTAGTTGCGACGTCGCTTGCTCGGAATAAAGTTGGGTAATCAACTAGATGCCTTAGCCAAAGAACCTTCAAGTACATATCTTAAGTACTAAGGGTATGAGATCAATGGATTCACATTTTACACAAAAAAGCAAGATGGAAAGAGCACATACCAAAATTGTGGTGTTCGTTTTGATGCTCATGACGAAAACGGCAACGTGCAGGCGACATACTATGGTTTCATAGAGGAGATATGGGAGCTAGCCTACGGTCCATTAAAGGCAGCTCTTTTTCGCTGTCAGTGGGTCCGGCTCAAGGAAATCAACACTGACAGCGAAGGGTTCACTACTGTTGATCTCACTAAGACCGCATATAGAGATGACCCCTTCGTCCTTGCAAGAGATGTTATGTAAGTCTTCTATGCAAGGGACAACAAGACAAAAGGAAGGCTAAAAGTAGTCCTAGAAGGGAAAAGAAAGATTGTCGGTGTCGATGGAGTGACGGACGAAGAAGACTACAGGGGCTATCAGGAAATGCCTCCATTCGGTGCAAATGTATCCCTACCTATCCTTCAAAAGGGTGATGAACCTGCTTACGTACGGCTTGATCACAATGAGGCCCTCATTGTTGATGCACCTAAAGATAGTTAGATTATTATTAACTTTGTAATCATTATGCACATAACCGTGAAGGATGTTTGATCCTGATGAAACTCTCATCTCCTCTCTCCTCCTCATTAATACTCTGCCAACTCAGCAAATATACCGACATATCATAGCAATTAATGAGAATAAAAGTTATTTAAAACTACCATTGAGACTGACCTTATTACTATTCAAACACTCGATTAGACACCCGACGTAACATTTCTAAACTTTACTCTCTAAATTTAAATACCAGCTAAATATAAATATAAATATATATGTATAGACTTCCGATAGAAGGACATTGGGTCGGCCATTCTCTTTCGAGCTACTACTAGTAGTGAGGGATCCACAGCTCCTCGGCGCCACTGGTCCCCAACCAGTTTGTAGTCCCTGCTCGGAATACTCGAATGAGCCCAGCCCACAGTTGGCATTGAGCAAAGGTGTAGTAGATCCATTCCTCCTCCAACCTTCATTGATCATTGATGTATGTGCTCCTGGAGATGTGAATGGGAATGCCTGTAGCTTGTGTGTTGACTGTTGAGTGATCCATTTACTTGATGCGTGTACTGTTCTAGTCTCCAGATCAGGCCAAGATGAAGAGGAATGCTAAGAAGGCCACGGAGAAAGAAGGTGTAAAGGCGCCCCCAGCGACCCATGCTCGAATCTTAGGCATGCCAAACTTTTTTTATTTTTCATTTATTTATTATGTAGTAGTAGTGCGTTACAATAGGATAAAAGAAAAAGAACAACTAATTCTAACGTAACCCCTATTCTAGCATAGTGGTTAAGGCTTCAAACTAAGAACCCCAAGACCTGGGTTCGAATCCTAGGCTCAGGGAATTTTTTTATATTTTTTATAAAAAGGCTACGATGGTAGGCTCCAAACCGACAGTGATTTTTTTATATTTTTTTACTAAAAGGCTACGATGGCGGCAGGGCCCTTCATTGTCGGTTTTGGTTTTAAAACCGGTAGTGATAGCGCTGCGATGGCATGCTCCGATTTTAGTTTTAAAACCGGCAGAGATAGCTTCTATCACAGTCGGTTGCTCAAACCGACATAGAACGCCCCATTCACTGTTGGTTTTTAAACTAAAACCGACAGTGATATGTAGATGCTCCTCATATGCCAACTGTGCTCCCACTGACCACAACAGTAGAAACACTGCTCCCAACTACCCCAACAACTTTAGTTCAGAAACAAAAATGTACCACGACTGCTAGCCCCTATAAAATGACCCTCGGCCAGGAGCTAGCCTCTCCATGCATGTTGGTTTCAGCCAGGCCTTATCAGCCATGATATAATGTTTTCCTCTCACAACAAACCACAGATATCGTTATGCGTCGTAGTCCACCAAAATGGTGCACATAAAAGATACTAGAAGAATGCTACTGAAGATAGAGCAACACCGAAGATTGGAGATGCCACGAGGTTCACAGAGCCATCCGCTGTGGTGCGCATCTGGAAAAAGGCCATGTATAGACAAGGCGGATTCATCGATGCCACCTTGTCATCTCCAACCGGTATAGCTCGTAGACCACCTCGGTGCTGCTGTTTGACCCTAGTTGGTGCTAGAAGAATGATACTGAGGTGGTTACATTATAATGTGTTGATACACATTGATTGTAACATTGACCTGTACGCAAATAGGTCTTTGTTATCGTATATGGAATTTTAGTGTAAGGTCTTTGTTATCGTATATGTAATTTATTTCTAATATTTTTGTTAATTTTGATGTATTTCATTACTATCTAAATAAATATATCGTTGTTGTTAAAACTTTTCCACTGTACTATCTAAATAAATATATCCTTTACAAATATGCACCTTCACTGTCGGTTCTACTTACAAACCGGCAGTGATATTAACTTTCACTGTCGGTTCTATTTAAATACTGACAGTGATATTAACTTTCACTGTCAGCTCTACTTAAAAACCAGCAGTGATGTCCATGCCCCCTATATAAAACAAACCGCCGGCCACATACATCGATCCCACCCACCCACGAACTCTCACAGTCTCATTTTTCATGTTTCACTCTCACTTTTCAAGAAATCCACTCTCTCTCTCTCTACGTGATTTGGTCATGGCTCTTATATTTTTCAATGGTATTGATATGTTGTCTTCCCCAATATTCTATTTATATTCATTTGATCTATATTTATATTCATGTTTATTTGCATTCTACATTTATATATATTCTTATTTCTTGCATTCGATCTATATTTAATTATGTTGCCACATTTTACTTGAAAGAATTTTTTGTGCACATATTTTATGTTCATATTTTTTGGCTTTTATCGATCAGGTGGTATGAACAACGGACCCCCCCACCACAAGAACCAGGTTTCCACCCTAGCGATGAGTCATTTGCTACTAATGTGGCCATTCCACGGTTCCCTGTTTCAGCTATTGTATGAAATATTTTCCAACATCTTTTGTTTTTTGATGCTAACAAATAAGTGTAATTAGTTTAATATCATTATTGCATACATATATGTCGTAGACTATATCCCCAATAGATTGGCTGCGAACAACACTTAGCTGGTTCTTTATCTCGAACATTGTCGAGAACACGGCATCTAATGCAAGTGGTCGGCTATGGACGTGTGAACTCAGTTTTTCCATCCCTTTTAGGGGTGTAAATCGTCTGAACCATATCCACGAGACGGGAAGACAGAGCCCGGACGTGATAAGCGCCCAATTCAGTGCCATGCGCATCTGTTTAGAGGCATTTCGACGTGTTTGCTATGATGTGCCTAATTTCTCGCACTTCAAGGCACTTGCTTTGAATGCTGGTGATATCCTTGTCCCGAAAGCAAGCGAATGGTTTGCGAGCTACAACAGTGCGGATGTGGTAAAATAGTCACTTATACCTGAGTCGTGGTTATTTGTTGTTTCTTATTGTAACAACATTCTCTAATTTTTTTTCTTTTTCTGCGCATGTAGATTGCGCTCTAGGACCTTACCTATGCTGCATGTGGCTTGTGGGCCATTCTAGACCAAGCTACAGAGCAACTCGGGTACGATTGGGACTTCTTCAATGAAACCTCGGCCAGCTCACTATAGGAGGACACCAGTACTGCATAAGGATTACTAACAGGGGCTGTGGTCATTCAGTAGGTTACATCTATGGTCGACCATTCTTTCGGTATTGTGAGACACGAGAGAGTGCACTCATACGGGCATTGGACTTCATCGATATAAGCGGATACATAATCCGTGACATCAATTACCATATATGGCTACAGAGGCATGTTAGTGTGCGTGGTCCGATCGAACCCGGCTGTGATTTCGATAGTAATTAATGTTTGTTTAGCTATGTTTTCAAGGTCGTAGTTTAACTGGGTTCTAATTTTAATTTGTATGGCTTTGTGTGTTTAATTATTGTCATGCATGTAATTCGTGTAACATTTGTTGGGCAACTAGAAATATACATTCCGATGTCGTATTTTCTTAGGCTTGCACGTGCCGCGTGTGAAGGAAACACCTAGTTTGGGATTTTTCGGAGATGGTTTGCTACTTTCTGAGATTTAATTGAATTTCCACGTGACGACACCGTTTTATTATAGGTTGAACTGAGTCTACCCACGAAAAGATCTAGAATGGTGCCAAACTTTTACACAGGCTCTAATGTGCCCTAGGGATAAGAATTTTGTGGAGGTCGATGAAAAAATCTATTGGGTCCAAGATGTAATTCACCCTCTTTTGTCTCATTCAGCACAGAAAAAAATATATTACTAAAAATTATCAGAAAAACCTCAGATCTTGTTTGGGGCTTTAATTTGGGTATACATGCTTGCAAAAAAAATTCAAGCCATTTCGACATAGGTGGAGTATACATTCTTCACAGAGGTACATGAACCCTCTCATCGAACCATGACTATACACATAGGTTATCAATGTTTCTGTGGTTCATACGCATTTCGGTGTTGTATTGGTCTCAAACTTTTTCTTAGGCTTACACGTGCCAAATGTGAAGGAAACACCTATTTTGGGATTTTTCGAAGATGGTTTGCTACTTTCTAAAGTTTAATTGAATTTTCGTGCGACGACTCCTTTTAATTATAGGTTGAACTGAATCTACCCACGAAAAGATCCGAAATGGTGCCAAACTTTTACACAGGCTCTAATGTGCTCTAGGGATAAGAATTTTGTGGAGATCGATGAAAAAATCTATTGGGTCTAAGATGTAGTGCACCCTCATTTATCTCATTCAGTACAGAGAAAAATATATTACTAAAAAATGATCAGAAAAACCTCAGATCTTGTTTGGGGCCTTAATTTGGGTATACATGCTTGCCAAAAAATGTCAAGTCATTTCGACATTGGCGGAGTATACATTCTTCATTGAGGTACATGAGCTCTTTCATCGAATCACGACTATACACATAGGTTATTAAGGTTTCGTGGATTATACGCATTTCGGTGTCGTATTGGTCTTAAACTTTTTTCTAAGGCTTGCACGTGCCACGTGTGAAGGAAACACCTAGTTTGGGATTTTTCGAAGATGGTTTGCTTCTTTCTAAGGTTTAATTGAATTTCCGCGCGACGACACCGTTTAATTATAAGTTGAACTGAGTCTACCCATGAAAAGATCCAGAATGGTGCCAAACTTTTACATAGGCTCTAATGTGCCCTAGGGATAAGAATTTTGTGAAGGTCGATAAAAAAATCTATTGAGTCCAAGATAAAATTCACCCCCTTTTATCTTAATCAGCACACAGAAAAATATAATAAATAAAAAAACTAATCAGAAAAATTTAAGATCTTGTATGGGGTCTTAATTTGGGTGTACATGCTTACCAAAAAAATTTCAAGCCATTTCAACATACGAATACACATGCTTTTATTTATTCAGTATATAAAAGAAAATTTTTAATATATATAAACATCACTGTCGGTTTAAAAAAACCAGCAGTGATGAGACAAAACCGACAGTGATGCTGATTATCACTATCGGTTTATTTTGAAAACTAGCAGTGATATATAAAAAATTAAAAAAAATTGTGCCAGCCCTCGGGTTCGAGCTCGGGTCTCGGGCTGCAGAGTTCTGAGACTTAACCTTTGCGCTAGTATAGGATGTATGTTAAGGCTAATTTATTTTTTCTTTTTGACCTTTAGTCTGCTTAATAAATTATAATATTAAACCAAAAAATTAGGCCACTCGGGATTCGAACACGGGTCTCGGAGGCTAAGCTGCGGGGTCTAAATTGTTGTGCCAGTCGGAGGTATTCGAAAGAAATGGAAAAGTTATCCTACTTAACCCTTTACTGCTACACCCACATCACTGCCGGTTTGAGGATTGACCCGGCAGTGATATTTCCTCATCACTATCGGTTTAGAATTACAACCGGTAGTGATGAACAATTTTCCAAAGTAATTTCATAATTTATAAAATTGAAACAAAAAATTTAGGTCGCCTGGGACTCAAACAAAGGTATCGGGGGCTAAGTTGCGGAGTGTTAACCGTTAAGGCAGTCGGAGGAATTCGAAAGGAAGAGAAAAGTTATACTACTTAACCACTAACTGATACACCCCAATCACTGCCTGTTTGAAGAATGGCCCGGCAGTGATGGCTCCTCATCACTGTCGGTTTATTATTAGAACCGGTAGTGATGAAACTCATTGGTATATAGCAAGGTGCGGGTTGAAATCTTCCAAATTCATTTCAACCCCACACCAACCCCTCCCCCCGCGCCGTCGGAGCACCACCCCGCGCCGACGGGCACCACCGTTCCCCGCGCACCCGTTCAGCGCCCCCCGTGCCGCCGTTCCTAGCCCCACGCTCCTCTTCTTCGACACCGATGCCCATGCACCGCCCCACGTTGGAGCACCGCCCCACGCCATCGACTGCCCCATGCCGTAGCACCACGCCGTCCGCGCCCTCATTCCTCGTCCACGACGCCAGCCGTGCCCCTCCTCCTCCAAGCCTGCACTCCCACCGCCGAGGCCTTCAAGAGCACGCGGACAGCTGCTTTCCCACCCCCACGGTGAGTGCGTGGCTCACTGCCATCTTTGTGTTTGATGAAATGCCCACTGTCTTTGTGAGGCCTCTCAGTGATTGCTCAAGCTCGAGTTGAATTTGTTAATGAAAATGGTTATACTGAGCACATGTCCATTATTGAAATATGTTTGTTATATAAATCTGAGCACATGTCCATGCCAATGATGATTGATTATATTATGAGGATTTCTCTATACCAAGCACATGTCTATGCTTATGATGGTTGTTTTTAATCTGAGCATTGATCCATTGCCAATGGTGTCTTCTTACTTCTTAGTAATATCCATTTAATATGGAAATCGATGAGAATGAAATAAAGAAGCCGAGTAGATCGAACTTCACAGTTCTCTAGCTGCTTGTGCAGTGAAAGCTCCGATCCATGGCATGCATCCGAGTGACAGATGCAAATCCTTTCACAAATCTCAGTCCTAGAGCTGATTATGAGTCACTTCAAGTTTCAACCTTGTGCAAAAGCCAAGATAAATAAAAGTTAATTGGACTGAGGCTAACTACAAGCAAACGAGGGTTGTTCGATTAGTATCAGGCAGGAAGAAACAATCATTATCAAAGAAGATTGGAATTTGGAAAGGTGCTTACCTACACTGATACTTGTGAAAGAACCTCACGCCGATGGTTGGGAGATTTATAGTGAGACTGAAGACGAAGAGACGTGAAGCCGAGGTGGCAGAATCACAGAAATGGACTGGATTCGGCTGTTCGGCTCTAACACATGTTCAGAGGCTGTGGTGCTATTTCTCGTGCAACTTCCTGCCTCTTTATTGCTTCCCATTTTTTACTTGCATGCATGCAATTGCCAGCAACTCCAAGAGTTCTTTTATATTTTTTCATATAACCGTAGAAAAGCTTGATTGATTCTTTAAAAATATTGTCATCCACTACTTTAAATTTAGAGAGTGAATTTAGGAAAGACTCTGAGACATCTCTAGGAGTATATCCAAAAGTCTTAAACTAGCTCTCTAAATTATCATTTGGTTTTTAACGAATAAAAAAATATTCTTTATATCTTTCCTATATCTAACAACTTTTCTTTATCTTGTATGCATTGTAGAGGGTTCAATGCACTTAGACTAAGGTTATGATGACTTAATATATTAATTGGACTGAGGCTATAGTCATGTGCAATGATGATATAATCATAAGTTGTAGTAACTATTACTGAGGCACGTGAATAGTTGTTTTCCAAACACTCCTATCTATGCAATGGTTGTGTATTATTCATAAATATATTAAATTTTATAATAATACATCATGTTTGAATGACAACCTAATTTACTTAAATGTATAGGCAACCATGGCATGGTATGTAGTGCATGTTGGTCACATGCCTGGGATTTATTGAACCTGAGAAGATTGCTATGCTCAAGTCAATCGCTACCCTGGTAATTTGCACAAAAATACAACACAGAAGTTGAAGCTTTGAGGGCCTACTATAGTCATCCGGCCTACCTTGCAAACCATGGGCAACCGGCCTACTATGGTCCAATGAATGCAAACCACGGCCATCCGCTGGCACTGGAGATTGAAGAGAAGCCACCCGCCGGAGATGTGAAGATTAGGAGAATTGCTCCTTGGTCTTGGAAAGATGTCATGCTTTTATTTATGGCTATGGTCATTGCTTTTCGTATTTGAAAGTTAATGTAGGCTTAGATTCATAGAATAGTATGTGGTCAATCAAACAATGAATTTGTTCTAGGTGAACATATGCTATTATTTGACTTTATTATACGTGGACTTATTATTAGACTTTGCATTAAACATATTATATATATATATATATATATATGAACATATGCTATTAGTAGTTGTCCGCAGCCAAAACTAACCACGATCGTGTCATAGCCATGACTCGTCATCGCCTGTTACCCCATCGTCGAAGAATAGATCGGCAACAAGAAGCGACTCTGATATCGCTGGGACAGGAGATCCGCATGATCCGACAAACGTTGACGGTGTCAATCAGGACGGTGAGAACGAGCAGCCATGGACCCCGTCCGGCCTGCTCGATCTGGGTCAAACTGACCAAGATGGCTAGGTAACTTTGGTATCATGTGACTATGTAGCCACACACGCTAATCAATTGAGAGGGTCATAGCTTACTTGGTGTCTCCAGCAGGAGCCTCCGCCGGCCGAGGAGGTAGAGGGTTCGGGTAGCCGGAAGGCCAAATCCAAGCGAGGCGTGTCAAAGATTCCTGTTGGTAGGAATGCACACTAGCACATCACTGAGTTCGATGAATTCAGGGATCCACTCTCACCGCCTATAGCTTTGACCAAATACAAGACTATCGTCGGGTTACTTGTAAGGGACTTCAATCCGATTAGTACAGGAAGTGGATTGGGAAAGATGATGACTGTGGAAGGTTCCAGAAAGTGAGAAGGATTACATATGGGATATCAAGATTCTAGAGTATTTCACTTTTCCAACGGAGTATGACAAGGAGTTAGTCAAGAAAAAAGCAAAAGAAATCATGGGGACATGTTTCAAGAATTTTAAGGGGACATTGTACAAGAATTTTGTCCTCCAAAATAAAGAGCTAGATTTCGAAGGTGGACAGTTTAGCAAGCAAAAAGACTTCTGGTAGGATTTCAAGGAATATAGGTTATCCGAGGAGTACTTAGAACTGAGCAGGAAGAATAAGGAGAACACACAGAAAGCGACGAATCCTCATCATCTCGGCTCTCGTGGCTACGCCAAAAAGATGCCAGAATTTGAAGCAGAACTTGAAAAGATGGATCGTCTTACTGAGGAAGGCGTTCAGGTTGAGACCGCTGATTGGAAGCCAAGATCGGTATATACTATATGGGGAGGAATGTACGCCACGCAGAGGACGGGAGCTTTAGCTCCACAAATCAACCCATGAGCGAACTCATCCAGAGGATCTCCCAGGTAACTAAGGAGGTGAGGCAAGGGACTCGCACTTCTAATAGGGAGAAAGACATGCTCACCCAAGTACTCAGAACCAAGGAGCACCCTGGTCGCACTAGAGGAACCGGTGTTGTTTCTTGGAAACTAGCATTCCCCCAAGAATCTAACACTTACCGGAGCCGCTCGAGGGGTAGAGCGGATCGAGGTAGAGTATTTGAGGCGACTAAAAGAGATGGAAGACAGAATGGACACACGGATTGAGGCGACTGTTGAAGCATGAGTCCAGCAAATTTTGATGTCCAAAGGGCTAGGAGTACCATAAAACCCTACTCCTACTACCTTTAGCCCACAGTTTAGGGGTCGCAGCAGCTACGGATCGACCCCGCTCGACGAAGAAGATGCGAATGTGCCTCATCTGGTGGACGGCATCACTGAACCCGTCAATGTCAAGTTGTACATCCGTCAGTAATGGACAAAGGATAAGGTGGTGCTCGGCCAGGTCTGGCCTGCGGGAGACTGGACCATTAATGGCCACCCAATTCCACAGGGGTACGCTTACGTCACCATTGACAAAATACTTGATAAGAAGTATAACAAGATACACATTGAGTACCCCATAGTGGAAGATAGGCCGAACTCGGTCATAATAAGGGCTCTCAAGTGGCTTGGCGCAAGCGCTTCTTTAAGCTTGACCACCAATTATCCTCTGATGATGAGGACGACTGTGAGTCTTCGCCCACCAGCGATGATCACTCACCATCTCCCAACAGAGATCACTCCCCTCCTCATCCCTTACCATCACCCCTAAGAAGACAGAGGTCTCCTTCTATTCCTCCTCGTCTGACCCCATCTTCATCTGCCCCAAGAAAAGGGAAGACTCCTCCTCCTCCTCCTCCATCTTCATCAGCCCCGAGAAAACATAATTCTCGTCGTCATCCTCCTCCTCCTCCTCCACCTCAGCCCAAAACAAGATCAAGGACATCCTCACAGTCGTAGAAAAGGCCCTTGGATTCGGTCGCTAATGCTCCCAAAGTGGACCAACAAAAAAGAAAAAGGTCATTCAGTGGTAGCGTTACCACCTTGATAAAAGAAAAATTTACATCATACATCTCGAAGGAAGATTGTGTTAGTTTCTTCAATCTCTGTGCCTCACTGCCTCCGTGTTTCTTGAAGTCCGAATTCGAAAGGCAAACACAGAATCAATACGCTACAATAAGAGCCGAAGAAATACACAATAAAGATTTAAGGAACATACAGAAGTACGTCGAAGACAACTCTGAATTAACGATGGAAGAGGCCGCGAACATCTATTATGATGTACAAGGGACGAGAACACCGGCAATGAAGTATGAAAGGGTCAATCTTTTGGTTCCCGATCATGAGTATAAAATTTGACAACATATATGCGCTAGTTACATGAATATTACATGGCTCAAGCAACAGAGACGGGGGACTTTGGTTTTGAGGTTATTATCTATTCGCCGCATGTTTTTCATTATCCTAAAGAAGAGAAGTTCGATGTCGAGTGGGAGTGCTTATTCCAGCTATAACAGAAACGCTCTCTCAATACACAAATGTTGACGTTGTGGACTATGTAAGTACCCTGCACGCACGATATTACAATTAACTACTCTCTCGAGACACAAATTGTTAACTTTTGAGCACTTCCCATGATTTTATATAGGTGTATAGTAAAATTTTGTATTCTAAAAAGCAAATAGGATAACATAGGCTTCTTGGACCACTTGCGAGTCAATGAGAAGACATGTCTAGGCCTCCATGGATGTGACGTGGAAGACCTGAAACAGAGATTGATTGTTGTTTTCGACGAATTCAAGATGAAGAACAAAACCCACATACTTCTAGCCTACAACTGCGAGTATGTGTTCTCAGTTTTTAATTTTATGCTTCTTTTTTCGTTAAGATTATTCGATAATTAGGATTATATGATTGCAGCAACCATTTCGTCTTCATTTGTGTTAATCTTGTCAAAAATCTGATCGAGGTATGGGACTCGAAGAAAAAACCATTTCATCATCTGGATGCACTAGTGGCAGTGCTGAATTAGTAAACGATCCTAATAACATATTATTTTCTAGTCACACATACCGCTTTCTAGTGTTTCTCCTTTTAATGTTGCCCAGTATCCGAAGAAGACATATCGGTGGGACGCAGGTCCCATTCAAGGTTGTCGAAATGGAGGGGAAGTACCTAAAACAGTTGGTCGAAAACAATGAATGCGGGTTTTATGTAATGTGGGCAATGCTTCGCTACATCGGCGGGAAATCAGAAGAAGCCGATAAGTTGGTGTGTATAATCCCCATTTCATTTATGTCTGTTAATCATTCAACAAAATAATTTACTGATTCCTCTTTGGATATCATCTTTTTTTAACGACAGCGCAAGAAATATAACCACGAAAGGCTGTTAGACATGGAGATCGTCGCGCTGCAATCGGAGCTGGCAAAATTCATCTTAGTCGAGGTATTAGAAAAAGATGGAGTATTTTCAATTGCACAATCCGTGAAGTTCAAGGACCAATATGGCCCAAAGCGGCTCGCCAGATTATTGTAAGAAGTCTGAGAAGCATTGCACAATCTGTGAAGTCCGAGAATATTTCTTTTTTATTTTGAGGGATCGAGATCTTGATAAGAACATTTGAACTGTAACCGTAACATTTGTAATGTTTAATATTGATGGACCTGTCGTCTACGTAACGTATATAAAGCGAAACCCGATTCCACGAAAAATATAAATTAAAATAAATTATAAAACAATAAAATGCAAACGTGCCATCACTGCTGGTTAGCAACAAACCGGCAGTGTTGTCGTAAACATCACTGCCGGTTAGAAACAAACCGGCAGTGATGGACAAGATGGCACTGTCGGCTGGAGCCACAAACGGACAGCGTTGGCTTATACATCACTGCCGGTTCTTGTCACAAACCGGCAGTGATTCTTACGAGAACAATGTCGGTTAATATACAAACCGGCAGTGTTGGTGGAACTGAACTCTACCGGTTGTGTAAAGAACCGGCAGTGAAGTTGAAGAACACTACCGGTTTGTAGGAACCGACAGTGATAGCTTACCCTCATCAGTGCCGGTATGGTTGTGCCGGTTCAAAATCCGACAATGATGGGATATTTTGAACCGATAGTAAAATACTATTCTGACGTAGTGGAGTACATCTGAATGATACTAACCGCACGATTGTACAGATCACCTTGCTAGTTTTTATGTATCGAATTGGGTGTATTGTGTATACAACCTTTGAAACTTAATTATTTGATTTTCTCAAATTGTATGGCATATAATTCTTTGTTTCAATCATTAAATTTCATACTTTTGTTCCACGCAGGGCCAGGATATCGAACCTGCACGACTTGACTCGTTATGTTAAAGAGCTGGCTCAGCTCGACTCGTTATCCTGACGAGCCAAAAGTTCAGCTCGGCTTGGCTCGGTCAATAGCTCGAGCGGGGTTGTTTGGCTCGTGAGCTAGAGGGGAAAAAGAAATTAGCAATGAACAACATACAGTTTGTCCACTGATCCATTGATCCATCGTCCATGCAAAAGAAAACATACATATACATGATTTGTATATACTGATAAAGTGATGATGTGTGGTTGGTATAAAGTTCCGTCCAACAGATCGGGTTCCTTGCAGTTAATTGGCTACAGATCAACCAAATCCAAGTCTACGGATAATCAAATATTAGATAATCCGCCGTACAGGTGCAGCTCCGGAGTGGAACACAACTCGAGGAGGTGACTTAGGGTTTGGAAGCATTGTGTGAGCGACAAACGTATTGTCATGGTGGGTCAATTTTTGTTGAGAGAATTCTTATTTGACACCGAAGAAATGACCCGTTCCTTTTTTGGCCCTCGAAAAAATTTCGTTCCCTATTTGACCCCAAGTTCAACTTTCGTTCCTTCCGTGACACTCCGTCGCGTTTTCCATTCGGCCACCGTTAACTGCGGTGTGAAAAGACGATTTTGCCCCTGTGGGCCCCACCACCCTTCTCCCTCCTCTCCTCCAGGACGCCGTGTCCTCCCCCAGTCCGCGGCCACGCCACCTAAGCCCATCCACGGGCCGCCACCCATGGGCCCGCCGAGCCCATCCACGGGCAGCCGTCGACGCTCGCTGGATCCGCCGCCGGGGTGCATCCTCCACCGTCGAGCCGAATCCGGCTTCCCCACCAACAGATCCAGCCGCTGCTGCGCCCGTGCCCGCCATCGATTTGCCGTCGGTGAGCTCGCCAGATCCGTGGGTGGATTCGCCGCGAGCCCCGAGGCCAGATCTCGTCGGACTCCACCGTCGTCGTCGCGGCCGCCTGCTCCACCGCGCCACCGTCGTCGCACTTCTAGTCCACCGCCGGTCGCCCGAGGCCGGATCCGCGCGCCCTGAGGCCGGATCTCACCGGACTCCACCGTCGTCGTCGCGGCCGCCTGCTCCACCACGCCACCGTCGTCGCCGCTTCTAGTCCACCGTCGGTCGCCATCGAGGAGAGGGAGGGGCGCCACCGCGCCTAGGGAAGGGAGGGGCACCGCCGCGCCTACGGAAGGGAGGAGCGCCGCCGCGCCATGGGAAGGGAGCACCACCGCCATGCTCGGGAGGGAGAGGGGCTCGGAATGGAGAGTTGGAGGGAGGGAGAGAGAGTGGAGAGAGGGAGAGAGTGGAGGGCGCCATCGGGAGGGACGGGCGCGTCTGCGCGACTGCGGGGAGACGGAGGGAGCGAGGCGACTGCCTGGAGGAGAGGAGGGAGAAGGGTGGTGGGGCCCACAGGGGCAAAATCGTCTTTTCACAGCGCAGTTAACGGTGGCCGGATGGAAAACGCGACGGAGTGTCACGGAAGGAACGAAAATTGAACTCGGTGTCAAATAGGGAACGGAAATTTTTCGAGGGCCAAGAAAGGAACGGGTTATTCCTTCAGTGTCAAATAAGAAATTCTCTCATTTTTCTTGGTATGACACTAGATATTCTAGCTCTTTTCGCTCGTGAGCCGCGGGCAAGCCAGCTCATTGTAACTAACGAGCTAAAAGTTGAGCTTGGCTCGTTAGAAAATTGTTACGTGAGCCGAACTTGCCAAAGTCAAGCAAGCTTACGAGTTTCGAGTTTTTCATCCAACCTCGTTCCACGGTGGAACACACGCATTTGCGAGTTTGAACCTAACAAGGGCTGGGAGAGCACGACGTGAAGCTCGAGCGTGAGGATCGGACGTGAGGCGTTGGATGCGGTATAGAGTTAAACGTTGGCGTATATGCAATTAATAATGCAAGTACATCACTACCGTACGTCACTCCTGATGTACGATGACGGTAAATCCGTGCCCGTGGATGAAAGATTAGGTTAAGGTTGTTTATCGTTAACCCGAAACATTACTCAATATATATTGAGCATTGGACATTGACGAGGGAGGAAAACATCACAGGATGGAGATTGGAGAGGGTGGTACTACCTCCTGGCCGTGCCTCTCTCCATGTTTTTTGTATGCGACGGCGACGCGATGCAGACATGAATTGATAGGCTTGCCCCCCGACGAGTACACGCCGGGATTGATGTACGAGTACGAGTACGACACGCTCACCATAAATCAAGAGGCTCCTGCCCCGTACGTGCGTCGGTCGATCGTCTGCCTGCAGCCCTGCACTGCGTTGGTAGGTCTCGACTCGTGCCATGCACCATGCATGCATGGCGCCGCCTGAGCCTGCAGTTCTGTTCAGGCGGCAGCCGTAATGCCTCTTGCCTGAACAGACAAGGCCGGGTTTGGACGGACGCTGTTTGAGGTTGCAGAGCGAAAGATATGTTTATCTTTTCTTCCAGTTAATTCCAGTCTATCGGAGCAAAAAAAAAAAACAAGAGAGAGAGAGAAACTACTATGGAGCGGTTATCTGCCCAGTAAAGAGCAGGTGGAAGTGGACGACCTCTCGCCGAGAATTTCAAGCACGCCCTTTTCAAAATTTGAAAGCGATCGAATCGAACGCTATTTTCAGCCAGCTGCAGCAGCTGCAGTACTTGAAGTTGTAGCGGTTGCGAGCCGCAAGCGAAGCAAGCGGGCGTCAGCTGGATCGGATTGGATGAGTGGCGGCCTGGCCTGGGCCTGTCCTGGCCCATTGAATGCGAGCGAGCGTCTGAGATGCGCCTCCGGCCTGCCCACCCCAAGTTGCATTGAAACTGCATGCTCCAAATGCAGCTGGTACGCACGTACCCTCTTTTAATACCGGACCAACGACTCTCTCCAACCACGCGCCCGTATCGCACGTACACGTACTCCTACACGCGAATCTTGCTCTGCTCTGCTTCAAAACATGGGAGGAGGCTGCACTCCAGTAGTACTCCAGTCTCCACTGCGCTATTGTTGGCTGTTGCGGACGGAAACTGTAAAAAAATTTGGCCGGGTAAAAGACCACCACCCACTCGTACACAAACACAGCTGTGGGTGGCCGACTGGCTGGCCGAGCAAAACTGCAAAAGGCTAGTAGACGGCCGTGGCTGTACTACCACTGATGAACTGAAGATATGCTGCAGACGCAACGCAACCTCTGCCTTTGCTATGCGATGCGGCATCATGCCTTTTGGCACGACGGCATCCAATCCGTCCGTCCGTCCAGTCAGTGAGAAGCCGATGCCGAGGGCCCGAGCAGGGTGGGTGGGAGGAGAGAGAGGGGGACAGTGACTGACTGCACTGGCACTGGCACTCTGGCAGCAGCACTGCACCGCGGTCGCAAGTCTGCGCCGGCGCCGCAACTGGTCCATACCCTGCCACTGCCACCGCCAGGCAGCAGCGGCGGACCCTGCGACTGCGAAGTGATCTCCTCGGGGGCCACGGGGATATCTGCAGCCGTAGCATGCAAAACCGTCGCAGCAAAGGCCCAAGGCCAGGGAGCCGCTTGCTTCGGCGCTTCCTGCTCCTGGGTTTTGGTTTGTTCGGGTCATGCGTGATGCATGCGGCATGCCGTGCTGTTTGGTCGGCCTGCTCCATACGTTGACCGGAGCGAATCTGGTCCAGTCCATCCCGGCCCGTGAGCGTGCCAGATTGTATGGAAAAATCTGACGATTCGAGCCTGACGCTAAGGGTAAGGGTATGTACAACCCGATGAGCTCTCAAGGAAAGAGAATAATCGAACAATTATAGAAGAGCCTTAAGCTACAATGGAAAACAGTAATCTTAACTGCTAACCTACCTATCCATACTTGAAACCGTGACTTTTTTGAACTAGAAAACTCCTAGCGCCGAGTGCTTCCATGAGAGAAGAGAGGAGAAGAGAGAGAGAGTGGGGAGAGCGGCGGGGCTGAGAAGTTTGCGGGAGCTCGTCGTTCTTATCCGTTGCCATCGCAGTGGAGCTCGTCGACGCGGTATTCGCTTCGATGGCGAAGGGTTGACGATGGCGTTGACGGGCAGGATGGACTGGCTAGTTTAAAGTCAATATACATGCTTGTGTGGTGTATACTAATTGTAGATTTGATTGATGAAATGAAAAACTAGCATTCATAGATGGTAGTTAGATATGCCTTGCTTTATTTTCATAAGTGGTACTAGAACCTTGATTATAATGTTGATCTCATGAGGTATCTAGTGTTTGTGTTTTGCAAGTAATTTTAAGTGGTATCTAACTAGCAATATTGCTAAGGATGATATATTTGGTGCACTCCGATTGGTATCACGCTTCAAAGGTCCATCTCTTATACCTTAGCATCATTTGTTAGTTATTGCCTTCCCCACAACTCTAATCTATGCATATATACAAGCTTCAATCTAAACTCTTAGCACATATGTAGGGGGAGCTAATGCTATTAATTAGAGTTCATGAAATTTATCCATATTCTTTTACATATGGTAAATATGCTTGGGCAAGCAACATGGATTCAATTGAATTTTAATTCATATCTTTATGAAAGGGTTGTCATCAATTACTAAAAATAGGGAGATTGAAAGTTCTAGTTTAGTTTTGGTGAATTGATGAAACCCTATGTGCTAACCTATTTGCTCTAGTGATCATGAGGTAGGTAGCACAATTCTAAGTGGTGGAGCAAATGAAGATCATGTTGATCGTGGTGATGGCCATGGTGATCAAGTGCTCGACTTAGAAAAGAAGAAAGAGAAAAGCAAAAAACTCAAGGCAAAGGTGAAACTTGATAGGAGCTTTTTGTTTTGGTGATCGAGACATTTAGTATCGGGGTTGTAACCCCGTGTGTCTCAAGACATCGATTAGTTAGCAGGCCGCGCGGCCCACAACACAATGGTTAACAAAGGCACGAACGATCGAGGCCTCAGCGAAAGCCAAGCGGAGCGGGCCAGTCGCCAAGGCCAAGGTCATCCTCGACCTCTTCCACCCGCCTTAGTACACGACACTCGCAAGACGCACGACCTCTCCGCGTCACGACCCCTGAAAGGGATGGGAGGAGGTTGAGCGCAGCTAGGCACGCCTACTCTAACATGAGCAAGCATGCCGCACTGACCCCGCAAGGACCGAGGGGATGGCAGTCATCTCGGCCCGGTCAGACACCATCCCTATGCCATGTCGCACCGACGAGACAAACCGCACCACGGCGGCAACGGGTACGACACCCACTGTCCAAATACGAACCGACTAGATGCTTGTACGATCCCACCCACTACGGGATGGGGATCCATGATGAAGAGGCCATCCAGACCGACAGAGTGCCCCGACCCTGATGATCGGGGTCATGGCCCTTGGCCCTGATGATCGGGGTCATGGCCCTTGGCCCCGCAAAGCGACCAAGCGATCAACGACCCGGGGCAGCTACCTACTTTGGGTACGACGCCCCTAGGAACCAAGAGACGATGACGAAGGCCACGATGGACACCGCGCTGCACAGGATAGCTGACGAACCACCATCGAGGCTATAGGGCCGCCACAGTAGCGCCATGTCACATCCTGTCGCAACGTGGCCAGAAGACCATGATGATAGCCATGACCGAACGTGCACTAGAAGATAGCGTAGCTTGCAAGCCAAGTTAGCTAGGCCCTCCCTCAGGCTCTCGACCCTTCAATCGGAAGAACCTCCTCTTTGTATAAGCCATAGTCCCGAACTCTATATAAGGACAGCCAGGGCACCTATCTCGAGGATGATTCATATCCTCTACCATTCCATTCATTCACCATGGTAGTAGGGCTCCTGGAGCTTCTCTTCGGGTAGCCCTTCGCCTAGTATAGGTCCTTCCATCTCTTCCACCTTTCTTACATCCTCCATTGTAAGAACTTCAGAGCATTCAAGCGAGGAACACGTACTCGATCATCTGTGAGACTAGACGTAGGGCTCTGGCCTGAACCAGTATAAATCCTCATGTCTATTGGATACTACCATCGTCTTCCCAAAGCAGCGTGGCAATCGTATAAGTTTACTAGTCCGGTTTACAAAACACCTGTAACACCCCTGGTGTTTAGCTTCCACATTTGCACTGCATTTCATGAACATGAGCATCATGCATCCATTCGTGAACTTATATTACATGAAACATGATTTCGAAACATTGTAACATTTCATGTGTTTTTCATTGTTTCAATACCTACCTTGCTTGATTCTTGTGTGACTGATGTATGGTGTGGCTAAATATCCTTATAAGAACCTTAGTCATACTTAGAATGTCATTATGAACAATGTTCATGTGGATCATTTTGCCTAATTAGGTTTCCAAGTCATGGTTGACCAAATTTGACCCCTGAACCCTTTTTGTTTGACTGTTTAAAAAGTGTGGCTTAGGATGTTTGCATGTCTGAGCAACCTAAAACAAAGTTGTAGCAAATTTAATAAGGAACAAACTTTGTTTAGAAACCAAGTCATGAAAAAGTGCACAACATGCTCCAAAAGGACCCACAAGTCAGATTTGAGGTTGGATTCAACACTTAAAAAAAATTCTAAGTATGAAAACTGAGTTTCAGTTTCATGTACCCTAGTTGAGAGCTCTGTAGTCTGCAAACCAAGCCGAACCAGCTCGAGCTCCAATTGTGAAAGTTGTAGACCACATGTAGATCTCCATCTTTGTTAACTAAGACATGAGCTAGATCAACATGGGTTAGAAGTTAATCACCACCAAATATCGCTTTCGATTCGGTTCATTGGGTCAATCATCAAAAACTTCAGACCGGTCATGGCCGACCATCAAAGAAGACGGCCGCCACGCTCTCGAATTGGCTGACCAGCGCCGTGTGCTGGCCGGATTGAAATGGACGATGCCCTGCTGCCTCTCCACTTGATCGCACGCGCTTCGCCTCCTTCATTTCTCCATTTCAAGCCAGAAGCCAGATTAAGCGTAGCCGTCGCCATTGCCACCGGGAGCTCCGTCCGAGCCCCGCAGGCTCGCATGCCAGCGTCTCACCTCGCTCCGCCTCGCCCCACCGCTTCCCCAACATCTCCTCTACCTCATCCACCCTATGGTAGAGCCTCTCGAGCTGAGTTGATGGCATAATCGCCGGGACCCGCCGCCATGACTTGACCTCACCGGAGATCGAGCTCTCACCACGGCCGCACTAGAAGTTTCCCTTTCTCCTTTATGTTCTCGGATAGCTTCGCCGTGAAACCGTGTAGCTCATACCGTGCTTGGGTGGGGCAATGTAGGCTCGCCCGTCAGCCGGAGTTCCACCGTGGCCTTGCCACCGTCTCCGCCGTCTTGTCCGCCGCTATAGGTTGAGGCCAGTGAGAGACCAAACCCTAGGCACCAACGGTCCGCCTTGTCGGGGTGAGCACGACGGTGGCCTTGGTCTCACCGGAGACCTCACCGCCGACGAGCCTCGCCGCCTTCCGCACGTCGCAGACCGCCTCCCTCATTCATCGTCATCGATGACCGGTGGGTCCGGCCGACACCGGGTCCCACTCGTCGTCTGATCGCTGCTTGTTTCTAAGGATAGCTCAAAATGCGCTTTTGAATGCTGATTTGGTATTTTTGTATCTCCTGTTTTGTAGATCCAAATTTGGTAGTTCCAATTTTGTTAGACTCACAGTTAGGTCTAGTATTTAAGAAAAATATGTCTTGAGCACTTTATGTAGAAATTTTGGATGAATTAAATAGGAACTTGAAAAGTGTTTTTGAATATATGCAAACTTGTTTAAATCATATCTTGAGTTTCTGTGATCCAAAAATTATGAAATTTTGTGGGTAAGCTAGTCTTGTATAGTAGAAGCTCTGGTTAAAATTTGAGAGTCATTGCATGTGTAGTTTTTGAGTTATAGATTTTCCTTTTATCACTGGTAGATACTTGGGTGAATTTTTGTAAATTATCTATGAATCCAATGACCATGAAATTTGTTGGAGAGTGTCCTGATACCTTAAAGATGTAAGGAAAAATATGAAATCTGTTGCTTGACACTTTTCACTAAGGTTTCCTAATTATGCCATTTTAAGCCATCCTGCCTTACCATTTTTGTGTAGGTTGTTATACTTACTCAAATGGTGTGAAATTTTTATGGTAGTCTACTTAGAGCATGTAGTGTCTACTGTAATTTTTGTAGAATTAATGGGGCAGTTTTCATATATGTTTACTATTTCCTCTAATTAATTAAATAAATTAAGAAATGTATTAAAAGAAATGTTTTGGTGATGGACACCCTACTTTCTGGTGTTCTTGTGATATGTGTGATATGTCAGTAAAGTTGGTTTTGTCCAATTAAGCGTTTATATCATAAGTTAACAATTAATTGTTTGCATCATGTCCCTCTGGACAGATCTGGGGACTTTGGAAAGTTCCCCCTGATAATGTGGTTTTCTGTGCTTGTGTTGAATACAAAAGTTGTAGATAACTTATGTATCTAGGTCCTGTCAAAATTTGAGGGCATTTGGTCCTGTAGTTTAGAAACTACAGCTGTTTAAAGTTAGGTTCCAGTTTTGCTTACTCTCTGCCTTGTGAGGACAGAGTTCTGTTGAATTATGAATTCGAGCTGGTAAAGGTTTGAATCATGCTTGGAGGTCTAAAAATGAATTGTAGACAATTTCATAAGCTTTCCAGATTGTCTTGTTTCATGTCATTTGGAATTATAAATCTCCAGTTATGGCTAGTTTACTGTACCGCTACATAGTCTTCATTTGCTGAAATACAAATGCTTGAGTGAATGTGTTGCAATGTAATCGTTGATTGTTTAGGGGTAGCCTAACTTGAGAATATGCTTAGGTGCAGGTGCTAGGTCATTAACTGAAGATGAGCAATTATACATTAGGTTGTATAAACTTGGTAAGTAAAGTGACTTGAATAGGGCTTAAGTTGTAATATGCAAACTACAGCGAACATGTGCATTCCCCGAGCATCCCTGACATTCGTTCATGTGCATCCATGATATTTATCTTGCGCATTCATGCAATAGGTGTGCCGGAGGGAGTGACGTTGCTGGAGTTCGAGGGAGCCAACCAGGAGGAGGAACCCGAGGTGCAGGAAGTCGACGAAGCAGTCGCCGCGGAGGATTTGCCCGAGTGCCCTGACCACCAACCTTCCTCATTCCTAAAAGGCAAGCCTCGGAGCATATTAAGCCTCCCATGTTTTTACAAATACTTTGAGTACCTTTTATTGTTGATGATGCATTAAGTATAGGAATTGGTTGGAACTAATTGCTGCATTATATATCCTTCCTTGTCTAGATATCGCACTGGAATCCTATTTAAGTTCAGAAACTGGTTATATGCTTAGCCATGCTTAGTGCGGTAGAAGTCAGGTGATTTCCTGTCACCTGCGAGCTTTAGGATGAGGTGGATCACGGTTGGCTATATTTGCTATCGTGGAAAAGAACCATGTGAATAATGAATTAAGACCGGGCGGGGTCTTGTGTAGGTTGAACATAGTGACTCCGTCTGAGTCGTTTAAGGACCGATACGCTGTACGTCCTCATGTCATGTTGAACGCAGCCTAACACTTAGCTGGCCGGATAAGTCGTTCCGACCGCGAAGCCTAGTAGCTCGACTCAGGCCGGGGATGCGAGCAGTGGCGACATTCTGGAGGTAGTAAGGATGTGCGGAGAGCCATTGGCATAAGTCCAAGGCGGGTTAGAGTCCTGAACAACCTTGGCGAGTGGTTCTCACGAATGTCGATCCGATCGGACTCACGACTCCTGAATCGTACCAAAGGTGACTTGTTTGCAACTCCGACGGGAGAAGCAGGGTTTGTGTTTAGGAATACCCCTCCAGCTGGATAGGAATCGATTCGAATCGCCATCTCTCTCGGATAGTGAGAACTTGACCGAAAGCGGTGACAGCGTAGATTCAATTAATTTAACGATATGGTTAAATGGATGATGATGATAAGGTTGCCAATGAATACCTGATATGGTTATTAATGTTTGCACCCTAATAATATGATTGCTTAGTACATGTGCTAATATAGTTGTCAGGTTAATGGCTAAAAAGTCACTGCTAGTCCAGGCTAAGATTTGATCATTATTACTTATGCTTTTCTGCAAAAAGAATGTGTCAGCCAGATCCACTACAATAAGCTTTGCATAATCCTTGGTGTCATTTATTTTGGTTTCTGGCGGGTAAGTCTAGCTGAGTACATTCCCGTACTCAGGGTTTATTTCCCTCTTGTTGCAGATGACCTTCTATATCATGGATTCTGTAAGTATTGTCTCCACCCGTGGTGATGAAGACTAGATCATGGGCATGATCTCTGCTCCCTTATCTAAATGCTTTTATGGCAATGTGTGATCGTGAACCAAAGATGTGTATTTGAACTCGGGTGTGTGAGTTAAACTATGTGCTTCCGCATGTTTTACAAGACTTGTTTTGTAATAACGATGACTCTGTGATGATGTAATCTATTTGCGAACGCGTCTGCGAAATGTTGTAACGTCACGATATGTTATGTTGAATTACCGTGATCTTGGTTGTATGCAAGTTGGTTTAAAATCCTTCGAGATTTCAGGGCTGACTACCGGGTTTATATGGGCTCAAGTTCGAGAATTTGATCGTTTGGCGATTGTTTTTGTACTTGTGCTCTTATAAATTGGTCGGTTCTGACGGTGGCATCGAGCTAGATTCAACATTAAACATGTCTTACGGCTATTTAAAACAAAAGCTTTTGTTGTAAAAACGGTTTTCCAACTTATAGTTATATATAAGTGTTCAAAATCAAAATTTTATGGTATCTTTGGTGATCACATCCTTTATAGCCCACTTAAGGACTTCTAGGTGGCTTATATATAATTACTAACTTGGGGAATTGATTGTTTCTATTTTCGTCGTCCATGCGGCGTAATATTATTGTATGGATGCCATTCGTTTGAATGGTAATGTAGGGATCAATTGCCTCTCACGCTAAGGTAAGTGTGAGTTGTGAGAGCATGACCGTCAAACTGTCGGTCTAGGGAGAGCTAGTTGTGGTTCTTGGAGTATTTACATGTTGCATACATGTATATATGAAGGTACTTAATTGTGGGTACATTTGTCGGGTAGTTTGGATCTCAAGTATATATATCGGGGATGTATATATGGAGAGTATCTTAGTTACTGCTTGTGTAATTAGCATTATATCTTGATTGGGTTGGGCTGCAATGAAGTTTTTAGCAGTACGCGCTAACAACGCACCGTGTAGATCGACTAGTTACCGCTAATTGAGAGAACGTATGTATGCCACCGTATATTCCGCTAAAGCTCAAATTTTAATAGGTTTGTGAGGACGTACGGAACGAGCATGCATCATATTCACTCATGTCATTCATATTGCATTACCCCTCCCTTATATTTGCTTATCCCAAGTGTAAAGTTCAATCTCTCAGCAAAGTAATCCTCTCACGTGAATTGCATCCCTTTTGATATCTGAGATGGCCGCTACCAGTGTTTCCCTCTTGGTAGCAGACACCTTTCTCGGACCAGATTCGGTACTCCCACTTTGCTCGGAGGGTGCTCGGTTCAGTTGGGTACCGGAGGCACCCACCTACGTGGAGGGTAGGGTACCATTGGGAGATGTACCATGGTACGCCGTGACCTTCATCGGCCCGCAAAACCCCACAAGACCGTTGTGGCATGGGTGGAGCATTGAGACCGATGGGCAAAGCCCATGGGAAGCCGCTTCGAGTTGCTGCCCTGGATGTGCTGATGGATATAGCATAGAGCTTCGGGGATGAGTTAGTGGGTGGACCTGCTTCATCCATTCCCCGAGTATCTCCTACTGAGGCTGAGTGGACTCAGGATGTTGGTCAGGCCTTGGTTCGAGGCCGTGGCGAACGGGTGCAGAGCGACAACGCTGGAATGAGTGCTATGATGGCAGTCCTGAAGCTTTGTCGAGTCAGGCAAAACACCCTTTCGAGTGTGCTTGATGAAGCCGGCAAGGCAATGGAAGCTCAACACAAGTTCAAAGTTGTGTGCCGCAAGTATTGTCGCAAAGGCGAATGCATGTGGGAGAGCTCAACGAGAAGTTGATGAGATTCGTGTGATTGCAAATTATCGCTCTACAACAAGATGGGGTCAAACCGACGCGAGAGAGACGAGCTTCATGACCAAATGATGAACCTCACTATTGAGAGAGATGAGGCTGCACAAGAGTTGGATCGTGTGACACGTCACCGAGATGCAGCTTTAGAGTTAGCAGAAGAAAGACGTCGGGGTTGGATTTTGGACAATCACAACGCCTTTCAGAGGGAGCAAGCACTGCAAGGACAGCTTGAAGAGCTTCAGGTGGAGCACCATCAACTGCACAACCGTCTGTTTTCTATTCCTCACCCCATACCAAGGTATCCAAATGTGGGTGGACCTCAAGTGATTGAGGCCGATGAGGAAGAAGAGGACGTGCAGATGGTTGACAATGCAGCTGAACTGGAAGAAGAAGAAGAGGAAGACCCAGAAGAAGTCCAAGGTGTCTCCGATGTGGACAGCGATCACTTCGATGCGTAGTTCGTTAGCAAGTCTCGCTAGTATAAGCTTTTACAGTCATTGATGTAATGGACTTAAGTACGATGACTGATGTGGGATGTACTCTTTTAATTCAAACTCGGCATGTAATGTACTTTAATTCGCTCCCTTTGGGACGCGTATCGTAATGGTTAAGTTTAAAAACTTGTCATGTTGGAATGCACTGCGTATGGCGCTAGTAATCTACTTGATGATGTGGTGATTGGAGAATGAATTATTGCCTCTGTTATTGTATGAAGTTTTCATTCTCGTCAGTAAATTCAGTTTGGCACAATTACATTGTTCCTCTCCAATGTGCTGACATCATCAATAATTACTGGTTGCGCATTGTGCAGATGCCTCGTACTCGTTCCGCCGGTGCGGGTGATGATGATGATGATCTTCCACCGCCACCACCACCCACACCAACGGAATTGATAGCAATGCTTGCGGAAGGACAGCGCACTATGGCTGAGGCCCTCCGTACGATTGCGAATCGGGATGGTCGTGGTCCACGCCAAGGACCGGAACCAAATCAATATAGTGACTTCAAGGATTTCCTTGACACAAAACCCCCGATCTTCAAGGAGGCTAAGGAGCCTCTACAAGCTGATGAGTGGTTGAATACTCTTGAGCAGAAGTTCCGTCTGCTCCGCTTGACTGAGGTGCTGAAGACTGAGTACGCATCTCACCAACTGCATGGGCCAGCTGGCATTTGGTGGAGTCATCATCGGTCCACTATGCCCGCTAATGCCCAAATCACCTAGGATCAGTTCAAGTCTGCTTTCAGGGGAAATTATATTCCTCCTGGTCTCATGGCAATCAAGCATACAGAGTTCATGAAGCTGACTCAAGGGAACAAGAGCTTGAATGAATACCTGCAGGCTTTTAATAACCTTGCAAGGTATGCTACTGAGTTTGTTGACACTGATGCCAAAAAGATCGCAAGTTTCAAGCGAGGACTTAGCCCCAAACTTATGAAGACCATGGGAAATTGCAAGTGTGCTCATTTTAATGAGTTTGTGAGTGATGCTTTATCGCAAGAGAACAACAATGCTGTGTATGCTGCTTCAAAAAGTCGTAAGAGAGCCTATGAGGCGGGTGCCTCACAATCCAAGGCTCCCGTCACGCAGAGGGCTCCATTCCGTCCTCCAGCATCAGCCGCTAAGTTTCGCTCACCGCAGAAGAAGAATCCCGCCAAGACTGGGTTTCATAAGGCATTTACTGATTGCTCTTCCCAAGGGCACTACCGGTCGTAGCGAGTTCTGAGGCTCCTCCAAGCAACATGCCGTCTTTGGAACTACAACAAGACAGACCCATCGGGCAAGGGAATGCCCCTACCCTAAGAAGAATAACTACCAAGGTGGTCGTCGTGGGGGACAGGTGAACCACACTAATATTACTTGAGATTCCTTCAGAGAGGTAGTGATTGGCTTGGTAAGTTTCGATTGATCAACACCCCGCAGCTTGTACTATTTGATTCAAAGTGCTTCGCATTCCTTTATTAGTCCAAAGATTTGCATCCAAGTTTATCACGTAAAACATATACCGTTGAGGGTGAGGGTTATTGTATTAGGGCTCGCTAGTGGTGTTATCCCAACCAAGTCGGTAGTTGGGGAAGTACAATTTGAGATAGAGGCGAAGTTATCGAGGTTGATCTGGTAGTTTTACCGGGTTGGGTATCGATGTGATATTGGGAATGAATTGGATGAGCGAGTACACGGGTGCTTATTGATACATCGACTAGAGTAGTCATGCTCGAGATCCCGATGTCGGGGAAGGTTTTCTTGCAACTACCCAGGGAGATCAATCTTTCTTGTGTGGCTAATGCGGTGCAAGCAAAGGCTATTGCAGATATTCCTGTAGTGTGTGACTTTCCAGATGTTTTTCCCGATGATTTGCCTGGATTACCCCCGGATCGGGACATGGAGTTCAAGATAGAGTTGCTTCCTGGTACAACTCCTATCTCTAGAAGGCCATATAGAATGCCTCCCAATGAACTAGTTGAACTTAAGACCCAATTGAATGAACTTCTAAAGAAAGGCCTTATCCATCCTAGTTCATCTCCGTGGGGGTGCCCAACAATCTTTGTGAAGAAGAAGGATCAATTCCTACGCATGTGTGTAGATTATAGACCCTTGAATGCAGTTACAATCAAGAATAAGTACCCTCTGCCACGTATAGATATCTTATTTGATCAGTTATCCAAAGCAAAAGTCTTTTCCAAGATCGATTTGAGATCTGGGTATCATCAAATCAAGATTCGGCCCGAGGATGTTCCAAAAACCGCATTCTCTACCGGATACTCTGATGCGTATGAGTATCTTGTTATGTCTTTTGGATTGACTAATGCCCCCGCACATTTTATGTATCTGATGAATTCAGTGTTTATGCCCGAGTTGGACAAATTTGTGGTGGTATTTATAGATGATATCCTGGTCTATTCTGAGAATGAAGATCACGTTGAACATTTGCGGGTGGTTCTCACTAGATTACGAGAACACCAAATTGTATGCAAAGTTCAACAAATGTGAATTTTGGCTTCATGAGGTACCTTTTCTTGGACACGTGTTGTCCGATGGTGGAATTATGGTTGATCCCACCAAGGTGCAAGAAGTATTGAACTGAAAGCTCCCATCTCGGTGCACGAGGTTCGGAGTTTTCGGGGTTGGTAGCTATTATCGCCGCTTCATCCCGGATTTCTAAAATAGCCAAGCCTATGACTCGATTGCTTGCAAAAAGACATGAAGTTTGTCTCGGACTCCACGAGTGTGATGCGGCTTTCCATACCTGCGAACTCTTCTAACATCAGCTCGGTTTTGCACACAACCGGATATCGAGAAACCTTTTGATGTGTTCTGTGATGCATCGGTATTGGGTTAGGAGGTGTTCTTATGCAAGAGGGTAGAGTCATTGCTTATACCTCTCGCCAACTTCGGAAGCATGAAGTGAATTATCCAACGCATGACTTAGAACTCGCATTGCAGTTGTTCATGCTCAAGGCTGGAGACATTATTTACTTGGCAATGTGTGCAACATCTACACCGATAATAAAGTCTCAAGTACATCTTCACTCAACTTTGAGTTGAATATCGTCGAGAGAAGATGGCTCGAGTGGATCAAGGATTATAACCTCCAAGTGCACTATCACCCCAGCAAGGCAAATGTCGAAAGCGGATGCCTTAAGCGGGAAGTCTCATTGCCACTCTTTGATTGAGAGTGATGCCCATTTGTCAAAGCTCCTTCATCCTGCCGTCCTTCACAACATTATCATCGGTTGTACTCTCTGAGTCGAATTATCGAGAGCTACGTAAGGCGGATGCGGTGTGTTTCACATCAAGCGCAAGATGAAAGAGCAAGAGACCAAACATTTTCGAGTTGATGAGGAAGGCGTGTTATGGTTCAAGGATAGGTTGGTAGTTCCGAAGGATAGAGAGCTTAGAAATCAAATCATATCCGAGGCTCATTCCTCTAAACTATCTATTCATCCTGGTAGTAGTAAAATGTATCATGATTTAAAGCCTCGATTTTGGTGGACCAAAATGAAGGAGATAGCCGCTTATGTGGCTAGGTGTGACACTTGTTGTCGGGTCAAGGCGGTACACATGAAAGCTGGATTACTTCAGCCACTCTCTATTCCAGGATGGAAATGGGAAGAGATAAGTATGGATTTTATAGTTGGACTCCCCACTACTCAAAGGAATTTTAACTCAATTTGGGTAATTGTGGACCGACTGACCAAGTCGGCACACTTCATTCCGGTCCGCATAGACTTTCGTCCAACCGACTATGCAGAGTTGTACTTCAACCAGATAGTCCGACTACATGGGATCCCTCGTACTATTGTCTCCGATAGAGGACCACAGTTCACTGCTCGCTTTTGGGAGCACTTACACGGATTATTAGGGACTAAGCTCATACGAAGTTCTGCCTATCATCCGCAAACCAATGGGCAAACTGAACGGGTGAATCAAATCTTAGAAGATATGTTGAGAGCTTGTGTCATCTCGGCTAAGGGCTCATGGGAAAAGTGGTTACCCCTAGCTGAATTCTCGTACAATAATAGTTATCAAGAGAGCATAAAGATGGCACCGTTTGAAGCTTTGTATGGCCGGAAGTGTAGAACCCCGTTGAACTGGGTAGAAGCCGGTGAAAGGAGATATTATGGAATTGATTTCGTTCAAGAAGCTGAAGAACAAGTCCGTACTATCCAAACCCACATGGCCACAACTCAAGCTAGGCAGAAGAGTTATGCTGATCGACGTAGAAAACCTATTGAGTTCGAAGTTGGAGACTTCGTTTATCTGAAAGTCTCACCTATGAAAAGTGTCCAACGTTTTGGTGTGAAGCGAAAGCTTCTTGTTTGAGATACGTTGGTCCATTTGAAATCATTGGACAAAGTGGTAAAGTGGCGTACAAGATTCAATTACCTCCACGAGATGAGTGCTATCTTCAATGTCTTTCATGTATCCCAATTGAAGAAATGTCTTCGCGTCCACGAAGAGAGAGTTCCATTGGGGATATCAAGTTAAAATCGGATTTGACCTTTGAAGAAAAGCCGATTCGAGTGATTGACACTTTCGTGAAGCGAGTGACTTCGAGTCGGGTAGTCAAGTTCTATAAAGTCATGTGGAGCAATCAGGGTAGTGAACGTGATGCAACGTGGGAAAGGGAAGACTATTTGAGGGATGGTTATAAGGAATTCTATCAACAATGGTACGCTTTTCAAATCTCAGGACGAGATTTTTATAAGGGGGGAGGGCTGTAACACCCCTGGTGTTTAGCTTCCACATTTGCACTGCATTTCATGAACATGAGCATCATGCATCCATTCGTGAACTTATATTACATGAAACATGATTTCGAAACATTATAACATTTCATGTGTTTTTCATTGTTTCAATACCTACCTTGCTTGATTCTTGTGTGACCGATGTATGGTGTGGCTAAATATCCTTATAAGAACCTTAGTCATACTTAGAATGTCATTAGGAACAATGTTCATGTGGATCATTTTGCCTAATTAGGTTTCCAAGTCATGGTTGACCAAATTTGACCCCTGAACCCTTTTTGTTTGACTGTTTAAAAAGTGTGGCTTAGGATGTTTGCATGTCTGAGCAACCTAAAACACAGTTGTAGCAAATTTAATAAGGAACAAACTTTGTTTAGAAACCAAGTCATGAAAAAGTGCACAACATGCTCCAAAAGGACCCACAAGTCAGATTTGAGGTTGGATTCAACACTTAAAAAAAATATTCTAAGTATGAAAACTGAGTTTCAGTTTCATGTACCCTAGTTGAGAGCTCTGTAGTCTACAAACCAAGCCGAACCAGCTCGAGCTCCAATTGTGAAAGTTGTAGACCACATGTAGATCTCCATCTTTGTTAACTAAGACATGAGCTAGATCAACACGGGTTAGAAGTTAATCACCACCAAATATCGCCTGTCAGTCGGTTCATTGGGCTGCTGAATCAAAAACTTCAGACCGGTCATGGCCGACCAGCAACAGAAGACGGCCGCCGCGTGGCCGCCACGCGCTCGAATTGGCCTGACCGCGCCGTGTGCTGGCCGGATTGAAATGGACGACGCCCTGCTGCCTCTCCACTTGACTGCACGCGCTCTGCCTCCTTCATTTCTCCAGCTCGCAGCAGCAGCCGAAGCGCAGCCGTCGCCATTGCCGCCGGGAGCTCCGTCGAGCCCCCGCGCGCTCGCCGCCGCGTCTCACCTCGCTCCGTCTCGCCCACCGCTTCCCCAACATCTCCTCTACCTCGTCCACCCTCTGGTAGAGCCTCTCGAGCTGAGTTGATGGCATAATCGCCGGACCCGCCGCCGCCATGACTTAGACCTCACCGGAGATCGAGCTCACCGCGGCCGGCGCACTAGAAGTTTCCCCTTTCTCCTTTATGTTCTCGGATAGCTTCGTCGTGAAACCCTGTAGCTCGTACCATGCTTGGGTGGGGCAATGTAGGCTCGCCGTCGTCGGAGTTCCACCGTGGCCTTGCCGCCGTCCGCCGTGCGCGTCGCCGCTATAGGTTGAGGCCAGTAGAGACCAAACCCTAGGCACCAACGGGTCCGCCTCGTCGGGGTGAGCACGACGGTGGCCTTGGTCTCACCGGAGACCTCACCGCCGACGAGCTACGCCGCCTTCCGCACGTCGCAGCCGCCTCCCCTGCTTCACTGTCGCTGACCAGTGGGTCCGGCTGACAGCCGGGTCCCACTCGTCAGTGACTGCTTGTTTCTAAGGATAGCTCAAAAATGCAGTTTTGAATGCTGATTTGGTATTTTTGTATCTCCTGTTTTGTAGATCCAAATTTGGTAGTTCCAATTTTGTTAGACTCACAGTTAGGTCTAGTATTTAAGAAAAATATGTCTTGAGCACTTTATGTAGAAATTTTGGATGAATTAAATAGGAACTTGAAAAGTGTTTTTGAATGTATGCAAACTTGTTTAAATCATATCTTGAGTTTCTGTGATCCAAAAATTATGAAATTTTGTGGGTAAGCTAGTCTTGTATAGTACAAGCTCTGGTTAAAATTTGAGAGTCATTGCATGTGTAGTTTTTGAGTTATAGATTTTCCTTTTATCACTGGTAGATACTTGGGTGAATTTTTGTAAATTATCTATGAATCCAATGACCATGAAATTTGTTAGAGAGTGTCCTGATACCTTAAAGATGCAAGGAAAAATATGAAATCTGTTGCTTGACACTTTTCACTAAGGTTTCCTAATTATGTCATTTTAAGCCATCCTACCTTACCATTTTTGTGTAGGTTGTTATACTTACTCAAATGGTGTGAAATTTTTATGGTAGTCTACTTAGAGCATGTAGTGTCTACTGTAATTTTTGTAGAATTAATGGGGCAGTTTTCATATATGTTTACTATTTCCTCTAATTAATTAAATAAATTAAGAAATGTATTAAAAGAAATGTTTTGGTGATGGACACCCTACTTTCTGGTGTTCTTGTGATATGTGTGATATGCCAGTAAAGTTGGTTTTGTCCAATTAAGCGTTTATATCATAAGTTAACAATTAATTGTTTGCATCATGTCCCTCTGGACAGATCTGGGGACTTTGGAAAGTTCCCCCTGATAATGTGGTTTTCTGTGCTTGTGTTGAATACAAAAGTTGTAGATAACTTATGTATCTAGGTCCTGTCAAAATTTGAGGGCATTTGGTCCTGTAGTTTAGAAACTACAGCTGTTTAAAGTTAGGTTCCAGTTTTGCTTACTCTCTGCCTTGTGAGGACAGAGTTCTGTTGAATTATGAATTCGAGCTGGTAAAGGTTTGAATCATGCTTGGAGGTCTAAAAATGAATTGTAGACAATTTCATAAGCTTTCCAGATTGTCTTGTTTCATGTCATTTGGAATTATAAATCTCCAGTTATGGCTAGTTTACTGTACCGCTACATAGTCTTCATTTGCTGAAATACAAATGCTTGAGTGAATGTGTTGCAATGTAATCGTTGATTGTTTAGGAGGGGTAGCCTAACTTGAGAATATGCTTAGGTGCAGGTGCTAGGTCATTAACTGAAGATGAGCAATTATACATTAGGTTGTATAAACTTGGTAAGTAAAGTGACTTGAATAGGGCTTAAGTTGTAATATGCAAACTACAATGAACATGTGCATTCCCGAGCATCCCCGACATTCGTTCTCATGTGCATCCATGATATTTATCTTATGCATTCATGCAATAGGTGTGCCGGAGGGAGTGACGTTGCTGGAGTTCGAGGGAGCCAACCAGGAGGAGGAACCGAGGTGCGGGAAGTCGACGAAGCGATCGCCATGGAGATTTGCCCGAGTGCTCCCGACCACCACCTTCCTCGTTCTGAAAGGCAAGCCCCGGAGCATATTAAGCCTCCCATGTTTTTATAAATACTTTGAGTACCTTTTATTGTTGATGATGCATTAAGTATAGGAATTGGTTGGAACCAATTGCTGCATTATATATCCTTCCTTGTCCAGATATCGCACTGGAATCCTATTTAAGTTTAGAAACGGGTTATATGCTTAGCCATGCTTAGTGCGGTAGAAGTCGGTGATTTCTGTCACCGCGAGAGCTTTAGGATGAGGTGGATCACGGTTGGCTATATTTGCTATCGTGGAAAAGAACCATGTGAATAATGAATTAAGACCGAGCGGGGTCTTGTGTAGGTTGAACATAGTGACTCCGTCTGAGTCGTTTAAGGACCGATACGCTGTACGTCCTCATGTCATGTTGAACGCAGCCTAACACTTAGCTGGCCGGATAAGTCGTTCCGACCGCGAAGCCTAGTAGCTCGACTCAGGCCGGGGACGCGAGCAGTGGCGACATTCTGGAGGTAGTAAGGATGTGCGGAGAGCCATTGACATAAGTCCAAGACGGGTTAGAGTCCCGAACAACCTTGGCGAGTGGTTCTCCGAGAATGTCGATCTGATCAGACTCACGACTCCTGAATCGTACCAAAGGTGACTTGTTTGCAACTCCGACGGAGAAGCGGGGTTTGTGTTTAGGAATACCCCTCGGCTAGATAGGAATCGATTCGAATCGCCGTCTCTCCCGGATAGTGAGAACTTGACCGAGCAAATGCAACGTAGATTCAATTAATTTAACGATATGGTTAAATGGATGATGATGATAAGGTTGCCAATGAATACCGATATGGTTATTAATGTTTGCACCTAATAATATGATTGCTTAGTACAAAAGCTAATATAGTTGTCGTTTAATGGCTAAAAAGTCACTTTGCTAGTCCAAGCTAAGATTTGATCATTATTACTTATGCTTTTCTTGCAAAAAGAAAGTGTCGGTCGGATCCACTACAATAAGCTTTGCATAATCCTTGGTGTCATTTATTTTGGTTTCTGGCGGGTAAGTCTAGTGAGTACATTCCCGTACTCGTGGTTTATTTCCCTCTTGTTGCGATGACCTTCTATATCGTGGATTACGTAAGTATTGTCTCCACCCGTGGGTGATGAAGACTAGATCATGGGCATGATCTCTGCTCCCTTATCTAAATGCTTTTGCGGGCTGTGATCAGCGAACCAGTATGTGTATTTGAACTCGGGTGTGTGAGTTAAACTATGTGCTTCCGCATGTTTTACAAGACTTGTTTTGTAATAACGATGACTCTGTGATGATGTAATCTATTTGCGAACGTCTGCGAAATGTTGTAACGTCATTTATATGTTATGTTGAATTACTGTGATCTTGGTTGTATGCAAGTTGGTTTGAAATCCTTCGAGATTTCAGTTGACTACCGGGTTTATATGGGCTCAAGTTCGAGAATTTGATCGTTTCGGCGATTGTTTTTGTACTTGTGCTCTTATAAATTGGTCGGTTCTGTGACAACACCGACAGTTGGCGTGCCAGGTAGGGGACAGTCGCGCACTCTCATTTGTTGAGAAGGAAGCGATGGCTCCCCGCACTGCCGGTGAACTCGCTGGTGGAATGGCCCACGGCAGCCACATCCACCGCAAAAACAACTAGTTCATCAGCATCAAAGGGCCAGCACCCACGACCACCCGTGGCTACGACCCAAACCTCTACCATAGAGATCCGAGACATGTAGCCCACAACAGACACACTCTCAGAACTGCCTCCGGTGGTAGCATCCTGGAGTTCACCTACCTGAGGGGCCAGCACCCTCTTTCAGTATCGGCCATGGCCAGGCCCCCCGTTCAGGAAACCAGAGGTCCACGGCTCGCAACAAACTCACCTAGGGAATGGCCTCAACTAGCCACATTCTTTTAGGAAACCACGCGGTTAACCGCACCAAAGGGCCGACGCCCGCGTTTGCCCTCAGTTGCGACTTATACCTCTGTCCCGTAGGTCTAGATCCCACAGTCCACGACGGACACACTATCGGAACTGCCCTTAGGGGCTGCATCCTAGAGTGCACCCACATGAGGGGCTCGGTGCCCTCTCTCATTACTGGCCATAGCCGAGACTTCCACCTGGGAAGCCAGACGGCCATGGCTCACGGCGATCTCACCCAAGGAATGGCCCGCGGTGGCCACATCCTTTTAGGGAACCACGAGATCGGCCGAACCGATGAGGCAACGCCCGTCATCCACTCATACCCTGTCCAGGCTTATCGCGTGGCAAAACTGGACCCTATGATAGAATCACGCCTCGGGCAACGTTACCACCAGCGAAACACAATGAACCAGGGCGCACATGAACGACGAAATTACCCGCCACCACGCAGCGTCACCGTTAGTGGTCAAGCGGCTAACCAGCATCATGCCACACAAGATCAAGCCCGGGACCAGGATCCAATCCTACTGAAAGTGCATCAAGCCCTTTAGTAGGTTTTGGATGATTGATTGACAACGTGATTAAAGGTTTAACCCATTTGCTAAGTGTGGATAGGAAATAGGTTATCTCATAGGTAATTGATGAAAGCCAAAATGATGTGTTGTTGTATAAGCAATCTAGTTCAAACACAAGACAACAATGCAAACATAATTATGCAAGGCTTATTCATTATGGGATTTCGATGATTCATATGAAAGCAAGCTCATTGACAAATGATTAATGAGACATGGGGGATTGCATATGGAATGGTTTCACATTCTAAACCTTGCTAGATTAAAGACATTTATACAAATGATCTTAATGAATGATTCAACATCAAGTGTGACTTGATGGCTTGAGATGGTGAAGATAGCAAGGAAAGGCTTCGAGGTACTAAGCAAGGGTGAAGGGTAAGTGATGGCTTGATGATCGAGGAACCTAGCTAAGGTGAAGAAGGAAGTACTTGCATTTAGTCGAGGTACTAATCAAACCATGTTGGTCATGTTGAAGTGGAGGATCAAATCCTAGATGACTTTATAAAAGAGTGACTTGATACATTCGAAGCCAACTCTCATTTATTGAAAGAAACCAAGTCACATGCTCAAGATGGCTATGCTCAAGGAGAGAATCAAATTGATATGATTGACACCCTCACTTGTCGAAGATTGAAAGCTATGGCATTTCGATTCAAGGGAATTCAACTCAAGCGCTACAAACTCTATTTTTAATTTAACCTTGAGTAAATAGGTATGTTGTACTATTAAGAGGGATGTATTATGTTGATAGATACTTATTCATAAGTACTCAAGCCAACCCATGTGAGATTTGAGTGAAAGTGAGACAAAAGAGCTCACTTGTGTTTGCTGTGCCTAGCAATACCGGACGTGTCCGATATTTGCCTAGCAACAACAATTTTTCTCGGTTGTCTCGGCTTGGCTCATCGGGAGTTTCGACACCCCTCAGCGCCACTGACCTTGTGACTGTTGGGGCTATACGGCCAGTACCGGACGTGTACGGTATTCGCCAGCGGCTATATAACGGCTAGTTTTTCAAAGGGGCTATAAATACCCGTTAGCCTCCACCTTTGGAGGCTGCTGATTCTGCTGATATTCTCACATGTTTTTTAGCCTTAAGAACACTCTCCAACCCTCTCTTAGTGAGTGTTTGATTCAAACTTGCAAATCCATCTTGTGGGTAGAGTGAGATTCAAAATTGAGAGCAAGCCACCCTTGAGCATTTGTGCATATTTATGGATCTCGTGATTTGTATTTGTTACTCTTGGACTCTTCGGTCCTAGACGACTAGGCGTCATCTTAGAGCACCCAAGAACTTGTGGTGTGCCTCAAAAAGTTTGTAACGGTTCGATTCCACCACCTCAAGAGAAGGAATAAACTAGTGGAAGGAGGAAAAGGAGTTGGAAAAGACTCTGGCTAGAGTGGCCTTCGTGGTCCTCTAGAGCTGACCTTTGCTGGGTCGCTCGCAGCCCCCTCAACAGAGAGTAGGTCTCGACGGAGGCCGAACTTCGTTAAAACACATCGTGTGTCTCGATCTCTCTTTTCATTGAGTATTTGTGATCCACTTGTGTTGTTTGAGCTTGTGAACAGGTTACGACTAAGTGCCAGCAACTTGGTGTGAAAGGAGAAATTGAAAGGATCAAGTTGGGAGCTGATCGGGCAGAACCAATGTATACCGGACGCGTCCGGTATTGATAACGGACACGTCCGATACTTGTGAACTCTGCTGTTTTTATTCAATCTCTTTTCTAACCTTTGTGGTGCAGGGTTTTAGCTCCTGATACCTTACATATACCTTGTTTACTCTGTTAGCTAACTCGTGAGGGGTTTATTTCTCTGATTAGGAGTGGAAACTCCAACACTAATCGTTTCCGCATATTGAAGGGTTGAATTTTTAGAAACGCCTATTCACCTCCCCTCTAGGCGGCATCCTCGGTCCTTTCACCTACATAGCGGGTAAGCCATACAACATGACTTCGTGGGCTACCACCTATTGCACGGAGGCACGTGCATCCAAGGAAGCAGGCCCCCTGAGCGCGCCGCGCGCTGCGACAAGCGGACCAAACCATGATGCGTTCGAAGCTAGCTCCCACAACAACAGGTCACGACAACACCATGCTGGGAGCGACAACTACACACAGAGCTAGAGATGCGATGATAGAGATGTCGTCACGCCAGGAGGACTCAGGCACTAGTATGCACGAGCCCTCCCGACCAGAAGCTACAACAAGCCGGACGCAAAGAGGCCATCCTCGGGGGCTCGCGGGGCCATCGAGGATATCGAGACGGCAAGGAACGGCTCAAGACTACCCGAGGGGTCGATCCTCGCCAGCTGCGACCGCTCAGAGCGGTGGAGAAGCGGCCTCATGTAGAGTCAAGATGGCGGACTAGAGGGGGGTGAATAGTCCTTTCTAAAAATTAAACGTGCCGACTAACCGAAACAAATGCGGAATTAAAACTATCGGTCTAGCCAAGACTACACCCCTCTATCTAAGTTCATAAGCATCTTACAAAGATCCTAATTAGGCAATAAAGGTGCTGGGCTAGCTAGTGCTCACCTATCCAATTCTAGCTTATAAGGTCACACAAACCTATACAACTAGTACTTCAAACAAACCGAGGAGCACCTACACAATCTAGTAAGCAAAAGCACAAAGCCACCTAAGTTCACTACCAATGCTCAATAACAAGGCTACACAAGACAAATTAGAGAGCGCAAATTACTTAGCTACACAAACTAAGCAATGTAACTAACAAGATAACTAGCAAGCTACACAAGCTAACTAATTACAAGAGCAACTACATAAGCATAATGTATGTGAATGTAAATACAAGCTTGTGTAAAGGGGATGCAAACCAACGGGCAAACAAGGATGACACGATGATTTTTATCCTGAGGTTCACTTGGTTGACACCAAGCTAGTCCCCGTTGTGTCGACCGCTCATTTGGTGGTTCGGCGACTAATTGGCATCACCCGCCAAGCCCACACATTGGGCACCGTAAGAACCTACCCCAAAAGTGAGGGTAGCTTAATGACACGCTCTACTAGTGTTGCTCTTCGTGGCTCTCGTGGGGTGAGCACGGTACTCCTCACAATCACTTCTCCGGAGCATCGCACAATCTTCCTTGCGTGCTTCGACAGAGACCACCACCAAGCCGTCTAGGAGATGGCAACCTACAAGAGTAATAAGCACCACTGGCTTGCAACTCGATCACCTAGTGCCACTCGATGCACTCTCACAATGCCATCGCACTAGAATTGCACTCACACTCAATCGGATGATCACTATCAAGCGTATGTGAGTTAGAGGGCTCCCAAGCACACCTACACAAGCCACCAAGGCATAAGGGTGCTCAGCAACTAGCCTAATCCTGAGCTCCACCTCTATTTAAAGCCCCCAAGCCAAATGGAGCCGTTGTAGCAAAGCTACTGGTTTCTGCGAGGGCACCGGACACGGCGGTGCCTGGCACCGGACACGACGGTGCCCTCCCCAATGGTCAAATTTCAACAGCTAGAAACTAGCCATTGGTCACCGGATAGGGGTGGCGGTGGCACCGCCCTAGGAGTGGCGGTGACCACCCAGGCCAACCCGTGAAACCCTTGCCCTCGGGAAAAATAGGGCGGTGCACCATCGTCACCATGGCGGTGACCATGGCGATGACCAGCCCAACTCCCTCGCTCTCGGCTAAAAAATGATGGTGCCGGATAACACCAGGTGGTGCACCGCCCTCACCATGGCGGTGTACACCGTCACTTCCGGTGACCACCTCGGCTCCTGCTGCGCTCGGCCAAGTCCAAATGGGCACCGCCGTAGGGGTGGCGGTGCAACCGGACAACCAGTGGCGGTGCCCTCAGGTCAACATGCTGCTCTCGGCCTCCTAGCCGATCACCGCCACAGGGGTGGCGGTGCACCGGTCAGGGGGTGGCGGTGCCACCTAGGCAACACCTCAAGCCTGGTTTCGCCTCCTCTTCTTCACCAACTTCATCTCCTTTGCAAATGTGCCAACACCACCAAGTGTTCATCAACTTGTGCATGTGTGTTAGTTTTTCACAAACATTTTTCCAAAGGATTAGTCACTTAATTTACCACGCCACTCGATCCTAGCAACAATGCAAAGTTAGATCACTCGACTGGCTCTAGATGACCGATATGCAAACAAGTTTGCCCCTCTTGATAGTACGTCCATCTATCCTAAACCCTATCATAAACTTCTCTACACACCTATGACCGCTGAAATGAAATGCCCTATAGGTTATACTTTTGCCTTGCGCATTCCATTCCATCTCCTCCAATGTTGATGCAACACATGCATCAACCATATCACAAATGATATGATCCACTTCATATCATCATGTGACCTTGTTGGTTCATCGATCTTGACCTCACTTGCTTTTCATTGTTGCATTCGTCCATTGGCGCTAAGTCTTGCTCAAGCTTCACCGCCATGCGGTCCATCACTCCAAAGCCTCCAACTTGCTCTTCACGCTTGCAACCGGTCCATCAAGCCAAGTCTTGTCTTGATCTTCTCCACCTTAGTCACATAACTCAATGTCATGTCTCATATGCAATGAGCTCCTTCATCACATGTGTGAGCCTTACAACAAATCTAAGCCATTTTCACCTCCATGGCATAGGTTGCTCACACATGATGTACTTGTGGACTAATCACATGTGTATCTCACTCAAACACATATTAGTCCACCTAAGGTTATCACTCAATTACCAAAACCAAACAAGGACCTTTCACCTCATCGGCTTGTGGCCCAGGGACCACAATAGCTCCAGCGCTCGGGGGCTCGCAGCGCCTCGAGCAGCAACTCCGCCATGAACAGATGCTCGGGGGGCTCAACGCATCCCGAGTTACGACAACTAGATCCATAGCGATTTCCGACACATTTGTTTGTAACGTTATCTCTGGCTCTAGCTGCTCTACCCAAACACGTCCACTTACACGTATAGGCGCGCCCTTAGCTCCATAACACCGTGACCAATCCGTGGAGCGAGCTACGGAACGGTGTGCCCACACACCTCGCGCTAGCAGCCAGACATGACCTACTCACAGAGGCCACGCACGAGAACGCGTATGCGTGCTCCACGATGTAGCAATGCTTGTCATCGTCCTAGCGACCCCTTCCCGAGCGCCTTGCAACCGCTCCTAGCACCAAGACAAGCCGGCAACCCACGTCTCGACCTCACGATCAAGCTGCCTCGGCTGACCCAATGGACCAGATCCTAGGCGAGGCCAGGCACCTACGCGCGAGCCTGAGAGGAAACGGCAAACCCGTTCATTCGGGTCTAGAGGAGCGAAGGGAAAGAGAACTAATGTCGACCACTCACTTTCTTCTCGCATCATGCCGGATCTGCTATCACCCCTGCCACTCTGCCGCTTCGATGGACCGTGCACGTTTTTAGCCCCGTGGGCCATCCCCCAGGGTAAAAAACACGTCCACAAAGCGCAGGACCGTGGGGGAGAAGCACATTCCATCAACTAACAGAAAGCGAGAGAAAAAACAACAACATGACAAGCGAATGCGCCGGTCGCGCATTATGTGCGAAGAGCCCAAACATCGTCCATCGTCGAATGAGAGACCTGCTTCAAGCCCCTCCGTGCGTACCCATGATGGGACAAAACGACGAGCTGTTCCCCGACACCTCAACCGCGGCGCTAGGCCGCACAACGTTTAGCCCTACGGACCAAACCCCAGGCTAGAACTCGCAGCCGAAGGTCACAAGGCTAAGAGAGAAGATCCCGAGCAACGAGCTCGATGAGGGCCAAATCGGCAAGAACGACTCACCTGTGGAGCACTCGCGCTTGCCCAAACGACCGTGGCAGGCGCATCATCTGGCCAAACGAAACCGTCGAAAACTCCCCGAGGCCCCAAGAAGCATGACCCGCTTGAGAACGTTGGGCGCCTCGGTGCACGCTCGAACGGCGTATCAGGGCCACTCCACCCTAGTCCACGGCAACCGCTCCCCCAAAGGGAGGCCCAGCGGGGAGCAACAAACACGTCCCCCTCTCGATTGCAGCGGAGCACGCCATGGCGCGTGGGCATGAACCCCCATAACCCGATAATGGCTCAACGATGAGCCTAGCCGAACAAGATGATTCGCGAAGATCAACAACACGGAGATTAAATAGCTTGGGCAAAAACCCTTCATGCCAAGGATCATCGAGACAAGTCATTCAAACAACTGGCATTGGCAATGACAAAAGGGAAATTGGAAAAGGGCAACGCATACATCAGAGCCTTGGGGTCTGACGCATTTACTAACTACAACACTGTCCTAAACATTAGGATCATCGGCTTCTAAAGCCGCGAACAAAAACATCTAGTCTAACGCGTCACAGGACTAGATTGACCCGAGGTACAACAATCGCCGGATCCCCTCCTGCTTGCGATGGACATCTCATGAAGCGGAGAAATCGGCACAAGGTGTCTCCACCGTGAGCAGGAGAGGATTGTCGAAAGAAGCCTCGGGGACGACCGCCTCGTGGAGCTCCCTCTAACATCTGAGAAAGAGGAGCCCGTCAGAAACCGCCCCGACGCCGCTTCCGGTAGAGTAGGGGAGGAGCGCCTGGCAACGAGCCAGCGAGCGGGCTGCCGAGTCAATGCACGAATGCTCCCAGACCCAAAGCTGGGAGCCACGTGCCCGCCAACCATAGGGGAGCCCAGCGGCCTGAGCCTCCCATGGCATCGTTCCTCTCCATCTTCGCGGAACTTCCTCTAACACCCATGGAGGACGAATGCCGGCAAGGTGCGGCGAATCCCGATCTCCGAAGGTCCCTCCCGGCGGCGGCAAAGCCGTCGGGACGGACCGCGAACCACGACGCCCGATGGAGACAGCCGTTCTCTCACTCGGATTAGACGTCGAGGAAAACTCGGAAGACTGGGAAAAAATGGTTATGAGGCGCACTGCCCTCTTCTCCCTCGACTTAAATAGATGGCACGAAGACAAAGGCGGAGAAGACGGCGATCAACATTCAAGACAGACGCAAAAACCCCAAGACGCACTCGCAATCAAGAGGCAGAAGACGCGGCGGTTCAGTCTCACTACACCACAACACTACAATAGCATTTAATGTCTGTTGCTGTTAGTTGACATTACGGTTGAACAGTGAGTCGCTATAGCTTTTCCTTGACCGTTGCAAATAATGCGATGGATGGTCCGTTGCTGGTCGGATGGTCGGTCGCTAAATCAAGTATCCATTGGCGCAACGTTTTCAACCTGTCCGCGAAAATTTTTTTGGCCCAAAACTCATCTAAACCCTAGGTCACTGCCCAGCCTCTGCCAAAACGAAATGCACGCACGGACCTCACCCCACCCACACGCCGCGTCCGCACCCCCCCGCCGCCGCCGCCCGCCCGGCGCCCGCCGGACGTCCCCCGCCACCCCGCCGCTTGCTGGTCGCCGGAAATCCGCCGCCTCCACCCCGGCGCACGGGCCAGACAGCGGCCGCTGGAACTCCGTCTCCATCCTCTTCTTCGGTCGCCCTGTTTCGCGAGGGCGCGCATGGAACTCCTTCGCTCGCTCCTCACGCGTCGGCTGCTGGAAGAGAGAGGCGATGCCGTCACACCTCCGCCGGTCTCCCTCTGCGCCGGGCTGCTGCTGCTCTGCTCCCGCCGGCCGTTCCCCTCCGCGCCAGGTTGCTGCTCTGCTCTCGACGGCCGCTGTCCTTCCCGCTCCTCTCCTCGCAGTGGAGGGTAAGCACGTCGATCTGCCATCCCCTGCTCCTCTCTCCTCTGCTCACTACCTCCTCCCTCTCTAGATTGTTTATTAGAATGTTTGGTTGCTCTGTCTAAGACTCTGAATACCTCTGAACTCTGAACTTCTAGTCAGAGCCTGAATCTATCTGTTCTACAGACTTGGAGTGCTAGTGTTGACATGTTTAGCTGATTGCATCTATCTGTATTGCCTCAATGTTCTGAGCTTATGACTGCATCGATCTGCATTAGCTGAACATGGGAGCCTATGACTGAATGCCTGGTAAATAATTTATTCAGCTATACATGTGTACATAATTGATGGTCCGAATTGATGAGATGGGTCGGTGTTAGTCAGGAGTAGATGGAGTATTAGATGGGAAGCAGATGAGGTAGTCGTAGTAAGGAATGAGATGGCAGTTGAGATGGTTTACTGGACTTATAGATTTATTTTTCTACATTAGGATGGTTTACTGGAGGACTTATTAGGCTGGATAGGCTGGACTTATCAGTCCTGGTTTTAGAGTTGTGTTGGCGATGGACTATTAATCATTTCATTTCTCCAGCAAAAGGAAAAGGGGTTAAGCTGCACCTTTATGACGATAACTGACCAGATATAACAAAAACGATTTAGTCATCTCAAATATTGCATTTTTTAGCGGTGTTACTCCGTTTGCAGTGTTTTCTGCGGTATCTGGGCTTGAGTTGTGGTTGGAAAAGGAACAGCACAAATGTAGGTCAAATCCTTTCTTTGATTGCTTGCTTTCTATTGCTATATAGCACATGGTAGAATGCATATAGGCCAATGTTTCATTTACTGTTGAATTGTGTTAGTTCTAGCCAGCTCTATGTATTATGTTCGACCGTACCATGCTTATGAGATGTTTACTGCAACTTGTTTATGTGCAGATATGGAACTTCCAGTGGCTTGTGCCATACTTATATGCTTGTTTGCCCTGCAACACTACGGCACACACAAAGTTGGGTTTCTTTTTGCACCAATCATATGCATTTGGCTTCTCTACATAAGTGCAATAGGTCTCTACAATATCATCCATTGGCCTTTATGTGTCAGTACCAAGTAATTTCTTTAACTTATCTTGTCTTTTTTTCTTTAAAAATATTATTTAATTTTAAAATAGTAATTTGTTTTTACAGAATTCCATTAAAAAAGACCTGCATGTTTCGAAGCACTGATGTGTGCAACTTTGTTTGTAGAAACTGTTATGGTGGGTAACGTCTACACAAGGAAGAAGAAGGCCAGTGGCTGAGAAGTAGACCGGGCCTAGGCGCTGAGCCAGGCCAGGGCGCGGTCACCGTCGCCTAGGCACACCTAGAGCGCCGGTTGGGCGTCAGTTGCTAGATCCTAGAGTTTAGGAGAGTACTAAGAGGATATGAGTCAGTTAGTTGTTATCCCTTTGCATTAGCTGAAAGTTGTTAGGATTGGAGTATAAGTATTGAACATGTGTGCTTAATAAAGTTTAGCCAGAGGATCAGGATTACCTCTCTTGCTCTCTGGCGCTGCTCTGTTCGGGGTACTGTTCACGATCCGACAATCCAGGCGCCGAGCACGGCGCCACCGTCCCGCCGCCGGGAACTCAAGCCTCGGCCTTCTCCCTCACACCCCTACGCCCTGACTCCCTGAGGTCCCGAGGCTGTAACAACCTGGTATCAGAGACCATGTCTTCCTCGGCCCCTGTCACCTTCACCGCCGTCGCTTTCTCCGCGCCCGCTTCCTCTGCCACCACCACCGCTGCGCCCACCTCCGCCGCCCTCGTGCCTACCGCACCGCCTCCCTTTTCCCAGCCGCCGCCGCCAGCCTCGCCCGCGGAGGCGTTTAACGCATTGACAGCGGCCATCTATGGAATGCAGCGCCAGCTCGGCGACTTGTCACTGCGGGTGACGGCGCTCTAGGGTTGTCCATCGCCCTCGTCGCTGCCGTTCCAGTATGGGTTGCCTGGTTACGGCGGCATCCCTGCACTACCAGCGTCCGGACCGACCGCCTCGGAGTACGTCTCTAGGCCGCCATACCAGCCGCCGTTCTAGCCGCCGCTGCCGCCCTCCAGCACCCGGGCGACCATTGCTGGAGCCGGGCTGTCTCCGCCACAACCATCATCCATGGGTGTTCCGATTACCCAAATCTCGTTCCCTCCCTCACCGTCACCCGTGCCATCACTGTCATCGATTATGCAGGGTGCGCCGTTTCCATCGCCGTCCGCTGCCATGTCCACCGTCCCCCTGCACCTTGCGCCAACACTGCCACACATACCGCCTGAGCCAGCCGGCTCGGCCGTCCCCCGCTTCCATAAACTTTCATTCCCCACATACGACGGCAAGGACGACCCGCTCGGCTGGTTGAATAAATGTGAGCAATTCTTCTATGGCTAGCAGACGCGCCATGCCGACCGAGTCTGGTTGGCGTCCTACCACCTCACCGGCACAGCCCAACAGTGGTACCTCGTCCTCGAGAACGATGCCGGTCGACCATCGTGGGCGGAGTTTAGGCTGCTGTGCCAGCAGCGCTTTGGGCCGCCGCTCAGCACCAACCATTTGGCGGATCTGGCGCGGCTACCCTTCACATCCACGGTGGACACATACATGGAGGCGTTCTAGGCCCGTGCGGCGCACGCGGGCCATCTGTTGCCACTCTAGAAGGCTCAGCTCTTCACCGGGGGGCTGCCGGACCACATCCGCGTCGATGTGGAACTTCATGATCCGCAGGACCTTCAGCGCGCTATGCGACTGGCGCGTGCGTACGAGTGGCGTAACACGCCTCCTCTACTCGCTCTGCCGGCGCCACCGCCGCGCCCAGCACGACGTGGGGGACCAAACGCGCTGCCTGCACCGGCGCCGCCCCAAGGACCGGCGCTATCTTCATCCTCTTCACCGGCACAACCACCACGCGCCTTCAAACGGTTGTCGCCGGACGAGATGGCGATGCGCCGCAAACAGGGGCTTTGTTATAATTGTGACGAGCCCTATGTCCGCGGTCACAAATGCGCCCGGCTCTTCTATCATGAAGCTTCCGACTACATCGTCGAGGAACCAGATGAGGACGACGTTGCCCCGGCAACAGCCGCTTCGGCCCAGCCGCCGTTCGATCCAGAAGAACCACTGATTTCTCTCTCCGCGATCAAGGGCATCCGAACGGAGGACACCATGCAGCTTCGTGTCCAGATCGGTGACCATGAGTTCACGGCGTTGCTGGACTCCGGCTCGACTCACAACTTCATCAGCACTGCCACAGCTCGGCGCGTCGGCCTCCATTTCTAGGACAACCGCGGCGCACACGTCGTGGTGGCGAACGGTGATCGCATGGCGTGCCGCGGTCTCGCACGCGACGTCGCCATCCGGATCGGCGAGGAGTACTTCACGGTGGACTGCTACTCCATTCCCCTCGACTGCCACGACATGGTTCTCGGGGTCGCGTGGCTGCGCACCCTGGGACCTATCCTCTGGGACTTTGACGACCTTTGCATGGCCTTCACTCACCAAGGCCGGCGCGTGCTCTGGAAGGGCATAGGCTCCACCCGCACCGACATTGCTCCGACGGGTTGTCTTCACGCCGCACGCGTCCACGCTGCGCGCGGGACTGAGCTGGCACTCCTGGAGCGCTTACTGGACGCCTACGGGGACGTCTTCGCCGCACCGTCTGGTCTGCCCCCGGCGCGTCCGTGTGATCATCGCATTCATCTCAAGCCGGCGACTGAGTACCTCTCCCTTCTCGGCGCTGGTCCTGCTGGTCAAAAAACAGGACGCCACCTGGAGATTTTGTGTCGACTATTGGGCGCTCAACACTGCCGCAGTGAAGGACAAGTTTCCCATCCCGGTGGTTGAAGAACTGCTGGACGAGCTGCACGGTGCCCGCTTCACGAAATTGGATCTTCGGTCCGGGTACCATCAGGTCCGCGTCCACCCGGAAGATGTGGCCAAGACGGCGTTCCGCGCTCACCATGGCCATTTTGAGTTCTTGGTCATGCCATTCGGCTTGTCCAACGCGCCCTCGACGTTCCAGGCACTGATGAATTTCGTTCTCAAGCCGTTCTTGCGCCGCTGCGTCCTCGTCTTCTTCGACGACATCCTCATCTACAACACCTCATGGACCGAACACTTGCAGCACCTTCGCACAGTCCTTGATGTCCTTCGGGAACACCAGTTGCACATCAAGCGCTCCAAGTGCACTTTCGCCACGTCTTCGGTCCAGTACCTGGGACACGTGATCTCCGCTGAGGGTGTGGCCATGGACGAGGCCAAGGTGGCGGCCCAGCCGAGCCACACCCATGATCGATCAACAACGGCTTCTGCTGGCTTCACAGGCTTAGCGAGCTACTACCGGGCGCTTTATACAAGACTTCGGCACCATTGCAGCCCCGCTCACCCAGCTTCTCAAGAAAGAGGCGTTCCAGTGGTCTGGCGCGGCGACCTCGGCGTTTGCAGCCCTGAAGCGCGCCCTGTCGGCTGCCCCTGTCTTGCATCTGCCCGATTTCAGCAAGGATTTTGTGGTGGATTGTGATGCTTCCGGCTCAGGGTTCGGTGCGGTGCTACATCAGGGCGTCAGACCGCTAGCCTTTTTCAGCAAACCGTTCGCCGCGCGCCACCTCAAAGTGGCTGCCTACGAGCGGGAGCTCATCGGACTCGTGCAAGCTGTTCGTCACTGGCGTCCATATTTGTGGGGGCGCGCCTTCGTAGTGCGCACCGATCACTACGCATTGAAATACATGCTAGATCAGCGGCTGTCGACGATCCCGCAACACCAGTGGATCAGCAAGCTTTTTGGTTTTGATTTCAGGGTCGAATATCACCCAGGCCGGCTCAACACCGTGGCAGACGCTCTGTCACGCCGTGACGGCGACGAGCCCCTCCTAGCGCCACTCCTGGAGGCTATTTTGTTACCGGCATTCAACCTCTACGACGAGCTGCGCCAGGAGATCAACAGCAACGACGCGCTGCGCGCCCGGCGTGACGCAATCGCTGCAGGTGACCACGGTGACACCTGGAGCGTCCGCGACGGCCTCATCGTCTATAGAGGCCGCGTTTTTGTCCCCGGCACCTCGGCCGTCCTCCCCGACGTCCTGCAGCTCGCCCACACAGCTGGCCAAGAGGGCGTCCAGAAAACGCTCCAATGTCTCCGCGCCGACTTCGCCCTCGACCACGACCGCCGCACCGTCAGCGACTTCGTCCGCTCCTGTGCCACGTGTCAGCGGAACAAAACGTCGGCACTGCACCCAGCCGGCCTTCTCCAGCCGTTGCCGGTGCCATCCCGCGTCTGGGGCGGACATTGCGATGGACTTCGTGGAGGCACTACCCAAGGTACACGGCAAGAGCGTCATTCTCACCGTGGTTGACAGGTTCTCGAAGTACGCCCACTTCATCCCGCTTGGCCACCCCTACACGGCGTCGTCAGTCGCACGCGCGTTCTTCCACGACATTGTGCGCTTGCACGGCTTCCCCGAGTCCATTGTCAGCGACCGTGATCCGGTGTTCACCGGTCACGTTTGGCGCGATCTCTTCAGGAGGGCCGGCGTCCAGTTGCGGATGAGCACCGCCTTCCATCCGCAGACCGACGGCCAGTCCGAGGCCGTGAACAAAACAATCGCCATGTACCTTCGCTGCATCACCGGGGACCGGCCACGGGACTGGCTCGACTGGCTTCCGTGGGCGGAGTACTACTACAACACGGCATTCCATTCGGCACTCCGCACAACACCATTCACGGTGGTTTATGGCCGGTCTCCCCCAACGCTGCTGCCCTATGAGCCGGGCTCCGCGCGCACGGACACCGTCGACGTCCTGCTGTCCAGCCGCGACGAGTTTCTCCAGGAGGTACGCGCTCGCTTGCTCTAGGCGCAGGAGTACGCCCGTCGGCACTACGACGCTCATCACCGCGCACTGGAGTTCTCCGTCGGTGACTGGGTGTGGCTTCGGATGCTGCATCGCCCGACCCAGTCACTTGTTCCTGGCAGCCACGACAAGCTTGGACCCAAGTATGCTGGGCCCTATCAAGTGGTGGAGCGCATCGGCACGGTGGCATATCGGCTCCAGCTGCCGGAGGGTGCACGTGTCCATGATGTGTTCCATGTGGGAGTTTTGAAGCCGTTCCGTGGGGATCCTCCGGCGTCGACCCCACCTCTACCACCTCTTCAGCACGGTCGTTTGTTGCAGCAGCCAGAGCGTGTCTTGCGCTCCAGCCTCCGGCGCGGAGCTTGGCACATTCTGGTCCAGTGGGCGAACATGCCGGCCTCCGAAGCTACATGGGAACCAGTGGACGCCTTCCGCGCCGCGCACCCCTCCTTCCAGCTCGAGGACGAGCTGTTTCCCGAGGGGGGGAGAGATGTTATGGTGGGTAACGTCTACACAAGGAAGAAGAAGGCCAGTGGCTGAGAAGTAGACCGGGCCTAGGCGCCGAGCCAGGCCAGGGCGCATTCACCGTCGCCTAGGCACACCTAGAGCGCCGGTTGGGCGTCAGTTGCTAGATCCTAGAGTTTAGGAGAGTACTAAGAGGATATGAGTCAGTTAGTTGTTATCCCTTTGCATTAGCTGAAAGTTGTTAGGATTGGAGTATAAGTATTGAACATGTGTGCTTAATAAAGTTTAGCCAGAGGATCAGGATTACCTCTCTTGCTCTCTGGCGCTGCTCTGTTCGGGGTACTGTTCACGATCCGACAATCCAGGCGCCGAGCACGGCGCCACCGTCCCGCCGCTGGGAACTCAAGCCTCGGCCTTCTCCCTCACACCCCTACGCCCTGAGGTCCCGAGGCTGTAACAGAAACACTCAGATGGCCTGTTCTGGTGATTGCTATACTAGCAGCACTGATGTGTGGTGGATCTGTACTCTTTTAGCCTTAGTGTTTTGTTTATAGCTAATTATTTTCTAAGTTTCTGATCTGGAACAAAAAAAAAAGAAATTAAGTGCTACAGCAGTACGTGATTACATATAACAGTGGCTCCTTAGTCCAGGACAGCAGTATGGCATGCTTAGGATGAGCACATATCTAGGATGACATTTTAAATTGATTTCTTTGACATTTTAACTTATCCAGGCATCAGACACTGCATACCTTGAACTATCCGGTGTTACTCCAATTGTCAATTCTATAGGCTGCCTGATTTGAAATTTGTGCTAGATTATGTTACCTAAAATATATTGGTTGTGCTCAATATTAACAAACAGAGGGTGTCTCTTCTGAACATTGCAGGCTGCTAGTTCAGATATGGTGCAGCTACAGCACACTGCCGCTGATTGTGATTATTTCTCAGGTACTCTTCAAATGCAAACCCAATTTGGACACTGTTATAGTAATTCTTCTCAAGATTTAGTCAGGACTATGTACTACTACTATTGTTCTTCTCTTGTCCACAGGAGAATCCCAGCCGGACAAGCATGTTTAGATACATATGTCCCAATTGGGGTTCTTTAATCACACTTGAAGCATATGAACTGTCCTGTAATAAGTTTGCCACATTAATCTGTGAAAACCATCTTAAATTAGATACTACGGAATCATCTTAGATTGCTACTAGCTAACAGACCAACACTTGCATCATAACAAAATTATATAGAACTGTATGTTAGATTGCTTACTTTCGTTCCTAAACCAGTTAACAAAATTAGATTGCTTACTTTTGTTTCTGAACCAGTTATTGGAGCTAGCTTCTGGATGTCCAGCTTGGTTTTTTTAATAAATTTTGTCCAATTGTTTGGGAAAGAGGGTCAAACAAATGCTACTCTTGACTGTAGGATAAGTAAACTTGGTTCCTTCGTTGTTCACGATGTGATCAGATATCGGTTTCTATAAATGGATCTTTCAGTTCTAATCCTTGATTTTTTTTTTCTTTTTGTTAGTAGGATTAAATTCTAGTTCTGTTCTAACAAGGATGGTGGCACTGTCAAAAGGCTGGCAGTGGCGATTCAAGTCAGCCAACGCCAGGCAAGTGCTACTCCCTTCCTAGATCCATTATTGCTGTTCAAATTAAATTTATTGATCTACAAGTTGAATTTACAAGTACTGGATGTGTGGATTGAACAGAGGATAGCTTATCAGCTTGTCTTGTTGAATCATTATCTTTGTTGTCTGCTCTGAGCCTGTCATCAAAACACTGAAAAGTCTGAGAAACAATAAACTCAACTAGTGAGGTCTTGAATGGTGAAAATAAAACACAAACAGCTAAGGGGTAAGCACTGGACGTTTCATTTTTGGAGGCAAACTGAATGTGATTTATATTCGTGAAACTGTGTCTTAGCACTCCCTTGTAAGTTGTACATTGGAACTTGTACTTCATTAGACTACTGATTCTATCATTTTTTAGGAACTTTTGGATGCTGCTACCAGCTTGTGAACAGCAAGCAAATCATAGTACTAATGGATGTGCAACCAACCGATTCATTGGTCATGACCTAATGGCTGTATGGTTGTGGATTTTGAGCTTTTGCCCAATGTTGGTTTTCATGGACATGTGCTATGCTAAACTTTTGAACATCAGCTAGGATTAGCGTTGCTTTTGATCATCAGATACTTCAAACAAGGACTAGTTTGATGTTAAGTGACATTACATGTATAATGTACTTGTTCGATACATGAATCAATGTATGGATAATGTGATCACTTTTGAATGTCATCACTTTTGTGTACGTGAATCAATATATGGCTAATGTTTGATAATCAGCTATATAACTGCAGACCAGCTTTTATTTTTTTTATTTGTTTACAATTGAGCCCGTCGAACCGTCGGTCGCTAAAAGTTATTATAGCATTGGACTATCGGTCGCTAAAAGCTCTAACATGTTGTCGGACGCTAAAAGTTGGACCGTCGAACTGTCAGTTGCTAAAGATGATATCCGTCGTTGTATACATATAACGATGGCTTCATTAGCAACTGTAGGGGTCCGTCGCTATAACTGTCCATCGCTGTACACCCCTTTCAGCAACTCCAAATCAGTCGTTGTTTAAAGGTTGTGGTGTAGTCTCCCAGGCGACACAAGACCCAACAACGGTCATAGGAGGTACATCAAACGCACGCATACACTCCGTCGTTTACTAACCACCTTCTCGTAGCGTAGGGGAGGCGGAGGCGGCCGGGCGAAAGATTGAGCAGTGGACGCCAACATGGTAGCATATCTCGAGTAAGCCTCCTATCTTTCATTATCTTTCGATTCACGTGCCCATGTATTATGGCGCACAACCATTTACAAGAGGGCACCGCCAAGACGCAACGTGGCTAAGGGAGGTCGACAACCCCCCCAGGTACACAACGCAGGGATGAGATGGGCCCCCGCGGCTCTAATAGGTGGTGCGGAGCCACATGACCATCTCTCCCTGTATTCGAGTCGTTCGCTTCGAAGTCTCCCGGGTTGACCCTCTCTGGGGGCGGCATCTTGCCCTCTGGCCGCTGTGGAGGCGGTTGGGGACCAACGGGATTGACGGCCGACGATTTATGGGACGTCTCACGTGAGGCAAAGCCGAACTCCACGTCGATTAGGGAGGATATCAGGTCCCACTCGAATTACCCATAGAGTTCGACGAGGCGCACCGCTTCGACTGCGTGGTTACGGTGGACATGCCTCTCCTCGCATGGGCCAAAACCAAACCCGCCTGTAACAAGGCAACACGACCCCTCAAGGTCGGCAAGGACGTCAGCGAAAGATGGTGACGGGTCCCCGCGACCTCGAAAAGAGCCAGGGACAAATCCCGGTCGACTCCTTCCTGCGTCCCAGGTCTCTGACCTAAGGCCTGCTTCGAAGACTCATAAACCGTCTGGGGTCCGCGACCTCTCCAGGAGAGATCAACGAAGCAAGAGGCCGGGGTGATGCGCAATGCGAAACCCAAAGCATGATCACGGCTCGGTCACACGGAAGAGACAGAAGGTCAAAGACCTACGAGCCAACGCATGATCGTGGAAAACCTTGCGACCATAAGCGAAGAGGTCGGGGAAACATTTCCTCGCATTGTCAATACGAGAAGAACCCACCAACAACCTCAATCTGAACCTGCAAGTCTGGCCCTCACGACACGGAGGCCCGCCACCTCCGCAAAGAGGAGAGTCAGCGTTGAGAAAAGGGAACTCTCGCCCTGAGTATCCATGAGTACCAAAGCGATCATGTCGCGCGACAACGTAGAAGGTACAAAGGATACGGTGCCACCTCATCGGTGGCACCTCTAAAAGCCAAAGGGCGGATGCTACAAAAGCAGGGAGGGTGAGGTCAAGTTTGCCACACCATCCCTCTTACAAACATCAAGCTCCCGTGGCCAGAGCATAGAGTAGTGAAGATGTTGGCCCCGACGGCCCTGAGGAGCCCACCGCGTGCACCAACAGACTTCTAGGAAGCACTCCTGGGAAGCACGGAGCCCACCAAGCCAACGAGAGCCAGCCTCATCCCCACGATGGCAGAAGGAAGACCGGCTGGTAGCCGAAGAGCACTCGAGCCACGACTACACCCTGCCCAGCGGGGGCAGCGTGATAAGGTCGTGCTACTTCATCCTCCTCCCGTTCCGCGAATGGCGTAAAGCGGCCGCCAAGTGACCTCCCTCAGAGGGCACAACACACCACCAGCCAACGCGCGGCACTCGGGAGGAAGCCGGAGACGTCCCTAGCCATCGGCTGCTTCGGGCATCCGAACCAACACAGTCCGGAACAAGAAGCGGCGCTAGGACAGAGGCCCGAGGTCGCGTGTGACCGAACTCGGAGCCCGCAGCACCTCTCACTCCCCTGCTCGCAAGTTCCCTTCTAGCACCGACCGCTGAAGGAACAACACTAGCTCTGGCCATCACTAGCAACCCCCAGCGGGGCACATAACGAGAACCACGCAGTTCCCCTCGAACGACGATACTCTTGCTTCCTCACCTCCTCGACACCTAGCCTTTCAGGAAATTCTTGGGGGAATCGGAGTCACAACCATGAGCAACTCAAGCAGTAGAAGAACCTTTACTTATGGGCCCTACGCCGCACGACGAACCATGGGGGGACACAGCCAACGTCAGATGTCCTCATGAGGTCGGGAGGATCGAGACCCTCACCAAAGTGGACAAGTACAACGTCGATGAGACTACTCGGTTCTGCTTGGGTCGCAAACCCAGAAGCTCAACGGCCACCTACCGCATTGAACACACTAGCCCGCAGGGGGACGAACAACGAAGCTCGACAAGGTCACGACCACGAGCCGGTGTGAAAGCTCTAGTTTGGTTTTGGTGAATTGATGAAACCCTATGCGCTAACCTATTTGACCTAGTGATCATGAGATAGGTAGCACAATTCCAAGTGGTGGAGCAAATGAAGATCATGATGATGGTGTGGTGACCATGATGATCAAGTTGTTGGACTTGGAAAAGAAGAAAGAGAAAAACAAAAAGCTCAAGGCAAAGGTGAAACTTAATAGGAGCTTTTTGGTTTGGTGATCGAGACACTTAGCGAGTGTGATCACATTTAGGATAGATGGTCGTACTATTAAGTGGGGAGCTCTTATCGAATAACTCGATCATCTAGTGTCACTAGGTGTTGAAATACTTGCATTGCATTTTAGGCCTAGTGCACAATCAGTGAGAAGTGATTAACCTTTGAAAAATGTTTGTGAAAATGCTAACACACTTGCACTTGATGGTGAAACACTTGGAGTGTTAGCACATTTGCAAAGGTAATGAAAAAGGTGAAGAAAAGGAGGCATAGTCGGGCTTGTGTTGCTACCCCGAGGGCACCGCCACCCCTGTGGCGGTGACCGGCAGTGGTGGCCGAGAGGAAGGTGTTCTGAAGGGGGCACTGCCACCTTGTCCGGTGGCACCTGGACATGGCCGAAGTGAGCCGGAGCTGAGGCTGGCAGCGGAAGGGGCGATGTGCACCGCCACTGGCAGGACGGTGCACCGCCTGGTCACCGCCACTTGTAGGGCGTGTCACCGCCATAAAAATCCAAAGAAGGGGGTTTTCAGGCAGCTGGCTGGTTGGTAACTGCCACCCTAGGGGCGGTGCGACTGCCACCCTGTCTGGTGCCCCAACGGCTAGTTTTTAGATGTTGGAAAGTGATCGTTGGGAGGGGCGCCGCCATGTCCAGTGCCCTCGCAAAAAGCTGCTCCAAAGGGGTAACGGCTCTATTTGCTTGTGGGCTTATAAATAGAGCTAGTGGCCAGCCTTGGCCACTCTCTTGGCACTTCTAACAGCTACATAGACCATTTGAGAGTTGAGCACACCACTCCACTCACTTGCACACTTGATTTCATCATCTTGAGTGAGATTGGAGATCCTCTAGTGCATTGCTTAGTGGTCTAGCATCTTGTGGCACTAGTTGGACAATTTGGGCTGGTGGAGATCTTGAAACTCTTGGTGTTTGCCGACACCTAGACGGCCCGGTGATTGGTGGATCGCCGAGCGGAGGAAGGTGATTGTCTCTGGCTTCGATCATTGTGATTGTGAGGGGTTCTTGTGCCTTCCCCGACGGAGCGCCAAAGACAACTCTAGTGGATTGCTCGTGGCTTGTGTGATCCTCATCTTGTGTTGCTTGTACGGCACCCGGTTGCGGGTTTGGCGTGTGATGCCAATTAGCGCGTTGTAACACCTCTGGTGTTACGAGCTCGTTTAGCACCGTGATTTAGGCCTAAGAAAAATTCTGAAACGATTTTCTCGGATTTTAAAATTCAACTTATATTTAAAAGTGTCACTTTTGGCGAATTATAATGAACAACGGGTTAATTAGTTCCTAGATGTTTTATTTCTACGAGTTAGTATGACGTATGGACAAGTGCGTAAAAATGTCTGATAGCAAATAAATAGCGAATGGCTTGTTTATTTGATTAAGCATGAAAAATAATTTTTATAAACAAAATTTGTCGAAAGTAAAATTTGCTAAATAATAAAACCTTAGAGTTTTAGTTATGCTTGTTAATGCATAAAGTTGTTTAGAAAATGAATATTTGGAAGCTAAAATAATATAAAATATAAACAGGAAAAATCATATCAGCAGCAGGATATGAACATCGTGAATATGTTGGTACGCTTGTTTGAGTGTCAATGTGATGTTGTGGGTTTACAAATAATGACGAGAGTACTGCTGGCCATTCAGCTCGCCTACCTCGCCGGTACGATGCGCGCGTTAGTGAATGATCTCTCGCGTCCTTGCTTTGCCGCTAGACGACGGTAGTGCGTTCCCCTTTGCTCGGAATTAGTCAATTCCGGTTGATGAGCGTCGCGCCGCGTTGCCGGGCCTCGTCGCCGTGTATGCGATTTTTGTTGGCCACCATCGACGGAGCCGGTCTTAATTGCTCGTGCCACGTTGCCCTGCCCCTGCGTGCGCCAGGCCCGACAGCCCTTGTCTTGCTCGATCCTCGTAGACCCCGTTCTCGTCCTTCCGATCGTGGCCACACGTGCTGCTGCTCTCTACCCTCTGTTTCTTGTGGATGCCCGCTCGCTCTCACCCTCACCTCACCTCTGCTCTCTCTCTCTCTGTCTCTCTGCTTGCTTCTGCCGCTGGAGGTCGTAGTCACCGCGCGCAGCTCCTCCTCGTGCGAGCACCTACCGACTACGCCATCGTCGCCTGACCCTTCTCGCGCGCACGCTTGTGTGCCCTGCAACTTCCATGGCGCCGCCCCCTCCTCTGCTTGCCTCGCGCAAGCGCCCCACCGCTGAGCCGTTTCGTCTCCTCCCCACGCGTGATCCCCTGGTCCGCTCTGGACCGCTGCCCCACGTCGCACGCCGTGCCCGCAGCGCCGTCCTCCGCGCGAGCACCGACGCCCTCCTTGCTCCTCCTCTCGTGCTGTCGGCACCGGCCCCTCCCTGCACCAGGCGCCCTGCTGTCTCCAAGCCCGCCGACAGACCGCCCCTTTCGGCCGACACGCTGGCTTCCGTGCGCCCGAGCCCGTGTTGCTGCCGCACGCCACTGGTGCTCCCTGCTCCTTGCTCGCTACCCTGCATCGCCGTCTCCAATCGCGCCATGGCTACGCCCGTCACCGTCGGTCTCCCTACGAACGCGGGCCCCTCGGCCGCGCTAGGCCTGCTGCTCCACGGCGTCGTCACTCTCAAGCGCCTCCTCCTCCGCCGTGCCGCCTTCCCTACCGGGGCCGCGACTGGCCGCCGTGCTCTGCCCCGGCCCACGCCTTCCTCCTCACGTGCGCGCGCCGCTGCTGCGTAGTCATCGCTCTGGAGCACCGTTGCCGCCGTCCAGCCGGCCGGAGCCGCCGCCGCCGGCTTGCCACTACCACGGCTCGCGTGGGCAGGCTGCCGGGGGCCGGCTTGGGTCTTGCCGTGGCCAAGCCATGGTCGCGCGGGCTCCAATGCCCCTCACCGGCGGATTCCCGTCGCCGCCGTGCCTTCCCCTGCCAGGATTGACCGCCGGCCGGTGATTCCCCGCCCGTGCTCTGCTTTGAGGATGACGAGAGGGACCCCAGGGTAAGAAATGAGTATTTCCAGGGTGATTGCTTTGAATTGGATGACTCATATGAACAGTACTGTACAAAATAGATAGAAGCCTAGGGATGTTTTTGCAAAACTGCCATCGCGTTGGGCTTGGCCGCGTGGGCCGCTGCCTCGTGTGCGCCGGTGGGTCGCCAGTCTGGTGGCTGGGCCGGTCTGGTGCCTCCTGGGCCGCGCGCACTTGGGGCCGAATCGTGCTGCCGTCCGAGCCTGGGCCACGCGTCTGCGTGGGCCGCCACCCTCCACTGGACCGCCGCACGCCAGTCCCCGCCTGGCCTGCCCGCCCGCCTGGGCTACCTTGCCGCTGGACCTGGCCGAGCGGCTTGCTGGGCTAGTTTAGTTGCCGCCGGCCTTTCCATTTTCTAAATGTTTTTCTAATATAGGTTTCTTGTTAACTTGTAGAATCAATATAAATTTGTGTAGTTGCCCAAAAATTATGAAACTAGTTTTGTTGAGTTTCTAAAATCATAATCTATCTGTTGGCATAATTAGTTTATCTAGTTTTAAAATGTTTCCAGGGTTGCTCTAATTATTTTAACATGCTTAATATCGTTAAATTATAATCTTATAGGAATTTCTGTGATAAATCGGTGATAGTCTTGACTCTAAAAACTTTACAGTAAATTACTAATATTATTAGCTGCTCAATGCAATTTTTGTAGTACCAGAATAATTAGTTTGCTAGATAAATAATGATGTCCTATTTTGAATAAAGATTAAATTGATAGAATGGGATAAAGAAATATCTTGGGATTGTATAACTAAAACATCTGTTGGGAAATAACGCTTATTCGACAACATGGATACGTAGCCTAAGTACGGTCGTCGTTAGAACTAGCTCGAGTGGCGTAAATCGTATTTTACGAGTCACGGTTGCAGTTGGTTAATTACGTCCTTGCATTGTACCGCATTGCATATCATATAGGTATGATGATGGATCAACGGATCAATTGAAGGATGATTGGGAATTTAAAGATGGTGTAATGGTATTCTCTCCAGGAGATGATGCAATGGGCTTTCTATTCAGTTGATGGTGGATGATCTAAAGATGTAGATACTAACTTTTAAGTATAAATCTTACCCAGGCAAGCCCCGGTGCATAACCCCTACTTTTCTGCAGTTTAAATTATATTTGTGCATTAAGTTTTAAGGAGTTGATTGAAACCCACTTGCATATATATCCTTATCCTATGAGTCTAACTAGTATGACAGGATCATGTAGATTGCTATGCTACAGGACTCCGGTAGAAGTCGAGTGATTGCCTGTTACTCGCGAGAGATATGAAATATATTACTGTACTATTATCACTTGAAATATATATAAAATGGTGGAAAGGAAAATGGTGACCGGACAGGGATATGGTTTGGGTATTGGTGGGTGTAAGAGGTTGTGTCCTACGGCCACAGGACATAGCTTGGTTACACTGCTTTCCCTGTCCGTGTTGGTTAAGGACCGGCCGTTGCATAAGACTCTAGGCAAGTCACAGACTTATTATCCCGAGCACATACTTGGGTATGGGCGCTTGGAAGACTTGTTACTCTCTTGTCATGGGTTCTGACTCTTTCTGGACCGACTGTCATGGTGGTTTTTATTTCCCCCTGTTGTAGGTGACAAGTGGTTGCTAGAGCTGACCCTTGTGTGTGGATTTCTCCTGGTGGGCTCAGAGAGGATTTCCTTTACACTGCGATCATAGTTTTTATTTATAACTCTCACTAAATGTTTTTATAAATGGAAGTTTTAAAATCTGTTGTCATAGTTTATATATCAATATTTCATCATGTCATAATAGATGTTTAATTCTGCTGTAACTCTGTTCACATATTTATATTCCGATGTTCAATTAAATTGTTCATAACTCTAATAATATGAATGCATTCCGCTGTTAAATAATAAATGTTATATTTTGATGTATTAAAAGTGGTGTAAGAAATGGTCAAGAATGATGTAAGCTTTATTCTCTCATTTGTGATCCTGATGGAAAAATGTGGATTTTCGGGTTCTCCCCTGGGGTGTGCCCGACGGGACCGCGTAATTTAGTGCCCTCCTTCGAGTGCTTAGTGTCTAATGGAAGACGAGCACTCCTGGGAGGCATTAGATTAGGCGGTTCTACCACATGTGGTATTAGAGCATAAATGAGAAAATAAAGCTTCCAAAACCTTTTCTAAACTAAAATTTGACAATCTATTTTTGCAAAAAGTTAGGACGTCTTTATGTGAAGTTATATAAGTAGTCCTATTACTATAGTTATGTATCCAGAATAGATGGCACTCTGCTGACTTAGGTAGGCTTAATCATTTTTTTCTATAGGTACACTAACCTCGAGTATAGTTCGATAGTATCGACTAGCTACAGGGAGAGAACGCTATGCCAAAAATCTGAGAATGATTGCCCTATATATTGGCAATAGTGGAAGGACATATAGGATGTGTCTTCATGCATATCCTGTTGTGCATTATAGTGCATGTATTGCTTGCGAATACGCCATCCATAGGTACCACGCGTGTCGTATTGTGCACGACTGATTCGTTCTTGTTCTGGAGTTAGCCCTGAATTGTGGCTTCGCGTTCGCTCGTGGTTCACGCCTAGCGTGACCCACGTCTCCCCGTACCCCTTTTTTGCGCTCTTGTCAGACCCTTGCCCTACAGTCGTACTAGTCAGTAATGGCATCGCACGTCGCTCGCCTTGAACACGCGGAATTTGGTCGATTCAGTCGTAGTGAGCCCGCGCAGGAACCCTGGTGGACTGTGCCAGGACCACTGCCAGCCCTGCCTTTATAAGCAGAGCTTGACTTAGCCATTGGTACCACCACTCGGTGCACTTTAGCTCGCCTAGCTTTTCCTTTGAGCAAGCTTTTCGCTCAATCCTTCCTCACCACCACTTCCAGGAATGGCAGGAGCCTGGGTTAGTAGTTACTACCTGAACGTTGTGGGTTTTCCTAGAATCCTACATGCTACCCTGCAAAAGCTTAGAGTCAGAGATCGTCCTGAGTATGAGGGCCATGAGTATGAGGAGCATGGCATCGAGCGGTGTGAGGTTACCGTCTACATCAGGAAGAGTGAAGAGTTCCCCGACCTCACTGAAGCCTGGAGTGTTACCTCAACCGAGTTTCGCTTTGTCGACACCTACTAGGTTGTGGCCCGCAAAGCCTTGTGGTACCTCTACCAGATCTATGAAGAGCCCATTGCCTGTACCCCCATGAGGTTCTTTCCACCTTTGGACAAGAATCGGGGAGCATGGAGGGCTCGCATGGATGCTTTGCAAGGACGAGATGCGCAAGAAGACAGTCCAACCGTGGTGCACTTGACCACGTACCTGCTTGCTCTGGATAAGCAGTATGACTGGCAAGCCTCAGAGATGAGGAAGTGTCTCCATCGAGCCGAGGAAGCCGAGACTTCACCCGGATGCTCTAGGTGTAACTTGCCGAAGCGCATGCCAGTGCTGCAGCTGCTGAGAGCCGGGAGACTGCCATGTTGGAGGCTCTGAAGGAGGCTGAAGACCAGCATGTTCATCAGCTGGGTGAGGCCTATCTTGCCACCAGGGCCAAGCGGAGGACGCTGGTTGCTGAAAGGCAGGATTCCTCGATCTTGGAGGGAATCCCTGTCCGTCCGCCAGAAAGAAGGAGAACCAGTGTTGCAGTGCCGCCAACACCCCCACCCTCAGAAGTGTCAGAAGTAGAACCCTTGGTTCCTCTCACTCAACCAGCACCAAGAGAAGAGGCAGATCTGTAGCCAGGACGGTAGAAGAATCCGCCGAGCCTAGGAATGAAGATGTGTGATCCTGAGTAGATTAGTTGCCTTGGGATGTTGTACCCGTAGTAGTAGTGCTTTTCATCGATGTTCTCCGGTATTGTACTCTTGCCGTTGTTGTCATCCATAGTTGTTGAGATCGTCCGACCGTAGGGAATGATGTGTCATGAAGGGGAGACTGAATGTCTGTGCTTTGTACCCATATAAGACCGTCGGAATATGCATTTTGTTATTTCATTGTGTTACTGAGTCCATCTACCCTTAAGTTTTGTTAAACGTGCTTAAAGTTTTCAAGGGCGATGTTAAGTGGGTTACAAGAGAAGCTACCATTTAGATGCCAGCAGACCAGTCATGATTGGAGAACATTGGACACTGTATCGACTAATTGTGGATGTCCCAGCAGAACACTTGAATCTCTTTAAACCAAATCCGTCGTTGGATTTGAATTCCTTGTCCCTTGTTGTGAAGGGAATCCTTGTTGTTTGAATCTTCCCTTGCAATATCCCTCTTACTCTGTGGTCTATGACCCCACCGCCTTCATTGCGTGTAAGTTGGTAGTAGTTGCCAGGTTAATAGCTTATGGTGCCACGACGAAACCGAGGGCTCCCTGTGGAACAACTGCCACATGGTGACGCTACTCGGCACGCGCTGGTATCGAGGTTGTTGATCAACTACCTTTACCAAGTTACACCGCCGTACCACTTTTGCTACAAATATTCTTCTTGAAAATATTCAGGTGTTCAAACGGGAAATCCATAACGGGTCGATGTAATAGTGTTCTCTCAAAGTAAACAAGAGGAGGTGGTTTGGGAGGAAGCATGTATGTTGCGATCTCAGTTCATACGAATGTTGGTGCGTATTGTGGGCAAGGAAGGGAAGAAAAAGAAGAGTAGTAAGGAAAATTAGATGTGGGTAGTCGAGAGTTCTTGGAAAAGCCTGAGTGGATGTCATGTCCCAAGACCTGTGTTTAGTTGACCGCGCTACACATGCTGGGTTAGTTCGTTGCGTGCCCTGCGGACGCCGTCTGTGTCGGGCCCTTTAGCACCCCGTTTTCGCGTGGCTATGGCATCGTGCCACACTCGCTGTTTTCGTGCACTGTGCGTTTCTCCTTTTCCCAGCATTCGGTCGGCTCTCGACTCTTGGCTCCCACGCCTCGTCCCCGTACCGAACCCCCCTTCCCCCTCTCTTCTTTCTTCTCTTGGGCCTTCCTCGTCGAGCGGACCCCCCGCTCCTCTCCTCTCCTCTCCCGCATCCTCTGCCCGCTCACGCAGTGAGCGCACCATATCCGACCTTATCTCCATAGCATGAACCGTCTGTGTATTGCATTCACGCCGCCTCCACTTCCGGTGTGTTGCGCCCCACCTCCGTTCGTCACTATAAGATACCCTTGGTCCTTGCTCTTCTTCTTCATCCCATTCCCTCGCATTCGGAGTGGAGCTACGAGATCAAGTCGACATTGTGGGATTAGGTTCATCAGTCTGAGCTGATGGTGTAAATATGAGAAGAACGAAAGATCTAGTTTTCGAAGAAGTTCAAGTCCACCGTTGGTTAGTTCGGTCTTAGGGTTCATGATGTTTGACTTCTCAGTCGACTATTTTTGGATTTGTTGGACAGACGCCATGATTTGGATAATCATCTTCCTGTTGTTTCTCCATTGCCCTCACCTATCTCGCCTTCTGGATCAAGTCTCGGTTGTATTAGGTTGCTCTTAACCATGTATCACTAAATCCTCGTGTGGTTTAGTATTCAAAGTCGTGTAATCTGTCGTGTAATCCCTGATCTATGAAATGTAATCGTGTTTCCCCTCTTCTGATTTGTGCTTCGAATCTCGGGACGAGATTCTTTTTAGGGAGGTTGGTTGTAACACATCTGGTATTACGAGCTCGTTTAGCACCGAGATTTAGGCCTAAGAAAATTTCTGAAATGATTTTCTTGGATTTTAAAATTCAACTTATATTTAAAAGTGTCACTTTTGGCGAATTATAATGAACAACGGGTTAATTAGTTCCTAGATGTTTTATTTCTACGAGTTAGTATGACGTATGGACTAGTGCGTAAATATGCCTGATAGCAAATAAATAGCGAATGGCTTGTTTATTTGATTAAGCATGAAAAATAATTTTTATAAACAAAATTTGCCGAAAGTAAAATTTGCTAAATAATAAAACCTTAGAGTTTTAATTATGCTTGTTAATGCATAAAGTTGTTTAGAAAATGAATATTTGGAAGCTAAAATAATATAAAATATAAACAGGAAAAATCATATTAGCAGCAGGATATGAACATCGTGAATATGTTGGTACGCTTGTTTGAGTGTCAATGTGAAGTTGTGGGCTTATAAATAATGACGAGAGTACCGCTGGCCATTCAGCTCGCCTACCTCGCCGGTACGACGCGCACGTTAATGAATGATCTCTCGCGTCCTTGCTCTGCCACTAGACGACGGTAGTGCGTTCCCCTTTGCTCGAAATCAGTCAATTCTGGTTGATGAGCGTCGCGCCGCATTGTCGGGCCCCCATCGCTGTGTATGCGATTTTTGCTGTCCACCACCAACGGAGCCGGTCTTAATTGTTCGTGCCACGTTGCCCTGCCCCTACGTGTGCCTGGCACGGCAACCCTTGTCTTGCTTGATCCTCGTAGACCCTGTCCTCGTCCTTCCAGTCGTGGCCACACGTGCTGCTGCTCCCTACCCTCTGCTTCTTGTGGACGCGCACTCGCTCTCACGCTCACCTCTGCTCTCTCTCTCGCTCTCTGCTTGCTTCTACCGCTAGAGGTCGCAGTCGCCGCGCGCAGCACCACCTCGTGTGAGCACCTGCCGACTGCGCCATCGTCGCCCGACCCTTCTCGCGCGCACGCTCGTGCGCCCTGCAACTTCCACGTTGCCACCACCTCCTCTGCTTGCCTCGCGCAAGCGCCCCACCACTGAGCCATTTTGTTTCCTCCCCACGTGTGAGCCCTGGGTCTGCTCTGGACCGCTGCCCCGCATCGCCCTCCGTGCGAGCACCGGGGCCCTCCTCGCTCCTCCTCTCGTGCTGCTGGCACCAGGCCCTCCCTGCACCAGACGCTCTACTGTCTCCAAGCCCGCCGGCAGACCACCCCTTTCGGCCAGCGCGCTGCCTTGCATGCGCCCGAGCCCGCGCTGCTGCTGCACGCCACCGGTGCTCCCTGCTCGCTACCCCGCAGCGCCGTCTCCAATTGAGCCATGGCTGCGCCCACCGTCGTCGGTCTCCCTGTGAGCGTGGGCCCCTCGACCGCGCTTGGCCTGCTGCTCCAAGGCACCGTCACTCTCAAGCACCTCCTCCACCGCCGTGCCGCCTTCCCTGTCGTGGCCGTGAGTGGCCGCCGTGCTCTGCCTTGGCCCACGCCTTCCTCCTCGTGTGCGTGCGCCGCTACTGCGTAGTCACCGCACTGGAGAGCCGTTGCCGCTGTCTGTCCGGCCAGAGTCACCGCTGCCGGCTTGCCGCTACCACGGCTCGTGCGGGCAGGCTACCGAGGGCTGGCTCGGGTCTTGCCGTGGCCAGGCCATGGTCGCGCGAGCTCCCGTGCCCCTCACCAGCGGATTCCTGCCGCCGCCATACCTTCCCCAGCCGGGATTGACCGCCGACCGATGATTCCCTGTTCGTGCTCTGCTTTGAGGATGACGAGAGGGACCCCGGGGTAAGAAATGAGTATTTCTAGGGTGATTGCTACGAATTGGATGACCCATATGAACAGTAGCGTACCAAATAGATAGAAGCGTAGGGACGTTTTTGCAAAACTGCCGTCGCGTTGGGCTTGGCCGCGTGGGCCGCTGCCTCGTGCGTGCCGGTGGGCCGCCAGTCTGGCGCCTGGGCCAGTCTGGTGCCTCCAGGGCCACGCGCGCTTGGGGCCAAATCGTGCTGCTGGCCTGCTGCCATCCGCGCCTGGGCCACGCGTCTGCGTGGGCCGCCAGCCTCCACTGGATCGCCGCGCGCCCATCCCCGCCTGGCCTGCCCGCCCGCCTAGGCTGCCGTGCCGCTGGACCTGGCCGAGCGGCTTGCTGGGCCAGTTTAGTTGCCGTCGGCCTTTCCATTTTCTAAATGTTTTTCTAATATAGGTTTCTAGTTAACTTGTAAAATCAATATAAATTTGTGTAGTTGTCCAAAAATTATGAAACCAGTTTTGTTGAGTTCCTAAAATCATGATCTATCTGTTAGCATAATTAGTTCACCTAGTTTTAAAATGTTTCTAGGGTTGCTCTAATTATTTTAACATGCTTAATATCACTAAATTGTAAATTTGTAGGAATTTCCATGATAAATCGGTGATAGTATTGACTCTAAAAACTTTACAGTAAATTACTAATATTATTAGCTGTTCAATTTAAGTTTTATAGCACCAGAATAATTAGTTTGCTAGATAGATAATGATGTCCTATTTCGAATAAATATTAAATTGATAGAATGGGATAAAGAAACTTCTTCGGATTGTATAACTAAAACATCTGTTAGGAAATAACGCTTATTCGACAACATGGATACGTAGCCTAAGTATGGTCGTCGTTAGAACTAGCTCGAGTGGCATAAATCGTATTTTATGAGTCATGGTTGCAGTTGATTAATTAAGTCCTTGCATTGTACCACATTGCATATCATATAGGTATGATGATGGATCAACGGATCAATTGAAGGATGATTGGTAATCCAAAGATGGTGTAATGGTATTCTCTCTAGGAGATGATGTAATGGGCTTTCTATTCAGTTGACGGTGGATGATCTAAAGATGTAGATACTAACTTTTTAGTATAAATCTTACCCAGGCAAGCCTCGGTGCATAACCCCTACTTTTCACTAGTTTAAATTATATTTGTGCATTAAGTTTTAAGGAGTTTATTGAAACCCACTTGCATATATATCCTTATCCTATGAGTCTTACTAGTATGCCAAGATCGTGTAGATTGCTATTCTACAGGACTCCGGTAGAAGTCGAGTGATTGTCTGTCACTCGCGAGAGATAGGAAATATATTACTGTACTATTATCATTTGGAATATATATATAATGGTGGAAAGGAAAATGGTGACCGGGTAGGGATATGGTTTGGGTATTGGTGGGTGTAAGAGGTTGTGTCCTGCGGCCACGGGACATAGCTTGGTTACACTGCTTTCCCTGTCCGTGTCGGTTAAGAACCAGCCGTTGTATAAGACTCTAGGCAAGTCACAGACTTATTATCCCAAGCACATACTTGGGTATGGGAGCTTGGAAGACTTGTTACTCTCTTGTTATGGGTTCCGGCTCTTTCCAGACCGACTATCATGGTGGTTTTTGGGTTAGGAGGTCCTTGCACCGCACTGAGTCCAGGACTCAAGGGCGGGGGCTTAGAGTCCTAGTTTGGATGGGGACCTAGACCCCGTGACAGGAGGGTAGTGGGTTGGTCCTGCTTGTGCCCAGGGTATAAGCGGGACGTGTGTTTTTAGGGTACCCAGCTGGGGGCATTGATTCATGAATCGCCGGGCAATCCGGTATGGCTTGTCTACGGCCTAGCACCGTAGTAAGAACAGGAAGATGAAAGATGGTAAAAGGAAATCTGATTGCTCACCACCTGCTTGAAAGTAGCACAGGTGCTTACATAGAATGGTTGGTTAATGAACTAATGTGGCTGTTAATAAAAATCGAATATAAGGACGCACGCTTAGTAATGTTTCCTACAGATGCAATAAACCCACAAGCCAGATAGCCTTGCATATCCTTGGAGTCTTTTCTTTCCTCCTATCGGGTAAGTCTTACTGAGTATAATTGAGTACTCATGGTTTTATTTCCCTCTGTTGCAGGTGACAGGTGGATGCTAGAGCTAACCCTTGTGTGTGGATTCCTCAGGGTGGGCTCAGAGAGGATTTCCTTTATGCTACGATCATAGTTTTTATTTATAACTCTCACTAAAAGTTTTTATAAATGGAAGTTTTAAAATCTGTTGTCGTAGTTTATATATCAATATTTCATCATGTCATAATAGATGTTTAATTCCGCTGTAACTCTGTTCACATGTTTATATTCCGCTGTTCAATTAAATTGTTCATAACTCTAATAATGTGAATACATTCCGCTGTTAAATAATAAATGTTATACTCTGATGTTGTATTAAAAGTGATGTAAGAAATGGTCAAGAATGATGTAAGCTTTATTATCTCATTTGTGATCCTGATGGAAAAATGAGGATTTCCGGGTTCTCCCCTAGGGTGTGCTCGACGGGACCACGTAATTTAGTGCCCTCCTTCGAGTGCTTAGTGTCTAATGGAAGACGAGCACTCCTAGGAGGCATTAGATTAGGCGGTTCTGCCACACGCGTGAACCTCAAAGTGAGTGAATCGCCACAACGAGGACTAGCTTGTCGACAAGCAAGTGAACCTCGGTAAAAAATTATTGTGTGATAAGTTGATTCCGAGGTGATTGGTCTTCACTGGCATTCATTCTTTGTGATTGATTGGCTCCATTGGTGATTGGTTCATTTCCTCTACACGGTGGTACAACGCTCCATCCTTTCCGTGTATTACATTTCTTAGTGTAGCTTGACCCTTTAGTGTAGTTAGTTTTGAGGGCAAGCAAGAGTTGGTCTAGTTTGGTTAGTGAGGCTCTTTAGTTAGTCTTTGAGAGCTCACTAACTTAGAGTAGTGACTTAGTCTTGTATGCTTAAAGATAATAGCAACTAGAATTATGGTAGGTGGCTTGCATTTTTAGTAGGCTAGCGCAACACTCACTTTGCCGTTTAATTGTCTAACACCTTTGCTAAGTGTTGTTGTAGAAATTTTTAATAGGCTATTCACCCCCTCTAGCCATTAGGACCTTTCACTGCGCTCTAACACACGCGCGCACCAGTGCTTTCATGACCACTTCATGATCACAAAAATGCTCAGGGCTACTGTCGGAGTTGTAACCCCGGGGTGTCTCAAGGCACCGATTAGTTAGCAAGCCGCGTGGCTCGCAACACAATGGTTAACAAAGGCTCGAACGATCGAGGCTCAGTGAAAGCCAAGCGGAGCGGGCCAGCCGCCAAGGCCGGGGTCATCCTCGACCTCTTCCACCCGCCTTAGTACACGATGTTGATATTTCTTAATGACTATTGGAGGATTCCGCAAGCGCATAGAACTATCGCGTAGCACTTCGTTCAGTGAGTACCGAGTGTTGAATTTATAATTTATCCCACGGGAAGGCGGAAGGCTAGAATTTATAAGTGGACTAGGATTTGCTAGAGGAAGGCTTGAGTTGATCCTAGGTAGGTGAACGATAGTGAAGGATGGGTAAACTAACTACTAAATACAAGCTAACCAGAGATAGCTAGGTGGGAGAGCGAGCGATATATCTTTCTAGTAACTAAGGGTAACCAAATGACTAGGAGAAATGCGATAATACTTTGAGGCACAACCCGCCTACCAACTAGAAGAGTTAAATAGACAAGGTCTGCCATGGGCCCTATGATTTAATAACTAGACCTATCGTGGTGGAATATAGAGGATGGACAAGGTTGTCACCATTTGTCACCTACCACAATCTATTCGGAGGCCTAGCCGTATCCACAGGTAATCTACAGCCTAAGCACCACGCTTAATCTATAGGCTTACTACTTCGATCCAAGCTCTGATGAAATGAGATCAAAGCACCCAAACCAGACGGTGGAACCAGTACTAACGAAAGACTACTAATAATAAGATAACCTATGCTACTAATGCCAAACAACAAGCACCTAAGCTCACTAATAATGAATACTAATGACTAAGTACTTAAAGTAAAGCAAGCAATACTAGAATAAAGTACTAAAATAAATACTGACTAAAGTAATGCAGAAATAAAAGAATTACAAAGGAGCTATACCATACCTAGAAGACTCTTTTGGACTCCGAGAAGCTTCGCTCTTGCTCTACTCCACTACTAGACTACTACTCTATAGCTAAAGCTAAGCTAGAAAGCTAAGAGAAGCTTAGAGAGCTTGGAAATGAATGGGGCACTTCCCCACCGAGCTCCACACCCACTATTTATAGTGTATAGTGAGGAGAGGGGTATTTGTTGGCAGTGGCAAGGTCGGTGGAGCACCTAGGGCGCCGGGCGGCAGCAGGGGGGCGTCGGCCGGCCCTTGGTTCCACCGCCTCTTGATCCAACGGTGATGGTTGGCTCCCAATGGCGGTTACTTGGATAGCACATGACAAAATTAGGACGGGAAGTCGGTTGTGAAGGCTCCAAGTCTATGACAATGGGCCCATGGATCCATGGCCTCTCCATCATGACCCTTGGTCGGAACCGACTTAAATCAATGCTTGGTATTGGTTCTAGAGGGACTCCCATGGATCGTTTACATGGCAAAGTGCCAAGTGGGCACCTTGGGGGGCCGAGCGGCGTTGTCCTGTGGGCCCAGGGCCACCTGCCACGTCCACTTGCTCCATATGTCCATGTTTGTCACCATTTTGGCCAAACTTTGGTATATTTTATACATACAAATAATTATACAAGCACAAGTGTAACTAGGTGAATTATAAACAAAATTCTTCACACGTGATGATGATTTACCTCACTTTACCATGCTTTTGGGTGGAATGTTGATGGTCAAAACGGGTGTTAGTGACCGTCAACACATGACACTCGCAAGACGCATGACCTCTCCCCGTCACTACCCCAAATGGGATGGGGGGAGCTCGAGCGTAGCTAGGTGCGCCTGCTCTGACAAGAGCAAACATGCCACACTGACCCTGCAAGGACCGAGGGGATGACAGTCACCTCGGCCCGATCAGACACCATCCCTGTGCCATGTCGCACCGACGAGACAACACCGCACCACGGTGGCAATGGGTACGACACCCACCGTCCAAATACAGACCGACTACATGCTTGTATGATCCCACCCACTATGGGATGGGGATCCACGACGAAGAGGCCATCCAGACCAGTAGAGTGCCCTGACCCCAACGATCGAGGTCGTGGCCCTCAGCCCCACAAAGCGACCAAGCGATCAACGACCCAGGGCAGCTACCTACTTTGGGTACGATGCCCCTGGGAACCAGGAGATGATGACGAAGGCCATGATGGACACCGCGTTGTACAAGATAGCTGACAAACCACCATCGAGGCTATAGTGCTGCCACGGCCAGCATAGTAGCACCACATCATATCCTGCCACAACGTGGCCAGAAGACCATGATGATAGCCATGACCGAACGTGCACCAGAAGACGGCGTAGCTTGCAAGACAAGTTAGCTAGGCCCTCCCTCAAGCTCTTGACCCTTCGGTCAGGAGAACCTCCTCTTTGTATTAGCCCTGGCCTCAAACTCTATATTAGAGCAGCCAGGGCACCCATCTCGAGGATGATTCACATCTTCTATCATTCCATTCATTCACCATGGTAGTAGGGCTCCTGGAGCTTCTCTTCGGGCAGACCTTCGCCTAGCATAGGTCCTTCCATCTCTTCAACCTTTCTTGCACCCCCCATTATAAGAACTTCAGAGCATTCAAGCGAGGAACACGCACTCGATCATCTCTGAGACTAGACGTAGGGCTCCGACCTGAACCAATATAAATCCTCGTGTCTATTGGATGCTACCATCGTCTTCTCAGAGCAGCGTGGTAATCATATAAGTTTACTAGTCCAGTTTACAAAACACCGACACTTAGCGAGTGTGATCATATTTAGGATCGATAGTCGTACTATTAAGAAGGGTGAAACTTGTCGTGAAATATGGTTATCAAAGTGCCACTAGATGCGCTAACTCATTGCATATGCATTTAGATTCTAGTGAGTGCTAACACCTTTGAACATGTTTGTGAAAATATGCTAACACACGTGCACATGGTAGTATGATGGCTAATGAGTTTGAGATGTCCATGATTAGAGAGCTTAGTTACTTTCTTGGTCTTCAAATCATGCAATTGAAGAATGGTATATTTGTGAATCAAGGCAAGTACATCAAAGACATGCTCAAGATGTGACCGCATCAAGATCGGATGTCATGTTTAGTGTGTGCATGTGTGCAAGATTTCAAGCCTCACCAAGAGAAAGTCATTTGAAGGCTACAAAAAAAAATATTGAGCTACTTGAAGCATACACCAAATATTGGTTTGTGGTATCCCAAAGGAGCAAGGTTTGAACTTATTGGATATTCAGACTCCGACTATGCGGGATGCAAGGTTGAAAGGAAGAGCACCTCGGGCATATGTCAATTATTGGAAAGATCACTTATTTCATGCTCATCGAAGAAGTATAATAGTGTTGCATTATCAACTGCCGAAGCCGAATATATATCTGCAAGTAGTTGTTGTGCACAAATACTTTGGATGAAGGCCACCTTGAATGAATTTGGAATCAAGTTCAAGAAAGTGCCATTGCTATGTGACAATGAGAGTGCAATCAAGCTAACCAACAATCTGGTTCAACATGCAAGAACAAAGCACATTGATGTCCGCCACCACTTCATAAGAAATCATCAACAAAAGGGGGATATTTACATTGAGAGTGTGAGCACTGAAGATCGACTTGCCGACATATTCACCAAGCCACTTGATGAGAAGAGGTCTTGCAAGCTAAGGAATGAGTTGAATATATTGGATTTCTCAAATATGTGTTGATGCACCCCCCACTTATATGACTTGCCTCTCCTTTGAGCAACCAAGGTAAAAGTTGATTGTCATGCATACATTCTTTGCTAAGGACTTGTTTAGTGCATCTAGTTATTCCTCATATTTTATAGGCTCATTCATGAAAATCAAATGAATTTGATGCTTGTATGGTACCACTATTGCTTCTTTGCTTGACTTCATCTAGTGGTAGCATATGACATATTTGTGGGCTTGTGAACCTAGTGTTTGATCTAGAAAATAAGCTATAAGTGTTTAACTCAACATGGTACAAGATAACCCTTGAAATGAGGTGTGAAGAAGCTTGTCCTTAGATCAAACCGAGTTAAATATCTTTGGCAAGTGTTCTAGATTAGACCAAATTTGGGAAAATGATCCTCACCTCATTGATTGACATTGATTATCTTAACCTATCTAAAATTGAACCTTTGTGGTCATTAATAACAAAGGGGGAGAAGTAATTCACAAAGATAGCGGGAGATAACATAAGGGGAGAAATGACAAAGGAAGGGGATCAATTAAAATTTGAGCACACAAGTAGGGGGAGTAAGTTCATAAACTTGTATGTTGCATTTGAATGTGCATTCACATATGCTTGCTTGCATTGAAAAGTTTAAATTCAATATACATGCTTGTGTGGTGTATGCTAATTGTAGGTTTGATTGATGAAATGAAAAACTAGCATGCATAGGTGGTAGTTAGATATGCCTTGCTTTGTTTTTACAAGTGGTACTAGAACTTTACTTATAATGTTGATCTCACGAGGTATCTAGTGTTTGTGTTTTGCAAGTAATTCCAAGTGGTATCTAACTAGCAATGTTGTTAAGGATGGTATATTTGGTGCACTCCAATTGGTAACATGCTTCAAAGGTCCATCTCTTATATCTTAGCATCATTTGGTAGTTATTGCCTTCCCCACAACTCTAATCTATGCATATGTGCAAGCTTCAATCCAAACTCTTAACACATATGTAGGGAGAGCTAATGCTACCAATTGGAGTTCATGAAACTTGTACATATTCTTTTACACATGGTAAATATACTTGGGCAAGCAACATGGATTCAATTGAATTTCAATTCATATCTTTGTGAAAGGGTTGTCATCAATTACCAAAAAGGGAGAGATTGAATGATCTAGTTTGGTTTTGGTGAATTGATGAAACCCTATGTGCTAACCTATTTGCTCTAGTGATCATGAATTAGGTAACACTATTCCAAGTGGTGGAGCAAATAAAGATCATGTTGATGGCGGTGATGGCCATGGTGATTGGTGTAACATGGCCCCCAAGGGTGGTGGAGACCTACGCGGCCAGCAGTTCGCAGAGACGTCTCTGACCGACTACCTAAGCAAAGGCTCGGCTACCACGCCTCCAGACCCAGAAAGATGATGGTTTCTCAGACTGCTTGCAGGACACCGTCGGTGACCCTGGCGTAGCCTCCGCCCGGTTAGCTCGTAGGTGTCTCCGGCCAGAGGGAGTGGAGGCCGCCCCGCTGCAAGGCTAATCAAGTGCAAACGTTATCTACGTGTGTGTGCAGGTAACCAGAAGAAGGCGCTCGTGGACGGCGCGGGCGCGCCGGTTCAGCCTCCACTCGCAGGGGCAGAGACCCAAGCAGGAGGACGACAAAACTAGGCGTCGGGGGTCTGCGGCCTCGGCGTCCCAGGGGCGGAGACCGATGGCGGAGGCCTAAAGGCCCATCGCCAGTGGCGGATCCAGGATTTCAGTCATGGGGGTACGGACCTAAGTGACACAATTCGCTAATGATATAAACGATCTAAGTGATGCAGTTCACTAAGAGCAACTCCAAAAGACTGTATATCTTTCATATGATTTATAGAAAAGATGGCGGAGTGTACAGAGATATAGAAAGAGTTTTTCATAAAATAACTCTCTATATGATGATTTAGATTTAGAGAGTAAATTTTACAAAGACTATTGGAGGTCGATGCTCTAAGGATGCAATTAACCAGCATTCATCTAGGAGTATACAGATATAGTCATTGCCAAGGTATTCATAAGCATATTAGTTTCTTGCTGATTCAGGGTAGACCAAGAAATCTTTTGTGCTTTGTATATAGAGTAATATATTAAAAATGCTAGATCATTGTTTCTGTTAATACCACAATATGTTCTACAAAAGTAAAATTATTTATTTGTCGAGTAATCTACAGATGACTTTTCTTTCCAAAAATTGTCAGATTATCAAACAAAATCAAGACTCAAACTTCACGAATTAAAACTATAATGATGGTTTGGAAGGAAAAAGAGTCAACTTTTCAAAAAAAACTGTCCAATTAATTCGTTTTCATATTTATCTTTTTTTAGCAAAACTCGTTCGTATTTATCTTATACTTGTGTTTGTGCGCAGGTTAACTTTGGATTCCCAGGCTTTAGAAGAAAGAGCTATAGTCCATCATCTTAGATGAGTACTTGAGCTCAAGAATTTGTTATTTGATAATGTTTTACGTAATTAAATATTATAGGTACATATACTTAGTGTTTGTACAGAATTTTTGGCGGTACAGCTATACCCCCATGCACCTATACTACATCCGCCACTGCCCATCGCCGAATCCTGAGGCCTGATGGGCCGGCTAATCGTGTAGGCCTAGTACTTGAGGGCGGCAAGACAAGATTACCCCCGAGAAGAAAGGCGAGTAGTGGGATATTCCGAGAATGTACTGTAGCAGTTGAAGGGTACTATTGTAAACTCTGTGAAAGTGGTAGTTGAGCCCTATAAATAGGGAACACTTGTAACAGTACGGGTGGTGGGTGAATGAATTAATTAAACCCTAGTTTTACATGCCATTTCCCTACACGCCCGCTTGTCGTGTCTGTTTTCTGAGCCTCAGCCTGAGGGTAGCGCCTGGCGGGCGGAGGCCTCCACCTCCTCCACATTGTCTGAGACCGCAAGTCCCAACATTGGCGCTCACCGTGGTTTGGCCAAGGCAAACCAACGATGGCAGAGAAAAGAAAAACCACCACCAGAGCAGCAACGACCACGGGTCAGCGAGGAAGGCCTAGGCGCACCACTCGTAGCACCTACGCAACCTCGCCAGCGGAGGATGACACCAGAGCAGATGCCCAGGGTCAACCACCGCAACCCCAAGATCCAGATATTCAAGATCCGGAGGCCCAACCAAACTCAGCCACAACACTCGAGCAAGAACTGCAACAGCTGTAAGCACAGTTGCAAAGAGTGCAACAAGAGAGGGACAGAATGGCAGCAGTATTCGCAGCTAATCAGCAAGCTATTCAAGCGTCAGCACAAGCAGCAGAAATAAGGCAGTAGTTGGTAGTCCTACATGTTGAGATGCTAAGTATGCAGCATGCAATACCAGCGTCAACCTCCGCAATCCCAGCCTCCGCAGCAACACCAACTACAACCATACCACAAGGGCCTCCGCCAGTGATCAGCCAGCCCACGATGCCATCTCAGGTGATGCGGAGGCCTATCGATCCCAAGTCCCCTCTCTCTAAAGGCATACAACAGTCGCCATGGCCAACGGCGTACAAGCCAATCACACTACCAAAGTTCAATGGAAAGACAGACCCCCATCAGTTCATTATGAGTTACGAGGCAGCAGTAGCCTTCGCCGACGGAGACGACACCGTCTTGGCAAAGTCATTTGTCATTGCAGCCGAAGGCGACGCGTTGGCTTGGTATTCTATGCTCAAACCAAGCACAGTCTATTCTTGGGAGAACCTCCGGGACAAGATATTGGCAAACTTCAAGGGGCTAACAGCACAATCGCTGACTTCCAAAGATCTGTTCCAGTGCAAGCAAATGCAGGGAGAGACACTACATGACTACTTCTGGAAATTTGTGCAACTAAAGGCGAAGGCACCAGACGTCCCAAACGAGATCGCCATTGAAGCAGCGATCAAAGGCCTCCGAATCAGGCCGTTCGCAGCACACCTAGCAAGAAAGAAACCAACTTCCATACAGTAGTTGTATGACGAGTTCGAGAAATACTACAAATCAGACAATGACCTCCAGAAAAGGCTGGAGGAGCAGGGTCAAAAAAGACAGCAAAACAGCAGCAAAAACTCCCAAAAAACCTATACGAACCAGAATGCATCAAATCAGAAACCAGGTCAGGGGCAAGTGCTCAGCATCGAGGGCCAACCTCACCTCGAGGAAGGGCAACATGCAGCGCCAGCAAGGCCGGAGACCCAGACCAGGGACCAAGGTCGGCAACGTTACCAAGGCAAAAACTGGAACAAAAACCACAGCCAGAAACAACGCAGGCCATATTGTGTTTTTCACGGCGAAAACGCAGGGCACAGCACCAAAGATTGTCCGGAGACAAAAGAGACACAGGAAAGGATGAAGAACAAGCAGAATGCTCAACCTCCGACACAACAGAGCGCAAGAGAGGTTAACACCACCTACTGGCACAATCGCCACCAAAGAAGACGCCCAATGTACCCAAAGGCTAAACACAACCCAAATACATCGCTCCACACCGGCCTCTGCCTATTACCCAAACTTCCTACCAAAGATGGCGGTCAGGCGCCTTTAAGAAATTTCCTCCGTGCTGGTAACTACTGGTGTCGGAGGCAAGCCTGACCTACATAAACCCAAAATCTCCCCACATAACCTACCTCGAAACAAACCCACCGGCACAAAACCAAATCAGGTTTGAGCCTCCACCGCAACAGCACCACATGCAACAACTGCTTCCACCGCCACCTCATAGCCAACCACTAGCACCAAAAAATGAGCCAAGCCCAGAAAACCAAGTCAACCCCCATGGACCGCTACCAACAATAGGCATGATACTACCAATCACCGGAGGATCATCAATGGAGTTTCAAACGAAAAATCAGAAAAAGGATCACCTCCGCCTGGTAAACAACGTAGCAGTCCAAGGCCCAACAAAATACACAGATTGGTCTAGAGTCCCAATCACCTTCACGAAAGAAGATCTCCACTAAGAAAGCTACCCTCACGTGAGACGCAATGGTAATCAAGACAAACATAGCAGCATGGGAGATAAGCGAGTCTTGATTAACAACTCGGCGATTCAAAGAGATATCATCTTCGCAAATACCTTCGACCAAATGAAGCTCAAAGAAATCAACTGAGCCCTCCGAATCCCCTTTGATAGGATTCGGAGGCAAGAAAATACAAGCATTAGGAAAAATCTCACTCCCGATGTCGTTTTGGAACCCAAGCAAATGCTAGAACCGAGTACATAACCTTCGACGTCGTCGATCCAGTACTACCCATACAATGCCATCTTGGGCGGAGGATTCACGACTAAATTCAACGTAGCCACAAGATATGGCCTACACTGCATGAAAATACCAAAGACTCCATGGTATTATCACAGTCCGAGGCAGCCAGAAAGAAGCAAGAAACATAGAAAAAGCAATCTACAGAGCCCAAATAAACATCAATGCAGTCGAGTCGGCAGACAAAAAACTAGAGCCTTCGGATATGCCTAGAGGAAAAACAGATATGGCAGGTCAAGAAGAGACAAAGGTGACACCTCTAGAAAAGGAGTTACCAGATAGAAAAGTAACAATCAGCTCAGAGTTGAGCAAAGCAGAGGAGGAAGAGCTCATGGAAACTCTAGTAAAAAACAAAGACATCTTCGCCTGGTCAGCCTCCGACCTGCAGGGAGTCAGTAGGGACATCATACAGCATGAACTGGATATCAATGAAAACATGAGGCCAAGAAAGCAGAAATAGAGAAAAATGTCGGAGGACAGGATCCTGGCAGCAAAGGCGGAGGTGCAAAGGTTGCTAGATGCAAAAGTCATCAGGGAAGTCAAGTATTCAGAATGGCTTGCAAACATAGTACTGGTATCAAAGAAGAATGGCAAAATGAGAATGTGCATAGATTTCACAGATTTGAATAAAGCTTGCAAAAAAGACCCTTTCCCATTGCCAAGAATAGATGCCTCCGTCGACAAGGTAGCCAGATGCCAGAGGTTTTCTCTCCTCGACTGTTTCTCTGTGTATCACCAAATCTAGATAAAAAAAGAAGACGAAGACAAGACAAGTTTCACCACTCCATTCGGGACATATTGCTACACCAGAATGCCGAAGGGCCTCAAAAATTCCGGAGCAACCTTTGCCAGAATGACAAAGTAAGTTTTGGGCTCACAACTAGATAGAAACATCATAGTCTACGTCGACGACATAGTGGTCATGAGCAAGAACAAGGATGATCATGTCTCCGACTTACAGGAGACCTTCACCAACCTCAGGACAGCTGGCCTCCGCCTCAACCTAGAAAAATGTATATTTGGAGTTACAAAAGGGAAGATGCTCGGATACATCATAAGCAGCGAAGGCATCAAAGCGAACCCAGACAAAACTAGAGCAATAATGATAATGGCAGAACCCAAAAACAAGAAAGAAGTGCAAAAGCTGACGGAAAGAATAGCAGCGCTCAACAGATTCATCTCAAAATCAGCAGAACGCAGCCTCCCCTTCTTCCAAGCCCTGAGGGGCGAAAACAACTTTGAGTGGGGGTCAAAGCAGTCAGAGGCATTTCATAACTTGAAAGAGTATCTGGCAAACTCACTGGTGGTCTCCGTCCCAGAATCGGACAGCCACCTATTGCTATATGTGGCGGCCTCCGACCATGCAGTCAGCGCAGTCTTAGTTCATGAGCTGGAAAAAGAATCAGGCAAAACTCAAAAACCAGTTTATTTTATCTCAGAAGCACTGTCCGGAGCCAAGCTAAACTACACTGAGGTAGAAAAAGTTGCCTACACAGTGCTGATGGCATCAAGAAAACTAAAGTATTATTTCCAAGCTCACGAAATCTCAGTTCCAACATCGCTGCCACTGCAAGACTTGCTCAGAAACAAAGAAGCCTCCAGCAGAATAGGCAAATGGGCTACAGAGCTATCACAGTTTGGTATCTCGTATGTCCCTAGAACAGCAATCAAATCACAAGCACTAGCTGATTTTGTAGCAGATTGGACACCCCCGACAGAGCCCAAGATACAACCAACCACTCAAGGCTGGATAGCATTCACGGATGGAGCACAGGGCCAAGCGGGCAGAGCCTCCACCGTCCTAACGGCACCCTTCGGCATCAGACTGAAATACGCAACAAGGCTAGAGTTCAAATCAACAAACAACATAGCAGAATATGAAGGCCTGATCCTAGCGCTCAGTAAAGCAAAGGCTCTAGGGGCAAAAACATTGACAGTCAAAATAGATTCTCAAGTGGTTACTGGACAAGTAGAGAAAGAATACACAGCAAGAGAGCCAGAACTCATCAAATACCTATCCGTTGTCAGAAATTTGGAGCGGAGATTCGAGGGCTTCACCCTGAAGCACATCCCAAGATCAGAAAATGTAGAGGCAGATGAACTGGCAAAAGCTGCGGCAAACAACCTGCCACTGCCACCAAACACTTTTTACGAGATCTTGAAGTCTCTGGCAACTATGGAGACATCTAAGGCACCTAAGCCCATACTACACCTGCAAAATGAAGATTGGAGAAAGGCAATAACAGAATTCTTAGAAGGCAAAACAATCGAAGAAGATGAAGCAAAAGCAGCAAGAATACAGGCCAGGGCAAGAAATTACACAATCATAGATGGTGTACTGTATAAGAAAGGAGTAGTCCAGCCTCTCCTCAAATGCATATCACAGAGCGAAGGCATAGAGTTGCTTCAAGAAATACACTCAGGAATTTGCGGGTCGCACATTGGCTCTAGAGCATTATCAGCAAAGGCAATAAGACAAGGCTTTTATTGGCCAACACACATACAAGACGCGGAGCAGACAGTCAGAACATGCAAAGCATGACAAACATTCTCTCCTGGGTAGTCAAAACCATCATCGGAGACCCAGCTTATACCTCTGACATGGCCGCTACAAAGATGGGGTATGGACCTGGTCGGCCCATTACCACCATCCCAAGGAGGAAACAGATTCGCAGTAGTGGCAGTAGAATACTTTACAAAATGGATAGAAGCAAAGCCGCTGGCGAAGATAACCTCAGAAACTGTCAAAAAATTCTTCTAGCAAAACATCATTTGCAGATTCGGTGTACCGAGGATTCTGACAATAGACAATGGAAAACAATTCGATTCAGAGAACTTCAAAGAATTCTGCAAAAGCATTGGGACAAAACTAGCCTTCGCCTCAGTATATCACCCAGAGTCCAATGGTGTTGTGGAAAGAACAAACATAATAGTGTTTTCAGCAATATCAAAAACATTGCTGGGCCTATGCAAAGGAAAATAGGTAGATGAATTACCCAGAGTGATTTGGTCACACAATACATCTATCTCAAGAACAACAGGATTCACACCATTCAAACTGCTTTATGGAGAAGAGGCCATGATGACAGAGGAAATCAAGCACGAAAGCCTCCGCACAACGAGACGGCTAATGTTGCAAGATGAAGAATATGCAAAAGAAACAATAGAAGCCATAAGACTGGAAGCAGTCAAAAACATTGCAAAATATCAGTCCCAAACCAAGAAGTGGAGAGACTCTCAGGTGGTAAGGAAAAACATAAAACACGGAGACCTCGTACTCAGAATAAAACCCAACGCACAACTTGCTGGAAAACTACAGCCGAAATGGGAAGGCCCATACACAGCAACAGCAGCAGGCCACCCGGGCTCTTTCCACTTGACCGACAGCGAAGGTGTCACGACAACCCACACCTGGAATATTGACAGCCTCCGCAGATACAACATCTAGGCAATGTACCAAAGGGCAACCTCCGCAAATAATAAGCGGAGGCCCCTCCGTTCATTTACCTTTCAGTTCTTTTTTTTCTTCAAACCAAAAAATGTAAAAGAGCCTATACTCTTTTCCTCACAGGGGAACTCCAAGCGGAGGTGAGGTTTTTAACGAGGCAGGCTCAATGTAAAAATCCTCTAGAAGTATAAAGAGGTAATTCCCCAAAAGAACGCTTGAAAAGTTCAAAACCGAAAGCGGCTAGCTCTGGCGCCGCAATATTCGGTGAACAAAAATAAGCACAGGTCCTTTCAAAGCGCCGGCCATAGGCATTGGCAATTTGAAACGACCTCTATGGCCAAACTGGCCTTCGACCTTGACAAAGACCTGTCCAAATTCAGGCATCAAGGCAGAAACCACATTGGCCAAACTGGCCTTCGACCTTGACAAAGACCTGTCCAAATTCAGGCATCAAGGCAGAAATCACATTGGCCAAACTGGCCTTCGAGCTTGACAAAGACCTGTCAAAATTCAGGCATCAAGGCAAAAACCACCTCGGCCAAACAGGCCTCCGACCCTTGACAAAACCTAACCAGATCCAGACATCAAGGCAAAAACAACCTCGGCCAAATAGGCCTCCGACCCTTGACGAAGACCTGACCAGATCCAGGCATCAAGGCAAAAACAACCTTGTCCAAACAGGCCTACGACCTTAACGAAGACCTAAACAAATCCAGGCATCAAGGCAAAAACAACCTCGGCCAAACAGGCCTCCGACCTTAACAAAAAAAACCACCGCAAGCATCAGGGGCAACACCATTATGGTGCTAGAACCAGGAAGAAGGTCTCCGCCATCGAAAATAGCAAAACGAGGAAAAGGTCTGACAAAACCCGGTCACTTAGGCACTAGGCCTATTTACTTCAAAAGATCTCAAAAGGCAAGAATAATTCAAGCAAGATATAGGCCATTAAAGCCAAGATACGTTCCAACAAACAATGTACCAAAAAATTTAACAACCAAAAGCCACCACCCCGCTATAAAACGGGCTCCCCCCACGCCCTTAAAACCTCAGTCAGCAGAAAGCGCAAGGGGGGAAGAAGGCAGAGCACAAACACAAGCCACAGCAACGGCCATGGAGGCGAGGGTCTCCTTAGATATCTAAGTCGGCCATAGATATTGTATGAAAACTCGTAAAATCGGAGGCACCAGTAGACGGTCGGAGGCATTGGGAAAAGAGACAGGAGCTATGGCACGGTGATGAACAGCGCAGGCCTACGGAAGAAGGGGGATATCGCACGAAATCTTGTAACATCCCCCTGACACCGGAGACCTAACCTGCCATCTCCACAAATGAAACATGTCCCACAGGTGTGCAGCGTCGGAGACCCATACCACCAGACAGCTAAAACACCCAGCTAAAGAAATACCAAAAGTTTTCGCCGTCTGCACAAGCTGCGCCAAACCTCCTATCGGATCACACACCGATTTAGCAAGCCTCGCCAGGCGGACTTCAAGTACGCCCCCGCCGGCCATCAAGCAAGCACAGAGAAGGAGAGAACATGGGACGGAGGTCCTGGCCACCACCTCTGTATCGTGCACGCTCGCCCAAGCAAAGGCCCACGGTGTGCAAGCTCAGGACTAGAAGAGATATGTAAACAAGCACAACAGACATAAGCCCCCGCACAAACAATCAAGAAAGTGAACCTGTTTTGTATTCCATAAAACGTCAAGTAGCATTCTTATAGGACACAAACTTACAATAAAATCCAAACTATTGTGGCGGAGGTCCGCGCCAAGCAAGAGCGCGAGTAAACCCAGCGCGCTCGTCGTCTATGTCAAACTTAACTGACTCAAACACGTCGCGCGTAATGCCACGGGGAAAGGCCGAACGCCAATACTCCCAAAGCTCTCCGCTCACATAAATACCGTCGTTGTAGAGAGTCAAAGGCGCAACATCTTGCGCAAGCTCCCGATCCAGAACTTGCGCAAGGTTAAAATTTTCCACAAGATCATTCAGAGCAAAAGAAACTTTATTTACAAGAGTCCAACTGGACTACAATACACAAGTCAAAACAACTAAGTCCTACAAAGAGCCTAGACCTCCGGCGCATCGGCCGCAGCAGAAGTCCCTGGAACGGAGCCCACATCAACTGTGGGCGGGGACGGCGCCTGTAGCCTCCGACCAACACCACCGCCGATCGTAGCGCCCACCGGAGCGCCAGCGGCGGTGGAGGCGTCGCTCGCGGTCGCCGAACACGGACCTAGCGGAGGCCTGCCCGCAAGACTCTTCTACGCATCCTGTGGCACAGGTTAAAATATTAGTCGCACAGGCAATGAAAGCCTTCGCAGCTTCACAAAAAGCAAGGAGAGAAAAATAGCGGCTACAAAAACTAGAAATACCTTCGCCCTCTTTTCCTCTGTCAGTTTCCGGGCAGCAGGTCTCCCAAATGGAGCCCAAAAGTACCCAATGAAATTTCTCAAGGTTTTTCGCAAACCAAGAGAAGTCTCACCAAGCTCCTCCAGACCCAGCAGTGCTCCATCCAGAATACTTTCGGTATGCGTGCACCCACCGCGCACCAAAAGCTTGGCGTAATTCGCTACTCCCGCCAGTGCCCCGTAGTCCGTGCAGCCATTGATCAGACCGGGGAGCTTCGCAAGGTGACGCTTTAGCCAGGAGGCGAGGGCGTACACGCTGTCTTCCTCCAGAAGAGCAGAGGTTTCGCCTCCGAACTCGGCGATGATGGCCCGATAATGGCCAACAGTTGCAGCAAGTACCCCCTTGACCGAGTCCAAACGCCTCGTCGACAAAGACAGCTGCTCCCCCACCGCAGCCGTGGATTCCTTCTCAGAGGCCAGCTCTCGCCGGAGACCGTCGGCCAACTCGTTCACCCTACGGGCCTGCTCGGTGGACAAAGCTTCCGCATCCCAGGCCTTGGCGAGATCGGCCAACAAAGCCTCTTTTTCTCGTTCCTTCTCCGCCAGAGAAAGGCGGAGAGCTGCAAGGGAGTTGGCCAAACCCTCTTTTTCACCTTCCAGGCGCTCGTTCTCCGCCTTGAGGGCCTCAATCGCAGTATCTCGGTCGGAGACCTCATGAGTGCAGCGCTCTTCCATAACAACGGCTGTGTGATACCCCTGTGGTCAGAAAGAAGACCAAGGCGATCAGTAATAGAAACAAAAACAATTCTAAAAACGAACATACACCAAAAAAGGCAAAACCACCGAAGACGCACCAAGCTCTGGTGTTCTAGATGAACACGGAGAAGTTGGAAGAAATCCATGTCCCTCAGACGCTGTTTGAAGTGATCTGTTCAAAGAAGAACAAACAAACACAAAACAATAAGGTGAGAAAAACAAATCTCAGAATAAAAACACCAACTGCCAGAGACCACCTCCGACGTCTCTAAGAACCCCAAGATAGCACTCTTCCCAACCTGAGATAGAAGTGTCGGAGGAGCCTGCGTAAAAAACACACAACAACAACAACAACTCAGGTCAGAGGGCCGATCAGAAATAGGCAACAACAACAGGCCAAAAGACGAGTAAGATAAAAACACTCTATACTCACTCGGACCCGGCGCCATCAGCCCCGGTTGCCCCGGACCAAACCTGACGCTGGCAGCGGCCGCTGGCTCCTCCGGGGTGAGGAGTCCAGCCATGACATCACCTACAAAGCAACAAGTACACGGTATTAGCACTTGGTACGATACATAAACAAATAAACCGGGTGAAGACAGTAAACACAAAAATATGCGCCAAACAAACTTACTCAAAAAACCCTAGGCTGGGCCGCCTACCGAGCCCCCTGGGTAGATGTCTCCGCCATATCATGCGGCGAAGGCCCAAAGGGCCGACTCTCCTCAGCCAACGGCCTGACGGGTGGAGGGCTCGAAGAAGACTGAGTCGTCGGCGCCTGCTCAGCAAGCACGGCCTCCGGCTACCCGACGTCTGCCGCTGGCACGGAGGAAGGCGCAACAACGGCGGGATTCGAAGGAGCGTGCTGCAAGGCGACCTCCACGCCATCTTCAGAACTTGAATACAGCCCGCCAAGAATGTCAGGCATAGGATCGGCGGCGCTAGCCTCCGGCTGTTCGGCAAAACTCACAGCACCGTGCAAGGAGCACGCCGGAGCAGCGTTGGCCTCCGGACGCCCAGCACCGCTCACAGCGCCGCTCACAGGGCGCACCAGAGCTCCAGGAGAGCCGCAATCCTCGCCGCTCGTGACCCACACGTCCACTGACGGGACGGAGGAGCTTTGAACATCTTCACTACCGGCAGAGGCAACGCCAGCACTACCGGCCGAAGACGCGGCCGCCACGGTCACCAGAGCACCGGTCTTTTTCTTCTTTTTTGCAGGCGCCTGAGTTACTGCGGCTTCCTCTTCTTGGACTCCGCCATAACATTCTTCGTGAAGGCCTTCTTCTTCTTGTCAATTGAATCTAGGACCTCGGCGGGAACCCCGCACTCCCGGTAGACGATCCCGAGCTCCTCAAAAACACGATTGAGCCGCGGCATGGTGCCTGCCATGGCTCTCCGAGACGTGTACTCATGCTCAGAAATTTTGCCAACCAACCCGACGGCGGCCTCCTCAATGTCGGCAACGAAGCTGTCCTCCGTCACCCCCTCCCCTAAAGACTGGCCAAAGCGGGGGAAAGGAATCCCGGCCTTCGGACCAAAAATAGGAATCTTCACCTTTTCCAACCGAAAGGCCGGGTTGTCCTTGCCCATGGGCCAGTAGTTGGAGGCCATAATCTCCTCCACCAGGTCGCGGCACCCGGAGTAATGGCACGCAGCCGCAAAAGCCCGGTCGCAGGCCTTCCTCGCCGGAGACTCTTCCTCTAGCGGATCCACGCGCGTACGCGGTGCCATATCCTCCATTCTTGAAGTCAATGGATACTCCATGACCTCTGCACCATCCTCGGTAGTGCCGTGGACCCCATAGGTCTTCACGTAGAACCACTGCTCAAGCCAGCCACGGTCCCACTTGCCCTTCTGGCAAAAAGAAAGCTCCAGGCGGTCTACGCCCTGGTTCCTCTTCGACATAAAGGTGCAACTACCATACTGGTAGGTCACCTCCACCTCCTTGCCCTCCCGCACCTCCTTCTTCTTCTTCAGTTACTTCTGTAGCTCGTAGTACGCGCAGAAGGTGTCCACATCCAGCTCGGCACCATAAGAAACACACGCCCAACAAAATTTGCTGAGCGTAAGGAAGGCCATAGGGGTCAGATGGTGAACCTGGACGTTGAACGTCTCCAACACCCGACTGAGGAAGAGGACGTAAGGAAGGCGGAGGCCGCAGGTGAAAAAATCCCAAAACACCACCGCATACCCCTCCTCCGGCTTCGGAACGGTCTGGTCGGGCGGAGGGATTTTTACCCTCGAAGAAGGAAAATACGATTCCTTCAACATCTCCATGACCGCCTCTTCAGTAATGGAGGAGGGGCCAAAATCCCATGACTTTATCGCCATGTCTCTAGAATCCGCAGCGATCAGGTCTCCGACAAACGCAGAGACACTCCCTAAATCCTCCTCCACTAGCTTTTCAAATTCCAACGCGGAGGCGGAGGCAAGCATGCACTCCTCAAAGCGTGCACTCCAGCCGGCGGCCCTAACGCCGAGATGGTGGCGATAGGGTCCAAAGAAGGCGGGCCGGCGAGTATGGGCGGAGGTGGAAAAGGAAGCCACCGCGGCGGCAGCCTAGGCGGAAGACGCAAGCGGAAAGACGAAATGTGCGAAGGTAGCTCAGGCAAAACCGAAGAGAGCAGAGAGCGGTTTCTCAGAGGCAAGGAAAGCGAATGACCCTGGCGTAGCCTCTGCCCGGTTAGCTCGTAGGCGTCTCCGGCCGAAGGGGGCGGAGGCCGCCCCGCTGCAAGGCTAATCAAGTGCAAACGTTATCTACGTGTGTGTGCAGGTAACCAGAAGAAGGCGCTCGTGGACGGCGCGGGCACGCCGGTTTGGCCTCCGCTCGCAGGGGTAGAGACCCAAGCAGGGGGTCTGTGGCCTCGGCGTCCCAGGGGCGGAGACCGATAGCGGAGGCCTAAAGGCCCATCGCCGAATCCTGAGGCCTGATGGGCCGGCTGATCGTGCAAGCCCAGTACCTGAGGGCGGCAAGACAAGATTACCCCCGAGAAGAAAGGCGAGTAGTGGGATATTCCAAGAATGTACTATAGCAGTTGAAGGGTACTATTGTAAACTCTGTGAAAGTGGTAGTTGAGCCCTATAAATAGGGAACACTTGTAACAGTACGGGTGGTGAGTGAATGAATTAATGAAACCCTAGTTTTACGTGCCATTTCCCTACATGCCCGCTTGTCATGTCTATTTTCCGAGCCTCAGCCTGAGGGCAGCGCCTGGCGGGCGGAGGCCTCCACCTCCTCCACATTGTCTGAGACCGCAAGTCCCAACAGTGATCAAGTGCTCGGCTTGGAAAAGAAGAAAGAGAAAAACAAAAAGCTCAAGGTAAAGGTAAAACTTGATAGGAGCTTTTTGTTTTGGTGATCGAGACACTTAGCGAGTGTGATCATATTTAGGATCGATAGCCGTACTATTAATAGGGGTGAAACTCGTCGTGAAATGCGGTTATCAAAGTGCCACTAGATGTTCTAACTCATTGCATATGCATTTAGATTCTAGTGAGTGCTAACACCCTTGAACATGTTTGTGAAAATATGCTAACACACATGCACATGGTGATACACGTGGTGGTTAGCACATTTGATCAAGGGTGGCGAAGTTGGAGAAGTAGAGGAGGCTTCCTGAGATGACCGAACGCTGCCTAGGTAGTAACCGGACGCATAGGGCCTATGTCCGGTCAGGGGATGACGTACGCTGACGCAAGCAACAGAGCGAGGCAGAGGTGACCGAACTCGTCGGCGCATCCGGTCATGTGTGACCTGACGTGTCCGATCGAGAAAAATTGGCTCTGGATGCTTACTGGAAGTGACCTGACGCTGAGAAGCCACGGGGAGTAGCGCGTCCGGTCAATGCTTGATGGTTTGGGCGCGCGCGCAGACTAACTGTGCACCGGCACGTCCAATCTTGTTGATCGTTGTGTCTGGTCATGACTTAACGCGAGCGCGGGAGATTCTAGCCGTTGGCGATCAGCGGCTGAGGTTGAACGCCCGGGGACACGTGGTGCAAATCCTAGTACCGGACGCTAGGGTCCTGCGTCCGATAAACCCCACCGGTGCGTTCGATCACCATGAATTATGTGCTGACAGGGAGCCAACGGCTCTATTTCGAGAGGACACCTATATAAGGTGTTTGGCCGGCTCTAACTCACTCTCTTGGCCATTTGCATTGACATAGCAACCTTGTGAGCTTAGCCAAAGCCCTCTCACTCATCTCCATCATTGATTTATCATCAATGTGAGATTGTGAGTGAATACAAGTGCATTGCTTGACTGATTGCATCTAGAGGCAGTTGGTGATTGTGTTTCGCTGCGGGTTTCGCTTGTTTCTCTTGGTGGTTGCCGCCACCTAGACGGCTTGGTGCAGCGAGGATCGTCGAGCAGAGGAAGGTGCTTGTCTCCGGTTCCGATCGTGGTGATTGTGAGGGGTTCTTGACCTTTCCCCAGCGGAGAGCCAAAAGATACTCTAGTGGATTGCTCGTGACGTATGATCCTCATCTTGTGTTGGTTGTGCGGCACCCGATTGCGGGTTAGACGTGTGATGCCTATTAGCGCGTGAACTTCTAAGTGAGTGAATCGCCACAACGGAGACTAGCTTGCCGGTAAGCAAGTGAACCTCGGTGAAAAATCTTGTGTCATCATTGTCTCTGAGGATTTCATTGAATTTCATTGTGATTGGTTGATTGTCTCTTACCACGGCGATATAAATTCTCTACCTTGCTCTTGTACTTACTTTACTAGTGTTGCTAAGCTCTTTAGTGTAATTAGTTTTAAGAGTTAGCTTGTATCAGGTCAGTGGTTAGTGAAGCTCTTTAGTTAGTCTTTGAGTGCTCACTAACTTAGTGTAGTGACATAGCCTTTGTATGCTTAGAGACTATAGAAACTAGAATTGTGCTAGGTGGCTTGTATTTTTAGTAGGCTAGCGCAACATTCGCTTTGCCTTTTAATTGTCTAACCGCTTTGCTTAGTGTTGTAGAAATTTTTATAGACTATTCAACCCCCTCTAACCATTAGGACCTTTCAGGGTGTTACAATGAAACCTTCGCATGAGCTCTCAGATTATCTCAAGGACAGGCTTCAATCACAATTCTTCGTGATAGCAGTGGTGCTCATATGCTGAACAATCTGGACAATCAGGAATGACCTGTTCTTCAAGGGCATTCAGCCAACACTCACAAATGCTAGAAGACTGTTTTCTTCATAAATGCTCTTGCTCCTACATAGAATAGCCTTGCTAATCAGTTTGATCAATGGATACAAACAATGGTGTAATTCATAGTCTAGACCAGATTTATTTTGTTTCCTTTTTATGTTTCTTGAACCTGTATCTTTAACTCTTTAACTTTTTAATTTTCAATATTATTCATATGTAGGGGCTTGCGCCCCTCCAGTTTTCTCAAAAAAAATAATAAGAGATTGTCCGGCAACACCACATGCGCAAGGTACTAGTAGTTGAATAAAATCAAACTAATAAGGGCAATTAAAATCCAACATGTCCTTTTGGCGAGCAAAGCTGACCCGGCTATTGCTGTAACCAGCATCTTCGAGGGCTTTGATAATGGCATCCAACATGTCAAGCATAACTTCCTGTGGTGTACCGTAAACAGGCTGGAAACACACAAAGCAAGCAGGAGTTTACTTGACAGCGATTTTTATTACGCCAAACATTAAGAGAATAGCGAATTAATATCAGTAGATATTTTGGCTATTACGCTAAATGGAGTAGATATTTTGGCTGCAATGACACAGAGAATTAGTCTTCGAGAAAATGTTCGATAATGGCAATTAATAATTAACTAACAAAACATGTCCGTGCATTGCAACAGGACTTCCTATGCAGTCATCTAGATGACTTGGAGACTTTACAGATCTATTAACTTATCGAAATTTGACTAGAACAACTTAAGTTGCAGGTTAGCGACGATGTCATGCCAGGTAATAAAGTTGTAGGTGAAGATTCCTGGCACACTGGCCACTGCTGTCTTGGAGTTGGAAGTGGGATGTAATCCTGGAATGTAATGTACTTCCATCGTCCCAGAATATCTGTCAATTTTGCTTTCCAAAATATTAATATATTAAAAAATATTAATATTTATGGTACATAATTAATATTATTGGAAAGATTTTTGAATCTAATTTTTTTAATAAATTTATTTGGAGATATAAATTGTCGGTACAGAAAGTGACCAGCTAATGAATATTTGTAGTTTTGCCGTACGTTGTGATCGGAGGTGGCCTAGCACTCAGTGACACAGGATATATACTGGTTCAGGCAACGTGCCCTACGTCCAGTCTAGGTCGGTCAATGACTTTATCCCTGAGTCCAGGTGCTCGAAGTCTGTAGTGGGGTTACAAACGAGAAGGAGAAAATGGGGGTGTACGAGAGGCCTGGTCGGGTCCGACCGGAAGGGCCAAAGGCGACCGAAACTCCACTATGAGCTAGGTGTTCAAGCGCGTGCTTGAGGAGTTCCAAGTTATTGATTAGTGAATCTAAACTTGAAGAAGAATCGTCCTTTCTCGTTTGGAGGGAGTGCATCCCCTTTTTATAGATAAAGGGGATGGCTTTACAGGTGAGAGTGAGAGAGTACGGATGTTTCTAAGCCTTGTTGCCCACGCCGACGAGGGTAGCGATGATGGTAGGCGCCCACAATACTGTTGACGTCACTGTAGAATGTCAGGTGCACATGGGAAGTTATGTTGGCTTCTTCAGGAAGGGTGGATGTTGGTACCTGCAAAATATTATTGGTGTGTGAGGAGCCCTACCCCGTGTACCAGGTATGGTGAACCCTGGCGTCCACTATTGATGCCCAGAGGTATGTGGGAGGCTTTTTGCCGTATGGAGCCCGATGGCGCCTACAATACTGTTTGTGTCAGGGCGGTTGAGGAGCACTGTTCCCGCAGGCGTACAGGGTATGGTCCCGGTATCGAGGTTTGACTTTGTGCACTGTCTTCTCCGTTTGCCCCTGGTCCCTTCCGAGCGGGTGTCCCCAGTCGGATGGCCCCAGTCGGCTCTGGCCGCGCCAGTCGGCTCTAGCCGCGCCAGTCGGAGAAGAGTGGTAAGCAGGCTTCCTACGGGGTCCCCGGTCGGAGACGCGAGGTCGGAGTAGGAAGTGATGCTTTGGGCCAGGCCTTTCCGATCGGGGGGACCGCCCGAAGGCGGTTGGTGCCCAAAGCGAATGCTCCGGTCGAAGAGGTGGGCGGGAGAGGTTGACGAGTGAGCGCCTGTTTTTGGGTAGACCTTCTGGTCGGCGACCGGACTGTCCCTCTGACCCGTCGTGTCTTAGGCTCTTGGGCCGGCCCACGATCTACATGCTGTTTTTCTGGGGCCGAACCCTGGCATAGAAGCCAGTCCTCGAGGGACCCTGGGTTTATGAACCCGACATAAATATTGCACGTACTTCCTATAAATTAAGTTAAACTTGCGGCACGGAAACCAAAAGCGACAGGTGATTTGGCACGTTACTGGAATCCATGGAAATCGTATCCCATCTTTGCTGAGCTGAACAGGGCAATCAATGACATCTGCTCCGTCATCAACTGCTTTTTGATAAGCTAGATCAGTGGACCCAGGGTAGTTCCCACTAGCACTATCGTGAGAAATAATTAAGGGCTTTCGTGCGGCTCAAATGTGACAAGGGGCAGCCAGCAACAAATAAACATAAACCAATAAATAATAATAGAAACAAATTAAAGGTGCTACATATACCATGATCAGTGTTGCTCTTGTTTAAATTGGTAAGACATCCTGCACATAAAAGAAAAAGGATGGATAAGAAGCTGGTACAATCCATGCCAATATATTTCATATAAACATTATGAACAGTTGATCATGCATGGTCTAAAGAAAAAGGCAGACAAAAGAATATAAGTGCTTAATTACCGATAGCCTCTGAAGTTGTGACAGGGAAATCGGTCAGTACACAATCAACTGAAAAGATGCCATCATTATCAATAAACGAGAGATATTCTGCCAGCGGATCATAGCTATAGTTGTAACTGAGCGTTAAATCATTGGCAAAACCAGCACCATAGATTTCCAACCCTGCATCATGGGCATTAGTGACGACTGAGCTGCATTCTTCGAGATAGTTATCATATGACACGGGGCATATGTAAGTCCTTGGGGACAATTATCCCAGATGCAAATGTCTTCAGAAACGTAAGGTTTTCCAAAAGAGAGCCAAAAGTGACATTCAGTGATGGCTCGAGACTGGATTCGTCCAGAAAGCAGAAAACAAGCTTTGTTTTGCTCAACTCTTCCAAGAATGCTGGTGAGGAAGCTAACTTCAGGCGACGAGATGTAATCGACACGTCTTGATGCAGAGATTATGTAACTCCTCATGCTTAGTCCGAACTGCCTGTAGAAACTAGAAACTGTCATGCTGGAAATGGAAAAGAGAGAGAGAGAGACGAGGTTCCCAACAGAACAGGGCCGGCTGGATACAATGCAATATACTGCTACATGGAGTGGAGTAGCCAAGATTCTTGTACTGTTACCTGTACATTGAGCCAAGTACTAGAAGGATTGAAATAGCTTAACATGTCTTCAATAGTGAGTAATGGAAACATTCCGTCGAATCTTGTCGTTCGAGGACTGATTGTCTACTTGACTGCTCAGAACATCACATGTGCACACATTTGTATCCGGATCTAGTGGGGGTGGGGTGGGGGGACTATTGAATCAGGGAAAAAGCAAGCGTGGCATAGGGATATGTACACTGCATGCCCTTAATTGTTGAGATCACGTAGACAACGTACCATTCAGGGGTGTTCCAACCCGTCGGCTTCTGTGCCGCAGAGACGACGGCCAACCACGCCAGCAGCATGAGCGAGGGAAGCGATGGGACGTAGTAGCACGCTCGGGCGCTCCTCGTTGGCCCCATTGACAACCGCCAAGAGTTTTCTTGTTGGTGCAATTGGTTGTTACTTTTTTCGGGTATTTCGCGTTGGCACACATACAACGCTTGTTTCGTTGGAGTTCGACACGTCGCTGCGCCCAAACGTGCACAGCAGTGCTTTGTTTCTGCATTAGTGTGTGTGGACTAGCTAATTAAAGTAGGAGCTAGCAGGACGACTGGCTGATGAATCGATATGATGTTAACAAATTCCATCAGCTCGTCACATCCACATCTGAGATTCTAATGGTGCGTACATGTATAGTCGCTACCATAATCGATCCTTCTGCCCCAGTTCTCGTTAAAAGCTCAAACCTGCATCAATAATGAGGTTAAACATCCACATCAGAATTCTACATCGGTGACACGTTCTACTCTCGCACTAAAGCACAAGCACTTTCTAGAGGCTAGGCGGAGGACAGCTTCGAGACTCGTACCAGGCCTTTCTAGAGGCTAGGCGGAGGACAGCCGCGGAGGTAGCCCGCTTCCAGGAGAAGCGAGTGCTCCTCGACGACGATGAGGACGCCGACGCCCTAGCCCTGTTGCAGCAGGGTGTGCCTGCGGATAGGAGGAGATTGCAACAGCCACAGTGGAGGATGCGAAGAGCATCAGGTTGGTAGGCATGGATGCGGAACTGGCCGTCAACGCGCAACTATCTTAAGTAGAATGCTCGGGGGAGGGGGCGTGTGCCCCGGCCCCCTCGACCCGAACGAGTTTTTTAAAGAGTGTGTATCCCTTCAGGGAAACTTTGAATACAAACCTCTTTATGCAAATTTTATATCCTACACTTATATATAATTTGACATTGTTGGTTAAAGTTTGTAAAAATTAACTTTCTATGTGCAATACATTTGTCTTTCTGAGACGGAGGGACTATGGAGTATTTAATTAGACACATTTCTGAAACACCAAGTAGATTTTTTTCTCCCCCACCCCCACATTTTGCTTGTACACTACTTCCTCTGGTCAGAATTGCAAGCCACGTCCAAAATGTATATCTGCTTTTCATTGTGCTGGATATTAAACTTTCTATAAAGAGCAGATTCAGTGCCGTAGGCTCCCACATGAGTGGGGTCTGAGGAAAGGATAAACCGAGACAAGTTTTTCCCCCGCAAAATCTGCAGAGAGGCTACTTCGAACTCACGACCTGGTAACTCAATGAGACAACTCTCACCACTGCACCAGGCATGCCCTTCGGATATTAAACTTTCTATGCTATCGAAAAATGACGATCCAATATAATCCTATCCATCAGTCATCGCTTATCAGTTATCACATGCAAGAATTCTACATCGGTGAGACGGTGACACATTCTACTCTCGCACTAATAAAGCTCAAAAGCACCTCTGTCAGACTATCACAGTTATTCACAATGCGACCAGCGCCATCACTGCACCGAGAGCCGCGGCGGCCGCATAGCACGCGACCCGACCGTCGTCGTCTCCGCACGCCGAGACTGGGGCGTCCGCCACTCCCGGCGAGCCGTACTGCGCCGTTACAACCGGATCCGGCTCCGTCAAGGGCTCACCACCGGGCGGCTGGGCGTGGAAGAGCGTGTCCGGGAGCAGCACCCGGTCGAGCTCGTATATCGCCATGGGCGCGTCCACGGACACGCTCCCGACGATCTTGGCGTGGGCCCACGTGGAGTGCACGTGGACGGTGCCCGCGTCGTAGGTCACGTTCACCGTGTACAGCCCGCCGGCAAGCGTCGTCACCGGCCTGGTCTGGCTCAGCCGCTCGAAGTCCGCGAGCTCGTAGTGCTTGGGCAGCGAGTGGTACATCATCAGGTTCTTGAGCTGCTGTACGGAGAGATCCGACAGCCCCTGCATGTCAGACACGCAAATCGATGGATCGATCTTGATGTCAGACACCCTTGCTCCGTATTTTACGAGTACTCTGCGATGGTTTGGTTGTTGACGTTACCGGCGGCTTGACGGCGGCGAAGGCCCTGTCGACGGGGACGAAGATGGTGATGCCCTGGTCCGTCAGGTACGCCTGGCTCTGGAACACTTCCACGAGGTTGGTCTGCTGCAGGTAGCCGAGGAAGGTGCGGAAGGGCCCGTCCAGGGTCAGGATCGCGGTGAGGTTGGCGGTGCGCTTGGCCTGTGGCGTAGGCGGCAATGTGCCGGTCATCTGCAGCGTCGTTGCGTGGGACGGCTTGACGAGCGGCCGATGCGCGCCGGCGTGCAGCGCAGACACGGACACCATCACGGCCGCGAGCAACGCCACGGCGCACTTCATGTTGCAAGCGTTCGAAGAGCGCAGTGCCGTAGGCAAGCCCGGAGGAGGCGAGTTCACGGTTAACTGCCGGGTATTTGCGACTGCACACAGGGGCGCGGGGGAGAGACGCTGAGATGCGATCTTTGTGCGAGCTGTCAGCTCTCGTTTCCTATTTTTCCAGTGGCTCAGAGGCCCCAGAACTGTGTCAACTGGTAGAAGATCCAATGTGCCTTGAGAGCTGAGAAATGTGCAGCTCTGGAGAGTGGATAGCCAGACGAGTCGTTAGAGTCCTCTCTTTATTAACCTGTGGAAATTGTCACGGTACAAACGAATCGACACGTCTGCAATGCAATACATAAAAGGTGCAACAGAGCCCACTCCTCACAAAACACTAACGACGCAATCGTGCAAATGAACTCGGCGTCTACATCAACAGAAATCCGAAAGACATCAAGGCCAAGTATCCAACGAGAACGCGACGTGCACCGAACCGGCACGACGAACTCTTGCTGTCTCCACGCTCGGTAGCGGCCGGCACGGCGTCGGTCGCGTCACCCCCGCCCCCGCCGGCGCGGGCGCCACGGCGGGCTCGGTCGGGAACACCTGCTCCGGCAGCAGCACCCTGTCGAGCGCGTACACGGCGACCGGCGGCGTGGAGTACACGCTGCTGACGAGCCTGGCCGCCCGGGTCCAGCCCGACGCGACGTGGATCCTCCCGGCGGCGTCGGTGACGTTCAGCGCGCACCCCGGCACGCCCCCGCGAACGTGGGCACGGGTCCCGACGCTGCCAGCGCCGCGAAGGAGGAGAGCGGGAGGTACCGAGGCACGCCGTGGCACAGCATGAGCGTCCGGAGCTGGTCCGCGGTGAGGTTGGACAGCGGCGCCGTCGACGGCCGCGAACGCCGAGTCCTGCGGCGCGAACACAGTGACGCCGCCCTGGTCGTGGTAGTGGTCGGTGGTGGCGTTGGCCTGGCTCTGGAACGTCCGGATCACGTCGGTCCGGGTGAGGTAGTCCAGGAACGTCCCGTATGGCCCCGCGAGGGCGAGCAGCTCGGTGAGGTTGACGTGGTGCGGCGCCGGCGCCGGCGCCGGCGTTTCGACTACCGGTGACGATGTCCGCTGTGACAATGTGGCCCGGGGCAGCGCGAGGCACATCATCGCGATGGCAAGGACGGCTGACTTGGGCTCCATTGCTGCCAAGCACTGCAGGTCTGCAGCTGCAAGTGCAACCGTCAGAAGTAACCGTGAGCAAGATGAAGGCTTTGCTGAACTGCAGACAAAGCTCAGGTCGTGGCGAAGCTGTGAACAGATCGCAGGAGAATTTATACTGTATATATGGGAGTGTGGTCAAACATAAGAAATAGTGAAAGCACCCGGGCTGGCATTTGGTTGTCAGTGTGTCGGTACTCGGTAAGTAGTAGCATGCCGTCACGCTTAACGGAAGACTTTAACACGATCGTGTTTGGGGAATGTTTTTCTCTGACGGTGGTGGTGAATTGGTGATCAACGTTCCGTCTGATACTGAGAATTCGCGTATAGGTTTAAGCACGGATTATCGAAACGTTGAGCGGCCAAATGATTACAGTAAGTGATTCGGAGGCGAGAAAAGCTGAATCTGTATTACAGTCAAGGCAACAGCAGTACTCTCAATAACTTGCATAGCAATGCCACATAATAAAATTAAACTCATAACGTCAGTATGCACCGACGCGGAGGTGAGAAAAGAGCGGGGTGCAGTCCAGCGTCAGTGTGGACCGACGCGGAGAGCTGCCAGCCTATGGCATCACTCCTCGTGCTCGGGCGCTGCATAATGCTTTTCATTGCGACGGGTAGCTTTGGCATGCCGCGAGTGAGTTTCTGAACTGATGATGCTGATTTATTATAAAAGAAAAATATTAGCCCTAACTAAAAACCAACATACGAACAGGACGCTTGGTTCCCTGTCTCGCTGCACTCATGCACGTCTCAATTCGCGGAGAGCTGCTAGCCCGTGGTATCACTCCACGTGTCCGGGAGCTGCACAATGCTTTCATTGCAATGTGGGTAGCTTTTAGCATGGCTTGGCTCCCCGTCTCGCTGCACTCCGCATCTATTTCGAACGACCAATGAAGTGGTTGCCATCCCTAACCACATTTACGACTTCTCTGGTTGATGGCGCTCGAACCGGTGGGCCACCTCATGGTCATCAGCCTGTTTGGCTGGCTGGACTAGATCGTGGATTATTTTACTGCTGGTTGGTTTGCCTGGTTTGGTGTGAGAGAAAAATATTGTTCCAGCTTATAATCCACGATCGTATACGATCGTTTACGGCCTGCCGAACATGAGCCTTGTTGCCGGCATGGCGACATGAAAGCGAGCACGGTGCGATGCACTCTCTCCATTCCAAATTGTAATTCGTTTTTAGATACATATACACTTATGTCTAGATACATAGTAAAACTTATGAATCTAGAAAAGCCAAAGCAATCTGTAATTTAGAACGAAAGGAGTAGAAGTTAAATCCGATTGAAATCCCAGAGAATTGTTATGTTGGTCCACTCGGCGGTAAAGCAAAAATGGCATTTTATGCCCTCTCTCATTCCAACATGTGGTGCTGATACGTGGGCATCACATGTTAAGTCCACGTCAACCCTGAATTAACTTACCACACCTGCTATCGGTTATGTGCCTATTTGGACCCACATTAGGATCTAAATCAAGTTCATGTATCTAAAAATACAATTTAAGAGTTTGTTGATGTATTTAACATCTCCCATCAAGTTTAATGTCCATTGGTAGATTTTTACTTAGAAAGAGCAAAATCTAACTGAATTCAAAGAGAATTGTTATGTTGGCACACTTTGACGCATGGCAAAAATGACATTTCTACCCTCTCTCACTCCTAAAATAAAAAAAATGAATATTATAATTTTGTTGTTTAAATGAGCAAAAAAAACACGCTTTTATAAACGTTGACAATTTGGTCATTTGTAGTGTGAAATGGTAATTCCATATATATAGGTTCGACGTGGCACAATAAAATTTGCCTAAAACAAAATTCCCATTGACGGAACACAGGTAGATGAATGAGCACATACGATATATTCAATCTGTCCCAAATTATAAGACGTTTTGGCTTTTCTAGATACATAGTTTTTGCTATACACATATATATACACTATGTTTATTAAAAGCAATATATCCAGAAAACCCAAAACAACTTATAATTTCGAACGGATGGAGTAATGGGTCTTGATTAGTGATTACCCTGTGCAGTTTCTTGTGTCGAGCACGTCGTGATTGAATACTGTATGTAATGCGCCTCGTGTGATCGGTCCCTCGCACGAAATTAAAAAGTATATTACTGCAGAAATACTTTTTATTTTAGTAAAGACTTGCTGTCCTCGTCTCTGTGAGGCAACCACAAGAATCCCAAATCTGCCGATGCTAATTTCCGGTAGGGAGATACGCGTACGCCCCCTTGCAGTACACCACGACTTGGCTTCGAAAATAGATGAAGGGTCAGAACTCAGAACATGGTTAGATTCTCGCAGGCCGTCTAGGAGAACTGAAGTGGAGAAAGCAGCAAATTCTTCTCACGGCGGGGGAGGCCCAGACGTGCTCGGCCGCGAATCAGCCTACAGCTCTCGGTGTCTCACTGTCCCAGCCCTTGCCGACACGCAAACGCAAATAGTCACATGGACAGCTAAAGAAAAGCCGGTATAGATCGATATATAGTAGTAGTACGTATAAAATAACACCATTTGTGCGTGTCACGGCTTAACAGATCATTAGACCAGACCAGCTAGTACAGTGAATCATGCGTGCGCAGCGCCGTGGCCGGGGGCGCACGACTTGGCGAGTGGCGACGGACGGACGGCCACGTCTGCCAGGTGCCAGCCAGCTGATTTCCGTTGTCTGTCTGCGCAGACCCGCACACAGAGAGACTGTAGGCGGTTTGTCGGGCCTACGTAATAAAACTCGGGCTCCCGTCCATATCAGCCCAATCAAACAGGCCCAATTTAAGGAAGCCGCTTAACCCAGCCCACACTTCGGCATGGCCGCATCCGCTTCATGTGTTCGGATTCGGATCGGCCTGTCTGTCTGTCTGTTTGTTTTTTTTTTTTAAACAAGGAGTTATCACAGAAACTTCTCCAAAAAAAAAGTTGTCACAGGAACGTTTCGAACGCAATGGTTTGCAAACAGAGTTTTTTGCGGTCACTGGTCTGGATTCTGGATTCTGGACTCTGGACGCATGCCAGTGGCGAAGCTAGGATAAATTATCCCTGGGGTTGGTACTTACCGGACTAACTTATAAGTTGGCATAATATAATTATAAAATACCGTGCATAATATCAAATTGATAAAATAAAAATTGTATATTGCAACAAAATAAGTTTTCACAACACAGTACCTCATCGAAACGATCACTGAACTCTGTAATCTGCAAGTCAATAATTGGGGGTAATTTCCTTTTAAAGAATCCTTCTAAAAAGCTTTGGTTACCTATGAAAATAATCACGCAATAAAAAGTAGGCACATACTAAATTATTAATATGTGCAAGCAGCCATGCGTATACTGTTAAAAGTCAGTACTGAAATGCAACTATGCAAGCTTAAGCTGTATAGATACCTATAACATCTTGCCAGAATGAAAGAGCTAGAGCATGTTGTTTGCTGGAAGCCTGGAAGAGTGGAGCGCAAACGTCGTATCCGCTTTCTATGTTCCAATTGTATTGCTGAAAAAAAAAACTTAAGACATCACCTTTCAGACTTGATTGTTGATTACCGATTGCAGAATTGGATATTTGGGTTACCTGGACAGCAGACGGGCAGGGAGAGCTTAACGCAGCGGCCAGCGGCCACCGGCAAGTCGTCGCTGAGATTTGCGTCTTGAGACGCGTGGTCGAGAATGAATACTAAGGAGCAGCTGGTTGGTTTCTGAATTGATAAGCTCGATTAACGCTGATTTATCATGAGAGGAAACTGAAACCAACAAACCAACAGTCGAATGAAGATCGGAAGATGAAACCGTGATTAGGGTTAGGCTGTAGCGGAGGCCAGAGGCGACGTTTCGGCCTTCTGGGCTGCTGTTCCATGAAAGGAGAGCTGGGGCTGGGCTATTGGGTGTGCTACTGGGCTTATTCTTGCTCCTTGCAAACGATGGAGGGATGGGCTGAGGCATTGCCGCGATGGAACTGCTGAGCCGCCGGGGGGTCGCACGTAATTTTTGCCGGGGTCCAACGTGGCCAAAATCCTCTGGCTATCAGAGGTCACGACAAAATCGTCGGGGTCGGCTGACCCCGATACCTCAACGTAGCTTCGCCCCTGCGACGCATGCTGTTGCCCGTACATACGCGGCACGCCATGATGATGCGGCGCAGAAACGCACCGTATGTTGGGCGTGGCTTTCAGTTGACACAGTGAAGGCGTGAACGAACGACGAGAGAGAGACAAAGCCGGGAAGCAAAGCAACATCGAGCATACTTGTCCATGGACCATCGAGCATACTTCTTTGAGACCTGCACCTGCACGTGACGGTGCCCTTCGGTTTTGGCTCGATGCCAACTACCACGCAGTGGCGATGGGTGCCCAACATACTACGCCGGATTCACGATTTGTTCACACCATTTGCATGGCGTTCCTTTTGGACGATGGGAGTATGTGTCGCAGTACTCTTCATTTTGGAGGAAGTTTAAGCATGGATGCAGGGTAAAAACTGTCTCAAACTTAGCTTAGTCACAGACCCGGAACTTGGCACGGCCCTGGTTTTTGTCACCCGGGAACACAAGCCGATCAGCCCCTTGTTTTTTTTCTTTACTGCAAGCTCTTTTTTTCCTCGGCAACAGGAACAGGGCGTGAGGGTCCATCCTCTTAAAATGACATGCCTGGAAAGGTAACTCAAGACGGTGCAGTTTCCGTATGGTAACGAGGTGAGATTGCAGCACTGGACCGGGCTGTGCTCCTCCGTACTGATCTGTGGCCATTTCAGTTCGATCGGACACTCTGCTGAACAATCTGAAGACGAAACATCAACATTTCCCTGCTGCATCCTCCATGTGGAGGTCGTTTATCGTTAACTGCCTGCTCCTAGGATATGATCATCATTTAATTAAGAGTTCTTTTTTTTTTTCGGGGAGACGCCTCCCAACATGTCATGTGACGTCCAATCAAAAAAAAAGGACACCGGCCGGCCATGATCAGGTACAGTCAACACATATGGCCCCGTTCGTTTGTCTGAAAAAAGAAAAAAAACACTGTAGCTACTGATTGTGTGAGAGAGAAACACTGTTCCGGCTGAAAGTGCTACAGTAACCCCGTGAGACACTTCTAACCGATCCAGCTGCGGCCGCGTGAACAGGGCCATACAGGAGGGCCCTGATCTGCCACCGGCCAATCAATCTCGCGCACCGCCACCGGGACCTAATGATTTCGTTAGCGCGTTCCGGTTCCGTGACGACCTGCCTCCATCGGTAAGCTGTACGTGCACAGACATTTGTGCTGCTGCTCAGCTGTACGGCTGTAACACTTTTGTGCAATGGTCCGATAGGCAATAAGCTCAGTTCCACGCAGGCCTAGCGCTATCATCACCCATAATCTGAACGTTCCAAAACCTGAAAGCCGTGTGGTGTTTGGGTTTGATGACGACAAGGGAACGGAGTCCGTAGCACTGGCACTGAATCACTGATCCAGTAATCCACCGGCCGTAGCGTCCCCATCAACTAGGATGAGCTATTCAGCTGGCACAAATGGACACGGGGACGAGCGAGCGAGTGCTCCGTCGCCGTCCACGAGCGCCGCGCCGGTAAGTTGAGTCGTTTTCCGTACGCGCTGCAACGCATCTGCTCCTCAGCCTCAAATGGCAAAAAACCGTGAGGGACGAGAGTACGAGACCGTGTGACTTGTGAGTATGCGTCGTCACGGTCATGGGCAGCGACTAGGCACCGTCAGATGGAAAAATGGCACTAGTACTGCAACTGCAGTTGCGAGAGCTGTCGTGCATTAGCTGTATATCTGCAAGGGGTGCAGTTCGACCCCTCCTAAAAAGTTGATCCGCTCCTCATTTTAGCCGACGGAGCAAACCGGTTCGACCCCAAAACCAAGAGGAGCGACAGGGTCACGACCCGTCCGACCCCAAGGGTCGACCCGTGAGCGTGCAGTACTCTTCTCCGACTCTCCATCGCCGCACTTCTTCGTCCAATCGCTCTCCCCGGCTCCCCGGCGCCCTCCCCGCAGCCATGCTCCCCGTGATGCTGTGCTCCTGGAACTTGATTAGGCGGCAGTGCATCTGCTCGCCGTCGACGGAGGTGCCGTTCATGACCTCCTCGCCGCTGGTCGGGTCGTCCCCGTCGTGGCAGATGGACCGCCGGCCGTCGTCGACGAGCACCAGCCCTGGCGGGCAGCCGCCCTCGTCCAGAACGTTCCCAGGTGGGTGCGGACGAATCACCCTGACGAGCTCGAATGAGTCGTCGCTGGCGTGCAGGTACAACAGTGCGCTCCGGAACGCAGCGCAGCGCGCCGCCGAGTAGAGCTGGGACTTGGGCCAGTGGCATTCGAGGGTGGGTCATGCCACGGTCTTTTAGCGTGATCCGAAGCACGGCACAGTACAAAATATTTTGGGCTGTGCCGACACAACACGAACACAAGGGTCCACATTTTGGTCCGTGCTTGACTGGTACGGCACGAAAATAGCACGTACACACATCTACAACTATGCAATCTAGTTTTCTAGCATTTGTTATACTACGTCTCATATAATTCTTGAATAGATTATGAAAATCATTAAACCTTTCATGAGAATAGTACACGCAAAATATATTTTTTTATATCACGAGCGAAAAAAGATTAGCAGAGATATTTTGAGAGTCATATTTGGGCCGGCACGACCCAAAGACGTGCCATGGACCGTGCTTGGGCCGAAGAAAATATTTGCCGTGCCGTATTGGCACAGGCCGACATGCCTCGCGTGCCGACCCAGACGGCCTGGGAAGGAGCCCTCGATGATGCCCTCCCCGCAGTCACGCTCCCCGGCTCCGACGAGCAGATGCTATGCTCCCCGTGATGTGTAGACGCGTGAGGTTTGAACCTCGGAGCACCGTGGATCGTTTACATCCGCAGGAAAAGAGTTTCGGGTCGACCCTGATCCTCGTTTAAACAAGAGCGGAGCTCAGGGTCGGGATTATGGGCGCTCCGGTCCGCCCCCCTTGCAGGCATAATTAGCTGGGGTTCTTCTTTTCCTTGATGAAGCTCGTTCCTCCTGCTCTCCATTAGCTGGAGTGTTAACTTGCAGGTCAAACATGACAGGGTGGCCGATTGCCTGCTTGATTTTTCCCGGATATTATAGTCTTTCATGGGAGCTGAAGGGCTGGGAAGGAAATCCAACGGCCGTCAGTCCGTCACTGTTGCGCTCTACCTGGAGGCTGGAGCACTTGGGTCTTGTTTAGATGATTGTTAGGAATTAGAATTTGGCACTGTAGCACTTTCGTTTGTATTTAACAATTATTGTTCAATTATGGTCTAACTAGACTCAAAAGATTCGTCTCGTAATTTACAATCAAACTGTGTAATTAGTTATTTTTTTTATTTATATTTAACACTCCATGCATGTGTCTAAAGATTTGACGTGATGGAGAGAGAGTGAAAAAACTTAGAATCTAAACCAGGCCTTGGTTGGTTGCCGTTGGGGCTTTGTGCTGTTCGTCATGGGATTCCTGCCCACTGGCCACCTGCGCCGCTCATGATCCGTGGGCCGTGGCAGCGGCCGAGCAGGCAGAACATTATTACTCCCTCGACCTGTTTTTTGGCCCCGTGAGGAGGCAGAACATTTCGTGGTATCCCGCGGCCTGATTGAGAGAGCTACCTGCTCTGCTCATCATCTGGCACTTCCTGCGCGACTGAACCTGTGTGGTGTAGTCCGGGCTCCGGGGACCGTGGGTGCCGATGAGCTGCGCCCCGTTCCGGCAGTTTCGCTACTTCCCTATGCGTGGAACCCGTGTGGAATCCCGCCGAAAAAACGCCAGCCGACCGGACCGTTCCGTTCCGCCCGGATCGACAGCCGCACGCGCACGTCCAATTTCCGGCCCCAATCCCGCTGCGGGCGGTGCTCCAACGTGCGCGTCCTACTCCCAAATCGCAAATTCTTCGGTTGCGGTGCTGGTCTGCTGGACGCCTGGAAAATGACTGCTGGGTGCTGGAGCACCTGCACGGGGAGGCGGGGAGCGACGCCGACGCGAGCGCGGCGCACCGATCGGGCGACGGGCGGGGCGCGTGGGCCTGCTCGACCTGCACTGCACTGCACTGCACGTAGGGGTTATTCCGCGGGGACCCTGTGTCAGGGAGCTGGGTCGAGTCCAGGCCCAGGCTGCCAGGCGTCCAGGTACTCCTGCATCGTCTGATCATCTCAGTTCTCAGCTGACTGTAATCGCAATAGGAAGTATCCGATGCTTTGTAGTACCAGTTATTATCGATAGAGTGCTACAGTACATGGATACTTACGCTGTGATTAGCTATGGTTTCTTTGTACCTATAGCAAGATCAGTTCGAGCAAGCCACCTAAACAACTTAACGCTTTGCATCATGTCTCTTATGGCCAGCATATAGCACTACTACCCTTACTAAAGCATAACGTAGTACACTTCGGTAAATGATGAAGAAAATGGTAGTGGTACTCGTAATAACGAGCAAACAGTCCTGGTGGCATCAATGGAGGCTGGAGGCAGCTGTCTCATTATTTGACCACCACTACGAGTACCCACCAGGCCACCAGCAGGCCACCACCACCTTCCCCTGCTGCATGTTCACTGCCTGCCTCTCCTCTCCCATCCGGCCATCCCCTCCCCTCTCCTCTCTTCCAAGCTCCAACGCAGCTCACCACTACTTCCCCTCATCTCCAGTTCATCGTCTTCGTCTGCAGGGCTTAAATACAACAAAGCCATTGCGGCAGCTCAGTGATTTCTCCATCACCGCTGCCTTCTTGGTCTCTCGGGGCTCGGCATTGTCGGTCCACAGCGCTGCTTCCGGAGCTGGGCGCTTGCGCTGAGGGCTGAGCTCTCTGCCGGAGGCAATGAGGAGCGGCCGTGCCTGCTCCGTTCTTGTGTCGCTCCTGCTGCTGTGGCTGGGCGTCGCCGCCGCGCAGAAGGCCTCGTCTTGGAAGACATTGAGCGGTAAATCCTTCATGCTCCTCTCCTGGGGTGGGGAGAAGCTCTCCCCACCAGGTTTTTTATTACTGGCCCAAAACGCGGCCCACGAGATTAGTTACAGGTTTACAGTGCTTATGTAGTTACTGTGCTTATGTAGTTACTCCCCCTTCTTTTGAGAACAACTGTTTCGTTAATCGCACGATAGCCCCGTTCGTTTCGTTTCTCGTCCATTCTAGCATTGCCGGAATCCCAACACTCAGCTGCAGATTTTGGGTTCTCGGTCAGGGGATTGTAAATTTGGGCCGACGGCCGACCAAGATGTTTCCCCCCCTCTTTCTGGTCGATTAGCCTTTTCAGCTGATGTTCATGTCGTTATTACTTGGGACCTGCTGCCGGCTTTTCGGACGAAGGATCGGCACATGACTGTGCTACTAGTATCTCTGTAGTCTGTACACCTTTATACAACCTTGTACCATTATCTAAAAAAAATACATTTTTTTATCGTGTCGGCGAAACATAGAGCGTGATCTCCTTGAGGATTTATCCTACCTGCCTGTCCCATTTTGCATAACGAATTCTGCTTCTTGGATGGATTCCAGATCGGAATTAGGATCCATCCATTTCAGGCATCCTCTAGGCTAACAAATATTCCCAATACATTTTTTCAGGCAAGGCTCCAGCAATCGTAGCCAAGGGTGGATTTTCCGGGCTATTCCCTGATTCAAGCGAATATGCTTATCAATTTGCGCTGGTCGCTAGCTCGCCGGATACAATACTGTACTGCGATGTGCGGCTGACCAAGGATGAGATTGGCATTTGCCTGCCGGACATCAAGATGGATAACTGCACAAACATTCCAGATTTCTATGCGCAGGGTCAGAAGAGTTACCTCGTCAATGGTGTGCCTACCTCGGGATGGTTCTCGGTGGACTACAATGGCACCGAGCTTGGGCAAGTGACTCGTAAGTGATATCATATTGTTCTAAGTTTTTTTTTTCATCGAAGATGCAGGAGAGTTGCACTTCATTGCCCTTCATTAACACCTTGTTTGGATGCATGTGTATCTACTTCAATTCACATGTGTTGGAGTGGATTGGAATGAAACTTAATTTAATTCCACTCCAATCCACTTCAACACATGTGGATTGAGATGAATACACGCGCATCCAAACAAGGCCTAAGAGAGAAAAAAGTATAAAGGAGGGATATGAACCCCTCCTGGTTGGTTTATTTGTCTAACCCATGGGATTGTATATGTTGAGCAGTCATGCAGTCAATCAGTTCTCGGACGCCTAGATTTGATTCAAATTTCTTTCCACTACTTGCTGTTGAAGATGTGCAGTCCAAATTCAAACCTCCTGGAATTTGGCTCAATGTTCAGGTACAAATAAGAATCTCATTCCATAAGGTAGATTACGTCGGGGCTCTTTTCTGCTGTCGCTGTAACCTCCTCTTAATGCCATTGCAGCACGACAGTTTCTACAGCCAGTTCAACCTAAGCATGAGGAATTATATCATTTCTGTATCTAAGCGTGTTGTTGTCAATTATGTCTCATCACCTGAAGTGAGCTTCCTCGCCAAAATACTTGGAAGAATTAGCAACAAAACAAAGCTCGTGTTCCGCTTTCTTGATGAGAGCACTCTCGAGCCATCTACGAACCAGACATATGGTTCCATGTTGAAAAATCTTACATTTGTCAAGACATTTGCATCTGGGATACTTGTCCCAAAGAGTTATATTTGGCCTAATTCACTAGATAATTATCTGCAACCATATACTTCAGTTGTCGACGATGCTCATAAAGTAGGGTTGGAAATTTATGCTGCTGATTTTGCAAATGATTTTCTGCTCAGTTACAACCACAGCTACGATCCCTTAGCAGAATATCTCTCATTCATTGATAATGATGTCTTCTCAGTTGATGGTGTACTGACTGATTTCCCTGTCACAGCATCAGAGGCAATTGGTGAGTCCTTCTGCCCCTTTGTGTGTGTGTGTTGGGGGGGGGCAAAAAAACACATATGCTTCTCAAATTTTAGTGCATTTTTTTCTTTCTAGGAGGCAAGACACCAGAGGACCTTACTCCGTACTTCTGTTGGTATATTAGTATAAAAAACTGAAAGGAATCATATGCGTACAAGATAAAGGGAAGAGCATACAGGCTCTGGGTCATTTAATTTGTGTTAGACTGCAAAATCATAAATGATAGAATGTTGCTTTTATCTAATGGGCTTCATAGCTTACACATCTATAAACTGTATGTTTCACATCAAAAATATCTGCTGCATATCATTCCAGTTTCCAAAAGCTGCAGCCTCCAAACAGGGTGTGCTTCTTAACTTTTGGTTCCAAAGTATCTTTTATGTGCATTTTTCTTTAGTCCCTGATCAACTGTCATACTATATCTGATAGATTTGAATGGATTGTAGCTTCTCATCCTTGTTTTACATTTGTATGTGCAGGATGTTTTACCAATTTGAACAAAAGCAACAATGATCATGGTATATCTAGCACTTTTGTCCCTATTATGTCATGGTTTATATTTATTCGTTGCTGACCGCCCTTCTCACATTTTTACTGCAGGAAAGCCTTTAATTATTTCCCACAATGGTGCTAGTGGGGATTACCCTGGGTGCACTGATCTAGCTTATCAAAAAGCAGTTGATGATAGTGCAGATGTCATTGATTGCCCTGTTCAAGTGACCAGAGATGGAATACCAATATGCATGTCTTCCATTGACCTAATGACCGATACTACTGTTGCAAGATCGCAGTTCATCTCTCAGACTTCCACGATAAAGGATATTCAGATTGCACCAGGGGTTTTTAGTTTCAACCTCACCTGGGATGACATTGTAAAGAACCTGAAACGTAAGTTGAATTGAAATGTTTTATGATATTAGCATGAACTGCAAAATATATTTGGAGTGCTAGGCCAATATGAATGAAATGATCTTAAGTGATCTATTTATTGACTCTTGTTGGCTCGTTCTGTATCTTGTTAAGCTGCCCGACAACTTCGCTGTCCTTCTATTGCTTACTTCACTACCAAATTACCACTGATCGTTTACTAAGAGACTAATTCATTTCCATTGTTACAGCCAAAATATCCACCCCATGGACCAACTTCGCATTGGACCGAAATCCGAGATATAGGAATGCAGGAAAGTTCATGAGGTTATCAGACTTTTTGGACTTTACAAAAGATAAAGATTTGTCTGGAATCATGATCACTGTAGAGGTGAGGAGCTGAGAATATATTTTATTGATTTCATTGCTTTGCTATGGTGATATTCGCTGCCCCTTTTGTTCCGTCGTGCCATTAGTTTGAACTGCCATGCTTTGAGCATTTGCTCCACATTTTAGTATTGAAGCATACCAACACAAATCAAACCTGTAAAATTCAAATTCTTACTAGTTCCAGCAATATCTTCACGCTTGAATTAACTTTGATATTCATATTTTGCAGCATGCTGCCTTCATGGCAGGAGAACTTGGGTTTGACATGGTCGATAATGTTATCAAAGCCCTTGACGACGCTGGTTACCATGACCAAACTGCCCAGAAAGTTATGATTCAGTCAACCGATAGTTCAGTTCTAGAGAAGTTCAAGGAGCAAACAAAGTACGACCTTGTGTACATGATCAACAAAGAAGTCGGGGACGCTGCACCTTCCTCGCTCGCGGACATTAAAAAGTTTGCTAGTGCCGTTTCCGTTGATACCAGCTCTGTCTTCCCTGAATCCCACTACTTCACAGTGTATGAAACCAATCTTGTCCAGACACTGCAGACAGCTGGCCTCTCGGTCTATGTTTATACTCTTATGAATGAGTTTCCGTCTCAGCCATACGACTTCTTCTCAGATGCTACAGCGCAGATCAATGCCTATGTTAAGGGTGCTCTAGTGGATGGGCTAATCACGGATTTCCCTGCTACAGCTCGAAGATACAAGGGTAAGTTTATGTTCCCTTTTTGTGTATCCTGCATCCTTGACAGTACCATGTTTAGGTCACAAAGCATCCACAATACAAGCAGCTGTCTGTACTCACATGATGAATTCCATTTTGCAGTGAACAATTGCATGAACATGGGGAACAGCACGCCGAATTTCATGGCCCCTGCTCATCCCGGCGATCTCATACAAATCATCAGCAAGAGTGCGCAGCCACCAGCATTGGCTCCCATTCCGCCCTTGACTGAGTCCGACGTGGCACAGCCGCCTTTGCCTCCTGCCAGATCAAACAGCAGTACAGCTCCGACACAATCACCCGCGAGCAGGACGCATGCCTGTGCTGCTCACATCCCAGTCCTCGTCACACTGGCAATGCTTTGTGCTTGGCGTTCCCTGGTCTGAGCTTGCAATGCAGGCCACCCTCGTCCCTCGAGCTGGAGCGCCGATCTACTAATCAGATATTCTTCCCCACTTGTAGCAGTAGTTCATTTGTTCAGTGAATTTGCATCTAGGGGCTTGCGCGGAATGCATATGACACTTCTGTGTGAGCTGTCCCTGCTGACGTTCCGGTACATATATGTGGGATGGGTAATATATTCTCCGAGAATTTCTTCTTCTCAAGGCTATTGACCATGTCCTCACAAAGAAAATGCTATGGTCATGTGTAAGCAACTCAGATTGCATGTCTGAGCCTATGAGCCGTGAGCCCGTGACTGTTCTGTTCTGAAAGGCTGAGAAATATGAAAACTGCGACAACCCTCCCTGAATTAGGATGGCGTGTGAAATGGTCGGATGGATGTGTTTCCGGATGGACTTGTGATCTCTTACTAATCTCAATAGGTGTGTTCTTTCATGTGCACCGTACTATGCAACTGCTGGTATTCCTGACCTGTCAGTTGTTAAATTGGCATACAGTGTCGATGAGTTTTTCTCTAAGCTTCGGGGTTATATTTGCCCCTGCAATCCTACAGTCTACTGATTCGGAGGCCACGTTAACCCTCATCCAGGTCGTTTATTTACCCAGAGCTTGCCGGAACTTGCAGTTGAGTTAGGTAGGCCTCAAGCCTCATTATAGTCAGACCCATCTGCCACTCTACCAGTGAATTAGTGATTCAACTGCAGAGGAGACTCATCGTGCTTGCCAGTTGCCACAACCTAATAGAAACCGCCGGTCTTGGACTGAATGGCCAAGGCGAAGGATGGCATTGCATGATGTCCATGGTAACCAGAGACCTAGGCGCCTAGGCCTACCAAGGCTACCAGGACCTCGATGGGCAACTAGTCCAGTCATGACCCATCTTTCGATTGCCGAAAACGACCTGCAAATCTGGTTCTGATCTTATCACCAGCATTGTTCATGATAAGCACAGTGATGGACAGCCACATGCACGTGATAAGGAGATGTTCGGTCTGCGCCTGGTCCCTTTTGAGGGTAAAATCTTATCCTCTTTTTTTACTTGTGTGATCTCCGTCATCTTCTTTTCCTCACAAAAGGTCAGCAACTTGGCCATTAACCTGCCAGTGCCATGAGCCATGGCCCGCTTGTTATCCCTTCGAAGCGCCGGGAAGGATGGATAGTGCCAGTGGGTACTCCGGCCGTCACCCGTCAGGCTTGCTGTTTGCAGCCGTTCCTCTGACTTGATAGCTTGATCTGCAGCTGTCTCGCGGTAGGGCGCCGTTGCTCTGTTGTTGGTATGATGATCTGAGAACTGATCTGACTGTCTCGCGAAATCAAGCATGGAGATCCATGTGCTAGCTGCTAAGTTTCGAACAGAGCATGGAGCAGAAAAGGGGACACGGACCAAATTCTCCAGCAGAAGAACATGTCAATTACTCCTTTCCGCTTCATGCTCTGCTCCCTTTCTGCTTCATGAAACTAAGCAGAAAGTCAGTTTGCGCCAGCCGCTCGCCGCTGACGCCCATGCTACCTCCGCTCTGCCAGCATCCTCGCCGTAAGCGAGGACGGCGCCACACGCCATGACGACACCGACAGGGGCGCTCCGCTCTGGCCACGGCGCCAGGCGCCGGCGCATTTCCGCGCGCCACGTTGCCGGATATCGCGTCCGTCCCGTCGCCGAGCGCGCTCTGGTCGACCACCTTGCAGTCCGCGGCCGACGCGGCCCGTGGCCGCCGTAGGCCTTGCGCCCTTGCCACACAAGCGACAGCACGTCCGACAACCGATATAGACATAGGATTATAGGAAGCCAGGAAGATCAGATCAGCGACACAAGATTGCTGGACTGTCAAGAAATCAATTTTCCTTTTGGCCCTCTCTCCTCTGCGCCCAAGATCACACATATGCATGCCAACACATGTCATGTTCACTTGTGTGTCAACAGACTCGTGAGAACATATGGGAGGGAAAGCTGTTATCGGATTGATCTCACTTGTAAGCTAACGAAACACACATGAAAGGCACAAAGGCATGGTGGGGTGCTGATGGGAGAGGGACGAGCACTCGCTAAAGTTGAAAAGGCTTTGAGGTTAGTGGAAGAGGGATGGTCACAGCCGAAAACAACAGCTCTGCACCAGCCAGCAATTAGCGCAGGATTTTCAGGCTCTCTCACGTACGATCGTTTTGCCGGGCTACATAGGAACAATTTAATCTTTTGGTCGCACCAGGCACATGTTGCGTGGTTTGCCATGTCGTATACCGCCATGTTCGCTCGAACTTATCAGCCTCACTTATCAGGCATCGAACAATATTTTTCTCTAAAAAAAATCAGCCTTTACAATAAATCAACGTGACAAGATGTGACATGCTAGAGGGTTTAGGAGAATTTTATTTAAGGTCAATAAGATGCTTAAAGAGTTGACAAAAACTTTTAACAAGGTGTTCTTTAACGGAAGAGCAAGCGCAAGTACGTCCGGCGCAGGACGCTGCTCCCGCACCTGCGCCGCATCGCATACCACGCCCCCCCCCCTGTATCCCATCCCACGCGCGGCGCCTGCGTCCGAACGCAGCACCCTCGACAACCTCCACCCCAACGCTAACGCCAACGCCGAGGCGAGAGGAAGGGAAGGGAAGGGAAGGGAAGGAAGGGAGGAGAGGAGAGGAGAGGACGAGGTGCACCACGCGAGGTAGGAGCTGAAGCCTTGCGGCAGACTGCTATCCGCCAGCTACCGACGCCATTGCAACATGTACAACACTAGATCTACTTTTGAAACATTCACATGAAATATTTGTCAAATACATCTTGTGATCTTGTCGGTGTCTTGGACCGAGGGGTCATCAACCAACTAGTGAATTTGAACTGCGTGCCCCTAATCCCGGATGGTGATGCAAAGAGACACAAGATTTATACTGGTTCAGGCAATAGATGCCCTACGTCCAGTCCGAGAGAACGATCTTGTATTCCTTGCACCGAGGTGCTCGTAGTAGGGGTTTACAAGCAAGGCGAGAGAGGGAGCTAGTCCCAGGTCTCTGCGTGGAATGGCGTGGGCTGCTTGAGACGTTGCTCTCAGGCAGCGGGGGAGCATGTGTGGGTTGAGTGAGTGCATTTTGCGCGTGAGTGCGAGCGCGGTTTCGATCTGTTCTCTCGATGCCTAGAAGCGGCCCCGGTCACTCCCTTTTATAGTCGAAGGAAGGCACGGGGACGGTACATGGATTGCTACGTGGCGTTTTGTGAGCGGAGGTGACGTGCTGAGCCCTGTAGCTTGTCACTGTGGCGGCATGGTCAATGAAGCGGTCTTGTCCTTGGTGCACTGGAGCGGCGTGCCGGTCATGCCTGGTCCTGTGAGACGTGGGAGCTCCTGCGGTGGCAGGCGCGTCTTCCTCTGCCGGAGGCGTGCTGGTTGCTGCATGTTTGACTAGCGCGGAGTGCCGAGGCCGGGCTGACGCGATGGTGCGGGCGTGCTGACTCCGAGGATACAGGAGCTTGGCCCTGTGCGTAACGTGGGTGCCGCTTGGCGCAGGGTACGGTGCGTACTGCAGACGACGTGTCGGTCGCTGTGTGTCGACAGCGTAAAGAGCCGAGGCTCAGTTGGTGTCGAGGCCGAGCCATCGTGGGGGGCTCGGCGGGCGCGAATCCCAAGGCCGCCGAGACCCTGAAGCGGATTGCCGAGGCTCGGAGGGAGCAGTTGGTCCTGTACACTGATTTCGAGGCTACAGGGACCCGGACCTGACTCTCCACGCCGCGCTGTCCTCGGAGCAGGAGTTAGGTAGCACAGTGCAGTACGGGCGTCAGTCATGGGCACAGTGCCCAGCACAGCGGCCGGTAACCCCTACCCAGTCCTGTCCCTGACTGCATGGCGTCGATGTGACTCCCATCCCGTCGGCCACTCCGCTGTACTGTGCCGCCGCGCGGCTGGCGTTGCGGGAGTGGTTGGACGCGTTAATTGGACGTGACGTTTTGTCAGAGAAGTCGGTCGAGACCGCGGTGACGGGGTCGTTGCCGAGCCGGCCTCAAGCGAGGCGGAGAATCGGTACTTCGTCCGAGGCCTTACGGCGCGGGGCCTCGGGCGAGGGGGCCTCGGCACCTCGTCAGAGGCTGTGCGGCGCGGGCCTCGGGCGAATCGGAGAATCGGCCGAGGCCTCGTCGTTGTTTCTTGGCTTTGATATTTACAAGGGCTAAGCAATTTTTTCGGTTCTCGCTTAGGGTACCCCTTTTTATGGTATCCGACACATCTGTAGACAGATAAAACATTTGAACATGCGTCTAATACACTTGTAAAACACATGAAAAGTCATTGTAAAACATATGCAACATCTAGATAAAACACTTGCAACATATGTGTGAAACATATGTAACATCCAAATAAACACATTTGCAACATAGTCTAAAAAACAGATGAAACATTTGAAACATACACTTACAACAAACGTGTATGGCAATTGCAACATGTGCAACATCCTGATCTACTTTTGCAACATACAAATGAAACATCTGAAACACTTGAAACATACGCTTGCGTCATGCGCTTTCAGCGCAGTGTCACCTTGCAGCTTGGAGGAATAGAGGCTCGTCGTTGCGGAGGTCGACGGCGACGCAAAGAGCTCGTCGGTGCGGCAGCGGTGCAGGCAACTCGCCAACGGGGCGGCATCATATGAAGCTCCTCCATCGACCAGGGGAACGGCGATGTTGGCAGCACCTCGACGCGGCGGGGGACGGAGCACGGCGCACAGCGGCAGGGGACGGGGCACGGCGCAGCGAGGCGGAGGCGCGCGGCGCAACGCGGAACGGGGGCGCCGCGTGGCGGCGAGGTGGCTTAGGGCGGGCGAACGACGCGGTGAGCCACAACAAGCGAAGCGGGTGGGGAGTTGGAGATTTATGTCGGTACCGTCGCAGTGTAGAGATGGAGGAGAGAGTGTAGATGGAGCAGATCTGTTGTTGGTTGGGCCCGGTCGCTGCGTAGCCCAAAAATAGGGCGTTCGAACGGACACGCCCGGATAGACGTCATCACCAGAGCATTAGTGGTTTTTAAACGAGCTAGCAGAAGAGTTATCGTATATCTAGGTGCATAACAAAAATTATGTCTACAAAATTCAAAACGTACCTATAATTGAGAACCGAGGGACGCCCTGTTCGCTTGGCTTATAAGCCGTACTTTTTCAGTCAATGAACAATATTTTCCTCTCACAACAAATCAGCCAACAGTACTTTCGGTATGGCTTATCAGCCAAGCGAACCTAGCAGGAGTACACTCGTGTCCGGTTCGATCAAACATTATTAAACAAACTAATATTAAATTATTAATTGGAAAACTACTCCACGCCGCAGAAACAAAAAGATGATCGGCACTGTGTTCCAACCGGCCGGACCCGATAATTAGCGGCGAAGAAAACTGACACTTCGTACTTGTGTGAGCCCCGTCATCGTTTCGTTTCTGTAGAAGGTCGAGCAACTTAGGGCGTGTTTGTGGTGTCCCGGATGCAGCCAGCCTTGCACGCCCACGTACGCGAACAGCTTGTTTGGTTTCCTGGACCTCGAGCTCGGCCTGGTTGCGCGCATGCAAAAGGACGCCCGGAGCCTGGCTGCCGAGGAACGCAGCTGAGGTCCGTTTCTACTCAGCCTGGCTGGCCCGAGACAGCAGCTTGCGTGCGCATGTGTGTTTGGGTCATGGTTTGCTTCTAGTCCAGCTGACCAAACAAACTCCCTACCTAGCCTAGTCACATACATGCAGTAAACCAAAAAACTAGCACCTGAATGCACTTGACCTGTCCCAATCTAGCCTGGCTGGTGGATGCGAAGCAGGCTCTCCAGAGAAGTGAACCAATCACGCCCTTCTCACTGCCGGCATTTGTACACGAGTCACGAGCCACGGCCCACGGGCCACCGGTCTTGCCGTGGAGGCGCCGACGAGCGAGATTCTTGGCCACCTCTTCGCCATCAGCTCCGCATTCCACTACGGGCAGTGCAATCCTCGTGCAAAGTCAGCCGCACGAACACGAACGATACGGGCATACGGCCCTGCGCATGCTCGCTCGACGCTCGGGTACGGTGCTCAGGTTTGCGGTTCCCATTGCCGACGTTCGCCGGCCCGGGGAGAAGGGGGACTTGATTAATCCGAGCTGACGAACCAAGACCGGTTTGGTTATTAACTTGTTATATATCGTGTCACGCACGCGCATCCAACCACGAAAGAACTAATCAGTAATCATGCACAGAGCAGAATAACTTGATGGCGACGACAGTCTATACATTAGATATAGGAGTATGTAACTACTGCTGCAAGATACGGTTAATCACGGCACGAGCAATGGCGCGTACGTCTGCTCCTGCACATACACATGCACACGTCAGCGCGTGCACGGCAAGCGAGAGCGCGCGCGTCACGCGTAGATGACGTAGCGCAGGCTCTCGCGCACCATGAGGTGTCCGACCTCGTCGGGCGCGCGCGCCGGGCGCCACCCGCTCGCCGCCGCCCACGCCTCCTCCGCGCCGCGGCCGCCCTCGCCGTCCAGACGGACGGCGCCCCGCGCCATCGCCATGACCGCCCTGGCCAGCTGGGCGCCGGGCGCGTGCGCGGGCGCAGCGCGCGCCGCCACGTCGCCGGCGTCCGGAACTTCGCCGAGCGCGCTCTCGTGCACCACCCGCGCGGTCGTCCGCCGCCTCGGCCGGCGCCGCAGGCCTTGCCGCACCAGCGACAGCACGCCGACACACATAGCCAGGTCACAAGAGAACTGGAGTACTGCCAAAGAAGAGAAGCCAACCTCTCACTCCTTGGTGCCGCTAGCTACTTCTTTCTTCTCTGCTCCGAGGTCACGCGCCCTCCTCCAGGCGGCTCCAGCTCAACTGCTCAAATGGCAGGAACAACTACGTACTCTTCTCTTGTCATCTTGTGAGTTAGCAGCAGCTAGCTTCTTGCAGAGCCCGATCAAAGCCATGTCTCGTTTATATACACGAGATTGGCCTCGCTTCTAAGCTAATGCATGCAACTTGCAACAAGGTTAAACGGACTTGGACAGAGTCCTTTTTTCTCACAAAGGCGAGAGGCACCAGGCCTGGTGGTGGTGGACTGGTGGGGAAGTGGGGAGGGACAGGCACTCGCGAACGCTGAAAAGGTTAGTGGAGGGTTGGTCATCACAGCCGAAAACAACTGCACGCCTGGTTATCTAGCTCATCTCGGTCCCTGATTAACTGGTCAGGCGATCTTTTCTTAAAAAAAAATCAGACTGTTTCTTCTGTAATTGCGCTGCATGTGCAGCTATGTTCTCCTACAAAGCAACGGGTTTGACTTCGCAGTTGGCACGATTGTATCGGGGCGTCCTTAATCTTGTCACTGGTGCAAAACTTGTCAGAGTGCTAATGCACTGAACAAGTCGGCAAGTTCACAGTAGGTACTGCCTCCCAGCTGCAACTTACGGTAAAAGCTAGGAATAAGCCCGTAGAAAGGCATGTGCCTTTTGCATATTGGCACGGCGTCGCAACTACGGAGTAGCAACGAAACCAGTGCATTGCTGCTGCCACTGCGGTCCTGGATGCGATCTGGTGGTTCTCCCTCGGAGAGAAGAGGATTTGGTTGGGGGTTCACGGGCTGCATGATCATGCTCTTTTGGAAAGTGGATTCTGAACTTGTGGACGCTGGTGGATTGTGGCTGCGAGCTCTTGACATCAGGTGGCTGCTACTGCTAGGCAGCACTTGGGTTGATTGGAGATTTGGAGGTCAATGCTAGCACGAACAGTGGCTAAGAAGGTGGATGGCAACACAAACACGTAGCATGTGTCCCATCTCTCGTAAATGCGCGATGAATTTAGAGCATGTTTAGATACATCATACATGCTCCTTCCGATGACCATGTTTAGAGTCAAACGTTTTTAACATTTATCAAATATATACAAAAAAATATTAATATTTATGGTACATAATTATAGTATAATTAGATGGGATTGTTGAATCTATTTTCATAATAAACTTATTTGGAGATACAAATATTGCTAATATTTTTATAAATTTAGTCAAACTTAAGAACATAGGCCTAATTGTCAGTCAACCAATTTTTAACTCGAGCTCATTCAAACAGAGGGCAAATAAATGGGCTAACTTTTTAGCCTAACTAAACCAACTAATTTTTAACTCCAGCACATCCAAATAGTGTAATATGACTTTGACTGTGCCGTGAATGACCCGCACAACTACTTACATATTTGAGTTCCTGACTCTCAATAGGCTTTCTCCCTGCATGTCAACGCTTAAAATTTGTGCCCGGTCATACTGTTTATCATCAGCCTGTTCGGTAGGTCGTATCGTATCGTGGATTATTTACTGTTGGCTGGTTTGGTGTGAGAGAAAAACACTGTTTTCCGACTGGAAATTTACGATCGTTTACGAGCAAGCGAACATGCTGCATACTGTTTAGGAACATCAATCCTGCGACAAACTTTGCAATGGATAAGACTGGTGGTTCGAGGGTTTTGACGAAATATCATCAATGCAAAATTTACGGTGGAGTCATGCTACGAAGCGAAATTTACTACCACATATACCATTATGCCTCTTTGATGACGAGGTGTTTTCAATCCGGTTCAAGGGAGGTTTCCTGTTGGTCTGAATTTTACCATGACGGTCAACAATGCAAAGGGGCACACTATACCTAATGCTACTGTGTATTTACCTAGACCATTGTTGTCTCATGGTCAGTTTGTACCACTTGTCATCCCAGCCGATGATAAGGAGAAAAAAACACAATGATTAATAGTTCATACACAGAAAAAATTATCTACAGAGAGATCCTAACACCATAAAAAGATATTGTCTTCTATTCAATAAATGCTTTATCATACATGTCGTTTGCTATTTATATTTGTCTTATGCATTTGCATATGGTAAGACCGTCTCCAACCGATGACTCATATGGACACCAAAACCCAAAATGTGTCTTAGATAGGATTGTATCAGCCTCCAACATAGTATCTATATGCGAGACCTATTTTGTGTTGCAGCAGAGGTACAACCCAAATATGAGTATCTTCTCTCCTGGAGACTCATTTTCAAAAAGGGTTCTCTTTTGGGTCCTGTTGTTGGAGAAGACAAAAAATGGGTATTGAACCATTTGCATGTAGCACTACCCAAACGTGAAATGAGTCTTGTATTTTGGGTGATGTTGTTGAGATAGTCTTAGATGTCCTAGAACAATGGAGCTGCTACTAAGTTAATGTACTCGTTGTAGTATAATATAGTATATAATTTCATTATACTATGCATGATTGAATGAATGTTTATTTGTCACGTGATATTTTTATTTCTAATAATGTTTCCTTGCTTTTAAGGTTAATGGTTAGCAGTACTTCATTTTTTTTCGCGTGAATAGATTGGACTTTGGTGGTACTCCAATAAACTTCTGTTTCGTGAATAGAACAGACTTTGGTATTGGCTCGCTATAAAAAGAAAAAAGTATTACACAAGTATGAAGAATGATCATGTCAAGAAAAAGGTAACGAACCATGTTATGGCAAGGAAAGTATAACAAACAAATACGAATAATGTTATGTCATGGAATTCTGTGTATATTACGTAGCAACGCACGGTCAAGCTATATGTGTTCCTGTAGCTAGTTTTCTTAAAGCCAACGATTTTTGGTTTCGCACAAAATGAGTTTCGTTTTTTTCGCGGTGTGGTTTCTTTTGGTCTTGTCGGGGCGGACGGGCTGGATCGTTTACACGTCCAGGCGTGTCTAGACCGTGGCCCGCGGGAAACAATTGCACGTGTCCTTGATGAGCCCTGCATGCTGCATAGATGCATTGGCCCCTGACGGCCCGCTAAACTAAGCAAAGCCCAACTCCGGAACCGCCGGCCTGGCCTGACAAATCTCTTTTGCCACAGCCCAAGGCACTGCCAGTTATCAAACCGGGGGAGCCCGCTGGCCCGTGACCGGACCCGCCCGGATGCCGCCGTACGCGCGTGCGCCGCATCAGTTCGTCCAGGGATCAGGCCCAAAATTGCACGAGAGAACCTCACCAAAGCAAGCAACCTCCCTTCTCTCCCCACACACGCACGGCCGCACCGCACAAGGGACCGTCCCCGCGACGGTCCAGACTCCAGACGCCGCTCGCGTTCGGGTGCGCCCTTCCCCGCCGTATCCATCCGCCCACACCCTCCCTCCCCGCCGCTTCCGCCTCGTACGAGACCGTACGACGCGGCCACGTTCGCCGCCTCAAACTGTGGCTGGGGCGGCGGGAGGGGCGGCGGCATCGAGCAAGCTAGGGTTCCCCAATGGACGGCGGCGAGGATCGAACGTTCAAGGCGAACTTTACCGGCGAGGGGGTGACGATGCTGCAGGACCGCGTCAAGGAGAAGCTCAGGGAGCTCATGGGCGACTACTCCGACGACACCCTTGCCGTGAGCGCGCCGCCCCCCCCTCTTCTTCCCTCTCCCACTCCCACACGGCGGCGCGATACCCGATCCGTTGCTAAAACCCTAGCGTCGCACATGCCATCTGTGGAATGCGGTTCCGTAGCGGGCGGCGGGCGGCGCGCGGCTCTCTGGATTTTGCGGAATCTCGTTTCGAATCGGATATTGGGTTATTGCTTTCCTTTAGGATCGTAGACTGGGGGCATGTTATGGGGTTTAGCGTGGTTCATACGCTCTCGAGATTGGAGGCACACGATCCCCCACCCCACGTTTTAGATATTGGTTGGATTGTGTAGTGGGGATAGCTGGCATTTGGCTGCCTATGCAATCAGCTACGCAGTGATTTTGAAGGAAGCGTGTTTGGATTGTTGTTCACCTTTTAGCATCTCTGGTGTGTCCGGAGTGGAGGTTAAAGTACCTGGTTGCTTTCTTTTAGTTTTCAATATTGTGATGGACAATTTATATTGTTGGTATTAGGGTTGTTCTTTTCTTGCTGTGGCAAATCCATAACCCATTATTATTGATTATCTATCTATATCTTGTTGATGCTCAGGAGTATGTTGTAGTGCTGCTAAGAAATGGGAGGCGCAAGGATGAGGCTGCCAAGGAGCTACAGGTTTTTTTAGGCGATGACAATGATGCATTTGTATCCTGGTTATCTTCGTTCACCTTAACCTTTCCTGTTTCATTTTCTTTTCATGTACCATGCATTTCCTCTGACAACACTATGAATTTATGTACAATCTTGCAGGTTATGGGATCATCTGTCCTCAAATTTGCACCTATATGTTCAGCCTAAAGCTGCCTCTTCTAAAGATGATGCTAGAAGCACTCGCAGTGCTGCCAGAGGATTGCCTGTTCACAGTGTGACAAGCAGCATACAAGTGAATCATGAACCTGAAGCTGAAACCCAGAAGACAGTAGTAACCCATCAAAAAAGAGATTGGGGTAATCAAAAAAGAGATTGGGGAACAATTGGTCAAGGTCAATCAGAAGCAGTTCCTCTTAGAAGCGTTGTAGCCAATGTTTCTCATGCAGAGGAAAAAGATTTTCATGAATCACATGCAGATGAAAGGGCTTATCATAAATCACATTCTGTAAGACGAACCCGCTCTCCTGACATGCATAACCACAGAAAGAGGAGCAGAGACGCAGATGTGCGGTTTACCAAGGTTTCTAATCCTCTTTAGTTCATGCTTGTTATTTTGCATATCTGAGCAACATTCACAGTATCTCCCATTTCTTCTTTTTGTATATGCATTTGCTAAATGCTATTTGTCTTTCATAACAGATGGTCTCATACGAAAACATATGAATATGCCTAGCTTTATGTCTCTTACTCTCTTATAGTCTTCATGAATATGCTAAATTCTTGTAGTGTAATAGATTTCTATTTCTGTGTCAATATTACTGTGTACATATGGAACAGAGTGCATTTCCCTGTTCACGCCACATGTAGTCCGTTTGGGTTTTATAACTAGAAAAACATTATGTTTTCATCTCTGGTGAAGCCATAAATAAAACCTTGGGGGTAACTTATACAAGTCATTGCATTCTGTTAAGTGGCAGTAGCATTATCTGCATTTTCCCTTTCTGTGTGTCTGCCCCAATATAATTTGAATGTTCCACTGTTTTGCTTTTCATGATTGTTAGTATAGTATATTATGAAAAAATTGTAGTTTGTCCCAATAATGGAAATCCTATAACCTGATTATAACATACACACCAGATTGTGCAAGTCTAAAGGAAAGGGTGAAAGCTCATCACATTGTCCTAATAAAGGCAGTACATGGTCAGGTTACAAAGTTCAAGCTACAAGTTTTAGGTCCTACTAGCAAGAAGATAACAGCTACCATTGTTGATATGCAACCTCTGTTCCATTTTATAGCATGCGCTTTCTCTAGTCACAAATAAATGATATTTTGGGTTGTCTTAAGTCAGCCATTTCAATCTTTGGTTGTGTTCTACTTTTTATGGGTTGAGTTTGGATAGTTAAAAATGGTATGAGTAGATTTGTCTTGAAATGTAGTTTCGTAAGATTACTCTTTTACTCTGTTTTATTTATGACTGTCTTATGATAAAATGTACTAGTGAAAGTTGAGTTTTGAAGATCGTGTAAATGTCCAAAATCACTTATTTGTGTCTGGAGGGAGTATTTTGGAACCCTCTATCTAAACTATGCAAGTAGATGCTTAACATCCTCAACATTTGAATCTAGATTGATGTCAAAACTGACTATTACCACAAATGGTAATTCTGCCATTCTGGTCACGTTAGAAACTGTTTCCATGTCGATATGCAGTCATGTGGGGGGTTAGGTGTTCATAAGAGGTGAGGATAATCTGTGAATCAAATATTTATATATTCGAGAAATCTACAAAAGAGTGATTGACTATAGTGCTTGGCCAACTTTAAGAAAAATATGGTTCAATGGTTGTGTGCTTTATCTTCTTTATTTCTCACTCTGTTTTAAATTACGTGATGTTTAGGAAAAGCTATTACTTTATTTTTTTATGAACTAATTAGCTTGTCCTCAACTACATATATTTTAAAAGCTCTGTAAGTTCTCTCAATAGAAGTAACTTTTTTTTCTGCCCAGTCCTTTTTGTTTGTTGTTTGTGATAATATTTTAATGTCTTTCGAAATATGGTTGTGTGCTTTATCTTGTTCATTATTATACCATTACTGATGTGATCTATGAACTGCTGTAAGATCTCTCAATGGAACTGACTTCCTTATTTCCCCTGCCTTTTCCTTGTTCTTTTTCTTATAATACTTTTTACACTTTTCCAGAGGGCATCTCATCCAGTTGTTGGTGCACCACGTCGGCTTCTTCAGTTTGCTGTTCGTGATGCTGTCAGAACTGTGCAGCCAGTTACTTCTAGTTCAGAACCAGCTTCCAAGCGACTTCGTTCTGTAGTGTCTACATTGGGGTCAGATTCCACACTTGATATTACTCATATTAGGTTACAGAAAACAAATTCAGATTTGAGAATACCAGGTGCCACAGCAGCACTAAGAGCTGCAGCTGAGGCTGCTGAAGATGCTCTCAAGGATAGCTTTTCTGGAAGTGTTTTTAGTAGATTGGGCAGAATGCCCAAAATAAATTCTACTGAACAATCACCTGCTCATAGAGAAGAAGATCTTGAAGGCAATGAATATGAGAATATAGATAACATACAAGCAGAAAATCAAGTTGAATTTTATGAAAGAAATCAACATGGTGGCAGCGATGTTTACATGCGTGATCGGAGAACAGAGGAAGCTACAGGTTCTATTCCCAATATTGATGAGTATGATCACAACAGTGCAATTAGGTGTAATGGATTGGGTTCTCGCCGAAGTGCATTGCCTGCTAGTGGAGGTAAAGAGTCATTAGTACTGGGGTATGTAAGAGGAGCTTCTGAAGTAAGAAGCAGAAGATTGATAGCTCAGGGGCCACATGCTGGTTCAGGACGAAGACCATCTGAAAAGATCCTAAATGTTTCTGGTAACACTAACACACAGAAGTTTCCAACTCATGCAACTAGGGATGCCATTGCATTTGACCCTCAAGTGCCAATGGAGAAGGTTGCTGATGCAAGGAAAGCACATGTGAAGATTGCACATGCTAATGATATGTCCACGATGACTGATAAGTCCAAAGTAAGTTTTTTTATCTGTATTTTCCAACGGCTATGCGATTTACTGTAAAATTAGCAACTATTTCATTTCATCATATGTTCAGTGATTAGAGGTGTTGTCATCCCTAAATTTAATGTTGAGTAAAATGCACCAAAGGTACAAGAACTAGTAAAGTAGCGAGGTGGGTAAACTTATAGAACTTGAAATGTGCTAAAATTTGTCAGGAAATTTCTTTAAATTATGCATGATAGGTCAAAATCGGAAACCATGTCATGTCTGTGTGCACGTAGCACTAGTTTGCCAGCCACTACATTTACACCATCTTCCTCTGGAATTTAACGTACAAAACACAGATAATCAGAATAATGATATGCAAGATTCTATCTAGCACCATGAGCAAAACATTCAAACCATCTAAGTGTCTACTAGCTAGAGAATTATAACCAGAGTGGAACAAAGCTAGCGCATGCTCCTTTTTTTGTCAGATTTTTTACCTACACGAACCATTTAAACAGGTTAAAGGAAGTTACCCACCACATGTACCCACCTCATAAGTTGTACCTGTGGTGTCATTTACTCTTTAATGTTTCAAGTCAATGCATCCAGACCAGCATACCATGCCATGCCAATCGACACAAAAATCATCAAAACACCTAGCAGAGAGTCCAAAATTCAATTCATGGAACTCGTCAGTTAAAAGTATGTTGAGGTCAGTAGTCAGTAATTCTCATCAGTTTGTCGGACTGCAATACACTTGCATCTGGCAAGGACTGCATCAAATTTTGAACTATAGCCTTGTATCTTATTCATGCTCTTCTTTCATTTTTACTGTCTATAAATGTTCATTTTGTGATGCTGCATTTTATTTTCTGGGTGATTTGTGATTCATCGATTCTATTTTTTAAAATACAATCCAGGATTTGATACAGCCAAGTTCAATGCTGGAGGCACAGAAGGCTTCATCAGGTGGTATGCAAAACTGCTTGCTTTATGAGTGATAACTGATTTAGTTGGTTTACCTTGGGCAGATATGTTTGGAAAGCAGTCCTTTTATACCTTTTTTTGCCTATGATGGCAGTGCTTTGATTTGTGTTTCCTGTTGTGCTTGATATCAATTAAAAAAATCTAGTAGGAATTTGGAAGGGCTAGTTACGAGTTATCCAATATCATTGGAAAACTACTATTAACCGACTTTTAGTGATATTGGTCTAGGCTATCAGTTTTCCTGCAATTTGTTTCGATAGGCACTTGTTTTTTCATGAACACTCTTTTTGTATACTAGATGATGAAAATTTTTGCAGAGATTTGGCATCTGCTTAATATTCTGGTGCATTAGGCTTTGATATGAGGACCAAAAAATATATTTTTTTTCCTTTAAAGGGTCACTATTGTAACATCACTTGACCCATCCATCTTTTCAACCCTGTTAAACTACTAAATTTTTCATGTTTCTTTGCTTTTCAATCCCCCCTTTATGATTAAAGGAAGTTTTTGTTCTTTTTTCCCTTTATAGCTGCTGGATCAAATACTACAGGTCAACCCGAAGGTGGCCCTGATTCTAGAACTGTCTTTGTTAGCAATGTAAGTGTTCCTCTGCTTTTCCCGTTATGTTCATATAGCTGAAGACTTGGATTTTACTAGTTTTTCTGTTTCTTTTAGGTACATTTTGGTGCATCAAAAGATGCTCTTTCTCGTCACTTCAATAAGTTTGGGGCGGTCTTAAAGACCCATATTGTGACCGATGGTGTCACTGGTCAGTCAACTGGGTATGAATTCTAAGTCTTATATGAAATTCTGAAAAAAAAATAGCTTTGTTAGATTATAGTCTCAGTTTTTTCCATCTTTTGATTGATCAGCTCAGCGTATATTGAGTTTTTGCACAAAGAATCAGCAGAGCAGGCGTTGACCCTGAACGGGACATCATTTATGTCACGCATTTTGAAGGTAATATTACCTTGGCCTAACTTCTTTTGTAATTGTACAGTAAGGTTTTTTCTATGGACTTTTATGGATTGCTACACATGTGACATGGCCTAGCTGCTTTGTTAAGATTTTGCTGTACTTTCTACGGTTGAAGATGTTATCATGTCTAGGGATGTCATTAGTGGAGTTGCTTCAAGCGCGCGCACAATTAATTTTGAGTTGTGTATTGTGTTTTCTATTATTCATTAGATGGTAGCACAAAAATGTGCCAGTAGCATTTATTACCTTTTCATATATTGGTAAAATAAAATTATGACAAGAGAAGTTATACTCAGGAAGTATATGTTGTTGATTTTGTGCTTTTGAGCATTCTTTCTGATCGATTCTCAGCATCTAGATCTTAGAAGTACTCCAATCATCTTTGACGCAGGTCGTTCGGAAAAGCTCCACTGAAGCAACCCAATTGCCTGGCTTGCCCCGTGCTTCTTGGGGATCACCATTTGCTTCAAGGCTCATTAGAACTGCATACCCAAGGCCGATGTTTCCTGGTGCAATCCGTGGACGATTGCCACTCAGGGGTGTTGCCCGGAGTTTACAGTGGAAGCGCGGTGCTGCTGATTCCGCAGATGCTGGAAAACCTAGTCAAACTGCACCTGCAGCTCCTGGCAATCAGTCGATCACCCCGACCACAAGAAGCTTCACCTACACACGCACGGAGCCAAAACCAAATGACGGTGCGATGGCATGACTGCTCAGCTGCAGCATGCCGCAGCTCCTGATGAATCTCGCAGAAAGAGCTCGTGATTGATGACTGTTTCCTAGTTCATTCAGCTGCTTTTGGTAAATATTTAAGTAGCTGCAGATGTTAGTTTGTAGCAGGCTGTTTTTTTGTGGACCACAACCTTTGAGCAATATTCTGTGAGAGGTTTTCTGTGCTGTTTTTTCACCATCGGCACACATGCTGTGCTGGCTGGCTGTTCGGACTTCGGAGTTCGCGGATGGAGAGTAAAATATATAAGTAGTAGCAGTAAAGGAAAAGGACGAACGCGATAGGAACGTTGCAACATTTGTTATTATTTATTGATGGATTATTTAGTCTCCACGGTTTCCTTGTCAAGTGGTGTGTGTGATCAGTGATCATATTCAAACCCATAGTTTTAGTAACGAGCTTATACTTGTTTCTACATGAGGGTAGCTTTCTTGTCTCAGTTTTGTAAATAGAAACCTTTAGAGATCTCAAACCTTTACCTGTGAGGTTTGGTTGTCTACTGCACGTCTGCACATCAGCAAATGTTTGTGCGTGTTTCTACTCAAATGCTTTTTTAGCAGCCACTTGTGTAGAAAACTGGCGACCTGTCTGTCCTGGGTGTCTGCTGTACTGTACATGTTTTCTCTGAGAGAAGTGCATTTTGTCATGGAATCAGCGGAACTCACGGGTTGCTAAAATCCAAGGACTGCTCGCATTGACCATTGAGCCATGAAAGTCAGGTGACAGGAGAACCGGAAGACAAGGACAGCACCTCTGTGGGCTGTGGGCTGTGGGCTGTGGCAGCCCCCTCATCTATTACTGTCCGCCCTCCGTATCTGCTTGCTGATTTCTTGTGCAGTATTTCTTTGTTTGTTTTGTTTCGATTTGTGGATGGAGCAAAAACAATACCCGTGACATTAGCCGCTGGCGCTGAGGATTAAAATATCAACCAGGGCGGTTGTTCTACTGATTGTTTCTGGGTGCATTTGTCTGGCTAACTCTTCACTATGATTGTACGGTAAATTTTCATTGGAAAGCTATCTCATCCGATGTTCCCAGCAAAGCATGTCTTTTTTTTTTCCACCTTTACATCATAGGTTGTTGTGGAGTAGCGTTCTTAGATTATAGCAGGGAACAATGGTAACGAGTAACAATGATCACTCACACTGTAACGAGTAACAATGATCGATCACTCACTCTGTAACGAGTAACAATGATCACTCACTCTGTAACGAGTAACAATGATCACTCACTCACTCTGTAACTACTCTGCTATCCAGCCAAAGGCCGTGGGAGTTGTGACGCCATTGACATGTATCCTTCACCCAGACTCACACCTTCCGCTGGGAGCAGAGTTGTTGTTTCTGCAGCCACGTCCGGGGGAATGGATACTACCTGAACGTCACGTCGCCTCCAACACGCAGGACAAAGGCGCCACTCCAAGTCCAAAAGTGACAGTGCCATCATCGCAAAGTCCAAACGAAATAATGCAAAAGGCGAGAGCTCGCCGGCAGAATGTACTGCAATCCTGCAGGCGATGATATGTTTACTCCACTACTAGGGACAGTACTACTACTACCCAACCACCCTGAGTCTACTCGTGCAATGACCAGACGTGCTGAGTGGTGAATGATTTATTATTTTCAGTTGAGCGAAAGCGAATGATGAGTGAGTGAAGAGTGCGTTCCTGTTGCTTTTGGCCGGCGCACAAAACAATCGACGGCAGCTCGATCGCACACTCCACACTCCACTCACGAGCTTCGATCCTCGTCCATGGCAGCCGCCGCCGCCGCCACCTGCCTCCCTCTCTTCCTCCTCCTCCTTTCACTACTGATCGCTGCCTCAACCTCGCCGTCTTCGGCAGCCGCACCATCAGCGGCAGAGACGCCGCAAGAGCTCCTGCTCGACTTCAAGGCGTCCCTGCAGGACCCATCGGGCGCGCTCTCCTCCTGGTCGCGCGCCACGCCCTACTGCAACTGGCCGCACGTCACCTGCGCCAGCACCACCGCCGCCGCGAACGCGACCGTCTCCGTCTCCCTCTCCCTGCAGGGCCTCGGCCTCTCCGGCGAGCTGTCCGCCGCCTCGCTCTGCCGCGTGCCGGGCCTCGTCGCGCTGAGCCTCGCGTCCAACGGCTTCAACCAGACCATCCCGCTGGAGCTGTCGCGGTGCGCCTCGCTGGCCGCGCTCAACCTCAGCGCGGGCGCCTTCTGGGGCCCGCTCCCCGAGCAGCTCGCGCTGCTCACCTCGCTCGTGTCGCTCGACCTCAGCCGCAACAGCATCGAGGGGCAGGTGCCCGCCGGCCTCGCCGCGCTCGGCGGCGGCCTCCAGGTGCTCGACCTCGGGGGCAACCTGCTCTCCGGCGTGCTCCACCCGGCGCTGCTCCGCAACCTCACCGGCCTGCACCTCCTGGACCTGTCCAGGAACCAGTTCCTCGAGTCCGAGCTGCCGCGGGAGATCGGCGAGATGAGCAGCCTCAGGTGGCTGTTCCTGCAGGGCTCGGGGTTCAGCGGCGTCATCCCGGAATCCTTCCTCGGCCTGGAGCAGCTGGAGGTTCTCGATCTGTCCATGAACAACCTGGCCGGAGTCGTGCCTCCCGGGTTCGGCGGCAAATTTCAGAAGCTGATGACTCTGGATTTGTCACAGAACGGTCTGTCTGGGCCGTTCCCGGAGGAGATCGCTAGGTGTTCGATGCTTCGGAGGTTCGAGGTTCACGACAACGCCTTCACCGGGGAGCTCCCCGCCGGGCTCTGGTCGCTGCCGGACCTGCGCGTGATACGGGCCCAGAACAACCGGTTCACCGGCCGGTTACCCGAGTTCCCCAGCGGCCAGTCTCGGCTCGAGCAGGTTCAGGTTGACAACAACAGCTTCTCCGGCGGGATACCTCAGAGCATCGGCCAGGTCCGCACCATGTACCGCTTCTCCGCCTCCCTAAACGCGCTCAACGGCAGCTTGCCGGACAACCTCTGCGACTCCCCCGCGATGAGCATCATCAACATCTCCCGCAACGCGCTCTCCGGCACGATCCCGGTGTTCAAGAACTGCAGGAGGCTGGTGTCGCTGTACCTGGCCGGCAATGGCTTCACCGGGCCGATACCGGCGTCCCTCGGAGACTTGCAGGTGTTGACGTACATCGACCTGTCCAGCAACGCCCTCACCGGCGCCATTCCGACGGAGCTCCAGAACCTGAAGCTCGCCCTGCTGAACGTCTCGTACAACCAGCTCTTCGGCCGCGTGCCGCCATCTCTCATCTCCGAGCTTCCTGCCGTGTTCCTCCAGGGGAACCCGGGGCTGTGCGGCCCGGGACTGCCGAAAGACTGCGATGCGCCATCGCGGAAGCGTCAAGGACTGGCGGTGGCCGCAACAGTGGCGTCGTTTCTCACCGGCGTGGCGCTGCTCGCCGTCGGAGCATTTGCGGTCTGCAAGAGGTTACACGGCGGCGAGTCCTCCTCCTCCCCGTGGAAGCTTGTGCTCTTTCACCCTGTCAAGATCACCGGAGACGAACTGCTCGCTGGATTCCACGACAAGAACATCATCGGCAGGGGTGCCTTTGGAAGAGTTTACCTGATCGAGCTCCAAGACGGGCAAAACGTTGCGGTGAAGAGGCTGCTGAATTCATCAGGCAAGCTAACATTCAGAGTAGTCAAGAACGAGATGAAAGCGCTCGCGAAAATCCGGCACAAGAACATCGCCAAGATGCTGGGATTCTTCTACTCGGAGGGCGAGGTCAGCATCATATATGATTACTTGCAGAGTGGAAGCTTGCAGGATCTCATCTGCGCGCCGAAATTCACGATCTGCTGGAAGGACCGGATGAGGATCGCTCTGGGAGTAGCTCAAGGGCTGGCGCACCTTCACCATGATCATGCTCCTCAAGTGCTGCATAGAGACCTCAAGTCGAGCAATGTGCTGCTCGGTGATGAATTCGAGCCCAGGGTTACCGGATTTGGGATTGATCGTGTTGTCGGGGAGACGGCGTACCAGTCTTCCATGTCTTCGGATCTGAATTACATGTGCTACATTGCACCAGGTATGCTTTTTTGCAGTTCAGTTGATGCACTCAGATTGCAATGCTCGCACGTGCAGCTCCATATGCCAGAAGCATTTATTTATGTGTTTTTAGCTCAACATTTTGGCTTTGACTGAATGTATAAATAAACACGAAAGAAAACCAGCAGTAAACAGATTTCACTGAAGTTGTTCTGCTCCTTTTTTTTTTTCTGAAACCAGAGCAAAACTGCAGCAAGAAACCAACGCACCTCATGGACGTGTACAGCTTCGGGGTCATCCTACTGGAGCTGGTCACCGGAAAGCCAGCTGAGCAGCCGGCGTCCGACGACGGCTCCGTCGACATCGTCAAGTGGGTGCGGCGGCGGGCAAACGTGACTCACGGAGTGTCGCAGATACTTGACCCCAGCATCGCCAGCGCAGCGGCGCACGAGGGGATGCTGGCCACTCTCGAGCTCGCTCTGCGCTGCACGTCGGTGATGCCCGATCAGAGACCGGCCATGGATGAGGTTGCCCGGTCGCTGCAGGCACTATGTTTCAGCGTTCATCCACAGACGCCGCTGGAGCCATGAATGGCACTGGTAGCGGCGTAGCGCAAGGGTTCACAGCATCTATTCGTATTGCATAGCCCTTTCTTCTTGTATACATACATGGCAATAGGAAGTGAGGATGCAGGCATAATAAAGAGAAATAAAGGATCAGCGTGATCTCAAAGCATTTTCTGCAACAAGATTTAGATTAAAAAGAACCAGCGGGCACCCAAGGAACTGATAATACCAATTTCTGGCGGAATCATGAAACGAAAATACTCCTAGTTTTTAATAGGGGAGATAACAGTATAACTAAAAGCCATAAATAGATTCAAATAGTTTGCAGGCACCATGTACCTTGTGACTGACACTCGAGTATAAATAAAAGTGGCAGGTTCAGGCCACAAACATGACAAGTATAAATAAATACGGGCCTTGAATGTTTCAATACTTGCAGCAATCTGGTTAAGGATCTGATTATTTTACTCCCGTAGACCCTGGATTGCACTGTCGAGTGTCCACAACAGGTGCTGATTCAGAGTGCAATGAGAACTATTACAGGTAGGATAACACACTTGTAAAGGTATGCACACAAGGAAAGTTCACATTTTCATTACCATTAATATGCTTCTGCAGAATGAATGAATAGAAATGAACTTTTAATGGAAGGAACAAGACCAGCATTTGTTAGACGAATGCAGTTACATAATGGACATTTTATATCAGTCCATCACAAGGAATATATATGAATATGAATCTTGACAGAAAACAAAAACAAGACTTTGTATGCCATAATTATACATTGCAACATTAATAAACCCCAAAGCTTCTTTCTGCAACATCTTCCTTGAAGATTTTACCGAAGCACAATGAAAAACTAAGAGCGCTAGCAAAAGTTGCACAAGCTAGCAGGTTCGTTGACTTCATGTGAGTGACCTTTCAGAACTATAATATAATCCAACCTACCTTTAACGCAGCAAGTCACACTTACACTTCCTCGTCCAGTTGTTCATGTCCAGTATCAGATAGCAATTATAATTTATAAGCTTCCAATATCAGAAAGCAATTATAATAAGCTCGTCACAATGAAATAACAGTAAAGCATTGCCACCTGCCAGCGTATTTCCACTATAACATGTTTCCAAGAAAATATGCTAATGGATCCACAATTCTACATAAAAAAATGTTTTGGATGAAGGTGTTGCTACTTGCTTGTGTTTTGTCATAGTTTGTTCTCATGGTTGTATCAGGATCAAGAATACAAGCAAATGAAGTATGGTTAATCCAGGAAATCATCACCTTCTACTTAAACCATAGTAAGAATATGTTCAAACAAATAGGTAAAAAGAACCAGTGGAACATTTTGTTTAGGCAGCACAGAAACTGATAATAGAATTCAGTACATTACCAATGCCCAGATATTACATAATCCATCAAATTATTTCAACACAACATCATGAAAATTAATTAAACATAAAAAGGAGACAATAATTATTCGGTTACCTCAACAGTTCAGAGCATCTATCACAGCATAGCACTTGCTTCTTGCATATAGCAGTGCACTTGGTGTGTGTAAGCAAACAGAATATATAAAGAGAAATAAAGGATCAGTGCAATCTCAAAGCTTATTCTGCAACAAGATTTTTAGATAAAAAGAGAGAGCAAGCACCACAGAAACCAGTAATAAAATTCAGAACATTACCAACACCAAACATATTACATAATCCATTGAGTTATTTCAACACAACAACATGAAAATTGAGTATAGAAAGACAATAATTATTATCCGGTTACATCGAATAAGCATACAAACATTATAGAGGCTACAGGCAAGTAAACAAACTGAACATTATTTCAGGAAACAGGCTACACATGAGGAAGTTCCTCAGCCTTCTCTGCAAGATTTTGCTTCGCCTTGAAATCAAGCTCTGACTCCCAAGACCAAAGCAATAAACTCAATTTCCACCAAGATGCTTGGTGTTCCTCACTATGTCGCTGAGAAGTTCAGCGACGCAATCATTCTTCCATGTCTGCAAGATCTGCTCGTGCTCTTGCTCGAGTCTGATAAACTTTTCTTCCTCCACTGCTGCTGCTGACGCTAGTGTTGTAGCAGTTGTTGATGCTCATTACATCGCTCAAGAAGTACCAGCAGATTGTGCTATGCGGATGCCCAGGTAAAAAGCCAACCGGAGGAGCCCTGCACGGCGTGGACCTCCCAGATTCCATGTCAAAAACCATGCCTTGATCCCTACCACGCCCACCAATCCAGTATACACAGTTGCCCTTCAGTCCTGGCACACCCTCTGCATACATTGACACTGCATTGTTCCTTCCCACAAAAAGCGAGTGACCTCCCAGGTCCTTCACCACATCCCAGAAAGGCTGCCGTCGAGGATAGTACCTAAGCACCAATATCTCATTTTCCGCGACGCGACGCTGACCTCCTGCAGGCAGCTGCAGAGTAACAGTGCAGCTTGCGTTCCTCCAAACTTGGTACAGATTGCCCTCACAGAACACCAAGTTCTTCGCACTAGTGAACGACGACACAGTGTCATAAGGTGGAGCAAAGACAGTGGCAGGGTTGAATGGGAGGTTGGCCTCAGACAACAAGGGCTCAACAGTGGCTGGCGCATTTAGGTGCGGTCCTTGCGATTCAGGTGGAACTTTCTTATAGGATGGGATGAATGTCTCTGCACAGAACGTTACCCTCAGTGGAATAGTTGGATCCTGATCTCTTGTTCGGGCCTGTTCATAGCGCAACATCCGGAAATTGCGCTGATGTTGCCATCGCAGTGGGCGGAAATTGATGCGTTCAGTAGGCTGTGGTGGCTGGAGAACAGAGAACTCTGGCTCCGAGGGCCCTGCTTCATCGGCGTTGGCAGGCTTCCGGCGCCGGCGCTCAGGGAGACGGAGCACATGCACGTCCCCGCACTTGGTGAGGCAGTAGACCTTACCTTTGTCGGTGTAAACGACGTCGGTGAGCTGGTCCCCGCTGGTGAGGCGGACGGGTTCCATGATGGCCCACCTCCTGGCACCGGCGGTGACGTACGCGATCCGGTCGATGTCGCAGATTGCCGCGGCGGCGAAGTCGTCCTTGGCGGGACTCGGGGTGAAGACGACCTTGGAAACCCAGCGGCTCTCGTAGATGAGCGGCGGGAGGACGATCTCCACGGCGGCGATGGGGTTGAGGAGCACGAAGACGGTCTGGCCGCTGAAGAGGACGATGGAGAGCGCGAGCCAGCCGTTGCTGGAGCCGACGCAGCGGCTCCCCGAGACGATGGCGGTGAGCTCGAAGGACCTCCGCGTGGGGAGGGAGGCGGCGTAGGGGCACCAGCGGGCGTCGTCGGCGACCACGAGGAGCGCGGGCGACGGCGGCGCGAGCGCGCAGCGCCACGCCGTGCAGGCGCCCCGCGCGCTTGCATACCATTTGAGGTCGAGCCGGTCTCCGATGCGGCAGAGGAGATCTGGCGGCAGGTCAGCCCAGCGCCGGAACGGCGCCATGGCGACCGGCGGATTCGGGGTGCTAGGGTTTGGGGAGGACGGATGCAAGCGATTCCCCTGTTGGGGAATTTTACGATCCATTGTTTGGGGCTTCGGGTGGGGATTTTACGAAGGGGCCCTCTCGGTTCCGATGCGTTTGCGGAACGGTCCAAGAGAAGGAATGGGAACCGCTTTCCCAGGCAGATAGCCCAGCTGTGATCCTTAGCCCAATAAGGCCCAGTTCGGGAACGAGGTAAGAACTGTTTTTAGGGCTCGTTTAGTAGTTGTTTTGGATCCTAGAAACATTCTAGCTCTCCTTACAAACGTTTCTTGATCACATTCCTTAAAAACGTTTGCTAGGGATCTAAATTTGGATTTTTCTTGAAATAAAATTAGGAGGAGAATCAGAATCAGGCAAAACACCCTTTTGGTGATTCTCCCTTTAGTGTAAAAAATGAGAATCATTTCGGGTGATTATTGGTGAAACGTTTCACGTTTTAGCATGTTTGGCAGGTATTCTGGAGATTCAAGTGAGAATCTAAGGGCCAATTTGGTAGGGCTCCCAACCTAATTCCACTTATTCTAACTCCAGCTCCTCGCTGCTTGTCCTCCCTCGCGCTCCAAGCTCGAAGAGGCATCATTTGGTAGAGCTCTCACAACAACTTCAGTTCCTAATCCGGCAAAGGAAGAGGATGGCGAGCTGGATCTCAGCAATGGCAACTAGTAGGCTTGGTGGTGACGGCAAGCGCGGGCTTGGAGGCGACAGTGACGCCAAGCGTAGGTTCGAAGGCGACGATAGAAACGAGCTCGAATGTCACGGCGAGATCAAGAGGGCATCTCGACGGTGGTAGAGGTGGAGGAAAGTAGGCTTGATCTTGAAGACAGTGGCTAGATCTCGGCAAGCGACTAAAGTTGCTGTTTCCATTTTTATTGAATTTCAAGAAGACGACAGTGATAGTGGCCACGGGCTTGGAGGCCGATGATGACAAGTGCAGGCTCGAAGGCGATGGCGGGCGTGGGTCTCGGAGACCACAACGATGGTGGTGTGAGGGGAGGGACGAGGGGAGTGGAGTGGATCAGTGGGGAGTAGATTTTTTTCTTCTCCCCATCCACAGTGCAAAAATGATGGAGCAGTGGGAGATAGAGCAACGCGCGCGGGGGCGTTCATGGAGCACAGCGGTAGGAGTGGTGTCAAACTTGGCCTAAAATGATTTGGGCATCCAAACCCAAACCAGAAATGTTTATGGCATCCAAAATTCCAAACGCGCCCTGCAAACATATAGAAAAGCCACCATAGCACTGCAACGTACGTATGAAAAAGTGCTATGTGCGTGCACGGAGAAAAATGTTTGGGAAACTCACTTGCGACTTTGCTTCTCAAAGCTAGATGTATATGAAGTATATTGCATAGTAATAAAACAGTAAACAAGATTTTCCCCCTTTTTTAGGGTGGTGTTTTTTTTTCACGAGCGTGTCTTAGCGACATGTATTTCATTAAGCAGAAGCAGAGTTTGACTGGTTACAACATCCCTAGATAATCCATAGATTACCGTGAAAGGATGAAGCCAACAAGACCCAAATAAACCTAATTTAAATTATATTACATGAACGTTGAGCAACCAATTGGGCAGGTGCCAACGAGACTAGCAAGCCACCTCGAACATACGCTCGAACCTTGCCATGTCGAACTTCATAAGCTCTCGAAGTACGGCTCTTTTTGCAGAGTCGAGCAGGCCCTGGAATGTCTGCAGGAAGTCTGCCACTACCTGAGTATCCGACGACTGTGAGGCGGTGGGTTCCCACTTAGACACAAGCACCTTTTGCGCTTGAAGGGTGGCGTTAAGGGCCCGAGAGGCACCCTTTACCGCGCAGACGTGTGCTACGACGGATGGTGACCAACGATGGAGAGCGACGGGTTCGATGTCGGGTGGCGCCTTGAGGATGGGAGTCTTCAGCGGGGCGGAGACGCGTCTAGCAAACTCCCTGGAGAGGGTGGAAGGAGAAATGTTGTCGTCGTCCGGTTGCCGATCACCACCATCCACCCCCGGCGCCTCAGTATCCGTGAAGCTGAGCTGAACCATCCGTGGTGGCGAACGGGTGTCCGCCAACGATCCCTGAACCTCCAGAGAGGCCGCTGTTGGAGTAGACGGGCGCCCAAACGCTGGAGCACCCGCCGATCGACTCGCGACGAGCGTGGCAGCGAGCTCATCGAGCATCGGGTCGACCCATATGGAGGCCCAGTGCCATCGCACAGCGCCACCGTGAGCGGATCAGACTCGGGAGCAACATGCGGCAGTAGAAGAAGCGGCGTTGTCAGTCACGACAATATTGATCTCCCTTGGTAGCTTGCTCCGGCGCCGTCGGTGTCATTGACGGGAGCCGTTGGTGCCCCTCACAGCCACCTGTGCGGCTCCATCCGAGCCACCATGTGGCGCGTGTCGAGAGGGCCGTGAGCCGCTACCCCCTGCCTCTAACGCCGACGCCGCGGCACGCCTGGGCCACTTGCAGTCCCTAGCGAGGTGACAGTAGCCGTGGCAGTGTAGACAACGCCGTGGCAACTAGCACGTCGCTACTCGATGTGAGTAGGAAAGGCAGTTGAAATATCTGCCATGTAGCTTTGTCGGGATCTCCCGGGCCTGCGAAAGCAGCTTCTCGATCGAGGCGGCCGCCGATCATGTCTCCTACCGTTGGAGAATCTCACGCACCCATCAGCATTGGGGTGGAGACCCGTCCGCGACGTCCAAGGCGTTGGCGGACGGGGACGCTGCCATCCATAGGCCGAGCAGGCAGGCCGTGCACCAGCGAGGGCACGACCGGCTGCGTCTCCTCGGCCTTCACCCATGTCCATGCCGCCCGGCATCGGTGTTGCCTTAGGCCCCCAACCACTACTGATCGAGGCTAGGCGCGCGGCGGGGACGCCGATGCAGGCTTCGCTTGACGAAGAACGATGTCGAGGTAGGTTGTGGAATGGTCATTGTCGGACTCCTCGTTGTCGTCGTCCGCCCACCGACACCTCTTTGTGCGCCCTCTGGAGGTGGGACCTGGGTAGAACGGGGTCGCATCCGGCGAGAGAGAGGAGGAGCGGGGGGGGCGGTGGCTCCTCGGGGGCGCCCATGGGCCTAGAAGGCCTAGACTTGGTGAGGTCGCTGGTAGCGGCAGCTGCAGCGCACCTGGCACCGGCCGGCAGCGGCGACGTTTGGTGGGGCGCCCCGGACTATGTTAGCGGTGACATAGGCTCCGGCTCCTGCGGCGAGCAACACTTGTGCGGGCTGCCACCACCGGCTCTGGTGTCAAGGCCATGCCGCGGGGTAGTGGCGGTGCGCGAGGGGGATGAAGGGTCGGTGGAGTCGGTGGAGGTACCCGCCATCGCCGGAGCCAAAGCCGGCGATAGGGGCGGCAGCGTAGAGGGGCCGCGACGCTGTGAAGTAGCGGGGGAGGTACGCGCCAGCTCCAAATGCGGGCGGTGTCAGGGACACCTGGGCACCGCGCATGGCTCGAGGGCGGTGGATCTAGAGGGGGTAGGGGAGGGGGAGGTGGGCGGTGGTGCCGGGGCGGTGGTCGCCGGCGGTGGAGGCAGGCATGGAGCCGCTGGGCTGGGGCTGCAGTGATCAGCTTCGACTCTAGGCACGGCTAGGAAGGGTCGTGGGTGGCAGATGGGGTCGGGGAGGGGGAGAGGGAGGTGGGCAAGGTGGAGGGGGCCACCAAAGCCGAGAACGCGGCCGACGGCGGTAGCGGGTTGGCGGATGGGTGGTGGCCTTGAACTCAATGACAAGTATTGTGTCTTAGTTGAAAAGCACAACAAACTTGAGAAGCAATATAGCCTTCTACGCGAGAGCACCCCACCTCCCTCCAACACAAATGACATTTCTATTCCCTCCACTAGCAAAGGATGTGGAAAATGCTATGATCTTGACTTAAATATTTATTCCACTAACCTTGCAAACTTGGAGGTTGTGAAAAAGAAGATTGCTAGGCTCAATGCTATGTTAGGAAAAAGGAGCATAGAAGGCAAGAAACCTACTGGTGGCAAAGGTGAAAAACCAAAGAGGCCAAAATACAAAGATGGAAGAAATCCACGCATCAAAGATGGGCTTGGGCACACTCATGGAGGTAAAACCAATGGGAGAAAGGTAATCAATGGATATGAGTGTGTTCAGTTCGTGAGCAAAGGGCAGGAAGGTACAGATAGATCTGCACAGATGGTGGCACAAAGCCAGCCCAGAGCAGCACCGCGGCCTATGGGCGGCAGTGCCGCCCCCACACAGAAAAGGGAAGACCACCTCCTCCTCCTCTGCTCATGTCCAGCCCAAGAAGAAGGTGTCTCATCCAGAGCAGGTTGTCCAAAAACCAAAAAAATCTATCTGGGTCACTCTAAATAGATATGCTTATCAACCAAAGGCAAAAACACCTCCTCAATGTTTGGATTCTAACTTTGTTTTGCAGCACAACAGCAAGGGGGAGGTGTTTGCCAAGTTTGTAGGCAATGGTCGAAATGTTTATAATAATGCTTTCATTTAGGTTCCTAAAGTTCTTGTGACTAACATGCAAGGCCCCAAGAATATTTGGGGACCTAAAACTAGGAACTAAACTTGCTTTGCAGGCATACTCCTCCGGTGGGTCAAGTTGGGTGCTTGACAGCGGCTGTACAAATCATATGACCGGAGAAAGGAGTATGTTCTCATCATATTCCCCAACTACAAATTTAGATGAGAATATCATATTTGGTGATAATTCAAAAGGAGATGTGATTGGACTTGGTAAAGTAGCTATTACACTTGATCATTCAATTACAAATGTCTTACATGTTGATTCCTTGAAATACAATCTGCTATCCGTTTCTCAATTATGTGAGATGGGCTACAATTGTCTTTTTACGGATAAGGGTGTGGAAGTCTCTAGGAGGAAGGATTTCTCTATTGTCTTTATGGGTCACCTCAAGAACAAGCTTTACCTAGTTGATTTTAGCAAAGGAAAGCTAAGCTTGAGACCTGTTTAGTGGCAAAATCTAGCATGGGTTGGCTATGGCATCGCCGACTAGCTCATGTTGGGATGAGAAACTTGGCCAAACTCCTAAAAGACAACCACATCCTTGGACTAACCAATATTCAATTTGAGAAAGACATGATTTGTAGTGCTTGTCAAGCCAGAAAGCAAGTAGGTGTACCTCACCCACCAAAGAGCATCATGACCACCACACAACCATTGGAGTTGATTCACATGGATCTCTTTGGACCGGTCGCCTACATTAGCATTGGGGGTAACAAATATGGTCTAGTTATTATTGATGATTATTCTCGGTTCACTTGGGTGTTCTTTGTTTATGATAAGTCCCAGGCGCAAGAGAAAGTCAAGATATTTGTGAGAAGGACACAAAGGGAGTTCGGTCGTCCTATCAAGAAGATAAGAAGTGACAATGGGACCGAATTCAAAAACACTCTAGTTGAAGAGTTTCTTGATGATGAGGGCATCAAGCATGAGTTTTCAACTCCTTACACCCCTCAACAAAATGGTGTAGTAGAGAGAAAGAATCGTACACTTCTTGATATGGCAAGGACAATGCTAGATGAATACAAGACATCGGACCTCTTTTAGAGTGACGCCGTCAACACCGCTTGCCATGCCATCAACCGCCTCTACTTACACAAGAAACTCAAGAAGACTTCATATGAGCTTCTAACCGGTAACAAATCAAAGGTGTCATACTTTAGAGTGTTTGAGTGCAAGTGTTTTATACTTAACAAAAGACCCAAAACCTCTAAATTTGCACCTAAAGTTGATGAAGACATTCTTCTTGGTTATGGATCAAATGAGCATGCCTATCATGTCTTCAACAAAACCATTGGTAGAGTTGAAGTCACGGTAGATGTGACATTTGATGAATCTAATGGCTCTCAAGTGGAGCAAGTTGATTCAAGTGTTGTAGGAAAGGAGGATCCACCATGTGAGTCAATCAAGCAAATGACTATAGGCGATATTAGGCCACAAGAAGATCAAGCCACTGATGATGAGGATTCCCATGCTGTTGCTGCACAAATTTCCGCTGACATACTCCATCGACAAGGGCAGCACTCACCTGCTGAACATCAGCAGGGCGGCAGTGCCGCCCCATCCACCTCAACAGCAGCTTCTTCAACTCCTACTTTACCACCTCAAGGACTCAACCTGGAGCCTATCTTTGAACAAGAAGAGGCTGGAGGTCTAGAAGAGGAATAGGGAGGTATTGAGCATCCAAGGCTACGTTAAACTATACAACGGGATCACCCCGTTGACAACATCCTTGGAAGCATTCGAAAGGGGGTAACAACTTGTTCACATTTAGCAAATTTTTGTCAATATTACTCGTTTGTTTCCTCTTTGGAACCTCTCAAGGTAGAACAAGCACTTGGAGATCTGGATTGGGTCTTGGCCATGCAAGAAGAGCTCAACAACTTTGAAAGAAATCATGTGTGGAAATTGGTGGAAAGGCTCAATACCAATGTCATTGGTACCAAGTGGATCTTATGCAACAAGCAAGATGAAAATGGCGTGGTGACAAGGAACAAGGCAATATTGGTGGCCCAAGGCTTCACTCAAGTAGAGGGCTTGGACTTTGAAGAAACATATGCACCGGTGGTAAGACTTGAAGCGATCCCAAGAGTGCATTCCTCAACGGGCCAATACAAGAGTTGGTGTATGTGGAACAGCCATCGAGATTTGAAGATCCCAAGTTCCCCAACCATGTTTATAAATTCAAAAAGGCGCTCTATGGGCTTAAGCAAGCACCAAGAGCATGGTATGAATGCCTTAAGAAATTCTTGCTCAAACAAGGCTTTAAAATAGGCAAAGCCACCCCTACACTCTTTACTCACAAAGTTGGAAATGATATATTTGTGTGCCAAATATATGTCGATGACATAATATTTGGTAGTACTAATCATGTGTATTGTGATGAGTTTAGTAGGATTATGACTAAGAGATTTGAGATGTCCATGATGGGTGAGCTAGAATTCTTCCTTGGATTTCAAATCAAGCAAATGAAGGAAGGGACGTTCATTAGCCAAACCAAGTACACCCATGATATGCTTAACAAGTTCGACATGGTGAATGCCAAGCCTATCAAAACTCCCATGCCAACTAATGGACATCTTGATCTAAATGAAGAAGGGAAAGCCATCGACATCAAGGTATATCGTTCCATGATCGGCTCTTTACTTTACTTATGTGCATCTAGGCCGGACATAATGCTTAGTGTGTGCATGTGTGCTAGATTTCAAGCTAACCTGAAAGAGTGCCATTTAATGGCTGTTAAAAGAATCTTGAGATATTTAGTACACACTCCTAACCTTGGCTTGTGGTATCCCAAGGGCTCCAAGTTCAATCTACTTGGCTATTCGGATTCCGATTATGCCGGTTGCAAGGTGGATAGAAAAAGCACTTCGGGGACATGTCAATTTCTTGGACGGTCCCTAATGTCTTAGAGTTCTAAGAAGCAAAATTGTATAGCTTTTTCCACCGCCGAGGCCGAGTATGTTGTAGCCGGTGCATGTTGTGCTCAACTACTTTGGATGAGGCAAACCCTTCATGATTTTGGATGTCAATTCACCAAAATCCCACTCTTGTGTGACAATGAAAGTGCCATAAAGCTTGCAAATAATCCCGTAAACCACTCAAGAACCAAACATATAGACATCCCACATCATTTCTTGAGAAACCACGAAACCAAAGGAGATATCGAAATTCGTCATGTGAGCACCGAAAAACAACTAGCCAATATCTTCACTAAGCCTCTTGATGAGTCAAGGTTTTGTGCTTTGTGTAGTGAGCTAAATATACTTGATTCTCGTAACTTGGTTTAAAATATAGCACACCTCTGTTTGACTGCCTAGTGAAGTAGGAAAATGATTTAAAAGGATATTATAGTGTGTTTCAAAATCATTTCAAAAGGCCAACTAAGTGTCGTGACCATTGTCTATATTGTTGATTGCTTACTGGTCATGATATTTAGAGAATATATATCCATATCTGAGGTGAAGGAGGTCAGAAAGTTTAAGCGTATTCTCTGCAAAATTGGTAGGGCGGCAGTGCCGCTCTATGAAAACTGGGCCGTTTTTAGCCGATTTTGGCTGGGTTGCGGGAACCGTTTTCTTCTACTTATTCCTTCTCTGGCCCCCGACCCAACTCTCTCCTTCTCTCCCAACCGACGCCGACATCCGTGCTCCTCTCTTCCTCTCTCTCAAGCACGCGCCGCCGCCGTTCCTCGCGACCTACCAACCCCAACAGTGCCGCCCCTGCAGCCGGCCTGGTCTCTTCATCGCTGGTCACTGCAGGAGGCTCTTGGCCGAGCTGTTTCTTCTCTTATCCCTCCACTCCAACGGTTTGAAAGAAAGGTGAAACCCTAACCCCATTCGATCTATGCAATGTGAAGTTTCTAATCATGGATTTTAGTTTTTAGGGGGAGTATGAAGGGTTTAGAAAGGTTTTTGATGGTTGGATCGAGTTGATTTTAGATTTCACTGGTTGGATGATTTTGGGTAGAGCGGCAATGCCGCCCTTAGGATCATTAATGGCACCCCTAGCAGATTCTAACTGCTATACTCAAGCTCATAAATCCGATGAATTTTATAATCGATTGGATTCATTTATCAAAAATTGTTTCTAAAATCCTTTATACTCAATCTTTCAAATTCATGGCTAGAGTTTCATGTATTCTTTACTTAGACTATGATTCTAAAATTGTGATGATGAATAGACACTATTGGAAATAGGATTTAACTAGAACGAGAAAGTTGAAAATGAAATAGTGAAGCAACCGAGGGCGGCAGTGCCAGCCTCAGGGGGCGGCAGTGCCGCCCTACCATGCTGATTCCAAATCTAGCAAAGCTTCCTGCTTCATCTTTAAAATTCTTTTTCTTGTTAAAACCTGCTTGCAGCTGTGTCTAACTCGTTGTCTTATACAATTTCTTATCTAGTCTCACTTAATTGCATAGATGGACCAAGGAAAAAGGAAGGTGTTGACAACCAAGCAAAAGGTCAAGAGAGGCAGGGGACAGGCGAGCTATACTCACAGAGACAGAAATCTTGATGAAGACCTTGCTGAAGAGGAAAATATTCAGAGAATGGGAAGAACCATTCGTGTGTGGCCTGATTCACCTTTACACCTTTCAGAGTTTGATAGTAGCTACATGAGAGATAACTCTGATAGGTTCGACCTCATTCCTCCCCATAATAGCGATGATCATAGAGTTGTTGATTATTCCATGAGTTGGAAGAAGACAGGTGAAGCCAGAGAGATTGATCCCTACTCCTCTAACAGATCAAATGGCATTGATTATAGATTTTGGAATGCTTTTCAATCTGATTTCTATGCTATTGCCATTCTATCTAAGTCAAAGGGCAAGATTAGCAAGATGCAGTATATTGACTTTGGTGACTTGGAGAGCAGAGATGATCATCAGTTTGCTATAGCAATCAAGACCTGTGACCGCTTTGAGATGACAGACATCATGAGTTTCAGGTATGATTGGAACAGGGAGATTCTTACTCAGTTTCATGCCACTTACTTTTGGAACAGGGAAATGGATGAGCTTCATTGGATGACTGATGGGTGACATTATTGCATTGATTTTGTCACCTTCTGTCGTATTCTTGGTTTTGGTCACATCCATAGGGGATATGAGAGGATACATAATAAGCGTCGTCTTGAGCCAATGGAAGTAAGCTTCATGTGGGAGGATCAAAATCTTGTAGTTCCTGATTGGTCAAGGACAAAGCTCAAGAGCTTCTATTACATCATGAACAATCTTTTCAGGATCACTCTCAACCCTAAAGATATTGCAACAGATTTAAATGGCTATATTACTAATATGTTGTCTAGGTTTCCCAACAGTGAAAAGTTTAATGTTCCAAGATTCATTTGGGTTGAGCTAGCATATGCCATGGATGATGGGAGATCTTTGCCCTATGCTCCTTACCTCATGTTTATGATTGAGAGAGTGACTGGCATGTGGTTTCCTAAGGATTGTGAGCATACTGTCTACAAGATCAAGAAAACCCATGGTGGCTTAGGGGGATTTGATTCAGCTACTCAGCACACTAGTTCTGGAGGACTTGGAGATAGTGGGGCAGCAAGCCTTCATCCTTCTAGAGCTACACAGAGAGATATTCCTGAGCCGTCCAGGGCTAGGGAACAAAAGAAGAAATCAAAGTGGGGAAAGATGAGTGCATGGATGAAGGCAATCTTTGCTCATTGTGCATATACTTCATAGACTATGTATTAGGATAGAATGGAGAATAGGGAAGCTATGAGGCATGCTAGGGAGATGGCAGGGCTGCCACCACTTCCACCAGTGCAGTCGCCACCTCGGTTCCCTGATTTGCCTCGCCTTTCTTCTTCTGATGAGGAGCAGGATCAGTCACATGAGTAGCCTAATGATTAGCAGCATGAGCACTCATATGAGCCATTCAGTCAGTACTATGGATACCCACAGGGGCAGCATTGGGAGGTTTGTGCTTGCCAACTCGTGTGGCAGCCTTGGGAGGTTTGTAACCTCATTCGAAAGCTAAGAAATCACCCCTCACTTTAAGAGTTCACTCTCTTGATTTGAGAACGAGGGTAAGACAAGCCTTTGTGGCAAGCTCAAGCCTTTTGTGGCTTCCTCAACAACGTGGACTTAGGCAAACCTTAGTGGTGAGCTGAACCACGGGATAAATCTTGTGTCTCATGTGCTTCATCTTTACTATACTTGCTGTTTATCTTATTGCTAGCTGTTGTTAGGGTTTAGTTGCTCGATTCGCTTTTGTGTGAAGTTTCTGTGGTACTGAGTCTTCGAACTAGATCTTGAATTTATATTGCAGGATTAAGCAGCTAGTGGGGTCAGGTTCATCTCTGTTAAATCTTAACTGTATTAGATTATTTTTCATAGAGCGGCAGTGCCGCCCTATAAGGCCGATAGTGCCGCCCTTTGTTCTAACAGAGTTTCAAATTGAATTTTTACAGGCCTATTCACCCTCCCTCTAGGCCTTCTTTATTTTTCAGTAGATCCTACAGCTGCCCCATCCCTAACCCAGTTGGGTGTTGTCTGCACGTGGCCGTGCACGCCGCCGTCATGTTGTCAATTATGACACTGCGACGCGCGGGCCACGCCGGTCGGACGCGCACGCGCCTATCGGCTAGCGCCGATGCGTGGGCCTCCCGATCTCACCGCTCACGTCCCACCAAGGCGAGGACGAGCCGAGCCCACCTGCCGTGCTCCATCTCTCTTTCTCTCTTTCTTCATCTATTTTCGGCCGTCGTCGAGTCGCGTCACGGTGAGCCAGAGAACAAGCACCTCTCATCAATTCCTCGTGCTCGTGTCTCTATCTTCATGCCCCCTCTCTAGACGCCTCCACCCTGCTTTGATTGTGGCTGAGCCAAGCTCCAATTTTGGAGCATTGCCCGCCGCTGTGCCGTTAAGACCCGCCCCGTGGCCAGCCTCCACCACTTCACCCCACACAAATTCCTCTGCACCACTAGCTCACCTTGGCTCCCTCTCCACCGTGCGCACACCGGTGGGAGCGCTACCGCCTCCCCGCCGCCGCTGATGTGGCTGTGTCCGTGTGGCTCATCGCCGTGCTCGTCGTGCGCACGTGGCCAACCTTGCTCAGGTAGTCACCGGCCGAATCACCACTTCGGGCGGGTTCACGGTGTGCCCCTGGTGCTTATCTCCTATCTCTACCATCCTGTTAGCACTGTGGCTCATCGAAACACGTTTGCCGCCGCTGCAGGTCACCTGCCGCCGGGGAGTGCCCTCTCTGCTTCACCCCCGTAAGTGCAACCACCGCCCATCATCGCACGTCAGCCCATAGGTGAGCATCGATCCCCCAGCTAGGTCCGCAAGGGTCCTGGGTGGCCGGCGTACCACCTAGTGCCATCGCTCACCAAGCGGAGCGCGCGGGGGAGGTCAGGGACCATGCCGTTGTAATGAGGAGAAAGTGCAAGGGTTCCGTTGAAAAATCGTTGTTTATAGAAATAGTACGTGTAGTGTTCACGCTATTGTCTGATAACGCGAGGGCATTTTTGCAAGAGTGCCAGCGCGCGCGCGGGCTCCCCGTCGTGGGTCGCCTCCGCGCGTGGGCCGCGGGCCGCGTTGGGCCAAAATGGGTTTATCTTTTTCAGGGAATATAGAAATAGCTTTTCATTTTAACGCTGAGCTGAACTTTGGTAATTAATATAAAATAATGTAGAAATCCAAAAATTATGAAACTAATTTTGTTAAGTTCCTAAAATTGTGCTCTATCTGTTAGTGTATTTAGTTCATATATATACTTGTTGATACTAGGAGGTATTAAATCATTTGAGAATGCTTAATATTATTAGGTTAAATATTATTGGAATTTTTGTGGTAAATTGATGCTAGCTTTAATCCTGAAATTTTTTATAGTAGCTATATTGTATTATTATGTGCCCACTGTAATTTTTGTAGCCCCAAAATAGACTATTTAATATGGTAGCTAAATACCCATTAAGGCTAAAGAAATAATGGCATGATATTGGTTTATAAAAGTTAAGCACTTGTGGGGTGAGCTTGAAACCTATTTGGTAGATATAATGATTAGCTTAGTATCTTAGTCATTAGAACTAGCTTAGTAGCTTAGCATGTGTATTCTTATTTTAAGAGTTGTTGTTGCCAAAATACTAAGTGTTGCATCATCATTGCATGCATGTAGAGAACGGGTTGGTAGAGTTCGTCTTCGCCGGGGAGCAGGAGTACGAAGAGGTGATCGAGGAGTATGAGGAGGAGGTCCTCGTGCAAGAGGAGGTCTCGGAGCCATCACTGATTGACTTAGCTGACAATCCGCTGGCCAAGGTAAGCCTCGGTGCATAACCCTTATTTTGAATAGTCACTGGATATATATATGTGATGTGCATTTACGTTACAGGATTTATATTAAAACTACATACATAGATAAACTTACCTATGAGTTCTACTAGCATAGATCGAGTAGCTACTATGCTTAGGCTATCGGTAGCATGAGTAACATACTGTTACTCACAATAGGCAATTATTATTATTACTCTCATGATAAAATATTAAAAAAAAATGGAGACCTAGTAGGGACATGGTACGGGTATTGGTGGGTGTAATAGGTTGTGTCCTGCGTCAACGGGGCATAGCTTGGTTACACTATTTTTTCTGTTCGTGTCGGTTAAGGACCGTCCGTTGCATTAGATTCTAGTCAGGTCACAGACTTATTATCCTGAGCACATACTTGCTTATGGGAGCGGGAAGGCTCGTTGCTCTCTTGTCGTGGGTTTTGGCTCTTTTCGGACCGACTGATTGGAGGCGGGGATGGTGGAGGTCTAAGCACCACACTGAGTCCAGGACTCAGGTGTGGGAGCTTGGAGTCCAAGTTTAGACGGGGACCTGGACCCCTTGATAGGAGAGTGGTGGGTTGGTCTTGTTTGTGCTTGGGATATAAGCGGGGTGTGTGTTTCAGGGTACCCAGCTGGGATATATTGGTTCGCGAATCACCGTGTGATACGGTATGACTTGTCTACGATCTAGCATCATAGTAAGAACTGGAAGATAAAAGATGGTGAAATGGATCTGATCACTCAACTCTTGCTTGAAAGTAGAACATGTGCTTACATAGAATTGTTAGCTAATGAACTAATCATGACTACTAATAAAACACATACATATGGATTCACTACTAGTAATGCTTTTCGTAAAAAGGAAATCCAGCAAACCATAGAGCTTATCATATCCTTTGGAGTCAGGAAGTTATTCCCACTAGTCAGGTAAGTCTTATGAGTACGTTGTGTACTCAGGGTTTATTTACCCCCATTGCAGGTGCAGCTTGAGGGTGGCTGTTGTGTGGAGGATTCTTCTGGTGGGCACAGACAGATCCTTGTATCTTATCATTAGATGTTTATTTCATTTTCGCTGTTTAAATTCCGTACTCTGAACTAGGTATTGTAATAATGTATTTCCAAGAACTCTTGTTGTATAAAATGGATTAAGTATTGTAAACTCGTTCTCATTATTGGATCCTGGATGAAAAACGTGGATTGTTCGAGTTCTCTCTTAGGGTGTGCTTGACGGAGCCATCCGATGTAGCTCACTTTCGGGATGCTTAGTCTCTAGTGAAAGACGAGTGCCTTCGAAAGCGTGCTATTTTGGGTGGTTTTGCCACATTGTCTCTCTTCACCGCGGCGCCGGCTCTCTCTCCCACTCTCACCCGGAACCACGACGGCCCGAGAGAGCAGCGTGGTGGCGCCGCCGTGGCGCACTTCGCCGGTGCACGCGTGCGGCTTCATCCACGTGCGGCGCCGTCGAGCGGCACCGCAGTGGTGCACTTTGTGCCCCACACGCGCTGCGGTGGAGCACGACCCCAAACCCTAGATCTTACCGGTGCCACCGTCAAGCGGTCCTGTGATGGTGCCCTCGGTCGGGCTCGCACGCACGACGACGAGCGTGGCTCGGCTTCTCCTCGCGCGTCGACGAGGCAGCGACGGAGCTCCTTCCCACGCGACGGCGGTGGTGACGCGCGACGGAGAGTCCGGGTAGGTCCTCCCCTCCTTCGTCCTTACTCTAGGGTTAGGGTTAGGGATTTGGGTTGGGGTCTGATCCGTTTCTTCAAATCGAATCCCCTTTCTATTTCTTGTTCTGATCTACTCCAAAAGCTAAATCTATGCCTAGTTAGGCTCTGATACCTTTGTTAAAAATTACAGGATCACTAGCTATAAATCTAGCATATAGAACTGACATTTGATTGAATATCATACCCTAGAACATGCTAGTGCGAGAAACAGAGAGAGAGAGAGAGTGAGAGGTTGTAGAGGAGCAAACCATCGACCGCCTTCGTAGAAGACGAGCTGGCCATCACGATGCTTCTGCTGAGGCGGTGAAGTCCGGCGGTGAAGTCGTGGACGCTGTAGCGGTGGTGCAGAGGCGACGGTGAAGCCGGTGGCGGCGCTTTTCGTCGCTGGCAGCACCCCCTCTCTAGATCGGTTAGGGTTAGGATGTAGGTGGGGTGTCTGGCGGCTCAGGGAAACCTCGTGCCTTGTGCCCCGACCACCACCTCTCTTTGTATGGCGCTGTGCGACGGGGGCCCACCAACCATAGTTAGGGTTGGGCGCCCCTGATTAGGGCGCGGATCAAGGTCCAATTGACCGTTGGACCAAATTGGTGGGATCAATCTAACAGATCCATGGTGAGCGTGGGCACTCACGCCGGCGTGGGGATTAGCTGAGGTTTTATGTAGGAAAAAGTGGCTTTTTTACTGGGCCGTGGGGCGGGCTGGTGGGAGTCCACGCGGTCCCCAACGTGGAGCAGCCCGCGAGTCAGCATCAAGTTGCATCGGATCAGATGAGAGTCAAAATAGGAAAGGACACCTGAAGTCCTGAAACTTTGGAGCATACTTATAAACTGCTCCAAATCTGAATTCTCCCGTAGCCCTTAGCCTAGCTCGAGAGATTACCTGCCGTCCTCGGAAATCCGATCCAAGGTTGTCACCACGGCGTTGTTCGGTCCTTGGGCGGACATTCACCCGGAGCTCATTGCCCTCATCGGCAACGGCCTCCGCCTGCTAGAATTCTATTGTTGCGCCCGCGGCGTCTGCACGGTGTGGCGCGCCGCCCTCCCGCCGCCAATCGCTTCGCTTATCACCGTCACTGTCCCACCACCCGGTGCATCTTCCCTCTACTGACACTTCCCGGAGGTGTTCGCCCTGTTCCTGCCGGTGGAGCGATTGTTCCCCCACCACGTTTCGATGTGGCAGCCTCTGCGTCGGCTCGAGCAACGGTTGGTTGGCTATCAACGCTCGCTCCTGCAGCTTGGGGATCTGTTCTGAGGCCTTGTTCGCTTTGCTGAAAAGTTAGGCTGAAAAATACTGTTCGCTGATTTGTTGTGAGAGAAAAACACTATATCATGGCTGATAAGCCGGACTGATAATGTCCGGAGACCTGAATTTAATATAGTTCAATCCCTTTTTTTAAAAAAAATATAAAAATGCCAGTAAACGCTTTGGTGTCCCAGTTTCGTGCCTTCCGGGTCCGGGCTTCTCCTCGCTATGGGCCTGCACTGCCTCTATGGTTCTATTGGTCTCGCGGACTAGTCCAGCCAGTGCGGTGTTCGTTCTCCATCGACCTCCCGGGCGTGCTCGCCATGGATGACCCGGAGGCCTGAGCCCTCGATCTCCCGCACCCGCATCCGCGCCATCGTTGGCGCGGGGCCGCATCCGAGCATGTGGTCGTCGCAGGCCGCAAGCAGGGCCGCGGCGCGTTCGTGTTCCTCGCGGTCAGCGACGGCTCCTGTGCCCCGCCGCCCTCCAGGCCGTGTCCGAGGCTGGGGTAATGCGCGGCGCACCGCTCGCGCGCCTCACGTCCATGGGTACCTCCGTGCTTCTCGAGCTCCATGTCGATAGGGTAATGGAGGTTGGGGAGGTGGACGACGCTGCGCAAGAGCATGACAGCCCGAGAATTTCAGGGACCAACACGGTATAAAGTCACTCGCTTTCTCAATTAATTCGTTTGCTTAATTCATCATCACAGACGGACATACCTCAAGTGTACTCTGAGAACGCCGACTAGAGTTTTATTGCGAACTTTAATCTTCCATGGGGATAGAGTTGACTGAACTTCGTCCAACATGAAATTTGATTTGCTTGTTTTCGTTCTTTTTTTGTTTGCTTGTTTGTGGAAAATGTATGGCGAATGATGTTCTTTGGGCATAGATTTGTGCAAGTAAATTAGTTCTCTTCTTTTCTGCAAGGGACTACTAAATTAACTCTTTTATTAGTAGTCCCCTATATCAGTATAGTCTTTCGGTCGAAGCCTCCCACGCACGCCAGGAACCGATCCAAGCCACCTGTTAACGCTCTGTGCGCCTGGCAAAGCTTCTCGGAGTAGGAGCAAAACAAACATGTCCAATGCTTGAAATTTCAATTTTAGTTAATCGTCTGCAGATAAATGCAGTTGCTGGGATTAGGCATTATGCCTTTTGTGATTAGCTGTGGGAGACTGGGAGGTCGGGGCCTCGGGGCGGCACGTGGGGGACCTGAGTTTTCTGGTGTGCAGGTGGAGCGCGCAGCGGCGCAGGCTGGCCCGCGTCGGACTAGGACTCCGACTCCGCATGCGCCTTGATCTGATCAGATCAACGGGCCTGGACTCGCTTTGTAGTTCATGAACTTTAGATCATAATAAAATGCTCCCCACGGACGGCCTTCATCATCAATCAATATCCAACACCAGCGCCCGAATCCAAGATTAATCGACATGGCGCCGTTCGGTCCTTGGGCGGATATTCCCCCGAAGCCCCTCGCCCTCGTCGGCAATGGCCTCCACCTGCTAGAATTCTACTGTCGTGCCCGCGGCGTCTGCACGGCGTGGCGCGCCGCCCTCCCGCCTCCAGTCCCTTCGCTCGTCATCGTCACCATCCCACCACCCGGCGCTTCTTCCCTCTACCGGCACTTCCCTGAGGTGTTCGCCCTGTTCCTGCCGGCGGAGCGATTGTTCCCCCTCACCACGTTTCGACGTGGCAGCCTCTGCGTCGGCTCGAGCAACGGTTGGTTGGCCGTCGACGCTCGCTCCTGCAGCCTGGGGATCTACCTCGTGAGCCGTCTCTCGGGCGGCAAGGAGATCCGTCTCCTCCCGCTGAGGAACGACAACAAGCCTGTGCCAAAGATCGTGTTCGCGCCAAACCCCAAGCCTGATGACTATGTTGCCATTGCTATCTGCGACCTGCGTCGACTGGCCTACACCAAGACACGGGACATGAAGTGGATGATCCTCGACGTTGCCATTGGGGAGAGGGACAAGCTCATCGACCTGGCCTACGACACCGACGACGGCAAGGTCTACTGCGTCACCTTGTTGGGAGACGTGCACGTGCTCCACATCCCCCGGCGACAGCGACGGAGGCCCATCGTTGAACCCTTGCTGGCCGAGCGCGCCGGCCTCCCGTTCGACCCCGCCGCCGCCTACGCCGCGCCCTACGACACCGTGTCCAAGTTCACAGCCGTCAAGAATGTCTTCTTCTTCGGCGGTAACTTGTACCAGGTGTGGCGGAACGTGATGAAAGACGACATCTTCGTCCTCAAGTACAACCCCGAGCGCCGGCCATGCTGGGACGCGGTGACGGACATGGGAGGCTACTCGGTGTTCGTCGGCAAGAACCATCCCGTGGTGCTGCAACCAAAGGATGCGCCAGGGGTGACGGCCAACTGCGTGTACTGGATCAATGAGGGGTCGAGGAATGAGCCCATGGTGTTCGACGTGGTCACCAGGACCTCGACACTTCACCCTTCCGCCGCCAAAGCAATGTCTCCCTCGTTCGAACCAGTCTGCTGCTGGTACTTCTTGGATGACAAGATTACAGAGGTCCAAGACAATGGAAGAAAACGACGTCAAAGTATAGATCATTGCGAGCAGGTCTCCAAGACTAGTCGGAAGGCTCACTAGTGCTTGGTCACGTACGTAGATTTTTTTTTTGACAAGTCGACCCGGGGGGAGTCCCCCACCTGAATTATATTGATAATAAGGTGGCTCTCAAAGCCTGATGTTTGGAATACATTGTTTACATTTTCTAGCTTTTGACTTTTACATTGCGTTAACTAGAATAGAACACCAAGCGTCAGCTATGTCTCTGTCCTTCTTTGGCAATCGAACCTTCCACAGTTGAGCTTCAGATTTGCGTGCCGTAAGAGCTCCTTGGAGCGTGGTCTGGTCATTCCTGAAGACTGTTATTCCTTCACTTCCAAATATGCCAGCAGCACAATAGCATAAATGTTTGAAAGTGTTTGTCTGGGATATGTGTTGGCGGCGTGATTGGTGATCTGCTGGAGTTGTATGACCGACCAGCTGTCATCAGTTGGAATCTGGATGGCCTCCCAAAATTGCCTTGCTGCAGGGCAACCAAAGATCACATGATCTGCCGTTTCATCAGCTGCGTGGCAGATATCGCAAACCGGGCTTTCCACAATACTCTTCCTGGCTAGATTGGTCTTGCACTGTATTCTTCCTTGTGATAGCAGCCAAAGATCACACGAAGAATTTGACCCTAGGCGGCGCCTTGTTGTTCCATACAAATTTGGCCCAAGGTTCAGGATTGGAATCGGCCGTTTTCAGTACAGCATGGAGGTATCCAAGTCCCCATTTCGTTTGATCGGGGGGCTCTGTCGGCGGTCTCTGCCCTCCTGGAACTGCTGTTGCTCGATAATCTCAATAACTTGGGCCAGCAGTAGTTCTGCTGCTGCCGATCGCCGAGACACCATGCTGCTCTGAATAGCACCGTTCATTGCTTATCTGACGGTCATCTCCTGCATTCTGCAATGGGCAATGGCTATAGAGCTCTGGAAATCTATCTGCCATTGGGTCATCGCCATACCATGCATCATGCCAGAAAGAAGTGCTTGCTCCATCTCCTAAGATCACAGTAGTGATGGCTCTGTATATCGGCAGTAGGGACCTCAGCATAGTCCAATGGTCGTGCATTAGGAAACGTTTCGTCTCCTTCCGATGTTTATAGAGCTCCTTGGCTTGGTGATTGTGAGAGACGAATTAAATTGGCATCTGCACTACTGCATTTTTCCCTCTCAGAGAGATCCATCTGCAGGCCCACAATTTTTACTAGTTGATGATTTCCTATATATGCTTGATGAGCAGGTGAATTTTCATTGGTCATTTTACGGTTTCTCATTGTAGTCGCCCCTTCCCTATGTTCATTGGCTTTGTTAGAACACCACCAATAGTTCCTAAAATGACAATTAGTAAATCCATGAGTTTTCGAGTATCTAGAGAAATAGGAAGCATATTTGTTAGCTTTCTCCAACCATTTTCAACGTCTCGCTCTTAATAGCTAGAAGACAATTTTGTATCACAGACTCTTTCTAAATCACCTTAGACACTTTATACTTTCTTTATTTCTTATACCTACTCTTATACATTTGTACTAGGATAATGCCTGTGCATTCCAACGGGAAAAAATAATATCACACAATAATTCAAGTATGAATGCGTGTTGTATTATTACCAAAAACGATGTTTTGAGTGTGATGTTTGCAACATTCCGTTTGTAGTCAATCATCAATATTACATGAGTTTTCATGAAGTATGATCAATTAGAATACAATCCATGTTTTGATGTGAACAAAGGTAAACCTCAGGTCTTGTCTTGATTAATACAATGAAATTATAGTACAAATAACCATTGGTCTAAGATAATCACATAGGTAGACCACCGTTGCCAAGGAGTACCACCGTTTTGGATAAATTGATTGATGAAACTGACATCCACGGCTACTTTGATCAATTTTTGTTGGACGTCTACAATTTTTTAGATAAGAAATGTTGTCAATACTGTATGTTTCAAAAATATATTAGTGGGCATTTTTTTAATATGTGAAGATTACACTCACCGTGAGTTGGATCGAATAAAAAACATGTATCCAAACACCCGGTGTTAATATTAATCCAAAATAATTACTCCTCATATTGATAGAGGGATATAATAATAGGAGGAGCTCCGCATATTGAATAAAAAAACATGTATCCAAACACCTGGGTGGGAAAGGGAGGTTTCGCGGTGAAACTAGTATGGGGCGGGTCACTGAGGGGAGGAGCTTCCGCATGCTGGGGTCGACGGGGAGTGGGCGACCACATCAGATCTAGGCTCGGCCGCAACGGGAGGATATTATCTGAAAAATGCAACCTTCCAAACGTAACTGTGAGAAGGAAGATTTTGCATCAGAGTTGAAGATATAGTAAATGGTGATCTAAAGAAGTCATTTTCTGAGTGCAAAATTTCATCCATCCGGTTTGGAACATACAAGGAGACAGGTGATTTGGAAGGTTATGCATGTTGCCATTTCTGATGGCACGTCTCTTGCTGTTGCTCTGAAGCTTGACCAAGGGGCGCCCAGACTGTTAAAAAAAAAAAAAGGGGCGCCCAGACAGAATCAGATGTGCTTTTCCCAAAAAGGATAACCAAAACGTCAATGATAATGGGAACTCAGATCATTTTTTGAAAAGTAAAATTCCGACATGCTATGAATGTGGAACCCCTGGCACTTCTCTTCTTGCCCAAACAGGATTATGAAGTAAGGAAGTGCTAAGAATAAGCACCATGTTCGCTTGATTGTATCAGTCATGCTTATCAGCCATGATACAGTGTTTTTCTCTTACGACAAAACAACATCAGCCGACTTATAAGCTACAGAAACGATCAAGCAAACATGGTGAAGAAGGATTCTGAAGCAAGTGTTGTGAATAACAGATACCTTGCCCATGTAATCTTGTTAGAGTATCTCCAGCAGACTACCTAAACAGACTACCTATCCCTAAAGATGAGCAATCGGGCCGCCTGGCCCAGCACGGCACGGGCCCGGCACGGCAGGGCCCGCCGTGCCACCAGGCCGTGCCACAGTAGTCCACCGTGCCTGGCCAACAGCCCAGGCACGGCCCCGGGCCGTTTTTCGGGCTGTGCCAGCCCAAAAGGCACGGGCCCAAAACCCCACCGTGTCAGCTCGGAGCCCGTATCACAAAAAACACCAGATTCAATACACATTTGAATACACATTTCCATATACAAAACTATAGAACTCTCAATTCAATACAACTATAGCAGTCTCACATTCACAATTCACAGATCAAATATGAAAGACAAGATGATCAAATTTTGAGCTGTTTGTGCAATGCCGTCTCATTAAAAATCTTTTAGGTAAAACTCATACCTCGTGAGAAACCCTAGAAAGAAAAAAAGAGTACGACCAGCTCATTTTAAAGTTCAAATGTTCAAAGTTATTACAAACCAGAGTTCAAGTGTTCACTCACACTCTCACAAAAAATCAGACTCACAGTCATAGACACTCTAAGAGTCAGACTCACAAAGACACTCAAGACTCAACCAGCAGCAGCATCTTGATCTCCACTCTCCAGCAACAGCAGCACAAGCACTCAACCAGCAGAAGCATTCTGATCCTCATCAAGCCATAGGTTCTTGAAGTAGTCTTCTAACTCCTAGTCCTCCACAGTATGTTGTGCTCTTGCTGGCCTAACTCTCAATCCTTGAGCAGACCAACATCTCCACTGTCTCTAAGCCCAATCGTCGTCGCCGCTCCTCAATGATCCTACCAGTAAGACTAAATCAAGACTTCAAAGAAGTAGTTGAGATAGGAACTAACATAATATCTTTAGCCATGGTAGAGAGAACTAGATATGTTATTTTATGCTCATGCCACCAATTAAGGATATCAAAGTCATCATCATAGGCCACGACATTGTCACCGTCAAGGTAAACAGTGAGCTCAGAAAAGACCGGGAGTCACAGTAGTAGATGATGAACCAGTGGTAGTTGAAGGACCAGAAGCACTTGATCCTCCAAAAATTTTGCCCCATGCCTGCTTTCTCTTACCTATCAATCCAGATGGATGTGTGGTCCTGGCTGGCCTGGCTGCACCAAACTTGGATTCATACTTGTCATACAGATTATGCAGCTCAGTTTTAACCTCAGCAAAATATGCATTGTAACTCATATTGTTACACTGAGCAAGCAGTTCAAGAACATTATGCAAACCTCTCATCTTAGCCCTAGAGTTCAGAACAAATGCAAGTGCATATAACAGTGGTATAGACTTCTAGTACTTGAGAAATTTAGCCTTCATTGGCATAACAACAACACTAAGATTACTATCATGTTCATAGTCATGCAGATGGCTAGCAATCTCAAGTATGTGATGCAGTACCAAAGGACTAGTGGGGTAATAAACACTAGAAAGAACAACAATTGAATCATAGAACAATTCAAGGAACTTCAATACCTTTTCAGCAACAAACCAATGATGTTCATTCAATAGTGGATAGCCACTGTGAGTATTTATGAACACAGAAAACACAAATCTATATGGCATTAGATGCTTTAGCATAAGATATGTTGAGTTCCATCTAACATCCATATCCAAAGCAAATTTACGAGGCCGCACACCCTTAGCATTGCAGTAGTTTTTGAATTGTGCAATGTGCTGGTTAGATGAATATAGAAAGTTAATTGCAGTTCTAAAAACCTCTATATAAGGTTTAAGCCTTTTCAAACCAGATTTGACAATCAAATTAATTATATGGCAAGCACAGCGCTGATGCACAACATGATAAATCTTTTTATTAGCATTTACTGGATCAACATCAAAACCTAAGTAACCAGCAAGCATAGGTGTCAAAGTAAGCATAGCAGTTGTATTAGAAGATGCATTATCAAGGCTAACAACGAAAACTTTGTCAAGCAGACCAAAATATCGAAGCACACTAGCAATACATTCAACAATGTTAATACCATTATGAGACACTTCAATCAGTTTAAAACCTATCACAGATTTCTTAGGTTCCCAATCAGCAGGAATATAGTGAGCAACAACAGTTATGTAATCTTCCTTAGCATTACCTGACCATATATCAGAAGTCAAACAAACAAAAGACACACAAGGCATAACAACATTTTTAAGGTGATGCGGTTTTTCATTGTAAAGCTTAGACAGGTCTCTAGCTATGGTAAATCTAGAGACTCTATTACACCTAGGGTTGTGAGCACGTTGAATGTAATCATCCCAGGCATCAGTGTCAGCTATTGCTAAAGGAAGATCTAGTCTAGCAATCAAATGATATAACTCAGCCCTAGCAACATCTGGTTTATATTCTTAGTTTCTATAAGATCCATCAGGGTTTAAAGCAAGCCTAGTTTGAACCATAGTAGCATGATCTGCCTTCTTCCTGCATGATTTCTGATGCCTAAGCAAATGGCCAGCGCCATCATTTGAATTAGCAGACAACCTAGCCTTATAGAACTTGCAAACTCCAATAACACGCTTCTTACCATCAATGTTTTCTATAACTTCATTGAAGTCTCCCCAGACAGCAGATCGACGCTTACCAGTGCTGGGCGATGCTAGAGAGTCGTTGTCATTAGAGGCCGCAACACCACTAGTCGGCGCTGCCTCCTCTAGGTTGATCGGAGCAGTATTGTTACCGAACAAGAGCGCAGCAGCATCTCCCATGTCGTCGACGTCATCGGGGAGCTGCCCTAACTCGATGAGCTCTTCATTGATGGTTCTAGGGTAGTGGCCATCTTCGCCGTCCATGGCCACCCCAACCTCGTCTTCTTCCCCTCTCAGCACCGTACCTCAATGGCTCGTGTGGCACCAGCACGACGCACCAGGCATCGGCCGACGACCTGCGAACAAAGAATAGAGAGATCTAGGGTTAGGGTTCATGTGAAGATAGATAGATTAGGGTTAGGGTTCATGTGAAGACAGATAGATCTAGGGTTCGTAATGAACCTACATAGCCGGAGCCCGGTGCTGGAGAGGCGGAGATGAAGACGCGGCGTCAGGAGCACCACCCCCACGGACGGCGAGCGACGAGATCAACCAGTGGAGGACAACGACCAATTAGGGAGAGGCCGGGATGAAGAGAGTATGAGAGGAGGAAGATGAGAGGAGATCTGCAAGATCCGGCAGTGGAGACATCACCGGAGACGAGCAGGACGATGTTAGATGCAGGCGAGCGGCGGCGAGGGCGAGAGAGGCGAGAGCGAGTCAGCGAGAGCGAGAGCGACTTGGCCCGACAGGTGGGGAATGGGGATTAGGGTTTGGGGAGGGGAGCGGCCACGGCGGGGGGCTTATATTGCCTCCCCTAGGAACCGGGCTTGGCCGTGCCTACCGTTAGAAAATAGGCCGGGCCATGTCACCCACCGGGCTAGGGTGGCGGCCCAAGCACGGCCTGTGCTTCGGGCCGTGCCTGGCACGGGCTCAGTGAAGGCCGGGCCGGACCGGGCTTGGGTCGGGCCAAAAAAAGGGTTTCGGGCTGTGCTGTCATGCTCATCTGTACCTATCCCCAATTTAGATAGTGGGGGCAAAAAATCCAACTCTAGCAGACTACCTACTAGGCCCAACAAATTTGTTGGCTACCCAAATCCCCCTTCCAACTACCCATTCCTGTTGGGCCAAGGGTGGCTACCTAAATTTTCTCCCCACCAATGCGCTCGTCTTCGTTCTCGTAGGCACGTGTCCCGCCCATCTCCATCTCCGGCCCCCTTCCACTAGTCCGGCGAGCCCAACGACGCCGCAGGGGAGCCTCGATGCGGCTGCCGACCCTGCTCCGTCGCATCTGGAGGTCCACCGCCGACCTTGCGGACGTCTTCTTCTCTGGCGGATCCCGCGTGCGAAGTTCCCCGGAGCGGCGTCCTTCCACATCGCTGCCCCGACGCATGGCCTGCTCCCCGACACGGCGGTGCTACCCCGGCGCGCGCTCCTCAGCGGGCGGTTTGCTCCCCGGCGCGGTGGCCTGTCCCCTGCGCAGGCTCCCGCGGGCGGAGCTCGCCGGTGCGACGGCATGCGCCAGACACGAGCTCTCTGGCATGCGGCCTGCTCTCCGGCGGTCGGCCCTGCACCCCACCAGCGCTGCCTTTCTCCCCACCTGCGCAGCTCCATCTGCTGCGGCCACCTCTAGCTCCATCCATGGCGAGAACAACAAGAGGGACCTGCCTGTCATTCTCTGCCACGATAGGTTTGGGTAGCCTGTTTTAGATAGTACTGTTGGAGTTGGGAGTAAAATATGGGAAGTAGAAAAATGGGTGGCTACTTAAATAGACATTTAGGTAGTCTGATTTAGGTAGTATTGCTGGAGATGCTCTAAGGAAAGATGCAAGAAAGACACAGCCAAATATGAGAATGAGATAAGTATCATCAACAATCCCGTTCCTAAGTACTATACAAACCATAGCAGATCCATCCCCACTAACTAACATTGACACCATGAGATCTACCAACCTTTGAACATCATCAGTTACCATAGCCACTACACTTATGCAAGAAAATGATTGTACAGCATGTTGCAACTCCTCTTTACCGAGGTCATCTTCCACCAATCTTCTCTATGAGCATGTTTCGGATAACACCTGAGTTAACAACTGCAATGGAAGTGAAAATTAGCTTTACTTTTACAACTAAATTGCACAAATCCAGACCAGGTAGATCGTAACATACCTTTTTTCAAGAAAACATCAGAAAACTCACATTTCGACCCAAAGCTTTGTGGATCTGTGGTTAAAGTGTCCTTGGTCTGTGAGTCGAAAGCAGGGTTTTCAAATAGCACATTAACAAATACCCATAAATGGTTCTTTACGTTATGCACATCCACATCCACATTTTTCATTTTCATATTCAAGATCTTTATCACATAGGTGGCAATCTGATTTGTGACATAATCAACATGACTTCCACCTCCTGTGGTTGCAATTCCATTTACGAAGCTGACCTGCAACACAAAAAGGCATGGGGGTGCATCAATAATCACATCTCGAAAAGCTACTAGAACAAAAACAAAACGCACACAGGCACACTTACCTGCTGGAACTGCCCTTCACTTAGACTCACGCACACCTCCCACTGATCATTTACTTTCTCACAAATCCTGAAATAAAGTCAAAGTGTGAATGATCAGAAACACACAATCACAAGAGCTTTTGTTTATTGGACGTCTCAGTATCATACTCAAATTGATATTTGTAAAGCTATCAAAACCTTGGGGTTCTTAACCTCTCTCCCTGGAAGCAGACTTGATATACCAGTTCACATAGTTTGAGAAGTTCTTTACAGGCACCATCTTGCCATTCAACTCAACATTCACTGTTTCCCCTAGAGTGCCAGCCATATCAATCACTCTCTTTCTCATCAGGGATACTACATCATCCTCCAGATGGGTCATGTTGAACTTGGCAAGATCAGGCTTGAAGGTAACCTGGGTCCACTTCTCCCCCTGCTTTTGCAGATGGTGATCTCCGGCTCTGATTTCTTCCCCATGTTTCCAGTGCAGACCTAAAAAAAGGAATAAAAAGAGGAACACTGCATCTGAAAACAGGGTGGTTGTCCCAAAAAAAGAAGTACAGAACACGTAAGTTCATACTAAATGTGCCATCAACGTCCTAACATCCAGCTTTACACTAGGTATGATTTATACTGTGTTACTAACTTACTATAAAAATATACCAGGCAGTGCTACAAACTATTTTTTTTGCAAATTTTGCTGTGGGACACCGCATAAACTTTTAATTGGCTAGCACACACCGCAACGATGCTTCTTTGCCCAGTACTATTACAAATACTTGGTTATTTGCCAGTGAACACCGCGCCGATTAAAATAAGAATTTCATGCGTCAAGGAGAGAGAAACTATGTAAAATGACCATGGATGCCCCTGTGGACCGGACTCAGTTCGAGTTGGTCGAACCAGACCACGTCCCGGCTGGCTCAACTCGATTTGGTCGAGCCAGACCCCGAGCGCATCGGCCGCGAGGAACCCTAGCCCTATCTTATCCCCACTCTCCCGCATCCACCCGCCACCGTCGCCACCATTGCTCTGTTACCCGCTAGCGGCACAACGCAGATCTCAGTCGCCACCACCCCCGCCGCCGGTGTCGCCCACTCAGTTGATGGACGCGTGAAGATGGTGGCATCCCCGAAACCGAAGCGGCTCCGCCCGAGTATTGATTCTCCGTCGAAGGGCCTCAATCTGTCATGGGTTCCTAACGGGTATGTACTTTGCTCCTCTGCGCCCTTCTTGATTGTGGCTAGGCTCGGTCGTTGCGTTGATTTGCGGTTAGAAGTAGTTGTTTGGCCGGTTTTAGGGATTTCATATGTGTTGTTCTTGTCCATTTTTTAGGATGGACAGTAGTTCTGCTTTAAGGATAGCTGTACGTGTCCCAGCTTATGTCGAGGCTTGTGATGACGGTAGAAACGTGCAGCACAGTGCATCAGATTTTCAGCTCATACTGGATAGGGACACTATGAATTTGAAGGAGTTGACAGAGGATGTAGCACAGAAGCTGTCTTATGGAAAAAAATCAGGGCTTCAATCTGTCATTCTTCGACAAGCACACCAAACGCTATACCAATCTAACTACTAATGCAGCTCTCATGAATGCTTGTGCCAATTATTGCGACTTAAGGAGGCTACCCTTGTTTGTGCAATTCTATGACACTGTTGCAATGGCATCTAGTCAGAGCGTGTCTGTTGATAATGAGGCTGGTGCTTCTTTTCATCCCCCTCTGCTTGCAATTGATGATGGCAATGCTGATGTTGGTACTGCCTTAGCTGGTGGAGATGAAGCTCACAGTGGTGATGATGGGCAGGATGTTCAGTCACTTAGTGTGGGAGATAGTGATGCTGACTCTGCTGGCTCTGCTGAAGCAAAGAAGGGAAAAGGCACCAAAATGATTGTTGATGATGATGAACCATGGGATGAAGCTGATGAGGAATATTGTCGACGAAATACGTCCAACAGTCTACCGAGGGGTATGCCCACGGTAGTAGATGAATCGGTGGAGGTGCGCGTGAGGGAACCAGATGGTGACACAGAACGCAAGAGACAACGATTAGATAGGTTCAGACCGTCAGCTTAACGTAATACCCTACGTCATGTGTCTTTGTGGATTATATTATGAGAGATGAGATGAAAATGAAGGGGGTCCCTACCCGCCTTATATAGCTCGGGGTTAGGGTTACAGATCGGTTGTTTCTATCCTGATCGGTTTTACAAGATAGGAAGTTACAGATATTACGGGATTTGGCATATCCGAGCAGGTTTCCTAGATCACCGAAGATCTTCACGCATTCTTGCGAGGCACGCCGACCTGTGTCGTGCCTCGCACGGCGCAGTCTTGTAGGCCAAGCCTCCACCGGTGGCGTGGCCCATGCGTAGTCTTATGGGTAGACCTCCCCTAGTGGCTCAGCCCATGTACATCCCTGCTGGTATCGAGGGTTTTACCCCCACAACTAGTCCCCGAGCGCCTTGCATCAATTGGACAACATCGTCTTGAGCTTGTCTGAGCTGTTGAGCATGCTTTCGAGCTGTTGAACATGCTGTCCAAGCAATTTGAACATGCATCCGAGCTGTCTGAGCATGCGTCCGAGCTGTTTATCTGGTTGTTGGAGCCGAGCACACTCGAAGCCAGGGTTTGTCTGAAGGATGTAAGGAGCTCAAGTAAAAAAATTCAAAATCTCCACCTAGGGTGAAGTGTGTCCACTTAGCTTCCGGGCATCAAAGTTGGTTGCATGGCGTCCTTGACTTAGTTAGCGCAGAAGAACTTAGCCATTTTTGTAGAAGATTAAGACGGAAAATAAGCACATTCACCGCGAGGTGAAGTGTGCCCACTGTCCCCGAGCCTGGTAGGAGGTGAAGTAGTCACGTGGTGTTAGGGTCCAAAGTAGTGGTCTTCCGGTGCTGGCCCAGTCTTCAATGTCGTTGGAAACCAGTGTAGAAATAAATACAGTCATCACGAGATGACGTGTACACATGTAGTCCCCAAGCCTGTTGGAAGATTATGAAGAAATCTTGTAGTAGGGTCAGATAACGAAAATATCATGTCATAGTAACACTCAGCATTGAATATCAACCCGCGTATGACATAGTTTGACGTGGCGGCCCACTAGGCCCACTCAACAACCCAGCGGCATGCGGAGACATCAGAAGAGAATGCGGCGCGGCGGGCGTGGTTTCCCAAAAACCCTAGAAGGCGGAGGGTTAGGGGTCGAACCGTTATAAGAGTGCCACGACCCCGGCGCACATTCCCCACTTTCTCTTCGCCACTTCATCTTCTTCCTCGTGCCCACACCGCTTCGCCTGGCAACTACTCCGCCATTAGAGCAACCGCAAGCACGTAGCCTCCTCTAGGCGACGGATCTACTAGATAGCGCCCAAAAGAAATCACGGCGGTTCGAGTAGAGCATCACGCGAACTCAATCACACCGAGGAATGGGTGGGGTCCATCAGCAACGAGGCGGCACTCAATCGGTTGGTAGAGGACGACGTGTTGCCCGATAGGGTGATGGTGGGATGGCATCTGGCTCACGATGAGAGCTTTTCGACTCCTCACGGCGATGAATTAGTAGTTTCTAAAGATTATTTCTATCACGGATTTGGCGTTCCAATCCATCCGTTTCTCTGTGGATTGATTGATTATTAGGAGATTAGTCTTTGCAATCTGGGCCTGAATTCCATCCTTCATGTCTCTGTCTCCATCCATTTCTGTGAGGCTTATCTTGGCATTCTTTCATATTTTGATCTCTTCCGCCACTTCTTCTATTTGAAAGCCTGGGGGGATCTGGATCTAGGATCATAGGCAGTGTGTACTTGCAGCTTCGGGATGGGATGGTTGGCCAATACATCGCTGCCCCGTTAAACACAAATGTGAAGTGTTGGGCACAACGATGGTTCTACATGCCATAGGGGGAACACTATGTGGCATGCGACATTGATCAGATTCCCGTGAGCAACGCCAAGTGGTCGGAGAGACCTAGTGCCAATGGGATGGAGCAAGTGATGACGCTATTAGCCCTGATCGACCGGAGAAGGGTGGATGGGGTCATAGTGGTGACAAACTTCACTTTTCGGTGATGCCAGCCCAGCAAGGAGAGAGCACATCCCGGATATGAATTCTGGGGAGATACCGATGGGACTCGTGAGGTGCCCGAGCCGATTAACCGGGATGAAGTCATGCGGTGAATTGGGGTGTTGTTTAACATCGTGGGGCATCATAAGATCGATGATCAGTAGAGGGCCTTCAGTGTAGGGACCCTCCCAACATGGGTAGAGCCTTCTTTTTAGTTTTGCTTGATCTCTTATCTGTGGCAATTGCAATATACTCATTAGTTTTCCTAAAGATTCATGGGCAGGATCGGTCGGTATACTTCTCGGCGGTGCCGTCAGCTGACTGGCCGAGGGGTGTTGATGCCCGGCTGAGCCGTCCTCAGTGTCGATCTAGCCTAGAGACTGGAGGGGATAGCTCGTCTGACCTTGATGGTGGAGATGAAGACGAGCGGACGCCGTATGTCCGTGAGAAGCTCTAGGGGAAGCGGCCAGCTAGCGAGGAGCCATCCCCGAAAATAAGAAAAATAGATGGATCATCTCACCATGAAGAGAGACCGGTAACCATTGGAGCATCCGCCCAGCCTTGAAGATTACAGGTGGTGTTGTCAAGCTCGTCGGACGATGATGAACAAGCGATGCCTCCTTCATCGAGGGCCATGATGCCCTCGCCATCTGCGTCGGCTAGGATGGAGACGCGGGAGAGGCGGCGGACACAGGGGGCTACAGCAACAACGCCTGACAGCACATGGGAGGCACCACCACCAGCAGCTCGGGTGGCACCGTCAATGATAGATTGGATGACTCCGGTGGCTGTAGAGCAGGCGACCACCACAGTCCCCGAGACCATGCAAACGACTCCGGTGGCAGGGGTGGAGGCGCTGGGTAGTTCGGCTGCTGGGCAGACTGGTTCTAGGTGGGGATGTAGGTTCCGAGCTATGTAGCGGGAGTCCCAGTTGTAAGTGCTTTATTTATTTGTCGTATTCCTTCGGCATGGTGGTATGCTTCTTGATGAATTTTTTTGTTGTTGTAGTGCGGAGTCGATGGAGGTCCTGCAGCCATTGGCTGCTGATGACGGAAGGCACACAGAGGAGCCAACAACTCCCCATGCCGAGCAAGCACAAGCAAGAGCGGATCTAGTCGCCCCTACTATGGAGGAGCCCTCAACAACTGGACTGATCTCACCTGGCAGCGAATTGCATGATGAGGGCGATCCTGGTGTAGAGGAGGCATGGGATGCTACGACGATGTCGAGTGGCCTTGCCAGAGCTAGTATGAAGCCTACGGGGGACGTGCCGAGCAGTGCAGCGCAAGGTCCACCTACGGTTGCTGAGCAAGCATTGTCTACAGCGACGTCAATGGCGGGAGTGGCGCTCAGATGCTCTGTCCGAGCACGGCAGCAGCCAAGGAGGGCACCTTTGCCGGTGGCATCTATGGAGATCGAAGAGATAGTGTGGGAGCCCACCCCGCCGCCCTAACTCCTCCGCACAATAATTCAGCATGGCGGAGAGTTTGAGATGCTAGAGGAGGTGGAGGTGAGCACGGAGACAAAGAAGCTAAGGGCTGATCTGACATCGATGATGGGTCGTATTGAGGTAAGCCTGAAGAGATCTTCTTTGTCCTTTAACTAGCGCAGTCTGTTAATCCATTTTGCCCACTGCAGAATGTGATGAAGGTGTCCGAGTAGCACCGATGGTAGCTAGAGGAGATGGCTCCGGTACTGGAGGAGAACAAGAGTCTGCAAGCGTCGGTGAAAGACCTCTAGCCACGCCTGCTCAAAGAGCGCCACCGTAGGGTAGACTTGGAGGTGAAGGTTCTGGCGTTGGAGAAGGAGCGCCAGCAAATGGAGGTGGAGGGCCAGTCCATGGCCGAGCAGCTCAGCCATAGCACTGATCAGCAGAAAGGTAGGTTTTGGAATTTTGCTTTGCTGGTATTCAGCATTGTGAGGTGTTTGACTATTATACACAGCACTGGAGATGGAGCTCGGCCTTTCCTAGGAGACCTTCGGCCAGCTTTAGGAGGCGAAGGAGAAAGCAGAGGAGAAGGTCGAGAAAATCTCTAAAGATCTTCGATGTGAGTGTTTCACGCTATTTTGACTTGCGCGGCGTTAAGCGCATGCTTAGCATATGCCTGTCTTGTTTGTAGAGTATCGACACCAGCCCTAGGCGTAGTTCTAGGTGCTCGTGTAACAAGTGAAAGCCCATGATGATAAGCTAGAGACGATGATCGTGGGAATCTAGCCCGTGCTAGACTGCATCGGTCTTGAGCAACCCGAGGGGTCAAGGCTGTCCGGTGACAGGCCATACCGGTCGGTCCTGAATCATTGCCAGATGGCATGGGTGGACTTCAAGGAGTTCACACGTAGCGCCACCCATGGAGCCGTCATCCACATACTCGCGCAGCTATGGTCACACTACCCTTTAGTGGATCTCCGACGGGTGGCGACCGGGTACGCACAGGGCACGGACGCGGAGAAGATCGCCATGCTAGAAGACGATGCGGAAGAGCCGGTGAAGGGGTTGGCCGAGGATGTCAAGTTGTTCGATGAAGGGTGGATCTGTACTCCGTAGAGTAGAAAAACTTGTGTTGAATCATTGTACAAAAGTGCTTAGCAACTTTTGGAGAACACTTGTTGTTATGGTATATTTGTGTTTATATTTGATATAAACCATCTGATCAGAAGTGTATAGCTGAGTCCCTAGCCCTAGCTAGCCTGCTGATCATAACATGGGGCACATGGGCTGTGTGCATGTGGGGAGAACAGGGCATCACAAGGGAATTGTTGCCGACCACACATGACGCAGAGGGTGGACGCTCATGCACATGCAAGGAGAAGTCGGAGATAGGGTCATCTCTGGAGGCGTCCAAGCGTCAATGTGTTTGTTCAGGCATTTGCCTTAGGTGTAGTTGGCATGCCATCTTTAAGATGTTGTATGCATAAATAGAATCGCTTAGGAAAAAGCACGGAGATAACAATATGGAGAAACATTAGAACAAAAACTTTATTGAATACTCGAATATGAACGGTACATATCTTTGAAAGGAGACCCTTCAAGGGTAGAAGCGCCTAAGAAGATCGATGTGCAAAGAATTTGGGACATCTCTTTCATCCATGTCGCATAGCCTATAGGAACCTAGTCGAGTGACCACCTTGACAATGAAGGGGCCCTCCTAGGGTGAAGATAGCTTGTGCATCCCATCGGTCTTCTGCTTCTTGCGGAGCACTAGGTCTCCGACCACGAAGAACCAATCATTGATGTTGTGGTTGTAGTATCTTCGCATGCTATCAAGGTACTTCGCTGTCCAAACACACGAAATGAGGTGATCCTCCTCTAGGCTGTCCAACTCGATGAGCCAGGCTTGGTCAGAGTTTTCTTCGTTGTAGTTCTCCACTTTGGGTGCTCGGAAAGCGACGTCAGCTGGTAAAACAACCTCGGAGCCAAAAAACCATGAAGTATGGGGAGACACCAGTGTTGCAAATGGGCTAGGTCCTTAGTCCCTAGACCACAGCTGGCAATTCCTTGAGCCACTTGCCAAGGTGCTTCTGCTCATTCTTGTAGAGCCTCTTCTTCAATGCATCGAGAATCATGCCGTTGGCGCGCTCAACATGGCCATTGGCCCTAGGGTGCGCGACCGAGACATACTTAACTGAGATGCATCTTTCATCATAGAAGTCCTAGAAATCGGCACCGGTGAACATGGACCCCAAGTCGGTGATGATGCTGTTTGGCAGGCCAAACCGATGAATGATGTCGTCGAGCAGCTCGGCAGCCTTCTTCGCTATGGCTTGGACCAGGGGTTTGTATTCAATCCACTTGGAGAATTTATCAATGCAGACATAGACCTAGTGGAAACCTCCTAGTGTGGACTTGAAGGGCTCAATCATATCTAGTCCCCAGCATGCGAAGGGCCAAGACACAGGAATCATTTGCAAGGCCTAGGCCAGGACGTGGATTTGCTTAGCAAAAAACAGACAATTCTCACACTGGAGAACGAATGCCTCGGCATCGGCAACCGCTGAAGGCCAATGGAAACTAGCTCGGAAGGCTTTGTCGACCAATGTTCTAGAGGCTACGTGATTGCCGCAAGTGCCAGCGTGGATCTCCTTGAGTATCTACTCGCCCTCTTCCACGGAGACGCGCTTATGGAGTAGCTCTCCCTTAGCGTTCTTGCGATATAACTTTCCTTCAACTAGGACGTAATGCTTGTTGTGGTGGGTGAGGCATTCTCTCTCTGTGATGTCAGCCAGGACTTATGTAGTGGTGAGGTATTTGATGAAAGTTTCCCTCCAATCACTGCTCGGGCCAGGGACCGCTGCGACTAATGGCTCAGCAGGTGGCTTTTCCTCAACGCCTTCTTGCCCCTACTTGATGGATGGCGACATGAGGTCCTGGATGAACACTCTAGTAGGAACTTTGGCCCAGGTTGACCCTAACTTTGACAGCACATCGGCTGCTTGGTTGTCCGCCTGGACCACATGGTGGTACTCGATACCGTAGAACTTGTCTTCTAACTTTCTTATCACGGCGCAGTAAGCGTCCATCTTCTCGTTGGTGCAATTCCAATCCTTGTTGAGCTGATTGATCATGAGTGCAGAGTCACCATACACTTGGAGGTGTTTAATGTCGAGTTCGACAGCTATACGGAGACCATGAAGTGTCACCTCGTATTCAGCGGTATTATTAGATGCTCGGAAGTATATGCGGAGAACGTAGCGAAGATTATCCCCCGATGGCAAGATGAAATATACACCTGCCCCAGCACCGTCGAGGTTGGGAGACCCATCGAAGTACATGGCCCAGTGCTCAGGGTGGTCGACCGGGACAGGAGTCTACATATCTATTCACTCGGCGATGAAGTAGGTGAGCGCCTGTGACTTGATCGTGTGGCAAGGCCTAAAGTCGATGGTATAGGTGCTGAGCTCGACCGCCCATTTAATGATGTAGCCGCTGGCATCCTTGTTGCGGAGGATGTCACCAAGTGGGTACTCAGTGACTACCGCTATGTAGTAGGCGTCAAAGTAGTGATGGAGCTTCTAGGATGTGATCAGGATGGCATACAACAGCTTCTGGACCTAGGGGTAGCGAGTCTTAGACTCATTTAGGACCTCGTTGATGAAGTAGACTAGGCACTGGACTTTGTATGTGTGTCTGGCCTCCTCTCGTTCAACAATGATGGTGGTGCTGACTACCCGGTTGGTCGCTGCGATGTAGATCAGCAGGGTTTCATCCTTTTGGGGGGCGGTCATGATCGGAGGTATGGTGAGGAACCGCTTGAGCTCGGTGAATACCTTGTCAGCATCCTCCGACCAGACAAATTTCTCTTTAGCCTAGAGTAGCTTGAAGAAGGGGAGTCCCTTTTCACCTAGATGGGATATGAAATGACTTAAAGTCGCCATGCACCTCGTTAGCTTCTAGACGTCCTTGTCGTAGGTCGATGGCTTCATGTTGGTCACCACCGCTATCTTCTCTGGGTTGGCTTTGATGCCACGATGACTGATGATGTTGCCTAGCAGGATACCGGATGGAACACCAAAAATGCACTTAGTGAGATTCAGCTTCCATCGGTATACTTTCAGGGCTTTGAAAACTTCGGTGAGGTCAGCGATGAGGATGTCAGCAGTCTTAGACTTAACCACCACGTCATCAATGTAAGCCTCAATATTTGTCCTAATCTGGTCCATGAGGCAATGCTGGATGCCTCTTTGATAAGTCGCACCCGCATTCTTGAGCCCGAATGACTTGGTCGTGTAGCAGTAGGCGCCGAAGGGTGTAATGAACAACGACTTAATCTGGTCTTCTTCCTTTAGCGTGATCTGGTGATGACCAGAGTAGCAATCTAAAAAGCATAGGAGCTTGCAACCGGCTATAGAATCTATGGCCTCATCAATGCGAGGTAGGCCGAAGGGGTCTTTAGGGCAGTGTTTGTTGAGATCGGTGTAATCATCGCACATTCTCCATTCTTTATTCTTTTTTCTAACAAGAAATGGGTTGGCTAACCATTCTAGATGATAGACCTCTTTGATAAAGCTACCAGCTAAGAGTCAGGTTATTTCTACCCTAATGGCCACCTTTCTGTCCTACGCGAATCATCAAAGCTTCTGCTTGATCGGCTTGGCGGTCGCTGAGACATTTAAGGAGTGCTTGATCAGCTCCCGAGGCACGTCAGGCATGTCCGCCAGTTTCCATGCAAACACATCAACATGCTCCCTTAGGAAGCTGATGAGCGCGTCTTCCAATTTGGGATCGAGGTCGGCCCTAATCCGAGCAGTATTAGACTGGTCGCTAGGGACGAGGACCACTTCCTTCACCTCCTTGGACTTGGTTGACGCTCAGGCAACCTCCATGATTGGGATCTCCAGGTCCTACGAGGAAATCTGCTATGAAGATGTGAGGCAATCTTGCATGTGGATGGAGATGTCCATAGCCTCGGTGAGCATGAAGCTTTCCTTCTCGCAGGAGTAGGCGACGTCGAGGTTGGCGCACAGGGAGTGGACCCCTGCCCCGTCGGCATCTTCAACACCAGGTACGTGTAGTGTAGCATGGCCATAAACTTGGTGAGAGCTGGTCGACCAAGGATGGCATGGTACGCCGTGTTAAAGTTCGCAACCAAGAAGTTGACGTAGTCGACACGGAAGTGCTTGGCGGTGCCAAATTGTACCGGTAGTGTAATCTACCCTAGAGGCAGGGATGCTTTTCTAGGAATGATCCTCCAGAATGGAGAGTCCATGGGGGTAAGGTCTTCTTTCTTGATCCCTAGCTCCTCTAGGGACCAAGCAAATAGGATGTTGAGGGCGCTCCCTCCATCGATGAGGACCTTCTAGAAGCGCACATCCTTGATGATGGGATCTAGGATGAGCGGGAAATGCCCTAGCTATGGGATATCCAACCACTGGTCGGCCTTGGAGAAGGTGATTGGGTGCTCCAACCAGTGACAGGGCCACCATATGTAGCGACTGACATGACACGTCGGGCTACAAGCTTCTATCCGCGCTTGTCTTCAGAGACAGCTCTCCCACCAAAGATGGTGGCAACTGTCTTGGTGGGGTCCTAGTATGTTGGGCCCATGTTCTTTCCTCTTTTTCCGCCTTGACCATCTTCGGTCTCATCGTCATCACGCCGTGGCTTCTTTGATGATTCGCCATCGAGCGTTGTCTGTAGGCCTCTGCACTATCACATGGTGTGCTTGGCATCCTTGTGGATAGGGCATGGGCCATCTAGCAGCTTGCTAAAATTAGCGTTGTAGGTGCACTTGGCACGGGTGTTGATGGTGTTGATGGATTTATCAGGCTAGCGAAGGTGGCCTTGTCTACCTCTTGAGCTATCCGGGTGGTCGTCACGCCAGGGCTCGCGGTCATCTTTGCGGCGGTCGTGGTCGTCATGGTGGTCTTTGTTGTCATGACGGCCGTCGCGGTCATCATAGCACCTGTCTTCACGACAGTCATTGTTGCGGCGTTGGTGGTGAGCGGAGCGAGCAGCCTGTTTGGCTTCTTCGGCATCGACATACCCGTTTGTTGTTTGTATCAGTTCGTCGATGGTTGTGGACCTTTTGCGGTATAGCTTGCCACAGAGTTGCTTGTGTCGGAGCCCTTTGGTGAAAGCAGCGATGGCCTCGGCGTTAGTGATGTTGGGAACATAATTTCTTCTCCGAGAAGCGCCTAATGAAGTTGCGTAGGGGCTCCTCGGAGGATTGATGAAGCTTCTCCAGGTCATACTTGGTGCCGGGCTACTCACACGTAGTCATGTAATTGTTGGTGAAGACTTTCTTGAGGTCATCCCAAGATCGGATGGAATTCTCCCGCAGGCTGAGGAGCCAGTTGTATGCAGACTGGTTAAGCATGATGGGTAGATAGTTCACCATGACATCTTCATCTCCGCCTGCGGCTCTCACGGCGATCTCATATAGAGTTAGCCACTAAGCGGGGTTGGCCTTTCCGTCATAGGTGTTAACATCGAGAACCTTGAAACCCACAGGCCACCGGACGGCTCGGAGCCTTTCCATGAAGGGGCGAAGTCCTGATGCGCTGGCGGGAAGTGGCGCTTAACAGGAAGCAAATCCGTCATGTTCAGCGTTGAATTGCCGGTGACGCTCCATCTCTACTTCGTAGCATGCGGACCTGCTGTTTTCGATGTGGCCGCAGACATCTATGCCGGTGCTGATGTGGTCATGAAGGTCATGAGGGTGGGGTTGATTGACCTCCTAGTTTCAATTACCACCCTAACCTCCCTGGGGGTGTGGCAAGTAGCTGTTGTGGCGTGAATGAGCTTCATAGTTGCCTCTGGATCCTCCATAGACGTAAGGACCTCTAGCCTAAGGTTGGGGGCCCTCAGTGCCGTGATGCTGGCCTCCTCCATCGTGGTGAGAGCGGCGGTGTCGGTGTTTTGGACCGGCGGGTCCTCAACCAACGAGTGAAAATGTACTACGTGTCCCTATCCCAGATGGTGATGCAAAGAGACACAAGGTTTATACTGGTTTAGGCAATAGGTGCCCTACGTCCAGTCTGAGAGAGCGATCTTGTATTCCTTGCACCGAAGTGCTTGTAGTAGGGGTTTACAAGCAAGGCGAGAGAGGGGGTTAGTCCCAGGTCTCTGCATGGAGCGGCGTGGGTTGCTTGAGATGTTGATCTCTCGCAGTGAGGAGCATGTGTATTACAGAGTGTTACTCATTGCTTGCGCGTGTGTCTATCTGAGTGATGTTTCCATGAGTGTGTGTGTGCTCGTCGGGTGTCTCCCCTTGTCCTAGAGACGGCCCCGGTCACCCCCTCTTATAGTTGAAGGAGAGGACAGGGGCGGTACATGCATTTGCTACGTGGTGCGTGGTGTGAGCGGAGGCGGTGTGCCGAGCCCTATTGCTCGCTACTGCTGTGGTATGGTGGATGGAGTGGTCTTGTCCTTGGTACTCTGGAGCGACGCGCCGGTCACGCTTGGCCCTATGTGACGTGGGAGCTCCTATGGTGGCAGGTGCGTTGGAAGCGTGCCGGTTGCTGTACGTTGGACTGGCGTGGAGTGCCAAGGCCAAGTTGATGCGATGGCGCGGGTGTGCTGACTCCGAGGATACAGGAGCTCAGCCCTGTACGCGACGTGGGAGCTCCTACAGCCTGACGCTGGGTATGGCGCGTTCCGCGGGCGACGTGCCACTGCCAGAGTGTTGACAATGTAGAGAGCCGAGGCCCAGTTGATGCAGAGGCCGGGCCATCATGGGGGGCTCGACAGGCGTGAGTCCCGAGACTACGAGAGCGAGCAAGCGATTTGCCAAGGCTCCGAGGGAGCAGTTGGTTTTTTATGCTGATTCCGAGGCTACAGGGGCCCAAACATGACTCTCCACGCCGCGTTGTCCTTGGAGCAGGAGTTAGGTAGCACAAGTCAAGAGACGAAGCGTCGAGAGGGGCACAATCGTCGAGCACGATGGCGGTAACCCCTGCCCACCACACCCCCCCCGACCGTATGGCGTCGATGTGACTCCGTCCGTCGGCCACTCTCTTTGTCTTGTGCCGCGCCACGGTGACATTAATGGGAGTGGTTGGACGCGTTAACTGGACGTGATGTTCTGTCAGGGTGGTCGGTCAAAGCTACGGCGGGACTGATGCCGAGCCAGCCTTGAGCGAGACGGAGAATCGGTACCTCGCCCGAGGCCTTTCGGGTGGGGCCTCGGGCGAGGGGTCTCGGGCGAGGCGGAGAGTTGGTAGCTCGTCCAAGGCCTTGAGGCGTGGGCCTCGAGCGATCCGGAGAATCTGCCAAGGCCTTGCGGCGTGAGCCTCGGGCGAATCGGAGAATCGGCCGAGGCCCGCGTGGTTGTCTCTTGGCTTTGGTATTTACAAGGTCTAAGCATTTTGTCGGTTCTTGCTTAGGGTACCCCTTTCTATGGTATCGGATAGGCGGCTATGAGTTGATGCGGTGGAATAAGATTGGGCATCGTTCTAGAACTCATTGACTTGGACTTGCGCTGCTATGATATGTGATCAGACCTTCTCGACCTCCAGAGTGTGAGGGAGTTTGTCAAACTCGTTGAAAGCGATGGCTAGATTAGCGCTTGGAGTTTGGTAGACTAGCTGGTCATCTACCATGTCAAATGCCTCCTCTAGATTATGTTGATCGCGGGGTGGGCCGCGACCATCCTCTCTAGCCCCTTAGGCTGCTTTAGCATCTCGGCAACATTGGCGATCGACGTTTTTTGCTAGACGGGCTTTGCACTCTTTAGCGGTTTCGCCGTCCTTGGTGAGGCTATCGTGGCTAACGTGGAAAATCATGAACCCGAACCTCAGAGGGAAAGCCAGGCAGCTTGATACTGTCTTGGTTGAGGCCTCAGAATAATCGTCAGGACTCTCATTCAGAACATTATGGAGAGATTCGCTTGGAAGAGAGAGTTCATCCAAAAGCTGGCGAACAGCCACCATGTTGACCACGGGCGAAGGCTTATCGGAGTCAGTCGGTTCAATCATGTAGAGGTTGGTGACATGGTCACGCTCGACGTGGTCGACAAAGAGGTGGTGAATGGCATTCCGATACATAGATCCCGCACCCTCTAGCCCAAAGGGATAGGGCTGCTTTGGTGGGTCCTCCATCGGGGCTTCGTAGTTGGCCACACGTAGGCCGGTTGCAGGAAGTGGTTGGCGCCGCACCGTGCGCCCTTCTGGAGTAGCTATGATCACTAGATTAGAATCTAGCCACCTTGAATTATGTGGCCAACCAGGTCGCTCGGTTGCAGCGGCTTGGTTATCTTGGAGTACAGGAAATTCATTGCTCACTCTAGATTGATCTAAGACCGAATCCATGAGGAGCTGACATTCTGCTAAGCGGTCTGTGACCCGATCGATGGATGCGATCAGATCATCATTGCTGATGGATCTCTTAACACAACGATGGGGCGCTAGGATCGGAGATGTCATTGCAGGTGTTGGCGCGATCGGTGCAGGGTGATCCTACACCACCTCCACGATCTCCCCGTTGCCGTTGGGGCCGATGACCCAGGTCATGGAACCGACCGTGAAGATCTAGCCTGGCTCAGAAGAGGCCATGGAGCTCAGGAAGGTGACCATCTGGTATGCCATGAATTCTACACGCACGCCCCCTACCTGGCGCATCACTGTTGACGAAATACATCCGACAGTCTACCGAGGGGTATGCCCACAGCAGTAGATGAATCGATGGAGGTGCGCGTGAGGGATCCGGATGGTGACATAGAACATAAGAGACAACGATTAGATAGGTTCAGGCCATTAGCTTGACGTAATACCCTACGTCATGTGTCTTTGTGGATTGTATTATGAGAGATAAGATGAAAACAAAGGGGGTCCCTACCCGCCTTATATAGCTAGGGGGGTAGAGTTACAGATCGGTTGTTTCTATCCTGATTAGTTTTACAAGATAGGAAGTTATAGATATTATGGGATCTGGAATATCCGAGTAGGTTTCCTAGATCACCGAAGATCTTCATGCAGTCTTGCGAGGCACGCCAACCTATGTCGTGCCTTGCACGGTGTAGTCTTGTAGGCTAGACCTCCACCAGTGGCATGGCCCATGCGCAGTCTTGTGGGTTGGACCTCCCCTAGCGGCTTGGCCCATGTACAACCCTGCTAGTATCGGGGGTTATACCCCCACAAATATGTTGGCATAAAATGATGAGAGCCGGTACATGTCTGACCAAGAGCATGGTGGCCAAGATGCAGAACCTGCTAACTCTGACTCTATTGAACATGATGATTTGTTTGTGGATGATGAATTTGGTGTGAGGTTTCTGAGCATGTAACTAACTCAGAGAACCCCACTATAGCCCTTGGTGTCACATTTGAGGATGGGGACACCTTTAAGAGGGCTATTAGGCAATTTGCAGTGCTTAATGAGTTTGAAATTGTAGCTCCTTATAGTGAGTCCACAAGGTACGGAGGGTACTGCAAGGGATCCAAGAGCAAGAAGAAGTGCAAGTGGAGAATCCCTGCTTCTCAACTACAGGATGGTAGGACTTGGTAGGTCTATAACTTGCAGTTCTTAACTCACATGTATGATGTTGTATTTTTTGTGATATATGAATGATGTTGTGTATGTCTTTTTATGCAGATAAAGAGGATGTATGAGAAGCAAACTCATGCCAGCACATCCAAACTCAACCAGAACTACATGGCTACCAATGCATGGGTGAGGGACAGGGTTATTGACATCCTAAGGGATGAACCAACAAAAGGAGCAGCAAAACTTAAGAAAGATTTAGAGAAGAAGTACAACATCCAACTGTCCTACTATGTTGTGTGGGATGGAAGATAGATGGCTATAAAAGACCTATAGGGCAAATGGGATGATAGTTTTGAAGATGCTTTTAGATTCAAGGCTGAGGGGAGAGAATGAATCCAGGAAGCTTTCAGATGAGGTTCACAAGGATGTTTGTGGCTTTCAAGAGTTGTGTTGATGGGTTCTTGAATGGGTGCAGACCTTTCCTTGATGTTGACTCAACACATCTAACTAGAAGGTGGAGAGGACAGTTAGCTTCAGCATCAGCTATAGATGGACACAACTGGCATTTTCCAGTAGCTTCTGGTGTTTTTGAGTCTAAATCTGCTGAAAATTGGAAATGCTTTTTTGAGCAGCTACAGGTATGGATGGCCAAGCAACCTACAGCCTAATAGCCCAGCACAAAGCTCATTATTTTGGCCCAGTCCGAGCACGTCCTGGCCTGGTGAGCAATGGGCCCGTGCCAGCCTAGCCTGATGCAGCGTGCCATGCCTAGGCTGCTGCTTAGGCACATTGGGTGGCAGCCTAGCTCGCTAAATTGTCATAGGCCCCATGAAAGCCCGCAACTTACCAGGCCATCACCCACCATTGGCCCAATCCTATCCTTGTCCATAGACTTACTCGACCACTGTCTAATTCGAGCGTTGCTATCTTTCCCCTCCCCATTCATAGATTCACTGGTTGAGCACCGCCGCCTACCACATCTGCTACCTTCTTCTCTCCCCATGGCTACTTCTTCCCTCCCCGCTCCCCACGTTGCGCCCTTCTTCTCTCCACACGGCTGGCCGTTTCTTCTTCACTTTTCAGCTCTCCAAGCCGCGTAGGCCTAGATTTCCTCTACCCGCCTCCATGGAGGTTGCTGGCCTACAGTAGCTATACCCATGTCCATGCTCGGGATGCTCGATGCCTTCTCTGCCGTGCTACGCCACTAGCTCTGCCCTACAGCTAGATCCACCGGAGCCATGGCACCATGCGTCGCAGGCGTGCCACGCCGCTGCCTATGCCTGCCCTAGAGATGACATTGATGCCTCCCTTCCCCTCTCATCGGTCTGCTAGGCTGGCATGGCCAGCTAGGAAGCTCAGGCCTTTCTGGCCAGCCTGGCCCAAAAAATGGCCCAACAAGCCGTGCTTGGGCCGAAGGCCAGGCCCGTGGTCCTAAGAGGCATGACCCAATGGGCACGACGTGCCATGTCAGCCCAACCCCCTTTGGGTCGTGCCTGGCACAGGCTCGTGCCATGCTAGACCAGGCTGACCCGTTGGCCTTCTATAGCTACAGGTTTAAAAGGTCCTTGTTTGGTTTTGGTAATTGAGTGACAACCTAGGTGGACTAATTGTGTTTAATGTGAAATACATAGGTGATTAGTCCACATGTATACTTGTGTGAGCAACTCATGCCATGACAGTGAAGATGGCTTGGATTTGTTGCAAGGCTCACATATGTGATGAAGGAGCTCATTGCATATGAGACATGACATGGAGTCATATGACTAAGGTGGAGAAGTTCAAGACAAGGCTTGGCTTGACGGACCGGCTGCAAGAGTGAAGGACAAGTCGAGGACTTGGCGCCGATGGACCGAGGCAACGGTGAAAAGCAAGTGAGGTCAAGATCGATGAACCGATATAGTTATGTGATGATATGAAGTGGATCATATAATTTGTTGATCAAGGCTGGTGCATGTGTTGCATCAACATCAAAGGAGATGGAATGGAATGCGCAAGGCAAAGGTATAACCTAGGGCATTTCATTTTATCGGTCATAGGTGTGTAGTGAAGTTTATGACCAGGTTTAGGATAGATGACCATACTATCAAGCAATGAAAAACAAGGCGAGATTCCACGGTTGCCTAGGCATGACTAGGCGCTGGGCGAAGGCCTCCCGTGGGGTTCTAGGGGGTAAGGCAGACATCTAGGCAGTGGGCGCACCTCCACAGTGTTCCGTGGTGCCTCTGTGGTGCCTGCACAGTGAGTAGGAGGAGGAGGCGGCACCTAGGCGTGAGCACGCGTGGGGGACTTTGTTTTGGTGGGCGGGAGTGTGCGCGTGCGAGCGGGCGGCTACGCGGGAAAGAAAGTGGCTACACGGGAAGGAAAAGAGCCCCGCGCACTGGTGCCTATAGAGAGGATTAGAGAGAGACATAGTCAAAGAGAGAGAAGAATAGGAGATCCTCACTGCTTTCCGCCGCTAGCCTTGTTCATCTCTCCTGCCGCCCATAGCTCTGGCGAGTCCCGCTCAGGCTCGTTGCAAGGAAGGGTGGAGGTGAGTCCAAATCTTCTCCTCGAGCCCAGCAGGGGAGAGAGTCACCGAGTCTAGAGGTACTCGTCGCTACCTTCCACAAACCCCAACGTGAGGTTCGCCCGCCCCCTGCTCCTCTCTCGTCTGCCTGGCTGCTCCCTTCTATCTTCCTGCTCTATATGCCTATGCTGTACTGTTGTGTGGCTGTGTGTTTAATATGCCTCTACTGCTCTTCATGTAGAATGTCGGTGGAAGAATGTGCTCCTAAAACTGGTGTTACATCTCGGGATGAGGTGAATGTCCTGAAAAGGAATTCAGATGATGTGGGATGGGAGTATGGGTTTCTGGTGGATGCAAACAACAAGGACAAGGTGGAGTGCAAGTTCTGTGGTCATCGGAGCCAAGGAGGGGTCCATCGGTTGAAGGAACATGTGGCCAATGTTGGAACAAATGTGAAGAAATGCAGGAACAGCACAGAGGAGGCTCAAGACAAGTGCAAGAAATCACTAGAAGATTCAAAAAGGAAGAGGAAGGAGCAGGCTGCTCGTGAACTAGAGCTTAGAGAAGAAATGAATGTTTCTCGGGTTAGAACAGAGAATGATGAAGTGACTTATGTTGGAAGTTTAGAGCCTCACAAATTAGGACCCATTGATACGTGGACACGTGCTATTGATCCTAAAGCAACAAAATCTAAATCTTTGAAGCAACAGAAGCCGAACAAGGAACTTTGGAAAGAAAGAAGACATGAGGTGCATAAATATATTGCAAGATGGGTCTATACACATGGTAATTTACTATTATGCATTTCTATTTTACATTTTAGATTTGAATACATGCCTAAACTACACACTAATTAGTTAATTACACTTTTACATATCATACGTAGCCACATCATTCAATGCTTGTGACAATGATGAGTTCAAGCAAATGTGTGAAGCAATTGGACAGTTTGGTTCTGGACTTGAACCTCCATCTCTGCGTGATCTACGAGAGAGTTTGCTAGATGAAGAATATGCAAGAACCAAGAGTTTGCTATAAGAACATGAGGATAATGTGGCAGAACCTCCTAAATTATAGGGCCCACATGCACATGTCACTGTCCAACGACCTTTGACATCTATGCATATGTTCCCGGTAACTTAAGAAGACTGTCGGGTGTCCTCGGGGAACCCCGAATCATCCACGATTTCCAAGCAGGATCACATTACAGAGTCATTGTAGTATTATAATATTTATTCAAATATCTACATCAAAGTAAAATTAGCGGAAGATTTACAATAACATAGTTTACAAACCATTTGTTTCAAACCAGACAACTAAGTTTGATAATTATTACAAACCAAAGTAGTGGAGTGGCATTATAACATATTACAGAACACACAAATAAGCTGCTCTGCCCAAGAGCCACACATCTACTTCTCGCCATCACAAGGAACAACCGTCATGCAGCACGATCCAAAATAGATCTGCTCATGAGCCTCACCTGCAACATGGGTCAATGAACCCTAAGTACAAAAGTACTCAACAAGACTTAAACGAAATAAGAATTAATAAAACACAGGGATGCAGGCTCATGACTTCAAGGTATGGCTTTAGCAATAAACAAGGTTTTTTGCATAAAAGCTTTTTAACATAATTCTTATATCAACGTTTAAAACTTCTTAAGATCATATACAAAGCTGACACGATCCGCATTGAGATCATGAAACTTCATAACCAACACCTTCTCAAACCATCCTCAAGTTCCAGTTATTAATTACTACGATGATGAACAGTGAGTTGAGTCTCCATAACCGAGGAGCAACGACGATTCAAACCGATTAAACCCAGCTGGGGATTCCAGACCACATGACATATGCAGGTCCCCGACCTACATATACCAACCTACCCTTGGATCCTCTAAACAAGAACGGGTCCGCGCCACCTGAGAATACAGTACTCCACCAATCCAGCACATTGACACGTGGGTACACGCTATTCCCGCCATCTCTCCACTCCCAGTGCGCGAGTAGCCATTCTCGTAATAGAATAGCCAAGTTAAGGCTTACCGGAGTATGTGGTTAGTACTACAAAGTCTCACCTCATGCAATTCAACAACGGTACGGACCTTAATCGACACAGGCGGAAAGAACCCGCTCACAAGACCTCCATGTCTTATGGCTCACACACACCGAGTCCGCCCGGATCTAGATTTATTACTCCACATTCCCATATCACATGATAACATAAGTAACTAAAGTTTCATTTAAAACTTGCAGGTGACAGGTAATCACCCGACTTTCATCGTTCTAAGCATAGCTAAGCAAAACTAGGCATATACGAATTTAAAACTGGTAATATGGTAAATATAGAATAACAAGGTTGGTAATGTACCAATTCGGTTTTCACTTGACGTAGTAACAATGCCATGTTTAACATGATGTGGAACAATGCCATGTAGTAACAATGCCATGTTTAACATGATGCGGAATACGAAACATGATGCTCGATGATGAATGCAAAATTAACAACTTGAATACAACTTTCCTTCGCAGTACAGTTGCAAGCCAACAAAACCAACTGACCCTTATGAACCTAGGTGACTTGATCAAACTGATCATGAAACCCTACTGATCATAAAACATGACCAAAACAAGATCAAACCCTAACCTAACACTTAGGGTTTGCTTTAATTCAATTTTTAATTAATTTGGAAAATAAGCTAAAAATGAACTTGTTCCAAATGACCTCAAAATTTTATGCAAGCCTCCACATGACAAATTAGTGTACCAAAATAAATTTCATAATTTTTGGAATTATATAGTGCCCTACAAAAATGATGGAAATTACATTTATCAATTAATTGACTGAATTTTTTAACATTAAAAATTTATTCAAATTTCATATTTTTAAACCATAATAGAACATGTACATAAGCTACACACAAATTTTCAGAATTTTTGGAGCTGTAATTATTTTCCTATAAATTTCCAAAGTTGCTGCACTATTCAAAATCCAGAAAATAGGAAATCTCCCTGTTCTCTCTCCCTCTCTCTCACTGACGACCCGGCCCCGCATGTCAGCGACCCAAAACAGAGCGCACGGAGGCGCTACTAACTCCGACAACCAAAACAAGCCGACGGCGAGACTCCGGCGAGGCAAACGGTACCAGCACGACCAACACCACCCCGTGAATCTACCCCGACCCCCAGAACAGTAGCAGGCACACCGGAGGAAGCTCCACGCCGGCCATGGCGGCCACGGTGGCGCAAACACGGTGGCAAACGACACAACGCCAGCTATGATGCGGTAGAGACTAAAGTGAAGAGAGCATCACGCTCAGGAGCTCACCACGAACATGACGGTATGCTTGGTGAAAGCGGAGATGGACTGGAGTGACCTGGCCACGGTGAGGTCGATTGTGGCGGTGCTTCGGCCGGCTCTGAGGAAGAAAGCGACGTGCGGTGGCACTGAACTGCTAGAGGCGAGGCGAGCAGGCCAGGAAGGAGCTAGAGGATGAGACGGAGATGTTGGCAAACGCAAATGGCATGAGGTGCTACGGTGAGGATGAATTTCGCGAGCGCAGCAAGGACACCGGCGGCGGTGGAAACAGAGTGAGGAGGCGAGGGCAAACGGCGGCGGTCCAGTGCTTAAAACACGGCTCAGAAGCTCAAGGAAGCCACAACGACGCCTTCCCTATGCCAGCGCGAAGCCAAGGTCGCCATGCGCGCGCCTGGAAGCAAGCCGAAGGTCGCCGGCGATGTAACAAGAGCGGTGAACACTATTCATCAAAATTACAGAATTGCCATCCAGTTTGAAACTCAAATTACTCCCAAATTTTTGTAACAACTCAAAAATCTCCAAAAATAAAAGTTGTTCAAAATCAAAAGTTCTACAACTTTTCTTTTATAACCACCCCCTAATTCAGTCTACATTTTGAAATGCAAATTTGAATTCGAAAAGGGGACATTTAAAGAATTTCGCCTTTTCAAATAACTTCAAATTCTACTAAACAACTTGGAAAACTCCAAAAACAAACTTTGTATAACTTGAAAATATCTACACTTTTGCTTTTAACCTCAACCCCAAAATGTGCTTTGATTTTGAAATGGGTTTTCAGGGTAGGATTTTAAATATTGAAAATCAGGGTTTTCGGAATTTCAAATCAATACAAAGATTTCAAACTTGATTCAAACAATACAAGCAATACTTATAACTTAAATGTAAACTTGTTTTAGTAAATGCATATCAAAGTTTGCAATATGACCAATGCCTTGCAATGCACATGATGACATGTCCTGTTTTTAATATTTAAACACCCGGGGTGTTACAATCCTTCCCCCGAAAAGAAATCTTGCCCCAAGATTCAAAGCCATAGGATAAGTAATGGAAAAGAAAATGTGTCAATCCAAAAACACCCAATTCTTATCCATAAAACAGCTGAGGTTCCTTTACAAAACACAATTTGTAACAACCGAGTTCAACTAAAATTACTCTATTCTATAATGATGTAAGAAACTCTGGAAACTTTTCTAACAAGTAATCTTCTGATTCCCAAGTAGCTTCCTCTTCTGAATGTTGATTCCATTGTATCTTGTAGAACTTTATTGTCCTCCTTCGAGTAACACGATCTTTTTGATCCAACACTCGGATAGGATATTCTGAATAAGTCAGATCTGGTTCAAGTTCCACTCCTTCAACTTCAACATTCTGATCAGGCACTCGGAGACACTTCTTCAACTGAGACACATGGAACACATCATGTACAGTTGATAAATGTTCTGGTAATTTCAAGCGATAGGCCACTTTTCCATCTCTCCAGAATTTGAAATGGTCCAATATATCGAGGTGTCAACTTGCATTTAACACCAAAACGGGTAACTCCCTTCATTGGTGATACTTTCAGATATACAAAATCTCCTTTGCTAAACACCAATGGTCTCTGTCGTCTATCCACATAACTCTTTTGGCGGGACTGAGCTATCTTCAAATTACTTTGTATTTGCTTAACCTTGTCTTCTGTTTCTTTCACAAGGTCAACACCAAAGAACCTTCTTTCTCCGGGCCCGGACCAACTCAGCGATGTTCTACATCTACGACCATAGAGTGCTTCAAATGGAGCCATTCTAATGCTTTTCTGATAACTATTGTTATATGAGAACTCAGCCAAAGGTAAGCATTTGTCCCACTTGTTAGAATAATTAAGGACACAACACCTTAACATATCTTCAAGCACTTGATTGACTCTTTCAGTCTGTCCATCAGTCTGCGGATGATAAGCTGTACTATATAGGAGCTTGGTACCCAATGAAGAATGCAATTGTTTCCAAAAACTGGAGACAAACTGTGTACCCCTATCTGACACTATGGTCTTTGGTACTCCATGGAGACTCATAATTCTTACTAAATATATCTTGGCATATTGGACAGTGGGGTATATAGTCTTGATAGGAAGAAAATGTGCTGACTTAGTGAGTCGATCTACAATAACCCATATTGAGACAAATCCCTTTGATGTCATGGGTAGACCAACAATAAAGTCCATACTTATGTCCTCCCACTTCCAAGCTGGAATAGGCAATGGTTGTAATTCTCCAGCAGACCTCAAATGTATAGCTTTCACTTTCTGACAAGTATCACACTTTGCTATATATCTTGCAATTTCTATCTTCATTTTGGTCCACTAAAATCTTTGTTTTAAGTCATGGTACATCTTGTTGCTTCCCGAATGGATAGATAACCTAGTAGCATGTGCTTCTTCAAGAATTGACTGCCACAACTCGAGAACCTTTGGTACCACCAGACGATCCTTGAACCATAGCACATCTTCATTATCTATGCTGAAACATTCCGCCTTTCCATTCCTGACTCTTTCCTTGATATGGGCTACACCCTTGTTTTCCTTCTGAGCAGCAATAACTTGATCTCGAATAGTGGCTTAAACAATTATGTTGGTCAAACTATCATGTTGAATTACTTCTACATTCAATTTCTCCATCTCTTGACATAAGGTCAGACCCATTGTTCTTACTATCAGGCAATTGCAATAACTTTTGCGACTGAGGGCATCTGCCACCACATTTGCTTTACCAGGGTGATAATGTACTTCCAAGTCATAATCTTTAATCAGCTCTAACCATCTTCTTTGTCGCATATTCAACTCTGACTGAGTAAAGATATACTTTAAGCTCTTGTGGTCTGTATAAATATGGCACGTATTACCAAGTAGGTAATGCCGCCAAATCTTCAGAGCATGGACCACAGCTGCTAACTCCAGATCATGAGTCGGATAGTGTTCTTCATGTTTCTTAAGTTGCCTGGATGCATAAGCAATGACTTGGCCTTCTTGCATCAACACACATACAATACCAATACCTGAATCATCACAATAAACATCAAACGGCTTCTCGATATCTGGTTGGGCTAATACTGGTGCAGTGGTCAACAGTCTCTTCAAAGTCTAGAAAGCCTCTTCACAATTAGATGACCAGGCAAACTTGACTTGGTTCTTCAGTAACTCAGTTATGGACTTTGATACTTTAGAGAAATCTGAAATAAACCGACGGTAATACCCCGCCAATCCCAAAAAACTCCGAACTTGATGAACTGTATTTGGCGGTTTCCAATCAAGCACATCCTTCACTTTACTTGGATCAACAGCAACTCCTTCCGCTGACAAGGCATGTCCAAGAAATTGTACTTCCTTAAGCCAAAAATTACACTTGCTGAACTTGGCATATAGTTGATGTTCTCTCAAGCAAGTTAGAACAATTCTGAGGTGTTCCGCATGTTCTTCCTTATTCTTGGAATATACTAGAATGTCATCAATAAACACCACTACAAATTTGTCTAGCTCAGGCATGAATACTGAATTCAACAAATACATGAAATGAGCTGGAGCATTTGTCAAACCAAAAGACATTACCAAGTATTCATATAATCTATATCTTGTGGTAAATGCCGTTTTGGGATTATCTTCAGGTTTTATCTTGATTTAGTGATATCCTGACCTCAAATCTATCTTGGAGAAAACTTTGGCTCCGGCCAGTTGATCAAAAAGCAAATCTATCCGAGGTAATGGATACTTATTCTTGATGGTCACTTCATTCAATGGACGATAGTCAACACATAACCTCAGGGTCTCATCTTTCTTTTTCACAAAAATTGCCGAACACCCCAAGGTGATGAACTAGGTTGGATAAACCCTTTCTCAATCAATTCTTGCAACTGAGTCTTCAACTTGGCTAACTCCTTAGGTGGCATCCTATAAGCTCTCTGAGAAATCAGAGCTGTTCCAGGTTGCAACTCTATGTTAAACTGGACATCCCTATCAGGTGGTAGACCGGGTAAATCTTCAGGAAACACGTTAGGAAATTCACATACTACTAGGATATCTCTAATCTCTTTGACAGCAGTTGCACAAACTTTGCCCACTGATCTTCTTAAGGTTGGAAGTTGGATGAGAAATTGAGAAGTACTATCTGGCAAACTCACCCTTATAGTTCTATTCAAAGCATCTATAACAGCCTTATGCTAATACATCCAATTCATTCCTAAGATTACATCTATATCCTGATCCTTAAGGATAATCATGGTAGTGGGAAAAATATGTCCACCCAGGTTTATGGGTACCTGGTATACCATTTCCTTAGTACACAGACGTCCCCCGGGCGACTGTATAAAGAAATTTTCCTTTGTTGCCCCAATTGAAATTTCATACTTCACCATAAATGTTCTATTGATGAATGAATGCGATGCGCCAGAATCAAAAAGTATAACTGCAGGATGGTTGGCAACAGGAAACATACCCATTATCACTGGCTCCCCTTTCGGAATTTCCCTAGCTTGAATGTAGAACACTCGTCCTGTCTTCCTTTCATCTTTGCCTTTCTGAGCATTCTGATTGTTGCCCTTATTCTGTGCTTGACCCTGTTGTTGATTTACAGGAGTCTTCTGATAATTGGGATTAGACTGCCTTGGATACGGACATTCTCTCGAGAAATGACTAGGCTTGCCACAATTGAAATAGGGAATACTTATGACCCTGGGGTGTTGAAGCAGAAACCCCAAAAGCATTTGTCGGTTGTGGATTCTGATAAGTTGTAGCAGGGCGGACATTTGATTACTGACCAGCTTGAAACTACGGCGGATGATAAGGAGGACGATTATGATTTACTGGATGATAAATCACCCTCTGCCTCTTTGGATTTCCCCCAAATGATCCAGACGCCATACTCTCTTTCTTCTTGAGCTCCTTATGTTGCCGATACTTTGCCTCTGAAGCAATTGCAATATTCACTGCCTCATGATAAGTGACATTGGTACAAGTTGTCATCATTGTCTGCAGTTTGGTACTCATACCTCTCATGAACCATTTTTTTTCTTGGCATCAGTATTGACATGTTTAGGTGCATATTGTGACAGGTGATTGAATCTTCCCACATACTGCATCATGGTTTCATCCCCTTGCTTCAAAGCAAGGAATTCATCTAGCTTCATAGCCATCACTCCTTCAAGGATATAATGGGCTCTGAAAGTAGTACGAAACTCCATCCAAGTTAACAGAACACCTGCGGGTTGCATGGCCATAAGGTTTGCATACCAAGCACCGGCTGCACCTCTAAGTTGTTGAGCAGCAAAGACAGGTTTCTAAAACTCTATGCATGGTATAAGATCAAATTTCTGCTCCATGGTTTGAAGCCAATCGTCAGCCTCTAGTGGTTCATCTGCCTTGGTGAACATCGGTGGTCTTGTGTCTGTAAAATCAACATATGTAGCCTCCTGCCTGTTATGATGGCGACCACGATTTCCTTACATCTGATTCTGATTACTTTGAGCTATCTCATGAAGCAAACGAAGAATTTTCAACCGTCACATTGACAAGTGCGGCTATAGCATCCGCTAAATTTGTTGGAACTGGTGGCGGATCTGGAATACCGTTCTCATCTTGTGAAGTATCAGGAATATATGAACCCCGCGTATGACACATCTGTTCATAACAAACCAAACTTTACTCACGATCCTTTATTGATTGATAAAAGAGCGTACTACAACTCATTACACTAGTTTCACTTATTTAAACACAAGACCGCATTTAAACAAGACTACTTAACTTAAACTAGAACTAACTATTATACAACACTACTCCTTTTCGCGATTACTTCAAACTTCAGGCTCGGTATCCATTCCAGAAATATTACCGCCTTCATTATCACTTTTATCGATCATTACTAATTCTTTGGGATCTTCTTCTTCTTCCGATTCACTTTCATCGGCAAGGATGACACCTGGGTCCATTGCATCAGCTTGGGGTTCATGATTAGGATCCAGGAGATTGCTTAGCCTATGAACTTCCTCATGCAGATAGGTATTATGCTCTTCTAAGTCTTCTACATAAAATTCTAACTCATGAGTTCTAGCTCTAGCTACATTTTCCCTATGCCAAGCTTCATTCCTTCCTTCCACCATACGAACTAACATACGTTCGCAGTTCCTGTGAGCGGTGGTGAGACGTCTTAATTGCTCCTATAATCTGTCCACCTGGATGGCGTCCATAGCCCTATCTCTAGTAGCTTGGGCAAACTCTGCAGAAATCCTCTGTATCGCTGCCTGAGGATCAGGCCTAGAGCTGCTACTGCTAGCACCGTCATTCCTAGGGGCAAGTTGGTGACGAGGAACTCCTTTGGGTCCAGTGGACTTACGAGGTGTCATCTTGGTACGAGCCATACTGTACAAAGCAGGATTAATCCAAGTAAAACAATCTGATAACAGTCTCAAGAGCAATAAGGATGGACTACACAACTCAACCCATACGCACTACTCACCTAGACTCAGAGACGAAGGAAGTAACAAGTGAATTAATTATGATGCATGAATCGTTCATACGAACAAAACCACCAAAGCTTAAAAAAAACATAAACAACATTTGTTTTTATATAGGGCATAGTAAGATTACTACTCCACCACACAAAACCTTTTTAATCAAATAAGGAATGGTGAGAAAGAAATAAGATAAGTCAGAAGCAATTTGGACCAAATTAACAAGTTAAATTTAGTCATCCCAAATCATTTTGAAGTTTTCGTAAACCAATACAACAAAAACTTTATAACGATCGCTCTGATACCATTCTATGGCAGAACCTTCTAAATTATAGGGCCCACATGCACATGTCACTGTCCAACGACCTTTGACATCTATGCATATGTTCCCGGTAACTTAAGAAGACTGTCGGGTGTCCTCGAGGAACCCCGAATCATCCACGATTTCCAAGCAGAATCACATTACAGAGTCATTGCAGTATTATAATATTTATTCAAATATCTACATCAGAGTAAAATTAGCGGAAGACTTACAATAACATAGTTTATAAACCATTTGTTTCAAACCATACAACTAAGTTCGATAATTATTACAAACCAAAGTAGTGGAGTGGCATTATAACATATTACAGAACACACAAATAAGCTGCTCTGTCCAAGAGCCACACATCTACTTCTCGCCATCACAAGGAACAACCGTCATGCAGCACGATCCAAAACAGATCTGCTCATGAGCCTCACCTGCAACATGGGTCAATGAACCCTGAGTACAAAAGTACTCAACAAGACTTAACCGAAATAAGAATTAATAAAACATAGGGATGCAGGCTCATGACTTCAAGGTATGGCTTTAGCAATAAACAAGGTTCTTTTGCATAAAAGCTTTTTAACAAAATTCTTATATCAACGTTTAAAACTTCTTAAGATCATAAACAAAGCTGACACGATCCGCATTGAGATCATGAAATTTCACAACCAACACCTTCTCAAACCATCCTCAAGTTCAAGTTATTAATTACTACGATGATGAACAGTGAGTTGAGTCTCCATAACCGAGGAGCAACGACGATTCGAACCGATTAAACCCAGCTGGGGATTCCAGACCACACGACATATGCAGGTCCTCGACCTACATATACCAACCTACCCTCGGATCCTCTAAACAAGAACGGGTCCACGCCACCTGAGAATACAGTACTCCACCAATCCAGCCCATTGCCACGTGGGTACACGCTATTCCCACCATCTCTCTACTCCCAGTGCGTGAGTAGCCATTCTCGTAATAGAATAGCCAAGTTAAGGCTTACCGGAGTATGTGGTTAGACTACAAAGTCTCACCTCATGCAATTCAACAACGGTACAGACCTTAATCGACACAGGCGGAAAGAACCCGCTCACAAGACCTCCATGTCTTGTGGCTCACACACACCTAGTCCACCCGATCTAGATTTATTACTCCACATTCCCATATCACATGATAACATAAGTAACCAAAGTTCCATTTAAAACTTGCAGGTGACAGGTAATCACCCGACTTTCATCGTTCTAAGCATAGCTAAGCAAAACTAGGCATATACGAATTTAAAACTGGTAATATGGTAAATATGGAATAACAAGGTTGGTAATGTACCAATTCGGTTTTCACTTGACTCCTAATCACTTAATGCGGTAAAAAGAAGAAAAAGAGAAATCAATTTGTAAAATACAAGGTAGGGTTGTATGCATCCGGGGATTGCCTTCGTTGATGGAAAAGTCTGGGTCCGGAGTCGTTCCACCGATATCAATACCAACCTCCAAAGACGGATCAACCTCCTCAACTACTTGATTAACTACCATGTGCTCACCTTCGTTCACTACACGTAGTAACAATGCCATGTTTAACATGATGCGGAATACGAAACATGGTGCTCGATGATGGATGCAAAATTAACAACTTGAATACAACTTTCCTTCGCAGTACAGTTGCAAGCCAACAAAACCAAATGACCCTTATGACCTAGGTGACTTGATCAAACTGATCATGAAACCCTACTGATCACAAAACATGACCAAAACAAGATCAAACCCTAACCTAACACTTTGGGTTTGCTTTCATTCAATTTTTAATTAATTTGGAAAATAAGCTGAAAATGAACTTGTTCCAAATGACCTCAAAATTTTATGCAAGCCTCCACATGACAAATTAGTGTACCAAAATAAATTTCATAATTTTTTGAAATATACAGTGCCCTACAAAAATTATGGAAATTACATTTATCAATTAATTGACTGAATTTTTGAACATTAAAAATTTATTCAAATTTCAAGTTTCATATTTTTAAACCATAATAGAAACAAGTATAGAAGCTGTAATTATTTTCCTATAAATTTCCAAAGTTGCTGCACTATTTAAAATCCAGAAAATAGGAAATCTCCGTGTTCTCTCTCCCTCTCTCACTGACGACCCGGACCCGCATGTCAGCGACCCAAAACAGAGCCACACGGCGGCGCTACCGACTTCGACGACCAAAACGTGCCGACGGCGAGACTCCGGCGAGGCAGACGATACCAGCATGACCAACACCACCCCGCGAATCTACCCCGACCCCCAGAACAGCAGCAGGCACACCGGAGGAAGCTCCACACCGGCCATGGCGGCCACGGTGGCGCAGACACGGTGGCAAACGACACAACGCCAGCTACGACGCGGTAGAGACTAAAGCGAAGAGAGCATCACGCTCAGGAGCTCACCACGAACATGACGGTATGCTTGGTGAAGGCGGAGACGGACTGGAGTGACCTGGCCACGGTGAGGTCGGTTGTGGTGGTGCTTCGGCCGGCTCCGAGGAAGAAAGCGACGTGCGGTGGCGCTGGACTGCTAGAGGCGAGGCGAGCAGGCCAGGAAGGAGCTAGAGGATGAGACGGAGATGTTGGCAAACGCAAATGGCACGAGGTGCTACGGTGAGGATGAATTTCGCGAGCGCAGCAAGGTCACCGGCAGCGGTGGAAACAGAGTGAGGAGGCGAGGGCAAACGGCGGCGGTCCAGTGCTTAAAACGCGACTCAGAAGCCCAAGGAAGCCACAACGATGCCTTCCCTGTGCCAGCGCGAAGCCAAGGCCGCCATGCGCGCGCCTCGAAGCAAGCCGAAGGTCGCCAGCGATGTAGCAAGGGCGGTGAACACTGTTCATCAAAATTACAAAATTACCATCCAGTTTGAAACTCAAATTACTCCTAAATTTTTGTAACAACTCAAAAATGTCCAAACATAAAAGTTGTTCAAAATCAAAAGTTCTACAACTTTGCTTTTATAACCACCCCCTAATTCGGTCTACATTTTGAAATACAAATTTGAATTCGAAAAGGGGACATTTAAGGAATTTTGCCTTTTCAAATAACTTCAAATTTTACTAAACAACTTGGAAAACTCCAAAAACAAACTTTGTATAACTTGACAAGATCTACACTTTTGCTTTTAAGCTCAACCCCAAAATGTGCTTCGATTTTGAAATGGGTTTTCAGGGTAGGATTTTAAATATTGAAAATCAGGGTTTTCGGAATTTCAAATCAATACAAAGATTTCGAACTTGATTCAAACAATACCAAGAAATACTTATAACATAAATGTAAACTTATTTTAGTAAATGCATATCAAAGTTTGCAATATGACCAATGCCTTGCAATGCACATGATGACATGTCCTGTTTTTAATATTTAAACACCCGGGGTGTTACAGCTAAGAAGGTGAAGAATGGGTGTTATGTTATGACTGATGCTTGGTCAGATAGGAAGAGGAGAAGCATAATGAACCTGTGCACTAACTATGCTGATGGATCCAGTTTTGTCAGCTCAAAAGAGATGTCAGATGTGTCACACACAAGTGAAGTCATATTTGAACTAGTGGACAAAGCAATTGAAGACATTGGTCTGGATGATGTGGTGCAAGTAGTGACAAACAATGCTTCTAACAACATGGGAGCAAAGAAGCTATTGCTTGAGAAGATACCAAACATCTTTTGGACCTCTTGTGCAACTCACACAATCAATTTGATGCTTCAAGGAATTGGCAACATGCCACGGTTCAAGAAGGTGATTGACCAAGCAAAGGCAATCGCCATATTTGTCTATGGGCACACAAGAACATTGGAGTGCTTGAGACACTTCACAGAGGGGAGAGAGATAATAAGGCTAGGAGTGACTAGGTTTGCTTCAGCTTTTCTCACTTTGAACAGTATGCTAGAGAAGAAGAACCAACTAAAAAAGATGGTGGTTCATAATAGGTGGGACACATTGAAGGATGTGAAGTCAAAAAAGGGAAAAGATGCAACAGCAACAATATTGAGTCCAACCTTTTGGAAGGATGTGAAGCTATGTTTGAGTGTTTTTGAGCCATTGGTCAAAGTTCTTCATTTGGTTGATGGGGATGTGAAGCCATCAATGGGTTTCCTATATGGAGAACTACTGAAGGCAAAGAGAGAGATCAAGGAATCCTATGGCAATGTTTAGTCCCGCTACAACGAAGTTATTGCTATTATTGACAGGAAGATGAAAGGAAGACTTGATTCTCCATTGCATTTGACTGCCTATCTGCTAAATCCATACTACAGCTATGGTAACCCATCAATCTTTGATGATGCCACAATAACAGAAGGATTTATCAATTGTGTAGAGACTTTTTATCATCATGATGAGGACAAGCAAGATCAGACTGTCAACACTGAACTAAAGAAGTTTCATAATAGAGAAGGACCATTTAACAAAAAGCTTACAAAGACTTGTGAAAAATTTGATTACAACCTAGGTAGAGGTAACTCATATTACATGGTTGTTAGTCTGTTATAGGGTTGCTGCTATTACATGGTTGTTACAAAGCTTGCAAAGAAGTTTGCTATTTGCATCTATTGTAACTAATATTACAGAGTTACAGCTCATTTATTTCAGCATCTTGGTGGCGGCTGTATGGAACTAAAACACCAGTTTTATAGAAGTTGGCAACAAGAATCTTTTCTTTGACATCAAGCTCTTCTGGTTGTGAAAGAAATTAGAGTACATTTGAAATGGTTAGTCCCTATCTACTGTCTAGATTTCAGCAGTAAACTTACAGGAATGAAAATAGTTATATGCTCTCATGTTTAATTTGTAGATACACACTAAATAGAGAAATAGGCTTACTACAACCCGACTCAACAAATTGGTATTTATTCAATTCAACTCCAAGTTGTTTAATAAGAAAGAAAGGATAATGTCAAAGAAAACCACTGATGTTCTCTTGTCTAGTGAGACAACTGAATCTCAAGGTTTTCTGTATGAGGATGGAGATGATTGTGCAACAGTTGTCTATAGAGATGAGGAAGATGAGGAGATGGAAGGTAAAGGGATACCTTGGTCTGTTATTGGAGAAGCAGTGGGAGCAGAACAACAACTTGAGCTGCATAGAAGTGCAAGAGTGAGACAACTTCATGAAGGAGAAGAATTTGACTCAGAAGAAGAAGAAGAGTTTGATGAAGATGAAGATGAATTTATGGAACCCTATTGAAGAAGATATGGAAGTGGGGCTTTATCATGTCATGTTTATCTTTTAATTGTAATTTGTATCTTTAACTTATGAACTTAGAACTCCTGTAGTTTGTGTGCTTGTCTTCTGTATTTTAAGAACTGAATTATGTGTTGTTTTGTACCATTTAATTTTCTTTGCTGCTACTGTTATCCCTACATATTTGTGGTTTCAAATGGCTATCATTTGTTGCTGATAATGTTTGATGTAGGATGGATCATTCAGAAAGTACCTAAGATCATTCCTATTTTTGTATCAGTATTGTTCATATATGGTCCTATTTGTATTTAACCTGATATTATGTTCTCTATTTTTACATCACTTTTGTATTGTATCAACTATCAACTATGAACTATCACTTTTGTATCAACTAAGGTATGTCTATTGGACCTTTTCTCTTTTTATAAAATTCACTTGGCTACTATATTTATATAATTTATTCAGCTATATATGCTGAAATACAAAAAAGGTCAAAACGCCCATAAAATGCCTAGGCGCTAGGTGATGGGTCACCGCCTAGAAACCGCCTAGCGCCTAAAAAACATTCCTATCAAGAGGGGCAAACTTATTTGCATATCGGTCATCTAGTGCCACTCGAGTGGTCTAACTTTGCATCATTGCTAGGATCGAGTGGCGTGGTGAATTGAGTGATTAACTCCTTAAAAATGGTTGTGAAAATGCTAACACACTTGCACATGATATTGTACACTTGGTGGTGTTGGCACATTTGCAAAGGAGAAGTTGTTGGAGTTGAATTGGATCAACTTAGAGAAGAGAAAAAGAGTTTTCGGTGTACTTCAAACTATATGATGGTCCTTGGATTAGAATTATGCATTGATCCATTGTGCTTTGGATCAAATATGCAAGTGGGATGTGTATCCCTCTGAGTAAGCTTTCCAAAATGTGTAAGGTCACCGAATTCGAAGTTCGGAGCTAAGAGATATGGTCATTTTAGCGTTGAAACGTCTGTGAGAGGACTCTACGACCGGACACATCCGGTCAATACCTGCGAGTCCGGCCAGTGTTTCTTTCACTAGCTAGAGCGACCGGACGCTCGGTGAGTCCGGTCAGTGATGACCTAACGCGTCCGATCATCAAAAGAGCTCTCTAGAACCTCTCTAGATGTGACCGAACTCTGGGAGAGTCGAGTCCTATCATAGGAGAAAGGAGAGTCTAGTCAGTTGTGTAGAGACGTGTTGGTGACCGGACTCGGCCCCGGCGCATCCTATCACTGGACCTAGGCGCATCCGGTCAGGAGTTTGCGCGTGCGGGAGATAGTCATTGGCGAGCAACGGTCATCTTTGAATGGCTAGTACATGTGGTGCGCGAGGAGCCACCGGACTTTGCGACCTATGTGTCCGGTCACTACAGCAGCGAGTCCAGTCAGTACGAAAAGTGCCCAGTGAAGGGGGTAACGGCTATTTTAGCCCTTGGGGCTATAAAAGGAGTGTGTGGCCAGCCTTGGCACATGCTTGGCACCCTTGGGACTTAGTGTCCATGTTTGGGGAGTGCTAGGGGAGCCTCTAACTCACTTGTGCACATAGTGATTGCATCCGATTATGAGTGAGTGATTCTAGTGCGATTGCATTGTGAGATTGCATTGAGTGGCACTAGGTGATCGTGTTGCAAGCCAGTGGTGCTTGTTACTCTTGGAGGTTGCCACCTCCTAGATGGTTTGGTGGTGGTCTCCATCGAAGCACGCAAAGAAGATTGTGCGGTACTCCGGAGAAGCAATTGTGAGGGGGGTTATGCTCACCCCACGGGAGCCGCGAAGAGCAACACTAGTAGAGCATGTCATTGAGCTACCCTCACTTGTGGGTAGGTTCTTGCGGTGCCCAACGTGTGGGCTTGGCGGGTGATGCTAATTAGCCGCCGAACCACCAAATGAGCGGTCGACACAACGGGGACTAGCGTGTTGGCAAGCACATGAACCTCGGGAGAAAAATCACCGTGTCAACATTGTTCTTCCCATTGGTTTGTATCCCCGTTACACAAGCTTGTATTTACTTTCTTGTACTTTGTTCTTGTGTAGTTGTTCTTGTAATTAGTTGGCTTGTGTAGCTTGCTAGTTACCTTCTTGCTTGTGTAGCATAGAAGTAGCTCCCTTGCGTGACTAATTCGGTTTGGGTAACCTTGTTAGTCAAATTGCTTAGTTTGTGTAGCTAAGTAATTTGCGCTCTATAATTTAGCTTGTGTAGCCTTGTTATTGAGCATTGCTAGTGAGATTAGGTGGCTCTATGCTTTTGCTTACTAGCATGTGTAGGAGCTCCCACCCTCATGCTTGAAGTACTAGTTGCATAGGTTTGTGTGACCTTGCTCTAGAATTGATTAGGTGAGCTCTAGCTAGCCCGGCACCTTTGTTTCCTAATTAGGATCTTTATAAGGTGCTTGAGAACTTAGATAGAGGGGTGTGGTCTTAGCTAGATCGATAGTTTTAATTTCGCATATGTTTTGGTTAGCCGGCGTGATTTATGCAGAAAGCTTCACCAAAGGCTATGAAGTGGATAGAAGACAACCATAGACACTTATGGGCCAAATGGAAGTTTTCTCATGCAAACAAGTGTGACTATATTACTAACAACATAGCAGAGACATTCAACAGTTGGATTAGGCATGAGAAGTCACTGCCTGTAATCCCACTGTTGGAAAGGATAAGACAAATGATAATGGAGAAACAAGATATTAGGAAGACACTATCAAGCAGGATGACAGACAAGATCTTGCCTCACATCACAAAAGAACTTCATGCTATGAGTAGAAACTTGCACTATGTGATACATAGAGGTCCTAACAACACTGCTAAGATTCAAGGCACTACAAAAGAACTAAAAACTTGGAGGCACATTGTGGACCTTGAGACCAGGACATGCAGTTGTTAGAGGTGGTAGATTACTGGATTGCCCTATACTCATGCTCTTTGTCTCATTGATTCTATGCGCAATAGAAGTGTGGAAGATTATGTAGACAACTACTACTCTGTTGCTATGTTCAAGAAAGCCTATGAGAATGTGGTACGCCCAATGACAGATATAACTTAGTGGCCTAAAGTTCAAATGGGTTTCAAACTATGGCCTCCTCATTTCAAAAGGGCTGCAGGGCGTCCAAGAAATAGAAGGATCAAAAGTTCTGAAGAAGGTGGTAAGAAAGGTAGACAGATGCAGTGCAAGAGGTGTGGTCAGTTCAGTCATATGATGAAGACCTGTAATGAAACGGTCTATGATTCTGATGCACCCCCACCTAAGCCAAAGAGGGTGAGGACAAAGAAATGTAGTGGTACAACCACTGTGTCCACCCAACAGTCACAGATTGAAGGCCATTCCATTAGTGTTGCAACACCAACACGAGCACTAACAAACAGCCCAGCAGCAAACACTAGAAGGTAACATGAAGCAGTGGACACTTTATTTTTCTCAGAATTATTACTTCTTTGTGTTCTGAATGTTTTGCCTTGTTTCTACTTCCTAACAGCCACAAAAGGGCGTTGGTAGATGCACCTGAAGGCTTGCTGCAGAGTAAGAAGATGAAGAAGCTGATCACAACCAAGACAAGCAAGACCAACAAGAAAACAAAGACTACTACAGAGGGAACAAGCAAGACTATGACCATTGCACAAGATGTTTCCAACAAGAGGGTGAGCAAGAAGAAACTGATAATGGACCTATGATGTCAGTTATGACTTCATTTGTGTAATGCCACTTTTATGTAGACCAGTAATGAACTAGGTAATGGACCTGTGATGTCAGTTATGACTTCTTTTGTGTAATGCCACATTTATGTAGAATGAGTAATGAACTGGGTAATGGACCTGTTATGTCAAAGTCAAACTTATGTAATGCCTGCTATAGTCTCATATGGCAAGTTGCACATTTATCAACTAGCTGGAAACAAGTTCATAAACAAAGTCTTACAAATAGTTGGATACATGTTAGGCTGCTACCATCTTCACTTAACCAACAACACTAACAGCACTAACACTAAAACAAAAAGTTTTGCAGCAGCAGCTACAAGCAGCCTCTCTCCTATCTTTTCAATCTTGTTCAAAGTGGCTGTCAACTAGAGCCTTGAGCATTGCCTCTGAATCTTTCAGATGAATGACAGCACTGTGCAATAGATCTTGGCAGGCCTCAACACCTTGGTAGGCCTTCACCATGTCATTGTCAGCCTTCGCCACCTCCAGCGCCATGTCGTCTCGCCCTCTTATCTAACTACTACCACGAGGAAGGTGGCCTTGGGCGACCAAGTATTCCACATACTGTTCTTCAAACATGTATGTGCCACAAGCAAAATCGGTCTACAAACCATAGATGGGACAACTTGAACTTAAAAAAACCATATCTATCACCATGACAGTAGCAAGTCAACAAAAACTTACATGCTCAAGCAGTGGACACTTGTAGAACCTCTTCCCCTTGCTACCGGTCTTCTACGAGACGCGTCCGATGAGTTTGGTTTCGCACTTGGAGCAAGCAACCAATGGCAAGAAGCATGCAGGGTCCCTGTACGGCTCAACGGACAAGGGGGCCGAGTGAGGGGCGCCGTAGGGGGTGGAATGCGAGCTCGATGCCATACCAGAAGCCCAAACCTAAGGAACTAGGGTTCCTGCAAAAGGGGGACGGATGACAGGGAGAGAATGGGGCCGAGAAGAATGGGAAAGAAGACGAGTCCAGGTCCGGGTCCGATCTGGTTTATGTGGTTCAACCAGACCACGAACGCGACTCAAGCCGGCAGGGGCAAAATCGTCTACTCCATCAAGTTTCTCTCTCCCTGACACAAGAAGTTCTTATTTTAATCGGCGCGGTGTCTACTGGCAAATAACCAAGAATTTGTAATGGTACTGGGCAAAGAAGCGTCGGTGCGTTGTGTGCCAGCCAATTAAAAGTTTATGCGGTGTCCCACAGCAAAATTTGCCATTTTTTGAACAAAGTGCTACAAACTATTAGCCCCAAATCCATCTAAACTCAGAAACCTTGTTGCAACTTCAGCATCTTCCAGCAGAATACAAAAAAAAGTCTTCAGCCACTGTCATATGGCACACCAACAAACACCATCCTCATCCTAATGGTTTGCTTTAAAACAGATTTGACTTATATTATGTTAAGTAGGAAATGTACTATGCTATCCTACTAACCATTAACCCCAAAACCATCGAGAATTCAGAATTTCAGATATTTTGTTGCAACTTCATTATATGCCATAGAACAACAAAAGATCCTCAATCACCATCACATAGGACATCAACAACAAAACTACTTGGTCCAAAGCAAAACATTATCATCCCTTGCACTTACAGACAACCGTTTCTAAACTAAGTAGCGCCAAAATTCCAACCCAAAAGCCAAAATAGCTATTTTGACAAATTCTTCAGGACAGCAAGCATAACTAACCTACCTTGTAATACCAACCAAAAAAAACATTTATGTCTGAAGAACGCTTCGGGGTCCAACATCTCACCTGCATGTACTTCACCATACGGCGCCCGTCGGCAATCTCAACGATGAATTCCGTTGAAAATATGTTGGCAAGCTTAACGCCGGTGACCTCCGCCACGGTGTTGCTGCACTTGCTGCTAGTGGGGAGGTGGCTGAAGATCAACTCCGGCACGTAAGCTCCCTCCTCCCTGTGGAACTCAACGGGGATGCCATCACCGTTATTGTAGACCGAGATGCGGCAATCGGCAACGCCGATCTCCACACGAAGAGTGTTCATCGTCGGGTCGAGTACTCGAGTTGCTTGTTGTTGGTAGCGTTGACAAGGATCTCGTCGAAGACCTTGTAGAGGCCGGGGACGTACGTGATAGCACGGCGCATCATGGTGCCGCGCTCGTAGACCCATAGCATCTGCGTGCCCTTTTCCGCCGAGCCGATGTATACGTCTGGTTGAACGAGGACGTCATCGAGCAGCGTCTTGCCGCCCCCGTCAGCGGCGGAGCCGTGGGCTGAGCTCGAATGCTTCATCGCGGCGCAACGCGCGCCCGTTGGGGTTAGGGTAGTGTGGGATTGGGGAATGTCCAATGGCGGATCTGGGGTAGAGAAGTTGAGGCTGTGGACTGTGGAGCCCTTGTTTGTTTCGGTGGGCGGTGGCTGCGGGTGCACCTAGCGGCGAACGAGCGAACGGCGGTTCTTTTCCCCATGGCTCCGTTCTCGTTTCATTTCACCCAAAAAATAAAAGCGCGTAGCAAACGTGGCCTTTTAGAATGCAATTTGTGTTATCTGTTTTAATACTCGCACAAGCATATGTTACGATTTTGGCCGTGTTTGGAACCTTCCAGGCTGTAGAATCCAGAATTCTACAGCCTGTTCGTTTCGGCTGGATTGACTTATAAGTCATGGCTGAAAGTACTGCTGGCTGGTTTGGTGTGAGAGAAAAACATTGTTGGCTGGCTGATAAGCCAAGTCAGATACAGGTAGTTACAGGCTGCCGAACAGGCTGCTAGATTGTAGAAGTTGAATAGTGAAAAGCTGGATTTTATAAGTTGCAACAAGTGACCGTTTGAAACCCAGATTGCAAAAGCTGCACAGGAGACAGTGTACAAGAGGGAGGCATACAGGACAACATGGTGGCATAGTGGTACCGATGGCAAATGTGAGTAATATTCATAAAACAGCCAGGGTATTTTTGTCTTTTCTATACCTACAACCTATTGAAAGTCGGGTTCTCTCAGCTTGCGGACTTATGGAAGCTGAGATGACGGGATTCTAGAAGCTATGATAAAAGCAGGAGCGTTTGGATCCTATCCAAACTTATAGAGGCTAGATTGTGCAATCCGGTGGGTTCAAACATGGCCTAAGTCATAGACGGGATGGGAAAACTAATTAGACTCTTATGTCTAAATATTACTCCCTCCATTCTAAATCGTAGGTTGTTCGAACTTTTTTGAGATATAAAGTTTTTCTATGTCTCTAGATGTACATTATATCTAAACTAGCAAATGTGACCGTGCATTGCAACGGAAATGAAATCAATACGTCTTGAAATGGAACTCTATTATCGCTAGACACGAGTTGTTCTAACTCATATAAAGTATGATTCATGAGTCTAGATCACATGCAAGATAAATCTAACTCATATGAATATAGGTCATGAGTCTAGGGCCCTAGGTCACACACGAGATACATGGCGGGAAGACAGTTTGAGAAGAAAAAGAAAGCAGGATGAAAGAATCCTTCACTGTTTAATATGAGGTATAGATACGAACGTGACGAAAAAAAGTCAAGTGTAAAAATAATGTGAAATACAAAATTAGACCCGAGTGAAAATCAGAATGTATAGGCAAATGGTGACAAAAATATCATGTGGAAAAACCATAAATGATAAAATTAGACCCCAAGCGAAAAAAACTGAACAGATCGGCAAAAGGAGACAAGAAAAAACCGACGCGGTAAAAATAGAAAAAAAAATAAAGTAGATATAGTATGCACCGGTCTCTCCTACATGCATGTTGTAAGATGAATGCCACGTATTATCATCTCATGATCCAACAGCACACGGCTGCCTTTTGTGGTTTTATATGGACCGAGTCAATCACGGACCCAAGCATCGGATCATTTGTGATACGTTGAGAAAAAAATAAAAAAGGAAAAATCAAACCAAGTGAAAAAAGAATAGTCACACTAGAAAAAGAATAGTTATAGACACAGTCACGAACTCCTCACATTCACTTAGACACGTGTAGGGAAAAATAGTAGAAATAAAAAAAGATATGGCAATAGACTCCGCCCATGGACTCTTCCGATTCGGGACTGGAAAAAACACGCATTTAAATCGGAAAAGAGGAGTAAAAGGAGGTGAATGTCAGAAGTATAGATATAGATTATGATTTCTCTTTAGGTTACTCAAGAAAACCTGTATATTTATTTCATATTAAACATGAGAAGTCTATTGAATTGAATTAGAATAGAATTTCTATTCAGGTTACCTCTCAAGAGACATGCATATATATCTATCTCTAATAATAAAGAGATAAAATTTTAGGTCATTTTTTTCGTCCACCTCCTCTAATGTCAAAACGTGAAAAACTCTTTATTTATTTGTAGTCCTTCTATTTTATATATAGATAGCTAGAAATCCAATCCTAAATAGATCTCTCCGATCCTAAATCTGAATATGAATTCTAATCAAATAGAAAAGGATCTACCTGTAGTATGTAGGTTGGGAATTAGACTGGACACGAAAAAATCGAAACCTACTCGGATTAGATGGACGTCTGTTTGGACAGAACAGAAACGAAGAAGAGGGCATCCAGAAATAAAGCAGTAGGAAATAGACACGGTCACGGAGGAAGGAAAACGGAAGCAAGAGAACGGAGAGAAACGAAAAAAGCACGGGTGAAAAAAAGAAAATGAAGAAAAAACTAAAACCAAAACAAAAAAAACTCTTTACAGTTCATTATTAGAGTACGATGTAGATAGAAGATATAGATTTTTATTTTTATTTTTTCTATGTTTAGATTAGGATTCTTATTTAGCTAACTCAAAATTAGAGAGATTTATTGGGATTAGGATTCCTAGCTATATCCACGTTAACTGAAAAGTCTTGCACATGGGATATATGAAATATAAGAAGGTTCCGTAGATGATCGAACAGAGACAATTTCTATATTTACAGAGTTAGTAACGGGGAGGTGTACCAAAAAATAGGTTGAAATTTTGGCTCTTTAACCTCTTGCCTCTCTCTCTACATTCATCCTCTTTCCCGCGATCGAGTCGACTGCTTCAACTCGCTCACGTCTCCTGTCTCAGATACGATACAAGTTCCACACGTCTCCCGTCCCAAATACAATACAAGTCCCAAATACAATACAAAGCGTCAGGTCGACGAGGGAAGCAAAGCGGCGGAGCTCGGTCTGGCGCAGTCGCAGTCCAGGTGGCACAGCCAAAGGCTGGATTACAGCAGAGAGGAGGTAGGTGCCTGATGGCGAGGTTCGACACTAGCTCCTGCCTGGCGTCGCGGGTGGTCCGCGGTGGCGTTCAGGGCCTGCGAGGCTGAGGAAGTTGGTGCGGCACACCCGAAGTCGTCGCGGCCTCTATCATCGTTTCCATGAATGTGTTTTTTTTTTCCGTTGCAACGTACGGACATATTTGCTAGTTTCGTATCAAATAGGAGGGATGTGGATAGAAATCACAATAGAGAAGGTTTTAGTCGTGAGGGGAGATGGACGAAAAAAATAAGTAAAAGGAATTTTGCTTCTTTAATATTAAAAAAAGAGTATAGATACATAGCAAATTATATAGGAAGGACTTACCATTTGAAACGGAGGGAGTATCGTATACCTCCCGTTGCTGCGTGCTAGCCATGTGCAGCCTTTGACGATCGGTGTGTGACCCGAATAGGCAATACAGTAGTTCAGTACCAAACATTTATAGTAAGTACCAGATCGAATACCGATGATTAGTAGGAGACAAGAGGGGATCTACTATATAGGTCTCTTATAATCCGTATTTTCAGCTTTTTTTAGTCGGAACAGTATTTTTCTCTCACAAACAAATCAGTTGGAACAGTGATTCAGCTTGTTTTTTCAGCGAAACGAACGGGGCCATATCATCGCTTTTTCCATGAATGTGGGATATTTTTTAATGTCAAACAAGCGGAAGGCAAGACATATCTTGATATTCAAGTATAGAATGAGATATTAAGATTCATAGTAGACATGGCGTAACCCACGTGTGTCTATCAAATAAAAGAATTTATTAATGTTATAGATAATAACAAGAAAATTGACAAGTCAATACATGAGGGATGTTTAGAATCACATGAAAATTCAGATCTCCTATAATCATTAATTATTTTGTAGGTCCTAACTAAGATGGATTAACGAAAAAAATAAGTGAAGAGAATCAATTTTGCTTCTTTGTTAATATTAAAAAAATGAGTATAGATAATCGTAGGCAAAAAAATATACTAAATATTGATTAGTCGTAGGCAAGGACTTACCATTTGAAACGGAGGAAATATTACAAACATGTTTTGATCAGATTTTCTCCTCCATCAAGTTGCTGCGTGATCAAATTTTAGATTCTTCATGTGCAGCCTTTGACGATCGGTGTGTGATCCCCCTCAAAAAGAACAAATTTAGAAACATATCTAGGGGTTTGTGTAGTTCAGTACCAAACAATTATAGTAAGTACCAGATCGAATACCATTTTACCAATGTCTAGTAGATGATTCCAGTAGGAGACAAACATGAGGGATCTACTATATAGGTCTCTTTATAATCCGTATTTTTTCCGCAGTTTTTTTTAGCTGGTAGTGCAATGAAAACTCACGATGTGTGGATAAAAACAGGAAGTACCACTCGTGCAACATGCCAGCAACTTTTCCCAAGTGTACATTTTACTTGGATCTTAGAAAAACACATAATTTAGAAGGGTGATTCCTAGCAAACTGACTCACTACCATAAGCCCAAACAATATGTGCATTTGGACATTATCTAGACTTCTGCCTAAGGATCCATTTTTCATAAGAGTTCCTTAAACTGAAGCAATGTTCGAAATAACTAGGCCATAGTACATAAGATTACTCCCTAGTATCAACTTTTTGAGAACATATATTGAATGAATCTGCAGGTCAAAGCCTCGAGCAGCTGATAGGTCCACGCTGCCAGCAAACACCGTCCGTTCGATTTTCCTGCCTCTATTAGATCAAGCCGTTGAAACATGCGGACAAGCGCAAGCAGTTTCTGTAGCGTTCCTGAAATCTCATGGTCTATCCGGATGGCTCGTGCGGTGTTTATGGCCACGACACCGACAAATCTGATGCGATGATGCCTCTCCTCCTCCAGCTCTAGCGTGCACAAGCGCTGTGTCGCCTGCGTCTACCAAGAAGTGTGGCAGCAAGTGGCTTCTACCATGGGTCACGTGGCACGCCCACGCTTGGTGTTTGTGGTACTACGCAGTGGAGCACGCCGCCGACCATGGCATGCACGCGTGAGTGAGGGGGACGACCGACCATGAATGGGGGAGAAGGCACCGCGGGCTTGTGGGGTGGATATGTGGGAGATTAAGATCCAAAGAATATCGTGAGAGAATGAGTGAGAGTTAATTTAGTGCGCACTTTTAATGCCACAACCCGTTTTGTGGGGTGGACGTATCTGTTAATTTGAAATTGTTTATAGGTAGAGATATTGAATGAATCTGCAGGTCAAAGCCTCGAGCAGCTGATGCCACGCTGCCAGCAAACACCGTCCGTTCGATTTTCCTGCCTCTATTAGATCAAGCCGTTGAAACATGCGGACAAGCGCAAGCAGTTTCTGTAGCGTTCCTGAAATCTCATGGTCTATCCGGATGGCTCGTGCGGTGTTTATGGCCACGACACCGACAAATCTGATGCGGTGATGCCTCTCCTCCAGCTCTAGCGTGCACAAGCGCTGTGTCACCTGCGTCTACCAAGAAGTGTGGCAGCAAGTGGCTTCTACCATGGGTCACGTGGCACGCCCACGCTTGGTGTTTGTGGTACTACGCAGTGGAGCACGCCGCCGACCATGGCATGCATGTCCGCGTGTGACGACCTATCTGCAGCGTGCCGAATGTGAGTATATGTGGTTAAAGGCGTTTTCCCTTTACATCCGCACTGCCACAACCCACAAGCTCTTTTTCCTTCTTGGTTATACTCCTCGTTGCTTGTATTCTGCACATGAAGTGAAAGTGTAGCCGATGGAGTCTCTCGTCTCTTCTTGAAAGGAAGGGCTTGAGTATATGTGGTTGAAGTGCCTTAGTTCTATGATTGATTCATATTCATACTCAAGTATGGGTTTCAATTTATCACTCGCTATGAGCAACATATGTTTTCAGTTGGTACAATTGAATAGACTAGCGATCGTTCAACTGAAGCACCTGTTGCATTTTATTTTATTTTTTCTGTAAGTACCATCCATTCCGGATTTCTAAAGACTGCAGTTCAATTTGCTTGCATTTAGTATTTGGTAGAGCTTGTGGTCCATAAGCTTCTATTGCAGGCTTACACTTGCATGCATGGTAATTCGAGACAGCTGAAGATGCTGTGATTGGTTTTCAAATTTGACAAGGGTAACAGAAAAATGCCGCGCTCGTTGTAATCAAAATCTAACATATACTGACCTATGTGTCGGTATAACACATTTTTTGCCCTGTGACTCTGTGAGGGTCAATTCAAGCTTCGAAAACCAGTTCCATGGCCATTCTCATTGAAGACGCAAGCCTACGACCTCTCTCTCTCTCTCTCTCTCTCTCTCTCTCTCTCTCTCTCTCTCTCGGACAACTCCTTTAACTAGAGTAGTGTAGAATAGTTTAGACATTCCTGTTTTACTATACAAAAGTGCATTACAAACTGACCCGAGAACAGATGACCAAACATATTTTTTTCATTAAATTTTAGTTCAAAAGATGATCAGAACAATTTGGGAGAACAGATGACCAGACAACTATTACTAACACGTCACTCTGTTTAAAAACAAGATGACCAAAACCATTTGGGAGAACAACGAAGAGATAAGTTCTTGAATTCCAATGAAGAAAGGATAATGCCTCAATGTCTCATTCTGTAGCCACATGTCCAAATGGGGCACGACAACCACACAGCCACGCACTGAACACACAAATGGCCTAATCCAAATGAAGAACACTAGCGAGATAAAGACAGGGTGATCTAACGCGCACCAGTTTTCTAGTGATGCATGTAGTTACTAGTATACAATGACCATACTAAGACAAACGCAGAAAGCTGCTTTGCCGACTTCCAAAGAACAGTTTCTGCATTTGCCCCAGATGTACCCTTCTTGCCGTCTCGGTAAGCACGTCGATAATGATCCAACCATGTCGTTGGCGGATGAGCAACCACCCGGGATCAACGTATCCAATCAACTGGATGTCAAAGAGAGCTTCCCACTCATCTTCAGCCGCTCTACGCCTCAAGTTGAGTGATAAGCTCCGGAATGCAAATCTGTTACGTTCAACAATCGGCTCCATTGCAATGCCTTCTTTAAGGATCCATGCATTAACTTCTAAGGTATATATGTTCACAGTTTCACTTGCCAAATCATAAGACATGATGGCCAGTGCTCCCTGCCGGCTGCATAGAGCGATTTCTGTAATTCCAGCGACCTCAAGCGGCATATCCAATTGACCTGGCTGTCCCTCGCTAAGATCATAGAAAACCAGCTCATCTCTGGATATATGATAGTAAATGACATCACCCACCGCCACGACATTTCTGGGGTTGAAATCATCGAGGTCAATGACAGAAGGATTGATTCTCCACACCCCATCCTGGGAGTTCCAAGTACGGAACCTTATTCTTGCATTCTCAGCATCAGCATTGATAAAAGAGGGTCGATAAGGTACCACAACTGAGTAACTTGCCATTTGCAGGCCATCTTGGAATGTCACAGCCATGCCAGTATAATCACTCTCCTCAGCACTCACTGGGGGGTAGACTGTACGACTCTGACCCACAGCTGGGTTCAATATTACCATCCCTTCTGGATTTCTCATATAGACAAGATATAGTCCACAGCTGGATGCGATGATCCGTGCATCACGAGCAGGAAAATTCTCTTCGAGCCCCTTAAAACGCCTTCGTATTTTCAATCCCACAGAACCATGTCTCTGAAGTTTGTCTGTAGACAATAAGAATCCAAGGGGGATGCTACCCCCACGCGCAGGCTGAATCTGACCAAGATATGCAGTATCACATGCCCTGTTCCAGTTGTGATTCACCAGTCTAGCACATAACACATCTGATGCGGGAAGAATGCGATAAATGTGCTCTGTTATGAGGTGAAATGGAAGTTCCTGAGCAATTTTAAAGAAACAGAATTCAACCTTGCTTAGTTCCTAAAACAAATATCAATACATAAGATCTCGTCTTTAAATGATGACATTGTCCTTGAGTTTTCAGAGACTTACACTGGGGACCCTTGTTGTATCAGCATAACAGGTGGTTGCTTTATCAAGAGCTGAAATTTCATGGAATGAACAAACTGACATCAGATTCATCAGCATTCTATAATATGCAAAATTAGGATTTCACAGCAGAAAGAAAGTATTGATGTGCATACACCATTGCTTGCAAAGCTTCATGCAGAACAAAGTTTTCTATCATCCTATGATAAACAGAGTCTTGAATGGCAGGAATGTAACTGAGGTTTGGGGACAAAGCCCTTAGGTGCATCTCAGAACAATTGTACAATATGGAAGAAGTAGCAGTTTTCAAGGATGCTTTTAAGACTTATCTAAAAAATAAACAAGCAAGTGAACTGAGATTTTGTGATCACACAAAAAAGTACCACAAACCAAAAGAATAGCAAATGTAAATGTGACTGAAGATGTTCAACTTGTGTGAGAGATCACAAGCAGATTTATGCTCGAGTTTTGATGTGCATAAGCAGTAGCAAGAACGACAAGGGGCATCAAGAGAAACCGGTGATAAGAGGAAACGGTATTGTTTTTAAGAGGAAAGGAAAGTAGAGAGATAATCATGGAATCACGGTGCTCCTTAGCCACCTTCTCTCTGAATAAACCGCTACAAAAAGCAACAGCAAAACAAAGACCACACGCAACAACACAAGGAAGTCCGAACTGAGAGCATAAGTTTCAGAGATCTGTGTCACTTCAAAAAGTTCAGCTAATGCGCTATGTACAAGTTGATTAAATCAATTTTCAGGCAATCCGAATCAGAAACCAAACATATCTTAATCGACAGTGCGCCTGCTTTTGGTAATCAAAACTAAATTAGGTGATCATGCATGCAAATAAAATAACCCTGACATTGTAGGTTGCTGCTTTTTTGTCTCAGCATGCATGGCTAATTAGTCGTTACAGCCGGCAAGTAAACTGCAATTTCCAATCTCATGCAAACTCAAGATAAATTTATAAGCCATCTAGGCGACATCTACTAAACTAGTTCTCCAATTTCATACGACAATATTATGGCGATACTAGTATGCAAATGACTGCTCATGCCAAGTTGGCAACACCCTAAAACAGGGCAAGTACTGGAAGCACAAATATTACATGCTTGGGGACTTATATGCAGATAGAAAGATCATATAATGCGCTCTTGGAATCGGAATTCTGTCATCGTGAAGAACAATTACACGACGTACTCACTGCTCCTACCTATTGGGAAACTTTCTAAAACAGAGCATGCAGTACTTTGATGCACTACAGACACAGACACCACACACCACATGACTGCAGATTTTACGTATTGATAGAAAGATACATGATAGATCATGCAATCCTTCTGATATTTTTCAATCAAAGTGTATGCAATCGCAAATCACAAGTATTGGAGACATATACTATGCGTGCCAAGCCAGTGCACTAATGTACTAGATCTGAAACTCCAGAGGGAATCAGCAGCATGATAATTGAATCGCAGCCACACAGGAAGAAACAAGCAAAGCAAACGCAGTAGATTTTGTTGAAATGAAACGAATGTCCGTCTTACCTGCGGCGCCTGGGGCAACCGCTTGTGCCCGTGGCAGGTCCCAAGTGAGTACATAGCGGCTGCATGCCGGCAGCGGCGGCCATGGGACGTTCACCAGCTCATAGGCTTCGTAGTGCACTACCTTCTGCTGGGACACACAGACGCCGAAGAGGCGCTGCTCCAGGGTGAAGTAGAGCAAGTCTGGATCCAGCGGGCACACGACCACAAGCACAGGGGCTTTACGCGGCAGCCGGGTCTTCTTGTAGGTGGAGTCATTCCAGATATCCTCGAAGTTCATCGTGTACTCGGTTTCCCATCTCCACCCATCCGCACCGATGACCCGCGTCCACATGATCACAGTCGCCGCTTCTTCCTCGCCTTCATCATCGATGATTTCCACGTAGCGTAGCCGGCCTTGGCTCACCGCGATGCAGCGCTTGGTTAGCACGGCCTCTGTAGCCACCTCGAGAGCACGGCCATCAGGGAGGCGGTGGAATAGCAGCTCTGTCTCCACGCCGGAGAGGTTGCAGCTCAGGATTCCCCACGATAGGTCGAACCACCAGAGCATGTTGCCGATAGGGACTGCACCGTGGGGAACCCACTCCCGGTCCACTTCAGGCAAGGGGGATTTCACGTCCTCTGAATACCAGTGTTCGTTGCCGGATTCGAAGCAGACGAGCGTGGCATCTTTGGAACCCCTGGGAACCTGCAGCTCTGCGATCATGTAGTACTCTCCTTCGTCGTCGGAGATGAGGCCAACACCCCCGATGTTCATGAGGCTGGGGGTGTGGCCGGCGCGGTCGGGAACTCGCTCGGCGGAGGCCGTGATCTGGCCGTCGAGGTTGTGGAAGTGGCGCACCAGGACGAGGTGGCTCTCGCCGGGGTGGTTGCTGAAGTAGGTGCCAATCGATGGCGCGACGGCAAAGTGGGCGAGGAGGCAGAGGGATCCCGCGGCGATGATGTAGGGGTACTCGTCGGGGCTGTCGGGGTCAGGGTGGGCGCTGCGGTCCGCGGCGACGATGGCGACCCGCGGCGGCAGCGCGGCCGGGAGCGTGAAGTCGGCCGCGGAGTGCTCCGCCTCCGCTCGGATGACGCGGCCGAGGATCGCCCACGGCATCGCCGCCATTTTGGTGCTTGGCGCGCTTCGGCTTCGGAGCGAAATGAAGGAGCCAGACGGGGGAGATCGATCTCCTTCCCGGGGCGGTCCTTGCTGGAGACAGAGAGGGAGGGGGGCGCTTATACCCAGCAGCGCCACCGCTTCCACGCCACGCCCGCCTCCGGTCGAACAATTGCTTTGCTTCCCGGCCCGGGTGGCCTGGTGCCCTGGTGCCCAACGGCCAACACTGATCGAACGACTCGGGGTTGCCGCCTCCGGTCGACTCAATTGCTTCCTAGCCCGGGTGGCCTGGTGCCCAACGGCCAACACTGATCGAACGACTCGGGGTTGCGCTGCGCACACCCGGACAGGTTTATGCTGACCTCCCGGTCATTGCCTTTCACCGATTGTATTAGCCTGTTAGGACTTACGAGTTAGGACATGGTTTGGGAATAAAAGATTGCAAAACATAGGAAAGGGTGCAAACATAGGAATGAAAGGTTTATGCAATTTAGATCGCAAGAAACAAGCTGCGTTATCACAAATATCCACCGAGCAATAAAAAAAATGCCTTTATTTTCTTTTTGTTTATTACATTACAAAGAAAGTTCGTTTTCTAGTTCGTCTATTTATTTCCAGGTATGATTTGTGTGCTTATTAATTGGTCATTTGGCGCATTTATAACACTATTAATTCACAGTGATACAGTACTCATCTTAATCTTATATTATATAGTGTATGTAGATGTCAATACAAGTTTCTAAAAACTTAGTTAAAGTTAAAGAAAATTTTGACTAAAGACAAAGCAACAAACGGAGTATAAGGGTATTAAGACTGCCGGAGATGCTATATTTTGTAACAAGTTGAGTATAAAGATCGACATTGATACTGCTAGAAATGTCATAATTTGGAAAAATAAAAGGCGGATTCCAGATGTGTTCAAACGAAACAAGGGTGCTGTATCACACTGGTACCACGCTGTCACTCTTCTTTCACTAGAGGGCACTTTTCTGTCATGTTAATTACTACTACTATTTTGCTGAGACAGCGGTAGGCCTGCAAAACAGATTTCAAATTCTCTCCCCTACTTATTTTCTCTCCCGGTTTCAAATTCTCTCCACTACTTATATTCTCAAAACAAAGGTAACGAAATCGCGTGGCGGGGCAGCAGGGTTTGCCACGCTCGATTTCAAATTCGTTTCAGATCTAAGGCCGCGTTCGGCTGGCTGGCCAGCTGCGGCTGGGCTATAGTGCTACTCACAGTGGCACTGTTCATGCGAACAGTGTTCCCAGACAGAACGGTATTTTTCCCTCACAATAATTAGCCGGAACAGTATTTTGACTTATTTTTCAGTCCTGCCGAACGGACCCTAAGTTGATACGTGGATGGATCAAGTTATGTGGACAGATTCAGTTATTCCACCAGTCGGCATTTGTGGAGGACGGTGCCTATGGATTAACAAACAAGTGAATTGGCATGGCTCTAGTGAAATCACGGTGCGGCTTAATAATATTTGTCAGAGAGAAGTAGACATGACTCATGAGGAAGTAAAGCTACTAGTACTACTCCTAGACGCTAAAGACAACGACTGGGGCAGCTAGCTAGCATAATCAGCGTGGGAAATATGAATTCAAATTATCTCGGGGTGATCTAGGCTTGGTGTAGTCACAGTAGTCGTACCTGGTGGTTGTGTTCCCCGACTCCAAACGTGCGGAGTGCGGTGCGCATGCGGGCTGCGGCGAGAGGGGATGCAGCAGAGGCACACGTGCGCGCGCCAACGCGGACGGCTGGCTAGCTTGCATTCGTCGCGGCGCCCCAGCGCTGGCGGCAGCGGCACCCGAGCGGGCAATGCTGCACGGATCCTCGCAGTGCCGCCGTCTGGCGCACGGCGACGGCGACGCTCGCGAGACAGAGAGAGGACTGCTTGACCGGCATGGCGGGCCATCGACAGCAGCCGCGGTGCGTTTGCGGTTCTCCGGTGCGCGGGCGCGGCAGTCCAGACTGCCCAGGCAGCCCGCAGCCTTTCGCGACGCGACGGCGACGGCACTCCGTGAAATACCCGCCCACGGCACCACGGCGTCGGCAGTCGCGGAACAACGACAGGAGGGGGGCGCTAGCGCTAGCCCCGCAGAGCTGCGACGCTGCCTCGCCGCGAAGCAAACGACGCGGGAAGGCGGCGTAGGGGAAAATTGTGCATGTGGGCGGCGGCGGCGGCGCGACGAGGTGGGGGGACTGGGGAGTGGGGGACGCCCTCCGCAGTCCGCACGTCGCCTCGGGCTGCGTGCGGGTTTGAGGCCAGGTGATGCTCCATGGCGCCCCACATGTCGGCCCGTACCAGAAACGGGGACAAGAGCGAACGGAACGGCAGTAGACAGTTACAGGACACGCGTCCTTGCCGACAGCGCCCGGGAGAGCTAACAAAGCAAAGACCGCGGCTGCCGCACGAGGCAGACGTCCCTCGTCCGCGGCCGCTGGTAGAACGAGGCCAAGGCCAATCACGATCGGCAGGACCCAGCAGAATTCAGATGCTGCTGCTGCCGATCACCTGCCCTTCCCCAGTTCATCCGTCCACGCTTCCAGCGTTAGCCTGGAGGACCTTCCTTTCAGGTTATGACTGTGTGTTCAGTCTGGGAAAAAAAATGAAGATATGGTCCGTATTGTTGCAATACGGCCTTGAAGAAATATAATGTAATGTAATCTGCCATTGACAAAACTTTCAGCCACCTGATATTTGGTATTCACTAGCAGCTCAATCCAAGTCAAGCAGACAGTACTGCATTTGCACCAGTCCAATCTGCCATGGAAGTTGGCTCACTTGGTAGCAATGATTTCAGCAAGTTTCTTCACAGCAAGCAACCCCTTTATGCACTGTTTTCCCCATTTCCACAAAAAACAAGCCTCATTACTGATAACTGTACAATTAGATGTTCTTCGGTAATCGTCAACCTAAGGCGTAAAATGGTGGGCCATGCATGAATTCACTCTACAAGGTTTAAAGATCAACAGTTCTGGGTTCACTCTGAAGATCCAGGCATTTCACCAGGCACAACCTGAAGCTTCTTGCCCTGTTTCTATTTTACACCTTCAAAAAATAAGTAATGCACTCCATTTACGACTCAATTATCAGCTAATTTCCCCATGTGTTGCATGTAATCAGACCCATGAACATAGGGGCCCCCAGCTCATGAGCCCCAGGTTCAGAAACTGGTAGATGTGTTCTCCACCTATCAATGCTGATATTTCCGGTTGCAACACCAGGTAGTCCAATGCTGAGCGCATATAGCTGTTATCCATCATTCTAGTGCCTCCCGGATTGATGACTGCTAGCCCACTGGTCACCTTGCTTGCATCGGCAAATGGTGCAGCGGTGAAGATGATATTGATGAATTAACCATCCAGAATCAGAAGTGGAGGCTGCAGCTGTTGTCATCCAGACGCCCACCAGTGGCACAGTAGACAGTACAGCTTGGTTGACAGTTCAGGATCAAGATGCAGCCCGCGTGCAACAGAGACAAAGACACGTCATATGTACTGAAAGATGGAGTCAGAGAGTGGTAGCTTAGGAGAGTGCATTCCATGAAGGTCATCCTGTAAATTTGGACTTCCATGCCAGAGCTCAGACCATGAGTTGATGAAGTGCAATCTGGACATGCCATCCACAACATGGTATTGCATGCCAACACCAAGGGGGACGCCTCCGCACTTGAAATTTGTCAGCTGGAGAAAAAAACTGAGGAAAATTAGTCACCTTCCATCTGCAGCATCTAAATAATCAAGATAACCATTATTCCAAACATATCGAAGATGGAATTAATGAAGCAGAACGTTCCTTGACTAATAGAAAGCATGGAACTAGAAAACACCCAAAACGGTAATGATTTTTGAAAATAATCCATGAGATGCAAATGTATTTGACTCCTAGGATGTAAGAGTAGGCAACATTTTTGAATTAGGCCTAGCAATAAGCACATGGACTCTAAGTCCTAATACTTTTACTTTTCAAAACATTTTCAATCTCAACTCCTACACGTGAAGTAAACAAGGAAAACAGTTGACTAAAATATCTATAGCAGTCCAATGTGACAGTAACAATTGAAGTAATATTGTGTGCATGCATATCACGCCCTGTTTTGTTGTAGCACTGAGTGCGCATGTGGTATAGGAGGGGTTGTTTGATCTACTGGATTCCCGTCCTGCTTAATTTTAAACCAAACACATCAAAATCCTAGAGGTCAGATCAAAATAACAGATTGGTTATTTTATTTTGAAAATTGTTTAAAACAAATGCAAAGATTGGTGCATAGTACATTATCCAAAATAATTAGCTATCTAGTGAGGTCACCAATAAAAAGTTAATGCGTCTGACAATACAAAAAAAGTAAAAAATGGAATACAAATGTGATTGCAAAATATTATACTACAAAAACAAAGGACTCATAAATTAGCCAAGTGCATGGCACAGTACATTTGGAATTGACAAGCCTCTGGTTTACACTTGCAAAGGGGTAAATCCAGAATAAGTTCAGGCTGCTAAGAATACACCTCTGATTTACGCTTACAGAGAATACACCTCTGTTAGGTACTAGACTGTCTGCTAACAAAGAAGCTTAAACTGCATATTGCTTGTCTAACTAAAGATGGAATAAACGAATAATGCTCACCTAATGGGTTGCCCTCATTAAAAAATCATATGGAGTCTGCACTAGGGATGGCTCTAGATTTGTATCTAATATACTAAGCACTATTATTATCAGGGTATAAAAGATGGTGTAATACGGTTAATAGGGATTTCAGGTGTGCGAGATTTCAACACTGAAGTTCACATTTGCATATGCCTCTTGTATATAGCTGACTCCCTTGCATACTGCTAAGACATGCACTAAAAGTTTGGTGTTTAACAATTTATTATCTTTATCCTGATTCTGTCTCTTCAGTTTACTTGCACGGACATGTGCGTAGTTGGCTCAGAGCTTTAACTTGTGCATGGCAGCATGAGGAGCAACTCCAAATAACAAAATCATACAGCAAGCCAGAACCCATTTCCCTGGATAATTTGAGGCTTTTAGTTCCACTCATGTAAATGGAGTCTAGTGAGAACCAGCGAACTTTTCTTTATTAAGTTGGAAGTAAGCAAAGGCAAGCAACTAAAATATTCAGAGTAGGAACAGTTTCATTAATAGCTCATCAACGGCTCGATGACAAATTCATATTTGAGCTAACGAGCTTTCTCATAGTGGTCACTAACTGTTAAAAGTGCTGGCCTCTATATAAATAATTTAAGCACAACAGCTTTTAACAAGTGAATGAACAATTTTAACTGAACATAACTTTAATAACATATCAATATTATGACGAGATTAGATTGAATACAGAAAGAGGACTTCCCAACAATGGGAGGAAAAGGATGCAAAACAAATAAAAGATCCTTACAGAAACTTATCACATGGGCGTGCTCCAGCTAAACTATCATTTTCATACCAACAAACATGAATTGTGCATATTGAGCGAGAGCGTTCAGCATGTAACTGACAGCATACCAGTGAATAAAGAAATTGCAAGATCAGCACAAAATAGGACCTTAATAACTAGTCAACTTTTTTGTTCAGATATACATATACCTCCAGAGGTGCGAAGAATGTGAATAGCAAGGTGATTGTCAGAATGTGCAAGAGTTATAAGGATACTCAGTTATCCAGATAAAGTTAAGCTCTAAGTAAATCAACAACTTTTCAATCATACTTACTACTGTACATTATTGTTTACTTTTTTAATAGAGTCAATTACTCTGGATGTAATAGTGGTGATTCAATATACCTAATCTTCTAGAAACGAAATAGGGGCAGCGCTGCAAATAGACCCAGGAGAAGCCTCGCGATGCGTAGACTCTTCTAGCCACAGCCAAGGAAGGTGTCGGGCTGCCAGCTGTGTGCCTGTGTTCGAGGAAAAAAAAGGAAGGTGCCGGCTGATCGCCAGCAATAGCCACCATGGGCAGACAGGGTTCCTCGCCCTCAAGCCCAGCAACATGATCACCATGTGGTAAAGCATAGAGATCCTCTAGGGAAATAGTGAGTAAATCAGGGAAGAGGGCCCAGGGACATTCGCCTCCAATTGGGCAGGCAGAACAAAACTAGGGTGATACATGTCCATATCAAAGTTAATTAAGTCCATGCATGTCTAGATCATCGAAAAAATACTTACATAGTCGACCTCAATTGGAAGACAAATATGCCTACTGGCTAATGCAAGCACAACCAAACTGTCATGTACATCTGCAGGATTTGTGTAATCTACCTATTAATTTTGGCATAAAAGGGTAGAACAGTTAAAGGCTTAAAGTGCTAATTTTAAAGCCACTACTAGGAAAGTTCTGCACATGCCCATTCAATTATTACCGAATTCAGTGTAGATAACTAAACAGGGTAGACCACAAGTGCTGCAAACAGTAAAGCAGCTGAGGTGGCAAGTTGCTAGGTTATAAATGTTAAAAAGAACACTAGGTCTGCAATCCAAGCATTTCAAGAACTGCACATGCATAGTGTAAATTGACATTGAATATATTGCATGTTGTGTGATTAACAAAAAAAATCTAGAATGCGCAGGTGATATGCGTATCATTGCATTAAGAAGAAGAGAACTTAAAGTACAACACCCCAAAAAAAACACACAACACACCCACACACACATGCACGGATTAGACAGTTACAATCGAGCCCATTTCTTCAGAGAACACGGCCCGATCTGACATCTAAACAAATCTTCTACCTGGCTGCTACCTCCAAACGGGCTAGCCCCTTGGCGTCAGCAATACACCAAAGATGAACCTCCCCTCAAGGATATTTCTAAACACAAGCTGTATGTTAGGAACAGCTCCATTAAACACACAATCGCTGCGATGTTTCCCAAAGAATCCAAGCACCAAGAATTTTGTGCAGTTAACAAATTGCTCTTCTACTGAAAAAATCCTCATGTTTGGAAGGACTGTAACTCTCATGGTAACCTGCTTGGTACTGCTGTGCACGATACATCAAAATCTAAATCAAATGCACGTTGCCATTAATTTCACATAGTATAAACCTCACATATTTTTAAAAAAACACTATAAGGTAACATAGACACATAATGGAGTCTAAATGTATGAAACACAATCACTAGACAACAAATCAGTTTATTGACAATAGAATTCAATCAGGTCAAGGTGAAAAAAGAATTTATTCGATGGAGTAATGAATACAGCCACCGCTGATTCTTAAGCAATTTTGAACAAAGCTTAAGGGAAAGTGTATGAATCCAGTTAAAAATAGAAGACAACAGCTTCCTGGGTATAACCACAAATGTGCCACAGATGATAAAAGGCAACCAAATGCAGGAGTTCACCACAGAGATAAGCACTTGATACTCTCAACCTCCCAAGAGGATCAAATTCACATCACAATGAAACACAGGACCCAGCCATCCAATCAGTCAACAAATATAATAGCTTCACTTGTGGTGCATGGCTCTTTAAGGCATTGTGAACAATGAACCATTAATATTACTTTTTGAGAACTTTTCTAGATTCTAAGCTTTTGAATTCTTAATCAGAAAAGATCAGAATCGGCAGATACTGAATAATGAGCTCACCTGGAGCACAAGGAGTATACGACAGTCGGGATGAGGCACCTAAGCTCCATGGTGGGCGTGAAATCGCCTTAGTCGTCGACGGCAGCGTCGGGTGTGTAGGCCTTTATGAAGAGCATACCCTCCCCATTGTGGTCGATCTCAACCTCCCACCTTCATCTCACGCAAGCCGCCCTGCCACCAAGAACGTCATGGGCGCCTCCATGAGCGTGTGTTGCATTCCAGTCGCCCTCTCACCTGCAAGTTTGCAAATGCAATTTCTAGTTCAACCATCCAAAACTCTGCCAGTTGTCTTGACGTATAAGAGTTCTCTGCCCGGAATGTTGGTCCAAAGGTGTACACACTACTTAGAAGACAAGCATAAGTCTCAACCTGAAGTTGGCCTGATATATGATCAAAAAGCTTGACACTTGAAGAAGTCATTCTCAAAGTCAAAAGGAATCGTTCCCATTCTGAAAACGAGTCATTCCACCATCCTTGCGTGGAACAGTTCCAGCACCCTGGCTGAATAGAGCTGTGACCTGAAACATATCACCAGCAGCCTCACAGTAGTTATTATAGGTGTATAGAGTATGGACATAAAGAAAACCGTTCTTGTAGAAAAAGTGAAAAACTTGTGTGCCAAACAGGCTTAGTTGATGCCTAATCCCAGCAACTGCGCTTATCTGCAGACGATTAACTAGAATTGAAATTTCAAGCATTGGGCATGTTTGCTTTGCTCCTACTCCGAGAAGCTTTGCCTGGCGCACAGAGCGTTAACAGGTGGCTTGGATCGGTTCCTGGCGTGCGTGGGAGGCTTCGACCGAAAGACTATACTGATATAGGGGACTACTAATAAAAGAGTTAATTTAGTCCCTTGCAGAAAAGAAGAGAACTAATTTACTTGCACAAATCTATGCCCAAAGAACATCATTCGCTATACATTTTCCACAAACAAGCAAACAAAAAAAGAACGAAAACAAGCAAATCAAATTTCATGTTGGACGAAGTTCAGTCAACTCTATCCCCATGGAAGATTAAAGTTCGCAATAAAACTCTAGTCGGCGTTCTCAGAGTACACTTGAGGTATGTCCGTCTGTGATGATGAATTAAGCAAACGAATCAATTGAGAAAGCGAGTGACTTTATACCGTGTTGGTCCCTGAAATTCTCGGGCTGTCATGCTCTTGCGCAGCGTCGTCCACCTCCCCAACCTCCATTACCCTATCGACATGGAGCTCGAGAAGCAAGGAGGTACCCATGGACGTGAGGCGCGCGAGCGGTGCGCCGCGCATTACCCCAGCCTCGGACACGGCCTGGAGGGCGGCGGGGCACAGGAGCCGTCGCTGACCGCGAGGAACACGAACGCGCCGCGGCCCTGCTTGCGGCCTGCGACGACCACATGCTCGGATGCGGCCCCGCGCCAACGATGGCGCGGATGCGGGTGCGGGAGATCGAGGGCTCAGGCCTCCGGGTCATCCATGGCGAGCACGCCCGGGAGGTCGATGGAGAACGAACACCGCACTGGCTGGACTAGTCCGCGAGACCCAATAGAGCCATAGAGGCAGTGCAGGCCCATAGCGAGGAGAAGCCCGGACCCGGAAGGCACGAAACTGGGACACCAAAGCGTTTACTGGCATTTTTATATTTTTTTTCAAAAAAAGGGATTAAACTATATTAAATTCAGGTCTCTGGACATTATCAGCCCGACTTATCAGCTATAATATAGTGTTTTTCTCTCATAACAAATCAACAAACAATATTTTCCAGCTTGGCTTTTCAGCGAAGCAAACAGGGCCTAAGAAAGATATACTAGAATAAATCAAAGTCTATTGACGTTCTAGAAAAAAACATTAACAAAATGATAATTAATGATTTTACATAAACAGCAATAGGTTTCAAGTAAATGTGCTATAATAACATTTTAAACCTCAAATCGAGTGTGTGCCCATGCCTTTAAGGTCACGAGTTTATCCGATAGATCTTTTTAATTCTGATATTATTGTCAGTAGCTTTGTTATCTTCAATGTTTGTTTAGATATAGGGTGTTAGAATCAAAATCGTCAGAACTTTGTTTTCTTTAAAAATCATGGATCAGTTTTCTCTTTCAGTCTAACCCAATAAAGTAACACTGAGGTCTCTTTTTTTGTTTGGACTGGTTGTTTGTTATGCGCGTTGCCTGCAGGATCAACACCCTTCTGTTATCCTGGCATATGTTAATCGTGCATCTTATTAATACCTTTTCGATTCAATAACAGAGAGAAGAGCAATACGATCCGTTGCTAGAGTTCGAGATATGTGAAATACAAGAACAACTTACTGGGTTCCTTATGGACAAGGTGTTCGAAGAATGAAGAGAGAGATCTCTACATTTTATACGAAGGCGAGAACTAATTGGTACTACTTTATTTGTTATTCTAGACAGCTTTGTTCGTACACATTATGGATGTTTTGACGTGTTCTATGTAACTTATCTGATGCGTTATACATCTGAGTCATTGTAATTATCTTATGTACGCTATATATCTAGTGTATCTGGAGCCTCACTCACTCCCAGGTGTAGTGCTCAGCCGATAGTGACAGTCACAAATTCACTGTTGGGTGTGGACGTGTGGTGCTGAGCCGGCAATGATGTCATGCATAACATAGCCGGATTCAAGCACAAGCCAACAGTGATATATCATGTTTGCCGGCTCAAGTGTCAACCTGGCAGCAAAAAAATATTATTGCCGGTTGACAAGCCGCCCTGCAATGATATACATGAATATCACTGTCGATTGCTACTCTGTCCCGACAATGTTGTACCATTATCATTGTCGGGTCGCCGACTATCCCGGCAGTGGTAGGTCACCCCTGTCACCGCCGATTAACCTCCAGCATGAATTCCAATAGCGATGGGGCTTCCGACCAAACAATAATTATCAGTCTGACGAATTAGTAAAAAATTATGGGCCTGCAGGTGGATCTCTAAGAGGGAAAAATGCAGTAGGGTAGATTGCAATTTAACCTCTCACAATCACCTAGCCAAGGTGCTCTATAAACATCGGAAGGAGACGAAACATTTCCTAATGCACGATAATTCTACGTACGTGACTAGCTCTAGCGTGCTTTCCGACTACTCTTGGAGACCTGCTCGCAATGATCTATACTTAGACGTCGTTTTCTTCCATTATTGTCTTGGACCTCTGTAATCTTGTCATCCAAGAAGTACCAGCAGCAGACTGGTTTGCACGAGGGAGACAATGCTTTGGCGGCGGAAGGGTGAAGTGTCGAGGTCCTGGTGACCATGTCGAACACCATGGGCTCATTCCTCGATTGCTCATTGATCCAGTACACGCAGTTGGCCGTCACGCCTGGCGCATCCTTTGGTAGCAGCACCACGGGAAGGTTCTTGCCGACGAACACCGAGTAGCCTCCCAGGTCCGTCACCGCGTCCCAGCATGGCCGGCGCTCGGGGTTGTACTTGAGGACGAAGATGTCGTCTTTCAACATGACGAACCGGCCACCGGCCGGCGTCAGCCAAGAGCGGGCGCTGGTGGCGTTCCGCCACACTTCGTACAAGTTACCGCCGAAGAAGAAGATATTCTTGACGTTTGTGAACTTGGACGCGGTGTCGTAGGGCGGGGCGTAGGCGGCGGCGGGGTCGAACGGGAGGCCAGCGCGCTCGGCCAGCAAGGGTTCAACGATGGGCCTCCGTCGCTGTCGCTGGGGGATGCGGAGCACGTGCACGTCTCCCAACAAGGTGACGCAGTAGACCTTGGCGTCGTCGGTGTCGCAGGCCAGGTCGATGAGCTTGTCCCTCTCCCCAATGGTAACGTCGAGGATCATCCACTTCATGTCCCGTGTCTTGGCAGCGCCGGTCCTATGATTTTGAGGGCCCTCTGGCGAACTCGTCGTGACGGCCCCTCTAAACCATAAAATTTTAGAATATATAGACTAATTTTACTTGTACAGGAAAAGCAAATCTAATAATATATTTTAATTTAATATGTCTGATAATTATCGAGAGCGAGAAACAACGTAGACTAAAAGAGCAATATATTTGTACTTCTAGAACTAATATGATTACCTTAAAGAAGAATAGAACTCCATCATATCCACTGCTTCTTATAAAAAGATACTTCTTTGGGCATTTCTTGATGCAAAATCATCAAGGACGGTATCGAGATCAATAGTGTCTAAGATATCCTTCTCGATGGTGCACATAGCCAAGCCATTTAACCTTTCTTGTGACATAGTTGATCTCAAATAGTTCTTCAACAACTTCAATTTTGAGAAACTTCTTTTGGCCGAAGCTACAGTCACAGGTACAGTTAAAAGAATTCGATAGGCAACTAAAATATTTGGATAGCAATCTGCATCCATAACAAACTTCAGAATCTCTGGCGCCGACATCAAAGAATCTGGCAAAGTCACTTGCAACACCTTTAATTCTGAAAAAAAAATCATTGATCTCAACATCGGATGAGTTATCATGTGAAAATTTTTCCACAAAAATCTTGCAGCGCAACCAAAGATCAGCTTCATCCAAGGATTTCAAATTTTCTGAGTTGAACAAGAACCCAAAAACATTATCAAATGCTGTCATCTGCTCAAATCTAGTAGTCAATGAAGCAATTGCAGAATCAATCATAACTAGGAAGTACTCTTTTCTAAAGGAGTCCACAGCAGACTGTTGTATTTCCTCGTCTTGATCATCTTGTTCATCAAAATATTTCTTTCTCTTTCGTTGACGTTTTGTAGGAAATATTAACTCTATATCCAATTCAGATGCAATATTTTTTGCTGTATTCATACTAGAAGTGAAACCTTCATCTCTATACTTCTTAAAATATGATATGACACCTTCAATGTGTTTGAGAGTAGCATCTATACTCACAATTTTAGATTGCAACTTCTTGCTAACCTTATTTATAGAGAATAAAATATCATGCCAGATAACCAAACCAACTATAAATTCAAAATTCTCAAGTGCACTCACCAAAGATTGACATTCACTAACTGCCATTGGGTCATTAGTTGAAACCTTCTCTAGCGCTATTAAAGCTGATCTTATTTGAGGAGTTTGGAATCTGATAGCTTGAACACTTTTTATTCGGCTTTCCCAGCGAGTATTAGACCATGACTTAACTGTCAATCCTGGGACATTGTCAACTAAAATCTTCCACCTTTTGGTAGATTTTGCAAACAGGGTATATATACGTTGGATAATGCCAAAAAAAGAAATAGCTTGCCTGCAAGATTTCAAATATCACAAATAGTAAGATCCCAAATAATGACATATTATATGAAAACAATATATAACATATAAAAGAAATAATAGTTTACCTGCAAGATTTTTTCCCATATCACAAAGAATAAGATTCAGACTATGACATGCACACGGCATATATAGTGCTCTTGGATTAATTTCAAGCAAGCGTGTCTGAACACCTTGGTGTTTCCCCTTTATATTTGAACCATTATCATACCCTTGACCCCTCACATCATCAATATTCAAACCAAGAGAGGCCAATGCACTCTTTAATTCATTAAAAAGACCCAATCCTGATGTGTCATCAACCTTCAAAAACTCTAGGAAGAACTCCTCTACCCTTGGAACATTTCTCGATATATTCACACACCTAATAATTAGAGTCATTTGTTCTTCATGACTCACATCTGGAGTACAATCTAAAATCACAGAAAAATACTTGGCATCCTTAATGATCTTTAATATAGTTTGTTTTACACAATCTGCAAGAAGAGAAATCATCTCATTCTGAATTTTATGCCCAAGGTAATGATGATGAATCTCACTATTTTGAATCCGCCTAATATGGTCTTGCATCACAGGATCAAATTCACCCATCATTTCAACTGTGCCTAGAAAGTTACCATTGTTAGCTTGATATAGTTTCTCATTTTGCCCTCGGAAAGCCAAATTATGTTTAGCAAGAAACTTGACAGCAGAAACGATTTTTACTAAAACTTGTCTCCAACGCTCTCTCTCCTTTGCAATTTCTCGTTACAAATCATCATCAATTGTTTTATTTTTGCTCAACCTCAGCCTAAGTTCATTCCAAGTATTCATGTTTCTTATATGCTCAACACTATTCTCATGTTCCTTGAGTCTTAAACTAAGATGTTTCCAGTCCCTCAATCCATCGTGTGCTACCAAACTTTTGTTCTGATCTGATTTGAACAATTTGCAGCAAAAATAAAAAACTTTGTCCACATGTTTAGAGTAAACCAACCATTTTCTATCAACCACCTCACCATTGCTTAACTTTCTGGAGTAGTAAGCATATGAAAAATGTCTATTGTGAGCATCTACAGGGAACTCAAGATTCAATTCTCTCACTGATCCTTTTTCAATCAAAATATCTCTACCTTTATTATCAAGATTCTCCCAAGTTCTGGGATCAAAGACATCATAAATAGAAGGTTGCACATCATCAACTGAATTTTCAGGTTGAGAGGAAGGCTGTAAATTTTCATTCTCTATAGCATCAACTTGTTCACTTAAATTATCATTAACTTGTTGTTGCTCTTCTTCTTGATTATCAGGTGCATCAATAGGGTTGTCATCATGCACAACACTACTTGAAGCTGAAAAAAACTTATCTAAAGCACCTTGTTGTGACTGAACAAACTGTTCTTCTTGTCTTTTCCGTTTTCTTTTTGCAGCCCCTGATAAATGTTTTTTAGGTAACATTCTAAAATTCTTACACCTGACCCAAATTATAAGAAAAACATGACTATATGAGTACAAAGTACTAGATAAAATTTAAACAAGGAAAAAAATCATAGGGCCTAGACAATTTAGACATGAACTAATTCAGAACCAAGATTCACAAATCACAAAAAAGGCATAAGGCAATAACCAAGAAAGGCATAAGGCAATAACCAAGATAAATCTTCAGATGTCGTCGACTCGTCGTCCTCGTCGAGCCCTGCCTCGGGCCCTCGGCTGCCTTGTCGCGGCGCTGCGTCTCGCCGTTCGCGGAAGTCTATACGAAGTAGCGATCGGCCGATCGCTGATTCGCTTCACGCTATGCGGGGCTGCGGCAGTGGGGCGTTGGCGGCGGCTCGGCTCAGTCTTGATTGCTGAAAAGAAAGACAAGACGGGCGATGGCCGATGGGATGTGCTCAGTCGGCGCGGCTTGGCCTTGGCTCATTGGTGGCTGCACAACTTCGCATTTCCACGATGATGGGTCTCATGGGCGGCGTCTGGCCGGCTTGGCTGCTGATCTGCCGGTGCTGGCTGCTGCGATTCTGCGTTAATCCTGCGTCTTGATGGGTGTCACCGTATGGCGCCGCCATCTTCTTTCTTGGCCTGACTTCTGTTGTTCATGTTCTGCATTAATCCCGCTGGGCCCCCATCCCGCCTGGGCCCCTGGCCATCGCACCTCCTGCCCCCCCTCAGGGCCGGCACTGTGTCTTGGTGTAGGCCAGCCGATGCAGGTTGCAGATAGCAATGGCAACATAGTCATCAGGCTTGGGGTTTGGCGTGAACACGATCTTTGGCACAAGCTTGTTGTCGTTCCTCAGCGGGAGGAGACGGATCTCCTTGCCGCCCGAGAGACGGCTCACGAGGTAGATCCCCAGGCTGCAGGAGCGAGCGTCGACGGCCAACCAACCGTTGCTCAAGCCGACGCAGAGGCTGCCACGTCGAAACGTGGTGAGGGGGAACAATCGCTCCGCCGGCAGGAAAAGGGCGAACACCTCCGGGAAGTGCCGGTAGAGGGAAGATGCACCGGGTGGTGGGACAGTGACGGTGACAAGCGAAGGGATTGGCGGCGGGAGGGCGGCGCGCCACGCCGTGCAGGCGGAGGCCGTTGCCGATGAGGGCGATGAGCTCCGGGTGAATGTCCACCCAAGGACCGAACGGCGCCATGGAGAATTACCAGGCCCAGCCCTATGACCTGCAAAACACTGCTTCCAATTATGCGTACAATATACATCGACCTATGCCAAAACCACGCAACTTCGTCAACATGGTTCGGATTGAGGAGTATCAAGAAGGATCGGTCCACACAGTTCAAGAGGGCGGCCGTCCAGCACCGCATCTAATGGCTCCATCCACACTGAGCTTTAGCTTCGCGACGATGAAGAAGTTGATTACGATCTAGATATCCCAGACCGCCCCCTAGGGTTTCCACGATTCCCATCCTTCCCACCAAGGCGAGGAGACTTAATCAATGTCGTCAGTAATGACGAACCCCCGGCAGTTGGTGAAACAGAACAAGAAAGGCTAGCACGCGAAGCACGCAATATTGATCGGCTTAATCGCAGACAAGCCGAAGCCGAGGAGGCACAACGCATAAGGCTCTAGCCACGCGATCTCAACAATGCCTTTGATAGGGTAGGGGAGAAGCAGGTCTTCAGGACTCCAAGCGCCAACATAGCTGTTGCTATGACGACAATGCAACGACTACCCAATACCCCAGAAATCCAGGCAATTCGTGATGATATGCAAGCCTACCTGACGACTGCCATGGCCCAGACCGCAGAGATTGCAAACCAAGCCCAGGCTCCATCCGTCTTAGTCGAATCAAGTCGTAGTCGTCAGTACTCAAGTCGCCCACAACCACCCAACCAACGTGGCTCGCGCAACAACGACCCACCAGACAACCGTCAAGGAGGAAACGGTGGTCATGACGGTGGTCGGGACGACAACTGCCGCGACTACCGGGATGACAACCGCCGCAACAACCGGGATAATCGACGAGACAACCGCGACAATCGCCATGATAACCGCGGTCGCGGGGTCAACCAGGTTGGCAATCGGGATTGCCGTGATGGCAATAACGATCTCCGCCATTCCCTCGGAGAACGCGATCTGCGCGATCGCATTAACCAAAGAGCCAACGATCGTGCATCCCACGAAAGCTATCGTCATATGGAATATGATACTACCCACGGCCCTTCGGGTTTGAAGCAGTTTACTCCTCACCTTCGCCAAGTCGTGTGGCCAAAAAACTTCAAGCTCGAAAAACTCCAGAAGTACGACGGCAAGGAGAACCCCGAGTTATGGGTCATGCTCTACGAAACCGCGTGCAGATCAGCCATGGCTGACGAGCACGTCATGTCTAATTACTTCCCAGTCGCCGTCGGCCATGCAGGCCACCAATGGCTGGTCAGCTTGCCGGCAAACTACTTTGATTCTTGGCAAGAGCTCAAGCAAGCATTCATCGACAACTTCATTGCTACTTGCGAACAACCCGACAACAAATATGATCTGCAACGGATTCGAGATCATAAAGATGAGCCACTGCACGAGTACGTCCGACGCTTCTCGGAGATGCGCATCAAGGTCCCATCAATCTCCAACAACGAGGCAATCGAAGCTTTCATCACTGGTCTCCGCTTCCACAATGCCATAAGGGACAAGCTCCTCCGCAAAAGACCTGAATCAATCACAGCGCTCCTAGCTACTGCTAAAAAATATGCGGACGCTGATGATGCTAAAAAGATAATCATCGAAGAAGCAGCAAGGGTTCCACGCTCCGACCACCCCCACACTGCGACGACCACCGTGGCAACCGTGGTCGGAACGACAATTTCGATCGCCGCAACGATTTTCGCGACCACCACGACCAGCGGCGTAATCGCCGTGACGATTACAGGGGCAAGCGTTCTCGGGAAGATGACGGCGAAGTCAACATCGTTAAAAAAGGTGGCGGACATCGCAACTACAAAGAAGACTATGCCAAAGCACTGAAAGGACCCTGCCAGCTCCATCCCAAGCCAAACCATACCATGGAGAATTGCCGTGTTCTCAAATCCATCTACTCGCGCCAACAGGCTCCGGATAAATCCGACAAGCCTAATGACCCAGGGGAGCAGCGTAGCGAGGACAACGATGATAAAGACGCAGATCCCCGTCACAAGTACGTCAAGCCAACCGACCACGTCCACACCATCATTGGGGGCAAAGTGTCCATCGAGACCAAACAAGAGCGCAAGCTGCTTGCCCGCGCTTGCTTGAACGTGGCCAATGCCGACAACCTCATCGCCGATCCGCGGCTCCCTCCTTGGTCTCACCGCGAGATCTCCTTCAGCAGAAGGACCAATGGGCTGCAATACCTGAGCCAGGGCATTTTCTCTGGTTCTCGATCCTTGTATCAACAAGGTTCAGTTCGATAGAGTGCTGATTGACGGCGGCAGTTCCATCGATATACTGTTCAAGAACAGTTGGCCAGCCTTGAAGATAACCCAGGCTGATCTTAAGCCATACGAGGCATAGTTCTGGGGTGTTCTCCCCGGATAGAGCTCCACACCTCTCGGGCAGATCACGCTACCTGTGCAATTTGGTACCCCAGACCACTTCCGCACCGACTACGTCAACTTTATGGTCGTTGACTTTGAAGGCACCTACCATGCTATCCTTGGCCGACCAGTGCTCACCAAGTTCATGGCCATACCTCACTACAGGTATTTGGTGCTCAAGATGCCTACTGAGAAGGGGGTTCTAACTCTCAGGGGCAACGTATATGCAGCTTACACCTACGAGGATGACAGCTTCAAAATAGCAGAGGCTCACGACCTCTCAATTCGCATGGCCGAGACCATGCTCGACACCAAGCACCTGGAGATCCCAGAGTTCGAGGCCCAGGATGTCATCATCCACTCAGTCGGGGCACATCGACAAGCTTAGGTGTTTCTATGCTTAGCTACTAATATATGTACCCCTCTTGTACTTTTGATTTATTTCAATAAAGCTATTATGATTTCTTTGATTACTCTAATGTGTCACTTCGAAGTCTATCGTTATTCTAACTCTACCAGTTAAAACCGACCACCATTCCTTCTCGGGTTTTTAGAGCAGGTCCTATCTCCGGTTCCCCCCAACGCGTGCATGGGATCCGCTCCCTACGCTACGGGTGATCGGCAGGTGCTCTCTGGTTTGACTTGTGTGTTTCTACGTGTGCACAAGCTACGCACCTCGCACCCCGACCGCAAGTCAAACCAGGGCCGTACAAACCTTTCAGGATGACGTGTCGACTAAACCGATACAACTAAATAGAACGCCAACACGTTCTAACTTAGTTACATCAACATGATATCTGAGCTTAAACACGTTTTTTACAAAACAAACAAGCTTATGTTGATATACAGTTACGTTATTACAAGCTTGCCTGAAAAGGTCCAAGTTTACAATAACCCAACTACATCTTCTTCTACAGCTATAGCCTACACTATTGGCTGGTCGGGGCACGCGGCGCTTGCTGCTCGCTGGGCCTGACATCGTGCTCGGGTCTTAGGGACTCTGGCATTGATCGAGCTGAAGAAGATGGCCCTGCCGATGCCTGGCTGGTCGAGACCGCAAGCTTCGCCGGTTGGCTTTGAAAATGATAGCGCTCCCAGCTGACTTATTGACGGCGTTCCTTGTACGGGTGGTGTCGCACCTCCACACAGGTTAATATCTCTAATTATTTTCGCTGACAAGTCCAGCTGGGCCATCCGTAGCTCCTTGGCTACATGTGATTTGTACTCACATACAGTTGAGAGGCATTTATTTTTTCTCCTTTAGACCTTGCTACAAGGCTGATACCTCGCCTACCAGCAATCTCGGGGACTTCGTCGCTCGCTCCACGACCTGTGCTCGGGGAGTGCCTCGACCACTCTCTGACCACAGCTCGGGGACTTCGTCGCTCTCTCCTCGACCTGTGCTCGGGGACTGCCTCGATCACTCTCTGACTACAGCTCGGGGACTTCGTCGCTCGCTCCTTGACTTGTGCTCGGGGACTGCCTCGACCACTCTCCGACCACAGCTCGGGGACTTCGCGTCTCGATTACATGCGACTAGCGACTCGCATACAGTTGGGATATTTTTTCTCCTTTAGACCTTGCTACAAGGCTCATACCTCTCCTTCCAGCAAGCTCGGGGACTACATCGGTACGATGCACCTGATGGTGCATGCTGTATCTAATTAACAAGACTTTTTTAGACCTTGGCACCACGCGCCTACGTCACCTACTACTAGGCTCGGGGACTAAGTGGGCACACTTCATCTTACGGTGAATATGCTTATTTTATTCGACCCCTACGCTCTGACTGTTGGCCATAACTATTCCTGTACAGGGGTCACTTATATTTCTTTTCAGAAATACAAGTCGGCACACTTGATCAGAAAAGAAATCTTTTTTCTTTTTTCTTTAGAGCACCATGCATTCTTTGGACAATCAGAATCTTCGGCTGTAACCATGGTCTACTGCTCTCTGTGCTGACCAGAATACTGGCATATTTGCTTGGTTAATGTTTCAACCAGTTGGAGATGACATGAAGATAGATCGCGTTAGCCGAAGAATATCAAACGGCGTGTCGCAACATAATACATGGTGCTCGGGGACTAGCTGTGGGGTATTAACCCCTATACCCTTACGGCTAGGTTTGGGCCATCCCAGACCAAGAGGTCCGGCCCACCAAAAGACGACGCGCGGCCCAGCCGATCTGCTCGGAGTCCCGCGCAAGGAATCAAGGCAGACTTGGAGATCAAGCAAGATCCTGATCGGTTAGAATAGGAATCCTTATCCGGCCACCTATGGCAATTGTAACTGGTTAGGATTAGTTTCCAGATCTGTAACCCTGCCCCCCAGACTATATAAGGCGGACAGGGGACCCCTCTCAAATCATCACAATCTCATTGACATACAGCAATACAATCAGACGCAGGACGTAGGTATTACGCCCTCACGACGGCCGAACTTGGATAAAACCTCGTGTCTGTCTTGCGTCACCATCTCGTTCGTAGCTTGCGCACCTGTCTGCCGATAATCTACTACCTTGGGCATACCCCTAGGTAGACTGCTGATCATATTTCGTCGACAGTGCGGCCAGCCCAACCCTGCCCTTGTCACCTTAAGAACTGCATGCGCCAGATGCCATTGGACCTTCCTCGCTACTAAGAGCATCTCTGAGAGTTTCCAAGACCCACTTCCAATCTTTTTTTTGGCAAGATTAAAAAATTGCTCTCCAACAACTCTCTATCTCAATTCCTAAACTTTTCACACTTGGGAAAACGGACGTAATTACGCGGATATATGTGTGCGCATATCCTCGGCCAATCCGAAGGTGGAAGGACGTGAAAAAGAATAAGGAGCAGGAAAGGGTTCATGATACAAATATACAAGAGAGAGAAAGTATAAAAATGGTTTGGGGTGATTTAGAAATAGTCCGGGATTTCTCATGCAAAATTACGTTCCACCTTTTATGAGTGAGATTTTGAAAACGGTTAGAGTAAGCCAACAAATATGCCCCTAACTTTTTTTAGTCGCTCGAAAAACTCATTAATTTACCAAGTGATTTTTAGAAACTACTGAAAATGCTCTAAGGTGCTGCCTCTAACAGAGGTCCTACACCCTGCCTTTACGCTGTGCCTCGATGGTGGCCGTTGTCTAAGAATCCCAAGGTCGGCATCCATGGGAGAGGAGAGGAAGGCGCATGAGTGGTCGTCCAAAGAGGTAGTTTAAATGGATAATTTGGGCAATACAAAAATACGATCCCTGCGTGGTCCAACACGTTAAAAAATGTAGGAAGTGATATGGAACTGTAACGATATATGATTCAAAATAGATAAATAGTAATAACTGACCTTCAAACCATGTTATGTTATAATGGCATGGTTTGAATTAACCTTTTTTCAAAGCAAGAGAAGGCATATTCCATGTATCCAAAAAGAATGTAATTTTAGGTTTGGAATGAATCAAACTTTTTTAACCTTGACCAATTTTATCTAAAAATAATATAAACATTTATGTCTCCAAACAGATTTACTATTAAAAATATCTCATAACTAATCTAATTATATTTATTTGGTATCATAAATGTTAACAATTCTTTTATATAAACTAGGTCAAAATTGAAATAATTTGACTTTTTAGAAAGTGAGAATTGCATTTGACGGTTTGGTTTGATTCTCACGGTCCTGGACTCGTGTCCCAGCGTAACGGAAGTAAACCTATGTTACTTTCTTTCTTTTTTTTAGAATTACACAGTATAACGTAGACGTCCACATCACGCACATATACTCACCCCTATAAACACATATACGCAAACCCTACCCCTATAAGCACCTCCGGCAAATCTCGAAATTCACAAAGTCACCATAGACGTCTCGCTGTCGACGGGGACGTCGCCTACCACTGAAAGTATAGCGCTAAAAAATCCTAGAATAAATCTAGAAAAATGCGAGCGCCCATGCCAAGTCGTGAACTTGAACCTAGGTGGACAGGTTTCACCACAAGGAACCCAACCAACTTATCTATGATCAGTTCGGGTTGGTCTGGAAGAGAAAATTGATTGATCCATTTTTTTACAGAAAATAAATTTCTGATAATTTTGATGGTAACGCCATCCATCTAAACAGGCTCCAAAGATAGCAAATTTACTGACAACAATATCAGAATTAAGAGGGTCTATTGGCTAGACTTGTGACCTCAAAGGCATGTACACAAGCAATTGATTTGAGGTTTATAAAGTTTAATAGTTAACTATACGACATTTACTTGAAAACACGTAATATAACCTTGATTTTATATGGTTATTTATGTAAAATAAATAATTATAATTTTTATCCAATAATGTATTTTTCTATGATTTAAATATATGTTTACTTTTTATGATAATTACATACATGCGGTGACAAGATCTTTAGATTATACGTTTTGAACTAATCAAAGACCTAAAGTTGTGATTTTTTAGCACTTATGAACAAAAAAAATTAGAGGTTTAGGCTTTTAGCTAACCATTATGCCAATATTTAACAAAAATAACTTTGTTCGGTTTTTGTTTACTTTTCACCAATGACTTGAAATAACATTGACCTCTAGCCTTATTCTACAATTTTCATTTACATACTAAAAAAATGTAAGAATGTGTGTGGTGCAGTAAAAACATCTAAAAGGTTTTCTAAAAATACACATGGCCAAAATTGCTACAGTGAAACCATGGTGCCAAAATATGTATACTTGATTAATAGGCTTTAACAAAAATGTCTTGGTCATTCACTTCGAAACATATGATGCTACATGACTTCGAGAATATGTGTGCTCCTGCAATATGAGATTTCACGTTACAACCCATTTGGAACGTAGGAATTTGACAGGACTTGTGTAGAAATTCCGCAAGAGTCAATCCATTTTTACATTGAAAACCCGAAAAACCGGGAAAAATTTCACATTTCAAATGGAAGAGGTCTATATAACTCCATGGCATGTCCAGGATGGTCTATATATCACATGGCCACTGGTGAGCATGAATGAAGCACAACTTCGGCATCAGGTCGACTGCTGCCTGTCACCGGCAACGACCTAGTTGTGTTGGCCACCAGCTAGCGCATTTCGTCGAGCGTCCGGGCAGCAAAGACTAGGCCACCGCGAGGGCGAAGGACCCATCGTCCTTCGTTGTGGCACTAGCGCGTAGAGCGTTGGGGGCAATGTCCCTCGGATCACTATCGGAGAGTTTGTCAAAGTTTTCAGAGCTCTAGGCCACGGTGAGCTCAACGACCTCGCCCTCGTCTTCGCCCGTGGACCGTCACCCTCGTCTAGGCTTGGCAGGATGTGGCCACAAAGCGGGCAGAACCCACGCAGTGTGACGGAGAAGGAGGAGAGGGGGAAGGCATGAGGCTGGAGGTGAAATGTTTCGACGTGTGTGCGTAGCCACGTAGGTGTAGAAGAAGACGTGCGCCGTGGACCGTGAAGACAATGGCACGTTGAAGAATGGAGTTGCCATCTTGGTTGACAGGTGGCCCTAGACGCTCTGTTGTCCATGCTAACTAGCGTCGATCGCCAGATCCGCAAAACCACCTCTCAATAGCACCTAGAGGGTTATTTCTCCAATTTTATTAAATTTAGTATGTATATGCTATCTGATTTTATAGTTTTGTGTTATATAAACCATCCTAAATACGAGTTAGGGGTTATACAGACTTCTTCCCATTTCAAATGGGGCTTAACAGGGAGTGTGCGGAGAAGGAGAAGAGGGGGAAGACATGAGGTTGGAGGTGAAGTGCTTCGATGTGTACACGTAGATATAGAAGAAGACGTGCTCCATGGGACCGTGAAGACCAGGACACGTTGAAGAATGGAGCTGCTATCTAGGCCGACAAGTGGCACTGGATGCTAAGTTGTCGATGCTAACTAGCGTCGATCGCTAGATCAACAAAACCACCTCCCAATAGCACCTAGATGGTTATTTGCCTGATTTTATTAAACTTAGTATGATAATATCTGATTTTATAGTTTTGGTTTATATAAACCACCCTAATTACGAATTAGGGGTTATATAGACTCCTTCTTGTTTTAAATGGGGTTTTAAAGGGAGTCCAACTAATGCTCTTGTGTTTACGAAATTCATGGAGCTATTCGTCTGATGATTTCTACTGCTGATAAGCATATACCATGTGTATTTCCGCTAAAAAAACAAAATTCATGTGAATTTTCTTGCATCTGGTACAAAACTCATGTGAGATCACAGGAAAGGTGCCACTGTGTCACCTTTCCCTTTCCGTCTAGTCTTTCGAATTTTTGCCATGCCGCGGTGCGGCGCGTGTAAGGAGGTTGCCAGCTTCGTCCTTCCTTCTAGCACTAAAACTCCGAAAGTTTGGATCGCAGCTGGAGCGGGAAGTGAAAACATCCAGAGTCACCCGCCTCCTCCCGAAATCGCCTCCATCTCCCCCTCAAAATCCCCTGCTCCTCGCTCCGTTCCAAATCGTCTCCCCCCTCCGGGAACCATTCGCGCGGCTCCGATTCGCTCCGTCGCCGCATTCGCGCCGGCCTGGGCTCCGTCCAACTACCGTTGCAAATCCAGGTGCGTCGCCTCCCCCCTCCCCGTCTTACCCTTCTCTCCTCAGCACCTCCTCTTCTCTCGCCAGGCTTCCTGCTTGACACCGGAGGCTGCTCCCCTCCCCGATCCAGAGGCGCCCTGATTGACTGCGGCGGCGGCTCCCCTCTCGATCCGGTGGCGCCCCGGCCCTGCTCGCCCCCGACAGCTGCCGGCGCCCTGCTCGACTCTGGTGGCTGCTCCCCTCCAATCTGGTGGGTCTTTGCTCAAATCCCCATTCGTCACCCCCTCGTTCCTCCTGACGGCTGCGAGGCAGAGAGCGGAACCTGAGCTTGAAGCCGTGCACCTTCCTCACTGCTCCTTGTTCTTCCTCACACAAAAGATTAATCACGTTTAATCTTCCTAGGCGCATGTATTAGGTCTTATATATCTAGTGATGGCGAGTTTTTGTTTGCAGCCTTAGCTTACATAGTGTTTTTTTAATCTTTGTACTTAGAAGTTTTTGAACCAATTCTAAGAACTGATGCCAATTATTGATGTGCCACTATAACTTGATTAGGTTTCGGGACAAAAGGAGATTCCATTTGGCAAATAAAGGCTAGGCTAGAAATTAAACCCATCCTAAAGTGCACGTGATGCATGTGCAAGCGCAAAGGTGCCAGCGATTCAAATCGAGTTGGGCCCACATGTGCCTGGAAAATTTTGAGCTCCGGGTTCAAAATTTCAGCGTCCCGCCCATCTCCCCGTTCATTTCGGTTTTCTTCCTCTTTGAATTAGAGCCCCCGCCACTACAGCCTGAAGCACCCAAGTTCATGAGATTTGCCCTAGGTCTATTACTGGATTGCAAGTGCTAGTTCCATCAGGGGTTCCAGGCGCCTAGATTGGATATCCAGGCGACCTAATCGTGATGAAGTTTTAGGATTCAGCCCCTTTCCCTCCCATTTCTTGGTGTTTTGATGCGATTCAGGGTCCTACTTTTGCAGATCCGGTGAAACTAGTGGCAGGAGCAGTAGTAGGATTTGGACCAGGCAAGTCAAGACTGCGAGAAATTTTGGGGTTGCTGCCTTGCTGGTCGACTCATTTGTGTTTATTGGGTGCTCACCAATCTGTATCTGCTGCGTGCTTTCTGCAGAGCCCTGAGATGCCTGAGTCCAGGGATGGCAGGAGAGCGGCCCTCGCTGACCTCTCAGGCGGGGTTGGCGGCGGAGGGTTCTTTATCAGGAGGGTGGCCTCGCCGGGAGCCCTGGCGGTGAGGGGTGCTGGGAAGCCGTTGGCGCGGCGTTATATGTCACCCTCGAGGAACAAGGAGAACCTGCTGCCAGTTTGGGCGTTGAGGGCCGCACCGACAAAGAAGAGCCTGCTTCCTGGATGGTACCCCAGGACGCCGCTCCGTGATATTACGGCCATTGCAAAGGTATGCCTAGTATTTCATTGCTACGATGTGAGCAATTTAACTTATTGAAAGGTTTCATTGTTACTGTGCTTACATACTTTATGATGTGTGATTAGTTGTTGGAAACTTAAAGCATCTCGTGATTGTAGTTGACCTGCTGATTTCTAGTTGGAGTACAATTTGTGCCAAAGCGGTTTTGTTGGATTTCATCAGAATCAGACAATTACCCGATGGTCTTAGTGGACTGCAGTGATGTGCTTTTAGTTGAAAAGAACTTGTGGCATCATTCTTCTGTCATAGTCATCACTTAAATCTTATCAGAGTTAGTCCCCTGTTAATTTTACATATCTAGGCTCATTATCTGTGTTTAGTGCCAAGTAGAGTAAAAAGCATGCCAGTGGTATATAATTTTAAGTTATTATACTTGGCTGTTTGGCACAGCCGGATTTACCAATTTCAGCTGATGAATGCTGACCTTGCAAAAATATTACTTCCTTTTCTTTTCTGTAGTATGGTCCAACTTTATAGTACTGTCAGTAGCATGCAGTTGAGTGAGATAGATTATAAATCAGCAGTACAATTTTGAATTTCCAGTGTCCTTTTTGGGGATTGGGTAAATGAATCCAGTGAGAATATTTGATTCAACAAGCTCGCTAAATTGCAGTAACTTAAAATGGAATTCAAGCTATACTTCACCATATTGAACTTCTGTTATAGCACAAAACTGAATTTCTTCTAAAGTATTGCTCAAATAATAAGCTCTTCTTACTTCCAATTTTACGAATGGTCATTTTTTGGTGGACATGTTTACTTTTGAATTTTTTATACATGTGCTTATACCCACCATGTTATTCTATTGTAAAATCAATGCACATTATGTTTAATTTAGCTTCTGAATGCTATCATTGATCCTTCTGAAAATATTAATTTGTCTGTTTTTTTTTGACGGTCTTAATTTGTCTGTTTTATGTCACAAGGTCCAACCATATAGTACTGTTGGTGCCAAGTAGGAGTAACTGATTGAGATTGATGATAAATCTGCTGTGCAGTTTCCTACTTTTTAGTGTCCATAAAATTTTGGTATATTTTGATGGATCCAATGAGAATATGACTCAACAAGCTGGTTGGATTACAGTAACATTTAAATCAGAAGTACAAGTTATACTTTACCATCTTGTGCTTCACTGCTTTGTGTCTCATTGCCATGCCATGTAGAATATGCATGACTCAAATTTAACTTTTTCTGAGATTGTACTGCTCAGATAATAAGATGGATCTAGTTCCATCTGTATTCTGAATGGGGCATTTGTGGGGTGGGCCATTTTACTTTTAATAGTTGTTCATATCCACCATGATATTCTGTTATAAAATTAATGCTTAGTATGTTTATTAGTGCATCTGCATTTTAAGTGCATGCCATCTGAGTTTAGTAATTCCTCTGCTACATTTGCCTTAGTTGCATACTCCATCTGTCCCAAATTATAAGCCACTTCGGCTTTGTTCTAAGTCAAACTTGTCTAACTTTGACCAAGTCTAGTAAAATGTACCGACATTTACAACACAGGTTTGACTGCAATAGTCTTGAGAGTGAACTTATTTGGTATTGTAGATGTCAATATATTTATATAAACTTAGTCAAAGTTAGACAAGTTTGACTGCGGCCATAGTGATTTATAATTTGGAACGGAGGGTGTAGGTTATATTTTATCTATGTCATTAAGAAAGTTCGATTATTCACTTAGCCCCAATTATTGTTTACCAATATTTCAGTCCACCTGTTAAGGCATCCTAAAGTTTATCCCCACATGATTAGTTCATTACAAAAGCTGAACTACACATTCAGTGTATGTTTGTTCCCTTGCTAGTTTCCATCCTATTCTGACTGGCTTGCATGCAGGCCATTCAGAGAAGCCGTTCAAGGATTGCTGCAGCTCAGCAGCAAAGCCAAAGGACCGAGCAGTCTCTGCAATCTGTGAACGTGACTACTCCAGCACAGGCAGAGCAGGATGCTCCTCACATTGCTGAAGCCTCCCATGCTGTTGCATCTGGCTCCGGCTCAACTGAAAGAGAAACTGTAGCAAACCCTGCTACTGTCTTGGCTGATGACAATTTGAATGTGTCTTCCTCGCCAGCAGAAAGCTCACTGAATACTCCATCCAAACCAATGGATCCTGCCCTTGCTGACATTGTTGAGAAGAAACTTTCCAGTTCAATAGAGAAGATAGAGAAGTTGGTGAGGAAAAACCTGAAGCGAACACCAAAGGCTGCCCGGGCCTCCAGGAGAGCCACCCAGAGGCGCAACCTCATGTCCATGCGATGAATTTACTGCTGCACTTTGCTGGGGGAAGAGAAGAAAGTCCACCTCAGGCTTGTCCTTCCTCTTGTCTGCTCTTTCCTAAGCCGCTAGCCTAACTGCCAAGTGCCAATGCCCTGGCTGTGCTGCTCTTCTTTCAACATTTGCCACGGCATGATGCACACGGCCATTCCTGGTTCCCTTCTCGAGGACCAAAGAATATGGGGCTATTGGCTCTCTGCTTGTGGTTCTAGGACTGCAGCTACTAGTGTGAGGTGTGATCTGGTTCATGCTCTGATGTATGCATACTTTTCTGTGTATCCCAGTGGGCCGTTGAACAAATAAAATCTTGAATTTACTTTTGTGCTGCACTATTACTATTAGCACTAGTGCGAATATTTTCTTTTGTGGCTGCTTGTATGAACTTCAATATGTAGGTCAGTAGGTACTACGAGAAATTTAGCATAATACCTATGCAGGACAGAGGTGTTTGGTCATGATTTCTGAGCTCCTAGTGTCAGATGCTTTGTACAGCCTTGTTCTTCAGGAGTAAGGCCCATAACCGAACTACAAACATGGTGTCTATTGGGTCTGTTTGGCAGGTATTAAAGTTGGCTGAAGTTGTTTTATTGTGAGAGAAAAATACTGTAGATTCTAGCTGATAAGTCGGCTGATAAGTTCAAGCTGATAAGTGTAAACTAGTAGGCTAGTTCACGATTTGGTCCGGTCTCAAACTAGATAAACCATGGAAAATAAAGCCCTTGTTTCTATACTTGCCATCGTTCTAGGGAAATGGCATGGCCACCATTTCTTGTTTTGTGGACTTATGAATATCAAGACCTCATCTTGCAGTTTCTTACATCTTTGCCTCTTCCGTGCCTCCTGTTTTTCTACAGTGGATCGTGGGGCTTGGGGCATGGAAGCTCAAAGATGCCGGGCAGGAAATCTGCCAAAGCTCCCCTGGGTGTTCTGCTGCCGCTCTCGTGGACGGGATAGCAAGTGATGGGGCGTACGTGCTGTTATGACTTATGAGTAAAACATGGCAGTTGCTGTGCTCATAGCAGTTTCTTATGAGGAAAACATGGCGGCGTTCCTGCATGCACGCATATTCCGGGAGACCATCAGAGCAAGTGATCGCTTGCAGAACAAAATATTCAATTTTGCAATTTGAAACACAGCCGGGTTGTTTTTCTCATGTCCTCGTCACAAAAACCCATTTAAATTACAGAGGGAAAATGTCAGGATACTGTTCATATGGTCTATCACTGAACTACTAGTAAACTCTGAAGTTCTCGTGGATTGTGTTCTGATTCACATGGTAGACCCTATCTGGTCACCTTTCAGCACTACAGTGATAAATAATAGTGTCCAGGCCTCGTGATTTTCCCTCAAAGTAAAGAAATACAATTGCATATTTTCGAACAAGTGGGAACATGTAACCTTTGTAAAGCTAGCATAAACTATACTCAGAGCAATGAGCAAAACGAGACCAAAAAACGCGCCTTGACGAAAAATCGAGAAAGAATCAAGAAACCAAGGAACCAGCAAGGATCCAAAGGCCTGAATGAAGATCACAGTTTTCTGGGAGAAAAAAAAAACAATTGTGAAGGGAGCAGTAGACCATACACCGTCTGGGATTAGCCAAACGTGAATGAACAAAAATGTAAATGCCGTAAGGCCACAGCACTGCTCCATTGGCACTGGTCAATATACTTCAATCGCAACGAGGAGAATAAAGCTCCAGTGTGAAAAATAAAATAAGGTAAAGGGGTTTCTTTGGTTAAAGCAAACCAGGCCACAAGCCCACAAAAGCCTCTGGATTGCTTTTGCTTTGTACATGAATGAATACGCACTTTGCTCTTTTTCCCTCTTGGCTCCATCACGTAATTGAGTATGTAACCCAGCTGAGAGCTTTTTATTTTCTGGATCAGATGCAAATGTGATCTGATTTCATTTTTTCCCCAACTATATTGAAGACCAATTTCAAAATTTATGAGACCTATTGTTTTATGTGTACATAGCATAGTTCAGAACTCAAATTTTCATGTTATAGGCGAGGCAACTAAACACTTCACTTCACAAACCTGACAATGTTTCATTTCATAGTTTTCTCAAATAAGTAAGTATTCCCTCTGTTCTAAATTGTTAGTTATTTTGACTTTTTTTTTTAGATACACGACTTTTGCTATACACCTAGATATAAAATATGGTTATGTCTAGAAAAGCTCGAACGTCTTATAATTTACTCCCTCCATCCCAAATTATAAGTCATTCCAACTTTCTTGAAGAGTAAAAACATATCAAGTTTGACCAAATTTATATAATAAAATTATAACATTTATAATACCAACCAAGTATCATTAGATTATTCATTAATTATATTTTTATAGTAATACATATTTGATGTCATAAATCTTTGTATTTCTTTATATAATTTTGGTCAAACTTGAGATGCTTTGACTCTCGAAGAAAGTTGAAATGACTTATAATTTAGAACGAAGGGAGTAGAACGGAGTATTAAGAAAAGAGTCTGACTGTCATAGATGCATTACAAATGATCATGTCAACTTCATTAAGAATAACATGGGTCTTTCACCCCCTGTAATTATTTACTCGAACAGGAATATGGGATACAGACACGAACCAGCAGATACAGCCCTACAGGCAACTTCACCAACACTCCTCTTCCAGTCTTCCTTCCTAGGTCCTACTCAAATCCAGGCAGATGCGCCTTGACTCTGCATCACGTCACATGACCTCATCTTTACTCTCTCCATATCTCGCAAACCTTTTCCGTCACAGCCCGTACCCACATTCGCTTCAAGCTTCTGCAACGAAGTGCCTGTACCGCATTCCTTCGTGCCACCTTGCATGCCTTCCCTTGCCGGCGACGGGGAAGCCGACCGGTTAACCAACAGGCGGGCACGTTCATCGGCGACCGGCGCCACCATCTTGCCAGCCCCGCCGGTCATGGCGTACGCGTACCCGTACGTCTTCCGTGCTCAGGCTCCACCAGCGAGAGTGGAGGATCACAAGGCCAAGGACGCCGCGCCTGCTCCACAGGTCAAGGAGCAGTGGCCGGCCGGCAGTGGCAGCAGAAGCGCAGGAGCCGGGTGGCTGGACGGCCTCGGCTCAGGGGAGAGCCAGAGGCTGGCGAGCGCCTACGACCTCGTGGAGACGATGCATTACCTGTACGTGCGCGTCGTCAAGGCGCGCGAGCTCCCGGCGAGCGCCGTCACCGGCGGGTGCAGCCCCTACATCGAGGTCCGCGTCGGCAACTACCGCGCCGCCACGCGGCATTGCGAGGGGAAGGCCAGCCCCGAGTGGAACCTGGTGTTCGCCTTCTCCAGGGACCGCGTGCAGGCCACGGTGCTGGAGGTGTTCGTCAGGGACAGGGACGCCCTGGGGCGCGACGACTGCGTCGGCAGAGTCGCGTTCGACATCGCCGAGGCGCCAGTGCGCGTGCCGCCGGACAGCCCGCTCGCGCCGCAGTGGTACCGCCTCGAGAGTACTGCTGGTGGTGGCAAGATGGTGGCGAACGGCGAGGTCATGCTCGCCGTCTGGGTCGGCACGCAGGCGGACGAGGCGTTCTCGGACGCGTGGCACGCCGACGCCGCCTCGGTCCGCGGCGGTGACGGCGCGGCGGCCGTGCACAACTCGCGGTCCAAGGTGTACGTTACGCCCAAGCTGTGGTACTTTCGTGTAAGCGTGCTCGAGGCTCAGGACGTCGTGCCGCCCGGTGCCGGTGCCGGCGCCACCGCGGACAAAGGCCGGCACGCCGAGGTCTTCGCCAAGGTGCAGGTCGGCGGCATGGTGCTCAGGACTCGGCCCTGCACCACCAGGGGTCCGGCGAACCTTGCGTGGAACGAGGAGCTGGTGTTCGCCGTGGCTGAGCCGTTCGAAGACCCGGCGGTTCTTATCATCGAGGCCCGCGTGCACCCCGGCAAGGACGAGATCATCGGGCGCGCCTTGCTGCCGCTCACGCTCTTTGAGAAGCGGCTAGACCGCCGCCCGGTCCAGTCGCAGTGGTTCAGCCTGGAGCCCTTCGGGCGTCCGGTGCGCCCGCCGGAGTCCGTCTTCGCCGGCCGCGTGCACCTCCGCGCGTGCCTCGAGGGCGCGTACCACGTCATGGAGGAGCCGATCATGTACGCCAGCGACACGCGCCCCACCGCGCGGCAGCTGTGGCGCCCGCCGATCGGCGTGCTGGAAGTCGGCGTCCTCGGCGCGCAGGGGCTCACGCCGATGAAGACCGTCGACGGCCGGGGCATGACCGACGCGTACTGCGTCGCCAAGTACGGGCAGAAGTGGGTGCGCACGCGAACCGTGGTGGACTCCTGCAGCCCCCGGTGGAACGAGCAGTACACGTGGGAGGTGTACGACCCGTGCACGGTGCTCACGCTCGCCGTGTTCGACAACTGCCACCTCGGCAACGGCGCCGCAGGCAACGGCGCCGTCATCAGGGACCAGAGGATCGGCAAGGTCAGGATCCGCCTCTCGACGCTAGAGATGGACAAGGCGCGCACAAGCGCGCACCCGCTCGTCGTGCTGCACCCGTCCGGCCTGCGCAAGAACGGCGAGCTCTGCCTGGCCGTGCGCCTCACCTGCCTATCCCTCGGCAGCGTCGTGCGCCTCTACGGCCAGCCCCTCCTCCCCAAGGTGCACTACATCCAGCCGCTCACCGTCGTGCAGCTTGACAGCCTGCGGCGGCAGGCGATGAGCATCGTGGCGGCGAGGCTGAGCCGGGCCGAGCCGCCGCTGCGCCGTGAGGTCGTGGAGTACATGCTCGACGCGGACTCGCACGTCTGGAGCATCCGGCGGAGCAAGGCCAACTTCTTCCGCGTCACGGCGCTCCTCTCAGGTGCGGCCAGCACCGCGCGGTGGCTCGCCGACGTTTGCCGCTGGAAGAACCCGGCGACGACGGTCCTCGTGCACGTGCTCTTCGTCACCCTCATGTGCTTCCCGGAGCTCATCCTGCCGACCATGTTCCTGTACATGTCCACGGCTGGCCTCTTGAACTACCGTCGCCGGCCGCGACGGCCGCCGCACATGGACGCGAGGATCTCGTGCGCCGAGGCGATCCACCCCGACGAGCTCGACGAGGAGCTGGACACGTTCCCGACGTCGAGGCCCAACGCCGTGGTGCGGCTGCGGTACGACCGGCTGCGGAGCGTGGCCGGGCGGATCCAGACGGTGGTTGGAGACGTGGCGACGCAGGGAGAGCGGATCCGGTCCCTGCTCGCGTGGAGGGACCCGCGGGCCACGGCACTGTTCACGGCGTTCTGCCTCGTCGCCGCCGCCGTGCTCTACGTCACACCGATCCGGGTCGTGTCGCTCGTCGTCGGCCTGTACGTGCTCCGCCACCCGAGGTTCCGGGGCCGAATGCCGTCGGCTGCCAGCAACTTTTTCAAGAGGCTGCCGTCCCGAGCTGACACTATGCTGTAGCCTGCAATTCAGTGCCACTTTGCGAGTGTATTGGTGTTCAACAATAGTTGTACTGGAATTTTCCGAGGCATGTTCCGAACATTACAAACCCAATTGCATTCTACATATTGTCCGCATCTTAACAAATCCGTGCATCACGCTACTAAAAAAATGGAATATGACCGAAATTTGAGCTATCCTCGACTAACCAGCTCAATTCAGCAAATCAGCAGATCAACCATTCCATAACTCAAACCGAGAATACAATCACGATCCTGTGTACACCTGTTAAGCATGCAATCACGATTCTATCTACACAAAGATCATCTTGGGCAGCATGAAGCAAATGCAAACATAGAATTTAACCGACAAAGGAAACATGAAATGGAGACAACACAGATCATAGTCCAGCCTCCAGCAGATGCAAGGCTAAACCAAGGCTATGGCCCACGGATGAATGGCAAATGACAGGGCTGGACTTTGTTGCAAGTAGCTTACATATATAGTACTATATATTGTGCAAAACATTGCTAAATTTACCAGGAAAATGTATGACTTCATTCAAGATTTGACAGTGATTCAAATGGAAACCAAAGGTTCACCAGTCAGATACAAAATTCAATAGCGCCCTCAGGTAGATCAGGCAAACTGACTATTAAGCTTCACACCTAGCACCAACTAATCTAGAAAACCATCTCATGGGGCTTGTCGCCGTCCCTGAGAGAGAACCGCGCACCGAGGTAGGTTTTCAGATCCGGCACAGCGTCAATAGCTTTGATCAGCTCGGCGTCCACCGCCTTCTGATCATCCTTCTTGAACTGCGGCAGGTCCTTGGTTGCCTGAAAGATACAGGTAGGTTACTTCTAAGTAAAGGAATGCCAGGTTACAAAAAACAAGGTCTAAATTATGTATAGACACGCACCTCCTTCTCTGTATCAAAAAGTTCACCCTCGGTCTTGGTTGCCTTCTTCTTCTTCTCCCTTGCAAAGTACTTGTCATCAAACTTCTCTACGTTAACACCAGAGATATCAACCTTCGTGGAGGTTGCAATGACATAGGTCTGATTCACACGGCGGATTGGGACTCCATTGATCTTGAAAGGTCCTGAAAGAGATCAATATTGGTTAAAGCATGACACATATACAACACAATATAATAAGAATATGCAACATACAGTCCAGAGTATGAAATAGCTTAGCAGACTTAAAAAACTAATAGGAGTTCATAACCTGCACACATTTTATGATACCTTAGTAGCTAGCATGCCAGAAAAAAGCAAGCATATACTGAACCTACTCCAGCATATACAATTAATAGAGCAGCTGCTAAATACATACACATGTAAAAGAGCTGCAAAACATGCACAAGCAAATGACCTGATTAACAAAGCTCCTAATCTTACAAAATAGAAACAAACGTTTTAACATCTTGTAGTAGTACTCGACTCTCAGGGATATCCATCTGTCAAATTGGTGTTGCCACAAATCCTAACAAGGTCTAAAACAGTGTTATATTACTCGGAGTAAGCAACCAAGTGCTGATAGATGATCAAAACACTCAGCGCACCATGATAATCCATTCAGGATTTTTAATTGAATGTTGGAACAATGGATATTTCACCCATTCTATAGAATAATGCAGGAAATGATCAATACAAGTAGTAAAAGAAAAGTTTAGTACAAATTTATCCCAACCTGTTCCCACTAAAAAGGGTCAAGTGATAGGAGTTTCAAAATTTGAGATCAAATTCTATAGCCATTCCAACCATTTCTGATTAATGTAATAATGCAATGAATTTGCTATACTATACACTCAATTGAGACTTCCATTCCCAAATAAAACACGTCCATAGATCAATATCACTGCAATAGCTCCCAATTTCCCATACGAATATAAGCAAGGAACTGAAATATGACCAGACCAACAATTTGCAACAAGGAATACAAGTAGTTTCTATCATCGAATGCACAAACAGATACCATAAACAGATTTCCACAGCAGTCAGCAAATTTCAAGACAATATTAATTTCAACATCAAGCATTTCAACTCCAAGACGACTATACTGTCAAATGTTCAATCTACAACGTTCCACTACATAATAAAGGCAAGGAGACGTCGACAGGAAACAGCTAATGTAGCTATTCAAAGCAAACAATGAATTTGTAACACACCATTCAGCAATTCACCAAACAGATATTCGAACGAAACGGTGTCAGACTAATGTAGGCTCACCAGTAACAAGGAGCAGGCCAGATTTGAGCTGCTTGAGGAAAACAACTCTCTTCCCCATGAACCTCCCGGCGAGCACAATCAGCACGGTGCCCGGAGAGATTGACGACCTGCACGCATAAGAAACCGTCAGGACTCGCAGCTCACGGCAAACAAATCGTACTGAAGAAATGATGCAATCCACGCAGGTACCTAAGCTTGGTGGGCTTCGGCTTGCGGGTGCTGGCCTTGCGCGGCTTCACGTCATCGGCGGGGTAATACTTGGGCTCGGCGACCGCGGCGGGCTTCTCGGCCTTGGGGAAGGCGCCGCCGTGCTTAGCCTTGATCGCCCACAGACCGCGTCGGTGGTACGCGTGGGACCGCGAGGCCTTCTTGATGCCCTGCGACAGCTTAGACGACGGCGCCATTGGATCGGCTCGCGGCGCGGCGGCGGGCGGTGGGGGCGGCGGCAGGGAGTGGAGGCGGAGGTGGAAGAGAAGCGGGGGCGGGGGGTTGCGGATCGGCTTATATATCTCGCAGCGGCGGGGTACTTGTGAGGTGGTAAACCCTAGTCTTCGAGTGGAGCGTTATGGGCCGGGCAGTTGGGCCGCTCAACCCATGTATTCTGTTGCATGTTTGATCCAGAATAATCATTTACACATTTGATTAATATTTTTTTTCTAAAAATGATCTAAAACTGGTGTTGAAATATTTTTTTGAGACCCAATTACAGACGCTCATATACACAAACGCACACTCACCCCTATGAACACACGCATGCACACCCTACCCCTATAAGCTCCTCTGAAGAACTGAGTTGGACACTACACCTTGCTATCGACGGGCACGTCGCCTACCACTGATGGTATAACGCCGTTAAATTGTAGAATAAATCCAGAAAAATACGAGCATCCGTGTCAAGTCGGGAACTTGACCACCGGATGGGCAGGTTTCACCACAAGAAACCCAACCGGCTGAGATAACGATAAAATACGTCCATTAAAATAAATTTACTACATACACTATAAATTTAGGTCTTTTGAATTTAAACCAAACTTCTATTCTTTACTTAGCTTAAAGAAAAATATATTAACATCTACAACACCAAATAAATACACTATTAATTAAGACATACCTAATGGCGAATTGAATTAAAAATAACTAGTATACTGCCCGTGCTAACGCTACGGTGATATTTTATAATACAAATCAAACAACCAATAAAATAAATTGTCAATGGAAAAAGAATACAGAAGGAAAATAAAATGAGACGGCAATTAAATATATTTCCAATGGGGAAAAGAATAGGCCATGTAGAAGATTTCAGAGTATTATTAGCCAAACTTCTGACTGCTTTCAGTTGAAGTTAGGAAAAAATCGTGAGTTCCCAACATGGAACAAACATTTTAACAAATCTCTTGCTGGTTTCAGAAACATTCTAAGGCAATACAAATAATGCAGCAAAATAAAAATTCATGTGCAAAATACACCACTTGCGTTGCGTCTCACTGATCTTGGCAAATCTTAATTTGGGGCTCGTCTGGACTGACACCAGCTTCCTTTTCATAACAATTTGAAGCCCTTAAAGGCATCTAATGAAAGGTTTAGTACAAACTGTCAGAAATGTAACAGCAAAATTCAGTGAACACGACTTGCTGAAAACTGGAAGGAGGGGAAACCCCGAGTCCTCCACTGATGTAGGACATGGAACAACCACCACAGAACCTATTAGGGTGAGTTTAAGGGCATTTCATCGAACGGCTTACCTGTAGACCGTGTGTTGAGCAGGCTAGTGCATACAACCCATCCTTAATCAGCTCCAATCCAGCAAATACAGATCCAGGTACAATCCAACACGCCTAGCTGGCTACTCGAACAATCAAGGAACAAGCACCACCATCCTCTCTCGGAAGCAGCAACCTGTCTGCGAGCAATTTCTTAGTGCAAGCTCCTTACTGCAGTCCCACATAAATACAAGCAACACTGCATCTCAGTGGTCTGCTTACACATTTCGGTAGAGAAAACATTTTGATACACCAGTTATTCAGTTTGCTACCAAGCAATAAAGTGGTAAAGCAATTATTTCTGAAGTGCCAGATTTAGTATAATATATCGGTGATAGTGTGATGCGCAGGACAAGTGTTACTTCTGAAGACCTCTATTTTCTCATGAAAAAAACAAGTGAAGCCTACTTCTCAATCGAGGCTAGCAGCAATCAGATACATGGGACTGCAATAGAGCAGTTCCTTCTTTTGCTACCTGAAAATCGTTTCATGAAAACAAGTGAAGCCTACTTCTCAATAGAATAGTTGATGCATTGATACTGAAATACTACATGGTAACTGTATTTCGGTTCTTCTTTTGCTACCTGAAACTCATTTTATGAAAACCTGGAAATACATTCCAACTCACCTTGGTTGTGTCGGCAAGAAGAGAGGAGCAACAGCAGCATAGCAGCAGGCAGAGAGCAGCACCACCCTTGAGTCTCGTCCTATTTCCATGTATGATCATATCCGTGCAACTGAAATTATCCATCAAAATTGTTTCTTCTTAACTTCAAAAACCAACAATGCATTATTAAAATAATGGAAATCCCCATAAAAGGCTGATCTGATAACATGCATTGAACACAGAGAGTAGAGTCAGCTAACAAAGAACAATTGCCCAATCAAGAAAAATAAGCTGCGTTTCAATTAAAAAACAAAGGATCGACCATTCCAGTATAAGCAACAGGAAAAGACTGCATTGTAGGAAGCAAAATTTCCTTCACAAAATTCACATCTAGCTGTTCACTTCAGGTCAGAATTTTTCTTCCCAACAAGTAAAATAGTCATATGCCATAATCAGTATTTATTAGGAAGCTAGTGTGCTGGAGACATAGGTTGTAATTAGCTAGATATTTTTAAGCATTGTGGTTAATTTAATTTGCAACCACTATGCATAAATTTGGATAACTAGGGATAGTTTCCCTGTTGTTCACCAACATCTAGGATCACATGCATTGCATAGGAAAGAAAAAAAACAAACATCAAGCATCGCATAGGAAATTGTTTACTAGGAAATGAAATGTACACTGTGATCGGTATCATTAGTGCTCCTTACATCACCCTCATTTGTTTCGAGCCGTGGGCCTCTATATTGGAGGAAGAACCAAATGCAGGAAGTGGATGAGCCCTGAAACACTGTGCACAACATTATAGTAACATACAAAAGAAACCAAGAAGATCTATAGGCACATAAAAGGAATAAACTTTATCTAGATCTATATATCGATGATACATACATCTGGCCAGCCACATTATTATTAGAAGCAACCGTCTCCCTGTCAGGATCACGAGGTTTGGCCGTATCACCTTCAATAATCCTATGAACCTGATGAGCAAGCACGCAGATAACAACTTTGCTTCAGAAATCATGGGCGATCACATATCACCTTTAATCTATCCTATCCAAGAAACAACTTTATTAACTACCAGAAGGAAACGATCAATGCTCTTGTAACCTCCAAACTTTATTTCGTGCCAGGTTAAAGAATTGAAAGCTGTTCAGCACGGCCGACTTGAAGGCGCCCTGGACGGATAAACGGATCGGAACAGCTCAGATCGGGTCACACGAGCAGCAGCAATGTAGCACGCTAGCAGCAGGAGCAGATCGCAAAGGGTCTCGTGGGGTGGGGGGCGGCGGAGGACTGATACTCACGACGCGGCACCTCACGGCGCCTTGTTGAGGAAGGTGGTGCGGCGGCTCGGCGCGTCGTCGTCGGAGGGGTCGTCGTCGGCGAGGAGTGGCATCGCCACGTTGGGATCGGCGCAGCGCGGATGCGCGGAGGGACGTGGCCGCGCCGGCCCGAGATCGCGGCGTGCCCTGTAAGTTGCGACGGCTGCGGTGCGGATCATCTGAGAGGAGGATGTAGCGCCCGCCACAGTACGTCGCGGCTGAGCGGAGTGCTGATGGCCGTCGCGGCGGAGCGGTTGGTTCAGAGCTAGAGGAGAGGGATCCATGGCGTCCTTGACGCGTCCATTGGCGGCGGCGGTGCGGAGCGTTGGGAGTCGGGCGTCGTGCGTTTTTTTTTCCGTGATCGCATGGGTGGGGGCGCGTTTGAAGGTTCGGTGCGTGGGATGGAGGGCGCGGGGTGAGAAGATCGTGGGCATTGGATTTGGTTTTGGTGTTTTTATTAGCCCTTAATTTTAATACAGATGAATTATTATATGTATTTTTCTGGGATGCATAATGGTTGGATATTCTCAGCGGGGGACTTTTTCCTAGGAGGACCTAGTACAATTTTGAGTAGTCCATTATAGTAGAGATATGACGTTATATGAGCCGGTGTATATTTCATAAACTATATCAAAATTTAGAGAACTTTGATTAGGACAAAATTAAAAAGACATAAATTTTCAAACAAAAGGATAACACGTAAAAAAATACTAAAAAATTAAATATTGTGACCATGTTTTCCCACTAATCTACGCTCTCGCTAAATTGCAATTTTTTTTTAAAACTTGCTGTTTTCAAGTATTAATTAGGAAGGACTCATTTGGGTTCTAATAGATGGAGGCACGTATGGACATAGGACACCATAACTGTCAGCGTTTCTTTTTCTTCTGTAGTTCACGAGTTCTGTTAGTAGTATCATTTTATCTTTAACTTTACACATGGCTGCTTAAACGGTAATGCTCTGGTCAAGACGCCCAATTGTCCGGACGTCGCAGGACGCGGCACCAGCCCAATAGCCGAAATAGCATATCCCCTTGTCCACTCGCCTCTAACCTTATCCAGCTGCTCTATTCTCCAGAAGGCTCTTCACCACAGCGCCGCAAAATTATGCTCCACCGCGACCGCGCTCCATAGTGCCGCAACCGTGGGGTTACTTCGCTGGCCGCCGGCCTCGCCAGCGCCCCCCAGAGTCCAAAATCCACGGTGCCCCATGGCCAGCCGCCGCCCCATCGCGCTCCTTTAGCCAGTCCGCGGCTGCCCCCTGTCCGGTCCGCTCTAAGGCTGCAGTGTCCCTTGGCTGGTCCGTCGACAACGCAAAGCTCAATCGTTGGGCTCAAAGAAACGGAGGGCAGCTCCGCTTCAGCCACCGCGCTCGACGGCTATCGCCCCCCTGGCCTATCGCTCAGCGTCACCGATGAGCTCTAGACCAATGAATTTCACACGCCGACGAAACTCCATTTCTCCCGAGCAGCAAAGAGTGTTGCGCTGAAAGCGCATGTTGCAAGTGTACATTTCAAATGTTTTAGATATTTTATGTTGCTAGTGTTTCGTACGTATGGTGCAAAAGTAGATGCAGATGTTGCATTTGTTGTAATGGTTTGTACATGTATGTTGCGAGCGTTTGTTCCCAATGTTTTATATATTTTTCATACCATACTCCATATGTTATAAGTGTGTTTTATCTAAACGTGGCATATGTTTCACACATATTCTGTAAGTATTTTTATTTAGATGTTGTGTATGTTTTGCTATAGGTTTCAAGCATTTTCAGGTGTTTTTTTCAAGTGTTTCATCTGTCATTTTTTATATGTTGCAAGTGTTGCATCTAGATGTTTCAAAAGTAGATCTGGTGTTGCATATGTTGCTATGGCTATAAACGTATGTTTCAGGTGCATGTTTAAGTGTTTCATCTATTTCAGACGTATATTGCAAGTGTTTCATTCGATGTTTCAAAAATAGATCTCAGGAACTGCTAGTGTGCCACCGTGGGTCACTGCACGCGCCAGCAGGTGGTGTTGATGCTACTGCTGCGTGCATGCGGGCGTGTGAAACAGAGGGGGCTTAGGGTGATCCCCGCGTATGCGTGGGCCCGCGCGGGCTCTGGAGCAGGGTGCGCGTGTTCTGGAGCACCGTCTGATGGTAGCAAGTCCCCTTCTTAGACTGGTTGGAGAATGGAGACCGAGAATAGCTAGAAGAATGGTTTGACGTGTGGGTCGGCGGAGTGTGGGAAGTGTCAGGAGCATGAGGCAAAAGCTACACTTGTTCCATGCGAGGCATACGGCATACACTCCAGGCAACTGAGGTGGACCCGTGACCGTTTAAATACATTACACATGGGGAAGCATGTGCACATTGTGTAAAAAAAACATGAATTTACTCCGTATGCTACTCTCAATTTTTTCTCATTTAAAACAATGCCCCGTTTCTTTTCTTTTGCTATATATTATTTGCCGGCGCAATGGTAAATTGTGCAGTCAGCATAAAAGCATCCATGGATTTCATAACGGTTCCTTCGTAAAAGCAAGCATCAATCATGATGCGTCCATGGCAACAATCTGTGCAGCACATTGTGCCAAAGTTTCATTAGAACTGACAACAAGCGCGATTATTCAAATCCAGCCCAAGCCTTAAAAACTAATGATACCTGAATTTCAAGCAATGCCGGTGGTCAATCATGGAACGAAAGGCAAGCATGCTAGCATCATATGGCATGCTTTAACAAGCTTATTAAGTCACCAAGTTTATTTTCTAGCTTAATTCTTGATAACACAAGCCAAAATTCATAACTGGCCACTACATGCATGCTGTTGGAAATCTGACAACCTTTTTTTTATAACAGAAATATGACAACCTTAAAAAACATTTGCATGCATACATACACCTCTGTTTACAGAGAAATCACATAAATCAATCACTATCTAGTACCCTCACTGATTGGGTGCAAATTTGATGATGTAAAATGCAGTTACTTTTGAGTACTTGAGGCCCATTTCAATGAAATCCAGAAAAAAAATGTTGAATGTGATTGCAATATAATATATTGATCCGTTACTTGGGCAAGAAGAACTGATAATGTTGCAAATAAAAGCAAATCAGGCTAGAGCAATCCAGAGAAATGAAATATGAACTCGTGTTGGTTCTTTTTTTTATACAAAAATTCCCTAGACCCTACACAAAGCGGGAGCTCTCTGCACTGGCTACACCCAGCTTTGAGACAAGATGCACGCTTGCCCCATACAGTACTCCTCACTACTGCGTACTTGTTTCTCTGGCAAAACAACGAATTGAACAAAGTTGCTTTCTTCCAGGAATAGGAAAAAAACACAGTTCTTGCTTCCCATCCCACAATCAGAACTTGAACACCCCCTCAAATAAGATCTGAACTTGAACAATCAGGCATTAATGCAAAGACGTTTGAAAACAAGCTGAGCATTTAGTATAAATTAAACCAGCCAGCAATCACAAAGAGAACACCAATCAAAGAATGAACCAGCAACAAGACAAACTGACAATATTACGAGGGAAAGAACAACTCATACATGGCATTCATTGTACACACTTATTATGAATTGCGTTGTATTCCCTTTCTCTAATTGGAATGCCAAAACAAGGTTTTGATGATAGTTGATAGGTGGATGCTGCTTCCCTACTACAACAATGGAATTAGAACCAAAAGTGCATCACAGATACAGTTAACAACACAGAAACAGCATGATCATCGTGGAATCCGGTTCACGCCCGACTGATCAAGACCACAACTTCCAGGAAGCGAGGATCCTCCGCCGCCGTGTCGCGCGCGCATGATCAAGGCGACTGCCGCCTTGGCCCCCGGGCGTGGTGGTGGATGGGGTCCGGTCCCGTTGGCACCTCCCTCTCGGACTCCGCGCTGAAACCCGTCGTGCTCAGGTCCTCCTCCGCGCCCTGCACGCCGGAGCCGGAGAAAACCCCGGCCAGGAAAGAAACCATCAGAAAAAGAGCCGCCTTTTCTTGACCCTAGGCCGCAGCACGGCGGCGTCTTCTTTTACCTTGGCCACGTCCGCCTTCTCCCGCAAGCCCTGCGCGGTGTCCATGGGCGCCGTTGTCTCGAGCCGTCGCAATGCAGCTGCTGCACCGCCGGCGAGGGAAGGAGTGGGCGAAAGCGTCAGGTTTTGAGGGCGGCGGAAGAACCAAGAAACACGGTTTGCAATGCGATGGGCCGGCGTTACGTACCTCCCCGGTACGACGAGGCGGCGGCGGGCGGCAAGCAGGCCAAGAGCACAGCAACGGCGAGCAAGGCGACGACGGTCGCACGAGCCATCCGGCCAGACGCGGCGGCCTCGCGGACGCAGTCGCCAACACGCGCAAGGCGAGGGAAGAGATGGAGGAACAAGAGTCAGGCTTGTCTGCTCCAAGACCCTCTCTGCCCTCTGCCGCAGAGTTGGTTTCGCCCGTCTGGTGGTGTGGGGGCTCAAACGAAAACCGGGAGGCGCATCGCGTCGCGGGCTCGCGGCGGCAGGTGCTTTGCTCCCCTATCCGTGCTACGGTCACGTGCCGCGGATACACGTGGCGAGCATCGGGTGCTCTGATCGCGCCGGGAGGGCTCTCCGCCTGCTGCGCCGTCGCGGCCAGCGCCGTCTGTGGGGGCCCGCGATCCAGAGTCGGAGGTGGAGCGGCCCGGGGATTTCTCGCCTTGGCGGCGAGCGAGCGCCTAGCGGCCGTCCTCTCTCGCCTCGCTGACGTCGCAGACAGCTGGTGGTCAGAGCCGTTGGACGATTTTACAGCTTTGCCACAGCTTGGATTCTTTTTTCGCTTTTGCGCTTGGGAAATGGTAGAGAGACTCAAAGATTTGAACTTCAAAATGTCTTCAACCTTTTTTTTACCCTCACCCAAAGTGGAACATAGAACCTTTGTACTTTTTTCCCTAAAAAAAGAGAACCTTTGTACTTCGAAAAATGACCACTAGCGGGCAGCATCGAAAAAGATCAGCAAGGCTGTGCACACATCTTCTCCATGAGTGAGGTGGCAGTTGGAGCCATCGCCAGCAACATCACACAAGATGTAGTGTTTGAACAACACCCCGAAAGCACCAGGAAAACTACTTGGTGGTTTTTGAACTACTGGAAGTGACAGAAACCGGCTCCACCAAGTTTGAACAAAGTGATCAGCAAAGAACAAGGACAAGCTGGAATGTATGTTTGATGTACACATGAATGCAGGACAAGATCCTGAAGGGAACAAGTAGCTTTCACAGAAAAGGATAAGTGGGAAAGAGTACAGGTACTTCTAAGGCATCACCAGACGTCTTGCCTTTTATGCTACCACTAGAGAGGAAAATAGTCTACCAACTACACCCTCGTCCGTCCATCTCAAATTATAAGTTATTTCAAGAATCTTTAAAAGTCAAAGCATATCAAGTTTAACCAAAATTATAGAAAAAATTATAAACATTTATAAGATCAAATAGATATACTATGAAAATATAATTAATGAAGAATCTAATGATACTTAGTTAGTATCATAAATGTTATTATCTTATCATATAAATTTGGTCAAACTTGAGATGCTTTGATTTTCCAAAATTCTTGAAATGACTTGTAAATTGAGATAGAGGGAATACAACTCAAATCAACACTGCCACTCACTCATCAAAAAAGAAAAGGAACACTGCCAACTCGGAGCAAACAAATACAAAACTCAGTAATCTTGCAGTATGTTTTAGAGATTCAGTGCAAACAACTTTGTTTTGATTCTTTCTTTCTTTTAAATAAAGAAAAACTCATTGATCTTTGACAAAAAACACAAAGATCGATCGATTGACTTCATATCATTGCATTAAGGCAAACTCGGAGTACACACCTGTAGCTTACAAGCCACTTATTGATCATTGCCCTGTTCGCTTGACTGATAAGTCATAACTGAAAGTATTGTTAGCTGATTTATTGTGAGAGAAAAATACTATTCGTTAGGCTGAAAAAGTACGGCTTATAAGCCAAACAAAAAGGTACTGTGATCCTATGTGTACAAGTGCCAGAGAAATAGTACTTAATAAAACTGTAAAAACAGCAGCAGCAGCAGCTGCAACTCAACCCCCAAAAAGGAAAAGAAATGCTTAACTGCTATGATGAAGCCTTCCGCTCTTGCTGTCCTACATGGCTACATCCTGTTCATCACGATCTCCTCCTTCATGGCCAGCCGCAGGGCACCGAGGCATCCACCGTCGTCGACCCTGACGCCCGGCATGGCCACCGCGCGGCTGCCGACGAACCCATCCTCTCCCACGTGGACCCTGCCGAACTTCACCTCCCCGCCCTCGCCCTCGTATACGTGGCCGAACAACAGCGCGTCCCGCCCCACGCTTGCGCCGCGCTCCAGGTGCACCATCTCCGGGTTCAGCAGCGCGCCCATGGAGTCCACGTACACGCCACCGGACACGGCCACGGACGCGCCCATCGCCCGCATCCACCCAGCGAACAGCACGGACCCGGGCGTCAGCTCCGCGAAGTACTCCGCGGTCGCCGTCCGCACCGCCTGCCAGACCGTGTCCAGGAACACGGGCGGCGCCCAGATGTGCACTGTGTCACCGTCAGCCCGCCTGCCAACCAGGGCCCACTTCGCTGCAGCACAGGCACCCATCGCCGCGACGCCTGACGTGGCCCAGAAGATGGGCAGAGTCCAATAGAGTGGCATGCCGGTGGCCATGGCGGCGAGGAGGCCACGGAGGGGGAGGAAGATGACTAGGCCCACGACGAAGTAAGGCACGAGAGTCTGCAGCAGTGGCTGGCACAGCGTGGCCCAGAGCGCCTGATACCATGTCCGAGCCAGCGTCACCTTGGTGGCTTGACGGACGTCCGAGCTTGAGCGCGTCGCCGCGATGACGGGACAGCCTGACAAGTCGATCTTGGTGTCTGACTGCTCGAGGAACGCTCGCCACGAGGCCGGCAGTGGCTCGCCATTTCGCACGCGCTGGCAGATCTCGTAGACCAGCGAGCGCCCATGGTCGATGGACGCGCTCTGCTTGCAGGACGTCGCCGAGATCACGTCCACCTCTTGGCACCGCAGGAACGGGTTGAACTCGAGTTTCTCCGTCTCCTCTGCTGGGAGATTGCTGCCAATGCTTATCTCTCCGACTTCGATGTACGGGAACTCGGCCTCGTCCCAAGGCCGTGTGCAGTCTAGAGCGATGTCGCGAGTGGCGCTGTCAGCAGGGACATCCCTGAGCTGCAGCTGGAAGACATAGCGCACCCCCTCGGGAGACTCCACCTTCCGGCGGAAGTCGTCAGCGAGGAAGAGCAGCGGGCGTGTGTCACCCTCGTCCCTCGGGATCGCACCAGTTTCCGGCGGCAGGATGCCACGCGGCACCACCTGGCCGGAGTCCTCCGAGATGGCTTGGTCCGCAGGACGAAGCTTGAACTTTGCATACATCTGCCTGCCGTCTTCGAACCGCAGCAGCCGGCATATGTTTGAGTAGTAATGGAGCATGGTGTACGAGTCGGTCTTCCGCAATGAGCCCCAGACGGCGTCACGGATGTGCGGTGCACGCTTCACTTGCTCTTCCCTCGCCGGCAGGCCACAGACAAGCCAGGTGGCGAAGTCGGCCATTGTGCGCGCGTAAAACGCCTTGCCGCTCTTCAGTGTGAGATCAAGAAGAGGCACCTCGCCATCATCCGAGAGGATCCGCACTGCTGCGCCGCGAGCGTCGAGCCTTGCGTCGTCATCTGCGCTGAGGCTGTTGCTGTGCCGGACAATCACCGGGAAAGACTTGCCGGCGCCAAATATCTTGTGCTTGGGCAGGGAAGGTATATCTTGGTACATCCTCAGGACCCCCCGCCCACTGACGCCAATGCGGTGGAAGTATCTTGACTTGACGTTCATGGTAGTGATGGCCAGGTTCGCCGCAAGGTTCCCAACAATCTTCTTATACATCGGGTCCATCTCTGCAATCCGTTCATCATCTGTGAGCGAGGTGTTCTTCACCAAGGTCAGAGACTGCGCCCCGACATAGACGCCACCTTGAAGGAGAACCGAACCCTGTGGGGCGACAGATAGTGCTCCCAGGATGACATTCTCTTGGAGGACAGAGCCAGGAAGGAGCAAGCTGCCACTGCCAACCACAGTGTTGTCCTGGACCTTAATCTCTGCACTGGTAAACCCCTTTGAGTAGAACCCTGGAACAATATTGCAGAAATCACCTAGATGGACCCCATCACCAATGCTGATCAGCTGAGGATTTGCCACCGGATTGATGGCTCGGATAGAGCAATGCCTGCCAATCTTTGCTCCAAGAAGCCTCAAATACATGCAGAAGGCTTCTGTGCCGGATATCATCTTTGCAAATCTGAGGTGTGCAGCGATGGTTATGCGCTGCTGGATCAAACTTGCCATATCCTTCTTCTTGGTCCCTGACCTTGTAGCAAGAGCTTTGTTGGTGACACTGGTGAGAAGGCTAACGATGATCCCATAACTAAAGTAGGCGAAGGCAATGAAGAGAGCAAATTCCACTGGGCTCTTGGTTGTCTCCCGGACAATCACAGCATAAGCGGCAATGACAGCTGGCAACCAATGGAAGGCACCAGCAACACATGCAAAGGAGAAGTGCTGAAGCGAAGCCGTGGTGCCTGAAAAGTGGGTGTACAACATGAATACTGTTGCACCTGACAAAGCACCCAAGAAGCCAACTGCATAGATGCTAACGAGGTGTTCAAATGCCATGTTTGCTGTCCCTGCTTCGTCCTGAAAAAAGAGGGATGGTCAAAATTCAAATGATAACACAACAAAATCATTCTTTAGTTGTAGTATATATCATTACATAAATATGAGAGTGGTGCTCGAAAATGGCAAAACATGTTTCCAACAAGCAAACGAGAATTTCCAATATCATCAGACGATGAGCTAAGAAAAACAGAGGAAAAAAAAAATCATTTGCGCACAATTTTTTCTATGGCCTCTCTGGTAAATTTTTTCTGTCGCTTCCTATGTCTCAAAAATATTACCTCTAATTGTAGTACTGGACTGTAGGCAACTCAATTGCCAGTAACTTCATCAGTGAACAAGAGGTGAATGAAAGTTCACAAATCTATGTATGTAGGTGTATTTCTGTAGCTCACTAACTTCAAAGCCTAGAAATAACCAACTCAAATTCTATTTATTTTATGCCTTAAGATCTTAGGTGATTAGCAATTTAGCACAAGAACTTAGTGTGTAAATTCAAATATTTCTAGCTACCTTCATGTACGCAGAAGCTCCGCTAGGAGGATATGCTGATTTCCCTTGCTCAGTCTTTTGCAATGGTGGAACGACAACGCCACCATGCACAACAGTTCCCTTCTGGATCACCGCATAAGGGCCAATTGATGCCTTCTGACCAATCTTGATATGCCTGAAACTCAGCACTTCATTACGGACTTCATGGCTCTGAATGAGAACACCTTCTGCGATCACTGCACCATCTGCGACTGCTAGTAAGGATGGGTCAGTGATGTCTACCGTATCAATGACAACATGTGAACCAATCCGAGCTCCTTGCATCTTGAACCAATAATTCAAGAAGACTGTGCCCTTTAGATGCACAGCTAGCATCTTTGCTGCTAATGATTGTGCCTTGTTTAGTGCCCACCATTTCACAAAGTCAACTGACCATATCGAAATATCAGGGGTTAAAACATAATTTGGCTGAAGGAATGGCTTCCCCAAGGTAGACAGGGATAATGAAGTGAACAAGGCATAGCAGATCCATGCAATAGGTGCCAAGACCAAAGAACTAAGATAGCTCAGTAGTGATGATTTCACCAGACTGACTGAAGATATCATGCTCATGTACATCGAGCTTGCGAGATATGCTGGGAGTAACAGGATAAAACAGACATAAGTAAGAGCCAGGAGTTGGAGGGTCCCAGTAGCAAACACGCTAAGATCTAAACTAGTGGCATCTGTGATAACAAGATTCTCATCTTCAGCGGAGTGAGATACATCAGGTTCTAACTGTGGTTGTGACTTGCGCGCCAAATTCTCCAAGAAGCTAGCAAGCTCAGCAATACAGCTTGCTGTAAAAATGTCAATGGCTCCAACAGGAATACCAAGAAAATCTGAGAGCTTCTGGGCAGCTCGGACCACTGCAATTGAATCAAAACCGTAAGAAGGTAGACTATCAGTTGGAGAAATTTTGTCCTTTGGAATGCCTGCTTGATCTGATACCATCTGTGTTAGAAACTCAATAATCTCACTGGACCTTTTCAATTTGCTTCTAGGCTGAGGTGCCAGCTGTGGTTGTGACTTAAGCACCAGATTCTCCATGGAGTTAGCAAGCTCTGAAATGCTGCTCGCAGTAAAGATGTCAATTGCTCCAACAGGTGTACCAAGAAAATCTGAGAGCTTTTGTGCTGCTCGGACCACTGCAATCGAGTCAAAGCCATAAGAAGGTAGGCTGTCATTTGGGGAAATTTTATCCTTTGAAATACCTGTTTGATCAGATACTAACTGCGTTAAAAACTCAACAATCTCCATGAAGTTTTTCACTTTGCTTCTAGGCTGAGGGTGAATGGTAGGATCAACAGTGTGCTTCAAAAAAGGTCTCCTGATTTCCATGCCAGTTCCTGTAGTGAGAGACCGAAAAAGAGACTTCTTGTTAGATATATGATTACCACTTGCCAAGCTAAGAGTATTATCAACAAATTGCTTCATGCATTCAAATCTCCGTATTTTCCCAGAAGTTGTCTTGGATATGGTTCTAGGCTTGATAAGCTTGACAGATGCAATAGTTACACCATGCTCCTCGGCTACACGTGTTCTGATGCTGTCTGCGATCTCTTCAGAGGCTACTTTACCATCCCTAACCTCAGCGATCACGACAAGTCCAACCTGATCAGAAGAATCAGGGATTGAGATGCCTTTCTGGGTTAAAACTTCCTCAGGAACACCAACAACAGCACAACAGCCTGGTCGAAGAACATCAGAAGAACCTTCTACTGTCTTCTCTACATCTGCAGAATAAATATTTCTACCAGCAACAATGATAAGATCTTTGATCCTTCCTGTAATAAAAAGTTTACCATCAATGATCCGTCCTAAATCACCAGTTCTTGTAAACTTTATGTTAGGGTAATTCTTGAGCCAATTGCAAAAGGTTCTCTGGCTTGTTTCCTTATTGTTCCAAAAACCAACTCCAGAACTAGAACTGCTGATCCATATCTCACCCTCAGCACCATCCTCTTGATGCTCTGTCAAAGAGTCTGGATCAACAATTTTGATCACAACATCTGTATCATTTGGATCAACATACCCACAACAAATTCTTCCCTGCCAGTCTATAAAAATGGGCTTGCATTCACCAAAAGCACAGCTAACATAGACACAATTCTCAGCCAGTCCATATCCAGGAGCAAGTACACCTTCAGAAAAGCCCAAAGGTTGAGTCAACTCTATGAACCTTTTGACAGTTTTTTGCCTCACTGGCTCTGCGGCAATCATGATGAAGATCATTGAAGAGAGGTCATACATTTTGTTCTTCTCAGCCTCAAGCCGTCTTATAACCAATTCAAATGCAAAGTTTGGCCCTGCACTGTGTGTTCCATGGTAGTCACTTATTGTTTTGAGCCATAGGAGGGGGTTTCTGATAAATGTCATTGGTGAAAATAGAATGGAAGTTCCTCCACTTACAAGAGTAGTGAAAAGACCCCCTATTAGACCCATGTCATGGTACTGTGGAAGCCAACTGATAAGGACAGTTTTTGAAGTACTTCTATATCGCTTCTTCATCATCTTCACATTGTGGATTAGTCCACCATGTGTTATCATCACACCCTTGGCATCACCAGTGGAACCTGAAGTGAATTGTAGAAAGCACAACTCACTTGGCTGGGGCTTGGTAATCATAGGCACGACACTTTCTGAGTTGAAGCTGCCTGGACTTCGTCGATAGTTCTTAATCCATGAGTCAGTGTGAATCCATGAGAGGTCAGGCCACTGAGCTGAGCATTTCTGAGCACTCTGTGCTAGAGTGACAATATTCTTGATATAGCCTGCACGTACAGCAGCATGGTATGAAGAGGTCGATAGAATTGCAACAGCATTGCACACCTTAGAGACATTCTCAACTTTCAGAAGCGCTTGCCCACCCCTTTGCATTGGGTCAGGGGGCAAAACTGGGACTGGTATAACTCCTGCTCTGATGCACCCAAAGAATGCATCAACAAACTCCAAACCAGGTAGATGAATAAGGAGAACTCTGTCACCAGGCTTGATAATAGGCTTTGTGCTTGTCAATAGCCTATACGCAATGTAAGATGCATTATCATGAAGCTCCTGGTAGGTTCTACGATTCACGATCTTCCCTTCTTCGTTGATCCAAGTGTAGATAAACTTCTCTGCAGTGACTCTATGAGTTCCCCAGTATTGTAAATATCCATCCAGGGATGGAAGATGGGGGAATTCAACTCCTTCAAGCTCACCAATATCTCTAGGAGGTGAAGGATTTCCTTTGGATAGAGGAAAAAGTCTCTGCATAAACAAGTATTAAGTATTGACAAACATAAGCATAATTCCTTTAGGTAATAGAAGTTGAAATAATACTTGATGTATATCAGGGCAGTATTTCTGGCTCACCTTAACATAAGGAATCATTGGTAGCTCACTGGCAATGGCAAAGTGTTTACAAACAGCTGAGATGGAGTATAACGCATTTCTTTCAGTTAGCTCAAACGCTAGCAGACCTCCAACAAAGTAAGTGTTCTGAAAGCCTTGCAACTGAGACTCCACCTTCTCGTAGAATCCATTTTTCATGTCTGCAATGCAGGGAATCATTATTGTTGGAATGCATAATTGAATTATTTGATAATTAGAGGCAACCCTGTCAACCTATACCTTCACTGCTGACATGAGGGAAATATTTGAATCGCCGCTGTAAAAGCACTTTCTGCACAGTTCCTCCCATAGATGTCACAACATCGGTTACACATTTAGCCACATATGACTCCTTGATGTCTGCTGAATTCCCATAAGACCAGAACAAGAAAATATTTGTGTCAGCAAAGAATCTTTGCATTGCCACTGGATGCCCTACTGTTGTTGGATCCTCCATGTATTCCCCAAAGTAGAAAAAGCCCTTTGGCATGTGCTCAAATCCTTCAATCTTAACAACAGTTGTATAGTAGTCAATCGTCCGTACCTTACTGAATAGCTCTCTTTCAAGATCATTCAGTTCTACCACTTCATTTTCTCCATCTGAAAAATGGCATGGCATATATATATTCAGAAGGCTGGAGTACCAGCTTCAATCAAACGAAAGGTGAATTTAAATCATACTTACCAGTCATACTCGAAGATCGATATGTTTTCCCATTCTTGAAAGGAAGAGCACCTGACAATATAATTTTATCAAACTCCCTAACTTCTACATCATCATTGCTATTCTTGATAGTTACACTTGCGACACAATTGTCACGCTTGACTCTGAGAACCTCCGTGCCACAAAGAATTTCAAATGGTAATGACCGACTAAGTTTCTCCCACAAGCTCATGTAACCATGCTTGAAACGTCGGATCTTGCCAGCCATAGAGGTTCTAGTAAACTCATGTATGAAAGCATAGGGCATGTCTTGAACAAAACCATAGCCAGAAGCAGTGTAACCATATACTACAGATTTTGGCATTGAACTTATTCCATGCTGCTTCAAAAAGTCAAGAGTTGGATCTGAGGCCAATCCACTAACTGCATGAATTCCCACTCGTCCAGACCTATTCACCTCATCCTATAAAATGTACCAAAGAACATACACGTGAGCAACAGAAAGAAATGCTATCCAATAGTAAAGTAGACCAAACCATTAGTTATTGGCACTGAAAATCATATTCCTTTTGACTGATTTATAACTAGTCCAAATTATTCTAGAAAAACTTGCCTGTAATTTTAGCGTTAGAGATAACATGGATACATAGTCCTCAGCAACTTCAAGATCTCGAATGTTTCCTGTTTGGCTGTCAATCAGAGCAAGCTTGTGCGTATCCATTTCTTCAAATTCAGAACCTAGTTCCTTTGCCAGGCGAGTTATAACAGGGGCACTGTTTGCTGCTATAACTTGTCCTCCCAGATCATATGTCCTTCCTGAATAACAATACCATTGATAAGTAAATACAAAGATGTCGAAACAATTGAATAAGAGTGCATTAATCAAGTTCCTCACCCTCGATATCAATGGACTCGCACATCCCTGAAACATTATGGCATTTCTCAAACACAGTTACGTTGTGATATCCTAGCTTAGCTAGTGCATATGCTGCTGATAAGCCGCTTGGCCCTGCTCCAACTATGCCAATTCTGGTGTCTACTGGAAAACTTGGATGCAACTTGCTGAATTTATCATCTATTGATTTTCCTGGATCCATATTTGACCTAATGTCGATCTTGATAAATCACCTGTGGAATTTATATGGAGAAAAAGCTCCGTTAGCACCTTTTGACGTTCATTTCCATGGCATCCACAAATGAACAGAGGAAATTTGGACAAGCTAACTTGCCTTCCTCTTAACGAATTATTTATTCCAAACTATAACTTCAGGATATGTCAGCTCCTATTTTAACATATCAAGTACCCACTAGGAGGGTGTAATTTTGCTTCCTCATAGGAAATGTCTATCATATGATACTAATTAGAAAATAGAAATGTTAATGCTTAGAACACTAGCTTGTTGACCAACATATAATTGCTAGATAATTATTGTGAAGTGGTTGTGGTGTCACTTTAATATGACATGATGATTAGCAAAATGAGAAATCTATTTGACCATATACTGCAAACCACGAAGCCAAAGTAACAAGCAGATATAAATCATCAAACTGTACTATCAAAAATAACATCAAGCACCATAATGTGCTAGCTCATATCAATATGGTGCAATTAGTCTATGATAACTGTCAAGGGTTCTGCAAGGTGGATCGGCATCGTAAAAGATGTCAAATGGCATTGAGTTTCACATACTTAATTCGACACGTGTAGCCATACCAAATGAACCTAACCATGGTGTTGTTCTGACTAAATATTCCACGCTCATCCCTATTCAGACACCTTCAGCAAGATAGAGCTTTACTCGATTCAACGGTATACAAACGGACTGCCTGGGAAGAACGTGAAAGAACTGAACCAGGTATCACACATGCCATGTACTGATATACAGAACTTGCATATCACATTACTATGGGATTGCACATTTGCAACCACGAGCCAAGCAGCCCCGATCCCATATGACGAAATTATTATTTTGAGGAAACCAGATGATGAAATTATTGTAAAAATAAACCCAGAATAAGTCTTAAAAAAATGAGATGAAAAACTTACTGAACAAAATTAAGAAATACTCCTAGAAGCCATGTGGTAGGCACCTGCGATCGCATCCCCAGGTGCCGGAGCAGAAGCGAATTAACAAGCACCCACACAGGCTCACAGAGGAAGCACAATGCTATAGCAAATATAGCAAGGAGGGATGGAGCAGGGCCATGTCTCGTCGAGGGCGGAAGGAAGAGCGGAGACTGAGCCGTACCTCTCCTCCGGGCGGCGGGTGCACTACCCGGCACCCCGGGCGGGTGGCGAGGAAGCGCGGCGCGCGGTTGGCGCCAAATGGCAGCCCGGTTAGGGAAAGGGCGTTGTCGTCCGGGTCCAAGTCGTCCGGTGCCTGGTGGGTGGCATGGCGGGGGTGACCTCAGGGCGGGCGGAGTATTTAAGCCCGCGCAGATTCCCCCCGCGGCGCCAAGGACGTCACGACAAAGGGGCCGCGGGCCGCGCGAGGATCCGGCGGCGATAGCGATCTCACGGTCGATCGCGGAGTTACGGCCAAGGGGACGGGCGGGCATATTCGTGGTGAAACCCCCGCCCCCCACGGAAGTTACCGCCCGGACGGCCGGTGCAAGGTTGTGGCCTCCGCCCGTCCGCCGGGGTCCCTCTGCCGGGAAGGTGTGGTTGTTTTCTCGGCAACGGGTGGGGAAATGACAGTGCGCACTGTACAATGTGTTTGGTTATAGAAGGTTCGAGAGGTGTGAGACTATCAACAGGAGGTGACTATACGGATAACCAAACCCAAAATAGATAGCAAGACATCAAAATCGGCTTCCAACAGAGTACTTATACGGAAGATCTATTCTGGATTGCTTGAGTGCCACAACCCAAATATGAATATTCTCTCTCTAAAAACCCATTTGCAGAAAGGATTCTCTTTTGGTCCTGTTGTTGGAGAAGATGCCGAATAAGTATTAAACCTCTTGCCTATAGTGCTACCCAAAGGTCAAATAGGTCTTGTATTTTGGATGTTGTTGGAGATAATATGAGATAGGTCATTTTCTATATAGTTTGGATGGGTTGGTTCATCAACCCATACGACGATGGGATGTTGCTCCCAGAAACAACCGGACGGGGGCGGCGTTGTTCCGCTTCGCCCTCGCGTAGCACGTGACGTGAGGGGCGACTGCGACCCCGGTCAACGCCCACCCCAAATCGCTGACCTCGTCGTCTGCTCCCATGGCCGGCTGGCGCACTTGGGTCTCGGCGGCAAATCGGTGATTGCCCCCATCCACGTCCGCTCATCGTTCGGCGTGAGCAGGTCGGCACCATCCGCGCACTCCCTCTCCAGCTCTCCTTACGTGAGTGTTGAACATCATCTCCTCCTCCTGCTCCGCCGTCCAGCGTGATTGACTGCTGGACATCGGCTCCTTCTTCGGAGGGAGAGATTTTAATATTTGACCCTTAATTGGTACGCCTCTCAAGATTTGACATCCAATTCACATGCCTTTCGATATTTGACCCTACGCACGCGAATTCTTTCGATTCGAGGGATTTCTCACATTTTCTCTCCTTTTCCATTTTCAATATTCTCTTCTTTATACTGAGCCACCATAAAAGACCAAATGGCCCTGCAATTCCCTCTCGCCAAGCCCTTCTCCTCATCAGCAATGCCCTTTCTGGGCCTTCACTTTTCATGCAGCGATCTTGCGCAAGACCCCAGCTCTCGGCCGAGGTGGCGTGTTTACGAGACGACATACATGGATTTGCAAAGACAATGGCGGGCTCCAAGCTGTATGCGGTGGCGGCGCACACCTCCTCGCCTCGGCGTCCTGGTCCAGCGGCAACTTGATTTGTTCCCCTCTAATATAATCTCCTTGGATTGGAGACTAAACGAACATGCCCTAAGTCAACTATGAATTATGTTTAGATTTGGGGGAATTCCTTGTGTGCCATTAAAAAAGATCGCAATGTCTCTGTGTCTCTGGAAAAGTTCAGCGGTCTTCAGCGCCACTGCTCCAACTTTTTTGTGCCCTCCATGCCACTGCCGTCAGTTTGGGCTCTAACGCCGTCAAACTGCAGGTATGAAAAGTCGAAAATACCCTTAAATCTAAATATGACATTAATTTTTTTTGAGCATCTTAACAACTTCAAATGAAAAAACTCAAAACTAGAAAGTTGTAGATCTCGTCGAGATCTATAATTTTTATATAAAATGATTTGATATGATTTAATTCTACAAAAAAAAATTATTTGATATGATTAATATATCTTAGAAAAATCATATTTTTTTTGTGGAATTAAATGAAGATAATTTTTATATGAAAATTATAGATCTCGACGAGATCTACAACTTTCTAGTTTTGAGTTTTTTCATTTAAAGTTGTTAAAACAATAAAAAAAATTAATGACATATTTAGACTTAAGGGTATTTTTGACTTTTCACACCTACAGTTTGACGGCGATAGAGCCCAAACTGATGGTAGTGACATGGAGGGCACAAAATAGTTGGAGTAGTGGCGCTAAAGACCGCTAAATTTTTCCAGGGGCACACGATCTTTTTTAATGGCACACAAGGAATTCCCCCTAGATTTATGTAACAAGTAGTAACCGATTACACACCCATTTTGAAAGCGAGTGAAAAAGAACATCATCTATCCTAATAAAAAGACGCACAAATCTTTTGCGTGATTGAAAAAAAAAACACCAACCGTATAAAAAATAGGTTGATTATTGTAAGAATGCCCTTCGTTGTAAGTTTTTATTTGTGCAATTAATATAGAGATCACAGCTCAGCTCAGCTCGCTCACTCTTTAGCGCGAATAGCTTGTGTCGTTGGCCTGTTGGGAGTCAGGACTCTTTGTACTTTGCTCTGTCCGGATCATATCGGCGTGCACCGGACAAAGGGTCTTTGTAGTCCTGCTTTGCGCTACTCCTGTGCTTTCAAAGTTTCAATCACCAAATTCTTACAGTATATGAGTATCATATCATTTTCATTGTACTAAGCTATAGCGCTTATTTTGTTGTATATAAAGTATATAACAACCCAGGGCACACGTACGTGAGTACGTCTTTTTTTTTACAGTATATGACATTGTTTGATAAAGACGCTCTAGATTAACGCCCTAGAAGAATTTACAACGCCCTCCATCCCAAATTGAAGAATTTTTTTGACAACCAATTTAAAAAAAATTTTGTATAGTCAAATTTAAGTCATTCTTGAAAAATTTTTATTAATAAACCAAACCACGAAAAGAAGTGATATTTTACAGAAATTTTGTAAGACGAGTGGTCAAACGTCTTACAATTTAGGATGGATTAAGTATTAAGAAAAAGAGAAATTTTGTTGGGTCAGATCTTGGTACACACGGACAGATTAGCTACAACCTAAAGGCAATGCAAATGCGTCGAAGTATGGTTTGTCGCATCAACCCCTGGATATTCCAAAGAAGACTGAGCATACCAAAGGGGTGCATGTAATACGAACGAAATGGCACTAACGAAGGACTACACTACTGCAAACTTATAAAAAGTAAATAAATAAAGCATATATATAACCAAAAGTGACATCGTGAAATCAGAAGTGATAACAAGAATACATACTACTTATCCTAGTTAGTGGCAACGCGTTGATGATTGCCTTGAACGTACGCCATACGCTACTGAATACGCCATAGTATATCTTGTTATGCTTGTACTGAACTGCCCTAAGAAAAACTCAGGGAACTAGCTAGCGACAGTGGCGGATGCGGAACATAATTGAAGAGGGTTGGTCTCTTCTTCTTCCTCTCTCTTTATTTTTCTTTTTTCCTCCACCTCTTCTTCTCCCTCACCTTCCTCATATTTTCATTGATGTAGAGGCTCCAACTCCCCTTAGATCCGCCCCTGGCTAGCGATAATGTTGATGCACGGCCTGAATAAAGAAAAGCAGATCTTATCAATTGCCAGGCAGTTAGCCACTGGAATTCGTATTAAACTTGAGCTTCTAGACCTCGAAATCTTCTTCATGTGTTCTCTTTTCAGGGACAGGTGCACCATGCAGGCATGCTTCGACTGCTTGTTTGTCGCTTTCACTCTGTTTTATTTTGTGCTGTATACAATCCTACTATATTGCCATTTATTTATTACCATTATGTTTTTTTGGCATGGTGCTGCGCATTGGATCGACTAGTGTGCTTTGCACTGTGCCATGCATGAATTCTGCCGGTTTGACACACACAACAAAAAAAACAACCCAAATAATTAAACTTGTGGATAATAAACAACCGAAAAAGAGAGAGAGCAAAACTTCAACCAATCGCCTGAACGAAACCAACTCATCCAACTAATCCATCGCGCTGTCATCAGAGACGAAAACTCCGACGCACGAGCCCGCAGGTTCCACGGCATATTACGGGCATCGGCTCGGCATCTCGCGGCAGCGCTCCGCCCGGTAGCGCTTGGACGCGACGTCGGGGAGGCGGAGCAGCGGGACGAGGCAGCCCTGTCGACGGGCGGACGCCGGACGCGGCACGGCGGCCGCGGTGCAATGCAAGGGAGATATGCCGGTAATATGCTGCCTGCCCGGCCGTTGTTTGTGTCGGACGGGACGGTGACACGTAGGGCCGCTAGTCCGGCTGTCCGGGCACGCTTTGCGTCGGCACGGCACCGCTTTGAATATTGGGCGGTCCGCACGAAGGGATCGGAGTAGTAGTGCTAGGAATTATCCGCAGGGAGAGGGAGGTTGTTTTGTTTTGTCTGGCCATTTGTACGTTTCTTCTCTGTTTTTTCATGGAGGCAGAGGTTTGGCGGTAGCTAGGTAGCGCGCTTCGTTAGACTCACACTTTGTTGCTCCGTCCATTAACTTTACTGCGTTGATGTTCTGTCACGATTGCGTACTAGCTTAGCTGTGCAACAGATTGAGTGCTACTTTGCTCTCTCTTTTTGTTTTTTCTTTCCAGACAAGGACACCCAGGACGACATTCCAATATCAAAAGCGTTCCCTCGTTTCTTGCGTAGCGAGTGACGAGCGAACGGTCGTTCCTTGCGTAGCGAATGACGAGCGAACGGACGTGTGTGCGGATCGGACTCTTCCCGGTGTGTGTTTCTTTTTTTTCTTACTTTTTCTTAGAGCCTGTTTAGATGGCGATTTTTTTTAAAATACACTGTAGCACTTTTCGTTGTTATTTGGTAATTAGTGTCCAATCATAGTCTAATTATGCTTAAAAGATTCGTCTCGTAAATTTCGTCTAAACTGTGTAATTAATTTTATTTTTTATTTATATTTAATACTTTATGCATACATCCAAAGATTCGATGTGACGAAAAATCTAAAAATTTGGCAAAATTTTCTGGGACCTCGTACCAACCCGAATCGAGCGATTCCATCGCGTGCGGGTCTGGCTCGTTCCGCGGCATGCGGACACCGGCCAGATGTCTCTTTCTCTCTTTTTCCGTTCTTTTTTCTACCATTTTTTTTACCTTTTTATTTCTTCTCAAGTAGTTTAAGTTGTGTGCAATTTTTCATAAGATGTTTCTTTTTTGGCCAGATGTTTCAGGGACATAAGTTGTTCTTTTTTCTACCATTTTTTTACCTTTTTACTTCTTCTCAAGTAGTTTAAGTTGTGTGCAATTTTTTATAAGATGTTTCTTTTTCGCCCATATGTTTCAGGGACGTAAGTGTAAGTTATGTTATTTGTACAATTTAATTATATAAAATTGTGTTGTAAAGTTATGTTGAAAAAATATTATACATACAAGTTATGCGTATAACTTTTTTACATAGTCAATTATACATATAAGTTATTCACATAACTTTGTCACGTAGTAATTTATGCATGTAACTTTGCCACGCAGTAATTTACATGTATAAGTTATGCGCGTAACTTTGCCACGCAGTAAGTTATATTTATAAGTTATGCACGTAACTTTGTCACGTAGTAAGTTTAGGGGTGGAAACAGAACGGATTCGCATGGAATCAGATCCGGATGTCACCTTCTATCACATTTAAATTCAGATTCAAATACGGATACAAAACTTGTCAAATACGAATGTCTCGGATACAGATTTCTATTCATATATTTACTCAATTCAACTCAAAGTGCATATTGTTAAATTCAACATAGATGAATAGAATTTTACTACTAAGTTCGTCAATAACCAAAGTGAAATAAAATCAAAGTGCACTTCTAATAATCTCCAATATTGTAGTGAACTAAATTATAATGGATAATATTTAATAAAATGATAAGTTAAGTGAAGAAATTTAAATAAGAATGGTAGGCAACATGTAGCCATTTTGCTTTATCATTTTTTTGTAATTACAAAGTTATTACACAACTAGAGAATAAAGTATGTAGGCATATAACATAGACAAGAATAGCTCATAAAAATAATATACTTATCAATAAATATTTAATAATTAAATATATCAATTAATCAATCATTATTTATATAATATTTATCATGAAATTATAAATTATATAAAATAATTTCATCAACAAAAAATAAATTAAAGTATTTAAATCATTTGCAACAACAAATATATTAGGTTAAACTAAATTAGAAAAATACTAAAATTAATTTAATATTTATGTATCATTGATAGTATTAATTAAATTAATATTAAAGTTACTTATAGATATACTACTAAATAGTTCGAATGCATCATTAATAATATTGAAATTTAATAATTAGTCACTAGTCATGAAAAGAAAACTTGTGAATAGATTCATTATACTTTGTTCTTCGCGGATACAAATATATATTAGATATTCCATATTTTTGTGGAATACAGATCTAGAACCGGATAGAGAAAAATACTGGAAAACGATTTTGGATACATCCATTTAGGCATTTAGTATCCACATTAGAAACCAATACGAATACAGATATCCATATTACATGTTTTAACGGATATGGTGTAGCTCTCCGTTCTAAGAACAAAACCAGATACACACTATATGTGAGCCCAGAAAATCAAATATCACATATAGCTACAAATAAGGGTAATATCGAAAGATAATACTTAATATATAACGTACTTAGTATAAAGAATATAACCTTAGACAACAAACAACGGCAAGACAACTCTGATCTTCGGGTGAAGACTCCAATCCACAGGGACAACTGACTGGTTAATCACAAGCCTAACTTCTTCAAACTTTAGCAATCTGGTACTCACCCGGGATTTTTCCAAAGTATTAAAAAAGTAAAACAAGCGTAAGTACATGTCGTACTCAATAAATATAACATGGGGTTTATGACGCTTAAAAAGGCTAACACTGGTTTAACTGCGATTAACTTTTAATGAGTCATGATTTTAGCAATTGAGTAGCAACAAGTTTATCACAAGCCCATGTAAACACATGATCAGATAAATATGAATAATGAATAGTATAAACAGTAATCATTAGTGAGCATCTTTATCATCAGCATCATTAGTGTTCATCATCTATTCTGTAAGGGTTCTAAGGCTGCTCGTGACCGTGAGCACAACTGATATACCAGTTTTACACTCTGCAGAGGTTGTACACTTCCACTGTGAGTCGTGATTTACCCTTTCGCTCGAGGTAGTTAGCCTCTTAACCCACAACCTAGGAAGATCGGCAGGGTTCACTATGAAGCATTTTAAAGATTCGTCTAACAAGTTAGGGCCGCTAGGTTTCCCCATCAATAAGCATGAACTCCCCTCCAAGGAGTGACTGACAAAAGATTAAGAAGCCAAAATGCACTCAACTTGACAGGCCAAGGTCATACAAGTCGGGGCCCCTCTTGCGTCATAAAAGTAACCACTAACAAGCTAAAAAAGTCCTCATACTTGACTAAAGCCATAGCCATGTAGCCCTCACAGTTATACTATAAGTCCCAAATGATCACTTACAGATAAGTCCTTAGAAAGAGGAATCTAGAGCACCATAATAATAGCCCAATGCTCTAGCCCCCTGATTCCATATTGCTAAAAACATCTTTTAGTGTTTATTGTATATATCATTAGTCAAGTTATAAGATCATGGTTGCAGTTGAACACTAACATCATACTACCCAATGCAATACCCTATACGAATCAAGGTACACGGTAACAAAATACCAGGAAATCATTAGTGGTAATCAAGATAGACACATGTAGTATGAATTAAATGATTAAAGGTGTATAGGTCAACAAGGAAGATCCCATGCTATACTTGCCTTAAACTCTGATTCTTCTTCTAGTCCAAAGCTTCAAAGGAACTCCTTGATCAACACGTAAAGCTCACCGACTGGATAGGATCATAAAGCACCACACAAGCATCCATGTAATCATACACGAAGCAAACAATAGAACTAAATTAGAATAGTACACCAAATAATAAAAATGTTTGAAAAACTAATCTACGCTTTGCTATGAATACAGAGACACGAAAAGCACGCTAATCGGAGCTACAATGAAAAAGAAACATCTACCGGAAGATTTACTTTTATATAAGAAGAAGAAAACTATAGGCTTCATTTATTTTAACTACATAAAATCATATATAAGATATTTTAGAGAAATATCAAAATAGAATTAAGTCAAATTATATTTGAAATTAGAAAACTAAAGTAATTTTAATCATTTTTTAATTTATAAACCTCGTTGCATAACCATTAGGTCTTGTTTAGTTCCCAACCAAATTTCTAAAAAGTGCTACAGTAGCTATCACATCGAATCTTGCGATACGTGTATGGAGCATTAAATGTAGACGAAAAAAACTAATTGCACAGTTTGGTGGGAAATTGCGAGACGAACGTTTTGAGCCTAATTAGTCCATGATTGAACACTAATTGCCAAATAAAAACGAAAGTGCTACAGTAGCAAAATTCTCAAAATTCACGAACTAAACACGGCCTTAATCAAGTTAGGATTTAAATCATGAAATTCTAGATCGAGTTACATGGTAAACACTATTACAAAACATGTAGATTATGTCATTATGAATCTAACGCAACATGAACGGATCAAATCAGAGCTAAAATAGAGATTTTATGGCTAAAACAAGATCAGTGAGACTTCTGTAAATAGCTGAAACTTAATTTTTGAATTTAAATTAATAAAATCAGATTTTAAACTAAGCCAGGGATGGAGGGTATGATAAAGAAGAAGTGTAGGGGTTCTTTAGAAAAAGTGCAGGGACGATGGGTTATATAATAAAAAATTCAGATGACTCTTTAGCAAAATCGCCAACCGAAAAATTCAGATGACTCTTTAGCAAAACCACCAACCGAAATGATATGATTCAATACGAGCCGTTGGATTAGATCTGGAAGGCTGGAAATAGAAGGGATCGCCGGTAGCGCTGTGTGTGGCGACGCAAGGCCAAAGAAGTAGGGGACCTCGTCGGAGTTCGTCGATATGGCGACTCTGGACATCATAGGCTAAACTGAAAGCATAGGGAGGGAGAGTGGAGCACGCCGAACTCATCTAGGGGATCGAACGAGCCGTGTGAGTTTGAGGGTGGCACTATGCTTGGTTTGGCGGCTCAAGCTCGCCGATGATGTCTCGGCGATGACGTGCGAGCGATGCAAAGCAAGAGAGAGCAAGAGCGGGGCACCGTGAACCCACTTACCAACTTCCGAGGCTCGGCAAGTAACTCAACGCAACGTTGAAGTGGCGGTGGCTTTTTAGGATTTGCGATGGCGCTGCGGCTCGAGGTGAGGGCGGTGCATGCGCTAGGGTTCGAGATGGGGCAACGCGAGGCGCAAGGCTTCGATTTATGGCGCAGAGATGCATGGGGCGCATGCCAAATTCTGAGAAGATCGGGGTGGCGGTGGATTCTGTCCAGCAACAAGTGTTCATCTCGAGCACAAGTAGGGGATGGCACCGACAAGCATGCCCGAGGTGGCAGCGAGAGAGAAAACTGGGACCCGGCTGTCAGCTGAAGGGAGAGAGGGAAGTGGTCGCGCTCGTGGCATGGGCTGCTGGCCCGCTTGTTGGCCTGCGGGATGGAGGGACTGGAGATCATGTTAGGCCTTTCGGCCTTAATGGAGAGGGAGCAGGGCAGGCCGAGCGGGCCAAAATGAGAGGGGGAGAGAGAGAAATCTTTTTTTTTATTATTTCTAGAGTTTTCCATATCCATTTTCAAATAAGTTTTGAATGCCTTTTAAGATTTGATCAAAACCAATCATCACAAAAATAAGAATGCAGCAACATGAATGCATCAACAATGTTGCTACACCCTATGATGAATTTTAGTTTAATGAAAAATTTATTTTCCTATGTTTTCATGGGCACAAAAATTCCAAATTAAATCATTTTAACTCTATTTCAAAAGATGCAAATTTTTGGGTGTTATAATTCTACCCCCTTGGATGAATCTCATCCTCGAGATTTGGACGATGGTGATCAAAGAGGTGTAGGTATTCTGCCTTTAGATCCTTTTTACCACTCTATTATTTCTTGCATGACTTGATAACCTTACTCCGAGTATATCCCTTTACTATATCCAAAATTTCGATGGGTACTTTGCATGAGTAAGATCCTTCTTTACACCCAACTCCTCTAAGGGTCTTTTGTTTCTTGGGCACATCCAAACATTCGCCCACCTCACGTACTTTATACAAACTCTCGGAGAACTTCCAACTGTTAGGCCATCGACTAATATGTCATCAGAACTCATTATACTCCTCATAGGTGTCACTTTGAGAGATGCAATCTCCAACCTATTCCCAATTGCTATGCAACAGGTCTCAACATGTTCTGCTATAGTCCATATTATCAAGTTTCTTTCTGGAGATGTTCACCTTCTAAACTAACCCTTATGAATCTCTTGGTCAGAAGGAGATTTTACCCCCAATCTTCAAAACATTAATGATTTCGGTTAAGTTGCTCGGCTCTCAAACACAATTCTAAGTCCATGGTGTCGTCCGAATCTTCTTAGCATAACTCTCCTTTGCTGAGGGCATCGACCACGACTTTGCTTCTCGAAGTGATAGCACTTTTCTAAGTCATAAAACCTTGATGCTTTAATCCAACAATGATGTCACAAGCTCAAAACCATCTTAGTGAGGATGTCTTTTAGATTCTTATGACCCACCTAGATGTCACTTTTACGTCTAAGAAGATAGTACTTCCATGCTTTACAATGGATAACCCCACATAAAATGTTGGGTAGTCCAACTCACGCTTCCTTAGTTGACTTAATGAACAAGCTACTACCTTTTCTTCTTGTATAAAGACACATCCCACACCTTGACAGAGTGCATCATAGTAGATATAAAGCTCTTGTCCTGATCTGGCAAGCTAATAGGTTTTACTTCAACCCCTTCTTTTTTTACTCCTTTAGATACTTACCTGAGGTATCTTGATCCAAACGAACTTAAAACCTTCTTCAATAGCCCTATCAATATCTTGATGGTCCTGGATAAACCTCCTTTAAACCTCTAACCAAATCTTATTATTGAAAACTCTGAGTTTCTCTCACATCCTTGGGTGGGTTCCTATCATATCATTAACTTTCTTCAATCTAAACCTTCTTATCATGCTTAGTATATCATTGGGATTTCCTGAGACTCCATAGAACCATCTGTAGTTATTAGATATCTCATTCCTAAGTCATCAGTGTAACACCCCTGGTGTTATGAGCTTGTTAGCACCGCAATTTAGGTCTAAGAAAAATTTCCGAAACGAGTTTCTCAGATTTTTTTCGATTTAAAACGTACTTGCTGTGATAAGGGAATCATGTGTGACTTAGTTTTGTGGACTCGAATCAATGTTAAGTTAATTTGCTCAGTACGTAAAGATATTTAGGAATGTCCGATAACGATTCTAGCAAGTAAATGGCGAATGGTTTGTTCTATTAGATTAAGCGGGAAAAGCAACTTTTATAAATAAAATAAAATCCATTAATAAATAGAACGCCTGTCGTGACCCATGTCTCCCCGTACCCCTTTTCTGCGCTCTTGTCGGACACCTGCCCTATAGTCGTACTAGTCAGTAGTGGCATCGCACGTCGCTCGCCTCGAACACGCGAAATTGGGTCGATTCATCCGTAGTGATCCCGCGCAGGAACCCTGGTGAACCATGCTAGGACCACTGGACGCTCCGCCTTGGTACCACCACTCGGTGCACTTTAGCTCGCCTAGCTTTTCCTTTGAGCAAGCTTTTTGCTCAGCCTTCCTCACCACCATCGCTAGAAATGGCAGGAGCCTAGGTCAGTAGTTACTGCCTAAACGTTGAGGGTTTTCCCAGAATCCTGCATGCTACTCTGCAAAAGCTCAAAGTCAAAGATCATCTCGAGTATGAGGGCCGTGAGTATGAGTAGCATGGCACTGAGCGGTGTGAGGTTACCGTTTACATCGGGAAGAGTGAAGAGTTCCCCGACCTCACTGAAGCCTAGAGTATGAACGCAACTGGGTTTAGCTTCATCGACACCTACCAGGTTATGGCCCGCAAAGCCTTGCGGTACCTCTGCCAGATCTATGAGGAGCCCATTGCCCATACCCCCATGAGGTTCTTTCCCCTTTGGATAGGAATCGCGTGGGCATGGAGGGCTCGCATGGAGGCCTTGCAAGGGTGGGAGGCGCAAGAAGATAGTCCTACCATGGTGCACCTGACCATGTACCTGCTTGCTCTGGATGAGCAGTATGACCAACAAGCCTTGGAACTAAGGATCTGCCTCCGATAGGCTGAGGAAGCCGAGATGTTCACCAGGATGCTCCAGGTGCAACTTGCTGAAGCGCATGCTAGTGCTGCAGCTACTGAGAGTCGGGAGACTACCATGTCGGAAGCTCTAAAGGAGGCTAAAGATTGGCATGTCCATTAGCTGTGGGAGGCCTATCTTGTCACCAGGGCCAAGCGGAGGACGATGGCTGCTAAAAGGCAGGATGCCCCGATCTTGGAAGGGATCCCTGTCCACCCGCTAGAAAAAAGGAGAACCGGTGTTGCAGTGCCACCAACACCTCCACCCTCGGAAGTGTCAGAAGCAGAACCCTTGGTTCCTCTCACTCAGCCACTGCCAAGAGAAGAGATAGATCCATAGCCAGGGCAGTAGAAGAAATCCACCGAGCCTAGGAAGGAAGATGCGTGGTCTAGAGTAGATTAGTTGCCTTAGGATGCTATACCCGTAGTAGTAGTGCTGTTCATCGCTGTCCTCTGGTATTGTACTCTTGCTGTTGTTTTTTGTCCATAGTTGTTGAGATTGTTCGACTGTAGGTGAATGATGTGCCATGAATGGGAGCCTAGATGCCTATACGTTGTACCCATATAAGACCGTTGGAATATGCATTTTATTTATTTCACTGTGTTTATTGCGTCCATCTACCTTAAGTTTCATTAGACGTGCTTAAAGTTTTTAAGGGCGATGTTAAGTGAGTTACAAGAGAAGTTACTATCCAGATATCAGCAGATCAGCTATGATTGGATAATATTGGACACTGTATCGACTAATTGTGGATGTTCCAATAGAACACTTGAATCTCTTTAAATCAAATCTGCCATTGGATTTGAATTCATTGTCCCTTGTTGTAAAGGGAACCCTTGTTGTTTGAATCTTCCCTTGCAATACTTCCCTTACTCTGTGGTCTATGACCCACCTTCTTCATGGCGTGTAAGTTGGTAATAGTTACCTGGTTAAAAGCTTATGGTGCCACGATGAAACCGAGGGCTCCATGTGGAATAGCTACCACATGGTGACGCTGCTCGGCACGCGCTGGTATCGAGGTTATTAACCAAGTACCTTTACCAAGTTACACCATCATACCGTTTTTGCTACAAATATTCTCTTTGAAAATGTTCAGGTGTTCAAACGGGAAATCCACAACGGGTTGATGAAATGGTGTTCTCTCTAAGTAAACAAGAGGAGGTGGTTTTGGAGGAAGCGTCTATGTCGTGATCTCAGTTCATACAACGGTTGGTACACATTATGGACAAGGAAGGGAAAGAAAGAGAAGAGCAGTAAGGAAAGTTAGCCTTGGGTAGTCGGGAGCGATTGTAAAAGCCTGAGTGGACGTCATATCCCAAGCCCTGTGTTTAGTTGACCGCACTACGCATGCTGGGTTATTGCGCTGCGTGTCCTGTGGATGTCGTCTGTGTCGGGCCCTTTAGCACCCCATTTTCGCGTGGCCACGGCATCGTGCCGCACTCACCGTCCTTGTGCACAGTGCGCTTTTCCTTTTCCCCAACACCCGGTCAGCTCTTGACCCCCACGCCTTGTCCCCATACTGGACCCCTCTTCCCCTTTCCTTCTTTTGTCTTTTGGGGACACGGCCGCCCGCACGCCTCCCTCGATGAGCGCACCCTCTAATCTTCCCTCCTTTATTTCTCCTCCGCTTGTTTGCACAGGGAGCGCACCATGGCCATGTTTATCTCCACAGCATGACCCATCTTTGTACCTCATCCATGCCGTCTCCACTTCCGGTGTGTTGCGCCCCACCTCCGTTCGCCCCTATAAAATACCTTTGGTCCTTGCTCTTCTTCTCCATCCCCATTTCCCTTGCATTCGGAGTAAAGCTAAGAAATCTAATCGTCATCCGAGGAACTAGGTTCGTCAGTCGGAGGTGATGGTGTAATATGAGAAGAAGAAGGATCTGGTTTCGTCAAAGAAGTCAAGTTCCCTTTGCTTGGTTTGATCTTAGGGTTCCCGATGTTTGACTTCTTAGTCGACTGTTTCTGGATTTGTTGGACCTACACCATATTTTGGATACTCATTATCTTGTTGTTTCTCCATTGTCCTCGTCTATCTTGACTTCTGGATTAAGTCTTGGTTGTATTAGGTTGCTCTTAACCATGTATCTCTAGATCCCCATGTGGTTTGCATTCGAAGTTGTGTAATCTTTCATGTAACCTCTAATTTACGAAATGTAATCGTGTTTTCCCTCTTCCGGTTCTTGCTTTGAATCTTGGGACGAGATTCTTTTTAAGGGGGGTTACCCCTGGTGTTACGAGCTTGTTAGCACCACAATTTAGGCCTAAGGAAAATTTCCAAAATGAGTTTCTCAGGATTTTTTCGATTTAAAACGTACTTGCCGTGATAAGGGAATCGTGTGTGAATTAGTTTTGTGGACTCGAATCAATGTCAAGTTAAATTGCTCAGTATGTAAAGATATTTAGGAATGTCCAATAATGATTCTAGCAAGTAAATGACGAATGGTTTGTTCTATTAGATTAAGTGGGAAAAGCAACTTTTATAAATAAAATAAAATCCATTAATAAATAGAACGATGTATATATAGCTTTGAATCTAATTTAAATTCGAGCGTTGTTGGAGCTAATCTCATGCTGGCTAGCCGCGTCGGGACGTGGTCTGCGTGCAGGGTCTTGTCACCATTGTAGCTTGTACTGTGCTGGCCACACACTACATTGCTCCGTCTGTCATCTTGCTGCTGCGGCTGGCCGAGGCCTACGACACTGCTGTCGTCCTGGCCGCTTGAATACGGTGGTGCATTTACCCACTCTGAATCAATCATCAGAGTGATTCGCGTCATGCCACGTTGTCGGGTTCCGCCGCTGGGTCGCTGCTCCCTCTCCCTCATGCCCTTTCTCTGAGAGCACCTTAAAGAAAGTTGGCCGGGCTACCATGGCCGTGTACTGCTTTGCTGGTTTTCCTCCCATCCAACCGCATCTAAACTGATCCACTGTGCCGGGCATCTAAAATAGGTGCACGTGGTTCTGCCCCTACGCTCGCCATGTCTTTTCACATTCCGTGCACGCGCAGGCGCGCAGCTGACGGCCACACTACGCCTTACCGCTCTACCTCCGTTGTCTTGTCACGTTACATCCGGCCAAATCCTTCTCTATTTACCAACCGGGCCACGTGGTCGTGGTCACTATCGGTTGGTCCGCCCTGCCTTCACCTGACGAGCTCACTCTCGGCTCCTTGCAATCCCTCGCGCGCCTGCCTTTTATTGCCTCCGTTCGCTCCCCTTTCTCTGCCGAGCACCAGCCATGGCTGCGCCACCGCAGCACCCGCTGTGCCATGCCCCGCGCCATCCGCGCCGGAGCCGCCAATGCCCTAGCTCCTGCTTTTCCCTAGTTCACATCCCGCTGCTGGCTATGGTGAATCGGCGCACACCATGCCGCTGCCCTGCGGTACCTGCCTAGGCCACGCCCGCCGTTGCCCTACCTCCATCGTGAGCGCGCTGCGCTCCTGTCGTTGGCCACCACTTGCGCATGTGCGCGCAAACCTCCATGGCTCCACCTCGTCTGCTGCTTGGCGCCGCCACGAAGCTCCGCCCGGTCCACGCACCCCCCCGCGCCGCGTCCCATCATAGCCGCGCCACTGTCGCGCTCGGCCGGACCGCGACCTGCCGCTGTCGCAACACGCCATGGCCGCGCCCGCCGCCTCCCCTGCTCCCCCACGACACCACAGTATCCTCGCCATCGCTGCTTCCATCGCCTTTGCGGGGTGCGCCCGCCGCATGCGTGCATGGTCGTCATACACCACCACGCCTCGAGCCTTGTCGTCGATGACCGCGTGCGGCCGGATCCACCGCTGCCCGCGCCATCTTCCCCACCGGCGGGTGTGTTGGTGGCCGGGATTTGGGCCGGCCGCGTCCGTCCCGTGCCTCCTCTGCTCTTTAGGATGATGGGAAGGTGAGAAAGTGTGAATAGAAGTTAATACAGGGTTCTTATTGCAAATACGTGACTCTTAGGAATAGTGACTTTGTACCGTGGATTAATTTGAGGAGAGCTCGGGGGTTTCATCGTAAAAAGGTACCGCCGCTGTTTGGCCCTGGCCGTGTGGGCCACGCTTCGTCAGCGTGCGTGGCTTGGCGGCTTTTCTGCTGGCCAGCCGCCGCCTGCCTCAATCCTTTTTGGGCATTTGCTGCCCGCTAGGCGCTTGCGCCTGTTCAATATTGGGCGGCCTTGTGCCAAGCCGCCTAGGCCGTTCATGTCTGCATGGGCCACCGGTCTCCACTAGACCACGCACGCGCCCGTCCCCACCTGGGCCTGCCTGCCGCTGAACCTGGCCGAGCGGGCTACTGGGCCAGTTAGTGGCCGCCGACCCTTTCCATTTCTGAAATGCTTTTCTAAAATAGGTTTCTAGTTTAAATTGTAAAAAACAATATAAAATGGTATAGGAATCCAAAAATTGTAAAACCAATTTTGTTAGTCTCCTAAAATCATGATCTACTTGTTAGTATATTTTGTTCACATAGTTTGATAATATTCTTGGAAGTTATATAATTAATTTAAGGTACTTAATATTGTAAAAATATAAACTTGTAGGAATTGTTGTGATAAATTGGTAATAGTGTTGGATCTGAAATTTTTACAGTAGGCTCCTAGCAATATTAGGTATTCACTGTAATTTTTGTAGCTCTGGAATAATTAGTTTGCTAAATAGATAATGATGTCCTATTGCGAATAAAGATTAAATTGATAGAATAGAACAAAGAAACAACTTGGGTTTGATAACGCCTTATTCGACAACATGGATACATAGACCAGCGTTCGAGCTATCTCATTAGCTTGTGAGGCATGATCAGATTTCTAAGCATTTTGGCTATCGTTATTATTTACATCTATGCATTTGCATCAATGCATATCATATAGGTACGATGATGGATCAACGGATCAATTGAAGGATGATTGGGAGTCCGAAGATGGTGTGATGGTATTCTCTCCAGGAGATGATGCAATAGGCTTTCTATTCAGTGATGGTGGATGATCTGAAGATACAAATACTAACTTTTAGTTATATTTTACCCAGGCAAGCCCCGGTGCATAACCCCTACTTTTCTACACTTTAAATTATATTTGTGCATTAAGTTTTAAGGAGTTCAATGAAACCCACTTGCATATATATATATATATCTTTATCCTATGAGTCTTACTAGTATGACAGGATCATGTAGAATGCTATGGTACAAGACTCTGGTAGAAGTCGAGTGATTGCCTGTCACTCACGAAAGATAGGAAATATATTACTGTATTATTATCACTTGGAAAATATAAATGGTGGAAAGGAAAAATGGTGACCGGACAGGGATATGGTTTGGGTATTGGTGGGTGTAATAGATTGTATCACCACGGACGCGGGACATAGCTTGGTTACACTGCTTTCCCTGTCTGTGTCGGTTAAGGACCTGCCGTTGCATAAGATGCTAGGCAAGTCATAGACTTATTATCCCGAGCACATACTTAGGTATGAGCGCTTGGAAGACTTATTACTCTCTTGTCATGGGTTCTGCTCTTTTCGGATCGACTGTCTTGGTGGTTTTTGGGTTAGGAGGTCCTTGCACCGCACTAAGTCCGGGACTCAGGGACGGGGGCTTAGAGTCCCAGTTTGGACAGGGACCTGGACCCCATGACAGAGGGTAGTGGGTTGGTCCTGCTTGTGCCCGGGGTACAAGCGGGGCATATGTTTTCAGGGTACACAGCTAGGGGCATTGATTCATGAATCGCCGACGTTCCGATATGACTTGTCTTAACTCTAGCACCATAGTAAGAACTGAAAGATGAAGGATGAAAGAAAAAGGAAATCTGATTGCTTACCACCTGCTTGAAAGTAGTACAGGTGCTTACATAGAATGGTTAGTTAATGAACTAATGCACTGCTAATAAAAATCGAATATAAGGACGCACATTTAGCAATACTTCATGTAGATACAATAAACCCACAAGCCAAATAGCCTTGCATATCCTTAGAGTCTTTTCTTTCCTCATGTCGGGTAAGTCTTGCTGAGTACAATTGAGTACTTAGGGTTTTATTCCTCCTGTTGCAGATGACAGGTGGAGGCTAGAGCTGACCTTTGTGTGTGGATTCCTCCTGGTGGGCTCAGAGATGATTTTTTTTATGCTGCGATCATAGTTTTTATTTATAACTCTCACCAAATATTTTTATAAATAGAAGTTTTTATAACTTGTTGTCATAGTTCATTTATCAATGTTTCATCATGCCATGAATAGATATTTATTTCCGCTGTAATCCTGATCACATGTTTATATTCCGCTGTTAATTTAAATTGTTCATAACCCTGATAACATGTTCGTATTCCGCTATTATAAATAATAAATGTTATACTCCTAAGAGGCATTAGATTAGGCGGTTCTGCCACATGTGGTATCAGAGCATAAATGAGGAAATAAAGCTTCAAAAACCTTTTCTAAACTAAAATTTGAAAACTATTTTTGCAAAAAAGTTAGGGCGTTCAACTGCAAAGTTATATAAGTAGCCCTATTACTATAGTTATGTATCCAGGATAGATGGCACTCTGCTGAGTTAGGTAGGTTTAATTAATTTTTCTGTAGGTACACTGACCCCGAGCATAGTCCGATAGTACCGACTAGCTACAGGGAGAGAACGATGTGCAAAAAATTTGAGAACGGTTGCCCTATATGTTGGCAATAGTGAAAGGACGTATAGGACATGCGTTCATGCATATCCTGTTTGTGCATTATAGTGCCGTATTGCTGGCAGATACACCATCCATAGGTGTCACGTGTATCGTATTGTGCACTACTGATTCGTCCCATCGGGAGTTATTTCTGCACTGTGGCTTCGTGTTTCGCGTTCGCCCATGGTTCACGCCTGTCGTGATCCATGTCTCTCTGTACCCCTTTTCTACGCTCTTGTCGGACACCTGCCCTGCAGTCGTACTAGTCAGTATTGGCATCGCACGTCGCTCGCCTCGAACACGCTGAATTTGGTCAATTCATTCGTAGTGATCCCGTGCAGGAACCCTGGTGAACCGTGCTAGGACCACTGGACGCTCTGCCTTTATAAGTAGAGCCTGGCTTAGCCATTGGTACCACCACTCGGCGCACTTTAGCTCGCCTAGCTTTTCCTTTGAGCAAGATTTTCGCTCAGCCTTCCTCATCACCATCACCAGAAATGGCAGGAGCCTAGGTTAGTAGTTACTGCCTGAACGTTGAGGGTTTTCCTAGAATCCTGCATGCCACCCTACAAAGGCTCGGAGTCAAAGATCGTCCCAAGTATGAGGTCCGTGAGTATGAGGAGCATGGCACCCTAGAGATGAATGAATGTGAAGCACTAGGGTCAAACAACACCATAGCAATGGCTGAGCTTACTGCAATCAAACCATAAACAACGTCCTTAGCTCTATGAGTGGTAATCATATCCACATTATTCAGACTTTCAGAGATGTACTTTTGCTTTAATTTATTTTCTTGCACCTACTTCTTATGGACATTCTATTCTGGCTCCTGCCGCTGTTGATTCTGGCTTTGATTACTCTCAGCAAACGTCTCATGACAATTGTTTTTATAGTGTTTAATCTCACCATAATCATAATCTTCCTCACTAGTAGGAGTATTTGTCTTCATCAAGGTGATAGTAGGAGGTGACAGACATGGTTCTTGAGAGCTAACATGTTGCACTTCATCATTGGGTTGCTGATACTGATCCTGATCTATGCTCCCAAGTAGATTCATAGGGTGTGACTGATATTCTGCTTGTGTAGCAAAACAGAGACGAGTGTTTCTTAACTGGCGTTGAATGTCAAGCTTTCTCTTCTTCTCTTTCATCTCTCGATGCTTGTTCTCAATTACATTTGCTCTGTCCACCAACGTCTGATAGTCAGCATACACCATGGTCATCAGCTGTAGTTGCAAACCATCATTCAGTCCTTTCAAAAAGCGTTTTTGCTTCTTAGCATCACTATCCACCTCTCTTGGAGCATAGCGTGACAATTGAGTGAACCGGTTATAATACTCACACACTAACATAGATCCTTGCTTCAAATTGAGGAACTCATCTTGCTTAAGTGCTACCACACCTAACAAAATATGGTAGGACCTGAAGCTCTCACAAAACTCCTTCTAGGTGACCTATCCAGCATTGTTGGGACGTCCATACTGGTAACACTCCTACCAGTCTTGTGCTGCGCCTTGGAGTTGGCCGGACACAAAAAGCACCTTCTCATGGTCATCACATTGAGCTATGTCCAATTGTCGCTCCACAGCTCTAAGCCAGTCATCAGCTTCTAGTGGTTCACTTGTATGAGAGAATGTCGGTGAGTGTCCCTTCATAATTTCACCATGCTTGTCAATAGGTGGTGCTTGAGGCAGGTTGCTCAACACACTTTGAACAATAGTCTATAATAACTGAGTTTGCGTCATCAAAGCTTGATCTATAGATGGAGGATTAGGTGGCGGTGGATTAGAATTGGCAGGATTCCTTCCTAGTGAGAGCTAGAATCTACAAAACCACCTTTACTTTGGCTACCCCCCTTAACAAAAGATCAACTAGGGGACAAAAAAGGGTAGCTTCAACCTTCTTCTAGATAAGTTAGCTAGCATAAAGGCATTTTGACATCCCAATGATACTCTTGTATATGGGCAAGATCAAGAAATCTAAAATTCCTCGCGAGTAGAAAAACAACAGTGAAGTAAAACAGCTATAACTCTCATTCTATTAATTCAATGAAGTTATAGCTTATACCGTTGGAAAGCTTATAAAATTTTCCACAACTTCCTTCGGCCCAAGCCTCCCGGCGACGGGCCTCGCTTCGCTCCGTCAGAAGTTAGCCTTTATCTTGTATATAACTGAATTTGGATCACAACTCAACAAACTCCACCTTGAGATAAATTCCTTCTTGTAGCATAAAACAAACCTTCACCCTAAAACAATAAAGAAATACTTCCGGTGCCAAACAACCTCTTGGGCTAAACAGTTATACCAACTAAGCTTGAGCAAAGCTCAAACTTAGCAACAGGAATTGACTTTATCAACATATCAGCAGGATTATCATGTATGCTTATCTTGCATACCTTCAGCTTACCTTGCACGACAACATCGCGAACATAATGGTCTTTGACATCAATATGCTTCGTTCTCTCATGGAACATCTGATCTTTAGTGAGACATATAGCACTTTGACTGTCACAAAACAAATTAATGCAAGAATCATCTCCACAAAGCTCAACAAACAAACCTTTCAACCAAACCGATTCTTTATATGCTTCAGCAACAGCCATGTATTCTGCTTCAGTGGTAGATAGGGCAACAACGGGCTGCAATGTTGCCCTCCAACTCACAGCACAACCACCAATAGTGAACACATAACCTATGAGAGATATCCTCTTATCCAAATCGGCAGCAAAATCTAAATCCACGTAGCCAGTGAGTCCCTTATCAGTCTTGCCAAACTTCAAATAAGCATTTGTTGTGCCACGAAGGTACCTGAAAATCCACTAAACAGCCTTCCAATGTTCTTTACTAGGATTAGCCATTGTATCTACTAACCAAACTCATAACATATGATAAATCAGGACGAGAGCAAACCATGGCATACATCAAAGAACCAACAACACTAGAAAACTCTTGACATGTACTCAAAATCCTCATCCGTACTAGCACATTATAAAGCTAATAATTTAAAATGAGGAGCAATAGGAGTACTAACAGACTTTGCATCATGCATGTTGAAATGATAAAGAACTTTCTTAATGTAACTTTGCCGACTAAGAAATAACAAACTAGAATTTCTGTCTCTTGTAATCTCTATACCTAAAATTTTCTTAGCAGCACCAAGATCCTTCATCTCAAACTCACTACTCAATAGTTTCTTCAATGTAGTGATTTCTTTCTTGCTCTTGGCAGCAATCAACATATCATTAACATATAATAGCAAGTATATAGGTGATCCATCAATAAATTTAATGTACACACAACTATCAAATTCAGACCTCTTAAAACCATGTGACATCATAAAAGAATCAAACCTTTTATACCATTGATGAGGAGACTATTTCAAACCATATAAGGACCTCTTTAATTTACAAACATGATCCTCCTTACCAGGTACTATGAATCCTTCTGGCTGGTCCATGTATATCTCCTCCTCGAGCTCTTCATGTAGAAACACAGTCTTTACATCTAACTACTCAAGCTCAAGATCTTGCATAGCAACAATATCGAAAAATGTACGAATTGAACTATGCTTTACAACTAGAGAGAACACATCATTATAATCAACACCAGAAATCTGACTAAAACATTTTACTACTAACCTTGCCTTAAATCTTGGAGGCTCACTAGGAGATAAACCCTCCTTTCTCTTGAAGATCCATTTGCAACGAACGGCCTTCTTTTGTTTAGGCAAGCACACAACATCCCATGTGCCATTTTTCTCGACTGACTGCATCTCCTCTTGCATGGCGGAAATCTACTTCTCGCGGTCACCACAAACAACAGCTTCAGTGTACGTAGCCGGCTCATGAATGTTCTCCACCTGTTCAGCACAACTAAAGGCATAATGAACCATATCACATTCCTCAATTAAACATGGACGAGGTCCACAATTTCTCTTTGTTCTGCGATATGCAATAGACTGATTTTGAGGCTACAAAATAGGAGGTGAGTGCTGAACAATATCATGAACATTGTTATCAATAATTTTAGTTTCCTGATCATCTACGTGCTCCACCTGCACGCTAACATGTTGCTGCTCCTCATTAGAACCAACTGGAGAAACATCTATGGACAAGCTGTCATTAAACATAACAGATTCATTGAAAACAATGCTCTAGCTCATGAAAATCTTTTTAGTTTCAGGATTCCATAACTTATATCCTTTAACTCCAGAACCATAACCAAGAAACATACACTTAATGGCTCTAGGTTCTAGCTTTCCATTATCAACATGAGCATAAGCAGTGCAACCAAAAACTCTCAACTGTGAATAATCAGCAGGCATACTAGACCATACCTCAATGGGAGTTTTCTTATTAAGTGGGATAGAAGGTGATCGGTTGATCAAGTAACAGGCGGTGTTAGCAGCCTCAGCCCAAAACACCTGTTCATACAAGCATTGGACAACATGCAACGAGCCCTCGAGATGATGGTTTGGTTCATGCGCTCAGCCACACCATTTTGCTGAGGAGTGTACGGGATGGTGTGATGCCTGACAATGCCTTCTTCCATGCAGTAATCATTAAAAGCATCCAAACAGAATTCACCGCCATTGTCAGTACGAAGAATTTTACTTTCTTTTCAATTTGCCTTTCTATCATAACTTTCCACTTTTTAAAAGCAGCAAAAGTATCATCTTTATTTTTCAAAAAATAAGACCACACTTTTCTAGAGTAATCATCAATAATGGTAAGCATGTAACGAGCACCACCATAAAAGGGCTTACGAGACGGCCCCCACAAATCAGCATGTACATAATCAAGTGTAACTTTGGTGATATGAACAGATGCATTGAATTTTACCCTCTTGTGCTTACCAAAAATACAGTGCTCATAGAACTTCATCTTACCCACAATGCAGCCATCCAGCAGGTCTCTCTTGATCAATTCTGCCATACCAAGTTCACTCATATGCCCAAGATGCATATACCAGAGATTAGTCTCACTTGGTTCATCATTAGAAATAGTAGCAGCAGTGACGGAACCATGTAAAATACTTTCTCTAAGAACATATAGCTTTGCAGAATTCATATCACCTATCATATGAATGAAAGAGCCTTTTGATACCTTACACACTCCACCTGAACCGGAGTGTTTGTATCCCTCGGCATCAAGTGTGCTGAGGGAGATGAGATTTCTAGCTATCCATGGTATGTGTCTCACATCTTTTAGTGTGCGTATCATGCCATCGCTTCGGTGCAAGCCTCCCGGCGATGGGCCTCGCTTCACTCTATCAGAAGTTAGCCTTTATCTTGTACATAACTGAATTTGGATCATAACTCAACAACCAGCCCTTGCATCCCACCTTTCGACGTGCACGCCCGCGCGCAAACGCGCTACATCGCTCGAGCAAGCAGAGCCAGCAGAACAGCCATGCGTGCCTAGTTTTGCTCTTGCTAGCTTGATGGCATCATCATCACGTCACCCACACATTATGGCCGTTTTCTTATAGAAAAACAAATCCAGAAATACTATAGAAATACACCACCAATAATCAGCAATCGAGCTCCACCGTTTTTTCGTTTTAAGTCCATTTTGAGTCGTTCCAATTGCGTTAGATTCATATCGATGTGATCTACATGCTAGTGTCGTCGTTTTCCATGTCAAGTGACTTTTATATATATGCTTAAATATTAATTTGATTAATATGCATGCAACTAATTTTTATAAATAAAAGCAACATAATTATATACAATGCTCTTTTGCGAATAAGTTTTATCATGACTAGTTGCTAACATAAATATATTTCTAAATTATAATATGTTTAGTCTAAACACATATGTCAAATTTGATTAGATGTTCTCACATGTTAGTTTGTATTTGCAAGTTAAAGTTGAATTGGCATAAATGATATCAAAATATTTATAAATAAAATATAATTAGCTTCAACTCAGTTCTTAAGTATAAATACGATTTGTTGAATCTAAATTAATGCTACTCACATAGTTTTTTCTAATTAACATAAATCAAGCTTATAGCCTTCTCTTTTCTTTTATAATATAAAACCATGTAGTCATTTCTTTACAACCATAGTTTCGATTAGCGTGCTTTTCGCGTCTGTGTGATCGTAGCAACGCGTAGATTAGATTTCAAATTCTTTTTCATTGATTGGTGTATTGTTCTAATATAGTTATGTTTGAATACTATGCATGTTTGTTCGGATGCTTGTGTGGTGCTTAATGATCGTTGAGTTTTACGTGGTGATCAAGAAGCAGTTCTTTATAGGCTACGAATCAATAGAGAAAGGATCTAAGTTTAAGATAAATATAGCATGGGATCTTCCTTGTTATTCTATACACCTTTAATCATTTAATTCATACTGTATGTGTCTACCTTAACTGTCATTAAATATTTTCTAGTGCTTTGTTACCTTGTGCCTTATTACCTATGGGGTATTGCATTGGGTAGTATGATGCTAGTGCTCAATTAAAGACCATGATCTTGTAACTTGACTAATGGTATATGCAATAAACATTAAAAGATGCTTTTTAGCAACATAGAACAAGGGGGCTAGAGCATTGGACTGTTTTTATGATGCTCTAGATTTCTCTCCCTAAGGACTTATCTGTAAGCGAACATCCAGGACTTACAGTACAACTATGAGGGCTACATGGCTTTGGCTTTAGCTCAATATAATGACCTTTTCTAGCTTGTTAGAGATTACCTTTATGGCATAAGAATGGCTTGACGAATCGGGTATAGGACAACCTCTACTCTTATGTGTATAGGCTGCGTGTCTTTGTGCCATTCGACAGAAGGTTTCTATATCTATTTGCCAAGTGAATCTAATGACCCTAACTTGTTAGACAAAATTTTGAAAGGCTTCATAGTGAACCATGCCGACCTTCCTTGAAAGTGGGTCAAGAGATTAGCTACCTCGAGCGAAAGGGTAAATCATGACTCACGGTGAAAGTGTACAACCGCTGTAGAGTGTAAAACTGGTATATCGGCCGGGCTCACGGTCACGAGCGGCCTTGGACCCTTACGGAATAGATGATGAACACTAATGATACAGATGATGAAGATGCTCATTAATGATTACTGTTTATGCTATTCATTATTCATGTTTACCTGATCATGTGTTTATATGGGCTTATGATAAACTTGTTGCTACTCCTATGCTAAAATTGTGACAATTAAAAGCTAATCGCAGTTAAACCAGTGTCAGCCTTTTGAGCCTCATGAACCCCATGTTATATTTGTTGAGTACGACATGTGCTTACGCTCTTCACCCGAAGATCGGAGTTATCTTTCCGTTTTTTGTTGTTTAAGGTTATATTCTTTATACTAAGTACGTTATATATTGAGCATTGTCTATTGATATTACCCTTATTTATAGCCATATGTGAGATTTGACTTTCTGGGCTCACATATGATGTGTATCTGATTTTGTTCTTAAAACCGGGTGCTACACCGCTTCAGTTAGCAGCACACGCGCGCGCGATAGTGATTGGGATCTAGTTGAAGTAGTCAAGCAGACTCCAACGTATGAGATCTTAGTGATCATATCTAAGGCTAGGATTCATGACATCACTGGTGAGTGAATATTAAGCCTTAGCTTGAGAACTAGAGGGAGATGCGTTGCGTGCAGTTGTATCTTTGATGTGCCAGGGGACTTAGAAGCTTGTTGCCTCTCTAGCAACTTCAACCCTCCAAGCTTGGTATGTAAGGGACGAGAAGAGCCCTTCCTTGGTGGACAAACTCCATAGTGGATGACGCTAAGGTGTCTGGGAGAGACAGGTAGCGAGTGGCAAGACCAGTGGCTTGTGACTGATAGTGTACCTCGGTGGAGCTCCAAAATAGACTCAGAATTGTGTTTTTGCAACCGACATTACAAAATACATTGCCATGCCATACCTTGGAAATGACAGATATGGATATGGATATCTTTGCCAATTGAGAATGTAAGTTTATTGATAGACTTCATAATTAGGGTTCCATTTTCTTTATTCTTTTTGATATGATTACATTTTGGCATTTGCTATTTGTTAACTTTTCATGGTCACATTGGCTACAATTTTAGGCTCTATACGCTCGGATGAAGACAAATAATGAATTCGTGAGGCTTGTAAGCTACTAGAATCAAGAACCATGCAATTTTTCATGTCTAATAAATGGTCTTTTATTTACCGTGTTGGATTTTAGTTTTGAATATGTGATTAGTTTAAATTCTTTAGTTTCAAACATGTAAGTTGTAACAAGTTTAAATCTTGCTTAGCTATGCTTGTAATAAGTGTGGACTGATGCTTATTCTTTGAAGAAGGCTGAATTCAGATTTTTCCATTATCTAAAGAAAAAATTATTAGCCTTTCAACAGACTGGCTATAATAATATATGGTTAAATACACCACTTATAAGGGTCTCAAATAATTTTTTCTATGTCTTAAAAATAGTGAGCACACTTGTTGGTGGGGCAATTTATCTGTAACACGGCCATACAACCGAGGCCAGACCAAACGCCGCACGAAGATTAGCAATAAGTTGCTAACACTCTCGCAGCTGCCGGGCGGCCTCTCGCCCATGCACATATGCTTATTTCTTGAGGAACTCCTTGAACCAGTGGGCGGAGCTCTTGGGGTACCGCTTCAGTCCATCACTGTAGTCCACGAAGTATATCCCGAACCGGACCGTGTAGCCATTCACCCACTCGAAATTGTCCAGCAGCGACCACGCGAAGTAGCCTTTCACATTCGCCCCGTCGCTGCAGCGAACCACAGATCAGATGCAACAAGTTCTCCCTTCTCCATAAGCTAGTGTCTACAAACTTACTGGCATTGCTTTTGCGTTGCACGCATGAGCTAGATAGAGCTCTGACTGACCTTATAGCACTTTGTAGGGCAAGGAGATGCTTATGGTAGTACTCTATCCTAGTGCTGTCCTTCAGGGCTTCCTGGAGTGGTAGACTCTTGTTGTTGACTTCATCAACTCCTAGAATAAAGGAAAATGTTTCAATCATCGTCTTTCAAGAGGAAAATAACCTCAACATGATACGGATTGTAAAGAAAGCAATGTGGCAACAAAAATTACCGTTTTCAGTGATATAGACAGTAGGGTTGCCGTAATTTTTCTTGACATATAGTAGCAGATCACGGAATCCTTGAGGGTAAATGTAGAGCCAAGATGAAGCAGCCTGCATATATACAAAGCCACTTTTATATGTGGAACACAACTACACATAGGCGAGGGGAGCATAGTTCCGGTGAACCCCTACGAGTGCTACTGACGCACAATAAGCAAGCCCAAAATATCAAGAGACTTCTTGGAAAATTTTCACAACATTGGTTCTAAAGTTTTGTGGGGAGGTAGATACATGTCACGCAAACCAATGTTCTGAATTTCTTTTTCACAATTTTCATGACCTTTTGTGGTTGCTATCATGCCATCCTAAAGGGCGTGATAGCACTCGAATAATTCTGCTTAGAGGAAGGAAGAGCAAGGGTATCTTGTTCTCTGTGGTTACCTGAGGGCCTATGGGCACACCATTTCGCACACCTAACACAAATGGGAGGAGGTTAGTATGGCTAAAAAAATGTGGGCGAGAAATACATGTTTTTGATATTCAGATTGACACATGACCTCATGTCATAGATTTTTTTTTTTTTGCGAATATAGATTGATATTACAGCTATGGTATTAAACATTTCTTCTTTATTTGAGAACTACTCCATCCGTTCCAAATTATATGTCGTTTTAGCTTTTACAAAAAATATATCTAGATATAAAAAGGTACATAAAAGCTATATATTGAGAAAACTCAAAATGACATATAATTTGGGACGGAGGGAATATTAAACTTACTTTTGCTGCGGGTGCACTATTGTAATAAGTATTAGCCACAAGCATCTCAGAGGCAGCTATGGTATTATTTTCCATCATCTAAAATAGTATTATTAAACATAACTTTTGTAGAATTTTGCAACAATACTCTTTTGCTAATTCAAGCAAGAACGATGACACGAAGTCATCTCTTGGCTTCAGTGACTTACCGGTAAGGTTCGCCTGAGAATCTGTACTATAGCTGAGGTTGAGGCCATTTGATGGAGGAAGGTTAGAAGCATAGTTTGCAGTGTAGTAGTTGAGTCCGATGAAGTCAAATGCACCCTTGACCAGCTCAGACTGCTCGCTTGTGAACTGCGGCAAGCGATTTCCAACCAATCTCCTCATGCTTACTGGATAGTGTCCTCTAATAAGGGGATCCATAAACCTAAAGGGCACTTCTATTAAAATTCTGGTTCTCTTCTAAATTTTGACATTGATATGTTTTGAGGGCCATACGGAATTTACCATCCAAACATGAAGTCCAAGGCACGCCTCGCTGCATCATCATTGGATCTTGAATGGGAGAAAGGAACAAACCAATTTGTGACTAAAGTTATTCCGATCTTTCCCTTTTGCACAGCCTGCATTTGACATTCAATATATCAGACAAATGGGGGTGATGTTTGGAGATATTTGGCAAATAGAAACAATACATTTTGAATACATGCATGATTTTTAACAATAAGACCGTAACCAACTACTTGACCTAAAAACCATACCATGGTGCTGTAAGTTTTTGAACTTTTGTTCTCCTAAACCTTAGAACTTCTGAATATACCCATAGAGACTAGAAAATGTGGCTCTCTAATCTAAATAGATGCCTGTTGTTATTATGGCCAACCTATCCACTGTGGCAATTTCATGGAGAGTTCATCACTGACCTGGTATTTTTCTTTGTACAATCGGACTGTTTCTGCATGGGCTAGTATTTGATGGTGACATGCTGTGTAAGGCTCCCTTCCAGAATCCCCAGTGCTGCATTTGCCCTGCTCCCACGGTGAGCACCGGCCTGGTGCATATGTGCCCCATGCGTACCCTGTTGCGCAGAAGCTCAAGGGTTCATTGAATGTGATCCAGTGTTTCACTCTGTCGCCAAACTCCTTGATGCAAACCTCAGCATAATCCTTATAGTCGTTTCTGCAACATCAACAGTTTTATTTATTGATCATGTGACTTTCAGTGAGTACATAAACAGCAATTTTAACTGCCAGCGTCAACAGGTTAGTATTTGTTCCTATTGAATACTAGTTTTGCTACAAGTTTTCTCTATTTTTTTAGGATGTGCTGTCAATTTGTTATTACTACCTAGCGCAAGTAAATAAATTGAGTATGACTTATTAGGATAAATACAATATACTCTTTGTAACAAATTGACAACACATCCTAAAATTGTTTTTCTTTGTCAATTTGTTACTACCTAATGCATTTAAACTTCTTATTAATCTGGTGGTCACTTTCCAGCAGTTTAATTTATGCAGGTCAGTCTAGAAGTATTTTTGCAATCAGAAAAGGACTAAAACGTCGTTACTCACATAATATTAGGACTAAGGAATCCTCCATATTTATCTTCTAATGCCTGGGGCGAGTCCCAATGAAAAAGTGTCACAAATGGTTGCACACCTGCAGATGTATGCAAATATATATGAGAATATTTGATAGGTACATGAGTATACAGAATCATTTGATGGAAGTAAAGAAAGCGGTATACCTTTCAACACAAGCTCATCAATCAAATTGTTGTAGTACATGATGCCTTCTCTGTTCACTCCACCGCTCAGGCTTCCATCTGTCATTAGATTGAGACGTTTAAATTTGATTTGATGGGTTTGAACTTTAGAAGACATGTAAGACAACGTCTAAACAATTATATCACACTAACTTGGAAGAATTCTAGTCCAGGATATGGAAAATCTGTAGGCATCCATTCCCATATCCTTCATGATGCGCACATCTTCCTGCATTTTGGGCAAGTCACTATTATATTATTGATCTATGATGTGCTAATACCGCACTTACGTTGTGGTTGGTTTTCAAACCTAAAGATCTTATCTAAAACTTAATATAAGCAGATAGAAAAATAGATACCGGCACTACTTGGACTATATAATCATTAAAATTATTACAGGAATTTATTTTTGATTTGAATAAAAAATAAACTAAAAGAAGGATACCTTAAAAAAAACTAATAAATTCCTACCTTGTAACGATGGTAGGAATCCACTGCAACGTCCCCATTACTCCGGTCGGCGATTTTATCTGCCAAATTAGAGAATCAGTAAGTTCCATAGATGGGTTGTTCTTGTTTTGTTTTTTCTAGTCATTTAAATTAATAAAAATGCACACAAGTTGCTAGTGGTATTTGGACTAGTCAACTAAGCTTCACTGTCACAAGTAAGATCAATAATTCAACAACTTGTTTCATACTCCCTGTTCAACATAGCAATCCATACGGAGAAAATGGAACTGAACAGGTAGTGACTGGTTGGCTCATGGTGTGAACGACTGGAATTGTGACTTATGAGATTGTGATGAGCTGGACTGGGGGTCAAGCTAATCCCCAACCAGCAAATATTTGGGCAGAATAAACAGATCTTCTTTGTGTACAATCTCAGTCCAGTTAGACAGCTTGGGACGGCTTTTTTTTCTCCCCCTGGAAGGATGTTCTCTATCTGTATCTGTTAAGACTATTACCTTGGCTAATGGCTAAAACTTGTCAAGGACAGCCGCTGGCGCTGACAATAGAAATGTGAGCAGGAATTCTAACACCTATTTCTTGAGGTAATCATAGGATACCCTATTCCTCTTTTTTTTCGTGGCCGCACCAACTAGCACGTATTTCATTAAGAGGGTAGCAACATAAACACAAGGGCAACTAGCTCAAAACTTGTCAAGAAATGTACTATTTATGTCTCTACAGGTCTCCAAGTGCTACTCAGAAATTGATTTATCGCTACTTACTGGATCAGATTTTGGGCACTGTGCTAACAGAAATTAAAAAGGTAGGCCGCAGGGATAGTCCTCGGAGCACGCATATCGCACGTTGAAAACAAATTACTTAGGAAATCTTCGCCAAGCATGGATGATATAATCTACTATAGGATTTGCAATTTTGCATCTCATAAGACTTGTTTTCATTCAGTTGATATTTATGTGCTAGCTTTGCTGAACTAGCAAATAATGATGTAGCGGCTGGAATGTTTTTTTATTCCATCATCTAAAAATTCGATATCGTTGAGCCACTAAATCATGTTTGAAGTGATCATGTAGCGGTTGAACATGATTGCGACGGTTTTTATACGCTTCACTCTTTCAAGTTTCAAGTTACATCGGAGAGAGTGGCTACGGTGTACACATGCCTGAGTGCTGATGGGTGAAGATGTCCCAGATGCTTGGTCCTCTTCCCCCCTCCATTGCACCACCCTCATACTGCACGTACGTGAACATCACCAGCAAGTCATTAGAATTTAATTCCTCCCAGAACGAGAAGTTAACACTGAAACATCCTCATTGTCCTAGTAGCTTAATTAGTCCTGAAGAATTATTGCAGGGAACATCCATCACCTGATATGCCGATGAGGCCGTCCCGAAGATGAACCCTTCCGGGAAGCTTCTCCGGCTGATCGGCGGCTGGCTGCCTCCATCGTTGGCGTCGGAAGCTGCGACTGCGATGAGCAGGAGCAGAAGACGGCCAAGCATCGCAGTCGCAGCTGCTACTCTCCCAGCTGCCATGGGGAGAGGGAAGAGCCTAGTGGTACCTGCAATTTGCACCCCATATATATGCTAATGCATGGTCATCGCGCGACATAATTTTATCTCTTCCTCTCGATCGGTATCCGTGATCGCATCATGACAGGGACACATGAACCTACTTTCTCTCATTTCCTGGTCCTGGTTGAAGAAAAAATATATGATATTATAGAAGAAAAGATGCTTGCGGCTAGGCATATGTGTGGAACGTCTTCGTCATGATACTAGTATAGATGCCTCAGTTTCTGAACTTGTCACTACTATTACTTTGAGTGCTAAGATTTTTTTTGATTGTCAGAATAGAACCGTCAAGGAAAGTATAATTTTCTTGGTGGTGCTCATAGAGCACAAAAAAATGTCGTATATTCCTTGAGGGCTGATATCGATGTTTCCTTAGCGGGTTCTAAGCACCTTCAAATAAATTATTCATTTCCTTGAGTGTAATCGTAAATAGTCAAGAAAAATGACTTATTTTTTAGTGTTATTCTTGACCGTCAAAGGAAATAACTATTTTCTTGGGGGTTGTTCTAAATAGTTAAGATAAATTATTATTTTCTTGGGGATTGTTGAATTTTCTTGGAGGTTGGCAGCCAATGTAATGCTTATAAGTACTTGACACATACACTTAGATAATTATGATATGTGTGCATTGTCTATGTCTCGTTCATAAGGTCAAGCATCATGTATTGCTAAGTTCACTAACACACAGGGCAACTAATGAACTTATTAATAATAACACTTAGGCACATGTGGCCGCATGGCCTATCAAGACAGCATCGCTTCCCTCATACTGCACGAATCTTGAAGCATTCTGTCATCTACCCATGATTTTGTCTCTCTCTTGTCCGCACGAATCTTGACGTAAGATGAATGATTGAGATAGCCCTTACGGTCACAAGGACATCTGAAAAATCCACTCATATGAGAAAACGCAGGAGAGCCTGTATCTTTGTTTGACTATAACTGAAGAGTTTAAAAGTCGACGTAGAGAAGCTGAGGAAGGACCATGGAGCTGTTTCGGATAGCGAAAAGTGACAGCGAAACAGCATGCTCAGTATATGTAAACGCACGCATAGCGAGCACGATCAGCAACGAGGTAGGATGGAAAAAGAGGAACTAAGACCTAGCTGTATATATGTGCTGGGCCGAATGTAATATTTGCAGTCGCAGTTTTCAGGACTGTTACCGTTTGACACCCGAATTCATAAAGGGCCGCGAGTTCCCTGGACCCTGTCTTGGTCAGAACTCGCGTGGACTGAACTGGACCTCCACACCACAAAGAATTCAAAGGTCGATGGATGTTTCATTGTTTCTCAATCTCACAACTCACAAGACAATTCGAAAATCATCACACGTCGCGGGCACGACACCAATAATAATGTGATGATCGTGCTTCTTATTTGTTTGCGCTTTATTTATAGCTAGCAACAATCTTGCTGCCCCGCACGGCACAGCAGCATCGTCGTCCACTGCACAGGCTTATTTCTTGAGGAAGTCCGTGAACCAGTGGGCAGAGCTCTTGGGGTACCGCTTCAGCCCGTCGTTGTAGTCCACGAAGTTTATCCCGAACCGGACCGTGTAGCCGCTCGCCCACTCGAAGTTGTCCAGCAGCGACCACGCGAAGTATCCCTTCACGTTGGCGCCGTCCCTGCAGCAGCGAGTTGCATTGCGAGTCGATCAGATGCAGCAATTGTAATTCCACTCGCATTTGCAGCATTTATTTGCCGCCTGGACTGAATCATCGTAGTTCCCACCTTATGGCACTTTGCAGAGCAAGGAGGTGAGCGTGGTGAAACTCTATCCTGGTGTCGTCCTTCAGAGCTTCCTCGAGTGAGAGGTTCTTGTTGTTGGCTTCGTCGACGCCTAAAAGTTTCAGATGACAGATTTTCTTCAGATGCTCTGTTTCGTTTTTTTAGCTAGCTCATTCACACTGAAGTTACCATTTTCAGTGATATAGACGGTAGGGTTGCCATAGTTTTCCTTCACATAAAGCAGCAGTTCACGGAAGCCTCGAGGGTATATGAACAGCCAAGGTGAAGCAGCCTACACATCCATGTGTCATTCGTGCAAATGTATCGTTAGTTCATTAGCCACACATAAAGTGGGAGATGATCGAAGTTACTTGTGACCTGTTGTTACCTGAGGACCAATAGGGACACCATTCCGAAAACCTAATAAATGACCACACGAGGTTGGTTAGTTAGTTAATACTGTATATGTCAACAGAAACTATAATAGAAATGCATGTACATTCAAAAAAGATTTTTTCTTCCTTCTGCGTCAGAGTTTTGCCTCATATAAGCATTTCAGAAGTAGAGGCAATACTCTTCATAATTACCAAACTGATAACTGAACAGAAGTAGATTGGTCCTTGACTTTAGGACTTACCGGTAAGATTAGCACGGGCATCAGTGCTATAGCTAACGTTGAGGCCGTTTGATTGAGGAAGGTTATCAGCGTAGTTTGTGGTGTAGTAGTTGAGCCCAATGAAGTCGAAAGCACCCTTGACCAACTCAGACTGTTCCTTTGTGAACTGTGGCAAACGGTTTCCAACCAGTGCTCTCATGCTTAGCGGGTACTCTCCTCTAGTGAGGGGGTCCATGAACCTAGAATGACAACCAATGGTCTCATGCTTATTCCTAGTGAGTTCTTTATTTTCTTCTAGACTAGACTTGGTCAATAATGAAATTCTGTGAGGAGCACAAAGAATTATATTTAGTTATTTACCATCCAAGCATGAAGTCGATGGCACGCCTCGCTGCATCATCGTTTGATTTGGAACGGGAAAAGGGCACAAACCAGTGTGAGACTAGAGTTATTCCAATATTTCCTTTTTGCTCCACCTGCATTCGGCATTCGGTCATTGATGAACTGAAACTCAGAATTGCATAGTTTCAATTGAGTTGTTGTTCATTGATGAACTGAAACTGGATGGGTGAGTTCATCACTGACCTGATATTTTTCCTTGTACAACCGGACTGTTTCTGCATGGGCGAGTATCTGATGATGACAGACAGTGTAAGGTTCTGTTCCTGAATCCCCAGCGCTGCACTTTCCCTGCTCCCATGGTGAGCACCGGCCCGGCGCAAACGTGCCAGACGCATACCCATTTGAGCAGAAGGTCCAGGGCTCATTGAACGTGATCCAGTGTTTCACTCGGTCACCAAATTCTTTGAAGCAAACCTCAGCATAGTCCTTGTAGTCGTTTCTGACAGTCATAGATAGATTTGTTTAGCGGTGACGTTAGTGCAGAACGCGTCGTTCGTTCTTGCATCCTGTGTGGATAGAATATCATTACTTACATAATGTTAGGACTAAGAAATCCTCCATATTTATCTTCCAACGCCTGAGGTGAATCCCAGTGAAAAAGGGTCACAAATGGCTGTATCATCCCTGCACACAAATATAAGCATGTATGCATATTATTTTAATAAAAGTTATACCAATCTAGGTGGAAATATAAGTGTTTTTTCACTGAAAAGAAAATAAGAACCCAAATTTGAATTGAAAGTAAATTTCAAGGTTTCGCAAAGATATACAAAATCATATGGCACACCTTTCAACAGAAGCTCATCGATCAAGTTATTGTAGTATCTGATGCCTTCTCTGTTTACTCCACCGCTCAGACTTCCATCTATCATTACATTCAGATGTCTAAGCATTATGCAATTCATATCCTTGGACTTTGGAATATGGCCAAAACAGTTAATTTGCAAATTAAATATCTGGATATTGGATCACACTTACTTGGAAGAATTCTACTCCAGGAGATTGAAAACCTGTAGGCATCCATCCCCATACCCTTCATGATGTGCACATCTTCCTACATTTTTTAAAAGTCATCCATCATGGGTCAGAAATGTACCACTCTGCCCATTCCAAATTATAGGTCACTTCAGTTTTATCATAAATCAAAATTCTCTAAATTTGATCATATTTTTTTAGAAAAGTTACATAGCATTATACAAGTTTAAATAAATGTACTATAAAAATATTTCATGAAGAATTTAATAAAACTAATTTGATGTTTTAGATGGTTGTGTATTTATCTATGAACTTGATCAAAGTCATAGAAGTTTGACTTGAAAAAAAACTAAAATGGTCTATAATTGAAAAAAGGAAGGAGTTGTATTTTGATAGGTTTTAATTCACATATAAGGGCCTTGCGTTATGCTTAAGCTGATAGAATAAAGACCCTAACCAACTTGAGTGTTACAGTACTTGAAATTCTTTCATACTCCATTAAGATACAGAATACATATTCTGTAGAAAAGAATATATTATGAGTCATACCTTGTAGAGATGGCAGGAATCCACTGCCACATCCCCATTGCTTCTGTCAGCAATTTTATCTGCCAAATCAGAGAAGCAATGTCTATTGTAACTTAAATTCAATAGGGGTTAGGTTACACCTTGTTTAGTTCCACCCCAACTTCCAAAAATTTGCTACAGTACCTGCCACATCAAATGTTTACGGCCCGTGTATGGAGCATTAAATGTAGACGAAAAGAAAAACTAATTGCACAGTTTGGTGGAAAATTGCGAGACAAATGTTTTGAGCCTAATTAGTCCATGTTTGAACATTATTTACTAAATAAAAACAAACGTGCTACAGTACCCCAAAATCCAAATTCCTATAAGTAAACACAGCCTTACACCATAAGTTACCCCCGTATGGTAGTATGCTTATTTTCCTTGGATGACTAGTTATGTCAAATTAAGATTATTGACAGCCACAAGCAAGATGAATAATTCAACAACTTGCTCAATACATTCCGTGTTCAACAAAGCAATCTACGAAGAGTAATGACAGGACTGCTAACTGCTCGACAGGTCATACATCGTGTGAATCGAAACTGACTTATCACTATCAGAGTATCATATGACAGGACTGCTAACTGCTCGACAGGTCATACATCGTGTGAATCGAAACTGACTTATCACTATCAGAGTATCATGATCGGGAGTGCAGGACAAGGGTAATAAATAGCGGATAGCCAACTCGCAGGAGATCCGTGTTTGCATATCAGATATATAGCAAGTGTTATAGCGTACGCTAAGTTTCAATAGCAAAATATTAAAAGTAGTCACTAACATGATATTTGCTTAATATAATTAAAAGTTTAAATTAATTACTACATTTGACTGTATAGAAACCATAAAGAAACATAAATAAACAAGATACAAAGAAGACACGGGTAGACAAGTTAAGAGCAGGCTCTCATAAAAACAATATCATCGATCATCCCATTATTCTTTATCGTCACCATTTTTGTTACCATGCATACGGCACCATCCATATTGTTACTTGAACCATTAGCATAAGCCTAATAATACCAATAGCGGCCCACAATAGTAAAGGCTAAGTGCAATAGCGGCTGTTAAAGTTTCAACATCCTATCTTCGTTCTGCTATCTACTAAAGCGGACCCTACAAAATGCTATTTGTTACTATGTCAAGTTAATTTATTGCTAACCACTAATCCGGTATTAACTTTTAGCACATAACTCATAGTATGAATAGCCCTATAAAGATCTTGTGGAGCGTGTGCATGCATGAGATTAGCTCTTGATCAAGAGATAGTTTTTCCTAGCTGCAAACATGCATGGTGAAGAAGCATATGAAACACATGTAAGTTGGAAAAAAAGATACAAAGCATAGAAGCACATGTAAGTTGGAAAAAGGTACAAAGCAAAACGATCTAATAGAGGTATATACAAATACAATACATGCCTGGGTGCTGATGAGTGAAGGTGTCCCAGATGCTGGGCCCTCTGCCCCCCTCCATCGCACCACCCTCGTACTGCACATGAATATCACTATCAGGCTAACTTGTAAGATCATGGCAAAACCAATGGCTACTTGGCTGATGAGTTGGAGCAGATCATCGACTTCTATAGGCCAGTTATTTCAGTACAAACTATTGACTGTTTCTAAGTTTCTTGCAGCTTGCCAACTAGCTAGTGGTGCTGATGAAAGGTATTGCTTATTATATTAAAAGATCATATGCCCTGCAGGACCCTTGACCCTGGAGTGAACGCACGTGTGCATGACTGAGAGATGAGAGATCAGAACTGTCGCTACTACCTGATAGGCCGCCGAGGCCGTCCCGAAGATGAACCCCTCAGGGAAGCTCCTCCTGCTGATCGGCGGCTGCCCAGCGCCACCGTAAGCGTTGGAAGCAGCAGCGAGGAGGAGGAGCGGGAGAAGACGAGCAAGCATCGCAGCACTGCTAGTGCTGCTACCTCCTTTGGGAGCCATGTGGATGTGGTGTGGCACCATGCAAATGCAATGTGCAGCGCGCGCCAGTCTATCTGCGACAGGCCTCACTCCGCATCCCAAACACCCCTACTATATATAGCAGGGACGACCACATATTCACACATGGATGGAGCACCACTGATGTGTTTTTTCTCGTACGTGGGATAGTGAATTATAAGATGAATTATACCGCTGTGTCGAGAAATGAACCAATCACAAGATAAAGCCAACCAATCATAATAGAATCCCGATGACAAGAGATGACACAATGATTTTTCATCGAGGCTCACTTGCTTGCCGGTAAACTAGTCCATGTTGTGTCGATTCACTCACTTAGAGGTTCACGCGCTAATAGGCATCACATGTCTAACCCACAATCGGGTGCCGCACAACCAACACAAGATGAGAATCACACAAGCCACGAGTAATCCACTAGAGTACCTTTTGGCTCTCCGCCGAGGAAAGGTCAAGAACCCGTCACAATCACCACGATTAGAGCCGGAGACAATCACCTTCCTCCGCTCGACGATCCTCGCTGTACCAAGCCGTCTAGGTGGCGGCAACCACCATGAGAAACAAGCAAATCCCGCAGTGAAACACAATCACCAAGTGCGTCTAGATGCAAACGCTCAAGCAATGCATTTGGATTCATTCCCAATCTTACTAAAATGAAGAATCTATGATGGAGATGAGTGGGAGGGCTTTAGCTAAGCTCACAAGGTTGCTATGTCAATGCAAATGGCCAAGAGAGTGAGCTAGAGCCGGTCATGGGGCTTAAATAGAAGCCCCCACGAAATAGAGTCATTGGGTCACAAAAGTGACCGTCGGACTCGCTGGCACGGGACCGTCAGACCGTTTGATGCAAGGTTCGACGCCCTGCCGTGACCACTCCAGCGATGCCATGTGTCCCAGTCAAACGAGTCGGCCGTTGCCGTCAACGGTCAAGCAGTCGCGTGCTGATCACCATGGTCGGACCCAGGCCGTCGGACCCACCGTCGAACTCCACATAGGGAGGGTCCGACGCGGTCCAGTAAGGTCCAGAGAGGGTAAAACCCCTCGGTCCCCGGTCCGACGTCCACCGTCGGACCCAAGCCATGGTCCGACGCCGACACGTGTCGCGCGCGCACTCATTTACACGCGCAGCACTGAATGAACAGTGCACTCGGCTAGTCCGATTCCCCCGCGAGCCTTGGTCCGATGCAGCTTCTTCTCTATGCGTGCGTTAGGGTTAGCCATCGGACCCAGGCAGGAGCCGGTCCGACGCCTAGTGAAGTAGGGTCCGACGCCCCTGTTTCAACCCCTTTTGATCTCCAACTTCACCACTGTTGCTCAAACGTGCCAACCACTAAGTGTTTCACTTTGTGCACATGTGTTAACATATTTTCACAAATATTTTCAAGGGTATTAGCACTCCACTAGATCTAAATACATATGCAATGAGTTAGAACATCTAGTGGCACTTTGATAACCGCATTTCGATATGAGTTCCACCCCTCTTAATAGTACGGCTATCTATTCTAAATGTGATCACACTCACTAAGTGTCTCGATCACTAAAACACAAAAGCTTCTATGGATATCACCTTTTCCTTGAGCTTTTTGTTTTTCTCTTTCTTCTTTTCCAAGTCCGAGCACCTTGATCATCACCATGGCCATCACCACCATCATGATATTCTCCATTTGCTCCATCACTTGGAATGTGCCATCCTATCTCATGATCACTTAGAGCAAAGGATTAGCACCTAGGGTTTCATCAATTCACCAAAATCAAACTAGAGCTTTCACCTGGGTAGACTTAGGGCTTATTTGGTACGACTTATAAACTACTTGCCAAAATAAGCATAAACTAAGAACCAAACGATACACTTTTCTAAAGTGTATTTTGGTTGTGCTTATCCCACCACTCCCAGCCGTACTAAAAAAACAAAAGCTAGGTCAAACCTACTTATTTTGACTTGGCTTTTACTCCATCTGTGTAGCTTCTCTACAAAGCGCTTCCTAGAGAAGTTATACCAAACAGAGCCTTAGTCTTGTTGTCTAATTATGATGTTTGGATATTTAACCAAGAGGTTGAAGAGTCAACCTTAGTTTGACCTAGCTCTTAAATTGATTTTCACATAACAACTTTCTAAAGTGGTAACATGTAAATTGTAGTACATGTGATTATACTTCATCTTAGTATGAAGTAAATTTGAAAATGTAGAGTAGAAACCGTTTATTTTTAAAAGCCTTAGTCTGCTACCAAGGTATTCCAAGTTTGGAAAACAACATTAGCTATATCAATGTTTAGAGTTAGTTTTAAAAACATTATGTATAAGTGTTTTACCAAAATATATAATCAAAGTTGGAGTATAAACTATGACATTTAATCCAGTGTAGTTCCTATTGACAGGAAAAATATGGTAATTCTTTTAAGTAGCTAAGGTACACAAAAACTAATGATTTGGGTACTAGATATAATCTATACAAAGGGTTAAGAGATGATATTCAGGGATTGATAAAAAAGTAAGTTTGTATATAAAATTGTCATAAGTTTAGAGCCCAATTACTGAAGGTAATTGAATATATCATTTGGCCTAATTTAGATCTTTAACCGTTAAGTCTTAGCAGCCGTCCGATTAACCAAATCTAACCAAAACAATAGTTATTAACTCTGAACATGAACAATGGATCCCAAACACCAAAGTTTATTAAATGAGATCTTGTGGAGTAGGGAGTTTGAGAGTTGAGTGCTTAGATTCAGTTTGTAGACTAGACCAACTTCAAACCTTAGTAAGGCTAGGTAACAGAATTTGTTAAGTTGTGTTTCAAAATAGAGAGGAAATCATCGAGGAACATGATTGGCCAAGAACGAAGTTGAGCTCTATAGTTCAACACCGTCCGCACTATGCAACAGCTTACCAACAATTGTTGCTTAAGCCTCGTAGCTTTGCAAAGTGATGACATGCACCGACCTTTCTAGCATAGATCAAGTAGGAGCTTGTCCAATAATGATTAAAGCCATAAAACGATTTCAGTTGCCTTATAACTAAGACCTATTTAACTAGGGACAATCACAATCTCAGTACACAAAAAGGCATCTTGTTTTCTAATTATGATGTTTGGATATTTATGTAGCAAGCGATATCATCGGTGGCTATGCGTACCATGACCAAGTCTACCAAGGTTTGTTTCAGATGTGTTTAAATTTAGTGTCAAATTAAATACTTAATTTCGAGCACGCACTTTGTTAAGAAACTTCATATTTCACCTAAACATGTATGCTAAGAAATTACATGACAAAACACTACTTTCTGAACCATAAATTTAATATTTTTTTCTGGAATTTGGAGTCTACTTTGATGCTAAACAAGTTAAACTAAGACTCAAATATATCATTACATGAAAATTTTAATTCAAAACTACAAGAGGCATGATGCCAGATATAAGCAAAATGGGTCATGCTTAAGAGGCATTATACCTACTCTTGCATAAAAGGACAATTTTATTGAAAGCTCCAAACATAATTAGTACTAAGATGAGCTCAATTAGTGGCATGTTTAACAATGAATATGACATGCCATGTGACTTAAGAGATATTATCCCAAAGTTGAGTTTTAATATACTACTATATTTGAGTTGCAGTATTATTTCGAGTAATAATACATCAACCAGTGATGTCAAGCACGTCGATTTAATATTGTGTTGTGAAATAAAGAACCTAGGATCAAATTATTAAGCTTGAGAAAATAAGAACTAAGTTGATGCTACCATATTTGATTATTTGAGGTTTAATGCCTATCCCATTTATGAGGGTGCAAATCAGTTTGGGTTTTAATGCAGAGTCTCTAGCTTGATTCCTGGATACGGTCCATATATTAAACTCCCAATAAGTAAATAAGCGTTGTAACAAGGTATTGCAGTGAACTATGGGTAATGGGGTCCCAGTAGTGATGAAATGCAGCTGACGACGCATTGGTCTGGTCTTACTGTTATACTAAGTGTGAAGTTTAAAGTGAACATAAATATTGTTAGGCGTTCAATCAAGTGGGAGAATGTTGGAATGTGATCTCAGGCCAACATATTTGTTTCGCCAATATTTATTAGGTGCACCTATCAGTGTGAAACAGTTAAATTATTTGCCGCGATCAGCGACAACCCTAAGGGTTATCTGGAGTCGTCCCCAGCCCCACAACGTGTATATAAATAAGACCAAATGTGATTTTGGGATTAAGGCTAATGCCTCGACAACTAAACCCATCTAACCGACCAATTAGATGTTGGAGGGGTTCGGAAGTACGACTCCTTGTTCCAGGAGTCCAGGAGGCTGTAGATCGAATCTACATCGAGTTCTTCATCAAGAGAGAGCACTGGCTCTCAGATTGGTGAAGATAAGTTTATCTACATCAACTCGTTACATAAGTACACGAGCACACATGACATCTACCGACGACCTAGTTAGTATCTAAGATTAATTTTTGCATTAAGATGAGTTAGTAATCATGTTGAGGCTAAGATTAAGATCCCATTTAATCTAAGTTTTGTTTCAACACCATTCACACCCTCTCTGGTCGTCTGTTCGGTCCTTCAGTTTCATTCATCTTCTTGGACATTAAGGGTCTGTTTGGTTGGGCAGCCAACTCCCAACCAGGCTCCAGAAAGCCACCTTCCAGCTGTTTGGTTGATTGTTTATGTTGTAAGACTCTATCCTAGAAGGAAAGGAGAAGGAGGAATCATAATCATAGTCCGTTTGTATGTGGGCTCTTACCAAATTCTTAGGTCTTGGCAGGACTGTATATACGTGGGAGCTTTATGTTGTAATCATCAATATTTAGAGAAATAAAGAATAGTCTCCCTATCTTTTTTGTCTATTTATTCTACTTTTACCTACTGTGTTCATCATGATAGACGGATAGAGGAAGGTCCTAACCGCTGACAACATGTTTTATAACACGTTATTAGCACGACAAGCTCTACGTCGGCATCGTCGCTGAAGTTGCCGCTGATCTTCAACGTCGACACTCATGCCGACGTCCCTGCCGTGACTACTTCGACGACGTCGACGTTCCCCAACATTGTTAGAGGAATGGATCTGCTACCTGTACCTACTGCTAATCTGCACTGCATCGGCATGTAGCGTCGCCATTAAGCAGGCAGATCTACGACAATGCCATACGCCCTACGCGATATATATCTACTAACCACCGTCCTACGCGGCATGTGAGGTAGATCAAATTGGCATCCTATGTAAGGTATGAAAGAATCCTAACCATCAAGTAGGGTTGATGTTTGATCTAATTATCTCTACGTGTAGTACATAGACGTACATGCAGTACGTAATGCAAGGGTATATGAACAACACGTATGCATACACATGCTGGCATGCTTACGTAATAATCTATAAGAATTTTGTCCCTACCGTCTGAACCGGATTGCATCTAGGGTTGAAACAAATAAATATTGGGCATAGGAAGATTAAAAAGAAAAATTGTCGGCACGGAAGACCGACGGACCATAGGGTGCATCACCGGCATGAAGTTCGACTAATCCTAAATTGAACGGCATGAAGACCGAACTCATGTGAATCTAGGGTTAATTTAATAAAATAAAGGGACCATGACAACAACGATATTGTTTATGGACAACTAGCTAGTAGCTTGTCTGAACGCATCTACTATGCCGCACATGCACGCGCAGTGCACGATGCCGCTGCCATGTCCTCGAGCAACACGGCCTGCGAGTCGGCAAGTCGCTGAACGACCTCACACCCAAGCATCGCGGCCCGCATGCCGCCTCCGACGCATCCGCAACCAGCCAGCCAACATGTACGTACACCCGTATACCTGCATGACAAAAACGCACATCAACGATCAATGCATACTCGCGACATAAAGCCGATCACGCACGATCGCCATGACAAAAATGCTACTGCATAGTGCCTCACGGATATGATTTATTTGGAAAATAAATCGTTGAAAATTTTGATTTTTCCTGTAGAAAAATTGTGTAGGCATAAACCCATCTATTTTATACAATTCATAGTACGTATCTATTAGCTGATGATGTATGCCATGTGATATTTTTTATGCTCATTTGAATGCATTTATTTATCACACCACATTATGAATTATATATCTTGTAATTGCAATTATAAAATCTTAAAGGATTTCTAAATCCTGCAGACCTTAGACTTGTCACCTTTGAGAGACTCATATTTGTTTTTCCTATCATAATGACTTTTTGGAATGAATGAATAGTTGGTATTAATTCTGAAAATTAGCACGTACCATGATTAGATCCTAAAAAATGCTAAGGTGCTTCTAAGAATATTATTAAATAACCATCCACTGCCTTTTTGCACCTTACTACTTGTTTACATGTAGTAAACTTCTATGCACATGATTTAGTTATAATGACATATGCATACCTTCATAAAGAAGGAATATCCTGGACTTGCTCTGAATAGCAGAACTATATAGCATGGTCATTGTTAAATCCTAGTAGGATATTCTACTACAAGTGGAGTGAATCTTAAGCATTGTAATTTCTTATATTACTCTTAAAGAATGAGTATGTGGCCAAGCTAAATTCTAAAGGTTTTGTGACACTCACTACATGAGAAAAATCCTAAATTATAATTACAGAATATCATATTGCACTGAAAGTTAAATTTTCAAGCTTGTATGCCTATAGATTGAGGTACAATGCTGCTCTATAAACAATAGCTTGAAGCTTGTATGCCTATAGATTATCAAAGCGCAATATAATACGTGAAGTATTTAAATTTATCATTAAAAATTACTCAAACAGAAGTTGAGTTTGATTTTTTTAGACAACTCTATGAACCAGGATATATGACTTGCATATATTGCACTCCTAGAAGAATCGTGATTACATATTACCACTTTGAAATAAAGCATGCATGAAGCTGCTAAATGTCAAACATAGAAGCTAAGACATGTAAGAATGGGTAACGAATTTTTAAGGTTTCTCTAGAAGACAAACTTAAACCATGTGCTTACATACTTGTATTGTCTTTAAACTTATACTATATAGAAGTATTAGTATAGCTGCAGTGGTGCATTAAGTTTTGAATCCCGTTGAATTAAGTGGTTAATGGTTAATTTATAAGCTCGAAGACTAATACAGAACATTTAATATTCTCAATTGCAATTCTTACTTGAAGTGACATGTGTTAACTTCTCCTGGAATAAATTAGATTTATATGTTTCACATATAAACAATTGCCTACTTTTGCCTATTTAAATAAGTTTTGTATCAATTTATCCACAAAGAAGCCTCAGTTAATCATGAATGTTATAGTTCTTTGTACACTATTACCATGGAGGTAGAAGGGAAACTGAAGTTCCTAGAAGCACATAAACAATTGGAGTATACTGGCATATTAACTGATCTTAGAAGGATCAATTTAGCCAAGAAATTATATAATCCTAAAACTAAGTACTTAATACTTTAACCCAAAAATTAGAAGTTTATATCCTATCCTGAATATGTTGTTGTACACTGAATGTATGAATTTTATGCCACAACCAATGAATACTAGAAGTATGATTGGATTCTATAAAACATTAGAAATGATTATCCATAGATGATGCATGAAGCATATTACAACTTGAAGTAATTATGGCATGAGGGGGAGGAATTCTTTTATAAAGGCCTAAGAAATTATGGGTAATATATATTTAATATGCATAGCCTTCCTAAATCTATCTTTAAGTGCGTGTATCAGGACTTGAAGTCCTAGCCGCGTCCCTTCTGGCCGAGTTAACTTTCTCTGTATTGCACTAATTACAAGCAAGCTTGTAGCTTTGCATTTTGTTGTTATCTATTACGTTGGATTGAATACCAATATTTCACATTACACTCGAATGTGTATCACTATGTTGTGTTCTCGTTGAGCTGCAACTATCTCCACTCTTGTATGAATATTAGCATAGAAGCTATATTTGTAGCTAGTAGCTACCTTGCACTTTTCCCATAATTAGATTGGCTAGCTAGTACGCTATGTCTATAGTTTCCGTTGAACAAAGAAATATCTTGCTTTCAATGGATCGCATGATAAGCAATAAATTGGTCTAGGGCTAAGTAGCCTAAGATTATGGGGAGTTGCTTAGATTGAAATTGGCTAAATGGAGAAGTGACCCAATTGAATGGGATGTATTATAGTGAAAATTGAGTTGATATATAAAACACTTATGATGATTTGGTACTCATGAAGAAAAGGCATTTGAGAAATTTTGCATTAATGTCAATTAGAAAAATCTAGAAGAAATTCCATTAGAATTTGAATGTTGCGTATTTTATGTATATGAAGTATACGATCCATTTTTTATATATATGGTATGAGTACTTGGATCAATTTTTGGTCTAAACAATGTAAAGAAGCTAGATAATAAAATAGTTTTATAAACTATGATATGTGCAAATTAGGGGGGAGACCCTAAGTTTGTAGGAATGCTAAACATTTTTAAGTGCACTTTATGTATTCTAGCTCGCTGCATTTAATGTGTAATAACCCCCATATTTAAATATGTGTGTGGATATTTCTCATAAAATTTCATCATAACATATATGAATGGGCCTTCGCTTGTAGTTAGAGATACATAAATTTGATTATTTTAAGCCCATGATAGAGGACATCTTTTGAAGTATGCTATAAAGATCTAATATTGGCATTAGGGAGAAAGAAAGCCTATTTTGATTGCCAAATATTATTTTCACAGAAGAAAAATGATCTAAAGAAACTATTCCTCAAAGCTTGAAGCAGGAATAATATCATACACTAAATCAAATAATAGTTTGACTAATGCTCTTGTGAAGCATGAAGCGGAGCATATGCCAGATATTTTTGAAAAATAAGAGGAGTAACTTGAAGTTATAAATCAAAAGTTGTGTTTACTAGTAGTAGACTAAATATTGTAAACTATCAAGCTAAAATCTACGGGGACGCCTGTGAATTCTAGTTTAGTGTATACTCGTCAAATGAAATAAGAATAAACTCCTCCATTCTCATGAAGAAAACACCTCATGAAGAAGGTTAAGCACCTCATGAAGAGAATCATCATGAAGATGAAATCCAACAGACTAGGTGCGCGCATTATGAGTGTTGGGTATGCAGAACAACAAATCATCTCTTGTTTGAGAAATGACAAAGAGGTAGAATAATCTCACATTGTGAGAATATTGGAAGAAAATAATAGTTGTCGACAACGTTACCTCTATAATTGCAAATGTTTCTCTTATGAGAACCCGAATCCAGAAAACAAAGTCCATGGCAAAGTCATCTGTAGCGATTATATCGGGTCAATAAAGAAGGCAATTGAGGTTGTATCTCCTACTAAGAAGAATAAATGTTCTGCTATATCTCTGGCAAATGAAATGAATGAATATGAAATATGTAGTTAATAAGTGGATTATAAAAATTCATATAATTCCTGAAGAATATAAATCACAATATACGAAAATTAAATCTCATACAAGTATTAAGAAGTAGGTAGAATATATATTCCTGTATGAATATTGAAGTCTCAAGAAGAGCATGTCCTAGAAGGAATAGAGTCGTCGAATGACTTTATAGTGAATAACACTATCTCATTATATATATCACATAATAATCTCTCATATAGTAGAGAATATATTTCATAGAAGATAAATGTTATTCATTGAGAATGAAAACATCCTTGAAGGATTTAATTCACGAAGGATTTACCGGTCGATTCTTAAAAAACACCATTAATCCCTGAAATGAATGTAGACCCGAGAAAGAAAATGAGGAATCCTAAATACCATGAAGGTGTCATACAAACACTCAGAAAGTGTATATTGTAAAGCTAGCAATGAAGGTTTGATATCCTCTAAACACCATAGAAGGTATGAGAATAATGGTGATTTTGGCTATTGGATTATCCCCTAAATTCCAAATGCAAGATTGAATTTATTATTTAGTGGTACAATCAAAATTCTGAAGATTTATAGAACATATAATTTAAAAATCCACTAAGAAAGAATTATAAGTACTCAAACTCTAGTATAAGTTTGATGCACTATCTAGAAGATATTGAATATTGTAACTTATTTACCCCCATAATCCTCTGAAAAGATTTATTACTTTGAAGGATAAAAAATTATTTATTTTGCACAACTAATAAGTGGTTATTATGCATGAAGCATATTGCTCTTGTTTGTTCCCATATAATTTATAGAAGAACTATAAGCCAACTTTTGAAAGATATAATACTGTGGTACTGCATACCATTAATTAAGCACACATTTATGAAAAGTGTGATTTGAACAATAAAATTCAAAATTTGGCTTTACGAGGGGGGCGGTGAAGTGCGGTTACTGTTCACGGAGCCGGTGATGCTCAAATTTCGGGCTCCGCCGGCTCCGGTTCTGTCACGCTACAGTGCTACACAGTGTAGAAGCCGAATCTCCTCGGAGCCGTACCAAACGAGCCCGAAAAGTCTCGTTACCGCCAGACGGTCGCTCTACTACTCCGCCGAAGCACTCCAGCGCCGCACCCAAGCAACGCTGCCGGACCTGCGCGGTGGTGTCCGGGGTCCGAGCTCCCTCGGCGGAGCGGCGGACGCGGAGGGGTCAACCGGCGAGGCGTGGGCGGAGGCGGGCCTGGGGTCCGAGGGGAGCAGGATGGAGAGGGTGTGGACTGGGCGGAAGCCGTACGCGTCGGCGCAGCCGAGGGCGTCGCCGAGGGGGTGGAGCGCGAAGGAGGCCGCCGGCTTTCCCCGAGGCGGCGCACACCGGGGCGCACTTCTCGACGAGCGTCGGGACGGTGGGGAATCTGTGCACAGATCACAGGACCGCGGCGGCGGCAACCGACAAGCGCGCCGAGCAGTCGATGGAGATGTGGACGAGCGCCCGCGCGTCGTGGCGCCGGTGGTGGCGGCGGCGCCGACGCTGGCAGCTGCTGCTTCCGTCGCCGACTGCGGCCCCGCTGAATGACAGCGGCTCGTGGTCATGCGCGCCCCGAGGACGAGCGCGAGGAGGAGGCGGTTCATGGTGCGAGGCGGCGACCGCGGAGGTGGTGGTGCGGCCGGCGAGGCCGACGAAGGCGGTGGCCGAGGTGGTGGTGGCGGCGCAGACGTGTGCAGTAGCATCTGCGCCAGCCGTTGCCTCTGCCGCCCGCGGACGCCCACGCCGGCTTGCTTGTCGTGGCGGCGGCTCTTGTCCATGGAGAAGTAGCAACTGGATACAATCCAATTTGCTTGTCGTGGCTAGTTGTTCGGATGAATCCAATTTGCTATTAAGCCCAGCTGTGCCACAGATGCTGATATATCCAGTAAACAATAATGCACTGTAATCCAATATGCTGCCGCCGTGCTCCTGCTGCTCACCGAGGGTGCACAGCACGTGGTTGATCAAATTCAAGGTAAACTTACCGAGCACGAAGAGGAGGTGATTCTATGCGAAACAAACTAGACAACCAAACAACTGGTGCTGGGCTTGCTGGGGACAGGCTAAAGCTGTACAGACTTGGATTATAGCCAGGCCAGAAATAAGCCAGCAAACCAAACACATCAACAGAGGAATTATGAAGCCAGAACATTTGCTTCCATTATCTAAAAAAATGTTTTCTCAATCTCACAACACACAACACAGTTCGATAATTATTACACACATCGCGGACACGATCAACAACACCAATGTGATCGTGCTTCTTATTTGTGTTTGGATTTACATGCTACCAACACTCTTGCTGCCCCAGACAGAACAGCATCGCAGTCCATGTACGCTTATTTCTTGAGGAACTTCGTGAACCAGTGTGCAGAGCTCTTGGGGTACCGCTTCAGCCCGTCGTTGTAGTCCACGAAGTTTATCCCGAACCGGACAGTGTAGCCGTTCACCCACTCGAAGTTGTCAAGGAGCGACCATGCGAAGTAGCCCTTCACGTTGGCGCCGTCCCTGCAGTGAGTTGCATTGCGAGTCAGATGCAGTTACTGTAATTCAACACTCGCGCATTTGCAGCTTTGGTGGTTCATTCCCACCTTATGGCACTTTGCAGGGCAAGAAGGTGGGTGTGGTAAAACTCTATCCTGGTGTCGTCCTTCAGAGCTTCCTCGAGTGAGAGGTTCTTGTTGTTGGCTTCGTCCACGCCTAAAAGTTTCAGATAACAGATTTTCAGATGCTTTCTTTCGTTTCTAGCTAGCTCTCTCTTTCAGGAACACTGAAGTTACCATTTTCAGTGATATAGACGGTAGGATTGCCATAGTTTTCCTTAACATAAAGCAGCAATTCACGGAAGCCTCGAGGGTATATGAACAGCCAAGATGAAGCAGCCTACACGTGCCATTCGTGGAAATGAATCGTTAGTTCATTTAGCCACAACAAAATGGGAGACAATCCAAGTTGCTTGTGAGACCTGTTGTTACCTGAGGACCAATAGGGACACCATTTCGAAAACCTAACAAATCATCAGACGCTTGATTAGTTAGTTAGTATATATAATATATCAACAGAATGTGCAGTAGAAATGCATGCACATATATTCACACCAAATTGTAAATCCTAATGAGGAATGATGTTAAGTAAAACGACTTAATGTAATGGCGCCTAGAGATTGCACGGTTCATGTTATATAGTTGTATCATGTCAGAAATGCTACAGCGTCATATTAAGCAAGAGTTTTCTTTTTCTTTTTCAGAGTTTTGCCTCATATATATATATGCTTTTCAGAAGAAGTAGATGTGATACTCTTCATTATTACCAAACTGATAAATGAACAGAAGTAGATTGATCGTTGACTTTAGGATGACTTACCGGTAAGATTAGCACGGGCATCAGTGCTATAGCTAACGTTGAGGCCGTTTGATTGAGGAAGGTTGTCAGCGTAGTTTGTAGTGTAGTAGTTTAGCCCAATGAAGTCGAATGCACCCTTGACCAACTCAGACTGTTCCTTTGTGAACTGTGGCAAGCGGTTTCCAACCAATGCTCTCATGCTTAGCGGGTACTCTCCTCTAGTAAGGGGGTCCATGAACCTAGAATGACAACCAATGGTCTCATGCTTATTCCTAGTGAGTTCTTTATTTTCTTCTAGACTAGACTTGGTCAATAATGAAATTCTGTGAGGAGCACAAAGAATTATATTTAGTTATTTACCATCCAAGCATGAAGTCGATGGCACGCCTCGCTGCATCATCGTTTGATTTGGAACGGGAAAAGGGCACAAACCAGTGTGAGACTAGAGTTATTCCAATATTTCCTTTTTGCTCCACCTGCATTCGGCATTCGGTCATTGATGAACTGAAACTCAGAATTGCATAGTTTCAATTGAGTTGTTGTTCATTGATGAACTGAAACTGGATGGGTGAGTTCATCACTGACCTGATATTTTTCCTTGTACAACCGGACTGTTTCTGCATGGGCGAGTATCTGATGATGACAGACAGTGTAAGGTTCTGTTCCTGAATCCCCAGCGCTGCACTTTCCCTGCTCCCATGGTGAGCACCGGCCCGGCGCAAACGTGCCAGACGCATACCCATTTGAGCAGAAGGTCCAGGGCTCATTGAACGTGATCCAGTGTTTCACTCGGTCACCAAATTCTTTGAAGCAAACCTCAGCATAGTCCCCTTGTAGTCGTTTCTGACAGTCATAGATAGATTTGTTTAGCGGTGACGTTAGTGCAGAACGCGTCGTTCGTTCTTGCATCCTGTGTGGATAGAATATCATTACTTACATAATGTTAGGACTAAGAAATCCTCCATATTTATCTTCCAACGCCTGAGGTGAATCCCAGTGAAAAAGGGTCACAAATGGCTGTATCATCCCTGCACACAAATATAAGCATGTATGCATATTATTTTAATAAAAGTTATACCAATCTAGGTGGAAATATAAGTGTTTTTTCACTGAAAAGAAAATAAGAACCCAAATTTGAATTGAAAGTAAATTTCAAGGTTTCGCAAAGATATACAAAATCATATGGCACACCTTTCAACAGAAGCTCATCGATCAAGTTATTGTAGTATCTGATGCCTTCTCTGTTTACTCCACCGCTCAGACTTCCATCTATCATTACATTCAGATGTCTTTTTTTTAGCATAATACATTCAGATGTCTAAGCATTATGCAATTCATATCCTTGGACTTTGGAATATGGCCAAAACAGTTAATTTGCAAATTAAATATCTGGATATTGGATCACACTTACTTGGAAGAATTCTACTCCAGGAGATTGAAAACCTGTAGGCATCCATCCCCATACCCTTCATGATGTGCACATCTTCCTACATTTTTTAAAAGTCATCCATCATGGGTCAGAAATGTACCACTCTGCCCATTCCAAATTATAGGTCACTTCAGTTTTATCATAAATCAAAATTCTCTAATTTTGATCATATTTTTTAGAAAAGTTATATAGCATTATACAAGTTTAAATAAATATACTATAAAAATATTTCATGAAGAATTTAATAAAACTAATTTGATGTTTTAGATGGTTGTGTATTTATTTATGAACTTGATCAAAGTCATAGAAGTTTGACTTGAAAAAAAACTAAAATGATCTATAATTGAAAAACGGAAGGAGTTGTATTTTGATAGGTTTTAATTCACATATAAGGGCCTTGCGTTATGCTTAAGCTGATAGAATAAGACCCTAACCAACTTGAGTGTTACAGTACTTGAAATTCTTTCATACTCCATTAAGATACAGAATACATATTCTGTAGAAAAGAATATATTATGAGTCATACCTTGTAGAGATGGTAGGAATCCACTGCCACATCCCCATTGCTTCTGTCAGCAATTTTATCTGCCAAATCAGAGAAGCACTGTCTATTGTAACTTAAATTGAATAGGGGTTAGGTTACACCATAAGTTACCCCCGTATGGTAGTATGCTTATTTTCCTTGGATGACTAGCTATGTCAAATTAAGATTATTGACAGCCACAAGCAAGATGAATAATTCAACAACTTGCTCAATACATTCCGTGTTCAACAAAGCAATCTACGGAGAGTAATGACAGGAGTAGGACTGCTAACTGCTCGACAGGTCATACATCGTGTGAATCGAAACTGACTTATCACTATCAGAGTATCGTGATCGGGAGTGCAGGACAAGGGTAATAAATAGCGGATAGCGAACTCGCAGGAGATCCGTGTTTGCATATCAGATATATAGCCAAGTGTTATAGCGTACGCTAAGTTTCAATAGCAAAATATTAAAAGTAGTCGCTAACATGATGTTTGCTTAATATAATTAAAAGTTTAAATTAATTACTACATTTGACTGTATAGAAACCATAAAGAAACATAAATAAACAAGATACAAAGTCCATGGCAAAGTTGTCTGTAGCGATTATATCGGGTCAGTAAAGAAGGCAATTGAGGTTGTATCTCCTAATAAGAAATGTTTTGCTATATCTCTGATAAATGAAATGAATGAATATGAAATATGCAGTTAATAAGTGGATTATAAAAATTCATATAATTCCTGAAGAATATAAATAGCAATATACGAAAATTGAATCTCATACAAGTATTAAGAAGTCTAAGGTAGAATATATATTCCTGTATGAATATTGAAGTCTCAAGAAGAGCATGTCCTAGAAGGAATAGAGTCATCGAATGACTTTATAGTGAATAACACTATGTCATTGTGTATATCATATAATAATCTCTCATATAGTAGAGAATATATTTCATAGAAGATAAATGTTATTCACTAAGAATGAAAACATCCTTGAAGGATTGACCAGTCGATTCTTTAAAAAACACTATTAATCCCTAAAATGAATGTAGACCCGAAAGAGAAAATGAGGAATCCTAAATACCATGAAGGTGTCATACAAACACTCAGAAAGTGTATATTGTAAAGCTAGCAATGAAGTTTTGATATCCTCTAAATACCATAGAAGGTATGAGAATAATGGTGATTTTGATAATTAGAGTATCCCCTAAATTCCAAATGCAAGATTTGATTTATTATTTAGTGGTACAATCAAAATCCTGAAGATTTGTAGAACATATAATTTAAAAATCCACTAAGAAAGAATTATAAGTACTCAAACTCTAATATAAGTTTGATGCACTATCTAGAAGATATTGAATATTGTAACTTATTTACCCCCATAATCCTCTGAAAAGATTTATTATTTCGAAGAATAAAAATTTATTTGTTTTGCACAACTAATAAGTGGTTATTATGTATAAAGCATATTGCTCTTTTTCCATGTAATTCATAGAAGAATTATGAGCCAACTTTTGAAAGATATAGTATTATGGTACTGCATAGCATTAATTAAGCGCACATTTATAAAAAGTGTGGTTTGAACAATGAAGTTCAAAATTTGGCTTTACGAGGGGGACCATGTTTTTATTGAATCTACCTTGAAGGTAAACCATTAAAATTACAAAGATTAAGTAGATAATATTTGCTAAAACACTGAAGTTTATGCATAGATCATGAAGATCAATATCTATCATGAAGAATAGAATATCCTGAAGAATACATGACCAAGAAGGTTAAATGTTGTACTCTTTTTTCCTATGTGAGTTTTTACTTGAAGGTTTCTCACACAAGGTTTTTAATAAGACAACATGTGCAATGCAATTAACGAATGCGATGTACTCTTTTCTTTAAGAACCGTTTTTTTCGCTGGGTTTTCGGATGGAGTTTTTAACGAGGCATCTGCATATCGTGGTAATCGCCCAAACGAGAGTGTTGTAAAACATACAGACTCTATCCTAGAAGAAAAAGAGAAGGAGGAATACTAATCCTAGTATGTTTGTATGTGAGCTCTTACCAAACTATTAGGCTTTGACAGGACTATATATACGTGGAAGCTCTATGTTGTAATCATCAATATTTAGATAAATAAAGAATAGTCTCCCTATTTTATGTCTATTTATTCTTTTACTTTTACTTACTGTGTTTATTATAAGAGACGGAGAGAGAAATATTCTAACCGTTGGCAACATATTTTATAACAGTTTATAGTCCCTGGTGAAGTCCAGCTTAGCCACTTTGGACCCCTGGCTCCAGAAAAACGTAGGGATTGGGCGTTTTTTTTTTGCTGGCGAGGCTTGGTTAAGCCGCCGTTGAAGTTTTGTTACCGCCTGACGGTCGCTCTAGTACTCCGCCGAAGCACTCCAGCGCCGCACCCAAGCAACGCTGCCGGACCTGCACGGTGGTGTCCGGGGTCCGAGCTCCCTCGGCAGAGCGGCGGACGCGGAGGGGTCAACCGGCGAGGCGTGGGCGGAGGCGGGCCTGGGGTCCGAGGGGAGCAGGATGGAGAGGGTGTGGACTGGGCGGAAGCCAGTCGCTGTCGGCGCAGCCGAGGGCGCCGCCAAGGGGTGGAGCGCGAAGAGGCCGCCGGCTTTCCCGTGGCGGCGCACACCGGGCGCACTTCTCGACGAAGCGTCCGGACGGTGGGGGAATCGTGCACAGATCACGGGACCATGGCGGAGGCAACCGGCAAGCCATGGAGCGATCGATGGAGATGTGGACGAGCGCCAGCGTCGTGGCGCCCGTGGTGGCGGCGGCGCCGACAATTGGCAAATGCCGCTGCCGTCAGCCGATCGCGGCCCTGCATTGAATGACAGCGGCTCGTGGTCAAATTAAGATTATTGACAGCCACAAGCAAGATGAATAAGGGGGTGTTTGGTTCTTTAGTGGCTCCTAAAATTCATGTCACATCGAATATTCGGATGCTAATTAGGAGGACTAAACATGAGCTAATTATAAAACTAATTACATAGATGGAGGCTAATTCACGAGACGAATCTATTAAGCCTAATTAATCCATCATTAGCACATGTTTACTGTAGCACCACGTTGTCAAATCATGGGCTAATTAGGTTTAAAAGATTCGTCTCGTAAATTAGTCGCAAGTTGTACAATTAGTTTCGTAATTAGTCTATATTTAATACTCCATGCATATGTCTAAACATTCGATGTGACAGAAATTTTAGTAGCTCCTAAAGAACCAAACAGGCCCTAATTCAACAACTTGCTCAATACATTCCGTGTTCAACAAAGCAATCTACGGAGAGTAATGACAGGAGTAGGACTGCTAACTGGTCGACAGGTCATACATCGTGTGAATCGAAACTGACTTATCACTGTCAGAGTATCGTGATCGGGAGTGCAGGACAAGGGTAATAAATAGCTGATAGCGAACTCGCAGGAGATCCGTGTTTGCATATCAGATATAGGGGGTGTTTAGGCCATGTTTAGTTCCATCAAATTTTCAACTTTAACACTATGTAAAAAGAAGATTTCCCGTCACATCAAATTTATGGTACATGCATGGAGTACTAAATGTTGACGAAATCAAAAACTAATTGCACAATTTGGTTGTCCTTTGCGAGACGAACGTTTTGAGCCTAATTAGTCAACGATTAGACAATTATTACCTAATAAAAACAAAACGACTGAATCGGTCGGCGCCGATTCGGGGCAACTAAACACGGCCTTAGTTCCCTCCAAATTCCAAACTTTGACACTACGTAAAAAGAAGATTCCCCGTCACATCAAACTTGCGGTACATGCATGGAGTACTAAATGTTGACGAAATCAAAAACTAATTGCACAGTTTGGTTGTACTTTGCGAGACGAACGTTTTGAGCCTAATTAGTCAACGATTGGACAATTATTACCAAATAAAAACAAAATGCTACAGTGTATTCGGCGGCGCCGATTCGGCCGAACTAAACGTGGCCATATAGTAAGTGTTATAGCGTACGCTAAGTTTGAATAGCAAAATATTAAAAGTAGTCACTAACATGATATTTGCTTAATATAATTAAAAGTTTAAATTAATTACTACATTTGACTGTATAGAAACCATAAAGAAACATAAATAAACAAGATACAAAGATGACACGGGTAGACAAGTTAAGAGCAGGCTCTCATAAAAACAATATCATCCATCATCCCATTTTTCTTTATCGTCACCATTTTTGTTACCATGCATACGGCACCATCCATATTGTTACTTGAACCATTAGCATAGGCCTAATAATACCAATAGCGGCCCACAATAGTAAAGGCTAAGTGCAATAGCGGCTGTTAAAGTTTCAACATCCTATCTTCGTTCTGCTATCTACTAAAGCGGACCTTACAAAATGCTATTTATTACTATGTCAAGTTAATTTATTGCTAACCACTAATCCGGTATTAACTTTTAGCACATAACTCATAGCATGAATAGCCCTATAAAGATCTTGTGGAGTGTGTGCATGCATGAGATTAGCTCTTGATCAAGAGATAGTTTTTCCTAGCTGCAAACATGCATGGTGAAGAAGCATATGAAACACATGAAGTTGGAAAAAAAGATACAAAGCATAGAAGCACATGTAAGTTGGAAAAAAAAGGTACAAAGCAAAACGATCTAATAGAGGTATATACAAATACAATACATGCCTGGGTGCTGATGAGTGAAGGTGTCCCAGATGCTGGGCCCTCTGCACCCCTCCATCGCACCACCCTCGTACTGCACATGAATATCACTATCAGGCTAACTTGCAAGATCATGGCAAAACCAATGGCTACTTGGCTGATGAGTTGGAGCAGATCATCGACTTCTATAGGCCAGTTATTTCAGTACAAACTATTGACTGTTTCTAAGTTTCTTGCAGCTTGCCAACTAGCTAGTGGCGCTGATGAAAGGTATTGCTTATTATATTAAAGGGTATTTATTGGGTAAAGTCCACTTTAGGACCTCCAACTATCACAGAAGTATGGATTTCAACCTCCAACTTTAAAACCGGATAACATTGGCCCTCCAACTCTCGAAAAAGTTCACTTTAGGACCCTGGCCGGTTTCCCAGGCGGTTTTGCATGGCACTGTAGCAGTGCTGACGTCAGCGATGACGTCAGCACTCCTTTTTAATTTGCAAAATTGATATCTTTTTATTCGGAGCTCCAAATATAGCAAATAATATATCAATTTTGATCGTCTCGACGAGCTCTTTGCAATGGTGTACTCCGTTTTGTTGTTTGAGATAATTTTATTTCATGAAAAAATAAATATTTCTACAAAACAAGTTATGCAATTAAGCTGACGTATGCAAATATTTTATATACTTTGTATATTTATATATGTACAACACCAACGTAGTCAGTATATAAAACAGGGAGTTGGACGGTCAATCAGACCTGCCACGATCGCTTAGATATTTTTGAATTAACCTTCCCTAGCTGCGGTTAACTAACTGTCAACATATGACACGATCAAACGATATGTTTACTGCTCCTAGTGTAGTTTTTTTTTCTGTTTTTGTGGTGAAATTAAATAGCTAGTGGTAGTAGTAGTATTATATTTATCTTGTACCCAAATCCGATACATCGGTAAGTTGAGTGGCTTACTCGTGGTCTAGAATCTTGTGCGGCATCGGTAAGTTGAGCGCGTGCCCCCGCGGGAAGGTCGTCCGGACGAGGATCTCCGTGGCGTCGGCGTTGCGGTGCGCCTCGTCGCCCTCGCGCCCGCCCGACGCGAGGTGGCAGCACACGAAGCAGAAGCTCGTGTCGTGCAGCCAGAACCGGACGGACACGGCGCCTTGTTGAATTATTGCAGAAATATTTTGAATTATTGCAGAAATATTTATGGACCCGATGGACACGGCGTAAATATTTCTACAAAACAAGTTTTGAATTATTGCATTTCAAAAATGGTCAAACTTATATATTCTATGGTCAAATGAACCTAAAAAGACAACATTTCGTGTTACATAATAATAAAAATATTATTTATCTAACAAATTCCACGAGTTCTGTTATTCTAACTTGTTTTGTAGAAATATTTATTTTTTTCATAAAATAAAATTATCTCAAACAACAAAACGGAGTACACCATTGCAAAGAGCTCGTCGAGACGATCAAAATTGATATATTATTTGCTATATTTGAAGCTCCGAATAAAAAGATATCAATTTTGCAAATTAAAAAGAAGTGCTGACGTCATCGCTGACGTCAGAACTGCTACAGTGCCATGCAAAACCGCCAGGGAAACCGGCCAGGGTCCTAAAGTGAACTTTTTCGAGAGTTGGAGGGCCAATGTTATCCGGTTTTGAAGTTAAAGGTTGAAATCCATACTTCTACGATAGTTGGAGGTCCTAAAGTGGACTTTACCCTATATTAAAAGATCATATGCCCTGCAGGACCCTTGACCCTGGAGTGAACGCACGTGAGCATGACTGAGAGATAAGAGATCAGAACTGTCGCTACTACCTGATAGGCCGCCGAGGCCGTCCCGAAGATGAACCCCTCAGGGAAGCTCCTCCTGCTGATCGGCGGCTGCCCAGCGCCACCGTAAGCGTTGGAAGCAGCAGCGAGGAGGAGGAGCGGGAGAAGACGAGCAAGCATCGCAGCACTGCTAGTGCTGCTACCTCCTTTGGGAGCCATGTGGATGTGGTGTGGCACCATGCAAATGCAATGTGCAGCGCGCGCCAGTCTATCTGCGACAGGCCTCACTCCGCATCCCAAACACCCCTACTGTATATAGCAGGGACGATCACATATTCACACATGGATGGAGCGCCACTGATGTGTTTTTTTCTCGTATGTGGCGGGTGATGAACTGATAAGCATGACAGCAGGGACGTATATGGTCCTTTCTAACCGGTGATCTTTATCCCTGGACCCTAGAGAGCCCCAGTTGGACAGAAATTTGCAGTTGAAGAGAAACCGAAACGTGTGCGAGCGGCTGACGAGCATTTCTGACTAGCTAGTTGGTTCCTGGGTTCCTGAATTGTCATTGGAGGAAACGTAAGACAGCAAGCGCCTTTGCACGTTTGCGTTGCTGTACGTAAGAGCAAGGAGCTGCTTGTAAGTTTCTTTGCAGTATTTCCTCAGCCTACTCATATAGTAATCAATTTTTCACTATTAATACATGGTAAACTTGTCTCCCTCGATCAGCATTTAGCCAGCTTACAACCTGTTATTATACTTGCTCTAAGACGGAACGGTAGAGTTGAAAACATGTGCACAGCGAGCGACCACGTGTTGTGACTGCGGTGGATAAGCAAAAGAGGAATCCCTCGAACGCAGTCAATTCAACTTGAGCCAAAATTGGCCATTGCGGAAAAAATAGGGAGCGAAAAAGGCAACGAGATGGGGTGAATGGAGCTTCAATTTTTTTCTGGAGCAGATAAGTGATATGTTGATTATGTTCTAAAGGTGAACCCATGCCTCTATTCTAATTCTCGCCAAGAACACGTAGTCACAACGTTAACCTCAGCAATTCGCAAAAAAAAAAAAGTTAAAACAAGATTAGAAAGATGCAGAAACCCAGCGAGCAGTGAGCATAGAATGAAAAAAAAATACTCAAAACACAATAAAAAGGCCTAACCGGTATTCCAAAATTGGCTCGCCTGTTTTTTCAAAAAAAAAAACATCATGAATTTTGGAGAAAAAGGCAGAACACGATCAAAGGATCTCCAGAAAAATGTGAAATTTGAACCAACTTCAAAGCATCATGATGAATCAATCGTCAAAACATGTTCTCCAATCCGAGAAAGAGTAGCTCGCAAAAAATGGCTTAACTGGTTTTCAAAGCTGACATAGAATAGTTCTCCATAAAATAGAAGATAAGCTCCAAAAATCCAAAACAACTCCAGATCATTTGAAAAAATTATGAAACTTGGTCCAAATCTTGACTAACTCATGGTGAAGGTAATCCCATGGGATCTTTTTAAAAATGTCTAGGTTTCATCACATCTTGAATAATTCTTCTCTCAAATCCAGGTTTTCTCAAGAAAGCGTAAAAGAGGGAATTGAAAGTGCTCCTCTAGGAAATCTGTTGAAGGCCAAGCTTAGATATATATATTCCAAGGACACCAGGACCTTATAGAACCAAGTAGCAAATGAGAAGAACTCAAGGGCTGAGCTTCAAGGCATGACTTTATTCAAGTTCCAAGGACCCAAAAACACTAAAAAAACATTTCAAAACTCAACCACAGTAGCAAATAAAAATCCCAAAAATTAGCTCCAAAATCCTGAAAATGATAAAACGCTAGACTTGAATGAAATATATATTGGAATACAAAATAAATCTTCGATTAGCTCTAGATGTTGGATTACAAGTCACTCCTAACAAATAAAAACCATTAGATGGCAAAAAAATTCAAGCAGAACAAGGGTCTCTTCCTTTCTTCCTCACTCTAACAGCTCTTAGCAAAACTCTCAACCCCTCAAATGAGAGTATAATCCCAAAGTTGTGCTCTCCATAAGTAGCTGTCTCCACTACATATAGGCACCTGGTTATTAATTTCAAAGAAGCCCTTATATGGCATGACTTGTAACCTTGGTTATGCCATATGCGTTGGCATGACTAACTAAACACGCTGGCACGTCTTGAGAGAACACTTTCCATGTAGGGCGTTGACGTGGCACAGTAATGAGTCACACTATATCTGGTTTGCGGATGGTGTGACTGGTCAGCTGAGTAAAGCCATCTCATATGGCGTGACACAAATGTTTTCGTGACACAAATGTTTTCGTCCGTCAGTTGGTAGGTGTTTTGATTATTTTGTAGTTTTTAAATCTAAAGCAAAGGACCTATGTATCTCCAAAATTCTTCAAAATTATCAAGTAGATGCTAATCATGAGCCATTTTGCTTGTATCTGGCATCATACCTCTTATAGTTTTGAAATTAAAGTTCTTCCCATAATACTATATTTGAGTCCTATTGTTAACATATTTAGCCCCAAAGTGGACTATAAAAATTCAGAAAAAAATCTAAATTCATGGTTTTTTGTGAACATCTAAATTCATGGTTTATAAAGTAGAATTTTGTCATGTAATTTCCGAGTACATGGGTTCAAGCAACACCCAAAGTTTCTTAATAAAGCACATGGTTATAATTAAGGCATAATTTAAAAATAAAATTACAAGCAGTTAAAACAAACATGGTGAAAGGTCCTAATGGCTAAAGGGGGTGAATAGCATATTAAAAAATCTACAACAACACTTAAGCTAAGTGGTTAGACAATTAAATGGTGAAGCGAGTGTTGCGCTAGCCTACTAAAATGCAAGCCTCCTATCCACAATTCTAGTTGCTATAGTCTCTAAGCATACAAAGGCTATGTCACTACACTAAGTTAGTGAGCTCTCAAAGACTAACTAAAGAGCCTCACTAACCACACTAGACCGACACAAGCTAGCTTTCAAAACTAGTTACACTAAAGAGTTTAGCTACACTAGGAAAGTAAATATACGAGAGGGATAGTGAATTATACCGCCGTATCGAGGAATAAACCAATCACAAGATGAAGCCAACCAATCATAATAGAATCCCGGTGACAAGAGATGACACAATGATTTTTCATCGAGGTTCACTTGCTTGTCGACAAGATTGCTATGTATAGGTGGTGGCAACCACCATGAGAAACAAGCAAATCCCACAGTGAAACACAATCACCAAGTGCCTCTAGATGCAAACACTCAAGCAATGCACTTGGATTCACTCCCAATCTCACTAAGATGAAGAATCTATGATGGAGATGAGTGGGAGGGCTTTGGCTAAGCTCACAAGGTTGCTATGTCAATGCAAATAGCCAAGAGAGTGAGCTAGAGCCGGCCATAGGGCTTAAATAGAAGCCCCCACAAAATAGAGCCGTTGGGTCACAAAAGTGACCGTCGGACTCGCTGGCACGGGACCGTCAGATCGTCCAATGCAAGGTTCGACGCCCTACCGCGACCACTCCCATGATGCCACGCGTCCCAGTCAAACGAGTCGACCGTTGCCGTCAACGGTCAAGCAGTCGCACGCTGATCACCACGGTCGGACCCAGGTCATCGGACCCACCATCGGACTCCACATAGGGAGGTCCAACGTGGTCCAGTAAGGTCCAGAGAGGGTAAAACCCCTCGAACCCCAGTCCGACGTCCACCGTCGGACCCAAGCCATGGTTCGACGCCGACACATGTCGCGCCCGCACTCATTTACACGCGCAGCACTGAATGAACAGTGCACTCGGCTGGTCCGACGCCCCCGCGAGCTTCGGTCCGATGTGGCTTCTTCTCTATGCATGCGTTAGGGTTAGCCGTCGAACCTAGGCAGGAGCCGGTCCGATGCCTAGTGAAGTAGGGTCCGACGCCCCTGTTTCAACCCCTTTTGATCTCCAACTACACCACCCTTGCTCAAACGTGCCAACCACCAAGTGTATCACTTTGTGCACATATGTTAGCATATTTTCATAAACATTTTCATGGGTGTTAGCACTCCACTAGATCTAAATGCATATGCAATGAGTTAGAACATCTAGTGGTACTTTGATAACCGCATTTCGATATGAGTTTCACCCCTCTTAATAGTACGACTATCTATTCTAAATGTGATCACACTCACTAAGTGTCTTGATCACTAAAACACAAAAGCTCCTATGGATATCACCTTTGCCTTAAGCTTTTTGTTTTTCTCTTTCTTCTTTTCCAAGTCCGAGCACCTTGATCATCACCATGGCCATCACCACCATCATGATCTTCTCCATTTGCTCCATCACTTGGAATGTGCCATCCTATCTCATGATCACTTAGAGCAAAGGATTAGCACCTAGGGTTTCATCAATTCACCAAAACCAAACTAGAGCTTTCAATCTCCCCCTTTTTGGTAATTGATGACAACCCTTTCACAAAGATATGAATTAAAATCATTTGAATCCATATTGCTTGCCCAAGCTTATTTACCATGTGTAAAAGATATATGGACAAGTTTCATGAACCCAAATTGGTAGCATTGGCTCCCCTACATATGTGCTAAGAGTTTGGATTGAAGCTTGCACATATGCAAGGATTAGAGTTGTGGGAGAGTAATGTCTACCAAATGATGCTAAGGTATAAGAGATGGACCTTTGAAGCGTGATACCAGTCGGAGTGCACCAAATATACCATCCTTAGCACCATGGTTAGTTAGATGCCACTTGGAATTACTTGCAAAACACAAATACTAGATACCTCGTGCGATCGTATTTGCAAAACCAAATATACCATCCTTGGTAGTTGTAACTTTTCAACCGTAACTCCGATTAGCGTGCCTCTCGCGACTGTGTGTTCGTAGCGATGCGCAGAATCGTATTTCAAACTCTTTACTTATTTTTCTATGATTGGTGTACTGCTCTGATATAGATGCAATTGTATGCTATGCATGTATGTGTATGGATGTTTGTGTGGTGTTCTACGATTACGTCCAGTCAGTGAGATACACGTGGTGATCCAGAAGAAGAAGAAGAAGGACGTTGAAGATTAAAGCTTATCGAAGGATCGGTGTGTAAGGCAACTATAGCATGGGACCATCCTTGTTACCTATTCACCTTTAATCACTTAATTCATATTGCATGTGTCTATCTTGTTGCCAATAAGGATATCCAAGATATTTGATATCTTGTACCTTGATACCTTTGGGTTATTGCATTGTGTAGTTTTTGCTAGTGCTTAACTAAACAATGATCTTGTAACTTGACTAATGGTATATGCAATAAACATTAATACATGACTTTTAGCAACATGGAAACAGGGGGCTGGAGTATTTAGCTACTTTCTAAATACTTCAGATTCCTCTCCCTAAGGACTTATCTGTAAGCGATCATCCGGGACTTACAGTACAGCTGTGAGGGCTATATGGCTCTGGCTTTAGCTCAGCATGAGGACCTTTTCTAGCTTGTTAGTGGTTACCTTTATGGCGCAAGAGGGTATGTTTCCTTTCCTGCTGGGATGTGTGTACCGTGCTGCGTGCCCACGTGTGCCACTCCTAGAGAAGGGCCACATACGCCTAGCGGCCCTAACTTGTTAGACGAACCTTTGAAAGGCTTCATAGTGAACCCTGCCGACCTTCCTTGGAAGTGGGTCAAGAGATTAGCTACCTCGGGCGAAAGGGTAAATCATGACTCACAGTGAAAGTGTACAACCTCTGCAGAGTGTAAAACTGTTATAACAGCCGTGCTCATGGTCATGAGCGGCCTTGGACCCTTACGGAATAGAGATGATCACTAATGGATAATTGTACTAATGATTAATTGTTTATACTATTCATTATTCATGTTTACCTAATCATGTGTTTATGGGCTTATGGATAAACTTGTTGCCAACCAATTGCTAAAATTGTGCTAAACCAAGGCTAATCGCAGTTAAACCAGTGTCAGCCTTTTGAGCCTCATGAACCCCATGATATAATTGTTAAGTACGACATGTACTTACGCTTGCTTTACTTTTCTATACTTGGATAAAAATCCTGGATGGGTACTAGATTGCTAGTCTAGAGGAGTTAGGCTTGTGGTCAACCAGTCAGTCGTCCCTGTGGATTTGAAGTCTTTGCCTGAAGATCGGAGTCGACTTTCTGCTGTCTATACTCTGAGGTTATATTCCTTTTACTAATACGTTATGTAATAAGTATTGTCTCTTGATAGTACCCTTATTTGTGGCTATATGTGAGATTTGACTTCATGTGCTCACATATAGTGTGTATCTGGTTTTGTCTTTAAAACCGGATGCTACAGAAAGACATGCTATTCGTGAAGGCTCGGATGAATCAACTAAAATAGCCGATTCAGGTGAAGAGAACTACATCGTATGAACAATCGATAATTTCACATGAACAAACCTATGAACTCCTCAGACTCAACCGGCTATCTTTAACAGTGGGGTTCGACCAGATCGATGCAACCATGAAAAAGACAACGAATCAAACCTTTAAAGTACACAGATCTATTCACGCTTAACAAAATCATGGATGCACACTATAGGCATTAACGCATAGGCGACCGGCTATTTAGCCAATACAGGCATAGCAAATAGCTAAGGTCATGCCTAATCAGGAATAAATCTACTAACTAGCATCCTCCAATCTATAGTGCCATCAGTGGGGATCGACCAGATCATTACAACCATAATGGTAAACTATAAACTAGATTTAACTAGCTAGCAAACCTCTTCAAGATTATTTATGCCTTAACCGCGTACTATGTGCGATCAAGATTAAAGTAGAAACAGCCAATGAAACGTAATTCGTCGTTCAGAGTAAGAAACATCGTGTTGTGGTAAAGCGAACGATGGACTAAAAGGATATAAGGCCGATCTAACTCGATCTCGACTGGGCGGATTGATGTTGCTGTAAACTAATAACAATGAAAACATCAACAAAATCAGTAACTTAATGAATCTACCCGAAGGACGCCACCCTTAGATAGAGCCGATAACTTGACCTTAATCTAGTTCGAGCAGTGGAGGTCGATCGGATCGATACAGCCGTACTTGAACTAGATAAGAGTCGATAACTAGCTTATACTAGAATCGCAGTAGAGGTCGACCGAATCGATGCAGCCGTACGAACAGAAGCATAAGCCATGACGGTACTTACAGACAAGCCATAGGTCGGCTGGACCGATGCATCCCTGCTCGCTGAAGAATTCGCCGAGATCTACTCTACTCCTACTCCTAAGGGTTGGCCGGAGCCAAAAAAGTAAATGACCTGTATTTGATTAATTGTGTGTTCATTACAATGGCCGCAAGTTTATATTTATACCCCGGGCGGATAAGAGTCCTGAAGGGACTTGTTTGACAAGATATATCTAAAACAAAGAAAAATATTTAAGATACAATGACTCTATTTCCCCTTTTTTAGAGTTCTTGCTAATAAATCTTTCTTTGGCCGACGTGTCTTCTCTTGTTTAATTCAATCGGCAAAGACCCTCTATGCAAACACCTTGCCGAGCATGTATATGAATATGACACCTAGCCGGCCATGGACATGCACATACATGATATACGTGTCCTTGTTCGTTAAGCAAATGGAATATAATATTCCCAAATCTTTCACAGTATATTCCCTGATTTTCTCTCCCAGGAAAGCAAGTTGCACGTAAGATTATTCTCCTTGTACTTGCCTTACATTTGCCTCCATATTCCTTTAACATCTGATCCTGCATGCACGTGATTTGTATACGAACATGACATCAAGCCAGCCAATATATACACATACACATACATATATGATAGTGTCTTGGCTTCCTTTATTGTTGCTATGTTTATCCCGGGCTTCCATCAATCTTCTTTACGCACGTACAAGCCAACTCTCAATCTAGCTGGCTTTTCTTTTCTTCATGCACGTACACCATCAAGATCTAGGTAATTAACGTGATATGCTTGGAATTTGCAGACCTGTTCCCCTTTCAATTGATGAATATGTTGGACTCTTTCCTAGCCTGGCCTGTACGGAACCAATCCATTGCACAGCCTGGAGTATCCCAACTGCATGAAACCAGCAAGTATCCTGCCTGGGCTCCAACTCCATTGTCCATAACCGATGTCCTCCCATGTCTTAGAGCCTCCATTAAATTTTGGTGTCAACACAGACCCCCCTAGTTCGGAGTATGAATTTTCATGCTTTGAACTATTTCGATCCGATGGTCTTCTTTCCCTGCTATTGACCATTAAGTATCTGTATATGTGACTAGCCGAAGAACACCATGCCAAATCGATCACACAAATATGAACTATCAGCTGGCAACAAACTCGATCATAGGAACACAAGTTAATCGGCAGTATGGAAATATGCTGCATAAAAGCTTAGGCATTCTAGCCGATAGTCTTCTTCCAAGGAGTCGAGGAATTTACTGGCATCAATATTACCTTATTCCAAGCCTCACCTACACATGTGAACTTTGAAGTGTCTACCACACCATCTTGGGTGGTCGAGGAATGGAACGGATTAGAATCCAATCATCCTCGCTTCTTCTGCTTAAAAAACTTGGGTTTTTGAAAGATTTTCAAAGTAAAACATAGCTTTGCTCCTCAAATGATTCTTTCAGATCGCTCGATGTGAATAGTTCCTTATCAAAGCATTGCTTTGTCTCTCTTTATCCTACTTCTAAAAAGACTATGTAGAGTTCATGTAAGGATAAAAATATGTAGCGTACTTACCTTGCATATATCGTAAGGTCAAATCCCGGATCCAAGGAGAGAAATGTCATACTCTTAGATCAAGATGTGCATGTGCATGGAATATTTGGTGGCTAACCTAATTCTATTATGCTCTTTGAAATATATTTCTCAACTATGAAATATTTTTGCGAGGACATGGGCTATCTTTTCTCATCTTTTTCTTTTCCCTTTTATTTATTTATTTTGGACTTCTTTTGTATCCATCTTTTATATATTTTTGCATAACCCATGTCTCTCTTTATAACAAATTTTTGAGAGAAATATTATCAAGAACTTGGAGCATTTATTCTAATAAAACCTAACATGAGCATAATATTTTGAGGTGGATGAAAAACATGTTTTTGCGTACTTCCAGTATAGAAGCAGCACATATATGTGGTGTGTACATGATCTTGATCTTAGGAACATGATAAATCTCTCAACAAGGGTCAACAAGGCTTGACAAAACTCAACATAGAGCAAACAGCTTATGTGGAAGGTTTTTAATAAGACTAATATATGGCTCTGGTAGGAAATTCAACATCATTAAGGAGACAAGCTATTGATTTTGAATTTTTATAAAAAAAATTCCCCAAGTACTTTGCAAAAAGAAGCAAGGTTTCTTAAATCATACCATATCTCAATCATCAACTACTTAGATAACATGCTTTCCCTGTGATAGATTATTCACAAGTGACAGAAAAAGCAACGACTAAAGAATAATATGTGAGCCAAGCATAGAAGGACATGTACCTCATATCTGCATGTATGCTCCTCCATTCCGAGCCGATAAGCACCTCCACTTGGGACCGATTTAATATAAAGATGCTTTCACCAGTGCGCTTATCGGCTGCTGCATTTGGAATCCTCGTATGCTTCTACCGTGCCGCTATATAGAGAACTGAAAATAATATTCTTAAATAGCCGATATACTTTCCACCAGCGATGTCGGTGGTCTTCATATATTCATATACTCCTTCATTCGAATTAATCTGATCTTGCCTTGGGTAGGAGCACGATGTAGCAGATTTAACTTCCCACGTAAATGTACAATTTCTCAATAGGGAAAGTATCTACCTGCAGCGACTTGCAGCATCTTGGGGTCTTGACTAGCTATAATTTTACTCAGACGCGCTGCTGTTTTGCAATAGCCGATTACAATAGCCGATTGAGGAAAACTTAATCTGAGTCCAATAAGTACATCGGCTTGATGCGTGATCACCACATAAAGGGCCTCATTGGCTTAATGTCCTGGCATTCCCATTATGAGCCGATGAGTAACCTTGTGACTTTCTCTTTTATTTTGGAATTGGCCATCATATTAATACTTGCATATGTGATAATCTCTGATAGATTCCTGTGCGTACTCAGATCCATTCCTTTTTGTCCCAGCAGCAAATTTTAGCCGATTGTGGCTGCATCGGTTCCATATCAATCATCTTCTTCTTGGCATTTGATAATTTCAAAATTTATCTTCTTATGCATCTTGTAATCGGCGTTCATGAATCGATACATTTGATCACTTGCTTAGATTCCATTTTCTCGAGCTCTTGACCGTTCATCTGTTTTAGCCGATTAGGAGCTGCCCCCCGAGCTTTATAATTATAATCGGCTATCTAGGTGCAGTAATCATGAACATCTGCTTCCTCTTTGTTACTGACCGATCGAGCATTCGGCTCAGTGACAGTAATAATGGAAATATTCAGAGCCGATATGTAGTGGGTGCATAATGCAGTGAATTATGCTTTTCATGTGAACATCATAAACTCCATGGTGTCGTCGGCTAGTGACCTGATGTCACTTGGTAGTATCATCGGCAACAGCAGCACTATCTCCCGACCCCCCTAGCAGCCACGCAGCCTCATCATCGTCTCTGTCTTGAACACGATCAATGGTTTGTAGCAGTGATGCATCTATACACAGATGCAAGTCTCCATAGTCCCCTGGTGGCTTGCTTTGTCAGCTAGTATAGTGCAAGCTACATACTGCAACATATGTGCACGTATTGGCGCACTGCATGGCTATACATGCAAGAATCTGCTCTCTTGTTTGCCTATTGATGTGCTTCTGATAATCCTTGTGAAAGGCACGCACTACCAGCGCCTCCGACCATTGGTTCGAGGAAGCCGTATGATGGAATGATACCGCAACAGCGCGGTGGCTTCATGTCATCTCCAGCACTGTCGCCTTGGCATCCCTGGCAGCCTCGCGGCATCATCGGTATTGCGCGATCTCGCCGTCTTGCATGGTAACCTTGCGGCGCCGTCATCATTGGTAGCAGCCTTGCTCGCGCCGTCAAGGCCGAGGTGATCTCCAAGTCTTGCGGAGAGCTTTGGTCTTGTAGCTTGGAATGTCATTGTCATCATTAGTAGCGCCGTCCTATCCTTTGGCCACGGTAGCTTGTTGTTGTTGTCTTGGTTATCCTCTCCAAACCACCTCCGGCGGCGGCGGCGGTAGCATCAACCTTGGTGGCAGCACCATCTCGCTATCTAGCCTGATAGCCTCTCGACGTCACTGTCTTGGCAGCACACCGTCTTGTTTTTCCTCGTGACTCGTGAGCATCACAGCACCATCGTGTCCAAGTTGTGCTCCTTGGACTTATGCATGGATATGTATAGGACACATGCAAACATTCTTGCCGCTACTAGTTTTGCTTCTTTTTTCTTCTTGCCATCGGCGGAGCCGATGCGCCCACAGCCCTGGAACTGTATCGGGTCGTCGTCGGCCTAGAACAGGATCTCCTCGGACCGGCCTTGCAGCTCTGCACACCGGCATCACACGGCGCGCCGCAGTCAATCTTGTAGTCGTCGATTGACGACCCATTGAGTTTTCACCGGAGGGAGTCTTTGGCATCGGCGCATCCATGAGGTCATCGTTAGTGCCGTTGCTGCCGCTGTCATCAGTGGCCATGCTCAGCCATGCCTGCGTCGATGTTGAAGGGGAGATGTTCTGGACTATCCCCTAGCAACGAAGTGGTCGTGAGGATATGGGATAAGCACTGATGCCCGATGCATTGTTTGCATCTTCTATCAGCTCAACTCCAACACTAGTGGCTGATGCATTGTCTGCGTCTCCATATCGGCTCGACTCTTCAGGTCCAACAACATGTAGAGCATCCCAACAGAATCTTTATCAATTATTGGCTCTTTCGGAATTATGATCCTTCTTGCTTCAACATGTTGAATAACCTATCGGCCCAAGAATATACTGATGCTACCCCCGCTTGTGCCGATGGTTATTACTTTGATATGACGTTAATTATCTCCTGGTCCAAGATTAATAATGTATCATTATTTTATACTATCCAATCTCTGACATAGCACGATCCACCTTGGAATCCCCAGGCATATAGTCAAAATAATCCTAGGGTGATGCTTGCTTGAACCGATGCTTCACGTGAATTCGATCCTTAACTATACTTTTGAATGCAACAACCAACTCCCATCGGCTGCTCTTGTAAGAATATTGTATTGATTTGAGCTGTTGTATCATCAGCTTCAATTATCACTGGCTTCAACATCCCGGATGTATCGTTTTCCTTGGATACGGATCATCAAAACTCTCCTTGTCAATTGCACCTACTGTCACTAGATCCCAACCAGTGAATAAACAATATGAATGGACCGAGCTTATGACCTCGTGCATATATGCAAGCATTCCATTGACAGTTTCCACTGATCGCTGCTCTCTAAGATGATATAGTATAATAGGATTAATGCTGAATCTTTGTGATCACCCACCAATATATTCATATATATCAGCTCTGTTGGCTCTTGATAAGAATGTATACTCTACAGCCAATATACTGAAAAGCCATCGTATTCGCTCGGCAATGGCAACTGAGATTCGGCTGCTCGCTGCTTTTAATCAGGATTGGTGATTTTCAGATGTAGTTGAAATTGGCCTTGGAGCTTGACTTGTCGTCCGTTGATGCTAGATGTTGTGGCCTTGATGGATGGTGCCTTGGTAGATGGCCGAATAAACTCTGACATCGGCCTTTTGTTGTAGATGAAATATTCAGCCTCATCATGATTTAGAAGCTAATAGAATATCCAAAAAGCATTGACTTCCAATCAAACAACTATGGTCTCACCGAACGTGCCAAAACGTGTGTCGGCATGAAAATGTATCAACACACAGCAAGCTGGAAGGATATACTGGATGGAGCTGGAGATCCGCTTGGCTTCAACAAAGGGTTAGTCGATCCTACGTATTCCTCCCGAGGCTTGCCAGTGAATTTGACCCTGCAATTGACAAGGAGAGAAAATTTATCAGTAATTTAAGTGGAACATACTGGTCTGTGCCCATACAGTTCCAAGTGTGCCGCTTCGGGAGTAGCCAGACGTGAAAAGTGACTGAATAGTCGATACGCATAGAAATCATCTGTTACGGACTGTAAAGCTCGCGGGTAGCGATTAATTTCATATTGACAGGTACAGTACTCATAGGTGTAAATGAGATCATCAGCTAGACAGATGTAATCAGTATAAAGCAGTAAGCCGATGAATCTAACGATAAAAGAATATAGCATGCGAACAAATCGACTATCTGATATGAATGGATCTACAAACACTCTGAATCAAATCTGTTACCACCAACAGTGAGGTTCGACCGAATCGATGGCAGCTATGATGATAGTAACAAACTAAAACCGAAGAATCCGTAAAAACATCCATACTTCGACAGGCTTTCTGAAAGACATGCTATTCGTGAAGGCTCGGATGAATCGACTAAAATGACCGATTCAGGTGAAGAGAACTACAGCGTGTGAACAATCAACTATTTCACATGAACAAACTTATAGACTCCTCAGACTCAACCTGCTATCTCTAATAGTGGGGTTCGATCGGATCGATGTAGCCGTGAAAAAGACAACGAATCAAACCTTTAAAGTACACAGATCTATTCATGTTTAACAGAATTATGGACGCACACTGTAGGTGTTAACGTACAGGCGATCGGCTATTTAGCCGATGCAGGCATAGCAAACAGCTAAGGTTATGCCTAATTAGGAACAAATCTACTAACTAGCATCCTCCAATCTACAGTGCCATCAGTGGGGATCGATCGGATCATTACAACCATAATGGTGAACTATAAACTAGATTTAACTAGCCAGTAAACCTCTTCAAGATTATTCATGCCTTAACCGTGTACTATGCGCGATCAAGATTGAAGTAGAAACAGCCGATGAAACGTAATTCGTCGCTCAGAGTAAGAAACATCGTGTTGTGGTAAAGGGAGCGACGGACTGAAAGGATATAAGTTCGATCTAACTCAATCTCGACCTGACGGATTGATGTTGCTGTAAACTAATAACAATGAAAACATCAGCAAGATCAGTAACTTAATGAATCTACCCGAAGGACGTCACCCTTAGATAGAGCCGATAACTTGACCTTAATCTAGTTCGAGCAGTGGAGGTCGACCGGATCGATGCAGCCGTACTTAAACTAGACAAGAGTCGATAACTAGCTTATACTAGAGTCGCAGTGGAGGTTGACCAGATCGATGCAGCCGTATGAACAGGAGCATAAGCCATGACGGTACTTACAGACAAGCCGGAGGTCGGCCGGACCGATGCAGCCCTGCTCGCTGAAGAACTCGCCGAGATCTACTCTATTCCTACTCCTAAGGATTGGCCGGAGCCGAAAAAATAAATGACTTGTATTTGATTGATTGTGTGCTCATTACAATGGCCGAAGGTTTATATTTATACCCCGAGCGGATAAGAGTCCTGAAGGGACTTGTCTGACAAGATATATCTAAAATAAAGGAAAATATTTAAGATACAATGACTCTATTTTCCCTTTTGTAGAGTTCTTGCTAATAAAGCTTTCTTTGGCCGTCATGTCTTCTCTTGTTTAATTCAATATGCAAACACCTTGCCGAGCATGTATATAAATATGACACCTAGCCGGCCATGTACATGCACATACATGATATACGTGTCCTTGTTCGTTAAGCAAATGGAATATAATATTCCCAAATCTTCCACAGTATATTCCCTGATTTTCTCTCCTGGGCAAACAAGTTGCACGTAAGATTATTCTCCTTGTACTTGCCTTCCATTTGGCTCCATATTCCTTTAACATCTGATCCTGCATGCACGTGATTTGTATACGAACGTGATATCAAGCCAGCCAATATATACACATACACATACGTATATGATAGTGACTTGGCTTCCTTTATTGTTGCTATGTTTATCCCGGGCTTCCTTCAATCTTCTTTACACATGTACAAGCCAACTCTCAATCTAGCTGGCTTTTCTTTTCTTCATGCACGTACACCATCAAGATCCAGGTAATTAATGTGATACGCATGGAATTTGGAGACCTGTTCCCTTTTCAATTGATGAATATATTGGACTCTTTCCCAGCCTAGCTTATACGGAATGAATCCATTGCACAGCCTGGAGTATCCCAATTGCATGAAACCAGCAAGTATCCTGCTTGGACTCCAACTCCATTGTCCATAACCGATGTCCTCCTATGTCTCAGAGCCTCCAACAAATTTTGGTGTCAACATCAGTATAAAGTGCGAGCCGTTAAATTTGATGAAAAGAGTTTGACATGTGAACAATCGACTGTCTAATGTAAATGAATCCATGAACAATCTGGATCTAATCTATTATCATCAACAATGAGGTTCAACCGGATCAATGTAGCTATGATAATGATAACAAACTAAAGCCGAAGAATCTATAAAACCATCTATATATCGATAGATTCATGAAAACATGCGATATGCGTGAAGGTATAAGCAATCGGCTAAATAGCCGATGCAGGCATAACAAACAAACATCGTACATATCTCGATTATAAATAAAACCACTAATCAATAATTTCTAATCTAAAGTCTTACTAGTGAGGTTCGATTGGATCGATATATCTATAGTAGTGTCATTAAATTAGATCTCATTAACTAGTGAGTTCATTCAAGATTGAAACGTGTCTTTCAATGCATACTATGTTCGATTGAAATAGAGATAAAACAACCAATCTGACGGGATTAAGCCATCAATCATAAGATTTAAAGCGTGACCAGATTGGGAGATGACCAATTAAGATAATATAATGTCGATCTATCTCTATCTCAATCAGATGATTTGTTATAATTAATAAGACATTAATTATAACAAGACCGATAACTGATGAATCAACCAAAAACAGCAAGGAAAATCTTACTAATCTTAGCAGATTTAATAACTGATGATATTATATTAAACAACAAGTTATTTAACACAAGATCGGTAACTTTGATCTATATTATGATTTGTAAGAGATCAATCAGCTGATATAGCCTTACAAACAATAGTATGGATCGATAACTAACTTATATTATAGTTCGTAAAAGATCAATCAGCTGATGCAGCTTTGCAAACACAATACAAGTTGTGACGGTACTCACAAGCAAGCTGGAGGTCGATCAGTCGATGCAGCCCTGTTTGCTGAAGAACTCACCGAGATCTACAGTACTCCTACTCCTAATGCGATGGCGAAAGCTAGAAAGATTGTATTGATTGAGTGTTCGTGTCCTTGTACAATAACCAGGGTCTAATATTTATATCCGGAACCTAAATATAAATTCTAATCAAATACGACTGATTACAATTATTAGAATAAAAGAAAACTTTCTAACTTAACAATAACTTGGACCCTAATTTTCCTTATTTGTAGAGTCTGACACATCTTCCTAACACCATTCAAGCATAGCCCATTGACGCCGTCTGCTGATGTCATCTACAAAATAGTCGATTCTGATATCGCATCCAAATCAGCTGATACCGATTCACATCTAATCGATTCCTTGATGACACAATCTTAGAAGCTTCGAGTTTCCGCGTTCCTCTTTCCAAATTTTGGTGTAAACATCGACTCAGTTCTAGTTTATTTCCTACTTAATCTAACATTTTTCTAGTTACAATCTCATTGTGATAGGTCTAGGTAAACAACGTTATCAAACTAAGAACATATGTGCAATTAAATCAAAATTAAAATGGCACTGGTTATCACAGTAAGTAATGGAATCTATTCACCAACCAATCCGACTGCCCATGTATTCATGCGCGCTTGCTTTGGTCTGCCAGATATTGCGTGTACCGCTATAGATGAGGATGAAATATGCCATGGAATCAAATGTGCCAGGGAATCAAATGGATGCTCCACCTCGTCTTCCCCGTTGCGTCGCCATTGACCCACAGAGGTGACCGCTCAAGTCATGGAGTTCACTGTTTCCTTCCCCGCTTGCGAGACGTGGGTCGTAGGGAATCAAGTGTGCGCAATTAGATCAGAGCACACTGGTTTCCATAGTATCTCACGGTGATTGATCTTGGTAGACAGCCATATCAAACTATGAACATATGTGCAATTAGATCAAAATGAAAACGGCACTGGTTATCTACCTTCCATCTTCACCCTCAGTGAGGTGCTCTACCTTCCATCTTCGAACCCTCATGATCAAGGGATGCAGATTTGCTTCTTGACCGTGAGAGGATGAAGATGGAATATGAAGCACCTAATCTTGGAACCTTAGTCGATTGATGACCTATCGAGTATGGAGGCATTGAAGAGAACACCTTAATAATTGCAGATCTTCTGTATCTGGAAAGAAGATCTGCAATCATCAAGGTGCTCTCCTGTTGAGCACCTTGCACCATGAGCACGGACGAGGAAGAGTGTATATATTTTGCATCTATTCTGAAAGATTGAAGGAGGAAGAGTGTGTGGAATGAGCCTAAGAGGTGCATCCAGACCCAGCTTAAATAGGCCAACCTTGAAGATGGAGAAGTAGAAAGGAATAGTAGATCCGTGATAGGAGTATACACATACAACTTGTCTCCCCCGCTGCCATGGAATCAAATGTGTCTGGGAATCAAATGGATGCTCCGCCTCGTCTTCCCCGCTGCGTCGCTCGTGACCCACGAAGGTGACCGCTCAAGTCATGGAGTTCACTGTTTCCTTCCCTGCTCGCGAGACGTGGGTCACAGGGAATCAAGTGTGGTAGGGAATCAACATATATGATGCCGTACTATGCCAGTTCCCAGTAACGCATCCATTTTTCAATAAACAAGGCATATCAAATTGTCATCGGTTTAGGTAAGTAGGCGTACCGAACGGTGCACATGTGTGGTATTAGATCAAACGACACTAGTTCTCCTAGTAACTAATGGTGACTTTTTGAGCATTCGACGTATCATACGTTTACATGTGCGAGGGTATTCGGGTAACGGAATCTTTACCAAGCACTCTGACTTCCCATGTACTCATGCGCACCTCCTTTGGTCTGCCAAATATTGCGCATACCGCTATAAATGAGGATGAAATATGCCATGGAATCAAATGTGTTAGGGAATCAAACGCCTTGTCTTCCCCGCTGTGTCGCTCGTGACCCGCAGAGGTGATCGCTCGAGTCATAGAGTTCACTATTTCCTTAGCCGCTCGAGAGACTTGGGGCTTTTTAAGGCAAGCTGAGGGCAGCCTCGCAAGCTCACTCCAAACCTTCTTCCTCCCTTAGCATGAGACAAACCAGAGAAAATCTTGAGTTGCACGTATAGTATCGCGTCGCCATGGCTTCGCTCGTCCTCCATTAACTTCGGCACCGCTGGGAGAAGGCCTTCAAGATCAGCTTGTGCCAACACCTAGGCGTGGCTATGTCCGCTCATCCTCGATGTTAGTGGAAGTTTCACGAAGACAAAGAGGAATGCTTCCATGGTCTGTCACCACTGTTGATTGTAGTCTGCGATCAGAGTTTGTGGGGTCAAAACCATGGAGTGCACTGGCAGTGGACCTCGGTGAGTGGGGTATTCTGCAATGGTGTTCCTGTGACAAGTGGTTGTCACAAAACCAAAATGTGCCCTGCTCAGCCTAGCGTATCAACTCGTCGGCTTGGCCATTATTTTGCATCGGTTGTTCCTGTCTTTTGCTTGGTTTCTGGTGTGGGTTGGTCGCCTTGTGGCCCCTTCTGCTCCTAGTGGGATGTTAGTGGAAGCTTCACGAGGATGCTCCCCACCATAGGGCCGAGTTGCAGTCGGGTATAGGGAAATCCCTAACTTGATAGGTCTTTGTTATTGTACATCTCGTAATCTTTGAATGAAATGCAATTTATCGATATTATTGTGTGATGTTCGACTCGGTTTGAGTCTATTTCGTACTAAATTGGCTGATGGATTTGGACTTAGTAGTCCTTGTACTAATGGTGACTAACTCCTCTTGGCAGTGGAAAATAAAAAATGAAAAGGTGGCAAAACGCAAGATTACATCTAAGCATGAGAGTACATAATTCAGCGGTAAACATATATTACAAGTCTTGTAGAATTAATAATTTAGTTATCGAAATATAAGTACTCCCAATGCAGAAACTACCATAGTTTCTATGGACATTAATTGTACTGCCACCTAAGCATTTTGCTAATGTGGCAATGTAGTTATTGAAGAGAGAGCAAAAATCATAGAAACTAGGTAAACCATGTCTACACGAGAACTAAGACATGAAGGGATGTCATTGTTAGAGAATGGAGAGAGAATGTATGTGATTGGATAAAAAAATCATACAAATATCTACGTGGTGGCTATGAGCACGAGCATGCAGTATGGCAGGCGGGTGCCTACAGTACTCTACAATATGATACGGTGATGAAGTGCTAACTCATCGGAGTATTATTTGGTATGAGCTTCACTCAATTCGCACTAGAGGCCTTGTTTGGATGCACATGTATTCATTTCAATCCACATGTGTTCAAATGGATTGTAGTGCAATTGAACTAAGTTTCATTCCAATCCACTCCAACACGTGGATTGAAGTAGATGCACATGCATCTAAACAAGGCCGGAATGAATGTTTTGCTTCCTTTGGCATCATCGTTGTCTTCGCTTTCCACAATTCCACATTGCTTTGCACATAACGTAGTTCTAATAGCCGCATTGTCCTTGACTCATACATGTTGGATATAGTATGTTTCATTGGAGAATAAGGCGTTCAATCCAAGTTGAATTGTACATGCAAGTTGAATTGGTCGTTTCCTGCTGCTTGTTACATGACGAACAAAGATGGTGCAATAAGTTGAATTTACTAAGATTGTATGCAAAACGTCCTCAGAACATTCATCATTGCTTCACTGTTGTATTCACCATTTCACTTTCCTAGTGTGTACGCACGGTGATCGTGTCGTCCTGCTTCAGATTACTTTGACAAAGTGATCTGGTGCTGCTATATAGTGAAAGACGTATAATATGGCTTGTAAGCACACTGTACCACTGTTTGTGGTATGTTCAACTCAACCTCGATGGTGGAGCCCAAATCGACGCCACTTGGGTTTCATAGGCGACACTAGCCGAGGAGGCGGTGGTTGCAGTCCCCGAGGTGCAACGCTTCCCTTCAATGTTCGCCTGATTATTTAATCGGCCTCACTCATCTTCCATTGCACACCACTGTGAAAAAACCCCAAACTCCTCCATGATACTATAGAGAAAACCCCAATCTCCTCCACCACAATCTGCTTCACCGACACTCCTCCAGCGACTCGTCCAGCGGTGGCTGACTTTTTGCCGCCGTGGGACGACTCCTCCAGCGAGGAACACTCGCCGCTACTGCTCCTCTTGTCGGAGAGCGACATAAGCAGCTACTATGACCATGATGAGGGGTGGTCGGATGACGAACTCTATGCCCTCTTTGGTGAAGAGTCAGAGCTGATGGAGGAAGACGAGGAGGACACTGAAGAGGAGGAAGATGAAGAGGATGAGGATGACGATGAGGACGATGACGATGGCGCCACCGACAACAGCGACAGTGGGGACAACGGTGGCGGTGGTGACAACAGCAGCATTGTGGACAACGGTAGCGGTGGGGACAGCAGTGATGAGGCCGCGCCTCCAGCAAAGAGGTACAAGAAGGAATGCAGATCCTCCGGCACCAAGGATTAAAATTAGTTTAGTATAGCTAGTCCTGCTGTGCAGTCTAATGTAGTAAGTTAGTTTTAATTAGTTCGAAATGAAGTAGTTATGTTTAGTACTTTTGTGCAGTCTAATCTAGTAAGTTAGTTCAAAATGCAGTCTAATCTAGTAAGCTAGGAGGGAAAAAACAAATCCCCAATAAGTGTCTTAACTTCGTGGATTAGTGGCTTAGCATTTTGGAAAGACCTTAATGTAGTTGCTAGAAGGGGAAAAATCCTCAATCTAGTAAGTTTAGTGTAATTACTTGGTAATCTAATACCAATGTGTGCTACTTTTGTAATCTAGTAGCTTGGAGCTTTTGGAAAGAATGAAATTAAGACATATCTGAGAACAGTGTATTGAATTCATGGATTCGTTAATGTTAATGGCTTGGATTTTCTGGAAAGAACGAAATCAAGTCATCTTTGACAGCAAAGTTCTCTTTTATTAACTCATGGCTAGAGCAAAGATTGTAATTGAACTGATCTTTTTTGTTTGCTTCTTTGTCTCTTAACCCCCCTGATTTTCCCCTTTTTGTAATTAGGCATGTGTGGTTCCTATCCATAGTCTACCACAACTAACCTTAGCCAAGTGTGGCAAGCCACAAAAAGTGTGGCTAGCAAATTTGTTGCCACACTTTGCCATGCCTAAGGGAATCTTGCCACACTTATTTACTCTATGACATATGAAGCCCAAAAGAATCATGCCTAACCTTAGTTCAAAACCAACAATTGCCAACTTGGTCAAACTTGGCTAAGGTGAAGTATGACAAAGTGTGGCTAGCAACCAAACAGGAAAGTTCAGTAGGGGCGCAAGCCCCTCCTGTTTACTAAAAACAAACAAACAAACAAACTTCTCTTGGAAGCTATCGTTCCACAGGATCCATATATCCTTCAACACACTTTTTGGCCGTGAGATTACATCAATCCTTCAACACAACACATTGAACATCAACAAACAACATGCCCTAAGATTACATCAATCCTTGAGCACAACACATTGAACATCAACAAACAACACGCCTTGAGATTACATCAATCCTTGAGGACAACAAATTGAACATCAACAAGCAAGGTTGAGTTAATTAGCCTAGACCTAGAAACAGTACATTAATCATGAATAAACATGGTTCAGCTAATAAGTTCTGCTCCTCTGTAACCATAGATGAAGATCATAGCAAGTACAGATACAATACTATTTGAAAAGATACATTACTGCAACCACAACAGTAGCACTAACCACTAGTGTGAAAAGCCTAAAAATTGTAAGCAAGGATTGCACTACGTTTGCCTCAGCAGGCACTAAAAATTGTAAGCAAGGATTGCACTATGTTTTCTGATGATTCTGAGCTGCCTTCAAATGCCTTTGAATAACACTAACTTGCTCTCGAGCTTCTTTGATAAAATTAGGTCCGAAATAACCACGGTCTCCCACCTCAACCCAATTAAGTGGTGTTCTACATTTCTTGCCATATAAAGCCTCAAATGGTGCCATTCGAATGCTTTCTTGATAACTATTGTTATAAGAAAACTCAGCTAGAGTCAAGCATTCGTCCCACTTTTCTGGAAAAGAGATGACACAAGCCCTCAATATATCCTCAAATACCTGATTGACTCTTTCTGTCTGACCGTCAGTTTGCGGATGATAAGCTGAACTTCTGAGTAGACGAGTACCAAGACATTTCTGGAGTTGCTCTCAGAAATGAGAGACAAAGACTGGCCCTCTATCAGAGACGATAGTAAGAGGAACTCCATGCAGGGTCATAATCCGGTCAAAATACAACTTGGCATACTTCTTGGCTGAATATCTAGTATCCACCTGAAGAAAATGAGCGGACTTGGTAAGACGATCCACAATGACCCAAATAGAGTCGTAGCCCTTGGACGTGCGGGGTAAACCCACAATAAAATCCATAGAAATATCTTCCCATTTCCAAACAGGGATGGGCAAGGGCTGTAGAAATCCAGGCGCACGCATATGGTCTGCCTTAACTTTTCCACAAGTGTCATACTATGAGACGTACATGGTAATATCCTGTTTCATATTTGGCCTCCAATACAAGTGACGCAAATCATGATACATCTTGTTACTTCCCGGATGAATAGATAACTTGGAATTGTGAGCTTCATCAAAAAATTTTCTCCTAAGCTCCTCACTTGAGGGAACCACTAATCGGTTCTTGAACTTCACCACACCTTGGTCAACAACACTGAAATAAGGACCCCGCCCTTCGGCAATTAACTTCTTGATATGCGGAATTTCCAAAACATCTTGCCTTTTCTCTATAATAATTTACTCAAGTAAATCCAAGACTAGAGCAATATGGGCTAACACCTCAGAATGGTTGAGACAAAGATTCTTTTTCCACTTGATGCGACTTTCGACTTAAGGCATCAGCTACCACATTAGCTTTTCCAGGATGGTAATGAACCTCCAAATTATAATCCTTGATTAGCTCCAGCCATCTCAGTTGCCTCATGTTCAGCTTGGACTGAGTGAAAATATATTTGAGGCTCTTGTGATCCATATAAATATGTACTTTATTTCCCAACAAATAATGCCTCCAAATTTTTAGAGTGTGCACCACAACAGCCAACTATAAATCATGGGTGGGATAATTCACTTCGTGCTTTTTCAGCTGACGTGAAGTATAAGCTATCACACGTCCATCCTACATAAGCGCGCATTCCAATCCAGTCCTTGAGGCATCACAATACACATCAAATGGCCTGTCAATATCTGGTTGGGCGAGAACAGGAGCAGCGGAAAGAAAATGCTTCAGAGCTTGGAAAGCTTCTTCACAAGCCGGACTCCATACAAACTTGATATATTTCTAGAGCAACTTAGTCATTGGTTGGGCTATTTTGGATAAGTCAGGAATGAAGCGCCGATAATAACCAGCAAGACCAAGGAACTGACGGATCTGATGCATTGACTTTGGAGACTTCCAATTTAACACATATTGCACCTTGCTTGGGTCCACAGAGATACCCTCAGGTGTCAGAACATGTCCCAAAAATTGCACTCGATCTAACCAAAACTCACTTGCTAAATTTGGCATACAACTTGTGTTCCGTTAATCGAGTCAGTACTATCCAAAGATGTTGTGCATGCTCTTCTTTGTTCTTGGAGTATATCAAAATGTCATCAATGAATACCACTACAAACTTATCCAACTCCGGCATGAAGAATGTAGGAGCATTGGTGAGATCAAAGGACATGACTAGGTATTCATACATCCCATATCTAGTAGAGAAAACTGTTTTTGGTATATCTTGTGGCCGGATTTTAATTTGATGATAACCCAAATGAAGATCAATCTTTGAAAATACCTTTGCACCAGCCAACTGATCGAACAAAGTATCAATATAAGGTAAAGGATACTTGTTCTTAATGGTTATCGCATTGAGAGGGTGGTAATCCACACACATCCGTAGAGTACCGTCCTTCTTCACAAAAATAGCTGGGCAACCCCATGGTGAAGAGCTAGGACGGATAAAGCCCTTCTCCAATAATTCCTCCAACTGCTTCATTTCTGCTAGTTCTTTAGGAACCATGAGGTAGGGATGTCATGAAATAGGAGCAGTGCTAGGTTCTAACTCAATAGTAAACTCCACATCCCTATCCGGTGGCAACCCAGGTAGATCTTTAGGAAAGACATCCGGAAACTCATAGACCACAGGAATAGAAGCAAGATCAAGAGAAGCTTCAACACGAGCAACAACTAGTAAGGCTGGAAGAAGGAAGCCGTAACTCAACAACTCTTTGCTTAAGGTTCAAGACTACCCCATAAACTCGCAACCAGTTCATGCCCAGAATTGCATTTATGCCTTGCCCAGGCAGCACCATGAACCGGAGGTGGTAAGTGTGAGTGGCTAGCACTAATATGACTGTGTCCATCTGAGTATTAACTCACAACTACGCACCTAGAGTACTGATTCTATAGGCAATAGGAATAGCCATAAGAGATATATTGTGCCTCTGTGCAAACCCCATGCTCATGAATGAATGTGATGCATTAGAATCAAACAACACATATGCTGGGTGGGAATCACTGGTAAACATACCAGCCATCACAGGTTCATTGTGCAAAATCTCCTCAGCCTCAGTGAAGTTGACTTGTCCAGAGCGGCTTACGGGCACCTTCTTCTTGATAATCGTCCTCTTGACTAGATGGGAGTTGGCTGAAGGCTAGGAAGACTGCGCAGACTGGTTCTATGGATAGTCCCAAGCATAGTGGTCCTCTTTGCCACACTTGAAACAAGCACCAAACTTGTTCCCCTATCCCTGACGAGGCAGAACCTACTGTCCCTGAGGCTACTGTTGCACCTGCTGACTAGGTGCACGATACTGGGTGGGAGGTGCCTAGTAAGCTTGCAAGATGGTTGAACTTGTTCACATAATCCATCATAGTCATACTCTCTTGCTTCAGATCTAGGAACTCAGTCAACTTCCTGTTCAGCAAACCAGCGGGAATATAGTACTCACAGAAAGCAGTGGTAAACTCCTGCCAAGTCACATGGTGGTCTGCCGGCTACATGACATTGAAAGTATCCCACCATGCACTGGCAGACCCTAGAAGCTGCTGTGCGGCAAAGCGCACCTTCTGCTCTTCAGTCACAGAGAGCAGCTAAAACTTCTGGTCTAGCATACGAAGCCAATGCTCCGCATCCAAAGGCTCAGCAGTTGGCGTGAACGTGGGCGGGTGTGTCTTCACGAAGTCCTGGTAGGAACAGGGCCCCCGCGGGAGCATGGGCACCACCCCCATTCCCACTATTGCCGCTAGGGCCTCCACGGGTGAAGCCACCAATAGCCTGGGCAAGCATCTCCAAGGCACGGGCTGACTCGCGCCGAGAAGCCAGCATCTCCACCATCATCTCCGCATGGGTCATCAGAGGTGGTGGTGGCAGAGGAGGAGGAGCCAGAAGTGGGGCCTCGTGGCTGTCCCCATTGGTGTTGCCATTGTCCTCACCGCGACCGTTATCACCCTGGTCTGCCCCAGCGCTGGAACTCCCCCGATCAGACCTCAGGTTCATCTATAAACAGATAAGAACCAACCATTAGGGACAGTCCTCCAGATTAGGAACAAGAGATTTAGAGAAATGATAATGCTTTTATTAAAGCATTCTTTTAGGTTATCCTATCAATTCACTAATCCAAATTATACATGTGGGGGGAGTTTAGTTTAAGCAAGATTCTCTTTTCATGATGCATGGATCGACCTATTCGTTCGCTCAAGCCAGAATATAGCGGCATTCGTATATAATTTTTGGCACAGTGCACACTCACTTCCCGTACGCTAAATGATTCATACGCAATGTAAGTTAGTGTACCTGAAGAAGATTAATTAGATAAAACCAGCGCCGCTATCCTAGATAGACCATATTGCTAGTGCTTATACTTATTTACATAATTTTATCGCATCCTACTTTTCACAATACTTTTGTTGGTCAAATTTTAGGTTTTGAAAAGAGTTATGAAACTCGTAACTCATCATTAGCTCTGATACCACATGTGGCAGAACCACCGAAAATAACACGCTTTCAGAGGCGCTCGTCTTCCACTAGACACTAAGCACCTCGAAAGGGAGCTACATCGACAGTTCTGTCGAGCACACCCTAAGAGAGAACTTGAACAATCCACGTTTTCATCCAGAATCCAATAATAAGAACAAGTTTACAATACTTAGTCCATTTCATACAACAAGAGTTCTCGAAAATACATTATTACAATACCAAGTTCAGAGTGCGGAATTTAAACAACGGAATTGAAATAAACATCTAACGATAAGATACAAGGATCCGTCTGTGCCCACCAGAAGAATCCTCCACACAACAACCACTCCTCAAGCTGCACCTACAGCAGGGGTAAATAAACCCTGAGTACACAATGTACTCGCAAGACTTACCCGACTAGTGGGGATAATTTCCCGACTCCAAAGGATATGATAAGCTTTATGGTTTGCTAGGTTTTCTTTTTGAGAAAAGCATTACTAGTAGTGAATCCTTATGTATGTGTTTTATTAGCAGTCATGATTAGTTCATTAGCTAAACATTCTATGTAAGCACCTGTTCTACTTTCAAGCAAGAGTTGAGCAATCAGATCCATTCATCCTCTTTCATCTTCCAGTGCTTACTACGCTGCTAGATCATAGCCAAGTCATACCGTATCACACGGTGATTCGTGAACCAATGTATCCCAGCTGGGTACCCCAAAACACACGCCCCGCTTGTACCCCAGGCACAAGCAAGGCCAACCCACCACTCTTCTATCAAGGGGTCCAAGTCCCCGTCCAAACTTGGACTCCAAGCCCCTACTCCTGAGTCCTGGACACAGTGTGGTGCTTAGACCTCCACCATCCCCGCCTCCAATCAGTCGGTTCGGAAAGAGCCGGAACCCACGACAAGAGAGCAATGAGCCTTCCCGCTCCCATAAGCATGTATGTGCTTAGGATAATAAGTCTGTGACCTGACTACCATCCACAACAACGGACGGTCCTTAACCGACACGGACAGGGAAAACAGTATAACCAAGCTATGCCCCGTTGGTCGCGGGACACAACCTATTACACCCACCAATACCCGTACCATATCCCTACCCAGTCTCCATTTCCTTTCACCATTTTATCATGAGAGTAATAATAATAATCACCTATTGTGAGTAACGGTAGGTTACTCACGCTATTGATAGCCTAAGCATAGCAGCTAATCGACCTATGCTAGTAGGACTCATAGGTAGTGTGGGGAGTATGACCCTTGATACTCATGACAGACTATATGGGCTACGCTGCCAGGGGCTGTCTAGCCCACAAGACGAAGGCTTATGGTGCATGATACTGCTCGACGTGTGCCGCAAGACATCAAGGGCGATATCCTAAAGATGCTACGAGATCTGTTAGGATATGTTCGATCCCATGATTCCTGTAATCTATTATTACTTACTGGTTATCTCTTAGATCTAACTGACTTGTAACCCTACCCCCCAGCTATATAAGGCAGGTAGGGGACCCCTCAAAATACACACAATATCATACGATAGCCAATACAAACCAACAGACCATAGGAGTAAGGTATTACATCGTGCTGATGGCCCAAACCTATCTAACTCTTATATCTCTGTTGCCTTCTTGTTCTTGATTACTCGCACCTCTGCCGATCAATCTACCTTCGTGGGATACCCCTCGGAGGACTGCCAAGCATCTTTTGTTGATAGTTGGCGCGCTAGGTAGGGGTGTGCATGCTGTTTCTATGATGAACAAGATGGCACATTTTGTAGGCTCTTCGTCCTCTGCAAAGCCCGGCTAGATCTTCACGATCGGATCGATCTCCTGGGTGATCAATGCTGACAGAGACGGAGAGATCATCGAGATGGTGTAGATCGATTCTGCGCTGACCACACCAACACCTGCAACAACAAATCCAATCTCAGAACCACCTCTGAGGTCGTCTTCACCAACAACTCGCTGCCTGCTCCCCCGCTATCTGAGGAAGTAGATCGACAATGACTATCTGATCGCATCCATTGATCAGGTTGGTCAGAAGCTCGCTGACTGCCTCTCCCTCGCGGAATCAGCTCTGATCACTCTGGTTCAGCGCCGACCACCCTTCGATTCTGATCTATTGGAGGCTGATCGGGAAACTTTAGGGGTTATGGCCGCCACCCATTAGGATGCCCTAAGGGGCAAATTTGCCGAATAGGTGGGAGACATCTATCCTCTCGCTGACCCGATCACCGACCAGCTCTCGCTGGCTGCCAATATGCTTCAAATCGGTAGACATCCCGAAGCATCCCTCCACACCTTCCTAGAGGAAAATCCAGACTCTGAGTCCTAGGGCTCTACGAAGACTGTCGCCGAAACTACCGCCATCCAACCTCCTCTCCCAACCTTCTGTGGAGGTGGGATTTTTAATGTCAGCATCGACAACCCTCCACGAGATGGAGAAACTGATGAGGACCACACAGCTTGCATCAATAGAAACACCAACCGTGTGTAGCGCCGAGCAAATGAGGCCGCCATCATGCTAGCCGAGGCTGCTCGCAACAGAGAACAACTTGACTCACAAGGGAGGCCATGCCCACTCCGCCACAACCTCGACAACGAATTCGTCTATGTTGATGGCAATAATGTCTACAAGACCCTAAGCGCCAACTTGGCCATGGCCGCTAATGAGCTCGCTCGGCTCGAGCAAACGCCAGAGGTTGCCAAGGTCGTAAAGCTTAAAGCGATGCATTGCCAGGTCAACGAGATCCGCCAGAATCTAGGACCTTCCTACTCGACAAGCTCGAATCGCTGATCCATTGTGCCAAGATCCAATCGCCGCCCCGACAGAAGCCATTTCACTGACCAGCATCATGATGACGGACAACCCCTCTAGGGGGAGCTAGGGGGAACCGTATCGACTACCCTCGCCAACATGACCAAGAAGTCGACCAAGATGTCCGAGCGCACATCAACAATCTCTGGGATGCGCGACGTCATATTGATGGGCACCATTTCTCTTGGCATGAAGAGGAAGTACACCGGCATCAAGAATATGAGCAAGAGTTCGGTAATCCAGACGCAGCCCTCTAGCCACTTAATGTCGGCAATGTTGTAGATCCTGACAGTGATGATCCCAAAGGGTCCCAAGCATTCACGAGAGCACTCCAAACACTCCAGTGGTCCTGTGGTTTCAAAATCACTAGGGTCGAGCCCTACGAGGGGCAGATGAACCCCACATAGTGGCTATAAGCTTATGCCACCGCTGTGCACATCGCCGGGGGAGATACTAGTGTCATGGCAAACTATCTTCCTATCATGCTCACGCCGACCGCAATGAATTGGCTCACGAGCCTCGCCCCGGATTCCATCAGATCTTGGGAACAGTTGAAGAAGGTCTTCACCGACAATTACATGTCTACGTGTCCTCGGCCAGGCCCCAAGCATGATCTGAATCGCATTTATCAAAAACTGTCCGAGCTCCTCCGTAGTTACATTAGGCAATTTTCTAAGATGAGGAATTATATTCCCAACATCACGAAAGCAGAAGTCATCACCGCCTTCGTCCGAGGACTCCATCACCATGACCTCTGCTCCAAATTCAATCATAAGCTGCCAAAGGGGATTGGCGCGATGATCACGACCGCCGATCAGTATGCTGACTCTAAGGAGGCTGACGTGCGCTTCAACAAGGATGCGGGCACTCACCGCCCAACTCGCCACAGTGATGAGCGGCCCGACAAATGATGCCACAGTGATCGCCGTTACGATAACCATGGCCACCATCAGGACAGTGGCCATGATCGGCCGAAAGGGCCTAAAGCTGGTCAGTATCACCGTCACCGACCAGACAACATCATCACCACCATTGACGAACCTTGCGCCAAACGTAACTTTGACGAGCAGTACAAGAAAATCCTCGAAGGCCCATGCCCCCTCCACAAGAACAACAAGCACAAGATGAATGACTGCCTTGGCTTGACTAAGGAGTTCCAGGCCAAAAAGAAGGACGACGACAACGACGACGGAGCTAGAGGTTGCTGAGCACCCAAGGACAACAACAACGCCTTCTAGGATCTTGACAAAGTGGTCACCACTATCTTTGAGGGCCTCACCGCCGCCGAGACCAGAAGAGATTGAAAGCTCACTGCCCGCTAGGTGCTCGCTGTCAACACAGAAGACGCTATCGCCAACCCCAGCTATCGCCCTGGTCTGAGGTCCCCATCACTTTTAGTAGGGCCGACCAGTGGGCGAACATCCCTTACACTGGGCATTTCCCCCTCATTCTCGATGCAACCGTCAAGAAAGTACTCTTCAGGACAGTACTCATCGACAGCAGAAGTGCCCTGAACCTCCTCTTCGCCGGAGTCCTAAAGGAGCTGGGCCTTGGAATAGAAGACCTCACTCCCTCCGACTCCTCCTTCTAGGGGGTACCTGGCAGGGCATCCAAACCGCTTGGAGAGATCACCCTCCTGGTACAATTCGACATGGCTAGCAACTTCCGTGTCGAGCACATCAACTTCTACATCACTGACTTCAATACCGCCTACCATGCCATACTTGGTCGGCCAGCTTTGGCCAAGTTCATGGACATACCGCACTATGTCTATCTGGTATTAAAGATGCCTTCGCCTATAGGAGTTCTAGCTCTGTGGGCCAACCTCTCCATCGCCTACGCCTATGAAACAGAGTCTCTCTCCCTCGCCAAAGCCACCGACCTCTCCACCCAGATGGCTAGCATGGTCAACAATGCTAAGACAAAGCTGGCCGACGACCTGTGGATCCTAGCACTGGAGCCTCCATGTGCCTCCACCAAGTCTAAGGAAATGAAGGAGGTTGGCCTCGGCCTCGATGACCCCACCAAGAATGTCAAGATTGGGGCTCATCTCGACCCCAAATAGGAAAGCATGCTCGTCTTCTTCCTACATCCCAACACCAACGTGTTTGCTTGGAAACCTATAGACATGCCGGGGGTACCACGGGAGAAGATCGAGCACTCCTTGAATGTCTCATCGACCGCCAAGTCAATCAAGTAGAAACTCCGATGATTCACGCCAGACAAGAAAGAGGCTATTAGGGTAGAAATAAAATGGCTCCTAGCAGCTGGATTTATTAAAGAAGTGTATCATCCTGAGTTTCTAGCAAATCCAGTTCTTGTTCAAAAAAGAATAAAGAATGAAGAATGTACGTTGATTACACTAATCTCAACAAACACTGCCCTAAAGACCCCTTCGGTCTGCCTCGGATAGACGAGGTTGTAGACTCCACCGCCGACTGTGAACTCCTCTCCTTCCTCGACTGTTGCTCCGGCTATCACCAGATATCCCTCAAAGAGGATGACCAGATCAAAACGTCGTTCACCACGCCTTTCGGTGCGTATCGCTATACCACCATGTCCTTCGAACTCAAAAACATCGGGGAGACCTACCAAAAAGCCATCCAGATGTGCCTTGATCAACAGATAGGCCGCAACATCAAAGCTTACATCGATGATATGGTTGTCAAATCCAAAACCGCCGACAGCCTCATCGTTGACCTTGAAGAAACGTTCACCAACCTAAAAAGATACAGATGGAAGTTGAACCCTTCAAAGTGCATCTTTGGAGTTCCATCTGGCATACTCCTAGGCTACATCGTCAGCGCCCACTGTATCGAACCCAACCCCGATAAGGTCTCCGCCATTACCAATATGAAATGGCCGACCTGCCTAAAGGATATACAGAAGCTCACAGGGTGCATGGCTGCTATCAGGCGCATTATATCACACCTCAGTGAAAAGGGACTACCGTTCTTCAAACTACTCAAGGCCTCTGAGCACTTCTCCTGGTCGGAGGAAGCTGGTACAGCTTTCGAGCAACTCAAGTTGTTTTTAACGAAGCCTCCGATGATGACGGTGCCTCATTTTCCAGTCTACTTCAATAGTGAGGTGTTTAACGAAGCCTCCCTATTGATCTACATCGCCGCTACCTCTCGCGTCGTTAGCACAGCTATTGTCGTCGAGCGAGAGGAGGTCAGACATGCCTATAAGGTTCAACATCTAGTCTACTTCAATAGTGAGGTTCTTAATGAGTCCAAAACTCATTACCCTTAGGTTCAGAAGCTGCTATACGCCATTCTGATCACATCGCACAAGCTCTGCCATTACTTTGAGTACTACAAGATCATCATGGTCACTGAGTTCCCTCTAGGGGACATCCTCCACAACAAAGAGGCCAATGGATGCATCATCAAGTGGGCAGTCTAGCTCAGCACTTATTCCATTGAATTCAGGAGCAGGCCAACCATTAAGTCATAGGCACTGGCTGACTTCAGCACTGAGTGGACCAAGATCTAAGAGCCCATCCCCACTGCTTGCCCCGAGCACTGGGTGATGTATTTCGACGGTGCCCTCAACATCAACAGTGCTATTGCTGGCATTTTATTCATTACTCCAACCAAGGACAAGCTCCGTTACGTCCTCCGAATTCATTTTCCAGCTTCCAACAATGCCGTGGAATATGAAGCATGTCTCCACGGACTTTGTATAGCCGTCTAGCTCAGTGTCAAACACCTCATGGTATATGGAGACTCCGTGCTAGTCATCAACCAAGTCAACAAAGATTGGTCCTGCTCTAATGAGAAGATGGATGCATACTGCGCCGAGATCAGGAAACTCGAAGGAAAGTTCTACGGTATCGAGTACCACCACGTGGTACGAGATCAAAATCAACTCGCCAACCACCTATCTAAGATAGGCTCTTCTCACTCCATGATTCCACCTAGGGTCTTTGTTCAAGACCTCTTTATGCCATCTATTAAGGAAGAGAAGGAAGCTTAAGAAATCCTCCCCGCCGAGCAGCTGGTACTTGTAGTACCCTCGCTGGCCGTGGATTGGAGAGAACAATTCATCAAGTACTTAACCACCATTGACGTACCCACTGATAAGACTGAAACTAAACACCTCATCCGTCATAGCAAGCACTACGTGCTGGTAGACAGGAACTTGATGAGGAAAAGCGCCAAGGGATACTGCAGAAATGCATCACTCGAGAGGAGGGTGTAAAATTACTCCTTGAAATCCACTCTGGTTCATGTGGTAATCATGTGGCCTCCAAAAACCTGGTCAGCAAAGCTTTTCGAGCTGGTTTTTATTGGCCTATGTCCATCGCCGACGCAAAAGACCTCATCCGACGTTGTGAAGGATGCCAATTTTTTGCCAAGCAAATACACGTGCCGGCGCAGGAATTGTAGGCCATCCCAGCTTCTTGGCCTTTTGCATGCTGGGCACTAGACATGATTGGCAAGTTCTCCAAGTGGATCAAATACATATACATCACCATTGACAAGTTCTCCAAGTGGATCGAATACAAGCCACTTGTTTCGGCCACTGCAAAGAAGGCAGTCGAGCTCATCGAAGATATCATCCATAGATTCGGTCTCCCGAATAGCATTATCACCGACCTTGAAAGTACATTCACTGGTCACCATTTTTGGGACTTCTGTAAATACTGATGCATCTCCATCAAATACGTCTCTATTGCCCATCCTAGAGCCAGTGGCCAGGTCGAACGGGCGAACGACATGATCCTCGTTGCCCTCAAAAAGTGTCTATACCAGAAAGATGAAAAGCATCTGGGTAGATGGCTCAAAGAGCTCCCAGCTGTGGTCTAGGGACTACACACTCAAGCTAGTCGCAACACCGATGTGTCTCCATATTTTTTGGTCTACGTCTCAGAGGCCATACTTCCCGCAGACATTGCCTTCCGAGCACCTAGGGTGGAACATTATAATGAAGAGCAAGCCGCAGCTATTCAGACAGAGGACGTCGACAGGGTCTTAGAAGAATGCCTGATCACTTGCATCCGAACAGCCAAATACTTGGAAGGCCTGCGAAGATACTACAATCGCAATATCAAAGTTTATTCATTTACGGTCGGCGACCTCATTCTCCATAGAAAGCAGAAAAACAAAGGAATGCACAAGCTCTCGTCCCCTTGGGAAGGGCCCTACATGGTCAAGGAGGTTACCCGACCAGGGTCTTACTGGCTATGTGACATGGAGGGAGTCGATATCCCTAATTCGTGGCACATCGAGCAACTTATACGTTTATATCCTTGAAATGCTCCAGATATGTACTCTTCACTCCATAATGAATGAAGTTTTTGTCACCATAATTTGTCTCCATTATTTCTCCGCTCTAGTTTAATCTCCATTTACGATTACCAGCTCCAAGCTACTCCTTAACAAACTCCAACAATTATACGTGATCTCCATGAATGCTCCCCCCCATTTCTCCATACTAAAACATCTTTAAGATATTCTTCCAACCATCGAGCAGCACACGTTCTGCTCTGTGTTCTTTGGAGAAAACCCTGTATCCAATATCTCCCTATACGTGCTACGGGCTCCAGCGCTCTGCGTTATGGGTGGTCGGTTGTGGTTCCTCGGTCACGTCTATTCCCCCTACACGTGCACGGGCTCTAGCACTCGACGTTATGGGATACGAGCTAGCCAAGGCCAAGAGCCTAGTAACGAACTAACTGCTTCGACGCTACTTATACCACATATAAATGCGTTAGGGTTAACAACACGTCTCTTTTTCATCGAAAGTGCTAGCAAGCCGCACAAACATGTATACGACATCTACTTACAACATTTATACAAATACATATATTTTTGCTTAGGCCCTCATGCATCTAACTCCCTTTCTAGTTGTCCTATACAGGTTCCTCTCCACTTAGGTTATTGAGCTTGGCCCTCACCATCTACCTCATTGAAAAGATCGACGTCGCTGGCCAGCCTCTTCGCCGCGTTCTTCACCTCATCTTTTAGCTGCTCCTGCTTCAACACACCTGTCCCTCTGGCGAATCTGGCCCCTATCGCTTGAAGATTGATGGCAGGGTAATGAGACTAGACCACCGCTAGGGCATGCGTCACGACAGAGACAACGGCATCTCGGTTAAAGCCTTTGAACTTCCCCCACGCCTCCATGCATCTATCAATGACGGCGTCCAGACAGGGCGGCCTATCATTAGTCTAAGGAGCTGCCTCCATATCGATATAGTTGAGCACCAGCCTGACTCCTACCACCATGGCATCAAGTTTTCCCCTCTGGATTTTGGCCTCTAGCTCCAGCACGTCAAACTGCGCCCTGGTTCTTCGACGATATTCTGCAGACACCAAAGGGATTTGTCAAATGAAGAAATCATTCCACCAGTAACTCCGACCATGAACTACTCACCTTCCAGAACCTCGGCCAGTTTCTCTGCTCGCCCAGATGCCATCTCCTTCTCCTCTTGTAGTTGGCCAATGACCTGATGCAACCAGCCGAGCTCTGCATCTTGCTCTACAAATGTAACGGTCGACAGCAACATCAAGACTATTCGGCAATGCAAAAACAAATTCACCGATCTACAATACCTTTCTTCTGTTCGAAGATGCTTTTCAGCTACTCGGAGGTGCGCTCCAACTGCTCGAAGCTGCTTCTCAGTTGCTCAGAGGTGCGCCCTAGCTGCTCGGAGACAATCTTCAACTGCTCGAATAAGGTCCCCTTTTGGTACTCCAGGTCCCTCGCGTTTGATTCAACAAGATCCCTTTCGCGTTGGGCCCTCTAGACGTTCTTCTCCATCAGCTTCATTGCCTCCTTTAGCTTCTCATTCTCCTCGGCGAGGGGCTCCATCCTTTTGATCAACTGCTACTGTTGTACTACAGTTCATGCTATGCCATGCAAAGCACCAAGATTATAAAGGACCATAGTCTCCAACGCCAAAGACAGACACTGCTGACGCAATACTAACATCAATTTGCTTCATAGATATGGAAAGGGTGAACCGTAGCCTCTTCACCTCCCTGGTGGTGTCCTCTTCTTCCACGACCACAACTTCATCACCTTGCTTGCAGAAGATGCGAATAATTTGAGATCATGATCTTTCACGCTCAATCTCCTCGACCTCGTCCTCTATAGCCGGTGGTGCTCTCTGAGGGCTCGGTGGCTGCACAGAGCAACTGACCACGCCATGTGGCATCTCAGGGCACATCGCTTGCTCCTCCGACGCTGCCAGCCTCTGTACCCTAGACTCTGGCATGGTGTCGACAGCTCCCGCCCCCGCCTCTGAAGACTCGGCGGCTCCTGCCGTTGCTCCTGGCGTCTCCACCGAATAGTCCACCGTTGTTGCCAACCGCTCTCCACCTCCAACTCCATCAGCAGCGCTGGTCGACTCCTTCGCAAATCGACGAGTGCTCAGGGACTCTGGGATGGAGTCTGCCCACAATGTCTTCATGCTAGGAACAGCCCCCAGCTCCTCGCCAGTCTGGCCTAAAGGATTTAGATCCTCTGTGCGCCCCGTTCTGCATCAGATTAGTCCATTGATCACCACCACTATAAAGATCAAATGGCAACTGATTTCAAGGCAAAGATACTTACACATCAGCTTCCTGGTAGATGGTTCTAAACCGGCACTACCTCCCCGTGCACCTTGGCACTGCTCTGGGGACAACCTGTGTGTCCTGGGCTGAAGGTCTTGCGGCCCCCACTGTTGGTGTCTTCTCCACCTGCTACTCGGGGACTCCTTCCCCTCCCTTCAATTGCACTTCCACGGGCGTGTTGCGCGATGACGTTTTAGTGCTCAGAGGGGGAGCTACTGGAGCCTCGTCGTCGTTCGACCACTCAGATAACGCCGTACTCTATGTCCGAGCAGTCTGACCGCCACCAAGCGAAATAACGCCTGGCTTGCGGGGAGCTACATCCACCATTCTTCTCTTCTTTCGAGTCGGCTCATCTTTCGCTGCCCTTTTCCCCTAAACCTTCTCTGATACCGGGGAGACTCTCCTTTTGACTAGCACTTTTGCTTCCGGATTTGGACAAGGCACTGATGACACCTTCCTCTGGCTGAGTGGTCGACCTATCGTCCACTGCCTTTGGCCAATTGCTCCTCAGCATGCCCGAGAAGTACGCCACCCATTCCTGCAAATGGATCTTTCTACAAGCGAATCAGTCCACTGCTCGGCGCCGACATAGGATAAAAAGCACCAGGAACAACAATCAAGATTTTTACTTGAGGAGGTGGGTTCGTGCAGTTGAAGGTTTTCGGCTGCCCTGGCACGCTAAATGACACGTTTGGAGCGAATAGTTCAGCAGCCTAGTGTAGCACAGCCTCCTTCATCAGTCTCTCTGTCCTCTCCTGGGTGCCGTCAGTATCTCCCTTGAAGTCAAAGCCCAGATGAGCCCTCTCCTTATAGGGCTGGATGCGGCGCATTATGAAGTTCACCGCCACCACCACTCTGTTCATCTTCATGCCCCTTATTAGCTCGAGGAGCTCCTTCACCTGCTCCATATCAGCACTGGTCAGTTTCTCCGACCAGCTCCTTTGATTCTCTGGAATCTGGTCGATGTTGCATCAGATGGTAGGATGACTTTGCTTCATGTAGACCACCTAGCATTCCACCCCTTCAGCGAGGTATTCAATGGCACAATAATGTATTCGCCCACCATCCCATCGCAGAGCTGTAGACACACACCGCCGACCACTTTGGAACTGCCCCCTCCTTTCTTCTTGGGCCAAAAAAGGTGTCAGAATAGATTGAAATGGAGAAGAATGCCAAGATAGACCTCATAGAAGTGGATAAACATAGAAATGTGTAAAATAGTGTTCAGATAGAGATTACACAAGCTTACTCCCCAATACTCCAACCGATCTCGCAAGAAAGGATGTACCGGAAGTCCTAATCCACGCCAGAAATAATCTTCGAATACAACAAGTTTGTTGGTGTGTGGCATTGAATAGGGCTCACCGTCGGTCGGACACCATTCGGCGGTGACATAGTCAAGAAGAACGCCTGCCCCCACCATCTTGTTGAGCTCCATCTCCCCCATGAGTGATGGTCCACTGCGAGGAAATTTTTGATTTTGAACTTGAGCTCCTTACATCCTTCTAGCAAGCCTTACTTGGGAAGCCCGTGATCGGCCGGACAGTTAAGCTGGTCAGTTATGGTCCACAACTGTTTGGCGACTCATTAGAGTGGTCAGACTATGAGTCTGATTGCTTGGCTTTGTTTACAATTGCTCAGACAAGCTCAAGACGTCATTGCACAGCGGATACAAGGCGCTCGGGGACTAGCTATGGGGGGGTACGACCTCGGATACCCACGGTAGACTACATGGGCTATGCTGCCAAGGGCGGTTCAGTCCACAAGATGAAGGCTTATGGTGCACGGTACTACTCGGTGTGTGCCGCAAGACATCAAGGGAGATATCCTGAAGATGCTATGAGATCTATTAAGATATGTTCGATCCTATGATTCCTGTAATATGTTATTACTTACCGGTTATCTCCTAGATCTAATTGACTTGTAACCCTACCCCTAGCTATATAAGGCGGGTAGGGGACCCCCTCAAAACACACGCAATATCATATGATAGCCAATACAAACCAACAGACCATAGGAGTAGGGTATTACGTCGTGTTGATGGCCCGAACCTGTTTAACTCTTATGTCTCTGTTGCCTTCTTATTCTTGATTACGCGCACCTCTGCCGATCAATCTACCTTTGTGGGATACCCCTCGGAGGACTGCTGAGCATCTTTTGTCGACAGGTAGGTTTATCTATGCATGTAGTTTCAATACAAATCCTGTAACATAAATGTACATCACATATATATATCCAATGATTATTCAAAATAAGGGTTATGCATCAGGGCCTGCCTTGGGCAGGCGGATTGTCAGCTATGTCAGTCATCGATGACTGTGGGGCTTCCTCCTGTATGAGAACCTCCTCCTCATACTCCTCAATCACCTCCTCGTACTCCTGCTCTCCGGCGGTCACGAACTCCACCAACTCGTTCTCTACATGCATGCAATGATGATGCAACACTTAGTATTTTGGCAACAACAACTCTTAGAATAAGAATACACATGCTAAGCTACTAAGCTAGCTCTAATGACTAAGATACTAAGCTAATCATTATCTCTACCAAATAGATCTCAAGCTCACCCTACAAGTGCTTAACTTTTATAAACCAATATCATGCCGTTATTCCTTTTGCCATAATGGGTATTTAGCTACCATATTAAGTAGTCTATTCTAGGGCTACAAAAATTACAATGAGCACATAATAATACAACGAAGCTACTATAAAAAATTTAGGGTTTTTGCTATCACCAATCTACCACAAAAATTCCTACAATTATTAATCGAAATAATACTAAGCATCTCAACTATTTTAATACTCCTTAGCAACCACATAGATATGTATGAACTAACTATACTAATAGGTAGACAATGTTTTTGGGAACCTAACAAAATTAGTTTTACGATTTTTGGATATCTACATTATTTTATATTAATTACCAAAGTTCAGCTTAGAATTAAAATGAAAAGCTATTTCTATTTTCCACAAAAAAATAAACTGATTTCGGCCCAACGCGACCCACGCGGGGCGTGGCCTGAGGCCAGGAGCCCGCGCGTGCTGGCACTCTTGCAAAAATGCCCTCGCATTATCAGACAATAGCACGAACACTACACGTACTATTTCTATAGACAGTGACTTTGCAATGAAGCCCTCATATCTTTTCACCTAACACCGGAGAGGTCCCTGAGACGCCCCACGCTCACCGGCACAGCGGACGGTGGCACTAGGCAGTACGCCAGCACCTCAAGGCTCACACCAACCCAACTAATGAGCCGAACCCCATCTACGACCCTAACGCCTACCCTAAGTGGCGATACGGAGCAACGGGGCACACTAGAGCGAGCTTCCACCGTGCGCGGTCACCCACAATGGCACCGCGGTCATCCCGGTGAGCTACAACGCTAACAGGATGGTAGAGATAGGGAATAAGCACTAGGGGCACACTGTGAACCCGGCCGAAGTGGTGGTTCGGCTGGCGACTACCTAAGCAGGGCTGGCTATGTGCACGCGACGAGCACGGCGACGAGCCACGACGAACATGGCCACGTCAGCGGCGGTGGGGAGGTGGTAGCACTCCCACTGGCGTGCGCACGGTGGAGAGGGAGCAAGGCGATCTAGTGGTGTAGAGGAATTTGTGTGGCTGAAGTGGTGGAGGCTAGCCATGGCGCGGGCTGTGACGGGTCTTAACGGCGCGGTGGCGGGGCGAAGCTCCAAAATTGAGGCTCGGTTGAGCCACAATCAAAGCGGGGTGGGGCGGCTAGAGAGGGGACATGAGGGCAGAGGCGTAGACAAGAGGGATTGATGAGAGGTAACCCCTCACAGCTGCGGCGCCGGCGCTATTCGACGGCGATGGGGAGACAGAGAACAGAGAGAGAGAGCGAGGGAGCAGTGGGGAAGGGGTAGCCAGTGACTCGGCAAGGGCATGCCTTGGCAGGACGCAGTTAGTGTGACTGGCATAGCCTGCGCCTAGGCACTAGCCGACAAACACGCACGCTCGCGACTGGCGTGGTCAGCGCGCCGCAGTGCCATCAATGGCAAGATGACGGCGACCCGGCCACGTGCGCGTAGCGTCAAGGTGGGCCAGCGGTGCAGCGCAGCTGTAGGCGCGCAGCATGGTGATGCGATGGTGGTGGCAACCGCATCATCGTGACGCGGGCGTGAAGGTAGCAGCAGCACCAGCGGCAGCCACGGTGGCAGGGGCAGTGGGGCGTAGAGCAGACCGACGGCCTAGCGGTGTGGCCAGAGCGTCCAAGCCGTGGTAGGGCCACAGTGTCCACGGCCAGCCGGTGCGCGGCCACGTGCGCAAGGCACAACCGCAGGGCAACACGGGTCAGCCACACATGGTGACCACGCGCACGGCGCCAGACAACACAAAGTTGTGATGTGCATGAATTTTAAAGCGCTGATCACGACCAAACCGTTACTCCTAAACCTAAACCGGCTTCACTACACTCAATATGGCATATGGAACTACTAAATCTAATCATAGCACTACACCACTCCTCAACCCAATCTCTCCAAATAAATTGCTAAACATAGCAGCATCTAGCTATCCACCAGCTTAGAAATTTTCTAACTGTTTGAGCTAATCTTAATTTTAGGTTACATTTCTAAGTTACTGAAAATATTACTTAGCAATATTCTTTTTCAATACCAAATATTTCATTGTCATCTACAAAGTTCACATTTTAAACTTCATTTAAGTGTCACATACATGTTCTATAGCATTTTTGCTTAATAAAAATTGGTTTTAAACCCTACTTGGTATACCTGAACTATCGAATCAACTTTAGTTTAGCATTTTTATTGATCATTTTGAGTTATAGAAATTGATCTACAGACTTCATCACATGCATTAACACACAAGTATGATGCTCATGACATGTTTTAGTAGATGATTAGCGGGGTAACACCGAGGGTGTTACGGCGTCTATCCTACGGTGTTTTAGTATCATACGGTTGTTGCTACAATTACATGTCTACATTCGGCAGCCATGGAAATGAAACAACACCGCCAAGCCGCCACAAAATGGCGGTGATGATAAAGTATCTATGCCGGCTGCTATGACGCACCGGCGGTCATATTTAACAGCTATAAAATAGCGCTCATGCGGGAGGGGAAATGCCTCCCGCATAATTTCCTTTCCCAGCCCTCCCCTTAGCCAAAATGCTCTCCTTAGGTTTGAGATGCTCCCATCCCCGCTCGCCCTTGAGCTTCCCCTGACTCCACGGGGCATCGACCTCAGCTCTTGCTAGGGGTCCTCCCATCCGCCGGCGCAAGGGCCTCTAGCGAATGGTGCTGTGAGCGCGAGGGATGGCGGAGAGTGGGCTGGGTTGAGGGGCACCTCGACAACGAGCTTTGGATAGAAGCATCTGGAACCTAAGGGCACAGGGCATCGACCTCTTTTCTCTCTAGGGTCCTTCCATCTGCCGATGGAAGGGACTCCGGTGAACGGTGCCGTGAGCACGAGGGATGGCGGAGACCGGGCGGGTTGGAGGGGTAGCTCGACAGCGAGCGGTGGACAGGAGCATCTGGAACCTGAGACTATAGGGCGTCGACCTCACCTCTCGCTGGGGGTCCTCCCATCTGTCGGCACAACCTCATGGCGGTTGCGTCCGGCTACCCGCCCGCCATCCCGCACAGTACCTCTGAGGTAATCAAAATTAATTAGCTTCAGAATTATGGATTTTATTTTAATTTCCCTTTTGAATGATGTGGATGTTCTTGAATTGTTGTTAACACATTTCCTATAGTTCAGGTGCCTGAGTCCTTCCATAGAAAAAATCGTAATTTGTTTATTGTGATTTGTGCTAATAGATTTGGACCATTGGATGGAGATCTGATGGTTGTTAGCTGTCGCCTGAACAAATGCTAAATTTCAGGCACCTGAAAGATAACATATCCCCCAAATTTTGGGTTAAAAACTTCATGACACGCAGGTGGTGTATTCTAAAATTGTATATATGGTCCGTTGCAGTACTTAGCTTTTTCGTCGATAGAGAGAGTTCATACATGGAATATGTTGACACCGTGCACATTATTTTTTTGTTAGGACTTATTCTACCAAATTAGGGGATGACGTACACTATGAATGAAGTAGCAGCGGCTGATGGGTTTACTGGAATCATCACACTCAACCTAGAGTCAAACGACAAGGATGGTAATCCATGTGCATATCCGTAGCAGTTGTTTCTGGGAACAATCTTATAGCCTGAGTTTTGTGTAGGCGTCCATGGTTAGTGAACACAATGTTGGACAACCCGTGGAGACAATTGGTGTCATGGATAGAGTAGAAGTTGTTTCGATTTTACAAAAAGTTTGCCCTTGGCAGGCATATCAGGTGGTGGATCGACCTTTTTAGTTTTGTTAGTATATATAAATATATTTATGTGAACACTGAGGTGAATGTGTCTAACTATACATTTAATTGTTTTGTAGGTTCAACGTACTCAAATGCAGGTTGAGATGGGGTTCTTAAACCCGGCCAGTGATCGCTGTTTTTGATGAATTGACAAAGGGCTTGTTGTTTAACAAGTCAGATATCCTCCATACTTGTACCAATGCCATGTAAGTTTGTTGGAAATGCCTCATTTTGTAGTACACATTACATGTTGAGTGGTTTAGCTCAATTATTTTCCATGGGGACATTGTGAATGCAGGAACCATTATTTATGTCCATTTTGACATCATCTTACAGGAATGCACTCTCATTGTTTTTTGGCTGACCAATTTAGAGATATCTGGGTTGCAAGCTCTGGGCGGTTTCATTATGGAGTGATTTCATGAATGGGATGAATCTAATGCGCATGCAGCCTCATCCATGATCTCTCCTCCAGCTCAGAGGTTGGCCCCTGAAGCCCTTCATTCAATTGACAACCTAGCTGTCTAGCCATAATTTTAAGGAAAACAGGAGGGGTTGCCCCCTACTGGACATTATTAAAATTTAATAACGATGTTTGCCAAGTACATCCTTCAGGAAATAAAGAAAATAAGCAAAATTACACATAGTTGTCTAGCCATAATTGTAACTATAACTAGAGATCACTCTTAGATCTGAGTTTAAGTCGAGCTAGCTCTTGTTTGAAAACTAATTTGCAAGTTTGCAAAGAGTGATGTTCATTTATGAAGATGTCTTAACTGTGTTTCACCTTTTTTCTTGTGTTGCAGACAGTGGGGCTGACCATTTTGGAGATATCTGGGCTGCAAGAAGATCTTGGCGGTTTCATTATGGAGACCATGACCTTATCTAATCAAGGTGCTAGTTTCTGACCTTGGAATGTCAGTTTCATTTTGGACGTCTGTTTGTGTTATGAAAACTATATATTCGCTGTGGTTGGATTTGGACATTATGTCACTGTGGTCGAAAACTCTGTATGTTGTTGTCATTTTGTATGAATATTTGCCTCCGTCGTGTTCCAAAATATATATGTTGCTGGCGATGCGTAAGCCATGAAATTTTTGTATTATTGTTGGTGCTATAATGTATTCTAAACAATAATGACGCACAGTGGTAACACCGGTGGTAATGGACAAAACATTACTACTGAAACAAAAACAACGGTGGCAGTGACGTTGCCCCTCATTACCGCCGAAGGGAACACCGACCACATGTGCTGGTGCCAACATCACCGCCGGATGGTAGACCAGTCCGGCGTTGATGTTCTCGTCATCACTGTCGGATGGTACGCCATTCCAGCATTGATGCTCTCTTCATCATAGTCGGATGGTACACCAGAACGGCGTCGATAGGTCCATCGTCACCGCCGATTGGTACACTTACCCGATGATGATAGGTGGATCATCACCGCCCGATGGTGCGCTGGCTCGGCGTCATTGTACGCATCATCACCGTCGGACGGTATGCCAGTCCTACATTGATGGAAGCATCAACATCACCGGATGGTATGCCAGACCGACGTCGATGAACGCATCATCACCACCGGACGGTACGCCGAACCGATGTCGATTCTTGCATCATCACCACCGGATAATACGCCAGGCCGGCGTCGATGGACGCATCATCACCGCCGGATGGTACGCCGAACCGACGTTGAAGGACACATCATCATTACCGGATGGTACGCCAGGCTAGCGGTGGTAAGATACCATCACCACCGTATGGTACGCCAGACCGACGGTGGTAAAATACTGTCACCGCCGGCTCTCTACCGGCAGAGATAATGGTCGTTGATCACAGCCAACATACACCAACGGGGCCCAAAACCGTCAATAATGGGGGTTTTGGAGCCGGCGGTGATTAGCTTTCGGTAGTAGTGCATTCTCATCTTGGGAACCCTTGGTTTCATCAAATTCAATATCATGAACTTCCTCAAGAGTACCACTTTCCAAATTCAAAACTCTATATGCCTTGCTAGTGGTTGAATATCCAAGTAAGAATCCTTCATCACACTTCTTGTCAAACTTTCCCAATCTAGTGCCTTTCTTCAAGATATAGCATTTGCAACCAAAGACCCAAAAATATGCAATGTTAGGCTTTCTACCATTCAAGAGCTCATATGGTGTCTTCTCTTTCAATGGGTGACAATACAAGTGGTTGCTACAATAGCAAGCCGTGTTGATAGCTTTGGCCCAAAAGGATTGGCTCACATTGTACTCACTCAACATTGATCTTGCCATGTCAATAAGTGTTCTATTTTTCCTCTCAACAAGGCCATTTGATTGTGGAGTGTACTTGGCCGAGAATTGATGTCTAATTCCAAAATCATCAAACAACTCATTAATTCTGGTGTTCTTGAACTCACTACCATTATCACTTCTAACTCTCTTGATGGTTGTTTCAAATTCATTGTGTATGCCCTTGACAAATGATTTGAATGTTGCAAACACATCACTCTTGTCCACTAGAAAGAATGCCCAAGTGTATCTAGTATAGTCATCCACTATCATAAAGCCATATTTGTTTTCACCGATGCTAGAGTATTGTGTTGGCCCAAACAAGTCCATGTGCAACAACTCAAATGCCTTGCTAGTGCTCATTATGCTTTTCTTAGGATGGGTGTTTCCAACTTGTTTGGCGGCTTGACAAGAGCTACAAAGTTTATCCTTTTCAAACACAACATCTTTCAAGCCTCTAACCAAGTCATGCTTAATCAATCTATTCAATTGTTTTATTCCAACATGACCAAGCCTTCTATGCCATAACCAACCCATACTAGACTTTCTTAACAAGCATGTTGACAATTGAGCTTCACTAGCATTAAAATCAACCAAGTATAGATTCTCATATCTAAAGCCTTTGAAGACCAAATTAGAGCCATCTACACTTATGATCTCTACATCATCTACCCCAAATATGCATTTGAATCCAAGATCACATAATGGAGCCACGGATAGCAAATTGAAGTTCAAGCTCTCTACTAGCAACACATTGGATATGCTCAAGTCATTGGATATTGCAATCTTACCAAGCCCTTTGACCTTGCCTTTGCCATTGTCACCAAATGTGATACTATCATAACCATTGCTATCATTGGTGTTGATTGAGTTGTATATTGTTGCATCACTGGTCATGTGTTGAGTGTACCCACTATCAAGAACCCAATGTCTTCCTCCAGCTTTGTAATTGACCTACAAAAGAAGATCAATTCCTTTTAGGTACCTAAACTTGCTTAGGTCCTTGAAGGTTAGTTACTAAGAACTTTGGCACCCAAATGACTTTCTTCTTTGAGCCCATAATTGGTGTACCAACAAACTTAGCCTTCACACTATTGGCACCCTTAGTAAGCAAATAACAAGAATCAAACTTAATTGAGGATATATTTGGTTGCTTGTTCTTGTTCTTGCAATATTGCTCTACATGCCCAACTTGCTTGCATCTATTGCAAAACTGACCATTGTTCTTCACAAAACTAGTCTTGTGAGGAGCAAAGGCTACCTTGCCTTTCTTGGGGGTAATAGCCCCATCCCTCTTTGTTGAGAGAAAATCTTTGGCTACCCAAGCACTTTAGCAAGCGGACCTCGCTACCATAGGTATTGCCTAAGTCATGAGTTCATTGACCTCCTTCTTCAAGGTCTCATTTTCAATCATAAGTGAGGCATCACAAGTGAAACCATCACTCATAGGTGAGGTGGAAGTGGATGATGAGCTACATGAACAGTTAGCTGGAGCAACAACAATAGGCTTATAGAATGATTCATCAATTATGTCACATGTTAAGCCTTTGTCACATGTTACAACATGCTCCTTCTCGTTTTGCTCATTAAGTAGAGAAGAATGAGCTTTTTCAAGCTTCTTGTGAGCCTTGCCAAGCTCCTCATGATCTTACTTTGGACTCTCATGAGATGCATTGAGCTCATCAAAGGCTTGTTTAAGGGCTTCTAATTCCATACGCAAGTCTTTGCATTCCCTTCTTTTAATATCAAAATGTTCTTTAGCATCTTCCAACATGTCAATTAGTTTATTTTTAGTTGGTTCATCATCATCACTTTCACTTTCATTATCATGTTCCTCATCACATCCATCATCACAAGTTTGTACCTTAGTGGCCTTAGCCATGAAGCAAGTCGACGGAGTGTCGAAGAGAGAAGGCTTCTCATGTATGGCCATGCTTGCAAGAGCCTTCTTCTTGGTGGTCTTGTCACCATCACTATTATCATCATCACTTGAGGCAGCATCACTATCCCAAGTGACCACATATGAACCACAGAAAGGTCCTAGTGGCTAGAGGGGGGGTGAATAGCCTAATAAATTTCTACAACAACACTTAACAAAATAGTTAGACAATTATGAGGCGAAGCAAGAGTTGCGCTAGCCTACTCAAGATGCAAGCCACCTACCACAATTCTAGCTTAGATAATATCTATTCACACAAAAGCTATGTGGCACAACCTCCTAAATTATAGGGCCCACATGCACCTGTCACTGTCCAATGACCTCTGACGACTATGCATATGTTCCTAATAACTTAAGAAGACTGTTGGGTGTCCTCAGAGAACCTCGAATCATCCATGATTTCCGAGTAGGATCTCATTACAGAGTCATTGCAGTATTACAATAGTTTCTTCGAATATATATACCTCAGATTAATATAGCGGAAGTCTTACAATAACTTAGTTTATAAAACATTTATTTCAAATCTTACAAACTAAGTTCGATAAATATTACAACTGTAGCATTGGAGTGGCATTATTAACATAAAACAAAACACACAATTAAACTGCCCTGCCCAAGGGCCACACATTTACTTGTCATCATCGGATCGAACAACCGTCATGCAGCACGGTCCAAAACAGACCTGCTCATGAGGCTCACCTGCAACAAGGGTCAACGAACCCTGAGTACAAAAGTACTCAACAAGACTTAACCGAAATAAAAACTGATAAGACTTAGGAATGCAGGCTCAGGGATTCAAGGTAGGGCTTTAGCAATAATCAAAGTTCTTTTGCGTAAAAGCTCTCTAACAAGATTCTTTATATCAACATTTTTATCTTCAAAAATATCATATACAAAGCTGACATGATCCGTATTAAGATCATGAAACTTTATATCCAACACTTTTTCAAACCTTACTCAAGTTCCATTTGTTTACTACGATGATGAACAGAGAGTTGAGTCTCCATAACCGAGGAGCAACGACGATTCGAACCGATTATAACCTAGTTGGCGATTCCAGACCATACGACATATGTAGGTCCCTGACCTACATATACCAACCTACCCTCAGATCCTCTAAAACAAGAATGGGTCCGCGCCACCCGAGAATACAGTACTCCACCAATCCAGCCCATTGCCACGTGGGTACACGCTATTCCCGCCATCTCTCCACTCCTAGTGCGCGAGTGACCATTCTCGTATTAGAATAGCCAAGTTAAGACTTACCGGAGTATGTGGTTAGTACTATAAAGTCTCATCTCATGCAATTTAACAACGGACGGTTCTTAATCGACATAGGCGGAAAGAACCCGCTCACAAGACATCCATGTCTTGTGGCTCTCACACACCGAGTCCGCCCAGTCTAGATTTATTACTCCACATGCTCATATCTCATGATAACATGAATAACCGACCGTAACCAAAAATTCATTTAAATCTCGTAGGTGACAGGTAATCACCCGACTTTTATCTGTCTAAGCATGACTAAGCATAACTAGGCATTTACGAATTAAAACGGGTAATAAGGTAGATATGGAAAAACAAGGTTGGTAATGCATCAATTAGATTTCCACTTGACTCCTAATCACTTAATGCAGTATATAAAAGCAAAAGCGATAAAAATTTGTAAAACACAAGGTAGGTTTAAATGCATCCGGGGCTTGCCTTGGTTGTCGGAAAAGTCTAGTTCCGAAGTCGTTCCACAAATATCAAACCCGACCTCAACAGACAGATTAACTTCTTCAACCACTTGATTGACTACCACGTGCTCACTCTCGTTCACTACACGAAGTAACAATGCCATGTTTAATATGATGCGAGATATAAAACATGATGCTTGATAATGGATGCAAAAATTATTAACTTGAATACAACTTTCCTTCGCGATACAGTTACAAGTTAAAATTAACTAAACCTTTTTCATAAACACAAATACTTACTTTAAGTACCAAGAGTTATTTTATACTAATGACCCAAGGTCATCACTCAATCCAAAATTCAAACAAAACCTAAGTCATTAAAGGTTACTATTTGCTTTTATGAATTAATTATTTAATTAAAAATTGTGAAATAAATCAACTTGTTCCAATTGAGCTCAAAATTTTTATAAAGGTTCATCCCATGATAACTAAGTGGCAAAACAATTTTCATAATTTTTGGATAATTATTTAAACCTAGAAAAATCATGGAAACTCATTTATTAATTAATTGAGCAATTTTTATCACATTCAAAAAGTACTGGAAATCAACAATTCATATTTTTCCTAAAAATTTTATATTACAGAGAGGTCACACAAAAATTTTCATAATTTTTGGATCTCTAATTAATTCTACACAAAAATAACAAAAACTTACACTATTCATCCATTTCTGAAAAATAGAAAATCCATTTTCAAAACAAACCGCCACTGACAGGGTGACCCCACCCGTCAGTCCTCGCTGACCACGGTGATGAGCCCTCTAACCGGCGATTTCTCGCCACCGGTGAGATCAACGGTGACAGCGAAGGCACCAACGTGATCACCACGACGAGGCGCACCTAAAGGTAGCACTAATTGCACCAATCATTACACAACCCGAGCTCGACGCCGGCCATGGCAGACACGGCCGAGCGGCTGCGCTACATCGGTGAAACAAAGCCGGTAGAGGTTAAACAAATGGCCCAGGAAGACTCAGGAGCTCACCCCGAACACGCTGGAGTCGATGGCCAAACCGGAGGAGCAACGGAGAAGTGGGTCGACGATCACACCAGCCACGACGGAGCAAGCGGTCGTTGATGGCGGTGTTCCGGTGGCTGCGGTGGACAAAATGATCAAGCAACAAGGCACAAAGCATCACGATGACAAGGTGAAGCTGGAACAACACTTCGCAAGGACAGAGGCTAACCGTAGAGCTCTGGCCACGATGAAACGGGATCACCGGTGACGCTGCCGGCCGCGAGGAAGAAAGGCAACGAGCGGCGCTTCTCGGCGAAATCAGGCACCTAGGCTCGGTGAACTGGGTTCGCAAGGAGTAGGCGGAGCTGGGACAGGCTTTGCCGAGGCGGTAAAGGTGCTACGGTGACGGCGCAACTCGACAGAGCAGTGGCGGTGGTGACGGGAAAAACAGAGGAGGAGAAAGAGGAGAACGGCGACGGCGTCTTGGCCTTAAAGCGTGGCTCAGAAGCAAGGAGAAGCCACGCAGGAGCCTTCTCCACACCAGCGCGGAGCCAAACGTGGCCACGATGGCGACTGGAACACGATAGAAGCTCACCGTCGGTGAGGTGGCGTCCGCGGTTACTGTTCACCATATTTACATAATTGCCCTTCGCCAATTTTCTCAAATTACTCCCAAAATTGCATGGTAACTCAAAAATCTCCAAATATAAAAGTTGTTCCAAATTCAAAGTTCTACAACTTTGCTTTTATAACCATACCCAAATTCGGTTTACATTTTGGATTGAAAGTTTAAATTCAAAAGGGGACACTTTGAGAATTTATGCCTTTTCAAATTACTTCAAATTTTATAAAACAACTTTGAAAACTCCAAAAACCAACTTTGTACATCTTGACAAGTTCTACACTTTTGCTTTTAGGCTCAACCCCAAAATTTTCTTAGATTTTGAAATGGGGTTTTTCCAGGGTAAATTTAAATGCTGAAATTAGGGTTTTCGGAAATTCAAATTAATACAAAGATTTCGAACCTGATTCAAACCATACAAGTCAACACATATAACCATAAATGTAAACTTTTTTTAGTGAATGCATATCAAAGTTTTCACTAAGACCAAATGATTTGCAATGCATATGATGACATGACATGTTTTATGGTTTAAAACACCAGGGGTGTTACAACCTTTCCCCCTAAAAGAAATCTCGTCCCGAGATTTAAAGTCCAAGGGTAAGTAATGGAAAAGGAAATGTGTCAAACAACAACATTCCAAAACTGGCCATAAAATAGCTAAGGTCCCTTTTACAAAACATGATTGTAACGACATAGCACAACTAACTTTATTCTATATTGACGCAAGAAACTCCGAAAACTGTTCTAGCAAGAAATCTTTGGATTCCCAAGTAGCTTTTTCTTCTGAATGTTGATTCCATTGTATTTTATAGAACTTGATTGTTCTCCTTCGTGTGACACGGTCTTTTCGATCCAGAACTCGGATATGATATTCAGAATAGGTCAAATTAGGTTCAAGTTCAACTCCTTCAACCTCAACATTCTGATCAGGCACTCGAAGACATTTCTTTAATTGAGAAACATAGAACACATCGTGCACAGCTGAAAGATGTTCTGGTAACTTCAAGCGATATGCCACCTTTCCACACCTCTCCAAAATTTGAAATGGTCCAATATAACGAGGTGCCAACTTGCCTTTAACACCAAAATGGGTAATTCCCTTCATTGGCGATACCTTCAGATATACATAATCTCCCTTGTTAAACACCAATGGTCTACGTCGTTTGTCTGCATAACTCTTTTGTCGAGACTGAGCTATCTTTAAATTACTTTGTATCTGCCTAACCTTCTCTTCTGTTTCTTTCACAAGGTCAACTCCAAAGAACCATCTTTCCCCGGGTTCAGACCAATTTAGCGATGTTCTGCATCTACGACCATAGAGTGCTTCAAACGGAGCCATCCTAATACTCTCTTGATAACTATTATTGTATGAGAACTCAGCCAAAGGCAAACATTCATCCCACTTATTGGAATAGTTAAGGACACAACACCTTAACATATCTTGAAGTACTTGATTTACTCTTTCAGTCTGACCATCAGTCTGTGGATGATAAGCTATACTATATAGGAGTTTGGTACCCAACGAAGCATGCAATTGTTTCCAAAAGCTGGAGACAAACTGTGTACCCCTATCGGACACAATGGTCTTTGGTACTCCATGTAGGCTCATGATTCTTGCTAAATACATCTTGGCATATCGTATAGTGGGATATATACTCTTGACTGGAAGAAAATGTGCTGACTTAGTCGATCTACAATAACCCATATTGAGTCAAAACCGTTTGATGTCTTGGGTAGACCAACAATAAAGTCCATACTAATGTCCTCCCACTTCCAAGCTAGAATAGGTAATTGCTGTAACTCTCCAGCGGACCTCAAATGTATAGCTTTCACTTTTTGACAAGTATCACACTTGGCTATATACTGAGCAATCTCTATCTTCATTTTGGTCCACCAAAATCTCTGTTTCAAGTCATGGTACATCTTATTACTTCTCGGATGAATAGATAACCTAGTAGCATGTGCCTATTCAAGAATCGACTGTCACAACTCAAGAACTTTTGGTACCACTAAGCGATTCTTGAACCATAACACACCTTCATCATCTATTTTGAAGCATTCTGCTTTTCCATTCCTGACTCTTTCTTTGATATGGGCTATACCCTTGTTTTCTTTTTGAGCAGCAATAATCTGGTCTCGAATAGTGACTTCAACAGTTATATTGGTCAAACTACCCTGTTGAATTACCTCTATACTCAACTTTTCCATCTCTTGGCATAAAGTCAAACCCATTGTTTTTTACGGTCAGGCAATTGCAATAACTTTTACGACTGAGTGCATCTGCAACTACATTTGCTTTTCCAGGTTGATAATGCACCTCCAAGTCATAATCTTTAATCAATTCCAACCATCTTCTTTGTCGCATGTTCAATTCTGATTGAGTAAAGATATACTTTAAACTCTTGTGATCTGTATAAATATGGCAAACATTACCAAGCAGGTAATGCCGCCAAATCTTCAAAGCATGGACAACTGCTGCTAACTCTAGATCATGAGTTGGATAGTGTTCTTCATGTCGCTTAAGTTGTCTGGAAGCATAGGCGATGACTCTACCTTCTTGCATCAACACACACCCAATTCCAATACCAGAAGCATCACAATAAACGTCGAATGACTTCTCGATATCTGGCTGTGCTAACACTGGTGCAGTGGTTAATAATCTCTTCAAAGTCTAGAAAGCTTCTTCACATTCAGGTGACCAGACAAACTTAGTTTGGTTCTTCAACAATCCAGTAATGGACTTGGATATTCTAGAGAAATCTAGGATAAACCGACGATAATAACCTGCCATTCCCAAAAAACTTCGGACCTCATGGACAATAGTTGGTGGCTTCCAATCTAGTATATCCTTAACTTTGCTTGGATCTACAGCAACTCCTTTAGCTGACAAGACATGTCCTAAAAACTGTACTTCCTTTAGCCAGAAGTCACACTTACTAAACTTGGCATATAACTGATGTTCTCTTAGATGTGTTAGGACTATTCTGAGATGTTCAGCATGTTCTTTCATGTTCTTGGAATATATTAAGATGTCATCAATAAACACCACTACAAACTTGTCTAGCTCAGGCATGAATACTGAATTCATCAGATACATAAAATGAGCTGGGGCATTCGTCAAACCAAAAGACATTATCAGGTATTCATATAATCCATATCTGGTGGTAAATGCCATTTTGGGAATATCTTCAGGCTTAATCTTGATTTGGTGATAACCTGACCTCAAATCAATCTTGGAGAAAACTTTGGCTCCAGTTAGTTAATCAAAAAGTAAATCTATCCGAGGTAAGGGATATTTATTCTTAATAGTCACTTCATTCAATGGACGATAGTCAACACATAACCTCAGGGTCTCATCTTTCTTTTTCACAAAAATTGCAGGACATCCCCAAGGTGATGAACTAGGTTGGATAAACCCCTTATCAATCAACTCATGCAACTAAGTCTTCAACTTGGCTAATTCCTTGGGTGGCATCCTATAAGCTCGCCTAGAGATCGGAGCTGTTCCAGGTTTTAGATCTATTCCAAACTGGACATCCCTATCAGGTGGTAGACCGGGTAAATCTTCAGGAAAAACATCTGGGAATTCACAAACTACAGGGATATCTTTAATCTCCTTAATGGAAGTTGCACAGACCTTCTCCATGGATCTCTTTAAGATCGGAAGCTGGATAAGAAGTTGAGAACTACTATCTAGCAAATTCAACCTTATTGTCCTATTCAAAGTATCTACAACAGCCTTATGCTGATACATCCAATTCATTCCCAAGATTACATCTATATCCTGATCCTTTAGGATAATCATGGTAGTGGGAAAATATGCCCACCCAGGTTTATGGGTACCTGGTACACCATTTCCTTAGTACACAGACGTCCCCCGGGCGACTGTATATAGAAAATTTCCTTTGTTGCCCTAATCGGAATTTCATGCTTTATGACAAAGGTTCAATTGATGAATGTATGAGATGCACCAGAATAAAAAAGCATAACTACAGGATGATCGGCGACAGGAAACATACCCAACATCACGAGTTCCCCTTCTGGAATCTCCCCAGTTTGAAGATAGAAAACTCGCCCCATCTTCTTTTCATCTTTGCCCTTCGGAGCACTTTGGTGGTTGTTCTTATCCTGAGCTTGACCCTGTTGTTGATTTCCAGGGGTCTTCTGATAATTTGGATTACACTGCTTAGGATATGGACATTCCCTAGAGAAATGACCGGACTTCCCACAATTGAAACATGGGTACTTGTGGCCCTGGGGTGTTGAAGCACGAACACCAGAAACATTTGTCTGTTGCGGGTTCTGGTAGGTTGTGGCAGGACGGACATTTGATTGTTGCCTGGCTTGGAACTGTGGTGGACGATAAGGAGGACGATAATGATTTACTGGATGATAAATTATCTTTTGCCTCTTTTGATTTCCACCAAAAGATCCAGACGGCACACTCTTTTTCTTCTTGATCTCCTTATGCTACCGATATTTTTCCTCTGAAGCAATAGCAATGTTCACTGCCGCGTGATAAGTGACATTGGTATAGGTAGTCATCATGGTCTACAGTTTGGTATTAAGGCCCCGCATAAACCACCTCTTCTTCTTGGCATCTCTGTTAACCTGCTCAGATGCATACTGTGACAGGTGATTGAATTTACCCACATACTGCATAACCGTTTGATCCCCTTGCTTCAAAGCAAGGAACTCATCCAAGTTCATAGCCATAACTCTCTCTGGGATATAATGGGCTCGGAAAGCAGTACGAAACTCTGCCCAAGTTAACTGAACACCTACTGGTTGCATAGCCACAAGGTTTGCCCACCAAGCACCTGCTGCACCCCTAAGCTGTTGGGCAGCAAAAATAGGCTTCTGATACTCCGTGCATGGAATGAGATCAAACTTCTGCTCCATTGTACGAAGCCAATCATCAGCTTCCAGTGGTTCATCGGCCTTGATAAACACCGGTGGTCTTGTATCTATGAAATCAACATACGTAGCTTCATGCATGGGATGATTGCGACCAGGATTCCCTTGCATCATATTCTGATTGCTTTGAGCTATCTCTCAAAGCAACCGAGCATTATCAATAGTCACATTGACAAGTGCGGCGATAGCATCAGCCAAATTGGGAGGAACTGGTGGGGGATTAGGAATACCCTCCTCTTCTTGCGAAGAACCAGGTAGAGTTGAACCTCGAGTACGACGCATCTGTTCATAACAAACCAAACTTTACTCACAAGCCTTTATTGAATTATTAAAAGAACTTACTCCAAACACATTACATAGGGTCCACTTATTTATACACAAGACCGCATCTAAACAAGACTACTCAACTTGACTAGAACTCACTATTTTACAACTCTAATCTTCTCCGTGACCACATCAAACCTCGTGATCGGTATCCATTTCGGAAACATTTCTGCCTTCATTATCACTTTCATTAATCATTACTAATTCTTCTGGATCTTCTTCTTCTTCTTCCAGTTCACTATCATCTGCAAGGATGACACCCGAGTCCATTGCACCAGCTTGAGGTTCATGATTTGGATCCAGGAGATTGTTCAGCCTATGGACTTCTTCATGTAGATTGGTAGAATGTTCTTCTAAGTCTTCTACATAGAATTCTAGCTCATGAGCTCTAGCTCTAGCTACATCTTCTCTATGCCAAGCCTCATTTCTCCCTTCCACCATATGAACTAACATACGCTCGCAGTTCTTATGAACGGTGGTGAGACGCCTTAATTTATCCTGTAACTTGCCCACATGGATGGCATCCAAGGCCCTATCTCTAGTAGCCTGTGCTAACTCTACTGTAAGCCTCTGTACCTCAGCCTGGGGATCAGGCCTATAGCTACTACTGCTAGCACCGCCGCTCCTAGGGGCAAGCTGGTGACGAGGAACTCCTTTGGGTCCAATGGACTTACAGGGTGTTACCTTGGTACGAGCCATACTGTAGGAAGCAAGATTAATCCAGTTAAGACAATCTGATCAAAGTCTAAAGAGCAGCCAGGATGGATTACATTACTCAACCCAGACTCACTACTCAACCCAGACTCAGAGGGAAAGTACGTAACCAGTGGATTAATCATGATGCATGAATCGTCCATACGAACATAAACATCAAAGCTCCTATTATAAACAAACAAAAGTTTTTGTTTTTATTATATAGGGCATAATAAGATTACTACTCCACCACATAAAGCCTTTTAATCAAAATAAGGAATAGCGAGAATGAATTAAGATAAGTCAGAAGCAATTTGGACCAAAATAACAATTTAAATTTATTTGTCCAAAACATTTTGAAATTTTTGTCAAACAATACTACAAAAACTTTGTAACGATCGCTCTGATACCATTCTGTGGCAGAACCTCCTAAATTATAGGGCCCACATGCACCTGTCACTGTCCAATGACCTCTGACGACTATGCATATGTTCCTAATAACTTAAGAAGACTGTTGGGTGTCCTCGGAGAACCCCGAATCATCCATGATTTCCGAGCAGGATCTCATTATAGAGTCATTGCAGTATTACAACAGTTTATTCGAATATATATACCTCAGAGTAATATAGCGGAAGTCTTACAATAACTTAGTTTATAAAACATTTATTTCAAATCTTACAAACTAAGTTCGATAAATATTACAACTGTAGCAGTGGAGTGGCATTATTAACATAATACAAAACACACAATTAAACTGCCCTGCCCAAGGGCCACACATTTACTTGTCATCATCGGATCGAACAACCGTCATGCAGCACGGTCCAAAACAGACCTGCTCATGAGACTCACCTGCAACAAGGGTCAACGAACCCTGAGTACAAAAGTACTCAACAAGACTTAACCGAAATAAAAACTGATAAGACTTAGGAATGCAGGCTCAGGGATTCAAGGTAGGGCTTTAGCAATAATCAAAGTTCTTTTGCGTAAAAGCTCTCTAACAAGATTCTTTATATCAACATTTTTATCTTCAAAAAGATCATATACAAAGCTGACATGATCCGTATTAAGATCATGAAACTTTATATCCAACACTTTTTCAAACCTTACTCAAGTTCCATTTGTTTACTACGATGATGAACAGAGAGTTGAGTCTCCATAACCGAGGAGCAACGACGATTCGAACCGATTATAACCTAGCTGGCGATTCCAGACCATACGACATATGTAGGTCCCTGACCTACATATACCAACCTACCCTCAGATCCTCTAAAACAAGAATGGGTCCGCGCCACCCGAGAATACAGTACTCCACCAATCCAGCCCTTTGCCACGTGGGTACACGCTATTCCCGCCATCTCTCTACTCCTAGTGCGCGAGTGGCCATTCTCGTATTAGAATAGCCAAGTTAAGGCTTACCGGAGTATGTGGTTAGTACTATAAAGTCTCATCTCATGCAATTTAACAACGGACGGTTCTTAATCGACATAGGCGGAAAGAACCCGCTCACAAGACATCCATGTCTTGTGGCTCTCACACACCGAGTCCGCCCGGTCTAGATTTATTACTCCACATGCTCATATCTCATGATAACATGAATAACCGACCGTAACCAAAAATTCATTTAAATCTCGTAGGTGACAGGTAATCACCCGACTTTTATCTGTCTAAGCATGACTAAGCATAACTAGGCATTTATGAATTAAAACGGGTAATAAGGTAGATATGGAAAAACAAGGTTGGTAATGCACCAATTAGATTTCCACTTGACTCCTAATCACTTAATGCAGTATATAAAAGCAAAAGCGATAAAAATTTGTAAAACACAAGGTAGGTTTAAATGCATCCGGGGCTTGCCTTGGTTGTCGGAAAAGTCTGGTTCCGAAGTCGTTCCACAGATATCAAACCCGACCTCAACAGACGGATTAACTTCTTCAACCACTTGATTGACTACCACGTGCACACTCTCGTTCACTACACGAAGTAACAATGCCATGTTTAATATGATGCGAGATATAAAACATGATGCTTGATGATGGATGCAAAAATTATTAACTTGAATACAACTTTCCTTCGCGGTACAGTTACAAGTTAAAATTAATTAAACCTTTTTCATAAACACAAATACTTACTTTAAGTACCAAGAATTATTTTATACTAATGACCCAAGGTCATCACTCAATCCAAAATTCAAACAAAACATATATCATTAAAGGTTACTATTTGCTTTTATGAATTAATTATTTAATTAAAAATTGTGAAATAAATCAACTTGTTCCAATTGAGCTCAAAATTTTTGTAAAGGTTCATCCCATGATAACTAAGTGGCAAAACAATTTTCATAATTTTTGGATAATTATTTAAACCTATTATCACATTCAAAAAGTACTGAAAATCAACAATTCATATTTTTCCTAAAAATTTTATATCACAGAGAGGTCACACAAAAATTTTCATAATTTTTGGATCTCTAATTAATTCTACACAAAAATAACAAAAACTTACACTATTCATCCATTTCTGAAAAATAGAAAATCCATTTTCAAAACAAACCGCCACTGACAGGGTGACCCCACCCGTCAGTCCTCACTGACCACGGCGATGAGCCCACTAACCGGCGATTTCTCGCCACCGGTGAGATCAACGGTGACAGCGAAGGCACCAACGTGATCACCACGACGAGGCGCACCTAAAGATAGCACTAATTGCACCAATCGTTACACAACCCGAGCTCGACGCCGGCCATGGCGGACTCGGCCGAGCGGCTGTGCTACACCGGTGAAACAAAGCCGGTAGCGGTTAAACAAATGGCCCAGGAAGACTCAGGAGCTCACCCCGAACACGCTGGAGTCGATGGCCGAACCGGAGGAGCAACAGAGAAGTGGGTCGACGATCACAGCAGCCACGACGGAGCAAGCGGTCGTCGATGGCGGTGTTTCGGTGGCTGTGGTGGACGAAATGATCAAGCAACAAGGCACAAAGCATCACGGCGACAAGGTGAAGCTGGAACAACACTTCGCAAGGAAAGAGGCTAACCGTAGAGCTCTGGCCACGGTAAAACGGGGTCACCGGTGACGTTGCCGGCCGCGAGCAAGAAAGGCAACGAGCGGCGCTTCTCGGCAAAATTAGGCACCTAGGCTCGGTGAACTGGGTTCGCAAGGAGTAGGCGGAGCTAGGACAGGCTTTGCCGAGGCGGTAAAGGCGCTACGGTGACGGCGCAACTCGATGGAGCAGCGGTGGTGGCGACGGGAAAAATAGAGGAGGAGAAAGAGGATAACGACGACGACGTCTTGGCCTTAAAGCGTGGCTCAGAAGCAAGGAGAAGCCACGCAGGAGCCTTTTCCACACCAGTGCAGAGCCGAACGTGGCCACGGCGGTGACTGGAACGCGATAGAAGCTCGCCGTCGGTGAGGTGGCGTTCGCGGTTACTGTTCACCATATTTACATAATTGCCCTTCACCAATTTTCTCAAATTACTCCCAAAATTGCATGGTAACTCAAAAATCTCCAAAAATAAAAGTTGTTCCAAATTCAAAGTTCTACAGCTTTGCTTTTATAACCATACCCAAATTCGGTCTACATTTTGAATTGAAAGTTTAAATTCAAAAGGGGACACTTTGAGAATTTACGCCTTTTCAAATTACTTCAAATTTTATAAAACAACTTTGAAAACTCCAAAAACCAACTTTCTACATCTTGACAAGCTCTACACTTTTGCTTTTAGGCTCAACCCCAAAATTTGCTTAGATTTTGAAATGGGGTTTTCCAGGGTAAATTTAAATGCTGAAATTAGGGTTTTCGAAAATTCAAATTAATATAAAGATTTCGAACCTGATTCAAACCATACAAGTCAACACATATAACCATAAATGTAAACTTGTTTTAGTGAATGCATATCAAAGTTTTCACTAAGACCAAATGATTTGCAATGCATATGATGACATGACATGTTTTAGGGTTTAAAACACCAGGGGCGTTACAAGCTATGACACTACCCTATGTTAGTGTGCTCTCAAAGGCTAACTAAAGAGCCACACCATCCAACCAAGCAAGCTCTCACAATTAGCTACACCAAAGAGCTTGACAACTAGTTTGTAGTAATGTAAAGAGAGTGATCAAGAAAGTTATACCGCCGTGTAGATGAAGGAACCAATCAATCACAAGAGTGAATAACAATGAAGACCAATCACCTCCACTACAAGAAATATGAAGATCTATGACAATTTTTTTGTGACGATGAGTTAATTCGTCAATAAGTCATTCTGTTTTATGACGACTTTAAGGAGGAGAATGACTTTTTGATGAAAATAATGTGTTCGTCATTAAGACACAATAAAAATCGTCATAACCTAGAGAAGTAGTTTGTTTATGATGATCTATGTTCCGTCATAACATGCTACCTTGCGGTCGTCATAAATTATTGACAATATTAGTTTGTTATAACTTTTTATTTACATATAATAAATGAGATATTTGGTTCCAGTATCGGTTGTATTTTAATGGGCTCTATATGTAATGTTATTTTCAAAAAATAAAAAACAAAAAATCATCTTCGTCCCGTCATATGATATGAAAAAGGTATAATACTTTTCCTAAGGTAGAGGTAAAAGATTTAGAAAGTAAAAAAAATTAAGACAATGGCAAGGTTTGAACCTGAGATCCTATTATTAACATCCATGAGTCTTAACCACTAGGACATCAACACCTGATTGCTAACATTTCCTAAGGTAGATGTATTCTCTGCCAGGTGAGGGTAGCCCAGGCCAACCACACGGGCTCGTGTCCAAGCGGTGGCAGCCCAGCAGGCCTGCAACGGAGCGCTCGCACGGCGTGGGCACTGGGCAGCCCAGCTGGCCTCGGCACTCTTATTCGCAAAAAAATGCAAAACAAAACACCCCAACAGAGATTCGAACTTCGGACCTCTCACATGTGAATGAGTAGCGTTAGCCACCAGACCAGAGAAGTGTTCACGTCTATGCTAGTGTTTTTATTTATTTATCTTGGACTCAATACTAATGAAGAATAAATATCCCGTTCTTCCCTGGGGAGTCCGTGAGTCTTCGCACATGCGCCGGCGGCTTCTCCCGATTGAACGCCGCCCGGCCGCCCAACGAATGCTCCCGTCGCCCCTCAGCTCCGCCTCCGCGCCTATGTGCTCCTCCTCCGTGGCGAGCTCCTCCTTCTCCACATCTTCTCTGTGCTTCTGATTGGGAACAGGGCGTAGCGGCACTCCGGTAGATCCATCCGCGACCGTCTGCCCGACCCTGCTTGGTAGCTGGGTAGTGGGCGCTGCCAGGTGCGCGGCCACCGGCCATTGCACACTGCCTCGAGCGTCTACACCGCTGCTCAGGTCCCAGCGCCCTTGCAGCCCCGCCCCTACTGCACACAGCTCACGGGAGTCACGGTGAGTATCGATTTTTGATTTTGATTTTATCGTATGCAATCAATAAGAATAGTATCAGATTTGGGCAATGGGCGCCAGATTTTGGCTGAGGCGCCAAGATTTGGTCTAGAGGCGCCTGGACCCGAAAAAATTAGGATGCAATGACCTTTCTATCCAAACATGCCTAGGACATTCAATGCTGTATCAAAGGGCAAGGATGTAAAATCCTTAGTCCCGGAACCCTTCCTATCCCCACTCGCGGGTAGGGTTTCCCACTCGCCGTCGTTCTCATCCCCACTCCGCACTCGCACCCCTCCCTCTCGGTCCCGTCCCCCACGCTGCACTCGCCATCCTCTCCATAGCCGACGAGCCCACTGTTTTGAATCTCGAGCTGACGACGTGCCCTGCTCCAACATTTGCAGCGTCCTCCTTCACTACACCTTTGAACACGATGCCTCCTGCATGGAAGTTGGCAGCAAGCAGACGGCAACCAGCAGGTAAAATCATCATATTTCTTGGATCTTAGCATAGGGTTCTTGTCGGGGATTATGTGTTTTTAAAGTTAAAAAGCTTGGTTCCTGTTATGTGGCAAGCTATTCTTTTTAGTAGTACCTTAACAGAATGAATTCATCTATATATTAAGTCCTGGCAAGTGCTTTTCAAGTTTAGAGCCTGGTTCCAGTTCTGCAACAAATATTTTCTAGTATTGTAGTAATGTATTGATCCTCAAAGAATCAGTTGATTTTCAGACCTTTTATCAGGCTCTGATGTTTTTTTGTTACCCGGCGTGTTCTTTTACCTATGCAGTCCTTCCAGTGTGTAAAGGACTGACGTAGCTTCAAGCTGCATTTTCATTGATAGGCACCATTTCTAATAGGAAATATATCTTTGATGAGGCTATTGACGTTGATCCATTTTCCTGCATTCACAGAGTCGCCAGCCACTGAATGTGAAAGAGTAAGGGCTGAAACGATCATGAGGAACAATCGTGAGTTTTAGTCCCTTGGTATTAATGCAACAAAGGACATTTTGAACAAGACCACTGCAACTAAGAAGGCTATGGCTCATGAAAACTCTAGTTCATTGTATGACCCTGGAGATAATGATGGTAGTGAAGAGGGTGTAGTTGATAAGGTATTTGTTGAACTCAGGTTCTTTGTATGACTCTGGTTCAGTATGCAAAAAAGATTAATCTTGATTTCTGTTTTCTTGTGTTATGCATATGAGGTTATGCAGGTTTCACAGAATGTGCCTTGCGACACCATCGTTGCTAATGGAGGAGCAAGAGGTTCAAAGAGAGTGCGAGCACCTGATGAACAAGGCCAAAATCAACCTCCTAGAGTGACTAGGCAGAGGACAAAGGAACTGATTCGAAGCGAGGAAGGCGTCCATGCTGCAACTACAACTATACAAGAAGATGCATTGACTATTGCCAATTGTCTTAACCAAACTGACCATGATACAGAAATGCGCAAAGAAGGCAAGAAAGCAATACTCCTTTCTCCAAGAATATGGTTTACACATTTGCATATTAAAATGATTTGCACTAGCTATTTAACAATGCCACTTATTTACAGGTCAATCAAATCACACTGTAGATCGATGGAATAAAGGAAAAAGCATGGGCAGAGACTTGGATCGCATAAGCCGAGGCTTAAACACTAGGATTCCGGTGGTCATTGCTGAAGGGAAGAAACGACCTGAGCCGCCTATGCAAGCTGCAAAGTTGGCATCAGAGGGGGGGATTATACTGAGGCAACATATACCAATCTTTACACACTGGAAGGAGTACAAGGATATCAAGAACAAGGATATTCTTCCAGGCTACATGGGCAAAATTTCTGTAAGTGGATAAAGGCTATATGTTCAGTTTTTATCGGGTGTACTGTGCATGATCTATGTTTACTCCTATATATGAGTAATATTTTTCTGCCTCCAGTAGCATATGACAAGGAGCTTAACTGTTAACATTATGCTAGGACTGCCAATATATTTTTCTGCCTCAATCTTTACATGTTCTTTTATTCCGACTGATGTTGTAATGATCTGTTTAACTTACATCAGCTGTAAGCACCACCATAAAGTTTATCTGTAGTATTATCTACTTGAAATGTTTGGTATGTTTGTTTATTTTTAGTGCCACTGCCAATATATAGTAAACTGAAATGAAGCGGAAAGCAAGAAAGTATGTTCTCTATTTCTCACCACATTCTAAAAATTTAGAACCTTCTATAAACATTTTGTCCCTGCTACTTTTCTATTGACTGCCAATTTAGAACCTTGTGCTCTTGCCTGCTGTTGCATTGTGATTTTCTAAAGTTTCCTATCAGGTTAATGTTAAAATTTTTCTATCACATCATATACTTCTAACACCTATTTTCTGATGCACATGCTCTTGACATGCTGTTGACTAGAATCAATTAGCAATTGATACTGACAGCAAGCCAGTCAAAGAGGCATGTGCTGATTTGCTCAGGACTGGAACACGACAAATGAGGTACAATTTGAAGAAGCTTTACTTCAATGGTGTACCAGCAGACAAAGTTAGAACAACATCACCATTGAAGAGTATGACTGATGATCAATGGAGAGAGCTGGTGGAGATGTGGTCAAGCCCAAAGCACAAGGCATGTTGGTCTATTGCTTTCTTAAGCCATTTATTTTTCTTGCATTGGTTTGTTGCATGTTTGAGTTTATTTCTTCGTATTGTACACCAATTTGATTGTGTCTAAGATTCTGTAGCTATGCTATATTGGACTGTATATAGTAGGCCATCCTTATAATTATACTTGAAGTTACTTGGCTTGTTACCCTGATAATTGTGTGCTCATTAGATATTAATGAGCCTATTGGGCTGCACTCAATACAACTGCAGCTCATTATATTTTAGCGACAACATATAGGGTTGTGTTGCAGTTGGTCTTCTAGAACAGGGCACAATCTTTGGCTGTGATTACTTTCTGTTTTTCAAACTGTTTTAGGTTAATAACTTGTTGTGGACATAAATTCAACTACACTTAAAGAGTGTTGATGTTTGTTGAATATCTTAGCAAATCTGGTTTCAAATTCATCTAATTTTTATCTCTCTCTATAGCCATTCTTCCCTGCTTACTAAATTGTTCCTCACAGGACAAGTGTGCAAAAAATGCACTTAACCGTGAGAAAGTAAGGTTTCATCAGATGACAGGATCTCGGTGCTATATTGCGACAACCCATGCCTTGGTAAGATATGGAAACATTGTGTTACAATCATTCATCATTGAACAATTATTCTTATAATCTTACACCTACAAAATGTTTGTGAATAATTTTAGAAGCAAGAGAGATATAAAGATGAACCACCCAGTGCGATAGATCTTTTCAAGGCCCTACATTGCAGCAGCAAGACTGGGTTTAATGAGTCTGCAAAGGAAGCTATTGTAAGTACAAGCTCCATTTTGAACTATATATATATCTGAACAAATGTTACTGGTTTTAGTTGAGTCTGTAATGTGTACATGCTTCCTGCTGTTACTTGTGAGACACAGAACAACAACTTGTTCATGTGTAGCAGCAACTTCTTGTTCATGTGTAGCAGCAACTTGTACATGCTTTCTGCTGTTCTAAGGAACAATGATCAATTGTTGCATGTGTAACAACAGCTTATTCATGCTAATCTGGCAAGATTGTACTGCATGATGTCACTGCTGTCCAGCAACTCTCTTAATAGCACATGTAAACTTGTAGACACTGCCAAAACAGAAATATTCCCAAATTCCTAACCTATACTGTAATGAGTCATCATTCCAAACTGTAGTGTAATAGTTTGTAGCATAAATGATCTCACTATATTGAATCGGGAAGAGTCATCTGTGTCATGCTTAATTATGGTAAAATATTCAGTTGGAAAAATGTTTTCGTGCTTTAAATGGCCTTTAATGTGAACCTTGATTGTACATCTATTTTATAAAGCTTGCATTCACTTATTTGAGCAACACTACTATCAATTATGACCACCTTTCTGTTGGTCTTAAATATATTAGTCGGTAATTAATTTCAGAACTGTCTTACTGATATGTTGATGTTTTTAGGCTGAAATGGAATCCATCGCTGCTGCACCTGTAGAAGACGGCCAAGTTGTAAAGACCCCTGCTGAAGTTGTTGCTCAAGTATTGCCGAAATCAAAATTTCTTCAAAATATTGGCCTTCAGCTAGCAGCCCCCAAGAGAAGCTCTAAAGCCATTAATGATGCATGGGTTATAGAACTTGAAGCAGAAGTTGCAGCTGGAAAGCAAGACAAAGAAGAACTAAAGGATGAGATGGAGACTTTGAAGAAGAAGGTGGAGGAATCAAAAAATGAAAGACGCAGGCTGTTAGAAGAGACAGAGCAGTTGAAGAAGGCACAAGATGAGTTGAAGAAGGCACAAGACGAGACGAATGCTTTCTTTCGTCGCATGTTCAGCAAAGAGTAAGGCCATTCCTTTAACTCTGTAAGTTTGCATATGCATATGGTTGGATGTCTGATTTTGGAACTTGGCTACTCAGACCATATTATTTTATGCTACAAACATTTGGTAGTGCTATTATATGAGACTTGGCTGATCTAGTTCAGATTATGCTACAAACATTGGTAGTGCTGTTATTTTGAGACATGTCTGATCTGGTTCAGACCATATTAATTTCTGCTATGTATCTTGTTAGTGTTGTCTTTTTGCTATGTGGAAATGTGTTATCTGGGATTTGTAAAATTACTGATGGATGTGACCATATTTATCTATCCTTTGGAATGCGATCTGGATGATCGATGAATGTGTATGAGTTGTGATGCATCTACGGATTATATATATGAATGAGATTCTAGATGATTTGATGAATGCATAAGGGCTTTGATTGATGAATGTACAGATTATATATGGGCTGTTATGTAATGGATGCCGAAATGGGCTGTTATGTAATGGAAGTTGAAATGAGCTGATTATGTATGGATGCTGAAAAGGCTGTCCTCAACATGTTTAAATGGGCTAGGCCTTTTCTGGCCCACTAAATAAATAGGCCGCAAAAAAAATTGGCCCAAAAAAAGTTGAAATGAGCTGATTATGTATGGATGCTAAAAAGGCTGTTTTCTCAACATGTTTAAATGGGCTAGGCCTTTTCTGGCCCACTAAATAAATAGGCCGCAAAAAAAATTGGCCCAGAGTTTGACAACTTTACTTATAAATGGGCTTTGCAAAGTATAAATTTGGCTCACAATTATATTTGGTCCAATAAAAACTTGCTTAGTACATGGGCCTAGCTAGGCCTTAAGATATTTAGTGACGACTTTTTAATCAGGTCGTCAAAAAATTATGATGAAAAAATATGCAGCCGTCATAGAACTAGGTTTACCACGCATGATCTATGACAAATGGTTTATCGTCATGCAGTAGTCATAAATATATCTGCTATGACGAAAATACTAGAAATAATGATGATAACAGGTCGTCATAGATCCTAAGATTTCTTGTAGTGCTCGGAATCAAATGATGAACACAATGATTTTTACCGAGGTTCACTTGCTCGCGGCAAGCTACTCCTCATTGTGGCGATTCATTCACTTGAAGGTTCGCGTGCTAATTGGCATCATACGCCAAACCCTCAATAGGATGCCGCACAACCAACACAAGATGAGGACCACACAAGCCACGAGTAATTGACTAGAGTACCTTTTGGCTCTCCGCCGGGGAAAGGTTAAGAACCCCTCATAATCACCACGATCGGAGCCGAAGACAATCACCAACCTCTGCTCAACGATCCTCGCTGCTCCAAGCCATCTAGGTGGCAGCAACCACCAAGAGTAACAAGCGAATCCCATAGCAAAACACGAACACCAAGTGCCTCTAGATGCAAACACTCAAGCAATGCACTTGGATTCTCTCCCAATCTCACAAAGATGATGAATCAATAATGGAGATGAGTGGGAGGGCTTTGGCTAAGCTCACAAGGTTGCTATGTCAATGCAAATGGCCAAGAGAGTGAGCTTGAACCGGCCATGGGGCTTAAATAGAAGCCCCCCATGAAATAGAGCCGTTGTACCCCTTCACTAGGTAAAATGCGGGGTGACCGGACGCTCCGGTCGGATCGACCGGACGCTGGCCCTCTGCGTCCGGTCACGTGATACACGCCATGTGTCCCTTGCTTCAAATATTGTTCGTTAGATTTCAACGGTCATCTGTTGATCGGACATAGCGCACAAACTAACCAAACGCTCAGCCTCCAGCGTCCGGTCGTTTCCAGTAAGGTTCCAGAAATGATATTTCACGACCGGACGCGTCCGGTCAGGCTTGACCGGACACAGCCAGCGTCCAATCACTTGTTGACTTCATACTGCACTGTTGGTCAACATGACCGGACACAACCTTCCAGTGTCCGGTCGCTGAGCGATCCAGCATCCGGTCGTTTGACTGACGCCAGCGTCTTCGCTGTTATAATTGACCGGACACGCTGGTTCCACAGAGACCAGCGTTCGGTCACTTTGTGACCAGCGAGACCAACTCCTCTTCACGTCTATCTTCTTCACCCTTGATTAAATGTGCCAACCACCAAGTGTATCACCTTGTGCACATGTGTTAGCATATTTTCACAAACATTTTCAAGGGTGTTAGCACTCCACTAGATCATAAATGCATATGCAATGAGTTAGAGCATCTAGTGGCACTTTGATAACCGCATTTCGATACGAGTTTCACCTCTCTTAATAGTACGGCTATCAAACCTAAATGTGATCACACTCACTAAGTGTCTCGATCACCAAAAACAAAATTGCTCCTACCATTTATACCTTTGCCTTGAGCCTTTTGTTTTTCTCTTTCTTCTTTCCAAGTCGAAGCACTTGATCATCACCATGCCATCACCATCATCATGCTATGATCTTCATTTGCTTCACCACTTGGAGTGTGCTACCTATCTCATGATCACTTGATAAACTAGGTTAGCACTTAGGGTTTCATCAATTCACCAAAACCAAACTAGAGCTTTCAATCTCCCCCTTTTTGGTAATTGATGACAACCCTTACACAAAGATATGAATTGAAATTCAATTGAATCCATGTTGCTTGCCCAAGCATATTTACTATGTGTAAAGAGATATGGACAAGTTTCATGAACTCCATATGGTAGCAATTGCTCCCCCTACATATGTGCTAAGAGTTTGGATTGTAACTTGCACATATGATTGGATAGGAAATATAGGAGACAATGTCTACCAAATGATGTTAAGGTATAAAAGATGGACCTTTGAAGCGTGATACCAATCGAAGTGTACTATTATACCATCCTTAGCACCATAGTTAGCTAGATACCATTTGAACACTTGATAGCTATATACCACTTGTAAAAACTTTGTAAAAGATACCGCTTGAAAATCTATTTGGAATAGATATCACTTGGTAATACTTGGAAATGATACCACTTGTGAATAAACCTATGCATGCTAGACTTTCATTTCATCATTTCAAGTTTACAACTATCATTCATCACACAAGCATGGATATTTAAATTAAAACTTGTGTTATGCAAGCAAACATATGAAATGCACATTCAAATGCATCATACAAGTTCATGAGCTTGCTCGCCCTACTTGTGTGCTCAAAATTTTAATTGATCCCTTTCCTTTGTCATATCTCCCCTTATGTCGAGTTCTCCCCCTATCACTTATATCTTTATTTCTCTCCCCCTTTGTTGATCCCTTTCACTCTATCTTTGTACACTATTTCTCCCCCTTTGTCATCAATGACCACAAAGGTTCAAAAAAGTAGATGATACCATTTGTAGGGTCGAGATTATCAATGTCAATCAATGGGGTGAGGATCATATTCTCAAATTTGGTTCAAACTAGATTATTTGTCAAAGATATTTAACTCGGTTTGATCCAAGGACAAGCTTCTTCATATCTCTAAATAAGGGTTATCTTGTACCATGTTGAGTTAAACACTTAAAGCTCATTTTCTGGATTAAACACTAGATTTGCAAGCCCACAAACATGTCATATGCTATCACTAGATCAAGTCAAGCATAGAAGCAATAGTGATACCATACAATCATAAAAAACATTTGATTTTCATGAATGAGCCTAATGAAATGAAGAGATGCTAGATGCACTAAACATGTCCTTAGCAAGGATGTATGCCATGCCAATCAACTTTTACCTTGGATTGCTCGAAGGAGAGGCACGTCATATAAGTGGGGGGTGCATCAACACATATTTGAGAAATCCAATATGTTCAACTCATTCCTTAGCTTGCAAAACCTTTTCTCATCCAATGGCTTGGTGAATATATCGGCAAGTTGATCTTCGGTGCCTACACTCTTAATGCAAATGTATCCTTTTTGTTGGTGATCTCTTATGAAATGGTGGCGGACATCAATGTGTTTTGTTCTTGCATGTTGAATCGGATTGTTGGTTAGCTTGATTGCACTCTCATTGTCACATAGCAATGGCACTTTCTTGAACTTGATTCCAAAGTCACTCAAAGTGGCCTTCATCCAAAGTACTTGTGCACAACAACTACCGGCGGATATGTATTCAGCTTCAGCAGTTGATAATGCAACACTATTTTGCTTCTTTGATGACCATGAAACAAGTGATCTTCCCAACAATTGACATGTGCCCGAGGTGCTCTTCCTTTCAACCTTACATCATGCATAATCCAAGTCGGAGTAACCAACTAACTCAAACTTTGCTCCTTTGGGATACCACAAACCAACATTTGGTGTATGCTTTAAGTACCTCAATATCCTCTTTGTAGCCTTCAAATGACTTTCTCTTGGTGAGACTTGAAATCTTGCCCACATGCATACACTAAACATGACATCCGGCCTTGATGCGGTCACATAGAGCAAGCTTCCAATCATAAACCAATACAACTTTTGATCCACCATATTTCCACTTGCATCACTATCTAAGTTGTCATTATTTCCCATTGGTGTGCTAATGACTTTGCTATCACTCATGCCAAACTTCTTGATCATGTCCATGATATACTTGCCTTGACTCACAAATATACCATTCTTTAATTTCTTGATTTAAAGACCAAGGAAGTAACTCAACTCTCCAATCATGGACATCTTAAACTCATTAGCCATCATCTTTCCAAACTCATCACAAAAGTCTTGATTGGTTGATCCAAATATGATGTCATCAACATAGATTTGCAATATAAATAGATCTATTCCAATCTTCTTGATGAAAAGATTGGTGTCAACCTTGCCCATTGTGAACCCTTTAGAGAGAAGGAAGTCCCTCAATCTCTCATACTATGCTCTAGGTGCATGCTTCAAGCCATACAATGCCTTCTTCAACTTGCACACATGGTCGGGCTTCTTATAATCTTCAAAACCAGGAGGTTGCTTAACATATACTTCTTCATTGATGTATCCATTGAGAAATGCACTCTTAACATCCATTTGATAGAGCTTGATGTTGTGGGCACAAGCATAGGCTAGCAAGATTCTAATTGCTTCCAATCTAGCAACCGGGGCATATGTTTCTCCAAAGTCAAGACCTTCTACTTATGTATAGCCTTGTGCTACCAATCTTGCTTTGTTCCTTACTACTATCCCACCTTGATCTTGCTTGTTTCAAAAGACCCATTTGGTTCCAATCATATTGTGTCCCTTTGGTCTCTCTACTAATTCCCATACTTAATTTCTTGTGAAGTTATTCAATTCTTCATGCATAGCATTCACCTAATCAACATCCTTCAATGCTTCATCTATCTTCTTTGGTTCAATGGATGACATAAATGAGAAGTGTTCACAAAATGAAGCCAATCTTGACCTTGTTTGCACACCTCTTGAAATATCACCAATTATAGTATCCAATGGATGATCTCTTGCAACATTGGTTGGTTGGAGGATCGGAACTTGATTGCTTGCACTTGCATGATCATTGGGTTGTGATGATGTACTAGCCACTTGATCTTGTTCATTGTCATGAGAGCCGCTTGAACTAGCTTGATTTGTATCATCTTGCACATTTGAGTTAGAGAGCACTTGCACTTGATCATCTTCATCATCATTCACTTGTCTAGGCCTCAATTCACCAATATCCATGTTCTTCATGGTATTTGAAAGTTGAATGCCTCTAACATCTTCCAAGTTCTCATTCTCTACTTGTGAACCCTTGGTTTCATCAAATTCAACATCATGAACTTCCTCAAGAGTACCACTATCCAAATTCCAAACTCTATATGCTTTGCTTGTAGTGGAGTAACCAAATAGGATTCCTTCATCACATTTCTTATCAAACTTGCCCAATCTAGTGCCTTTCTTCAAAATATAGCATTTGCAACCAAAGACTCAAAAATATGCAATGTTGGGCTTTCTACCATTCAAGAGCTCATATGGTGTCTTCTCTTTCAATCGGTGACAATAGAGGCGGTTGCTACAATAGCAAGCCATGTTGATAGCTTCGGCCCAAAAGGATTGACTCACATTGTACTCACTAAGCATAGACCTTGCCATATCAATAAGTGTTCTATTCTTCCTCTCAACAAGTCCATTTAATTGTAGAGTGTACTTGGCCGAGAATTAATGTATAATTCCAAATTCATCACACAACTCATCAATTCTAGTGTTCTTGAACTCACTGCCATTGTCACTTCTAACTCTCTTGATAGTTGTTTCAAACTCATTGTGAATACCCTCGACAAATGATTTGAATGTTGCAAACACATCACTTTTGTCCACTAGAAAGAATACCCATGTGTATCTAGTATAGTCATCCACTATCACAAAGCCATATTTGTTACCACCAATGCTAGTGTATTGTGTTGGCCCAAACAAATCCATGTGCAATAACTCAAATGCTTTACTAGTGCTCATCATGCTTTTCTTAGGATGGGTGTTTCCAACTTGTTTTCTGGCTTGACAAGAGCTACAAAGCTTATCCTTTTCAAACACAACATCTTTTAAGCCTCTAACCAAGTCATGCTTAACCAATCTATTCAATTGTTTCAATCCAACATGACCAAGCCTTCTATGCCATAACCAACCCATGCTAGACTTAGTGAACAAGCATGTAGATAATCTAGCTTCACTAGCATTGAAATCAACCAAGTATAGATTCTCATATCTAAAGCCTTTGAAGATCAAATTAGAGCCATCTACACTTATGATTTCTACATCATCTACTCCAAATACGCATTTGAATCCAAGATCACATAATTGAGCCATGGATAGCAAATTGAAGTTCAAGCTCTCTACTAGCAACACATTGGATATGCTCATGTCATTGGATATTGTAATCTTACCAAGCCCTTTGACCTTGCCTTTGCCATTGTCACCAAATATAATACTATCATAACTATCATTGCCATTGATGTTGATTGAGTTGAACATTCTTGCATCACCGGTCATGTGTTGAGTGCACCCACTATCAAGAACCCAATGCCTTCTTCCGGCTTTGTAATTTACTTACAAAAGAAGATCAATTCCTTTTAGGTACCCAAACTTGTTTGGGTCCTTGAAGGTTAGTCACTAAGCTCTTTGGTACCCAAATGGCTTTCTTCTTTGAGCCCATCCATGGTTTTCCAATGAACTTAGCCTTCACACCATTTGTGCCCTTAGTAAGCATATAGCATGAATTAAGCTTAAGGGAGGATACATTAGCTTGTGACTTCTTGTTCATGCATTTTTGCTCTACATGACCAACTTGCTTGCAACTAGTGCAAAACCGATCATTGTTCTTCACCAAACTAGTCTTGTGAGGAGCAAAAGCCGCCTTGCCTTTCTTGGGGGTATAGCCCAATCCCTCTTTGTAGAGAGAAGCTCTTTGGCTACCCAAGCACATAAGCAAGCGGTCCTCACCACCATAGGCCTTAGCCAAAGTGTGAGTGAGCTTGTTAACCTCCTTCTTAAGATTCTCATTCTCAACCACTAGTGAAGCATCATAAGTGAGACCATCACCACTAGATGAGGTGGAAGTGGAAGTACTACAAGAAGGGTTAGTAGAAGGAACAATGATAGGCATAGATAGTGATTCATCAATTATATCACAAGTTAAACCTATATTGCAAGTTTCAACATGCTTCTTTTTATTTTGCTCATCAAGCAAAGAGGAATGAGCCTTTTCAAGCTTTTTGTGAGCTTTGCCAAGCTTCTCATTGGCTTCCTCTAGCCTCTCATGAGATGCATTGAGCTTATCAAAGGCTTGCTTAAGGGCTTTTAGTTCCTTACGCAAGCTTTTGCATTCCCTTCTCTTGATGTCAAAGTGTTCTCTAGCATCTTCTAGCATGTCAATTAATTCATCCTTAGTAGGTTCATCATTCACTATCATTTTCATTTTCATTTTCATCATCATGTTCTTCATCACTTTCATCATCACAAGTTTGTACCTTAGTGGCCTTAGCCATGAAGCATGTTGAAGAGTCGAAGAGAGAAGGCTTTTCATTGATAGCAATGCTTGCTAGAACCTTCTTCTTGGTGGTCTTGTGATCATCACTATCATCATCATTATCACTTGAGGAAGCATCACTATCCCAAGTGACCACATATGAACCACATTTCTTCTTCTTGAAGGCCATCTTGTCCTTCTTCTCTTTCTTTTCCTTCTTGTCCTTCTTCTTGTTCTTCTTGTTGTCATCATCATTGTCGCTATTGTATGGACATTGCGTAACAAGATGATCTTTGCTTCCACACTTGAAGCACCTTCTTGACTCTTCTTTGTTCTTGGATGAAGACTTCTTTTTTCTAGCACGATAGCCCTTCTTCACTATGAATTTGCCAAATCTCTTGACAAAGAGAGCCATCTTCTCATCATCATCATCATCCCATGAATTATCTTCTTCACTTGATGTTTCTTGCTTAGCTTTGCCCTTGGATGATGTGGCCTTGAATGCCATGCTCTTCTTCTTGTCATCCTTCTTCTCATCTTTCTTCTCCCTCTTTTCTTCCTTCTCATCATCATCTCTATAAGCATCATCGGTCATAATATCTCCCAAGATTTGGTTTGGTGTCATTGTGTCCAACCCGGTCCTTACTAGCAAAGTGACCAACATGCCAAATCTTGCAGGTAAACATCTCAAGAACTTATTAGAGAAGTCCTTGTCCTCTATCTTCTCACCAAGTGCCTTGAGATCATTGACAATCACCTCCATCCGATGGAACATGTCCGGTACACTTTCATCCTCTTTCATCTTGAAGCTTGCAAACTTCTATTTGAGAATATATGCCTTTGCACTCTTCACGGCTTGAGTGCCCTAAAATGATTCTTCCAACTTCTTCCAAGCCTTATGAGCTCTCTCAATGTTCTTGATTTGCTCAAAGGTTCTCTCATCCAAAGCATCATGGATGGCACTAAGAGTAATGTCATTGTTTTGGAGAAGTATTTCTTCGGTGGAGGTGGAAGCATCTTCATCTTCACTCTCAATTTTTGTTTCTACCACCTTCCAAATCTTTCTATTGATTGACTTGATATATGTTGTCATCTTAGTCTTCCAATAAGGATAATTTGAGCCATTAAATTGGGGTGGCTTCTTGGTGTTGTTGATTTGAGCCATTTTTACACTGAAGGTTGTTAAGCCTCAAATCACGGTGACCTCGGCTCTGATACCACTTGAAAGGTCCTAGTGGCTAGAGAGGGGGTGAATAGCCTAATAAAATTTCTACAACAACACTTAACAAAATAGTTAGACAATTATGAGGCGAAGCAAGAGTTGCGCTAACCTACTCAAGATGCAAGCCACCTACCACAATTCTAGCTTAGATAGTATCTATTCACACAAAAGCTATGACACTACCCGATGTTAGTGTGCTCTCAAAGGCTAACTAAAGAGCCACACCAAGCAAGCAAGCAAGCTCTCACAATTAGCTACACTAAAGAGCTTGACAACTAGTTTGCGGTAATGTAAAGAGAGTGATCAAGAAAGTTATACCGCCGTGTAGATGAAGGAACCAATCAATCACAAAAGTGAATAACAATGAAGACCAATCACCTCGGAATCAAATGATGAACATAATGATTTTTACCGAGGTTCACTTGCTTGCCGGCAAGCTACTCCTCGTTCTGGCGATTCACTCACTTGGAGGTTCACGTGCTAATTGGCATCACACGCCAAACCCTCAATAGGGTGCCGCACAACCAACATAAGATGAGGATCACACAAGCCACTAGCAATTCACTAAAGTACCTTTTGGCTCTCCGCCGAGGAAAGGTCAAGAACCCCTCACAATCACCATGATCGGAGCCGAAGACAATCACCAACCTCCGCTCAACGATCCTCGCTGCTCCAAGCCATCTAGGTGGCAGCAACCACCAAGAGTAACAAGCGAATCCCACAGCAAAACATGAACACCAAGTGCCTCTAGATGCAAACACTCAAGCAATGCGCTTGGATTCTCTCCCAATCTCACAAAGATGATGAATCAATGATGGAGATGAGTGGGAGGGCTTTGGCTAAGCTCACAAGGTTGCTATGTCAATGCAAATGGCCAAGAGAGTGAGCTTGAACCGGCCATAGGGCTTAAATAGAAGCCCCCCCATGAAATAGAGCCGTTGTACCCCTTCACTGGGTAAAACGCAGGGTGACCGGACGCTCCGGTCGGATCGACCGGACGCTGAGGGCCAGCGTCCGGTCATGTGATACATGCCACGTTCCCCTGCTTCAAATACTGTTCATCAGATTTCAACGGTCATCTATTGACCGGACACAGCGCACAAACTGACTGGACGCTCAGCCTCCAGCGTCCGGTCATTTCCAATAAGGTTCCAAAAACGATATTTCACGACCAGACGCATCCGGTCAGGCTTGACCGGACACAGCCAGCGTCCGATCACTTGTTGACTTCATATTGCGCTGTTGGTCAACACGATCGGACACAGCCTTCCAGCGTCCGGTCGCTGAGCAACCTAGTGTCCGGTCGTTTGACCGACGCCAGCGTCTTCGCTGTTATAATTGACCAGACACGCTGGTTCCACAGAGACCAACGTCCGGTCACTTTGTGACCAGTGAGACAAACTCCTCTTCACGTCTATCTTCTTCACCCTTGCTTAAATGTGCCAACCACCAAGTGTATCACCTTGTGCACATGTGTTAGCATATTTTCACAAACATTTTTAAGGGTGTTAGCACTCCACTAGATCCTAAATGCATATGCAATGAGTTAGAGCATCTAGTGGCACTTTGATAACTGCATTCCGATACGAGTTACACCCCTCTTAATAGTATGGCTATCAAACCTAAATGTGATCACACTCACTAAGTGTCTCGATCACCAAAAACAAAATGGCTCCTACCATTTATACCTTTGCCTTGAGCCTTTTATTTTTCTCTTTCTTCTTTCCAAGTCGAAGCACTTGATCATCACCATGCTATCATCATCATCATGCTATGATCTTCATTTGCTTCACCACTTGGAGTGTGCTACCTATCTCATGATCACTTGATAAACTAGGTTAGCACTTAGGGTTTCATCAATTCACCAAAACCAAACTAGAGCTTTCAACCACCCTTCTTCTTCTTCTTGAAGGTCATTTTGTCCTTCTTCTCCTTCGTGTCCTTCTTCTTACCCTTCTTGTCATCATCTTCATTCTCACTATTGTAGGGGCATTGGGCAACAAGATGATCCTTGCTACCACACTTGAAGCACCTCCTTGCCTCATCCTTGTTCCTTGATGATGACTTCTTCCTTCTTGCACGATAGCCCTTCTTCACCATAAATTTGTCAAACCTCTTCACAAAGAGAGCCATCTCCTCCTCCTCATCATCAACATCCTAAGAGAATGAGTCTTCATCTTCACTTGATGTGTCTTGCTTGGCCTTGCCCTTGGATGATGTGGCTTTGAATGCCACACTCTTGTTCTTCTCATCCTTCTTGTCATCTTTCTTCTCCTTCTTTTCTTCCTTCTCATCATCATCGCTATAAGTGTCATCGGTCATCACATCTCCCAACACTTGGTTTCGTGTCATGATGTCCAAACCACTCCTCACTAGAATAGTGACCAATGTGCCAAATCTTGATGATAAGCATCTCAAGAACTTATGAGAGAAGTCCTTGTCCTTCACCTCTTCTCCAAGTGCTTTAAGATCATTGACTAGCACTTGGAGCCTATGAAACATTTTCGGCACACTCTCATCTTCCTTCATCTTAAAGCTAGCAAACTTCTCTTTGAGGATGTAAGCTTTGGCACCCTTCACCTCTTGAGTGCCCTCAAATGATTCCTCCAACTTCTTCCAAGCATCATGAGCTATCTCAATGTTCTTGATTTGCTCAAATATTCTCTCATCCAATGCATCATGAATGGCACCAAGAGCAATATCATTGTTTTGGAGCAACACCTTCTCGGTCATGGTGGGGTTCTCCGAATCGACTACCTCAAATTTGGTCTCCACCACCTTCCACACTTTCCTATTGATTGACTTGATGTAGGTGGTCATCTTTGCCTTCCAATATGGATAATTTGAGCCATCAAACTAGGGTGGTTTCTTGGTGTTGTTGATTTGAGCAATTTTGATACTATAGGTTCTTAAGCCTCAAATCACGGTGACCATGGCTCTGATACCACTTAAAAGGTCCTAATGGCTAGAGGGGAGTGAATAGCCTATTAAAAATCTACAACAACACTTAAGCCAAGTGGTTAGACAATTAAACGGCGAAGCGAGTGTTGCGCTAGCCTACTAAAATACAAGCCTCCTATCCATAATTCTAGTTGCTATAGTCTCTAAACACACAAAGGCTATGTCACTATACTAAGTTAGTGAGCTCTCAAAGACTAACTAAAGAGCCTCACTAACCACACTAGACCGACATAAACTAGCTCTCAAAACTAGTTACACTAAAGAGCATAGCTACACTAGGAAAGTAAATATACGAGAAGGACAGTGAATTATACCGCCGTGTCGAGTAATGAACCAATCACAAGATGAAGTCAACCAATTACAATGGAATCCTGGTGACAAGAGATGACACAATGATTTTTCATCGAGGTTCACTTGCTTGTCAGCAAGCTAGTCCCCGTTGTGGCGATTCACTCACTTGGAGGTTCACGCGCTAATAGGCATCACATGCCTAACCTGCAATCGGGTGCCGCATAACCAACACAAGATGAGGATCACACAAGCCACGAGCAATCCACTAGAGTACCTTTTGGCTCTCCGCCGAGGAAAGGTTAAGAACCCCTCACAATCACCATGATAGGAGCTAGAGACAATCACCTTCCTCCGCTCGATGATCCCCACTGCACCAAGCTGTCTAGGTGGCGGCAACCACGAAGAGAAACAAGCAAATCCCACAGCGAAACACAATCACCAAGTGCCTCTAAATGCAAACACTCAAGCAATGCACTTGTATTCACTCCCAATCTCACTAAGATGAAGAATCTATGATGGAGATGAGTGGGAGGGCTTTAAATAAGCTCACAAGGTTGCTATGTCAATGCAAATGGCCAAGAGAGTGAGCTAGAGCCGGCCATAGGCTTAAATAGAAGCCCCCACGAAAAAGAGCCGTTGGGTCACAAAAGTGACTATCGGACTCGCTAGCATGGGGCCGTCAGACCGTCCGACGCAGGGTCCGACGCCCTATCGCGGCAAATCCCGTGATGCCATGCGTCCTAGTCAAACGAGTCGACCGTTGCCGTAAACGATCAAGCAGTTGCATGCTGATCACCACGGTTGGACCTAGGCCATCGGACCCACCATTGGAGTCCACATAGGGAGGGTCCAACGCGGTCCAGTAAGGTCCAGAGAGGGTAAAACCCCTCGGACCCTGATCCGACGCCCACCATCGGACCCAAGCCACGGTCTGACGCCGACACATGTTGCGCCCGCACTCATTTACACACGCATCACTGAATGAATAGTGCACTCGGTCAGTTCAACACCCTCGTAAGCCTCGGTCTGATGCGGCTTCTTCTCTGCGCGCACGTTAGGGTTAGCCGTCGGACCCAGGTAGGAGCCGGTCCGACGCCGAGTGAAGCAGGGTCCAACACCCCTGTTTCAACCCCTTTTGATCTCCAACTTCACCACCCTTGCTCAAATCTGTGAACCACCAAGTGTATCACTTTGTGCACGTGTGTTAGCATATTTTCACAAACATTTTCAAGGGTGTTAGCACTTCACTAGATCTAAATGCATATGCAATTAGTTAGAACATCTAGTGGCACTTTGATAACTGCATTTCAATACAAGTTTCACCCCTCTTAATAGTACGGCTATCTATCCTAAATATGATCACACTCACTAAGTGTCTCGATCACTAAAACACAAAAGCTCTTATGGATATTACCTTTGCCTTGAGTTTTTTGTTTTTCTCTTTCTTCTTTTCCAAGTCCAAGCACCTTGATCATCACCATGGCCATCACCACCATCATGATCTTCTCCATTTGCTCCATCACTTGGAATGTGCCATCCTATCTCATGATCACTTAGAGGAAAGGATTAGCACCTAAGGTTTCATCAATTCACCAAAACCAAACTAGAGCTTTCACCTGGGTAGACTTAGGGCTTATTTGGTACAACTTATAAACTGCTTGCCAAAATAAGCAGAAACTAAGAACCAGACGATACACTTTTCTACAGTGTATTTTGGTTGCGCTTATCCCACCACTCCTAGTTGTACTAAAAAAACAAAAGCTAGGTCAAACCTACTTATTTTGACATGGCTTTTACTCCATCTGTGTAGCTTCTCTACAAAGTGCTTCGTGGAGAAGTTATACCAAACAGAGCCTTAGTCTTGTTGTCTAATTATGATGTTTGGATATTTAACCAAGAGGTTGAAGAGTCAACCTTAGTTTGACCAAGCTCTTAAATTGATTTTCACATAAGAACTTTCTAAAGTGGTAACATGTAAATTGTAGTACATGTGATATATACTTCATCTTAGTATGAAGTAAATTTGAGAGAGTGAAACCATTTATTTTTAAAAGCCTTAGTCTGCCACCAAGGTATTCCAAGTTTGGAAAACAACATTAGCTATATCAATGTTTAGAGTTAGTTTTAAAAACATTATGTATAAGTGTTTTACCAAAATATATAATCAAAGTTGGAGTATAAACTATGACATTTAATCCAGTGTAGTTCCTATTGATAGGAAAAATATGGTAATTCTTTTAAGTAGCTAAGGTACACAAAAACTAATGATTTGGGTACTAGATATAATCTATACAAAGGATTAAGAGATGATATTCAGGGATTGATAAAAAAGTAAGTTTGTATATAAAATTGTCATAAGTTTAGAGCCAAATTACTGAAGGTAATGTAATATATCATTTGGCCTAATTTAGATCTTTAACCGTTAAGTCTTAGCAGCCGTCCGATTAACCAAATCTAACCAAAACAACAGTTATTAAGTCTGAACATGAACAATGGATCCCAAACACCAAAGTTTATTAAATGAGATCTTGTGGAGTAGGGAGTTTGAGAGTTGAGTGCTTAGATTCAGTTTGTAGACTAGACCAACTTCAAACCTTAGTAAGGCTAGGTAACAGAATTTGCTAAGTTGTGTTTCAAAATAGAGAGGAAATCATCGAGGAACATGATTGGCCAAGAATGAAGTTGAGCTCAATAGTTCAACACCATCCGCACTATGCAACAGCTTACCAACAATTGTTGCTTAAGCCTCGTAGCTTTGCAAAGTGATGACATGCACCGACCTTTCTAGCATAGATCAAGTAGGAGCTTGTCCAATAATGATTAAAGCCATAAAATGATTTCAGTTGCCTTATAACTAAGACCTATTTAACTAGGGACAATCACAATCTCAGTACACAAAAGGCATCTTGTTTTCTAATTATGATGTTTTGATATCTATGTGGCAAGCGATATCATTGGTGGCTATGCGTACCATGACCAAGTCTACCAAGGTTTGTTTTAGATGTGTTTAAATTTAGTGTCAAATTAAATACTTAATTTCGAGCACGCACTTTGTTAAGAAACTTCATATTTCACCTAAACATGTATGCTAAGAAATTACATGACAAAACAGTACTTTCTGAACCATAAATTTAATATTTTTTCCTGGAATTTGGAGTCTACTTTGATGCTAAACAAGTTAAACTAAGACTCAAATATATCATTACATGAAAATTTTAATTCAAAACTACAAGAGGCATGATGCCAGATATAAGCAAAATGGGTCATGCTTAAGAGGCATTATACCTACTCTTGCATAAAAGGACAATTTTATTGAAAGCTCCAAACGTAATTAGTACTAAGATGAGCTCAATTAGTGGCATGTTTAAGAATGAATATGACATGCCATGTGACTTAAGAGATATTATCCCAAAGTTGAGTTTTAATATACTACTATATTTGAGTTGCAGTATTATTTCGAGTAATAATACATCAACCAATGATGTCAAGCACGTCGATTTAATATTGTGTTGTGAAATAAAGAACCTAGGATCAAATTATTAAGCTTGAGAAAATAAGAACTAAGTTGATGTTAGCATATTTGATTATTTGAGGTTTAATGCCTATCCCATTTATGAGGGTGCAAATCAGTTTGGGTTTTAATGCAGAGTCTCTAACTTGATTCCTAGATACGGGTCCATATATTAAACTCCCAATAAGTAAATAAGCGTTGTAACAAGGTATTGCAGTGAACTATGGGTAATGGGGTCCCAGTAGTGATGAAATGCAGCTGACGACGCATTGGTCTGGTCTTACTGTTATACTAAGTGTGAAGTTTAAAGTGAACATAAATATTGTTAGGCGTTCAATCAAGTGGGAGAATGTTGGAATGTGATCTCAGGCCAACATATTTGTTTTGCCAATATTTATTAGGTCCACTAAGGGTTACCTGGAGTCGGCCCCAGCCCCACAGCGTGTATATAAATAAGACCAAATGTGATTTTGGGATTAAAGCTAATCCCTCGACACATAAACCCATCTAACCGACCAATTAGATGTTGGAGGGGTTCGGAAGTGTGACTCCTTGTTCTAGGAGTCCAGGAGGCTGTAGATCGAATCTACATCGAGTTCTTCATCAAGAGAGAGCACTAGCTCTCAGATTGGTGAAGATAAGTTCATCTACATCAACTCCTTACATAAGTACACAAGCACACATGGCATCTACCGACGACCTGGTTAGTATCTAAGATTAATTTTTGCATTAAGATGAGTTAGTAATCATGCTAAGGCTAAGATTAAGATCCCATTTAATCTAAGTTTTGTTTCAACACCATTCACACCCTCTCTGGTCGTCTGTTCGGTCCTTCAGTTTCATTCATCTTCTTGAACATTAAGGGCCTGTTTGGTTGGGCAGCCATCTCCCAACCAGGCTCCAGAAAGCCACCTTCCAGCTGTTTGGTTGCTTGTTTATATTGTAAAACATACAGACTCTATCCTAGAAGGAAAGAAGAAGGAGGAATCATAATCCTAGTCCGTTTGTATGTGGGCTCTTACCAAACTCTTAGGTCTTGGCAGAACTATATATATGTGGGAGCTTTATGTTGTAATCACCAATATTTAGAGAAATAAAGAATAGTCTCCCTATCTTGTGTCTATTTATTCTACTTTTACCTACTGTGTTCATCATGAGAGACGGATAGAGGAAGGTCCTAACCACTGACAACATATTTTATAACACGTTATCAGCACAACAAGCTCAACGTCGACATCATCGCTGAAGTTGCCGCCGATCTTCAACGTCGACACTCATGGCGACGTCCCTACCATGACTATTTCGACGACGTCGACGTTCCCCAACATTGTTAGAGGAATGGATCTGCTACCTCTACCTACTGCTAATCTGCACTGCATCGGCATGTAGCGTCGCCATTAAGCGGGCAGATCTACGACAATGCCATACGCCCTACGCGGTATATATCTACTAACCACCGTCCTACGCGGCATATGAGGTGGATCAAATTGGCATCCTACGTAAGGTATGAAAGAATCCTAACCATCAAGTAGGGTTGATGTTTGATCTAATTATCTCTACGTGTAGTACATAGACGTACATGCAGTACGTAATGCAAGGGTATATGAACAACACGTATGCATACACATGCTGGCATATGCCTACGTATTATGGCTTGCACGCCATAATCTATAAGAATTTTGTCCCTACCGTCTGAACCGGATTGCATCTAGGGTTGAACAAATAAATATTGGGCATAGGAAGATTAAAAAGAAAAATTGTCGGCACGGAAGACCGACGGACCATAGGGTGCATCACCGGCATGAAGTTCGACTAATCCTAAATTGAACGGCATGAAGACCGAACTCATGTGAATCTAGGGTTAATTTAATAAAATAAAGGGACCATGACAACAACGATATTGTTTATGGACTCCTAGCTAGTAGCTTGTCTGAACGCATCTACTATGCCGCACATGCACACGCAGTGCATGATGCCGCTGCCATCTCCTCGAGCAACACGGCCTGCAAGTCGGCAAGTCGCTGAACGACCTCACACCCAAGCATCGCGGCCCGCATGCCGCCTCCGACGCATCCGCAACCAGCCAGCCAACATGTACGTACACCCGTATACCTGCATGACAAAAACGCACATCAACGATCAATGCATACTCGCGACATAAAGCGATCACGCACGATCGCCATGTTTATCATCCATGACATAGCCTGAATGTGTGTCTTGTTGTGGTCGTGATATATATAGTAATCATGAATTTGCTCGGGCTTGAAGCCAGTACACGACACGATGGTCAGATGGTGCACGCAGTCGCCACGTTGTCCCGGCTTGAAGCCTGGAGCGATCCACGCAGGGTCAGCTCGCTACACGGCAGCATGTCATCCGCCGCAGCACGGGACAGGATGTTGATGACTACCAGCTTGTTGTGGTACGTCGAACCGCATTACGAGTAATGTATGTGCCATCAATGAATTTGTGTCTGTTTTCATACGATTGTCATTGCAATGCATTGGCTCGAAGCCACGTTGGACGTTTGTAGCCTGCAAGTCGCTACTGCATAGTGCCTCACGGATTTGATTTATTTGGAAAATAAATCGTTGAAAATTTTGATTTTTCCTGTAGAAAAATTGTGTAGGCATAAACCCATCTATTTTATACAATTCATAGTACATATCTATTAGCTGATGATGTATGCCATGTGATATTTTTTATGCTCATTTGAATGCATTTATTTATCACACCACATTATGAATTATATATCTTGTAATTGCAATTACAAAATCTTAAAGGATTTCTAAATCCTGCGGACCTTAGACTTGTCACCTTTGAGAGACTCATATTTGCTTTTCCTATCATAATGACTTTTTGGAATGAATGAATAGTTGGTATTAATTCTGAAAATTAGCACGTACCATGATTAGATCCTGAAAAATGCTAGGGTGCTTCTAAGAATATTATTAAATAACCGTCCACTACCTTTTTGCACCTTGCTACTTGTTTACATGTAGTAAACTTATATGCACATGATTTAGTTATAATGATATATGCATACCTTCATGAAGAAGGAATATCCTGGACTTGCTCTGAATGGCAGAACTATATAGCATGGTCATTGCTAAATCCTAGTAGGATATTCTACTACCACTGAAGTGGAGTGAATCTTAAGCATTGTAATTTCTTATATTACTCTTAAAGAATGAGTACGTGGCCAAGCTAAATCTTAAAGGTTTTGTGAGACTCACTGCATGAGAAAAATCCTAAATTATGATTACAGAATATCACATTGCACTGAAAGTTGAATTTTCAAGCTTGTATGCCTATAGATTGAGGTATAATGCTGCTCTATAAACAATAGCTTGAAGCTTTGTATTAAATGTCTACAAGACAAGATGGTAAATAAGATTTTATCGATGAATATTCTCTAAGAAATGTCTCTTGTATATAGATTATCAAAGAGCAATATAATACGTGAAGTATTTAAATTTATCATTAAAAATTACTCAAACAGAAGTTGAGTTTGATTTTTTTAGACAGCTCTATGAACCAGGATATATGACTTGCATATGTTGCACTCCTAAAGGATCGTGATTACATATTACCACTTTGAAATAAAAGCATGCATGAAGCTGCTAAATGTCAAGCATAGAAGCTAAGACATGTAAGAATGGGTAACGAATTTTTAAGGTTTCTCTAGAAGACAAACTTAAACCATGTGCTTGCATACTTGTATTGTCATTAAACTTATACTATATAGAAGTATTAGTATAGCTGGCATTAAGTTTTAAATCCCGTTGAATTAAGTGGTTAATGGTTAATTTATAAGCTCGAAGACTAATACGGAACATTTAATATTCTCAATTACAATTCTTACTTGAAGTGACATGTGTTAACTTCTCCTGGAATAAATTAGATTTATATGTTTCACATATAAACATTGGGAATGATTATCCATAGATGATGCATGAAGCATATTACAACTTGAAGTAATTATGGCATGAGGGGGAGGAATTCTTTTATAAAGGCCTAAGAAATTGTGGGTAATATATATTTAATATGCATAGACTTCCTAAATCTATCTTTAAGTGTGTGTATCAGGACTTGAAGTCCTAGCCACGTCCCTTCCGGCCGAGTTAGCTTTCTCTACATTGCACTAATTACAAGCAAGCTTGTAGCTTTGCATTTTGTTGTTATCTATTACGTTGGATTGAATATCAACATTCCACATTACACTCGAATGTGTATCACTATGTTGTGTTTTCGTTGAGCTGCAACTATCTCCACTCTTGCATGAATATTAGCATAGAAGCTATATTTGTAGCTAGTAGCTACCTTGCACTTTTCCCATAATTGGATTGGCTAGCTAGTACGCTATGTCTATAGTTCCCGTTGAACAAAGAAATATCTTGCTTTCAATGGATCGCATGATAAGCAATAAATTGGTCTAGGGCCAAGTAGCCTAAGATCAGGGGGAGTTGTTTAAATTGAAATTGGCTAAATGGAGAAGTGACCCAATTGAATGGGATGTATTATAGTGTAAATTGAGTTGATATATAAAACACTTATGATGATTTGGTACTCATGAAGAAAAGGCATTTGGGGAATTTTGCATTAACGTCAATTAGAAAAATCTAGAAGAAATTCCATGTGAATTTGAATGTTGCGTATTTTATGTATATGAAGTATACGGTCCATTTTTTATATATATATGGTATGAATACTTGGATCAATTTTTGGGCTAAACAATAAAGAAGCTAGATAATAAAATAGTTTTATAAACTATGATATGTGCAAATCAGGAGGGAGACCCTAAGTTTGTAGGAATGCTAAACATTCTTAAGTGCACTTTATATATTCTAGCTCGCTGCATTTAATGTGTAATAACCCCCATATTTAAATATGAGTGTGGATATTTCTCATAAAATTTCATCATAGCATACATGAATGGGCCTCCGCTTGTAGTTGGAGATACATGAATTTGATTATTTTAAGCCCATGATAGGGGATATCTTTTAAAGTATGCTATAAAGATCTAATATTGGCATTAGGGGAGAAAGAAAGCCTATTTTGAATGCCAAATATTATTTCCGCAGAAGGAAAATGATCTAAAGAAACTATTCCTCGAAGCTTGAAGCAGGAATAATATTATGCACTAAATGAAACAATAGTTTGACTAATGCTCTTGTGAAGAATGAAGCGGAGCATATGCCAAATATTTTTTTTAAATAAGAGGAGTAACTTGAAGTTAAAAATCAGAAGCTATGTTTACTAGTGGTAAACTAAATATTGTAAACTATCAGGCTAAAATCTACGGGGACATCTGTGAATTCTAGTTTAGTGTATAATTGTCAAATGAAATAAGAACAAACTTTTCCATTCTAATGAAGAAAACACCTCATGAAGAAGGTTAAGCACCTCATGAAGAGGATCATCGTGAAGATGAAATCCAACACACTAGGCACGCGCATTATGAGTGTTGGGTATGCAGAACAACAAATCATCTATTGTTTAGGAAATGACAAAGAGATAGAATAATCTTACATTGTGAGAATATTGGGAGAAAAATAATAGTTATCGACAACGCTACCTCTATAATTGCAAATGTTTCTCTTATGAGAACCTGGATCTAGAAAACAAAGTCCATGGCAAAGTCGTCTGTAGCGATTATATTGGGTCAACGAAGAAGGCAATTGAGGTTGTATCTCCTACTAAGAAGAATAAATGTTCTGCTATATCTCTAGCAAATGAAATGAATGAATATGAAATATGCAGTTAATAAGTGGATTATAAAAATTCATATAATTCCTGAAGAATATAAATCGTAATATACGAAAATTAAATCTCATAAAAGTATTAAGAAGTAGGTAGAATATATATTCCTGTATGAATATTGAAGCCTCAAGAAGAGCATGTCCTAGAAGGAATAGAGTCATCGAATAACTTTATAGTGAATAACACTATCTCATTGTGTATATCACATAATAATCTCTCGTGTAGTAGAGAATATATTTCATAGAAGAGAAATGTTATTCACTAAGAATAAAAACATCCTTGAAGGATTTAATCCATGAAGGATTTATCAGTCGATTCTTAAAAAAACACCATTAATCCCTGAAATGAATGTAGACCCGAGAGAGAAAATGAGGAATCCTAAATACTATGAAGGTGTCATATAAATACTCAGAAAGTGTATATTGTAAAGCTAGCAATAAAGTTTTGATATCCTCTAAATACCATAGAAGGTATGAGAATAATGGTGATTTTAGCAATTGGATTATCCCCTAAATTCCAAATGCAAGATTTGATTTATTATTTAATGATACAATCAAAATCCTAAAGATTTGTAGAACATATAATTTAAAAATCCACTAAGAAAGAATTATAAGTACTCAAACTTTACTATAAGTTTGATGCACTATCTAGAAGATATTGAATATTGTAACTTATTTACCCCCATAATCATTTGAAAAGATTTATTACTTTGAAGGATAAAATTTTATTTGTTTTGCACAACTAATAAGTGGTTATTATGCATGAAGCATATTGCTCTTGTTTGTTCCCATATAATTCATAGAAGAATTATGAGCTAACTTTTGAAAGATATAGTATTGTGATACTACATACCATTAATTAAGCACACATTTATGAAAAGTATGGTTTGAACAATGAAATTCAAAATTTGACTTTACGAGGGGAGTATGTTTTTATTGAATCTACTTTGAAAGTAAACCACTAAAATTACAAAGATCAAGTAGATAATATTTGCTAAAACACCAAGTTTATGCGTAGATTATGAAGATTAATATCTATTATAAAGAATAGAATATCCTGAAGAATACATGACCAAGAAGGTTAAATGTTGTACTCTTTTTCTCTATGTGAGTTTTTACTTGAAGGTTTCTCACACAAGGTTTTTAACGAGACAACATGTGTAATGCAATTAACGAATGCGATGTACTCTTTTCTTCAAGAACCGTTTTTTCCGCTGGATTTTCGGATGAAGTTTTTAACGAGGCATGTGCATATCGTGGTAATCGCTAAAACAGGAGTGTTGTAAATCATACGGACTCTATCTAGAAGGAAAGGAGAATGATGAATCTTAATCCTAATCCGTTTGTATGTAGGCTTTTACCAAACTCTTAGGCCTTGGCAGGACTATATATACGTGAAAACTCTATGTTGTAATCAGTAATATTTAGAGAAATAAAGAATAGTCTCCTTATCTTATATCTATTTGTTCTTCTACTTATACTTACTATGTTCATCATGAGAGAAGGAGAGAAAATGGTTCTAACCGCTAGCAACATATTTTATAACAGTTACTCTGGACCCCCTGGCCTGGCTCCAGAAGAACGTAGGGATTGGGCGGTTTTTTTTTTTTTTTTTTTTCGACACCGACACCAGTAGCATACTGTTTATAGAAGTGGCTTTCTCACCCTCCAGGCTTGGTTAAGCCGCCCGCTGAAGTCTCGTTACCGCCAGACGGTTGCTCTACTACTCCGCCGAAGCACTCCAGCGCCGCACCTACTCCGCAAGCACTCCAGCGCAACGCTGCTGCCGACCTGCGCGGTGGTGTCCGGGGTCCGAGCTCCCTCGGCGGAGCGGCGGACGCGGAGGGGTCAACCGGCGAGGCGTGGGCGGAGGCGGGCCTGGGGTCCGAGGGGAGCAGGATGGAGAGGGTGTGGATGGGGCGGAAGCCGTACGCGTCGGCGCAGCCGAGGGCGTCGGCGAGGGGGGTAGAGCGCGAAGGAGGCCGCCGGCTTTCCCCGAGGCGGCGCACACCGGGGCGCACTTCTCGACGAGCGTCGGGACGGTGGGGAATCTGTGCACAGATCACAGGACCGCGGCGGCGGCAACCGACAAGCGCGCGGAGCAGTCGATGGAGATGTGGACGAGCGCCCGCGCGTCGTGGCGTCGGTGGTGGCGGCGGCGCCGACGCTGGCAGCTGCTGCTTCCGTCGCCGACTGCGGCCCAGCTGAATGACAGCGGCTCGTGGTAGTGTGCGCCCCGAGGACGAGCGCGAGGAGGAGGCGGTTCGTGGTGCGAGACGGCGACCGCGGAGGTGGTGGTGCGGCCGGCGAGGCCGACGAAGGCGGTGGCCGAGGTGGTGGTGGCGGCGCAGACGTGTGCAGTAGCATCTGCGCCAGCCGTTGCCTCTGCCGCCCGCCGACGCCCACGCCGGCTTGCTTGTCGTGGCGGCGGCTCTCGTCCATGGAGAAGTAGCAACTGGATACAATCCAATTTGCTTGTCGTGGCTAGTTGTTCGGATGAATCCAATTTGCTATTAAGCCCAGCTGCGCCACAGATGCTGATATATCCAGTAAACAATAATGCACTGTAATCCAAAATGCTACCGCCGTGCTCCTGCTGCTCACCGAGGGTGCACAGCACCTGGTTGATGAAATTCGAGGTAAACTTACCCACAACGAAGAAGAGGTGATCCTATGCGAAACAAACTAGGCAACTAAACACGTCATTTGGCTTAGATAAATACAGGCAACCAAACAACCAGTGCTTGGCTTACGGGACAGGCTAAAGCTGTACAGACTTGGATTCTAACCAGGCCAGAAATAAGCCAAGAAACCAAACACATCAACTGAGGAATTATGAAGCCAGAACATTTGCTTCCATTATCTAAAAAAAAAATATTTTCTCAATCTCACAACACACAACACAATTCGAAAATTATTACACACATCGCGGACACGATCAACAACACCAATGTGATCGTGCTTCTTATTTGTGTTTGGATTTACATGCTACCAACACTCTTGCTGCCCCAGACAGAACAGCATCGCAGTCCATGTACGCTTATTTCTTGAGGAACTTCGTGAACCAGTGTGCAGAGCTCTTGGGGTACCGCTTCAGCCCGTCGTTGTAGTCCACAAAGTTTATCCCGAACCGGACAGTGTAGCCGTTCACCCACTCGAAGTTGTCAAGGAGCGACCATGCGAAGTAGCCCTTCACGTTGGCGCCGTCCCTGCAGTGAGTTGCATTGAGAGTCAGATGCAGTTACTGTAATTCAACACTCGCGCATTTGCAGCTTTGGTGGTTCATTCCCACCTTATGGCACTTTGCAGGGCAAGAAGGTGGGTGTGGTAAAACTCTATCCTGGTGTCGTCCTTCAGAGCTTCCTCGAGTGAGAGGTTCTTGTTGTTGGCTTCGTCCACGCCTAAAAGTTTCAGATAACAGATTTTCAGATGCTTTCTTTCGTTTCTAGCTAGCTCTCTCTTTCAGGAACACTGAAGTTACCATTTTCAGTGATATAGACGGTAGGATTGCCATAGTTTTCCTTAACATAAAGCAGCAATTCACGGAAGCCTCGAGGGTATATGAACAGCCAAGATGAAGCAGCCTACACGTGCCATTCGTGGAAATGAATCGTTAGTTCATTTAGCCACAACAAAATGGGAGACAATCCAAGTTGCTTGTGAGACCTGTTGTTACCTGAGGACCAATAGGGACACCATTTCGAAAACCTAACAAATCATCAGACGCGTGATTAGTTAGTTAGTATATATAATATATCAACAGAATGTGCAGTAGAAATGCATGCACATTCACACCAAATTGTAAATCCTAATGAGGAATGATGTCAAGTAAAATGACTTAATGTAATGGCGCCTAGAGATTGCACGGTTCATGTTATATAGTTGTATTATGTCAGAAATGCTACAGCGTCATATTAAGCAAGAGTTTTCTTTTTCTTTTTCAGAGTTTTGCCTCATATATATTTATGCTCTTCAGAAGAAGTAGATGTGATACTCTTCATTATTACCAAACTGATAAATGAACAGAAGTAGATTGATCGTTGACTTTAGGATGACTTACCGGTAAGATTAGCACGGGCATCAGTGCTATAGCTAACGTTGAGGCCGTTTGATTGAGGAAGGTTGTCAGCGTAGTTTGTAGTGTAGTAGTTTAGCCCAATGAAGTCGAATGCACCCTTGACCAACTCAGACTGTTCCTTTGTGAACTGTGGCAAGCGGTTTCCAACCAATGCTCTCATGCTTAGCGGGTACTCTCCTCTAGTAAGGGGGTCCATGAACCTAGAATGACAACCAATGGTCTCATGCTTATTCCTAGTGAGTTCTTTATTTTCTTCTAGACTAGACTTGGTCAATAATGAAATTCTGTGAGGAGCACAAAGAATTATATTTAGTTATTTACCATCCAAGCATGAAGTCGATGGCACGCCTCGCTGCATCATCGTTTGATTTGGAACGGGAAAAGGGCACAAACCAGTGTGAGACTAGAGTTATTCCAATATTTCCTTTTTGCTCCACCTGCATTCGGCATTCGGTTATTGATGAACTGAAACTCAGAATTGCATAGTTTCAATTGAGTTGTTGTTCATTGATGAAATGAAACTGGATGGGTGAGTTCATCACTGACCTGATATTTTTCCTTGTACAACCGGACTGTTTCTGCATGGGCGAGTATCTGATGATGACAGACAGTGTAAGGCTCTGTTCCTGAATCCCCAGCGCTGCACTTTCCCTGCTCCCATGGTGAGCACCGGCCCGGCGCAAACGTGCCAGACGCATACCCATTTGAGCAGAAGGTCCAGGGCTCATTGAACGTGATCCAGTGTTTCACTCGGTCACCAAATTCTTTGAAGCAAACCTCAGCATAGTCCTTGTAGTCGTTTCTGACAGTCATAGATAGATTTGTTTAGCGGTGACGTTAGTGCAGAACGCGTCGTTCGTTCTTGCATCCTGTGTGGATAGAATATCATGACTTACATAATGTTAGGACTAAGAAATCCTCCATATTTATCTTCCAACGCCTGAGGTGAATCCCAGTGAAAAAGGGTCACAAATGGCTGTATCCCTACACACATATATAAGCATGTATGCATATTATTTTAATAAAAGCTTATACCAATCTAGGTGGAAATATAAGTGTTTTTTCACTTAAAAGAAAGGCCCCGTTCGCTTCGCTGAAAAAACAAGCTAAAACATTGTTTCGACTGATTTGTTGTGAGAGAAAAACACTGTTCCGGCTGAAAAAACAAGCTAAAAAGACGGATTATAAGATAAGCGAACAGGGCTTAAGAACCCAAATTTGAATTGAAAGTAAATTTCAAGGTTTCGCAAAGATATACAAAATCATATGGCACACCTTTCAACAGAAGCTCATCGATCAAGTTATTGTAGTATCTGATGCCTTCTCTGTTTACTCCACCGCTCAGACTTCCATCTATCATTACATTCAGATGTCTTTTTTTTAGCATAATACATTCAGATGTCTAAGCATTATGCAATTCATATCCTTGGACTTTGGAATATGGCCAAAACAGTTAATTTGCAAATTAAATATCTGGATATTGGATCACACTTACTTGGAAGAATTCTACTCCAGGAGATTGAAAACCTGTAGGCATCCATCCCCATACCCTTCATGATGTGCACATCTTCCTACATTTTTTAAAAGTCATCCATCATGGGTCAGAAATGTACCACTCCCCATTCCAAATTATAGGTCACTTCAGTTTTATCATAAATCAAAATTCTCTAATTTTGATCACATTTTTTTTTATAAAAGTTATATAGCATTATACAAGTTTAAATAAATGTACTATAAAAATATTTCATGAAGAATTTAATAAAACTAATTTGATGTTTTAGATGGTTGTGTATTTATCTATGAACTTGATCAACGTCATAGAAGTTTGACTTGAAAAAAAACTAAAATGGTCTATAATTGAAAAACGGAAGGAGTTGTATTTTGATAGGTTTTAATTCACATATAAGGGCCTTGCGTTATGCTTAAGCTGATAGAATAAAGATCCTAACCAACTTGAGTGTTACAGTACTTGAAATTCTTTCATACTCCATTAAGATACAGAACACATATTCTGTAGAAAAGAATATATTATGAGTCATACCTTGTAGAGATGGTAGGAATCCACTGCCACATCCCCATTGCTTCTGTCAGCAATTTTATCTGCCAAATCAGAGAATTATTAATTCATAGGTCATTGTCTACTGTCACTTAAATTCAATAGTGGTTAGGTTACACCACAAGTTACCCCGGTATGCTTATTTTCCTTGGACGACTATGTCAAATTAAGATTGACAGCCACAAGCAAGATTAATAATTCAACAACTTGCTCCATATATTCCATGTTCAACAAAGCAATCTATGGAAAATGGAGCTCAAGAGGTAGTGACAGGACTGCTAACTGCTTGACAGTGCATACATTATGTGAATCGAAACAGTGACTTATGAGAGTATCGTGACTATCTATATAAGCATGTCATGTTTCTTGTTTTGAAAGATCTAATCTAATTAACATGTTTCTTGTATTTGTATTCCAAACTTGGACGTGTCAATTTCGTATACTTCCAAAAAAATGATTACATCGCAGCGATGATTCACATGTTAGTCATGTTAAAAAACAAAGATTGACTTTCAGTCAAGTATATCACTTTAAAGAAATGTTACAACTAAAGATTCTGCGCTAGGATCATCCAACGCGCATGCATGCATAGTAGATCTAATTGCAATATATTTTACCTAATAAATCTAATTGTTAGATATTTTTCCTTTTTAAAATATATAAATATATATTTACCTTATTACCTACTAGGAGGTAATATATGATATTTGCCATCTAGATCGACGATTCATAATAATTTAGGAGTACCTTGATATTTTCTTAATATAATTAGAAGCTTTAATTAATTACTACATTTTATGGTATGAAAACCATAAAGAAGCATAAATATACAAGATATAAAGAAGACACGCGTAAACAAGTTAATATCAAGCTCTGATGAAAAGAATATGATTGCTCGTCCCATCATTCTTTGGCCCTGTTTGGTTGGGATTTCAACCAGCTTCAAAGTCAAAAGCCAACCAAAGGTCTCAAAAGCTACAACTGCTTTTGCCCAAAAGCAGCTTTTGCTCTAGTACAAAACTGAAAGCAAGTCTCCTCTGCTTTCAACTGCTTTTGGACCAAATATTTACCCACCTTTCACTAGTTATGATGGGTACAAGTTTGTTCTTTCCCCTTTCTTTCCCGTCCGCGACATCTCGTCGTCGTCAACTTCACGACTCCTCCCCGTCTGTGCCGACCAGCGACGTCACTGGTGCCCCGCTACGCTGCCGCCTGCTCCTCCTCCGGCTCTAGCGGCACTCCTCCTCGATCCCCGACGGCCAGCGCAGCTCCTTGAGCTCCGGTGGTGAGCGCGGCTTTTGACTTTCTCACAGCTACTTTTTCAAAAGCCACAGCTTATAGCAGCTTTTTTAAAAGCCACAACCCAACCAAACATGGCCTTTATCATCACCCAAATCATCGTCATCAACATTCTTGTTACTAGCATGGGTACACCATCCACATATTGTTACTTGAACCCTTAGCATAGCGAGCGGTCTAATAACAGCAATCGCAGCCCACGATAATACACACCAAGTGCAATAGCGACGTTATCTTGGTTTCGCTATCCGCTATACAATGCTACTTATTACTATGTCAAGCTTACCGCTAACCACTAACCAGCACCCAGATTTGTGTAGAATAAATAACTTTACATCCTAGAGGAAGATATGTCATTTATTACACATTTCAATATGAAGCATGGAATCACAAATCTAAACGAATAGAGGTGTGTGTATACATGCCTGGGTGCTGATGAGTGAAGGTGTCCCAGATGCTGGGCCCTCTGCCCCCCTCCATCGCACCACCCTCGTACTGCACACATGAATATCATGATCAGGCCAACTTGTAAGGATCATGGCAAAACCAATGACTACTTGTCTACTTGGAGCACCCAGATCGTCATCGACAGATCTCTGTAGACCAGACCAGTTTCAGTAGAAGCTATTGACTGTTTCTTGCGCTTGCCAACTAGTGATGCCGCTTGCCAACTACTCAACTAGTGGTGCTGCACTGCACTGCTGCTTGCCAACTAGTGGTGCTGAAAGGGAGCTTATTATCATATTAAACGATCATATGGCCCTGACCCTTGACCCTGACGGAACGCACGTGTGCATGACACAGAGATCAGAACACTGTCACTACCTGATAGGCCGACGAGGCCGTCCCGAAGATGAACCCCTCAGGGAAGCTCCTCCTGCTGATCGGCGGCTGCCCAGCAGCGCCATCGTAAGCGTTGGAAGCAAGAGCAAGGAGGAGCAGCGGGAGAAGACGAGCAAGCATCGCAGCACTGCTAGTGCTACCTCCTTTTGGGAGCTGGTGTGGCACCATGCAATCGGCCCGTTTAGCTTTGGTATGAGTCTGCGACAGGCCTCACTCCGCATCCCAACGCCCCCTACTATATATAGCAGGGACACGGAACGTGACTGATGTGTTTTTTTCTCGCGGCTGGTGATGGTGATCACCATTCACCGTCACCGGGCACGAGCTGATGTGCATGACAGCAGGGACATACATGGACCTTTCTAACTTCTGATCTTTATCGGTGGACCCTTAGAGCCCCAGTTGGACAGAAATGTGCAGTTGAAGAGAAACCGAAACGTGTGCTAGCGGCTGACAAGAACGTTTCTGACTAGTTGGCTCGTGGGTTTCTGAATTGTCTTCGGAGGAAACGTAAGATAGCAAGCGCCTTGCACGTTTGCATTGCTGGGGTCTGAGCGTGCTAAACAAAGTCGCCATATAGGATCTGGTAACTGGTGAGAAGGAACTGTAGAGTTGAAAATGCACGCGAACAGCGAACGACCACGTGTTGCGACTTGCGGTGGATAAGCAGAAGAGGAATCCCTCGAACGCAGTCATTCAACTTGAGCCAAAATTGGCCATTGCGGAAAACAAAGGATCTATGTAAATTCGTCCATTAGTTGATAGGTGTCTTGATTCTTTTTTAGTTTGTTTAGTCTAAAACGAAGGATCTATGTATCTCTAAAATTCTTCAAAATTATCAAGTAGATGCTAGAAAATAAGCACAACCCATTTTACTTGTATGTGGCATCATAACTCTTGTAGTTTTGAAATTAAAATTGTTCCCATAATACTATATTTAGGACCAAAATGGGCTCTAAAAATTCATATATAAAATAATTCATGGTTCATGAAGTAGAATTTTTTCATGTAGTTTCCTAGTGCATGTGTTCTAGCGAAACCCAAAGTTTCATAAAGCACATGCTTAAAATTAAGTCTTAATGTAAAACTAAATTTACAAGCATTCAAAACAAATCTGGGAAATTGATTTTCACATAAGCACTTTCCAAAGTGATAACATGCAAATTGTAGTACAAGTGATATACTTCGTCATAGTATGAAGTCAATTTGAAAATGTAGAGTAAAAACAGTTTAAATTTAAAGCCTTAGTCTACCACCAAGGTATTCCAAGTTTGGAAAACAACATTAGCTATATCAATGTTTATAGCCAGTTTTAAAAACAATATGTCTAAGTGTCTTACCAAAACATGCAATCAAAGTTGGAGCATAACTAAGATCTTTAATCCAGGGTAGCTCCTATTGACAAGAAAGATATATATGGTAATTCTTTTAAGTAGCTAAGATACACAAAAATTAATGATTTGGGTACTAGATATAATCAATACAAAGGGTTAACAGATGGTATTCAGGGTTTAATAAAAAAGTAAGTTTGTATATAAAATTGTCATAAGTTTAGAGCCAAATTATTGAAGGTAATGTGATATGTCATCATTTGGCCTAAGTTTAGATCTTTAACGGTTATAAGTCTTAGCAGTCTTCTGATTAACCAAAGCTAACTAAAACAATGGTAATTAACTCTAAACATGAACAATTGATCCATAACTTTGATCAAAGTTTATTAAATGAGATATTGTGAAGTAGGGAGTTTGGGAGTTGAGTGCTTAATTTAAGTTTGTAGACTAATACACCAACTTCAAACCTTAGTAAGGCTAACAGAATTTGATAAGTCGTGTTTGAAAACTGAGAGAAAATCATCGAGGAACATGATTGGCCATGCACGAAGTTGAGCTCTACAGTTCAACACCGCCCGCACCATGCATGCAACAGCTTACCAACAGTCAGCGCTTAAGCCTTGTATCTTTGCAATGTGATGACATACACAAACCATTCTGGCATAGATCAAGTAGGAGCTGGGCCATGTCCACGCGATGGCATTGTCCAATAAAGATCAAAGCCACACAATGAATTCAGTTACCTTATAATATAACTAAGACGTATTTAAGTGGTGACAATCACAAGCTTAGTAGACGAAAGGCACCTCGTTTTCTAATTATGATGTTTGGATATTTTTGTGGCAAGTGAAATAATCGGTGGCTACGCGTACCATGACAAAGTCTACCAAGGTTTGTTTCAAATATTTTTAAATTTAGTTTCAAATAAATACTTAATTTTGAGCATAAGCTTTGTTAAGGAACTTCATTTTTCACCTAAACAAGTATGCTGAGAAATTACATGACAAAACACTACTTTCTGAACCATGAATTTAATATTTTTCCCTAGATTTTTGGAGTCTATTTTGAGGCTAAACCGGTTAACCTAAGACTCAAATATAACATTACGGGAAAATTTAATTTTAAAACTACAAGAGGTAGAATGCTAGATACAAGCAAAATGGTTCATGCTTATTTTCTAGCATGTACTTAAAAATTTTGAAGGATTTTAAAGATGTATATGTGCTTTGTTTTGGATGGACAAAAAATAACTAAAAAAATCAAAACATCTAACAACTAATGAATGACACAAATATGTGTCACGCCATAGGTGGTGGTGTGATTCAACCTGCTTAGTCACACTAACCATTTGGCCGTACAATGTTGGTAGCTTACGTGGAAAGCGATCTTAATGTGCTAGCGGCTTACGTGAAATGTGTTGTCTCGATGTGCCAAAAAAAAATGTCTAGTTAGTCATGCTTGTGCATATTGTACGTGTGATTGAGGTTATCAGTTGCATCATGACCTCCTGCATGATTAAACGTGCTAGATTCTGAAAATTAGTTTGAGACATGTTCTTTTTTATATACTAGTGTTTTTTATGCTAAAATAAAAATAACCACGCCACCACTTTCTCATTATTTGGGCCAAAAACTTTCTGGGCTTCGAACACTATGACGAAGATTGGGCCAAACCTATTGGGATTGCCCCGACATGAACTTCGTTATGAATGACACAGCTTTGACCAACAACTCAAAATAAAATGTTGCTAAAAAAACAATTCAAAATAAAATAGTACTATTTTATTGATGGGATTAACATTATCTATTTATCTTAGCCTCTAATGCATGTTAATCCACAGGCCACAGGCCACAGCCCACATGATAGAAGGGACAACTTCATCTCAGTCTCAGAGGCCGTTCGTGCAGGGCGGCAATGGTGTCCCACACAGGCACTTGTTGTGCTCGTACGCCACCGCCTTGAACTGCACCATGTGCCCGCCGGTAGGTATCTCCCCGCAGAGGTCGTTATAGCCTGAAGGAGATACATGGATCGTGAAGAGAATGAGACCAGGTGGTGAGGCCTCCATCTAAATGATCATTCATCCATTTATTAAGTTCGACATGAAATACTCAGAATAAGCCAAATTTTGCCCTTATTACCCACAGAGCCCTCTAAAAAGAAATATCTCATCTTTATTATATAAAGATCTCTCATAATATTAATCCAGAATCGACACCCTGGTGTCCCGGAGCGACGCCGGCACGCCGCCATAGATCCGGTTGTGGCTGAGGTTTAGGAAAGACAACTGCATCGGCATCTCCACGCCGGTGAGGTTGAACCGAAAATTGTTCCCGGACAGGTCGATAGTGCCGGTCACCGTCTTGCGCCGCCCGAAGAGGAACGACGGGTCGCCGGTGAGCTTGTTGTTGGCCACCCTGAACTGGATCATGTGCCTCTCGAGCGCGAAAGTCCAGGGGATAGGTCCGCTGAGCCGGTTGCCGTCCAGCATCAGGCCCAACGGCCGGTCGGGCTTGCCGCCGTGCACCAGCAGCGGCGGGATGGGCCCGACCAAGTTGTTGTAGGCGGCGTCGAAGTAGGTAAAGAACGGGAGCTTCCACAGCGACCTGGGGATTGTTCCGTTGAGCTTGCTGCGGAAGAAGCTGACGGAGGAGAGGTTGGTGCGGGAGAGGCACGCCGGGATGGGGCCAGACACCGAGGTGACCATGAGGTTGAAGATGGAGAGGTGCGACAGGTTGCAGAAGGAGTCCGGGATGGGGCCGTGCAGGCCCGGCATCTCGACGATGCTGAGCGTCTCCAGCTGGTCGAGCTCGCTGATGGCCGGCGGGAGCGCGGACGTGATGTTGAGTCGCTCGAGGAAGAGCTTGGTGACGCGGCCCTGCTCGTTGCAGGCCGCGGGCCACCACCCCCAGCAGAGCGTGCCGGTCCGCCATCCCGCGAGCGCGTCCGGGTTGCTGAACTGCTCCCTGATCTTGATAAGAGCCGGGAGGTCTTGACTGGACAGCTGAGATTGAGACAGCGACGTGGTGATCAGCTGGAAACACAGGAGGAGAAGAGCTGTTGTGTGGCTACCCATGGCGCACTTTCTAATATTTGTCATTGCTACTTGTGCGATCATGTGCACGGCGATGCATGAGTGGGATATGTAGGCGATGAGGTCAACTCTAGCTAGCAGTGAAGTTGTTGACGAGTGGTCTTGAAGTTGAAGATAACCCGGGGTTAGACCGTTAGATCCAGGATTTCTGAGTCATTGTTTGATGAAACCTTGGGTTAGATCCAATTGGATGGATGCTTTACATGCACTCGTGCAGCAAACTATATTCTGATAGCCGTAAGTCCAGCCTGCTTGTCTCATTATATTAAACGTCTTCTTAGTCATCCAGCCTGCTTGTCTCATTCGACACCTTCTAAGTCATCCAGCTTGCACTTAAAGTGAAGGGCATTTGCACTTTTTTCCATGAACGTGCCTTAGCACGTATTTCGTTAAGAGAGAATAGACAAACACAATCAAAACAACAACAACGAGCTCTACTCAGGGTAACCGAGGGTTCCCAAGAGGCTGCTGCTAGTTCTCATCATATCGCCAGGCGGCGGGCCGGGCGGGGGGATCCGATCGGAGAGTCCGGCCGTCCCCATCCGGCGGTCGGCGTCGCCGCATGCAGGCCCCGCCGGCAAGCGGCTCCAAACTGGGAACAGTTGCGTCGGTCGGGGCCGACGGGGCCCTGCGCGCGCCGGGAGCTGACCACGCATGGCCACATGTCGCTTGTCCCTTTGCTCCGTTTGCCGGCAACGCCGCGGCGTGGCATGATTGGGACCGCTCGATCGACGACAGCAAAGACATCGTCGTCGTCGACATCTTGCGCTGGCCGTCTTCTGTCTATGTTTATATTGGGTGTATATAGCTGCGTATATGATGGATGTCCAAGTTTGAGTAGACTGCACTGCAGGATACACACACACACACAAAAATGATGTGAACAGAAGATCAGTTAGTTTTTTGTTGAGTAAACAGAAGATCAGTTGCGCAGTAGCAGAGCTTTAATTGCTTGGGTTGCTTCATTCAGCTGTTGGATGTGTGCATACTCATATGCCTTACAGGTTACTTCAAAGCTCGCTGTCTGATTGAAAATTATGCCATGCCTTTGGTTGAAAAGGATGGATTTGATGCCGACGGATCACGCGATTCTGGTCAGGACCACATGGGGATGGATGAATGGATCGATGAGTTGCCGTTGCATACCAGCCAGTCGATCGGCCGGTTCTCGCGCGCGTGCTCCATCCTATCCGGGCGGCGATGGAGACTACTACGTTCTTACAACTTGTGTGCCCTCATCAGCTCCACTGGTGGCTGATGCCATCGGATGTGTACATACTACAGTTCCTGCAGCTCCAGTCAATTATGAGATATCTCTCTCACGCCACACCGTTTTTAACCTTAGATATATTCCAATGAGGGCCCGTTTGCTTGAGATACATGAGATATCTCTCTCACGCCACACCGTTTCTATATGGACAAGGACTTAGAGTTTTTTTTTTTAAGAAATAGCAGGACTTGTGCCTTGTACTGAAATAAGGGGAAAACAGAACATAAAGTCTTGTATCAACGGCAGACACATCTCAACAGGCTACAAGACATCCCCAAGCCTTTGAGATGGACAAATCTCAAAGAAACAAAAACAAAATGCACATGAAGGCCTCCAATACTAAGTTTTGAATGAAAAGCATGTTGTCATCGTTGATCAATGACCTCTTCTAAATGTAGCTAGCGCAATCCACGTGCAACAAAAAACACGTAAGTTTTTTCCCCATGTAATTATGTGCTAGTGCCAAGTCCATGTTCATTTATGCAGGAACTCCTTAAACCAATGGGCTGAATTCTTAGGGTACCGCTTCAACCCATCATTGTAGTCCACGAAGTTTAGCCCGAATCGGACCGTGTAGCCGTTCACCCACTCGAAGTTGTCCAACAGGGACCATGCGAAGTAGCATTCACGTTTGCTCCGTCCCTGTGAATTGAAGAAGTCAAACGTAATGCTGTCAGGTGTCATCAACTGGGGTGTGTTGTGTCAGCTAGCTAGAGATATCTGACCTTATAGCACTTAGCAGGGCAAGGAGATGCTTGTGGTGATACTCTATCCGGGTATCGTCCTTCAAGGCTTCTTGGAGTGGTAAGCTCATGTTGTTGGCTTCATCAAAGCCTGTATTGAAGTAAAAGATGTTTTCATATTGTTTCAATCTAGCTTTTTTTTTCTTCTAGGTGAGGAAAATAACTTTTTTTTAATTAAAAATAGCTCATTTCAGGAGAAAATTCGAAGTCATACTCCCGTCGTTCCCAAATAGATGTCCTTTAAGGAATGCTCATAGTTAAATTTAGACAAAAATTTGACCACTCATATATATACACAAAAATGAAGGTTTGCCGGTTGCCACATATGTACACAAAAATGAAGGTTTGCCACTCCCGTCATTCCCAGCCTCCTTTAAGGTTCTAGTTTATTCTTATTTTTTAGAAAATGGACTGAGATATTATCTAAAAAAAGAAAATAGTCTGAGATGATTATATACTTTATTTTTCTTGACATGCATTCTTTGAAAAGACCATATCAATACCCAAATTAAAAAGACAAGGAACAAGAATAAAGGTAGTACAACAATATATTGAATCCATTGCAAAATAAATAGATGGCACTGTATAACATTGTTTTGCACTCTCTTACATGTTAATCCTAATGAGACATGTCAGAATATAAAGAAAAATTCTAAAATTCTCACATGAATAAGAAACATCATGTCATCAATTTGCCAGACTTTAATCTTCCATGGCAATAATAGCCATTGGACCGTTTTTCAAAAAAAAAAACTACCCACATATTCCATTATGATAAATAAAATGAATAAGCCAAACATGCATCTAAATTACCCATATAAGTAATTAGGAAATATAATCTAAAATTAACTCATAAATTTGTGTCTAAATTACTCAGCTCTATTGCTGTATTAGATAATATAAGTAATCCTTAAAGTTTACATATAAATTACACTCCCCGGTCATTAATAAAAATAAACTAAAATATTATCTCGAACCTAGCTACGTCTAAAATTACAAACTTCTAATATTATAAGAAATAAATTCACCATAAGGTATGACTATATATGTATTTTAACATTTTCCATTTTTATCACTACTAATGTATACAAACAACTAATTCAAAGTAAGCATATATACATATATAGGCATTTTGTATTAGTTGTTTGATAAACATTTTGTATCTATATGGCATTCTTTTGTAGGGAGAGAGAGAGATAGAGAGAGAGAGAGAGAGAGGATAACTTAGAATTTTCTCCTGAAATAATGAGTTACTTTGAGTTCATTTTACTAATAATTGTGTGCTTATCTTCTCGCCCTCTATATAATTTTCTAAAAAATGTCATATTATATAGATATAATATGTAATCTCCATCCAACTGTGATATATTTACCAAGTACAATTATATTATAAGCATTTTGTGTCTATTTTAGATACTAAATTTATCCATGAGCATATAATACTTCGGTCACCTAAGATTCTAGCTCGAGCAAGAGCACACTTTGATAGACTAGTAAAGATAATAGTTCTTGTTCAGGAGTTACCATTTTCAGTAATGTAGATGGCAGGGTTGCCATAGTTTTCCTTAATATAAAGTAGAAGCTCATGAAAGCCTTGAGGGTACATGAAGAGCCAAGTAGAAGCAGCTTACATATATGTTGGTTATATGCAAATAAATCATCACATAGAAAGTGGGCGGGTAATCAGTAACATTTCTGTCTTAAGTTGGGAATACTAAGTTACCTGAGGACCAATGGGGACACCATTTCGAATACCTAATATAATCATAAAGTCAGAAAAATATAATAGAAATAATTATTGTTCAAAATAAACTGATTCCAAAATATTGATTAAGAATGATTCAATGTACCGATGACTCAATTAAGGGAATGGAGGTTGCAGTTTTTATAGCATCATGCTTTCACAAATACTACACAGTACTGCCATTAAAATAGGAGCTATTGTTGTATAGAGTTTTTCTAGAACAATCTTGCACGAATTTAGGGGAAAAACTTGTCTTGGTTACTCACCGGAAACATTAGCTAAATAATCAGTGTTATAACTACTATTGAGGCCATTTGATGGAGGAAGGCTTTCAGAATAGTATGTGGTGTAGTAGTTGAGTCCGATGAAATCAAATGCACCCTTGACTAACTTAGATTGTTCTTTTGTGAATCTTGGCTAGCGATTTCACACCAATCTTCTCATGTTGACCGGATAGTCACCTCCAACAAGTGGGTCCATAAACCTGGGATAGGATTAATATGGTCAGTAAGATTTATGTCGTTTCGTCCATAATTTTCTGCACTTCAACGACAAAGATGTTAGGATCACAGCCTCACAGAGAATTTACCATCCAAGCATGAAATCTAAGGCACGTCTCACTGCATCATCATTGGATTTGGACGGGGAGAAAGGGATAAACCATTGGGAGTTTAAAGTGACTCCGATTTTCCCTCTTTGGACAGCCTGCAAGCAAGTGTGAGCAATGAATCCAAATCATGGTCAAATTGAGATCCTTTTGGCAAACATGCATGACATATTCTTCTTAACATTCTTGTGCAGTTACATTCTTAATGCATTGCATTCATACATGAGATTGAATTGGGAATTAACTATTATATTGATTTATCAAGCTCAAATGCACAGTGCCAATCAGTTCTTCATCATTCAGTAATTGTAACTGCACCAGGAGTAAGTTCATCTCTGACCTGGTACTTCTCTTTGTACAGGTGAACTGCTTCTGCATGGGCGAGCAGCCGATGATGACATACAGTGTAAGGTTCCCTTCCTGAATCCCCAGTGTTGCACTTGCCCTGCTCCCACGGCGAGCACCGGCCTGGTGCAAACACGCCAGATGCATACCCAAATGAGCAGAATTGTGTCGGTTCATTGAACGTTATCAGTGTTTTACTCGATCACCAAACTCTTTGAAGCAGACTTCAGCGTAGTCCTTGTACTCATTTCTACAACAGTTTGCAACAATGAAAGATACAATCATACAGGGAGGTAGTGTCATCACAATGGGACGACAAATACTACTTGTGGGAGGACAACCACTACGTTAGAACCACACATTAGAGACGTGGGTAAATAGTCATCAGAGACAAGAGAAAAACACGTTCGAAAATTTACGTCTATGATGTGAACATATCAGTGACGCGTAAAAAACAGAATATTGGCATGTTGTGTAGTTCATGCAGGTTGATGGGTGTTGATCGTACCTGGTAGGACTTACCTTTGTAATTATAAACAATATACTGATAACAAACATTGGTCAAAATAACTCTAGAAGCAAATATTATAAACAATATACTGATAACAAACATTGGTCAAAACAACTCTAGAAGCAATTCACAATAAAAAAAAGATAAAACTTTATTGGTAGCCTTGATTATGTTGGTACTATTTTAACAGGAGTAAATCCTATGGACTAGTTATGCTACCAAAATATTGCAATTTTAGCAAAAAAATTATTTGGTACAACTAAACTACGCTATCATTACCAAAAACCGATCAGTGTCTGTACTTTGTAAACCTTCCTCTAATTCTAAAGGAGCAACTATCAGCTAGTAATGTTAGTAGGATCCTATAAGCTAAGAATTACTAAAGTTTCCAGAAGCATCATTCCCAGTGAAAAAGGGTCACGAATGGTTGTACCCCTGTGAATGCATAAGAATAAGATTAACAATTGGATCGGGAGAGGGAAAGAGGCTAATCAAGGCATGAATGAATACCTTTCAACAAGAGTTCATTGATCAAGTTGTTGTAGTATCTGATTCCTTCTTTGTTGATTCCACCACTCAGAGTTTCATCTGCCATTAGATTCATATAGCTAAGTTTGATGTAATCATTCTACTTGCTTGGACTTTGTAATATGTCCAAGGTAGTGCAACCTAGAATCGTCTTCTGAAAAATAAATTACATACTTGGAAGAATTCTTGTCCATGAGATGGAGAACCTGTATGCATCCAGTCCCATATCCTTCATCAGGCGCACTTCCTGTATTTATTTTGCAAGTCCTCCCCATGGATCAGTGGTGTGGTACTAACATGTTTTTGTTGCAAGCTGGATTAAAGTATACTGAATGCCATTGGGCATATAATTCCTCGAAATTTCTTTGAATATTTAGTAAAAAGAACAGAGGACCAGGTTAAAAATATTGAAGTCCTACATACTTTGTAGAGATGGTAGGAATCTATGGCCAAATCCCCATTGCTTCTGTCAATGATTTTATCTGCAAGATCACAAAAGTGTCAAATTCTAAAGTCGGTTCCTTATATATTGTTTCTTATCATTCTAAGATTCTAATTAAGAATACAAGTTGCCTCTGATATGTCCATAGACTACGTCAAATGTAAGCTTTCCTTGCTGGACCACAGCAATCAAGCTCAATAAAATGGGGCAATTTCTTTATATATGAGCAAGTCTGAAACAAGATTTAAAGACATATTAGCATGGGAAGGAGACAAAAATAGTTAAAAACATGCCTGGGTGCTGATGAGTATAGGTGTCCCAGATGGTTGGTCCTCTGCCCCCCTCCATCACCGCGCCCTCATACTGCATGTAGACATCAGGATAGCTCGTGTGTGAGAAATAGTCGAAACACAACGTCATGACTCATGAGAAATACTAGTTATGACAATGACTACTTGGATTGGATCAGACAATGATCCTCATATGCTGATATTTATACTCTTATCAACTTGTGCAGTTGTGTTGCCAACTTGTCAACATGCATGTTTATGGTGAACATTTTGTCGCAGCTTGTGATGGTTTGTAGGCAGAACAGACTGCATCTTTTTTTAATTATTTGTGACCATAAATCGGTGTTAAATAATACTGAATCAGTTAAAACATTTTCTAATGTTTTCATCTACACCAACATTTTCGAGGTGTACTTTTATTTTATACCGCCGACTTGTCAGTGAGATGCAGGACCAGACGCGCTATATGTCATTGACTAGCTTATGGGTATCATGAAAAGTGTTCCCCATTGTTCAAATTTTTTTTTGAAAAGCGTCCCCCCAGGGAACCAATTGGAAACTCAAACAGCCTAACTGTCCTAAAAGGGACATCAAAACATGTGCTGTGTACATATGAATGGACAGACAGAAGATTCACCTGATAGGAAGCAGAGGATGCCCCGAAGATGAACCCCTCAGGAAAGCTCCTCCGGCTGATCGGCGGCTGGCCAGCACCGTCGTAGGAGCCAGCAGCAACCGATAATAGGAGAGACAGAAGTAGAAGGCGACTCACAGCCATTGCTTGCTGTGTGACAACTGACAACAGAGGGTGGAGCTTGTTAACTGCAGGCTCCCCTTGCCCCTTGGCACCCCATAGGGCTCGCGCATCGCTGTGTGACGAGTGACGACATTGTTTTTCTCACTGAGTGCTGGCCACACTGACAGGGACATGAGCATTCACCACTACTCGGTTATCATATTCTCATAGATAGAGCATCAGTTCAACACCTGTGGAACAACAGAAATATATATATATATTGCTCGTGCGGGCCTGCAGCTAGGCGCATCGATCTCTGTCATAAGACTAAGTAAGTTGGTGACTCAGTAATTTGCTGTATTTCCTTTTAAAAAGATGGCAGGAATGCCACGTGTCTTTACTTTAAGGAGGCTGAAAGTTGCAAAACAAACTGGCAAGAAGGAAACAACAACAGGCATTGAGACAACATAGCGATCAGCAAAGGGACCCGGAGATTATTCGTAGCACTGCTGCTGTGCTGCACCATGCGTGCACAAGTGTCGTAGCACAGTGGAATGGGGCAGGCTCGGCTCAGTGGCCGCTCGCGCAGGGCGGCAGCGGCGTCCCGCACAGGCACTTGTTGTGCCCGTAGGCCACCGCCTTGAACCACCCCATCGCCCCGCCGGTGGGTATCTCCCCGCAGAGCTCGTTGTAGCTGAGGTCCAGAACCACCACGCCGGACTGCTGCAGCGACGCCGGCACGCGGCCGTAGATCCGGTGTTGTGGCTCAGGTTCAGGAACAGCAGGTTCCTGGGCATCTCTAAGCCGGTCAGGTTGAACCGCAGGCGGTTCCCGGACAGGTCAAGGCCGTCCACCGTCGTGTTGCGCCGCCCGAGCAGGAACGACGCGTCGCCGGTGAGCCGGTTGTTGGCCACCTTGAACTCCATCACGTGCTTCTCCAGCGCGTACAGCCAGGGGATCTCCCCCGACAGCCGGTTGTTGGACAGCGTCAGGCACTCAGTCCCAGCGGCAGCTCGGGCGTGCCGCCGTGCACGAGCCGGGGCGGGATCCTCCCGACGAGGTCGTTGTCCGCAGCGTCGAAGAAGGTCAGGTGCGGCAGCTTCTGCAGCGACGTGGGGATCCTGCCGGTGAGCTTGTTGCGGAGGAAGCTGACGGAGGAGAGGTTGGTGCGGGAGAGGGACGCCGGGATCCCGACACCGAGGTGACCATGCGCGAGGTTGCACCAGGAGCCGGGACGAAAACGGATCGGATACAGACGGATATCGCTGATATCACATTTGTTTTTATATTTCTGCTCGGATTTAGATTTGAATACGGATAGTATCAATCATGTCGGATATAATACAATTGGATATCGACATCATAATTATACGATTTGGGTATTTGGATACGGATACGAATACGGTATCGGATGTTAAATATCAAGACTCGGATACAGACATATCTAAACCCCTCTAAACGGATTCGGTCTCGAATACGGTCGGAAAATATTCGTACCGTTTTCATCCCTACCCAGGAGTCCAGGATGAGGCCATGTAGGCCGGGGATGTGTTCACACTTAAATTGGGTCCATGCCAATTTTAATCGGATTGCTGGTCGATTATCTTACTGCACAAGCTTTCTCGGCTCATTCAGTTGGACACGATGCATTGGTGATGATAGTTGCAGAGTCACATGAGCTGTTGAGCGAAGAAACCATGCCAAAAGAGTTCAGGGGAATGTTAGATTGATCCCATCAGTTAGCCCAACGGCCAATTGGACTTTGATCCGCGCCCTGATCGGGGTCGTCCAACCCCAACTAACAATGGTATCAGAGCCAGGTCTAGATGTAGATCTAGTCCTTATGGTAGAAATCACGAAGAAATTCAGAATGAGGGGACTCAATCTGTAAATCGGATTGAAACCCCAAACCCAAAACCCTAACCCTAGATGGATGGACGGAGAAAGGGAAGGACCTACCCGGTTTCTCGCCACCGTCGCCACCGTCGTGCATGGGAATATGCACCCGCCGCCGCCTCGCGAGCGTCGGCCGAGGGCACCGTCACAGGACCACTCAATGGCGGCACACTCACCTACTGGGGAGCCCGTGCTCCGACGAGGGGACCCTCGGCGGCGCCGCACTTCGAGCTAGGGTTTAGGGCAACACCACCGCAGCGCGTGTGGGGGCTCAAAGAGCACCACCGCGGTACCGCTCGACGGCGCCGCACGTGGCTCCAGCCGCACGCGTGCACCGGCGAAGGGCGCCACAGCGGCGCCACCACCACTCTTCTCTCTCGGTCGTGTTTCGGGTGAGAAAGGGGAAAGAAAACCAGCACCACGACGAAGAGAGAGAAAGGCAAGGGGAAAATGGAATTAGCGTTCAGGTGAAGACAACTGCGCGATGGTGTTTTATTCGAGCAACACGCGCGGACGACCGTCCGATCAAGATGAACGGCCGGCAATCGCTGGACCGAAAATAGCCCATGCGGGCGAGCGAATTCTCGGCCCAGGCCCAGGTTGCGGCCTAGGCGGGGGGGGGAGCGGGCGCGCGTGCTGTGTTGGGACACCGCTAGGCCGCGCGTGCAGACGCGACATAGACTGGGCCACGTATTGTTCCGCCAAGCCGGGCTAAATGAATAGTAAACACTGAGTTTTTTGTTTTATTATTTTTGAAGCAAATTTTGATGATTTTTTGTCCAGTTTCAATCTCTATCAAAATTTGAACCAACGGAAAAACTTTACAGAGATTAGATCAGTACAGTAAAATGCTTCTGAAAAGTAGATGAATTATTTTTTCATGTTTCTGCTGCAATGTTAAAGCTTATTATCTTCTAATTAAATTCGAACCAACAGAGAATTTAATTTGAAGAGCAGTCATTTTTTGTCAGTAAATTATAATATTGTTATTTTTCTAACCAACGTTGATAATAGTAATATTATAATGTTGATTCATAAGTTTTTCATGCATTAATTCTATTTCTGCCCAACGATGATGTAGAATTAGTGTATAAGAATGTTGTATATTTTAATTTTGACCAACGTTAAATTAAAGCATGCAATTATGATGTTATATTTTCTCACTATCCTTGACGGTGTTTTCAGGACTCGACCCAATGGCATTTATCTCGCACATACCACCTCTTGAAGGGGCAACTATAGCGTATGGCGAGAGAAATATGAACTAGCACTTGCGCTATCTGAAAATGACCTAGCGCTTACCTCCCCATGTCCTACTGAGCCAGTGGACCCGGTACGAGAAGAAAATGAGACTGATGCTAATTTCACTGCTCGACAACGAGATCATGCAAAAGTGCGGATGAAATATAATCTTGAACGTAAGAAATGGGATATTTCAAACCGCAAAGTTTTTTATGGTGGCTAAGTACATTATTTCAAATGCGATAAGGAGGTCTATCTCAGATTGTGACACCGCCACAGAATACATCAAGAAAGTGGAGAGTCAGTTCACTAGCTCTTCAAAGGTTTATGCCAATACTTTGATCAAGAAATTATTCAATAAAAAATACACTGGTAGCGGTATCAGAGAGCATATACTGAAGATGAGCAACATGGTTTCAAAGCTTAAGCTAATGGATTTGGGGTTCAAGGATGAGTTCCTGATTCATTTGGTTTTTGCTTCCTTGCCCAAAGAATATAAAACTTTTGTTGCGAACTAAAACATACAACCCGATAAATGGGATATAGAGAAGTTCATTGCAATGTATGTTCAAGAAGATGAGATGTTGAAAAGCTCACAGGGTGACTCTGCTAACCTTGTGAAGGACAACGAGAAGAAGAATTTCAATAAGAATGCCAAACCTCAAGGGAAAGCCCCTCAGACTGAGTACCATTAGAAGAACAATAATGCCCAAGTTAAAAAGGATCAGTGCAAATGGTGCAAGAAGCATGGACATTACCAGAGGGACTGTCCAGACTTCCTGAAGAGCCTTCTAAAGAGAGATGAAGACTACATTACATTCATAGATGAGTCCTTGTATTTAAGTTATGCAGAATCTACTTGGTGGATTGATTCATTTGCAATTGTTCATATTGCAAATTCATTACATGGATTTCGTACGAGGAGGACCCTACAAAGAGGAGAAAGAAAAATTAAAGTAGTAAATGGAGTTGAAGCCATTGGAGATCTCTCTCTAGAATTAGATGATGGTTTTAGACTTCAGCTTTCATATATTCTTTATGTACCCTCTTTGCGTAGAAACTTGATAAGTATCTCATGACTTGACGATGATGGTTATGATTGTCATTTTGGTAATGGCAAATATCGGATTGTGTATAATAACAAGTGTGTTGGTCTTGCCTTCCGACAAGACAAGCTTTATTTATTATCACTTTCTGATAATGTTAATGTTGTGAGCACTGAGAATGAGAATTCTTCATCGTCTATGAATGCAAGTAATAAGCGGAAGAGAGTTCATGATACATCTTTGAAATTATGGCACTATCGTTTAGGCCATATTTTGAGGGAGAGAATAGAGCGATTGATTAAGAAATCAATTCTTTCGTCTTTAGAATTTTTAGATCTAGAACAATGCATTGATTGCATAAAAGGAAAGTACGTTAAGAAAATAAAGAAAGATGTCAAACGAAGCACAGGAATTTTAGAAATAGTTTACACAGACATATGTGGTCATTTTCCTGTGAAGAGTGTGAATGGTTATGATTCATCTATAACATTCACATATGATTATTCTCGTTTTGGCTATATTTATCCAATTAAGGAAAGATCGGAAGCATTGGATAAATTTAAGATATTTAAGGCTGAAGTAGAAAATCAGCACAACATAAAGATTAAGCATCGTGGGGGAGAGTACTACGGTCGACACACCCCATATGGCCAAGTTCCTAGACCTTTTGCAAGGTTCTTACTGGAAAATGGCATAGTAGCCCAGTATTCTACAGCGGGTGAGCCTCAACAGAATGGAGTAGCTAAAAGACACAACCATACCTTAATAGATATGGTGAGAAGCATGATAAGTTATTCTTCTTTACCAATAAGTTTATGGATAGAGGCATTGAAAACCGCCATTCATATTCTTAATCGAGTACCAAGTAAGTCGGTGCCCAAAACACCGTATAAGTTGTGGACAGGAAAGGAACCCTAACGGAACTATTTTCATGTGTAGGGTTGTTCAGCTAAGGCTAAAGTCTTTAACCCAAACATAGGGAAGCTAGACTCCAAGACAATCAGTTGCCATTTCATTGGCTATCTAGAAGAGTTAAAAGGTTATCGCTTCTATTGTCTTGATAAACAAACAAAGTTTGTAGAAACAAGACATGTTGTGTTCTTGGAGGACGATATGACAAGGGGGAGCATGGTAGCGCGAGAAATTAATTTTAAAGAGAAACGGATATACGTGCCCACTCCGATGGTTCAGAAACCATTCTTCACACTACCTGTTGTTGTTGTTGTACCAACAGTGCAAGACACTGTAGTAACAGCACCTGTTGTTAGCTCTCATGTGGCAACAATGAATGAACATGTGGAACCTATCATTCAGGATCCCATAGAACCCGTTGTCACACATGAGGAGGAGCAACAACAGCCTCATATAGAACAAGCGTCATCTAACGAGGCCCCTAAAAAGTCTCAAAAAGTCGGGAGATCAGTCATTCCTGAAGACTACGAAGTTTATGAATGTAAGGAACTTCAAATGGAGGGTGATCCCACCTCATTTGAAGAAGCCATGAGAAGCGCTCACTCATCAAAGTGGCTTGAAGCCATGGAAGAGGAAATGAAATCAATGAAAACCAACGGTGTCTAGGACTTAGAAACAATTCCTAAAGGAGCCAAGACAGTAGGCTGTAAATGGGTCTACAAAACCAAACATGACAGTAAAGGGAATATAGAAATATTCAAAGCGCGACTTGTGGTGAAAGACTTCACGCAAAGAGAAGATATAGATTATAATGAGACATTTTCTCCAGTCTCATGTAAGGATTCTTTTAGAATCATAATGGCGTTTGTCGCACATTACGATTTAGAATTACATTAGATGGATATAAAGACGGCATTCCTAAATGGGGATCTGGAGGATAATGTTTATATGGCGCAACTGAAAGGTTTTGTTGTGTAAAAAAAGAACGTATGTGATGTCGTCTGAAAAAATTCATTTACGGATTAAAACAAGCTTTAAGACAGTGGTATTTGAAATTTGATAGTACAATAAGAAAGTTTGGGTTTCAAGAAAATATAGAGCACAATTGCGTTTATGCAAAGTTCAAGAATAGAAAATATATTTTCATAGTCTTATATGTGGATGACATCTTGCTCCCTAACAGTGATGTTAATCTACTACTAGAAACAAAGAAATTTTTGTCCTCGAAGTTTGATATGAAGGATCTCGGTGAAGCTTCGTTCGTCCTAGGAATAGAGATTCACTGAGATAGAGAAAATGAGTTTTAGGATTATCACAAAAGGCATACTTAGAAAAAGTTCTAAAAAATGCAGTATGCAAAATTATAAGTCTTCACTTGCTCACATAGTCAAGGATGATAGATATGGAGAATTTCAATGTCCCAGGAACCAATATGAGATCGATCAAATGAAAGCGGTTCCATATAGTTCAGCTGTTGAAAGTTTACAGTATGCTCAAGTGTGTACTCGCCCTGACTTAGCATTTATTATCGGGTTACTTGGCAGATATCAGAGTAATCCAGAAATAGAACACTGGAAATTAGTAAAGAAAGTTTTGCGTTACCTGCAAGGTACGAAGGGTCTCATGCTAACGTACAGAAGATCTGATTCCCTGCACATAGAGGGGTATACAGATTCTGATTATGCGGGAGATGACAGAAAGTCGACGTCATGATACATATTTACTCTCGCAGGAGTAGCTATTTCGTGGAAAAGCTCAAAACAAACTGTCACTACATCGTCCATAATGTATGCCGAGTTTGTAACATGCTATGAGGCCACAGGGCAGGTAAATTGGCTGAAGAAGTTCATGTCCGGATTAAAAGTGATAGACGACATACATAAGCCACTCAAGTTATACTGCGATAATAATCTAGCAGTATGTTATGCTCATAACAATAAGTCAAGTGGTGATGCCAAACACATTAACATAAAGTATTATATTATGAAAGACAAAGTCCAAGATCATATAATTAGTCTTAAGCATCTAAGTAAAGAAAAGATGCTCGCGGATCCGCTTATAAAAGGCTTACCACCCAGTGTGTTTAGAGAGCACTTAGCCGGCATGGGTTTAATTAAAAGCATATGATTTCTAGACAATAAGGGTATAGTTGAGAATCTGTTTCAAAACAGAGAGATGCATTATAGCTGTTTAATCTAATAGTAACTGACCGTGACGATAAGACACGCTCTATGCACTGATCTGTGATGGAATAAGAACAAAATAAAGTAAGTAAGTTAAATTTAAGTCATAAAGTAAGATTAAGAGAAAGAATGTTAGATTGATCTCACCAGTTGAATCAACAGCCAATTAAGCCTTGATCCGCGTTTTGATTGGTGCGTCCAACCCTAACTAACAAACAGGAACACGTGCACTTGGACCCGAGTCCAATGGTGATACGGAATGCCTGGCCGGATTGATCCATGAAGGGAATTTAGAAAGGAAAATATAAATATGGATTTGTATATTGTATCGGACTCTCAGATACTCCACGTAAAAGGAAATAACAGAGATAACTGAGTCCGAGTATATGAACCCCATGGGTCAAGATATGATCAAATAGGAATTTTGGATTGGATCAGAGTCCGTTCGTTCTCAAACAACTTTGGCCGGTATTGGTGATTCGACGGCACGTCCTGACGTGCAGGAACACACAAGTACGTGACGTCCTTGTTAGGATGACTTTTATCTACGTCTTGTTTAGTTGGCCGAATTCGACGTTGTTAGATTCATTGTGCGCACTGTAGCGTACTGTAGCATTTAGTTTGTATTTGGTAATAATTATCCAATCGTTGACTAATTAGGTTCAAAATGTTCATCTCGTAAAGTACAACCTAACTGTGCAATTAGTTTTTAATTTCGTCTACATTTAGTACTCCATGCATGTACCACAAGTTTGATGTGACGAGAAATCTTCTTTTTGCATAGTGCCAAAGTTGGGAGTTAGGAGCAACTAAACACAGCGCTAGTCCGATTATAGTATGGAAAATCAACGTGGCGATTTGGCACACGGCTTATTCTTTTCTTTATACCAGGAAGACCAGTCGTCCTATAAATATAAAAGGTAATGGTCGATTGAGGTATTTCAACTATGCAATCGTCACACAAACCAATCTATAAACTCTCTTTTACCTTATTCTCCAACCTCCATGCTATTTATCCTTTGATCCATGATCAAGGATTGCGTCCTAGGCTTGTCGGCCGACCTAGAGCAACCCAGCAATGTTCTTGCCCTGATGGGGTCCCTCTCGGGCGAGAGCTTCGACGGTTTCTTTGCTAGTTTGCTTGAAAACTAGTCGGTTCTTCGTCACGCAAGCAATGCCGGTCTTAGGATTTTAAGGGCCCTCAGATGACCTCGTCGCAACGGCCCATCTTGACCATGTATAAAATTCTATAATATATAGATACTAATTTTACTTGCAAAACGAAAGCAAATTCAATAATATATTTTTAATTTAATATATCTGATAATTATCGAGAAACAACGTAGATTAAGTAATATATTTATAGATGTATGATAATTATCGAGAAACAATATAGATTAAAAAAGCAATATATTTGTTTTCTTTTCTCACACATGACAAATGTTTTTTAGGTAACATTCTAAAATTTTAACACCTTAATTTGAAGAAAAATATGACTATATGGTACAAAGTACTAGAAGTCTGGAATACTATATAAATAATTAATTTGGATTAAAAATAAAAATAAAAAATACCTTGGGCCTAAACAACTGATCGGTGATCGTAATTCATAAGAAGCCAAGAATCAAGATGTCGTCATCATGGAGCCCTGCCTGGTCGTTGTCCTCGTGCACCGTGTCCGTGTCTCCGGTAGTCTAGCTCCGCGTGTGTAAGGCACACGTCGCAAACTCACGATAAGAGTGTGCTGCGTGCAGCGTGACTCCTTGCCTCCTCTCTACCCGAGGGCCGTGGGAAAAGAAAACTAGGAAAGAAATACCGATGTTGTCTTTTTAGGCCACCTGGTCAGTTATATGTCTCTCTTCTCATTAGTTTGCTAATACCTAAGAGGTGTTTGAATCCAGTGACTAAAATTTAGGATGTGTCAAATGAGGATGTCGCATGGGATGTTCGGATACTAATAAAAAAATAAATTACATAATCCGTCGGTACTCCACGAGATGAATTTTTTAAGCCTAACTAACCCGTCATTAGCACATGTTTACTGTAGCACAACATTGTCAAATCATGGACTAATTAGGTTTAAAAGATTCGTCTCGCAAATTAGTCGCAAACTGTGTAATTAGTTTTATAATTAGTCTATATTTAATACTCTATACATATGTCTAAATATCCGATGAGATAGCGACTAAAATTTAGGAGGAAGAACCAAACACCCACCTAATGGACTATAGGGCCTGGGGGTTTGTATATTTGGACTTGAGCTCCTCCTCCACTTAAGCCCTCGGTCGTCGCACCTCATGCCCTACCCCTAGGGCTAGCACTGACGCAAGCACGTTGGTTATCCATCGATACGTAGCAGTCCGAGCATCTAAAGCCCTACTGATATGTGATTCGGACCTATTCCTACGTCAACATGATGTTGACTAAATGTTGATGCCGCGCAGCTGGTCGATGGCCAGCGGGAGCATGGAGGTGATGTTGACGTTCACCATGAAGAACGCGTCGACGCGGCGGTACTGGTTGCAGTACGCGTGCGGCCACTTGCAGTGGTCCGTGCCGGGCTGCCACTCCGCGAGCGCGTCCGGGTTGCCGAACTGCGCCTTGAGATAACCGACATGGTGATCAGTTGGGACAATAGGAGGAAGAGGATGATCAGTTGCCTGGCCATGGAGATGGAACATTCGGTACTGTACATCCAATCGTTTGAGGTGTCTCATAAAGCACGGTGACCAGCTGATGAAACAGACCGGCAGTGGCAGCAGTGGCGGATATAAGCCTAGGGCCACTATGGCCACGGCCCAGACGTTGGGCCGGTTTCTCTACACTGTAGCGCACTGTTCCAAAGAGGTCCAATTAATCTACCAAAATGAGCCTATGGAGTAGCCCCAGGCGTTGGGCCAGCCCAGCTCCGCCACTGAGTGGCAGTGCATATATAGTACAAAGGTAGAGGCGTTGAGGTCAAGTAGTAGGCGTTGACTAATCTTGATTCTTAAGGTAAACCACGTTCTGGTCAAGGTTTCATGAGTCGTTTGATGCAGCTACAAGAAAAAGGAGCGTGGTGGGTAAGTTTCCTGCCATTTACTAGCTTGTACAGCCAGTGGGGAGGGTGTGTGTCGCTCGGTTAAAAAAATAGTTTTTGCATGGTGTCATGCAGATGTCCCCGTAAACATACATGCTAACATAGACTAGCTAGAACTAGGCAGTAGAACTTCACGGAGAAAAGGGAGGGGGCAGGAGCCCAATTTGGCCTCCATGAGGCTCTACCCCTGTGTACAGGTAATAGTGGTTTGGAGGTATCTTTTAATTACACCATATATTGATTCAGCGCTTCTTTTTCCAGATTACAGTAGAGACTCAAATGCTCGTATACACATATACATACTCAACCCTATAAACAGATCCAAGCACATCCTATTTCTATTAGCACGTCTTAAAGACTGAGCTGACAGATTTCGAGAATGACCTGAGGTTCCATATCTCAACGTCATTGGAGTACTTATCTATCTTGCAAATTGCACCTGACCCGATATCACATTTGCAGTAAATTTAGTGTTGCTCCAACCAAACGTTTATTGCACGGGAGCTAAACATATCTTAAGATATCTCAATGGCACAAAAGATCTTGATTATTTTTCAAAAGAAACCAAGATCCAACTATGATTGGATACACTGATGGTAGCTATTTATATGATCCTCATAATGACTGATCTTAGACGGGCTTTATATTTTTATATGGAGAAACTGGCATTTCATGGAAGTCTTCTAAACAGACTCTAGTGACAACCTCTACAGATCATTCTAAAATTGTTGCACTATATGATGCATCACATGAATGTGTATGGCTTCGCAGAATGATTAATCACATACAACAATCTAGTAGAATTGGTCCCATTGAATCACCCACAATTATCTATGACGATAATGTTGCTTGTGTTACATAAATTCAAACATGTTACATCAAAAGTAATATAACTAAACATATTTATCCCAAGTTGTTCTATCCTCATGAATTACAACAGAGAGGGGAAATCAACATCTTGCAGACACAGTCTTGTGATAATCTTGCAGATTTATTCACTAAGTCACTACCACGTACAACGTTCCAAATATTTGTTCATGGTATTGGTATGCAGGGACTTCAAGAGTTGCAAGTTTTAGGGGGGAGACACTCTTTGAATATAATAATCTATGTTAAGCATTATATTGCACTTTTTTCCTATTATGAGTTTTTATAAAATTTTCTCTGATGTTTTTAATGAAGCAATATCAAATTCATAATGTGACATATCTCCTATTTTCCTCATATGAGGTTTTTAAAGGGAATATCAATGACATTATTTCTCCTCATATTTTTCCCATGGGGTTTTTGAGGAGGTTATACTAATTATGGCACATACGATAATATTGTTCTAAACTAAATTATGGGTTTTTCCTATAAAGGTTTTCTCATATAAGTTTACAATGGACAATAATCTAAAATATGTCATATCATTTCTCTAGATTTTTTTCCAATAGGTTTTGAGGAGTTTAATGAACAGGCTGACCTCAATGTGTGGAAAAGGCGGTTCAAAAAGGAGCTTGGCCAAGTGTACTAAGGCCAAACTGACTATAGAGTCATCCCTCGCAGTTGGAGAGATAGTTACATGTTATAGCTTCCTTTTTCCTTTTGGGCATGGGTGCCTTGTAATCCCTCCGTCCTATTGAAAGTGTTGTTTTTGACTTTTAGACTTTTTGTTTGACCGTTCATCTTATTCAAAATTTTTATGCAACTAATAAATAAATAAATCATTATTAAAGTACCTCTAATGATAAAATAAGTCATAACAAAATAAATAATATTTGTACAAAAACTTTAATAAGACAAATGGTCAACCAAGAAGTATAAAGTAAAAAACGACACTTTCAATGGGATGGGGGGAGTACTTTTATTTGTCTTTCCACCTTGTAAATACCATTCTTTCATTTAATGAAAAAGAAAAAAAATAGGTAGGGGACTCCCCTGCTGATTCAGTCAAAAAAATGAAGTTTAATGACATCAACAACATTATCACCTTGTTTTTTTTTTCCCTATAAGGGTTTTTAGGGATAAAACTATTGATTAATCTCAAGACCTGATTCGATCAAGGGGGAATGCTAAGAACCAATGACGTTCAAGTGATCTCATCACACGGATCGCCAGGGTGGATCTCATCAATTGAATGAGATGGAAGAACTGCAGGATCGATGACATGATTAGTAGTGGATCAGTGATTAGGATTAGTATCAAGCGTCCATCTAATCGAACGTTTCTTGTACACCGCTGTAAAGCACTGGCATTGCCAATCGACAGGTCCGTTCGCGATCGATGCCTCCGAACGGACACCGTCCGATCCATGGGCCACGGTTCAACATGTATAAATATACGAGATCAATCAATGAGAGATGGCAGTTCAATCATTCTCTTTCTTTCTATTACAACCACGTTTAAACAAGCACGACACTTTGAGACTTACAAGGTGTTTGGTTTGAGGAATGGATTAGTTCATCTTCTTACTCCTTTTTTGTTTATGTAATGGAATAAATTCATCTATCGTCATCTCATTATCAATACGAGGAATGGAGTCATTTTACAAAATTGAAGAATGAACTCATGATACTATCACTTTATCTAGAATAGAGTGATTTCTCATACCAAACACTAGTTATTGTGAGTACATGCACGAGACGCGAGTGTACATACAGTACATAATTTATCTGTAGGCGACTAGGCGATGATGTCAACTGGGGCTGATCTTGAAGGCAACCAAAAGTTTGGTCAGTCGCTAAATTGATGCTGCCACGAGAAAGAAGAACGTGGCTATTCATGCACCCATGCAGCGACTTAGGCGCGGTTGACTGTTTGGCCGGGCTCCACCCGCGCTGCTTCTTCGCCGGAGCCACGGAGCTGCAAAACTCCACCTCCCTACGTCAAAAAGGGTTCCGGCTCCTCTGTCCGTGGCGCAGAAACGCTCTTTCCGTGGTCATTTGGTACGGCTCCGCTGCCGGAGTTGCCGCGGAGCCGAGGCCGGAGCGCGGCCAAGCACATTATCCTCGTAACCATCTTAGCTTCAGCTACATCCTTTCGTGGCACGATGATGCTACGTGTGCTTCAGACCGTGGGTGGCATACCTGTCTATATGTATGATTTCGAATTCAGAAACACCCTGCTACGTGGTACCCTACGAAACTGCAGCAAAAGAAACACATACCCCTTGAGGCCAGTTTCAGCCTGTTCGCTTGTTCATATCTGGCTTATAAGCCATGGCTTATTAGTCAACGAATAGTATTTTTCTCTCACATCAAATTAGCCAACAGTACTTTCAGCCATGGCTTATAAGCCAAACCAGTCCAAACGATCATGGCGTTTATCGTTTGGGCAACAATGTACTGCCGCGGGTCTTCGTCTTCCCATCTATCACTTCCACAGGTAGCTCTGGTCATAGCTCCTGTCATACGGCTTATGACTTTTGACTCATCTTTATCAGTTTGGCCATTACACTCTGCCTTTGAATCTCACAAAGTCTTCAGCAAGAGATCGCAACTGCGCTGGCTCCTTCTGCGAAAAAAAACGACAGTGCAGGGAACGAAAACTGCAATAATTATGTTCAAATGAAAATTGATATACGAATACAGCATCTCTTCGGCTCTACTATATTGGAGATTGATCAGGAAAAAAAAAATGATATGATAATTTAGTTATTTAGTGCCTTCCGTCTGTTTTTTTTTTTTCTGGAGAGTTGACTTCACTCTTGCCACCCCTTTTCACAAATCATGTAGGCACTTGATCCGTGTGTTTAATGGACAGGCAGGCAATTGCCTGCCGAGGTTGCAAAATAAAATAAAATTCTGTAGTAGACTCGGCACAAAATCTTCTCCATATTTGGATTGTATCCAGAAGCTAAATTTTTCTCCATATTTGGATGTATCCAGAAGCTAAAATTTTCTCCATATTTGGATTCATCCAGAAGCTAAGCATTCATCATAAATCAGCCTGTTCGCTTGCTCGTAAACGATCGTAAATTTCCAGCCGGGAACAGTGTTTTTCTCTCACACCAAACCAGCCAGCAGTAAATAATCCACGATACGATACGGCCTCCCGAACAGGCTGTGAGTCAATTTTGCCAGCTATTCTATAACGACCTTTGGACTAATTTTCAACAATTTTTTTAGTGTACCAATTCGATGCAAAGAAACCAAACAACTTTGACTGTCTGCAAAATCCTCTGCGGTTCATCTGTTCTGTGTTTCATTTCCACAGTCTATGGCCTAACATCCAATCTCCAGCTCCATGGTAATTAGTACATATGGGGACACCCCATTGCGTGATCTGAAAATATCCTCCTCTGCACATAAAACTGCTGTTAGGAACAACCAATGAAAGATCAATAGTGCATATACTCTTCCTCCTACTTTTGCTACTTCCCCATTCATACACTGCTCAGCACAATATTAGCTTGGGATCTACTCTAAATCCTGAGGGCCCAAACAGATCATGGCTCTCACCCTCTGGCGACTTTGCCTTTGGTTTCCAGCCCCTGGAGACCAACTCCTCTCTCTATCTACTTGCCATCTGGTTCGATCAGATTGATGAGAAGTTTACTGTTTGGTATGCCAATTGTACCACAGCAGTGTCACCTGGTTCAAGCCTGCAATTTACCCTCAATGGTACGCTTTGTCTCCGTGACTCCACTGGATCTGAGATCTGGGGCTCCCAGATTGCTGGCGGTGCTTATGCTTCCATGAACGACAATGGAAACTTTGTGGTTTATGGAGCAGACGGCTCCCCCACATGGCAAAGTTTTACTACACCAACAGACACCATCCTGCCATCCCAAGAGCTCGTTAGTGGGACTATCCTCCACGCTAGGCTTATGGACACCGACTGCTCAAATGGTTGGTTCATCCTCAGTCTTGAAACAAATGGCAACCTGACTTTCTACACAGTGGCTGTTCCTACGGGATTCCAGTATGATAGTTATTGGTCTACTAACACAAGTGGAAATGGTGGGAAGCTGGTCTATGATACGAATGGCACAATCTACTATGCCTTGGAGAACATGCAGCACCCTACCATTGACATATTGCCAGCAGAGATGGACTCAACAGATCAGTACTACCATTGGGCAAAACTTGACCCAGATGGTGTTCTTTGACAGTATAAGTATCCAAAAAGGGAAGCAGTAAGAAGTGGTTTGCCTGCAGAGTGGACAGTAGTGCAAGCTGTGCCGGCAAATATCTGCAACGTAGTATATTCAGATTTTGGTAGTGGAGTGTGTGGATACAACAGCTATTGCATGTTCAACTGGAATCAGACAGAAACAGAATGTTCTTGTGCCCCGCACTATTCTTTCTTTGATACGGAAAGGAAGTACAAAGGGTGCAAGCCAGACTTTGCACTGCAGAGCTGTGACTTGAGTGAAGCACAAGTGCTAGAGCAGTTCCAAATGATTCCAATGAATAACATTGACTGGCCTCTTCGGGCTTATGAGTAGTACTACCCCATAAACGAGACTACTTGCCAAAGCTTATGCTTGAATGATTGCTTCTGTGCTGCTGCAGTGTTTGATAATAGTGGCCACTGCTGGAAGAAGAAGCTACCTTTGTCTAACGGGAATGAAGGGAGCGAAGTTCAAAGGACAGTTTATCTCAAGGTGCCGAAGGATAATCATTCACAGACTCTACTGAATATTGAGGTCAGCACTAAATGGAAAACCAATAGGAAGGATTGGATACTTGGAGGATCGATCATTATAGGTAGTTCTGTCTTTCTGAACTTTCTCTTCATCTCAGCCCATTTTCTGGGAGCTCGCTTTAGGGCCACCAGGGAAAAGAACCATTTACGAGCATGGACCAGGATGATGACAAGAGATTTCACTTACAGAGAGCTTGAGGAGGCAACTAATGGGTTCAACGAGGAAGTGGGCAGGGGAACTTCTGGTATAGTCTATAAAGGGTACCTACATGGTGAGTTTGACACCAGCATCGCAGTCAAGAAGATCATCCATAGGATCCCACAAGAGACAGAAAAGGAGTTCACAATGGAGGTTCAAACAATTGGGCACACACTCCACAAGAACTTAGTCCAGCTATTGGGATTCTGCTATGAAGGATCTGAAAGCCTGGTGTATCCGTTCATGCCCAATGGCTGTCTTACTAAGTTCCTCTTTAGTGGCAAGAGGCCATCATGGGACCTCCGAGTTGATATTGCCCATGGGGTGGCAAGAGGACTGCTCTACTTGCATGAGGAGTGTGGTAAGCGGATCATACACTGTGACATAAAGCCTGAGAACATCCTTCTTGATGACAACTTTATAGCAAAGATATCAGACTTTGGCATAGCGAAGCTGCTGAAAGCCGAGCAGACAAAAACTAGCACTGGAATCCGAGGTACCCGAGGATACTTTGCTCCAGAGTGGTTCAAGAACGTGAGAATCTCCAGTAAAGTAGATGTGTACAGCTTTGGTATAGTCCTTCTGGAGTATGCTGCAGGCGGAATGTAGACCTTCAGGCCACCGATGACGAGCAAGTTGTATTGGCATACTGGGCATATAACTGCTACCGTTGCAGCCGCCTTGACTTGTTAGTTGAAAGTGATGAGGAAGCAATTATCAATATGAATATGGTGGAAAGATTCATGAGAGTTGAACTTTGGTGTATACAGGATGAACCAGAAATGCGCCCAACTATGCTTAAAGTGACCAAGATGCTTGATGGAGCAATAGAAGTTCCTCGGCCTCCATTTGATACCCCAATTTTCATAAGTTTATGGCATTGAGAAGAGCAAGTGGTACTTTTTTCTGTTTAGGGATCTATCTTTTGGTCAGACTATGCTGTTGAAGGATTTATGGTAGTGGTCGTATGTGGCAGAACCGTCCGAAATAACACATTTTCGGAGGCGCTTGTCTTCCACTAGACACTAAACACCCCGAAGTGGCTAAACCGAACAGCTCCGTCGAGCCCACCCCAAGGGAGTACTCGAAAATCCATATTTTCTGTCAGGATCATAAATGAGAGGATAAAACTTACAACACACTTAGCCATTTCTTACATCACTTTATTACAACATCAGACTACTTGGACCAGTCGAATGCAACAGCGAAATTAAAACAGTTTACATGTAAACGAGTTTATACATTTCAGGTTCACAAGTTTTATCTTGCAGCAGAAAATAAACATATGATCAGAGTTACAGCGGAAACAAAGATTAATTTACTGACCTAGTGAAGCATTAACATAATTGCCATTTATTTATAAGATATGCTAACAGATTTTATATCTTTTCTTATAAAACATTTAGTGAGGGTTATAAGTGAACACTACAATCGCAACGTGAAAGAAATCTTCTCTGAGCCCACCAGGAGGTTTTCACACACAAGGGCCAGCTCTAGTATTCACTTTGTCACCTGCAACCAGGGGTGACAAAAACCCTGAGTACTCGATTGTACTCAATAAGACTTACCCGACAGGAGAAAAGTAAAAGACTCCGAGGATATGCAAGGCCTATTTGACTTGCTGATTTATTGCATTTGTAGGAAGCATTACTAATAGTGCATCCTTATATTCAAAGTTTTAGCAGCTATTTTTAGTTAATTAGCTAACCATTCTATGTAAGCATCTATGCTACTTTCAAACATGTGGTAAGCAATCAGAACAATTTTATCACCTTCCATGTTCCAATTCTTATTACGGTGCTAGACCATAGCCAAGTCGTTACCGTCTCACAGAAACGACGATTCGCGAATCAATGTATCCCAGCTGGGGGCTCCGAAACACACGTCCCGCTTGTACCACAGGCACAAACGAGACCAACCCACTCCACTCCTGTCGAGGGTCTAGGTCCCCGTCCAAACTTGGACTTCAAACCCCCACACTTGAGACCCGGTCTCAGTGTGGTGCTTAGACCTCCACCTTTTCCCGACCCCAATCAGTCGGTCCGGAAAGAGCCGGAACCCACGATAAGAGCGCAACAAGTCTTCCCGCTCTCATAAGCAAGTATGTGCCGATGATAATAAGTCTATGACCTGACTACCATCCACAGTTACTGACGGTCCTCAATCGACACAAGCGGGACAAATACAACCGGAACCTCGCTCGGCTACCTAACCAAGTCCAAATCCAAATCCAAAGCACAGTCCACCTGGTCTCTAATTATCATTCATATATATATTCCATGTGATAGTTATATGGTAATAAGAATAATCATTTCTTTTCTATCTCACTTCTACCGAAATACTTTAGCATAGCAATCTACACGATTCTGACATACTAGTAGGACTCATAGGATAAGGATATATATATGCAAGTGGGTTTCATTTAACTCCTTAAAACTTAATGCACAAGCATAAGGTAAAGTGCAGAATAATAGAGGTTGTGCACCGGGGCTTGCCTAGGTAAGATATAACCAAAAGTTAGCATTCCATCATGGCAACACGATCACCAAGGCACCATCTTTTCTGCTACTCCAGATGACTCCGAAATCTATCATTGTTCCTATTATATACGTGGATGCAACGCAGAGGCATAATTAATCAACGGCAACCGTTACTCTTAAAAATACGATTACGCCTCACAAGCTAACGAGCTAACTCTAACAACTAATGTACTAAGCTACGTATCCACGTTGTCGAGTAAGGCGTCGTTTCCCGAAAAATGTTCTAGTTTTACAATCCCATGGTGTTTTGGCATTTTATCGATTAAACTTATATATATTTGAACCGGAACTCATTTAGCTACCTTAGCAAACTAATTATTGTGGAGCTCCAAAAATTACCGTGAGCACCTAATAATGTTAGGAGTTTACTGTAAAAGTTTCAGAGCCAACACTATCACCACTTTATCACAACAATTCCTACAAGTTTATATTTTAACAATATTAAGCACCTAAAATTAATTAGATCACTCTTGAAAATACTTATGAAGCTAGGTGAACCAATTATACTAGTAGATAGATCATAATTTTAGGAACCTAACAAATTTAGTTTCACAATTTTTGGTTCACTACACAAATTTATATTGAATTTATAATTTTACCTTAACAACTAAATTAGAAAACGCTTTAGAAAAAGAAAAAGGCCGGTGGCAACTAATTCGGCCCAAAAGCCCAGAACGGGGTGCGACTGCGCGTGCGTTGCGACGGCCCAGCACGGCCCAAGGCCGGGAGGCCCACGCGCGGTGGCGGTTTTGCAGAAATGCCCCCGAGCTTTTAGATATTACTACAACTACTATGCGCACTATTCTTACCGACATCGGTTTTGCAAACAAGTCCCCGAACTCTCCCGTCTTCACAACGGGGTGGTCCCCGATGCCACCGCGCGCGACGACGCGGCGACCGTCGGCAAACGGTAGTTACGCCGGCCACCAGCAAGGGTCTCCGGTGACCTATGATGGCCGAGCATCTAAGTTACGACGGCGCGCTCCTAGAGACGACGGCTAGAGACCTGGAGAGGCACTGCAGCATAGCCAACCACGGCGGCGGCTGGGTCTACGCGTTTCGCGTCGGCGGCGAAGCCGTTTCGACGAACCTAACGACTCATGAGACGATAAAGGTTGCGGGGAAGCAGAAAGGGCTTACCACGATGTTCGCCAATTTACTATCGACAATAATTATTCTGTGGAGTTTGACCCCGCTGGTTGTTCTGTGAAGGTTCTTCCATCCCGGACCGAGATCGTCAGGTGCAACAGCTTCGGGCCGCTATACCCCCTGCGCCTACCTCCTGCTCATTCCCTTGTCGCCCAGGACTCCTCCCCGCTGTGGCACCGGCGACTTGGCCACCCCAGCCATGAGGCGTTGTCCAAACTTGCGTCCAGCACCTCGCGTCATATTAGTGATTGTTCAGATTTGTGTCATGCTTGTCAGTTAGGGCGTCATGTTCGATTGCCCTTTTATTCGTCCACCTCTCGTGCGTCTAGCAAGTTCGATCTTATTCACTGTGATATGTGGACCTCTCCGGTTGTCAGTGTTTCTGGTTATAAATATTACTTGGTTATACTTGATGACTGCACTCATTACTTGTGGACATTTCCTCTGTGACTCAAATCGACACTTTCAAAGACGCTGCCTAGTTCCTCGCCCACGTCTCCACTCAGTTTGACACACGTGTCAAATTTGTCCAGTGCGACAATGGGAAAGAGTTCGACAATTCGAGCACTCACCACTTCTTCCTTGCTCAGGGCATTCATCTTCGCATGTCCTGCCCCTACACCTCGCCTCAGAATGGTAAAGCTAAACGCATTATTCATACCATTAATAATGTTGTTCGCTCACTGCTCTTTCAGGCATCCATGCCTTCCTCCTATTGGGTGGAGGCCCTCTCCACTGCCACTGTCCTCCTCAACATATTTCCTACCAAGACTCTCCAGTTCTCTATGCCTCACTTTGCACTATTCGCAAAGCTGCCTACGTATGATCATCTTCGGGTCTTTGGTTGCAAGTGTTACCCCAACCTGTCTGCCACCGCTCCTCATAAACTCGCTCCTAGGTCTCGCTCTATGTGTCTTTTTAGGCTACTCACCCACCATAAAGGATACCGCGCCTGACCTCTCCAAAGAACAGAGTTATCATCTCCGAGCACGTCATCTTCGATGAAATGACCTTTCCCTTTGCTGAGCGTCACGGCCCCAGCAATCCAGCGGAACTCGAGTTTCTTGATTTTACTGATGATGTTGTGCCAGTTCCTATTGGACCCTCGCACACGTTGTTTCCTGCAGGCATGTCTCCCAGCACCTTCGATGTTCCTGCTGCCCCTATCGGTCCTCGTGTGGCCGAGCTTGGGGCACTTCCTGGTGACACCAAAGGCCCCTACCAAATTCTTCGTGGGATCGTGCTCGGGCGCCCGAGGCTGCTGACAATGTCCCGGTGCCGGTGCTCTACATCCCGTCTGCGCTCCGGTCACCGGCGACCCCCTCCGCGCCACGCGCAGCGGCTTACGGCAGCGCCAGAAGCCCTCCGCGCCCACGCGCGTCCCCGACGCGGCAACTCCCTCCCGCCACGCGCGCCCCAAAGATCGCCAGTGCATCTGGCAAGACGTCCCATGGCTGCTTATGCCAGACGTCCTACAGCAGCTTGCCTTGACTCGACGTCCCTCGCGCGAGTCCGCAGGGTTTCCCGCACCTCCTCAGGCGCCCCACGGGCCTCCACCGGGATTTCCACCGCTTCACTCGGCCCACGACTTCACATACCATTACTCGCATCGCCCGCGACCTCCACCGGTCGTCCCAGCGGCTCCTGCACCAGTTCCTACAGCAGCAGCCCTGCTGCCGGTGGCCTCTTCATCGGTCCCTACAACAGCCGCCCACGCCCAAGGGCGCGTTCTTTGTCCCTCCGGTGGCCAACCAAAGACTCTATGGGCACCCGTTCAAGAGCGGCTTTTGGATGCTCGCGCCTACCATGTTGTGCCACTCTTTCCGGTGCCGAAGACCTTCCGTAGCGCTCTTGCTGATACCAATTGGCGAGCGGCTATGGAGGAAGAACACAGTGCTCTCCTGTAGAACCACACCTGGGATCTTGTGCCCCGTCCGCTCCGGGACAATGTTGTCACTGGGAAGTGGATCTTCAAGCACAAGCTTCAGTCTGATGGCTCCCTCGAGCGATACAAGGCACGTTGGGTCCTTCGTGGTTTCACCCAGCGGCCCGATGTGGATTTTGATGAAACCTTCAGCCCTGTGGTGAAGCCGGCTACCGTTCGCACGGTGCTGTCCTTGGCGCTCTCCCGTCGCTGGCCCATTCACCAGCTGGATGTGAAGAACGCCTTTCTTCATGGCAATTTGACTGAGACGGTGTATTGCCAGCAGCCATCCGGGTTTGAAGATCCAGTTCATCCAAATTTTGTCTGCCTTCTGAAGAAATCACTCTATGGCCTGAAGCAGGCTCCTCGTGCTTGGTACAGTCGAATGGCTACTTTCTTGTTGTCTATTGGGTTTGTTGAAGCCAAGTCATACACCTCACTCTTCGTCTACCAGCGTGGTTCCAACACAGCCTACTTGTTGTATATGTTGACGACATTGTCCTCACAGCTTCATCATCAGACCTTCTTCGGCGGATCATCTCAGCACTTCAGCGAGAATTCGCCATGAAAGATCTTGGTGAACTACATCACTTCCTCGGCATGCATGTTCAGCGAAGTGGTGATGGACTCCTGCTCTCACAGAGACAGTACATGCTGGATATCCTCGATCGCGCCGGAATGGCTGAGTGCAAGCCATGGTCTACTCCAGTGGACACCAATCCTAAGGTTGCTACCGCTGAGGGGGGCCATGTGTCTGATGCTACCGACTTCCGCAGTCTTGCTGGAGCCCTTCAGTACTTGACATTCACCCGCCCAGACATTGCATATGCCATTCAGCAGGTTTGTCTTCACATGCACGACCCTCGGGAGCCTCACCTCGCTGCTCTGAAGCGAATCCTTCGCTATGTTCAGGGCACACTCCACCTTGGTCTCCTGCTGCGACCTTCCACTTCGACTGATCTTGTCGTCTACACCGACGCTGATTGGGCTGGTTGTCCGGACACTCGCAAGTCCACCTCGGGCTATGCAGTGTTCCTTGGTGACAATCTTGTTTCTTGGTCCTCCAAGCACCAGAACACGATATCAAGATCAAGTCTTTGAAGTTTGAATATCGCGTGGTAGCTAACGGAGTTGTAGAGGCAACTTGGCTACGCCAGCTTCTCCTAGAGTTGCATGCCCCTCTTCGGCGCGCCACACTAGTGTACTGCGACAACATCAGTGCCGTCTACATGACCTCCAACCCGGTGCAACATCAGCGCACCAAGCACATCGAGATTGATCTTCACTTCATCCGGGAGCGAGTCGCCATTGGTGACCTTCGTGTTCTGCATGTTCCCACCTCTTCGCAATATGCAGACATCTTCACCAAGGGGCTGCGTACCTCAGTGTTCACGAAGTTCAGGTCCAATCTAAACGTGTAGAGTGGCTGACGATTCGACTGTGGGGGCGTGTTAGCATAGGCACCTGATAGGGCTGTTATGGGCCTGGTGTTAAGGCCCATGCGGCTAGTGCCTTAGGGGTTAAGTTAGATTGATAAGGCAAGGATCACCGTTGATTGGGTGTTTCTATAAACCCTCCGGATCCTTGCCTATATATATATATATATATATTGTACCATGTACTCTTGATTATCAATCTATCAATCCCGAGACATATTTGCTCTCACGAGGGGCAGGAGCCGCGTCGGTTAGTGCTCGGATGGAGCCATAAAGGTGTGCCCGCGCACGGCCACGTGCAAGCAGCAGCGCGGCGTCGCGACGTGGCAGGCCATGCAACGACGTCGAGATCTGGGCGCGGTAGGTGGATTGAGAGGCGGAGGGCGAGCGCTACAGTGGTCGAGGTGAATCGGAGGGTGGGGGAAAATGCCACGATGACCGAAAGCGGCGGCGATCGCCGCCTACGCCTCGACCTGCATGCACACACGCAATGGCTCGGCGCGGCTTGGACAAGAGAAGAGGGCGGGCGAGGTGAGGCGTCATGCATGGTGGCGTCCCGGCGCACGGCATCGCCTGCGCGAAAAGGCCACGACCAGCCACAGGCGAGCCCGGCACCACCGCAAGCAAGCCGCGAAGCGAGGTGACCGTGCCTACTGGGCCAAATAGATGAAACGGTGACACGCACGCTTATTAAAGCGGGCCAAAAACTACTTAGTAACTCATGAAGGTTCAACCAACTCCATGAACCAAAAGTCGATACTAACACCTAGCTAGCGAAGCAAACCTCACGTCCAGAGAGCGACTAGAGAGGGAGATAGAGAAGTGCCAACGTGGGTTCGTTACGCTGAGCGTTGGTTCATGAATGGAGCACCAACAGCATGGTCACAACGCGTTCTAAGAAAGTTTGGGAAATTTTTAAGAAAACATGTGCCACTCAACACCACTACAACCTATACCATGCCCAAGTACTCACTTAGAGGCAACCAATAGTGCAAGAACGTGAAGCTAGTGTTTAAACATTTTAATTTAGAATTTAAATTCCAAAATAGCATTGTTTACTATCATTTTTAGACTCAGAAAAGGGCAAGGGTTCAGTTAGAACTAAACAACCATTAGCACTTTTGTCACAATTTTTAAGAGGCCTAAACCCTATCAATTCCAACCAACAAGTATTTCACGCAAAAGTCCATACTTCGTACTAACCCATAGGAGCAAAATGCTTAGGCACTATTTAACTATTTTGCTTAATATAATTTGCCAAAAATGACACTTTAACTACAATTTCAACTTCTTGCTGATTCAACGAAAAGTTCTATTTAAATTTCGGATTCGATTTTTGAGCTCCCAAAAACACTAGTTAACAATATTCACTTTCCAAAATTAAAGTTGCATTCTCATCTTCACTATTTGCTCATCATCTTTACATAAACGCCATACACAAGCCATATTTTATTTTTGTTTACAGAAATTATTTTCCGTACCAAACCATTAAAACTACTTATTTTATTGTTTTTGTTAGAATTTTCATTTCACGTGTGTTTTAAAATCTTAAAACTCGAAAATTTATTTTGCTAGATTCTCCAAGGCCTTAACCTAGGTGCTAAGCAAGCTCGTAACACCAAGGTGTTACATTGTATTACATAGTTTTGCTGTTGCTATGACAGACACTAGAGAATGGAGCATTCCCTTTTGTTGGTCATTAACAGGTTATGAAGTCTGTTCTGTTTTCTCCTTGCATGCAAGCTTTGTGTCCTTGAGAAAAAAAAAGTTATAGCTTTTATCAATAGTGATATGGTTAATTGGTTGCACGAGAAGCATCTCCAAATTGATATCTGATAATCATATACTGCACTGCATGCAATTGTTATCGCTTGCTCCATTATATAGAAGTAGGCTGGCAAATTCGCAATGTGTCATAAAATAGTTGTATATGCTAATATGCACATGAACTGTATTGTCAACCAGAATAACATATCCACATAATTAATTCAAGGAAATTTGGAGCAAGAAATATAATGGATTCAATGTGTTTACAGTCAGAGATTCCAAAAAATAGACTATGCTAGGTTGTTGGATGTATGGACGAACTAATTAGGAAGTGATGAGATTGCTGTCCCAATCCAAACACAGGTTAAAAACCGGAGAATCTCCAAAATGATTACTTCTTCAAACAAGGAAAATGCAGTGACAGTCATCCAATAACAGCACAAAGGGAGTGGGCAAAATTAAACAGCTGGTATACCAAGGCTCCATAAAAAGGTTCTGCTGCTTTGCCTGTAAATAAACACCTAACAGAATGCAGAGTTCGGATGCAGTGTTCTGCCACTTCCAGCTCGTTGTGTCCTAGGAATATGTTCTAATTACAACTCATTTTCACTTAAGGCTTTGTTTGGATGTTGTCACATTCATATCAATCCACATGTGTGGTGAAATTTAGTTTAAGTTACACTCCAATCCACTCCATCACACGTGGACTGATGCGAATCCGACTATATCAAACAAGACCGAAGTATTGAACATAGTGCCAGTACCAATATGTAGTGCTTTTCGAATTTCGAAGGGTGGCTTCAGAAGATTAGTAGTACAACTGTAGAAGTAAACAATACTGGAGTACTACTGCCAGAAAATGAACGAAAAATGTCAGGGCACTCACCATCCAGCCCGAGCATCCATCCTGACCTCCTGGCATCCTTCACATGTGGCCGCTACCGATCTACCAGAAGGCAGATTCCTGCTTCAACCCAGCACCAGCGAGCAGCGCCGCGAAGCCCCGTTCCTAGGTTCCTCCCGCCGGACACCAGGCACCGCCAACATGGCCTCCGGCAGTCGGGCCAAAGCAGTACGGGACGACCCAAGCCGAGTCGCTCGGGAGCTCATCTCCGGTGTGGCTAGTTTGCCACCGGGAGACCCGCGGGACCGCGTCCGTCCGCCACGGGTTAGGCTTAGGCGGGGCAGTCGCCGGCCGGATCCATCTTTTTCGTCCTTTTTTTTTTTTTTTTTTTGAGGGGATCTTTTTCGTCCATCTTGATTGATGAACTCCGGCGCGGGCCGAAACGGGCCGGATATCGGCCCCTCCCTCTCGTAACCCGTTGCAACCAAACTGATGGGCCACTGATGTTTTCGAGCCCATCATCATAAAATAATGGCTCTCGCAGCAGCCCAGTACGATAAGGAAGAAGTGCTCCTGACCTCATGGATAGTCTGATTATCTCCTTTAACTATAAAACCGGTAACCTCCATAGACGATCAAAGAAATAAGATGACCGGTTTGATCTTCAATGTACTCTTATTTTTTAGAGGTTATTTTGTGTCAAGTTATTCTTTTGTATAGACTATTGTTTTCCTCGATATATATCAGATATGACACACTCTTTTGAGTGTCTTTCTCAAAAAAAAAAAAGGATAACTTATATGAGTGGTTTTGTAAGCGTTTTTAGCTGATGTGGTGGCATAGCCATCATCTTACATGGCATCATGATAGTTCAGAAAGATCAATTAATCTTTCTAAAAATATTATAGAAATAAATTTCCAAAAAAATATATAAATATTTTTAAATAAAATATACATTTATAAAAAACACTAAAATCTAATTGAGTAATAAAACATATAAAATTTGTTTAACTCAGAAAATTATAAAAATATGAAACCAGTTTTATATTTTTCCTAAAATCAAGCTCTACCTTTTTTCTTGCTTAGAATTATTTGAATCTTACATGGTCTACTGAAATTTGAAACTAGCCAAATATGAAATGGAGGATGCAAATAAAAAGACAAAATTTTGAGATTGCAGCGTGAATCATTGCGCAACCCCACCATGCAAACTAAAAGAATGTTTTCTCAGCATCAATGTCTAGCTTAACCGTTGAGACATGCGTAAGAAAGTTCAAATAAAAAATATAATTCAAGCTTTGATTGCACAATAACAACATGTCAACATGTACCATGTGGTTTAACTTTGTATTTGCACTATCTTCTTTAGGGGACATCACAACTGTGACATGTGCAAGATGATTGGACCATCAGCAGCAGCTGGCATACGAGTATACGTCCTCTACGACTTGGTCAACAACATCTGAACGGACGTGACTGATTCCTCATTCGTCATCACCGGCGTAGGTCTGCGCATGCACCGAGAGCACATGATCGAGTAGAAAGGCAGTTTGGATGGACTCGGGAGACTTCATATATTTCCCAAAATCATGATCTATATATCCCTAACTCATGATCTATAAATCGATTAGTTTCAACCGTTTGAAGTGCATAAACATCCGGTTTTATAGTTAAAGTAGGTAAATCGGATTACCCCAATAATTAGAAGGAGGTCAGGAGGACTTTTTCCATCCCATAAATCCTTCCAGTACCGTACAACCTTGCTTGTTCTGACCAACCGTAAAACTTCTCCTCGAAAAAAAACTTTATTTTTTCGCTAAACAAACGCACAAGCTGTTACTTGCCGGTATTTGAATACCAGTTCTTGGGCAACGACATGTTCGGCTTGTATTAAAGCCGGCTGACAAACGAGCTGAAGTTAATTTGTTGTAAGAGAAAAATATTGTAGATTCTAACTGATAAGCCGGCTGATAAATTCAAACGAACAAGCCCGTAAAACTGAAATGCGTAACAAAAGTTAGTTTAAGAAACAAGAGGCCCCGAATTCAGAGTGCGCCATCACTGTCTCGCATAACCGCATGACATCATCGTTGTCACGTACTCCCTCCATCCTAAAATAAGTGTACTTCTAAAATTGAGGTGAAGAGCTAAAGGTTAGTGTGAAATTACATATATGTTCCTGTAAAGGTGTAATGATCGCACCTTGAGAAAAGAGAAAGTAGAAAAAGACAAGTGAAATTAGTTTCTCCTATACTCCCTCCATATAGAAAAAAAAATGACGTTTAGGACAGCATTTAGCATACCAATGAATGATTAATTAGGGTAAAGTTTTTCCTGTTTGTCCCTATTAAATACTGCTTCGCTTATGCGTTCCATACGAGAAAGTTTCCATCAACCGGTTAGCGTATCGAGGTGTGAGGCTGGTGAGCCGAGTTCGATTCCGGGCGCCCACAGTTTTGCTTCATTTTGCATGGCAATGGGTGATTTTTGCATGGCACTGTTTCTGCCGTTGAGATGCACGAGACCACAGCGAGAGCATGGCCAGAACCGCGAGTGCTCACGGTTCCATGCTTCGCGGTCCTCATGGACGAGATGACAACTACCGCATACAAAAGCGCCCGGCGGCAAGGCATCCGGCACCATCTCCGAGTCCAGCGTGAGCTCCTGCAACTCCGGCGTGACGGAGTCCGGCGCGATCTGCGAGTCCGGCACGAAGGACTCCGGAGTCCGCTCCACGTCGCCAGAGTCCTCCTCGACGACGACTTCCTTTGCCATCTCCATGGAGTCCGGCGCCAACTCCTCCGACGTCGAGTCCGCCTGTGCTGGATCCATGGCGAGTCGAGCGGCGGCGAGCTGGATCCATGGCGAGCGAGCGAGGCGAGCTGCGACGATGGCTTAATAAAACGCGAGTGGAGAGCAGCGAGGGCGATAGGCGAGCGGCCACGGCGAGGATGGGAATCGAGGAGAATTAGCTGCGGCGTGGACCGGTCCTGTCATCGATGTGCGGTGCATGCATCGAAGGGTAGGGGCATTAGCGTCGTTGGGGCCAGAACATCGTTCTTTACAATCTTGCGTATAGGGATAAGGGCGTCGTTTTTTTTATACGGAGGGAGTACGTAGAGGTGCATTTATTTTGGAAAAATTTTAAATTCTAGAAGTTGCTCTTATTATGGGGGGGGGGGAGTAACGGTAAATTCGTGCTCCGTCAAATCCGGGCCAAATTCGAAGCCCCCCGTGCGGCGCGTACGTGCGCCGGAGAGTAAAGGCAGCTCTCTACACGTCCGTCCTCGGTGGCCGCCGGCTGGGTGAGTTGGAAGGAGGAAATCCCAAACGCTTGGCATAAATACGCCAATCCCGCAGGCATTGATTGCGCGACGGACACGCTCGCCCGTTAATTCCGTGCCGCCCTTCGCCTCTTTCAAATTCCAATCCCCCTCCATTTTCTTCTCTTCCTCCCAAACCAGCACGAGCACGGAGCGAGCAGCTACTCCGGAAACCACTGCATCAACGGAGATCACCGGCGGCCCTGCTCTTCCCGATGCACGCGTGCTTCCATGGCGGCGGCGGCAACAGCAGCAGGATCACCAAGTCCGTCGGCTTCATCGCCAAGAGCGTACGCCGCCTGACATCCCAATCGCTCCCCCTGCTTCTGCTCTACGCGCCCGCGCGCCGCGCGCGTGATGTTGATGTAATGTGATGTCGTGTCCGCCGCTTGCGCAGATGAAGGCCCTGTCCCTCCTAAAGGTGAAGACGACGGGCGACGGCGAGGGCGACGGCCACCCGCGCGCGCCGCGGCGTCGGCGGCGACGGCATCGGAGGCGCTCCCCGGAGGCGGCCGAGGAGCTGCAGGACAAGGACGTCGCGGCGGCATCCTCGCCGGCGTCCTCGTCCGCCAAGATCGCGCCAGCGCAGCCGCACGAAGCCGCCGACGGTGACCGTCGGAAAGATCGCCTCCACCTGGACGAGGAGCAGGGGCAAGGAGGAGCGAAACATGAGCACTGCGACAAGTGCTGCTCGCCGTTGGACGACGACGACGGCGCTGGCGATGCGGAGGCCGCCGCGGGTACGGCGGACGCGGCAAGTGACGGGGAGTGGGCGGCGGAGCCGGAGCCCGGTGTGCTGATGACGCTGGTGTCGCGCGGCGACGGCAGCAACTACCTCCGCAGGATCCGGTTCAGCGAGGAGTACTTCGGCGACGCGTGGGCGGCGCAGACCTGGTGGGCGGACAACTGCGACAGCATCGTCGAGCTCTACAGCGTCGTCGTCCAGCCCGAGCACCACTCGCAGGACGGCGACGACGACGATCCGGCGGCGCCCGTAACCCCATGCCAATCCGAGAACGACGAGCACCAACTGCAGGTACACGATCGGATTCGTTCTGATTCGATTCGATTCGATCTGGTTGGGTTTCCCGCTGTTTCTGAATTCTGATCGCTCGCGCTGTGGGGTGGCCACCTACCTCCACCGTACTCAGCAGCTACTGGCTTGGTACGACAGCAAGGCAATAAAAGATTTGCAATACCGCCATGAACCATCATGATCAATGGAGCATTTCGTTTCAAATGCTTGGCACGATTATTGGCTCCTGATCTCCTGTACTCTCACAACCAGCCATCTTTTCGGTGATGGAGTGCCGTTTCTCTGCAGCTGTACACATGGCGATAAATAGGGCGGCAGTGTACCAACAAAATTAAACTTCCACCTCCGTGCGCACCAATTGCATAGAATCTAGTTTCGCTGCACCTGCACTTCGCCAACGCCTTTTATTTGTACCCAAAGTATCTCACTTAACCTCACAAATATGTGTGTCTGCCCCTTTCTGGATCTTGAGATAGTATGGTACACACTTCTTTTTACATGATATTATGGTATTTACATTTGTAATTGAGAGTGCATTGTGTGTGGTTTCTAGGATGGGATTGGGAACTTGGACTACTCGGCGTCGTGCTCGGCGTCCGCGTCGGGAGGTTCCACTTCCAACTTCTCCGGGCCGTCCAGCGGCAGCGGCAGCGGGTCGGCCAACAAGGTGGACTCTCCAATTCTCGGCCTCGTCACCGAGGCCGACAGCATCACAAGAACAGCCCGGGCGGAGCACAGCCATAAAGCAATGGGACAAGAACAGTGACACTTGTACTTGTTCGTCCATCTTACACCATTGTTTCTGACAGTTTCCACAATGCTTAACTTATAGGCTGCATTCTAAGCAGCTAAAGGATGTTTGGAATTTTGGATAAGTGGTTGTTTGCTGAAAATGTACAGTATTTACTATTTAGCTCAAAATTCAAAATGAATCATAAGCTCAATCCAATGAAACAGGCCTTGTATTTTTTTTATTACTTGTTGTTTCTCAAAGTCGTATGGATTATTCAGACTTTCGATTTATCATAGTCTAATGTATAGATGAAAAACAGAGAAAAGCGTCGGCCGTATGACCAGAGAATCAGTTGGGCATTGCGTGGCACAAGCTTCCCATCAGCACTCTCAACAGAGCTACAGATCAAACAATGTTCATCAGACAGCTAAACATGCAGTTCTTACTTCATAATTTCCAGGTAACCATGGTGAAGCAAAAGGCACTTGAAAAAGAACCTATTTTGATATGGTTGGTTGGACTAGGCCACAAAGTTCAGTTTGGGCTAGTTGTGCAAAGGAAGTCACTTAGAAACAAATGGAGAGTGAAACATTGATGTTAGAAGAGGAAGGGAGGAAGTCACGTGAGAGAATGCTAGCAGTATGTACGCACATGGTCATGTCATGTGTGTAGGTAACTGCATCCGCTACTGAAACCAATGACCATGAAGCTGCAGAAACGCAGCGCTGAACCAGGAAATCTGCAGATATCGGCTAGTATTATGCTAATATAACCTTGTGATGTTGATCGGATTAGGATAAAAAAACGGGCTGACTTTTCGTGATCCAAGCAATGGACCATGGCGCGCGAGCGCGTCGGAGTCACACTCATCCGTGTAGTTTGCCAACCGGGCCGCACGAACACGGCACGGGCACGGGCACGCCACGGAACGGTACTATTAGGCACGGCACTACGCACGATGTCTTATACGTGTCGTGCCGCCGTGCCGGCACCCTGGCCTAGGCACGGCACTACGGCCTCGCATCCGTGCCGTGCCGGCACTACGAGCACGGCCGCGCCAGCGTGCCCGTGCCGGCCCGGGCGTCTTCGTCGCTGCCGTTGTCCCCGCGTCGCCGGCGCCGCCGGCAGGAGCGACCTCGTCGTCGTTGCTGCAGTCGCGCCTCTTGTCGTTGGCACTGCCGGCGTCCCAGAGCTGGCTGCTGGGGCCAGAAGAGAGGAACCACCGGGTTCCGGTCTCCCTGGGGCGAGCTGCCGTCCCTGTGCCCCGCGGCGTCGCTGGTGCTGTCTTCGACCTGGAGCAGGCTGCTGCGACTAGGAGAGGGAGAGGGCATTGGGTGGAGGCAGTCTCGAGAGTGAGAGCGAGAGAGAGTCCCGAGAAAGAGACGGGAGCCCGGGAGAACGAGAGAGACGTATCGGGCGGAGGCGGCGGGAACTAAGGATGGCAACGGATCGGGTTTGGGGCGGATATCCGCGGGTTTCGGGTTCTGCGGGTTTGGGTTTGGGGATGGTTTTTCATCCACGGTTTTCGGGTTCGGGGCCCCGAAACCAATCGGGTTCGGTTTCGGGTTTGGTTTTCCACCCGTGGATATCCAATGGATATCCGAAATAAATCATTTGGAATTAAAACTCATGTTTTATAATATACTAATAATAATTTGTTTACTTAGATTATTAAATTTATTTAAAGTTGACTCATGAAAATATTTATTATTTGTTGCCTCTTATTTATACATGTGAATATGTGTATATATATCCGCGGGTTTCGGGTATCCATTCGGGTTTTGGGTATCCGTTCGGGTTTCGATCCACGGGTTTGGTTTTGGTGATGGATTTCCACCCGAATCGGTTTTCGGGGCGGATTCGGGTTTCGATTTCGGGTTTCGGTTTTGGGTGCACGGAGACTCCACCTGATCCGAACCCGACCCGTTGCCATCCTTAGCGGGAACGGCCACTCGAGACAGCGAGTGGGATTTTATATGTAGGGTTTTTTTCATCAGAGGCATTCAACGGTTAAGAAAGCATATAGGACATCTAACGGCTGGTAGCAATCAGGCCGCTGTCGTGCCATCTCATTAGTCGTGCCATGCCCGTGCCGACACTGCGGGCCGAAGTCGTGGCCCAGGCACGGCACTATGCCCGTGCCGTGCCGGCACTGGCACTATAGCCTTCCTGTCGTGCCGTGCTCGGGCCATGCTTTTTCGGGCCGTACCCGTGCCGGCCCATGGGGCCTGGCCCATTTGACCATCTATACTCATACGCACTGTTTGGGGGAAGCTGACGGTGCAGCGGCAGCAGCGCACCAGCTGAGGCTGAGCTGACTGCTTGGGATCCATGCAATGGCGAGCAGCACGCCGCGTCGGTGTCATCGTCATCGTCGTCAACTTATCATTGCTTCCAAGGCTGGAGAAGGAGAATCCATGGCGGTGGGAGCACTCGATGTGAGTGGTGAAGGCATTCTATTGCCTTGTCAAGTGAACAACTCGCCAACTCGGCCATGGTTGACGAGATGGAACCAGAGAAGAATCTTGTGAGTGAGCACGCATACTCCTGCTCCTGCCCTGCTGAAGCGACCACACACAGTCGTAGCAAAGCATATTCACAAATTCTCATCATTGTGGCTGCTTTCTTTCTCCTGCACGTACTACGTTTTGTGTTTAGGACTTTAGTGGATAACGATGAAGTGATGAACCTCAGCAGTCAGCAGCTACGCCTGACTGTCTGCTCTGTGTAGCAGACTAGAAGAGATATCATCCACTGGGACACTAGCCAGAAATATTCTTCTTGACAGTAATTTCAGACAAAAATACACCCCTCTGTCGAAGCAAATGTGCTGCAGATGAACTAAGCACCAGCAGACGCTGGAGTATATAGAATCTGACGATATGTTGCGCCTGATTGGAGCCAAGAACACTGGCATCCCCCATCAAACTGGATGCTGATCCTCCTAGAACTTGTTTCTCCAAGGGCAAATGCTGAAGAGAGCCTTGATGATGCAAGAAAATGATGAATGCATGGGCCATATACTGCTGCCGGCTTGGCCAGATTGATTTGCTGGTGGTCCATGAGGAGGCTTCGATTGACATGAAGGGGGGTAGAGCCGTAGAGTGGTCTCTGTGTCAGTGGCGCTGTGGTGTCCCCAGGCATGCATAAATAGGCCCACACAGGTGTTTGATGGAGCTGCCGAGATCCCTGTGTTCCCTGGATCCTGATCCAGCATCCTGGGCATGTTCAATTAAGATCAGCAATGCAGCATGCTCTCATAAATACTACTAAGCAGCAGTCTGAAAACGGATAAATAGTAGTAGTAGTAGCAGTGTATGTTGCAGGCACTCTTCATTCTCCAGCTATGTAATGTTTTCAGTGAGTTTAGGCTGTGGTGAGTTCGTGAAATTTGAGAATTTGGCTACTGTAGCATTTTCGTTTTCGTTTTTATTTGACAATTAGTGTTCAATCATGGACTAATTAGGCTCAAAACGTTCGTCTCGCGATTTCCAACCAAACTGTGCAATTAGTTTTTTTTTCGTCTACATTTAATACTCCATACACGTATTACAAGATTCGATGTGATGATTACTGTAGCATTTTTTGGAAAGTTTTTGAAACTAAACACAGCCTAAGTTTTTGGGAACTAAACACAGCCTGCACGCCATCTGTTGCAGCCAATTACCCAAATCATTATTCCTGACCTGAGCAACAATAAAGCCCCATACATACCGCCAGGCCATATCTACCGTTGCGTTTGCAGATTGCAGGCACATGTCACCACAAATTTGCTATGCTCATCACGGTTTCTGCAACACTGTCAGACAATGGCTTCTTTTTTTTTATTGACAGAGGTAAAACTCAGCTTTTATAGACAGCTCAAGAAGCTGTCTTGGTCAGCCGAATACACCATACAAAGAAAAGAGAAAACACTGGGGGTTGCCAGTTCACATCAAGAGCAAAAGAAGCACCTTGCACGGCATGTGCAGTTAGCATCACATCAAGAGCAAAAGAGCATCAGACAATGGCTTCTGCATGGAAACCATGTAAATGCCACCTCAGATGCGGTTGGGCCTGTCGACCCAGAAGTACTCCCTTACGAAGGCCACGACGATCACGACGTTGGGCACGGTGCAGAGCACCGCTCCCGTCACGGACACCGGCGGCCGCACCGACAGTGGCCCCCTCCGCGCCCGCCGCCGGCGCGCGTAGTCCCTGAGCTCGGCATCGGCCCACCGCTCGGGCGCCGGCTCGATGGCCGCGGAGGGCACGAGCGGCGGCGGGAGCTGGAAGGGGCACCGGGACCGCCAGGACGAGGGCGGGAGGCAGAGGCGCGCCACGCGCGGGAGGAAGATGGAGACGAGAGCCCAGCGGAGGAGCGAGGCGCCGGGACAGAGGAATGGCGGGTACGATGTGGTGGAGCCCACACCCCGCGGCGGGCACGGGACGCAGGAGGCGAGGAAGAGCTGCGAGTGGAGCGACGGCGCGTGGGACGGGTGGGTCAGGATGTGGGTCAGGGCCTCCGCACGCTGCGACCATGTGGGACTGGGAGCGGGGACATGAGAGGCGGCCCGGCCTTGGGTACGGGCTTCGGCCTTCGCCATGGGGGCAGGGCAGGGAAGGGGAGCGGAGGTGAGAGACGGCGGCGAAAGCCGGAGCCAGGACCAGGAGTCCAGGAGGTTGGGGCGATCATGGGGCGGGGATTGAACGGTGACAGGATAACTGGATAAGGATGTTTGAACGTGGGAAAGTTTCCTTGTTCATGCATTTTTTCTGTCAAATTAAATTGATTTTTTGGAATTTCTTCCTTGCAAATTGTCGATTTCATAAACCCGGGTCCCTCATGGACCTGCTTCCCAGCAAAAGCTCGGCCCAGCAGACGATGTTTAGAACGACACGTAACTCCTGAGCCAGCCCAAATACCTAACGACAGGCCAGAAGAACAATCCAATCTCCTATCGAAAGGCGGGGATAGACCAAACCTCTACTTACAGCTCTTCTTCGACGGGCGCAGTCGGAGCCGACTAAGACCAACCGACCGGGGACGCCCGCTCGGTGAGCACCCAGGAAACGAGGGGAGCAAGTAAGGCAGGGCGCACAAGTCAACCGCAATACCAAGAACCGTACCCTGTACACCTGCAGGACAGTACCGACAAGGCATGTCAGAAGGGTGCCCTGCAATCTTCCAGGCATGTCAGAACCCAAGCAGTGTTGTGGGCGTCGACGTTTGTCCTATAGTGTTGTGGGCACCATCAATTCCCATACGAGGCGAACACGGTAAAACCCCCCACATATCTCTGGGCATCGACAGTGTTGTGGGCGTCGTCATTTGCCATACATGGTGAATGCGGTAAAACCTCTCACATGCGTCTGACACAAACAGTATTATGGATGCCTACCATCATCTTGTAACCGACGACGTGGGCAACCAGACTTAGGAGCATACGTATTCTCTCCCTCGCTTGTAAGGCCGTCCCCTTCATCTATAAAAGGGGATGCTCTCTCTCCTAATACGGACATATACATTTCACGATCAATCTCACAAACACAGAGCGCTTGCTCGAATACTTAGCGCACGTAGGAGCTCCCGTCGCTCTCGGCCCTTCAGTCCGGAGTCCGACCGGACCTCTTGCACCCCCATCTTATTCCCTTCCGTTTGTAACCCCACAACAAACTTCGAGCACCTGGGCTCAGGAATAAAGTCACCGACCGACTCAAACTGGACGTAGGGCACGTTGCCTGAACCAGTTTAAACCCTATGTCATTGAGTGCTAGGCCACATCCGATCACAACGTATAGCAAAACTATAAATATTTACGTGTTGATCACATTCTGCACCGACAGTTGGCGTCGTTCATGGGGAAGATGTCGTACGGTCACGCTTTTGGTCATCGGATGGCCCACTTTTCTGCCATCTTTGCCATGGCAGGCTCAAGCGATACGACTCGCTTCAGCTCACTGGAGTTTCCCGTACTCCCACCTATTGGGATGTGGGTTCCACCCGTCTTCGAACCATCTCAGGCCTTTCTCATTGGAAGCCTGGACTTCGTCGCCGACCGGCTCGGCATGCTACACCTCCGCGAGGAGGCACTTGTTCCGGCGCCCGTCAGAAGAGGCGCGTCCTCCATCGGCTACGGGACACCCGACGACTTCAATGGCGAGGCGCCTGCGCTTCGTTCCGAGCATATGCTCTGCTCAAACCCCAATATGAGTAACGTACGCTTTGTTATTTACTCGCTATTTACTGTCTTTCGCCGATTCTCCGGAGGGACCCCATTGTTCCTGCCGCGACCGCCATGGGACTGGTTCCCCTATGGCCTCGCGTCTCCCGCGGACGCGTACGCCTAGGGGCTCCGAAGGATGCTGGCGCCGCCCCCTCTCACATCCGAATTCATGGGGATGGCGAGCTACGCTCCTGCCTCTTTTCATGACCTCATGAATGATGATGTTGAGAGGGACGACTCTAGCATCGGCGACATCGCGGCACCCAGCCACCCTCTGTCTTGGGAGTGCGCTATGGCGGACGCTCCGGGACAGCCGCCGGTGGTGGCGGAGTTTCTACAGACCCACACCCCTCCGGACCCTCGCGCGTATGCCCTCGCGTGTGCCTAGGCACACGGTGAGGAGCTATGACAAAGGCGGCAGAACCAGTCACCACCTGCGCCGGCGTGCTTGGCGCACCACGATGCGCCCCGTGCGCGTAGCCTGGCGAGCGGCGCCCGGGGTCACACCCGCCAGGTCCAGCGCAACATCATCGATGGGGGAACGATCCCCCACAGTTCACTCAGGCTGGCCAGAACATTGCTGCGGCAGCGATGCTCCTGCGCGGCCTTCCCGAGCCGGACAACCCCCAGCAACAGGCGATCCACCGGAACCTCCGGGCCCTAGTTGAAACCGTCGCCGTTCAACAGGAGGAAAGCTCCGCATCGCGCCACCGACTCACGGCCTCTCTCCCCACTAGGGGAGCGGGGACGCACCAGACGCATCGCTCCATCCGCTCGCCTCTACAGCCATCAGGCGCGGAACAGGAGGTCGCAGCTGCGCCATGACCTGACATGGCACCCGCTCCACACCGACCACCTATGCCCGAACGCCTCGGGCTGAACCAAGATGCTCGCAGCGTCATCAGCAACCGGCGTCGGGCCTGGCACGATGATGACGTCCATCGGGCGATGGTGAGAGCAGACGACACGGGCTCCGGCAGGACAATCGAGGGAACCGGTGAAACGCACCCCAAGCGTGGTCACCGACCCAACGACCGGAGTCCTAGCCCAGATGTCCTGGGACCATGGCCTTTGGTCGGCGCATCCAGAGAGCGTCGTTCCCACAGCGCTTCCGACCGCCGACCAACATCGCCAAATATACCGGGGAGACAAATCCCGATATATGGCTCAAAGACTTTCGGCTCGCCTGCCAAGCCGGGGGAGTGGATGATGATCACTTCAACATTCAGTACCTCCCCATCTGCGTGGGGCAACATGTTCGAGCGTGGCTCAAATTCCTCCCTCACAACAGCATCCGTGACAGGGCGGACCTCAAGAGGGTCTTCGTTGGGAACTTCTAGGGGATGTATGTCCGCCCTGGGAACTCCTAGGACCTCAAGAGCTGCTAGCAGGAGCCCAATAAGTCCCTATGGGATTACATCATCAAGTTCTCAAAGCGGTGCAACTCCCTTCATGATGTCGTTGATGCGGACGTCATCAGCGCATTCCTCTCTAGGACAACATGTGAGTCCCTGATCCACAAGCTTGACTGCCTGAAGCCCCGTACCACCCGCGACCTGCTCGATGTCGCCACGAACCACGCCTCCGGAGAGGAGGCGCTTGGAGCAGTCTTCAACGGAGGCTGGGACAAGGGCAAGGCCAAGCGCAAGAACCAAGATGAGGGCCCCTCCACGTAGAGGGGCAAGAAGAACAAGAAGGATCGGCGCCGATCGGCCAACACCGTGTTGGTCGCTGTAGCTAATAGCGTGGGCAAGCAGCCCCAGCAGGGCTTGTCTGACCACTTCAACAAGCTCATGGATAGCCCCTGCACCAACCATGCTTACCCCGTCAAGCACCTCTACAAGGACTATGAGCTCCTCAAGCGCTTCCTGCGATAAGCTGGTGGGCCAAAAGAAGGAAAAGGCAAGGAGACAGCAACCACGAAAGGAGGCACGGCGGGCAAGGATGGGGACGGCTTCCCCAACCCCGAGGAATGCATCTTGATCTTTGGGGGATCCGATGCCGTCTACTCCAAGCGCCAGCACAAAGTGCGCTACCGAGAGGCGTGCGTCGCCGAAACAGCCGTCCCCTCCTTCCTTTGCTGGTCGGAATCTCCGATCACTTTTGATCAGAGGGACCACCCATCCCACGTCGCCAGACCGGGACGCTACCCGCTCATCATCGACCCCATCATCCGCAAGAAGTGCCTCACCAAGGTGTTGGTGGACAGAGGCAGCACCATCAGAGGTGGCCCAGCTCACAAGATCAAGGCGTGCACGGCGCTGCTTGGCATGCACCGCAAGATATTATATAGTACCAAATAGGCTACTTTCCTTATAACCCTACCCCTCCAGAGTATATAAGGAGAGGCAGGGGTCCCCTAGTGGACAGATCTCCATAGATCGATACATCTCAATGCAATACATCAGAACACAGGATGTAGGTATTACGTCATACTGACGGCCGAACCTATCTAAATCTTGTGTCTTGGTGCTTGTATTACCATCTCGCTCCTAATCTCGCTCACCTCTATGACAAATCTACCATCATGGAATACCCCTCGGTGGACTGCCGAGCATCTTTTGTCGACAGTTGGCGCGCTAGGTAGGGGTGTGTGCTTGATCCCATGGCGAGCCAGATGGACCTCAAATGAACAGCGTGTTCTCATCATCAATCTCACGGAGATCCATGTCGGTCCACGATGACGATTCATCGCTGGCTACACCAGCCCCCGCAACAGCAGATCCGATCTCGGAACCACCTCCGAGGTCTTCTTCACCAACAACTCACCGCCCACCAGGTGCTCGCCGTCAACGCCGACCAGATAATGCCATACGTCGCCGACCAGACTTTTTGTCTAAAGCTAAGTCACATTTTAATATTCTTCTAAATATTCTCCAATCTCCGTATATCGCCATAATATTTCTCCGAGCTGTTTTCTCCATGTTTGCTCTCCAAACGATTTTCTGAACCCCCGAACAGTCATGTTGACGCTCGGACGCCTCCAGAGATGGCCCTGTCTTCGGCTCCTTCCTACACGTGCTACGGGCTCCACGGTCTACGTTATGGGTGGTCGGCAGCGGTTCCGTGGTCATGTCTGTTCCTCCTACACGTGCGCGGGCTCCGCGCTCGACGTTTTGGACTATGGGCTAGCTAGGGCTGGAGACTCAGCTACACACTATCTGGTCGGGCGGTTTATATTAAATATAAATACATCTTCGCTTCAACTGATCGCTGAGCTACATACGCTTTTTTTCTCCATAGTTTATATATTTTTACATCATGTACTACCCGTTCTACATGTTTGTACTGCAGGATCATTGTCCAGGTGATCGGACCACCTGGTGCTCGGACTTCTCCACCGATCAACTGGTCGGACCGCTTGGTTCATGGACTCCGGTGACGACTAGTTGATCAGACTGTTCGCTGGTCGCTTCTACTCAATGCTCACTTCGCCGCCGACCAGTTGACCAGACTGTTCGTTGCTCGTGCTTCATCGCTAGCTACACCGGTTACTCCTCGGCGCTCGGATTCTTCGTGCTCGAGGACTAAGTGGGCACACTTCATCGCATGGATGTCGCCAGCTACGCCGGGGACTCCTCGGTGCTCGACATCGCTAGCAATGCCGGGGACTCCTCGCTCTTCGGTACTCGGATATCGCCAGCTACGCCGGGGACTCCTCGCTCTTCGGTGCTCGGACGTCGTCAGCGACGCAGGGGACTCCTTGCTCCTCGGTGCTCGGACATCGCCCGCGCTACCGGGGACTCCTCGATCCTCAGTGCTCGGACATCACCAGCGACGCCGATGACTCCTCGCTCCTCGGTGCTCGAACATCGCCAGCGACGCCGGGGACTCCTCGCTCTTCGGTGCTCGGACATCGCCAGCAACGCTGGGGACTCCTCGCTCCTCGGTGCTCTAACATCGCCAGATACACCAAGGACTCCTCGCTCCTCGGTGCTCGGACATCGCCAGCGACGTCGTGGGCTCCTCGCTTCTCGATGCTCGGACATCGCCAGCTACGCCGGGGACTCCTCGCTCCTCGGTGCTCGGACATCGCCAGCGGCGCCGAGGACTCCTCGCTCCTCGATGCTCGGACATCACCAACGATGTCGGGGATTCCTCACCCTTCGGTGCTCGAACATCGCCAGCGATGCCGGGGACTCTTGCAACTCCGATCTTGCTATGTCTCGTCGGTGTGCTATCAAGCTGCTCCATGCTGTTCGGATCAGGGTGCTGATCTTGGGCAGCACATTTGGGGTCTTGATACGCGCATGTCAGACAACATCGGCAAGCTTTCAGACTTCTTTTTCTTTGACCCTGCTACAAGATTCATTCTTCATATTCTAGCAGGCTCGGGGACTAAGTGGGCACACTTCACCTTATGGTGAATGTGCGCTTTTCTTATCTCGAGGCTACGCCCAGGGACTGGCTGCCTGCTCGGCTGGTCTTTTACTTTCTAACCCTGGCACCACGTGACTATATCACCTACTGTCAGGCTCGGGGACTAGCTGTGGTGGTATGGCCCCCGGTATCCACAAGACAAGACATGGGCCGCACCATCAGAGATGGCCCAGCCCACAAGATCAAGGCATGCACGGCGCTGCTTGGCGTGCTCCGTAAGATATTGTATAGTACCAAATATGCTACTTTCCTTGTAACCCTACCCCTTCAGAGTATATAAGGAGAGGCAGGGGTCCCCTAGTGGACAGATCTCCATAGATCGATACATCTCAATGCAATACATCAGAACACAGGATGTAGGTATTACGTCATACTGACGGCCGAACCTGTCTAAATCTTATGTCTTGGTGCTTGTATTACCATGTCGCTCCTGATCTCGCTCACCTCTACGACAAATCTACCATCATGGGATACCCCTCGGTGGACTGCCGAGCATCTTTTGTCGATAGGCCTCAACATCCTCTACGTCAACACCCTCGACGCCATGCGCATCCCCTGGTCGGAGCTCCAACCGACGAGCTCTCCCTTACACGGCGTGATCCTAGGAGCGTAGTCATACCCGCTCGGGCAGATCGACCTGCCCATCACGTTTGGCGACCAAGCCAACTTCTGCTCAGAGGTGCTTACCTTCGAGGTGGTGGACTTCTCGGGGTCTTACCATGCCATCTTGGGGCGGCCATGCTATGCCAAGTTCATGGCGGTCCCCAACTAGACCTACCTGAAGCTGAAGATGCCGGGACCGAACGACATCATCATTGTGGGTAGCACCTTCTCGCACGCCTTCACGTGCGACCGCGGGCATTATGAGCTCGCCACTGCCATCATCAACTCTTCCGAGCTCCCGTGGCTCGGGGAGTTGTCGACCCCAGCAGTCCCGGACTTGTCGGTGTTTCGAACAAACACCAGCTAGTGAATATATAATTGCATGTTAGGCCCGGATGGTGTACTAAAGGACACAAGGTTTATACTGGTTTAGGTAAAATGTCCCTACGTCCAGTCTGCTACTACTCATGTTATTAGTACCGGAAAAGGTTCATAGTAGGGGGTACAAATGGTCGAGAGAGGGACAAGTCCCAAGTATCTGATGGAAAGGTCGAAAGGATGCCAAGAGCTCGGTTGCTGCTTGGCTGTGTGTTGTGTGTCGAAAACAATTGATCAAAAGTTGGTACCTTTAGTGGGGTGCCATGCCCTCCCTTTTATAGACCAAGGGGAGCAGGGGTTATAGATGGGAGAAAGAGGAAAAAACCAAAGGAATGGGACCCTTTAGGGAGTAGATGGGGAAGTGACCCTACGTCCGTCACTGTAGGTGATGTGAATTCTATATTGGATCACATGCTTGTGTTAGTATCCGCGTCCGAGGGCTGATGGCGGCGCCTACAACACTATGGGACAAAAGTCGGCACCTACAACACTGTTCGGGCACTGTTAGGTCGAAAAGGGCTTAAAGTGCCCGTCCCATCGTATCCTGGTGGTGCCTTCCTGCAGGCGTACAGGGCATGGCCCTCGATACTGCGGTTGACTTGAATGTCCTATCATAACCTACGCTCATATTTATGAAGGATCAAGGTGCAGTCGTTGGGCAAGGCAGAGCTAGCCCTCAGTCATCGGGCAAGGCGGAGCCCGCCCTCGGGCGTCGGGCTGGGCGGAGTCGATCCCTTAGCCGTCGAGCGAGGCGGAGCCCGCCCTTAGCCATCGGACGAGGTGGAGCCTAGCCCTCGGGGGTCGGGCAAGGCGGAACCCGCCCTTAGCCATCGGGTGAGGCGTAGCCTAGCCCTTGGGGGTCGGGCAAGGCGGAGCCCGCCCTCGGACGTCGGGTGAGGCGAAGCCAGCCCTTAGCCATCGGGCGAGGCAGAGTCTAGCCCTCGGTGGTCGGGCGAGGCAGAACCAATCTTCTGTCATTCGGGCAAGAAGCGCAGTAGCGTTCTTGTCTGACTAGAAGTGTCAACGTTCGATGGTTATTAGTTCCACCTTATTGGGTACCCCGGTATTAGGTCCCCGATAGTAGCCCTTGAGCCCCCGGGTGATTCGGATAGAATCGCCTGGGGGGTGTTTCGATTCGCCAGAGGGTACGCACGAGCGCACCCGTCGGGTGTAGCCCTCGAGCCCCCAGGTGATTTGGGTAGAATCGCCCGGGGGGTAATTTCGGACCCTTCGTGGGTTGGGCTGTGAGATTCAGTTTTTGTCAACTGGATAGTTTTAAGGGAACCCTGGTATCTCGTTCTTGGGGATTTCATCCAGGGTCAGCCTGGCTAGGGCTCAACTGCGGATCGAGGCCCCACTGATGCTCGTGTACCCGAGTCCTGGTCGCTTGTGGGCCCATCCCTCGTTGGGACGGCCGTCGAGACTGTTGGGCTGGCCCTTGGACTCCTAGGCCCAGGCGGGCCGGAGAAGAAGCTTTTTGACCCATATCCCCTCTATGGAAAAAGAGTTTGGTCCGCTTGGGAAGGCGAACCGTCCGGCGTGATTTTGGTGGGAAAGGATAGGGATCACGGGCGTGTATCCCGCGACGTGATGTGGTGGTGTGTCGTGGTAGGCTCGTAGATCAAGGCGAACTGTTGCTTTTCTCGCATCTGTCGCCCCTATAAAACTACGGGGTTCGCCCCCAGGGTTCCGTACTTTGCCTCCTCACCTTCATATCTACAACCTCCGCCACCAATCGCCTGAGCCTCCCGCACCCGTATTGCTGCTACCGTCAAGCTCGCATCCGCATCGCAGCCGCCGTTGAGCTCGCATCCACCCCCTTTTTTGTCGTTTCAATGGAGCCGTGGTGCAAATCCAACATTACCCCTCAGTGCTTGGAGGGCCTCGTCCATCATGGCTTCCTCGCCCGTTGTCTACCGTCGAGGAGTGGCGGCTGCCTGGTGATGAGGACGAACCGTCGCCGCCCGAAGGGTATGTCGTGTCCTTTGCTCTCTTTCATGAGTGGGGATTCACCGTACCTCCAACAAGGGTTGGTATTCACAGTGGTTTTATGTCAAGGACAACATGGCCACCCCCTTGCCGGTGTACTCCGGGTGCCTCATCGAAGAGGTCCTTGGGTTGTGGAAGTGGGGTGTCCCGGACAAAGATTAGAATAGGATCAAGGACCATCTCGCCGCCCTCCAAATTTTGAAGGAGAGGGGTGTGAAGGGATCGGGGATCATCGGTGCCTACCACATGCGGAGGGTGGTGCCACTGATGAGCCGCACGCTCCCCCTATACCTGATGGTGCCCGGGGCGTCGTTTGAGGGGACGACGCCGCCGACGAAGCGCTCCCCCCACCGAAGTGGCACAACGGATCAAGGAGGCGATGGAGCCTTCAAAGGACACCATCGGCGTTGTCCTTGACTTCGTATATCCGGTGTCGGGACATCCTCCAATGCGGCGGGAACTGGGGTTCATCGATTTCGTAAGTTCCCCTTTCCCGTGCCTTTTCTTCACTTGAATTTCTGACCCCTTGATGCTAACCTCGAGATAGCGGGACCAGCCAAAGAGACTCATCCTCGGGGATAGCCCAGCTCCACCGCCAAAGGACCGGATCCTGGCGGCAGCGAATCGCACCATGGCCGAGTGGGATAAGAGGATGAGGGAGCTCAAGAAGAAGAAGATGCTACGGAAGCTGCAAGCACGGGATCGAGGAGAGGAGATAGGCAATGACGACGATGACGACGATGATGACGACGATGAGGTAGTTGCCGATGTGGATTGGGATGTCCTGGAGGGCGAGGATTCGCTGATAGGCACCCAATTGTCCACGTAGGGACCCTTCCCATTCGACGTGGGGGGAAGCGAGTCCGTGAGGCCGGCGGAGGTGGGCCAAACCATCGGCCCCATCCTTGGGGCTGGTGGGAGCGGAAGATCCACCGCTTCACCCGGGGTACCGGCGGAGGATCGGCGGATGGGGGGAGGCGGATCCGCCATTGCCCCCGAGGTGCTGATGGAGGGGGCGGCTCTGCTGTGCACGCCCCATGAGCTGATGGGGGCGGGTGGATCTGCCGCCACGCCCGAGGTATCGATAGAGTGGGACGGCTCCGTCGCCATGCCCTTGGAGATAAGGGAGGGGAGCCCCCCTGCCCGGGAGCAGGGGTGGCTCGAAGTGGCCCCGCCCTGATGAGGTGGGGCAGGGACTTGGGGGTTCATCCCCCAATCATCGCCTAATAGCGCCAACGTAATTTGCCAACTCCTCTATTGTCTCTGTTTTTCTGTGTTTTTCACTGTGACTCATGCTCTTTGTTTTTTCTGCAGCGCCGGGGGCTGGTCAAACGGGGCACTCCTATAGTGCTAGCGCCCAAGAAGACCCTCACCATTCAGGCAAGGCGGGGGCCGCCGTCCGGCGTCACTCCCATTCCGGGTGAGAGCGGAGCCGGCGCCACAGTCTTATCGGCTGGTCTGGCGCCACCCATGATGGTGCCCACGCCATTGGCGGGTCAAGCAATCGGCGTAGCCGAGGGATCGCCTTCGGAGGTTGCCACGCAACCGGTGACAGAAGTGATTCCACCCTCAGCGTCGAGCAGGCAAAGCCATTGGCCGCACCTGTTGCGTCGACCACGGCGGTCATGGCGCAGCCGGATGAGGTCCTGCCAATGGAGGCGGAGGTGATGGTGGCTGCGATGGACGGGTCACAGCCAGAAGCTATGGTGGCGGCACCCGAGGCAGTGGTGCATTTCGCGCCATCGGCGGCCCCCGAGGCGACGCCCGTCCTGCAGGATGGAGGGGTCACCACCGAGGGACCCTCGGACACCGCCGTGGTCATCGAGGAGACCGGCAGGGAGTTGTCCCTAGTTCTAACATCAGGGGGTAGCCGCCCGCCTACGTGGAACGAGCCCCTGCTCCGGTGGGTGAGTCCATAGGATCCGTCGTCTGCGATCTTCACCCTCGATGATGGCACCGAGGGCATGTACTGGGAGAGTTTCGATAATGGGATCACAGCCGTGTTGGATGCTCTGAACCATGCCTAGGGCGCCCTTTGAGACATCATCGTTCCCGCCGGCCAGGTATTTACTTGGTCTTGCCTCTCGATTTCTTCTTTCTTCATCTACTTTCATTTTCTGACCACCTATCTTTTTCAGTCTCTTGCCGCTCGCTGCCGGGAGAAATCCCAGTTCCTTCATGAACACAAGTAAGAGTGGGACCGCCTTGTCAATGAGGCACGGCTGCATAGGGACATAACCGCCCAGCTTCGCTAGAGGGTGGCAGAGCTGACTCCCCTCGCGGCGAAGGCGGACAATCTTCAATGGCGGGAAGCCGAGTACCTCCGGCACGTGGACGATGTCGCGGGGATGCTCCAGGATCTGGCGGCGAGGGCATGGCAGGACACGAAGGAGGCCGCCAGGGTGCAGAAGCAGTGGGATGAGCTGCTCCAACGAAATGCCGAGACCCGCCAGCGGATCATCGGCCTTCTGGATGAGCTGGCGAAGGAGCGAGAGCTCAAGCTGTGAGCTGAGGAGAGGTCCACGGCCCTAGAGCAGAGGGCGAAGCAAGACGTCGAGACGATCGCCCCGCTATGTGGAGCGAGACAAGCAATGCCAGACCTCGGAGAGGCTTCGCGTGGAGCGTGGCACGGTCCGTGGGGAGCACGACCAGGTCGTCCGAGAGCGTGACAAGGCGCAGCAGAGGATCAGCTCCCTCTAGGCCAAGCTTGACACCATGAAGGTTCAGAAGCTAGAGGCTGAGGGTGCCGCTACCGGACTTGCCAAGGATCTCACCAAGACGAGGAGTGTTCTTTAGGCGGAGAGCGCCGAGCTTGAACTCCTGAAGGTTGGCCTTAGCGTCGTCTGTGATGACCTGCAGGTGGTGCAGGTAGAGGGGACCAGCTCGCTCATGGCCCATGCCGTAGACATCACAGCGTGGGTGCGCCAGCTGGAGACGGAAGCTTTTCGCTTGGGGATTATCCAAGCCTTTGCCATCGCCCGCTCGCATTATGATGTTAACATCAACCTTGGGGCAATGAGCATAGGTTTCTTGCCTGGCTATGAGCTCTGACGAGCTGGATGAAATAGAAGCGGTGGTGACTCCTCTCATGAAAAGCCTGGCAAGCAAAATTGAAGACATGGTTCTCCCCCGGAGGGGTCGGTAGTCAGTCGAGTCTGATAAACATTTATCTATAATATGTGGACAAGTGTCGACACTTTTGTGCCCGAAAATAGTTTTGTAATTCTGTTTTGTAATTTAACTTCGTTTGTTTGAACTTGATTTCTTCCCTTTTGCATTTGAGAAAAAAGGTTTATGCGATCCGATCCTTGCGTTCGTTAAGACTGTAGGGCCCGAAGTGCACAAGGGGAAATTTTGATTTGTGCTGGTGAGCAAAGTAACCGTAGCCATCGGGGCGTGGGTTTTTTGTCCTCTTACCAGGCGTGCTCGTTTATCTGTTCTCGCAAACATTGCCGCTAGTCTCAACGCGAGGAAGAGGTCTGATGCAATGACTGTTTTGAAGAAGAAAGGAGGTATTCGTACCTTTATCAGCCCTCGAGTGAGATCCGACCCTTTGTGCTCGTTGGGGCTGGATGTTACTGGAGACTAGAGCGAGGGTAGCGAACTTACTTTTGTATTCGCACGTACCCCCTACTTAGGATTTTGGCAATCGTTCTGTGACCGTGTGTTTGGTCTTATCGCTGGCCCAGCCTTCCCCGAGCCCCCGCGCATGGTGGGGATTCGGTCAAGGGTCGGCTTGTTTTGTGACTGTCGCCCCATCCACGGTATTTTGCAACTAGAGGGGTCGAGGCGATGTCACTTGCCTTGGTGGCTCGAGTGACGTGCCTGATGAGCTCGCTAACGGGGATGTTCAAACAGAATCCGATCCCGCTGCTTTGCGATAGGGTCGGCAAAGCTCTTGAGCGGCGTTCCGTTGCTCCTTGACCTGCCTTCCAACAGATTCCCCCTTAATGGGGACTCTATGGGCTCGGCAAGAGGCTGGATTGAACTTAGAAGTTTGAGATGACCCTTCCCGCCTCAATGCGGGTTGGGTAAAGGCCGTTGAGGCTCATCTACATTTTCTCCCCTGGCTCTCGTTGGACGCGAGGCGGCCTTAGACCTTTCATGGGTCAGCCTTCGAACCTTGGTGTCTCGATCTCGGATCGAGCGGCTCGAGCTCCCGAGCCCCTTAGGGTCTGATACGGGTCGGCCATGTTTCGCGTGTCACCCCGTCCTCGGTTTTCGCAACCGAAGGGGCTGAGTTGACGACACTTGCCTCAATGGCTAGAGTGTTGTGCTCAATGAGCTCGCTAACAGGTATGTTCGTGTGGAATCTAGGTCCATCATTCGCTGACGGGGTAGGCAGAGCCCTCATGTGGCATTCCACTACTTCTTAACCCACCTCCCAATAGATGTCCGAGCCATTCGATAGGTTCAGGTGGCCCGTTGGCCTCTCCTAGATGGAGATTCTGTGGGTTTGGCTCAGGGTTAGAATAGAATGAGAAAGGTCGAGATGTCCCTGTCCGCTTCTGAGCGGGGTCGGGCAAGGCCGCTGGGGCTCATCACAGTTTTTCTCCCCTAGCTCTGTTTGACATGAGGCGGCCTCGAGCCATTTGCGGGCTGGCATTCGAACCTCGGTCAGTTGCCGCTCATATCAAATGAGGCGGGGGATGCTTCGTGGCGCGACACAAAGTGTTGAGATGCGAGGATCGCATATGCAACGTTTGGATGATGGGATTAATGTGTGATTTAATTCAAATGAAAGCGGGGGTCGATAATGTTACCTCAGTAGTATGAGCGATGAGAAGCTCTTACTGGACATGTCCGTGCAAGTTTTGAGTATAGAGTTTGTGATGGGACCGGCATGACCTGCACGAGCATCATGATTTTTTGTCTCCATCGCTCAACGGCGATTCGAGCCGTTCGATTGACTTCAAGCGACCTAACAGCTTCTCCTTGAAGGAGATTCTATAGGCGGACCCCTCTGAACTTCTCTCGAGAAGGCAGACATAGAAGCTCGGGGTACGGGGAACTATGAATGTGATTATGCTGGTGAACAAAAACACCATAGCTGCCGGGGCATAGGGTCTAGCGGTTCGTCCAGTTCTACTCAAAGTTCTACACCCGCACCCCACGTCTCTAGATTTTAAACGTAAGGAGGGGTCAGGCGATGAGGATGTCTAAACAAGTAGACACCCTCGGCCGCCCCCGAGCAATCTCCATGCCCCTGCCGTTGCCGGGGTTGGATGCTCGGTAATGAAATTAACACACGAAGTAGGTAACAGAGGCGCTTATCTTTTAGTGGTCGTTCATTCGTTGTTTTACCTGGGCCATCCGATTGACCTAGGAGGCCCATTGCCCCCTAGACGGGGGTTCCATTGTTGGTCATTCCATGGTCTTGCCTAGGGAAGCGGAGAGTCGCCTGCATGCGGGTGTGCCCTGATTCTCGCGCCCGTTATGCGGTAGTGGTGGGCCATACCCAGGCAACGTCCTATTTTGACCAGGCGATGTCTTGTTGATCAGAGGGCGTCTCATCGGTCCAGGTGCATCCCCTCGGATTCCCATCAGCCTTGATTTCCCATCTTGCATTGAATAGGGGAAGGGAGAGAGTTTTTCATCCCAACCTTTCGCCTTTCCTCAGCTGTTGTGCCTCTTCCTTAAATAGGGAGGGGGAGAGGAGTTCTTGTCCCATTCCTTCGCCTGCTTATGAGCCGCTACCTCTTCTTCCTTTCCACCGAATGCGTTCGTGCATCGCAGCGGTTCCTAAGTGAGAGAGGGTAATGCTAGGGAGAGAAAAACTCACTGATCCGCTCATGAATCCAGAGCGTGATGTCGAGCTGGAGGTTATCCAACGTAGATGAGATGGTGTCGGCCGCCTTTGCCGAGAAGGGGCCGCCTCCACCGAAGGAGGACGTGGACTAGAGGGTGCTGAGCGTCGTCGGTTTTGCCATCGTTCTTGGCGGCCTTTCTTTGGTGGGAAACGCCCCCCGTGCCGATGCCGTTGTTAGGGTTGCGGCTGATCATGATGGCACAGTCCCTGGAAGCTCTGGTAGAGGTGCCATTGTCGGGGTTGCGGCTAATGACGATGGCGCAGTCCCTGGACGCCCTGGTGGAGGTGCTGTTGTCAGGGTTGTGGCTGATGACGATGGCACAGTCCCTGGACGCCCCTGCGGAGGCACCACAGTCACCGATGTGGTGCTCGACGTTGTAGATGATGGCGCCCTCGAGGATCCTGACGGAGTGGTAGGACGTCGCCGATGGAGAGCGTGGCATGGCAACCGTAGTAGTACTCGTAGTAGAGCTGGTCAGAGACTGTAATCGAATAAGTTTGTGGGGCAGCCCTCGAGTAAATAGTCTTTTGTATTTATGAATACATTAGTCCTTTTCATGATGAAATCACTTTGTAAGCAATGAATTTTGTGTGAAAAAATGAATAAGTTTTTGACTTTCGCCACGGCAAACAGCTTTTCGGCTTTTCTCTCTCTTTTTGTAAAAGAGATTTTGATGCCTACGACCCTTCTCATACTTAAGGTCGCAAAAGACTCGGAGTGCGGGAGCACCAACTGTGATCAAGCTGGTGAGCAAGGAGGCCATAGCCGCTGGGGCATGGGTTTCCCGCAGTCCTACCAGTTATACTCAGGTTTTGTTCCCAAAATTCTAGCCTTTAGGACTTACCATGAGAAAAAAGGGGAAAGCATAGAGAATGTTTGCAAAGATAACACAGAGAGTGTTTGCAAAGATAAACGTACTTATATCAGCCCCCGAGTGAGGTCCGACCCCTTGCTCTTTGCAGGGGTCGGAAGTCACTAAAGAGTGGGGATTTTTGGAGACAAAACTGATAAGAAAGAGTATGCGTTTATTTAAGGGTAAAAATGACGTAGCTGCAAAACGTTCTAGGCGTTGGTGAATACCTTGTCGTCGATGGTTTTCAACTTGTAGGCACCTGGCCGGAGTATTTCTGCGATGACATAGGGCCCTCCTAGGGTAGGGAGAGCTTGTGACGGTCCTTGTTGCTCTGTACGAGGCGGAGAACCAGGTCCCCGATGTTGAAGGCTCGGTCCCGCACCCATCGGCTATGGTACCGACGCAGCGCCTGCTGGTACTTGGCCGAACGGAGGAGGACGATGTCGCGGGCTTCGTCTAGCTGGTCCATGGTGTCTTTGTGGGATGCCTCGGCTCCCTATTCGTCGTATGCTCTGATTCTTGGCGCTCTGTAGTCGAGGTCTGTCGGGAGGACGGCCTCGGAACCATAGACCATGAAGAAAGGTGTGTAGCCGGTGGCCTGGCTAGGAGTTGTCCTTGGGCTCTAGAGCACCACAGGGAGCTCGGTGACCCAGCGTGCACCAAACTTGTTCAACCGGTTGAAGATCCTGGGCTTGAGGCCTTGTAGGAGCATGCCATTTGTGCGCTCGACCTGCCCGTTCGTTCAGGGGTGCATGACGGCAGCCCAATCGACTCGGATGTGTTGTTCATCACAGAATCGAATGAATTTCTTGCCGATGAACTGTGTGTCATTGTCTGTGATGATGGAGTTCGGTACTCCGACGTGATGGATGATGTCGAGGAAGAACAACACAGCTTGCTCGGACTTGATCACGGAGATCGGCCTAGCTTCGATCCATTTTGTGAACTTGTCTATGGTGACAAGCAAGTGGGTGTAGCCCCTGGGCACCTTTTTGAGAGGCCCAACCAGATCGAGCCCCCAGATCGCGAAGGGCCATGTGATGGGGATCATCTGGAGTGCCTAGGCCGGGAGGTGAGTTTGCCGAGCATAGTACTGGCACCCTTCACAGGTGCATACGATTTGCTCAGCGTCGGCTACTGCAGTGGGCCAGTAGAAGCCCTATCAGAATGTGTTCCCAACCAAGGTTCTAGGCGTGGCATGGTGACCACAGACCCCACCGTGGATATCGCTCAGCAGAAGCTTCCCCTGTTCGACGGGGATACAAAGCTGCAGGATCCCGGTGTGGCTCCGTTTGTAGAGTTCACCTTCTACAAGAACGAAGGATTTGGCATGATGTGTGAGCCATCGAGCCTCCATCTTGTCCGTTGGCAGTGTGTCATGGAGGAGGTAGTCAAGGTAGGGTGTTCTCCAGGCATCCAGAGGGTTGGGCTCTGTCGCTGGTTCCTCTTCAAGCTCCATGACCTCGGGGCCGGAGGGAGCCATTGGTTGGTCAGCCCTCGGGGCTGGATCAGATGGGCCATTGTCGGCCTGTTTCGCCCCTTCGTAGCATACTGAGGGCTTATGCTAGTCACTGGCGAAGACGCCCGCTGGCACCGGTTCTCGACCGGACACCGCTTTTGCAAGTGCACCGGCCGCCTCATTGAGGCGCCTTGGGATGTGGTTGAGTTCGAGGCTGTTGAATTTGTCCTCTAGCCATCAGACCTCCTGGAAGTATGCAGCCATCTTGGCGTCATGGCAGCTGGACTCCTTCATGACTTGGTTAACGACCAGCTAGGAGTCGCCTCGGATGTCGAGGCGTTAGATGCCCAGCTCGATGGTGAAGTGTAGGCCATTGATGAGTGCTTCATATTCAGCCACGTTATTTGATGAGGAAAATGGAGATGAACCATGTACCTCATGCGAACCCTAAGGGGTGACACGAAGACCAGCCCCGCGCCAGCGCCCTTGTTCATCAGCGATCCGTTGAAGTACATCATCCGGTATTCTTGATAGGTGACCGCCTGTGGTGTTTGGACCTCGGTCCATTCTATGATGAAGTCAGCCAGCACCTGGAATTTGATCGTCGTTCGGGAGGCATATGTGATGCCTAGATCCATCAACTCAAGTGCCCACTTTGCAGTTCTTCCCATGGCGTCCTGGCTCTGGACGACCTCGCCAAGGGGGAACGACATCACAACTGTTACGGGATGCGACTCAAAGTAGTGGTGCAGCTTCCTCGGGCCCATCCTTGTGATGGCTAAAATCTTCTCCGGGTTGGCTTCGATGCCACGCTAGGAGACGATGAAACCGAGCAGCATGCCCCTCGAGACCCCAAAAACACACTTCTCGGGATTGAGTTTGATGCCATTCGCCCGAGTTTCATGAAGGTTTGCTCAAGATCGGCGATGAGGTGGTTAGCCCATTTGGACTTAACCACGATGTCGTCAACGTAGGCCTCAACGGTCCGCCCAATGAGGTCCCCGGAGCATTTGAGCATACAACGTTGGTACCTAGCCCCAGCGTTCTTTAGACCAAACGGCATTGAGATGTAGCAGAATGATCCGAAGGGGGTGATGAAAGACGTCGCGAGCTGGTCGGACTCTTTCATCATGATTTGATAGTAGCCGGAGTAGGCATCAAGGAAGCATCCGAGGTAGAGAAGACTATTTGGTCTATGCGCGGTAAAGGAAATGGATCCTTCGGACACGCTTTGTTGAGACCCATATAGTCTACGCACATCCTCCATTTCCCGCGCTTCTTTCGCACAAGAACGGGATTAGCTAACCACTCTAGGTGATGTACTTCCCTGATGAATCCGGCCGCTGATTGTTTCACTATCTCTTCATCGATGGCCCTGCGCTTCTCCTCGTCGAAGCGACGTAGGCGTTGCTTCACCGGCTTGGAGCCTAGATGGATCTTCAAGGTATGCTCGGTGACCTCCCTCGAAATGCCTGGCATATCCGAGGGTTTTCACGCAAAGATGTCTTTGTTGCTGTAGAGGAAGTCGATGAGCGCGCTTTCCTATTCTAAGGAAAGCATGGTACCAATGCGTACCATTTTACCCTTGGAGTTGCTAGGATCTATGAGGACCCCTTTGGAGCCCTCTGCTGATTTGAACGACCAGTTGATTTCTTTGCGTCAGGCGCTTCTTCGACGACCTCCTCCTTGAGGGCCGCAAGTTCCCCGGAGGCGACAATTGCTGTGGCATGGCCGCAGCACTCAACCTCACACTCGTAGGGCCGCTGAAAGGAGGTGCCGACGATGATGACCCGTGGGGGCTTGGCATCTACAGCTTGAGGTATGTATAGTTGGGGATGGCCATGAACTTTCGCGTAGCATGGTTGTCCCAGGATGGCGTGGAAAGTTCCGGGAACCCAACCACCTCAAAGGTGAGGGTCTCAGTCCTGTAATTGAACTAATCCCCGAATGTGATGGGCAAATCGATCTGTCCTAGTGGCATGGCCTATTTCCTGGGCACAATGCCATGAAAAGGCAGTCGGGTTGGGTGGAGGTTCGTTCGATCGACGCCCATCTCGTCGAGCATCTTTCCGTACATGATGTTGAGGCCACTGCATCCGTCCATCAGTACTTTGGTGAGTCACTTTGGGCCAATGATAGGGTCGACAACAAGCGGATACCTCCCTGGGTGTGGGACAATATCCGGATGGTCGGTCCGATCGAAGGTTATGGTGGACTCCGACCACCAGAGGAAGGGAGGTGTGGCCGATTGGGCCGTGTAGACCTCGCGGCGTGCGACCTTCTGACGACATTTGGAGTCATAGGCCACTGATCCTTCGAAGATCATAAGGCAGCCGTCCGATGTTGGAAAGCTGTCATCCTTCTCCTCGGTGGCGTCCGTAGTGGGGGTAGGTTCCTTCCACTGCTCTCCTTTGTTGGACCTTCCGGACAAGGACTTCCGCATGAGGCCGTAGTCCTTGAGCAGACGCTTTACGGGAAAGGCGTGGTTCGGGCACGGCCCCTCGAGTAATTTTTTGATGTGGTTAGGAGTGCCCTCCATGAGCTTCCGACCACCCTTACGGTCAGCAGTGGCCACGAGCGAGTCCTCACGCCGTTGCTTCTTGTTCCTCCTTTTGGTGGAACGATTAGAGGTGCCTTCGTCGGCACCCTCGTCCTGCCTTGCCTTGCCCTCAAGGCGATCGAAGATCGCTCTAACCGCCTCTTCTCCCGAGGCATGGCTGATGGCGATGTCTAGGAGTTCCTTGGTGGTTCGCAGGCCCTTGCGTCGTAGCTTATGAACCAAGGACTTGCAGGTCGTCTCGGACAGGAAGGCTCCTATCATGTCGGCGTCGGCGACGTTAAGGAGCTCATTGCACTATCGGGAGAAGCGCTGGATGTACCCACAGAGGGTCTCACTGGCCTTCTGACGGTAGTTCTTGAGGTCCCATGGGTTCCCAGGTGAAAGGTCCAAATGGCTAGAGGGGGGGTGAATAGCCTAATAAAAATTTCTACAACAACACTTAACCAAATGGTTAGACAATTATGAGGCGAAGCGAGTGTTGCGCTAGCCTACTCAAAAATGCAAGCCACCTACCACAATTCTAGTTTAGATAGTGTTAATTCACACAAGAGCAATGACACTACCCTATGTTAGTGTGCTCTCAAAGGCTAACTAAAGAGCCACACCAACCAAGCATGCAAGCTCTCACAACTAGCTACACTAAAGAGCTTGTCAACTAGTTTGCGGTAAAGTAAAGAGAGTGATCAAGAGGGTTATACCACCGTGTAGATGAATGAACCAATCAATCACGAAGATGAATAATAATGATGACCAATCACCTCGGAATCAATGATGAACACAATGATTTTTTTTCGAGGTTCACTTGCTTGCCGGCAAGCTAGTCCTCGTTGTGGCGATTCACTCACTTGGAGGTTCACGCGCTAATTGGCTTCACACGCCAAACCCTCAATAGGGTGCCGCACAACCAACACAAGATGAGGATCACACAAGCCACGAGCAATCCACTAGAGTACCTTTTGGCGCTCCGCTGGGGAAAGGTCAATAACCCCTCACAATCACCACGATCGGAGCCGGAGACAATCACCACCTCCGCTCGATGATCCTCGCTGCTCCAAGCCGTCTAGGTGGCGGCAACCACCAAGAGTAACAAGCGAAATCCGCAGCGAAACACGATCACTAAGTGCCTCTAGATGCAATCACTCAAGCAATGCACTTGGATCACTCCCAATCTCACTATGATGATGAGTCAATGATGTAGATGAGTGGGAGTCCTTTAGCTAGGCTCACAAGGTTGCTATGTCAATGAAAATGTGCAAGAGTCCTCCCTTGAGCCGGCCATGGGGCTATAAATAGAGCCCCAATCAAATAGAGCCGTTATACCCCTTCACTGGGCAAAACGCGCTCTGACCGGACGCTCCGGTCATACTGACCGGACGCTGGCCCTCAGCGTCCGGTCGCCCGATGGACGCCACGCGTCACCAGCTTCAAACGCTGTTCGTCAGATTTCAACGGCTGCGAAGCTGACCGGACGCTCCGGTAAAACTGACCGGACGCTGAAGCCCCAGCGTCCGGTCGTTTCCAGTAAGCTCCCCGAGGCATGTTTTTTCGACCGGACGCGTCCGGTCCACCTTGACCGGACGCAGCCAGCGTCCAGTGCTCAACCCTAGCCACTGTGCCATTTGACAGCTCGACCGGACGTAGCCTTTCAGCGTCCGGTCGCTGAGTGACCCAGCGTCCGATTAGTAGACCGACGCCAGCATCATTTCGATCAACTCCATTTCAACTCTTACTTCTTCACCCTTGCTCAAGTGTGCCAACCACCAAGAATTTTGCATCCAGCGCAATAGAAAATAGACATTTCATTTTCCCGAGAGAGGGACCCAAACCCATCTCAACCCTACAAACACCTTGTGCACATGTGGTAGCATATTTACACAAATATTATCAAGGGTGTTAGCACTCCACTAGATCCTAAATGCATATGCAATGAGTTAGAGCATCTAGTGGCACTTTGATAACCACATTCCGATACGAGTTTCACCCCTCTTAATAGTACGGCTATCAAACCTAAATGTGATCACACTCTCTAAGTGTCTTGATCACCAAAATAAAATAGCTCCTACAAGTTATACCTTTGCCTTGAGCTTTTTGTTTTTCTCTTTCTTCTCTTCAAGTTTAAGCCCTTGATCATCTCCATGTTATCACCTTTGTCATGTTATGATCTTCATTTGCTTCTCTACTTGAAGTGTGCTACCTATCTCATGATCACTTGATGAACTAGGTTAGCACTTAGGGTTTCATCAATTTACCAAAACCAAACTAGAGCTTTCACCAGGGCACTTGTATGTGCCCTGGAAGTTTCCCACGAAGATCTCCTTCAAATCCGCCCAACTCTAGATCGTGTTGGACGGTAGGTGCTCCAACCATGCTCGCGCCGAATCGGCCAAGAATAGTGGGAGGTTGCAGATAATGAAGTTATCATTATCCGCACCACCGGCTTGATAGGCAAGCCAATAGTCTTCAAGCTAAAGTCCGGGGTTTGTCTCCCCAGAGTACTTAGGGATATTGGTAGGTGGTCGATACCTTGGCGGGAATGCAGCGTTGAGGATGTGCCGGCCGAAGGCCTGAGGGCATGGTAGGCCGGGCTCAGGCTCCGGTCCTCAAAGTTGTCATAGCGTCCACCGCGATGAGGGTGATAGCCGTGGCGGGCTCCTTCTCTTGGGTCGCTATAGGTACGTCTACGGGCATCAAGGGTGCTGCGCGCGTCGTGGTTACGGTCGAGACGCTGATGTATCTGGGCCGCAGCGCGCTGCCTGCTGCCTTGTTGTGCCTGGTGGATTGATGCGTCCCTAGCGAGGTGCATCGAGGGCGTGCACTGGCTGGCATCGAGCTCACGTCGCCGAGACAATGAGCTCTCCGCCTGCTGTGCTGCCGCGCGCTCAACGATCCTCGGGCGTTGCGGCCTGGGGAAGGCCATGGAGCAAAGCCGTTGTAGCAGCGATGTTCTGGCTTGCCTGAGCAAAGTGAGGAAGGGTTTCATCATCGGTGATGATCCTTTGGTTTACGTCATGGGCCACGGCGCGTGCGCGCCCATCGTTTCCGTGGCCTTCGATCTCCTGATCAACCTCCACGTACTCCCGAACAAGTTGTTTTTGGCTTCGTTCATCTCCCGCTTTTGGGCTCTCAGCTGCTCCACCCCTACGTGAGGTGGAGCCATTGTTCCCCCTTCGGTTCCATCGCCGAGGTTGCCTGCCGGGGTAGCCGCATCCGCAGAGACACTTTCGACGTGTCCCTCGGGGGTTTCTACCATGAAATATTCCCGAGGGGGGTGATGGCTCCCCCTGCTGGAGTTAGAGCCAGAGTCCGACCCTGGCCCCTCCGTGAGGAGGCCATGGAGGGATTCCGTGATGCTTTCAATCATCCCCACGAACTCGTTGTTTGCAGGGGACGGGATCGTGCGCTGTGCCACAAGGTGGCTAATGGTTGCCGCGGTGTTGCGAAGACCGAACTGAAGCACCGTCGGGGCGCTCCATGCGGAGTGTTCTGGAGAGAGGGTGAGGCAATGCGGGTCCTCCCTAGATGGCTGGGGTCCAAGGGAGATGCTGGGCTAGCGCTCAAGAATCCCGTAGTTGAAGCTAACGGAGGGGAGAGACTGGATGGCGGCGTGGGCCAGCGCCAACTCTCCTTCCACCGTGACGATGAAGTCTAGGTCACCGAAACGCATGTGTGCGCCCGGGACCCAGCTGGTTGCGTGGCTAGCCATCCGAGGCCTGATTTGGAACACGCAAAGGCCCCTACCTGGCGCGCCAACTATCGGTGTTTTGAACAAACACCAGCTAGTGAATTTATAATTGTTGCGCGTTAGGCCCGGATTGTGTACTAAAGGCACAAGGTTTATACTGGTTTGGGCAAAATGTCCCCACGTCTAGTCTGCTGCTGCTCATGTTATTAGTATCGGAAAAGGTTCATAGTAGGTGTACAAATGGTCGAGAGAGGGACAGGTGCCAAGTCTCTGATGGAAAGGTCGAAAGGATGCCAAGAGCTCGGTTGCTGCTTGGCTGTGTGTTGTGTGTCGAAAATGATTGATCAAAAGTCGGTCCCTTTAGTGGGGTGCCCTGCCCTCTCTTTTATAGACCAAGGGGGAGCAGGGGTTACAGATGGGAGAAAGAGGAAAAAAACAAAGGTAGAGAAGGTCCATCAGGGGAGCTGGGTCTTCCTTTTCCCGTGTGCCTGCCCTGCTAACATGGCAGACCGTGTCAGGGATGGCGTGTTCATTGATCCTTATAGGGCCGTGCCCTAGCTTCTAACAGCAAGTGGGTGCATCCCATCCTACACCGGCGGATGGTGCGGCATGTCAGAGGGCCAAGTTGCGACCGTTCGGGGAGTAGACGGGGAAGTGACCCTACGTCCGTCACTATAGGTGATGTGAATTCTATCTTGGATCGTAGTGGTTGTCACATGCATGTGTTAGTATCCACGTCCGAGGGCTGATGGCGGCGTCTACAACACTGTGGGACAAAAGTTGGTGCCTACAACACTGTTCGGGCACTGTTAGGTTGGAAAGGGCTTAAAGCGCCCATCCCATCGTATCCTGGCGGTGCCTTCCTGTAGGCGTACAGGGCATGGCGGAGCCTAGCCTGCCCTTAGCCATCAGGCGAGGCGGAGTCTAGCCCTTAGCCATCGGGCGAGGCGGAGCCCGCCCTCGGACATCGGGTGAGGTGGAGCCTGCCCTTAGCCATCGGGCGAGGCATAGCCTAGCCCTTGGGGTTCAGGCGAGGCGGAGCCCGCCCCTGGACATCGGGTGAGGTGGTGCCAGCCCTTAGCCATCGGGCGGGGCGGAGTCTAGCCCTCGGTGGTCGGGCGAGGTGGAACCAATCTTCCATCGTTCGGGCAAGAAGCGTAGTAGCATTCTTGTCTGACCGGAAGTGTCAACGTTCGATGGTTATTAGTTCCACCTCATTGGGTACCCCGGTATTAGGTCCCCGACAGGACTGCAACAAGCCAATCTCTTCAACTACCTACCGTCCACCCGAGGAAACTAAGGCAGTGCGGATCGACCCAATATGGTGACCGAAGTGATCCGACCGGACGCCTAACGACTGAAGGACGACAACGGCGACGTTCTCACCAACACTTGGAATATCGAACAGTTACATCGTTTCTTCCCTTAAAAATTCGGTATTACCGTTTTTTCATTAAACGTTCGCTCCTACAGAGCACCTCGGTCCGAACACTTTTGGCCCCGGTCGCTCGGCGGGCTCCATGGAGATGCGGTACCACCTCTCTTCTTGTTTACTATCATATGGTAAATACATTTTTACCCGAACGAAAGGGTAGTTCGTTCCTTTAATTATCTTACATAACTTTGCTTTAATATTCTGACCGATCACACCCTGCCTCTACCTATGGTTACGAGCAGCTAAGGCTCTTAAGGTTGCAACCTATGGGACGAACGGGCAGGTGCGAAAAAGAAAGAATAAAAACAAAGCTATGCTAAGGTAAAAATAAGGAACGGACGGGACAAGCTTCCCCGAACGAAGTAGTTCATCACAAAATGAAAATTGATGTATTCATCAATACAACTGTTCACACGGGGGCTCCCCCATGAACTTAAACTATTACATCTACTAAACTACTTTTACTCTAATTCCTACTATGGCTGCCCGGCGGCATCGGCTGACGGCGCGACCGGTGAAGGTAGGGGCTGCTCACTCTCTAGCTGGATGACACTCGGCTCGGTCGGAGGCGAGGCGACATATGCTTCCGACCTGAGCTCCACTCCATCCGTAGGCTGGGCGACGTCCTCCTAGTATGCACGGTGGGTATCCATCACCCACTACGCGGAGACTTGGTTAGCCATCAACTGTGCGTGTGGCAGCAAGCTTTCCCCGAGCGCATGGATGGCCTCTGGGCTCCAGCCGTCGGCGTACCCGCTGTAGATGGCGGCGAAGTCCAGCTTTGGGTGGTGCGTTGCCACCGATGTCAATACCCCCGACGTTCCGTAGAACATCCCGTCGGTGATGAGCGCCCGCACTTCGTCCGGGACCTCCGCTAGTCGAACAACGGGTGTGTTGGTGCTTAGCACTGACCCGAAGACCTCCGAGACGATGACCTGGGTGACGTTGCGAAGCTGGTCGAGCTCCCCCTCGAGAGCATGTTGCTCTTCAAGGGACTTGGCCAGTGCCTCTGCATTCCGGCCAATCATTGCCCTGGCTGTCTCTAGGTCCTGGTCCAGCGACCCAACCTTTTCGCCTAGCTCTAGAAGAAGGATGACAAGCTCAGAAGCAGGTTAAAGGAAAAAACCAAGAAACCAAAAGTAGAAAGGGTACGTATTGAGGTGGGTGTTCTTGAGGATGGAGAGTCCCTCCTCCTGCCAAGTCACCTGCTCGCGCAACCGGGCGTTCAACACCTCAGTCCCAAGCACCTGGCCCCGGAGCACGAGCACTTCCTAGTCGACCTCCAACCGGGCCTTTCGCTCCAACTCTAGGGCCTTTCACACCATCTCTAGGGTCTCTAGGGTACTTTGGAGTGCCACCTCGGTCTCGGCCAGGGACTTCTGCAGCACCACCTCGGTCTCCGCCTAATGGACCTTCGTCGCCTTAAGCCCCCGCTCGGCGGCGGTCGCCCACTCCTCCACGAGTAGCTCCACCGCCCACGCCTCGGTCACCTCCACCGCCCGATCTTGGGACTCACGGTGAGCGAACTCTAGCTCATCCTCGAGCTCGATGACCCACCATGACATCTCAGCCTCCCGGGTGTGCTCCATCCGGAGGAAACGAGACTTGCAGCTCGACATCTCCTCTAGACCCTGCAAAATAAGAAGCAAGCATGCTGAGGCAACCGATGAAAGAACAAGGAGTCAAGGACGAACATAGAAAACTCACCTCTGCAACACAGGGCAGGTCGACCGTGACTGCCTACTGGACGGACTTGACCCGCTCCAGGGCCTCCTCCAGCTTTACCCTGGTTACTCCATCGCATGTCCTCTCCCCCAAGCACGTCCTAGAACTGATCCTCCTGCTCATCCTAGAGGATGAACCAAACCTTCCTTGGGTCCTCGGGGCAGGGCCACACTAGGTCGGTCGCCCCTAGCCCGCTGGAAGGCTCGGCCGACGATTGGACCACTACCAGCTCCTACGACGGCGTCGATGGCTCCACCCTGTCACCTACTTCGCCGTCGGAGGAGACCTACACTACCTCGATTTCATGGCCCACCGACGGACGTTTCGCCTCTGGCCTAGCCGCATCCCCCCCGACACATCTGGCTCCGACCGGGAGGGTGAGCTGTGCAGCCCTCCACCGGGCGAGGCAGGGAGCATGATCTCCCTCCCCTCTTCTGCTGCGGCCGGTGTAGGAAGGGTCGCAAGGGGCACCTCCAATGTGGCCTCCGCCATCACCACTTGGATTGCCGCCAACATCGTCGCCGCCGCTGCCACCATACTAGCAATCGACCCAGGGGGCGCCGCCCCTAGAAGGGAAGGTCGCACCGCCACCACCCTGCTCTCCCCGCTCTCATTGTGACGCGATGCAAGGTGGGCCTCCACTCCTTCCGCACAGGAGGCACGGCAATGCTCAACCCTATCAACATTGGGCCACTATCAAAAAAGTACAGGTCAGTCGCACTCCAAAAAAACTCAAACTATGAAATCAAAAAGTGCATACCGGGACGTAAGTGGTAGGGCTCTGAAACCCCGACCCGCTGGCAGTGGGCCCGCTGAGCGAGGACTGCTCACAGGCTGTGACCCACACCCCCTCACTTCGAATGGGGGGGAGTTGACCTGGTCGGCACTCGCTCGGCCTACGCGTCGCTGCGACCTCCGGCTCGAGGCGCGCTGACTGGAGCAGCTGGCGGGGCATCCCCCCATTGTGGGTCACGCGCCGGCGCTAGCCCCGATGATGCGTGGGTGCGAGCCCGCTCCTCCAACCGCCTAGCGACTCCTCCGATGGGCGTGGTGACCGAGTCCTCTTCACCTCACGCTCGCCAACGGCGTCTGAGCTCGTGGCGCGCTTCCTTGGCACAGGAACATCGCCGCGCCTCTCCACTTCCCGCTCGCCGCCGGCGGACGTGGCCATAGGCTCACGATGCTCCATCGAGGTCACGATGACCTCCCGGCCCCTCTCATCCTTGGAGGAGATCATGTCGTCACCCATCTCCATGGGATCCTCCGACTCTTGCTCCAACTCGACGTCGCTCCTGTTTTCCCCGAGTCTGCACATGCCGGGCGATCTCCATCTCCTTCTCATGCTTCCATCGAGCCTTCTTGGCTCTCTTCTTCTTCCTCTCAACCGCCGCCTCCTTCAGGGTGGCTTGTCGGGCCATGCCCTCCGGCCCCTTCGGAAGATGTGGCCAGGACTTGTAAACTCCGAGTCCCTACGAAACGGACAACTCAAAGTCAAGATACAGGAGAGCAAAAGGGGAAAAGAACAAGGAGGAGGGGGGAGCACACTAGTTTGGATAGCTTCACAGCATGAAGAGGTCCGAGCTTTCCATCAAGGGTCTCTTTGGCCCTCAGCTGCAGCACCCGGTCGAGATGACTCCAGACCTCGTCATTCGGCAGCTCCTCCGACGATGCGCGATCGGGGTCCGTCGGGCTGGTGTACATCCACATCGGCCACGCCCTTTCCCCCGCGGGGCGACCCGATGGCAGAAGAAGGTGTGGAACACCCACACCCTATCAAGGCCTTGCCGCATTAGGGTCTGGAGCTCCGCCCCGATAATCTCTAGCATCTTGTTCTGTCGGCTAGCGGGGCCCCATGACCAGTTCTCCTGCCTCTTCGGCCTCCTACCGGTGAAAGGCAGGAATGGTGCCTCCACCAGGTTCCTAATGTATAACCATTCCCCATGCCACCCTTGATTGGAATCGCAGGGGGTGTACGCGGGGTATGAGCCTAATGCGCTCGGTTTCTTCTACAGTGCGAAGCCTCTCACCAGCGCGATCCTGAGCGGCTTCCCCTCCGACAAAGCTCCCTAGAGAACATCCGTCGGAAGAAGTCCACATGCAGCTCCATCCCGAGGAAGGCCTCACACACAGTGACGAAGCCGGCGATATGTAGCACCCCAATCGGATTGAGGTGCTGCAGCTCTAGGCCCCGCTCATTGAGGAGCCCACACAGGAACCAGTGCGTGGGGTATCCTAATCTGCGCTTATGGAAGGCGAGGAAGGAGACAACCTCGCCATCCTGAGGTCGCGAAAAATCCTCCCCCATAGGAGCCCTCTAGTGGGCCACCTCCTTCGATGGAAGCACCCCCTTCTCGGTGAATGCGGCCAGCACCAACTCACTCACAACGGATGACCGTCAGCTCGACATTGCACTCTAGATTCGCGAATGGATCTTTGAGTTTTCTCCTCTCCCTCGCTCTCCCCTTTTCTCTCCTAGGACCGCCATGGCACTCAAGCACTCTTGGCGAGAAGAAAGATGGAGGAGAAGCAAAAGTTGGAGAATAGGCAAAGGAATGGGATGAAAGCCCTCTCCCTTCTCCAATTTAAGGAGGAGACACAACAGTTGGAGAAAGGCGAAGGATCATGGTGAAAAACCCTCTCCCTTCCCCCATTCAATGTGGATGGCAAAACGACGAGACGCACCCTGATCAATGGGACGCACCCTGCCCGACGAGCGACCCCTGGTTAGATGAGACGTGGCCTAGGTATGGCCCACCACTACCACACACCGGGCATGAGAAACAAGGCGTAGCTGCGCGTAGGCGGCCCTCCGCCTTCCCAGGCGGGACTTGGAAAGGCCCAACAACAGGATCTCTGCTCAGGAGAGACCAATGGGCTTCCTGAGTCGATCGGATGGCTCAGGTGAACGCCGAGAGACAGGTAATTAGAAGAGGGACGCCCCATGTGGGCCATGCCGACTCCGTCACGAAGGATGAGCATGGATCCTGGTCGGGCATATCCGATAGGAGCTCCTCAAACCCTGTCACTCGAGTCATCAAGGTAACATTACCAACTCTCACTATTTCTTTATATGACCATTCATTCATCTACTGTCATTCACACATTCATACACGCATTCACACATTCATTCATACATATCATTCATTCATCCCATACATCCGAAATATCGCATATGCAGTTAAATGCATCACAACGCTCCGTGTTGCATCACGAAGCGGCAATTGCCTCATTCAACATAAGCAACGACCGACTAGGGTTCAAAGGCCGGCCCACGAAGGGCTCGAGGTCGTCCCATGTCAAATAGAGCCAGGGGAGAAAACGTAGATGAGCCCTGAGAGGCCCTCGCCTAGTCTGCTCCAAAGCAGATAGGGTCATCTCAACCTTCTCGTTCGATCCTAACCTCGAGCCATGCCCATAGAGTCTCCATCGAGGGGAGGCCAGCGGGCCACCTAGGTCGGTCTCTGGAATGACCTAGGCATCTATCGGGATGAGGGTTAAGGAGCAGTGGACTGCCACATGAGGGCTATGCCGACCCCGTCACGAATGATAGACCCAGATTTCACTTGAACGTGCCAGTTAGTGAGCTCACCGAGCGCATCACTCGAGCCATTGAGGCAAGCGACGTTAGCTCAGCCCCTCCGGTTGTGAAAAACCACAGACGGGGTAACGCACGAAAACTCAAACCAACCCCTACTGAGCCCAACGGGGCTCGGGGGCTCGGGACGCCTAACACCTCGACACGACCTCAACTGCGCCTGGATTTGTGACTCTGACTCACCCCATCCCTTGGCACGCCCGGTGCTTGGATCCACGACTCCAACTCGCCCAATCCCTCGACGCACCTGACGTCTGGATCCATGACCCTGTCTCACCCGATCCCTTGTTGCGCCCAGTGCCTGGATCTGTGACTCCGGCTCACCCGATCCCTCGTTGCGCCCAACGCCTGGATCCACGACTCCATCTCGCCCAATCCCTCATTGCGCCCAGTGCCTAGATCCATGACCTCATCTCGCCCGATCCCTTGGTCTCGCCCGATCCCTCGTTGCGCCCAGCGCCTGGATCCGCGACTCTGTCTCGCCCGATCCCTCATTGCGCCCAGTGCCTGGATCAGCGACCTCGGCTCGCCCGATCCCTCATTGCGCCCAACGCTTAGATCCGTGACTCTGTCTCGCTCGATCCCTCGTTGCGCCCCGGCTCGCTCGATCCCTCATTGCACCCAGCGCCTGGATCCACGCCTGATCCCTCGTTGCGCCCAACGCCCGGATCCGTGACTCCGTCTTGCCTGATCCCTCGTTGCGCCCAGCGCCTAGATCGCGACCCCATCTCGCCCGATCCCTCGTTGTGCCCAGCACCTGGATCCGCAACTCTGGCTTGCTCGATCCCTCGTTGCGCCCAGTGCCTAGATCCGTGACTCTGTCTCGCCCGATCCCTCATTGCGCCTAGCGCCTGGATCCACTACTCCGTCTTGCCCGATCCATCGGCTATGCCCAGAGACTGGATCCGTGACCCCGTCTCGTCCGACCCCTCGTTGCGCCCAGCGCCTGGATCCGCGACCTCGTCTCGCCCGATCCCTCGGCTATCCCTTGGTTGCGCCCGATGCCTCGGTCCACAAGTCCGTCTCAGCCAATCCCTCGGCTGTCCCTTGGCTGCGCCCAACACCTTGGTTGACGACTCCATCTTGCCCAATCCCTCGGCCACGACCAAACGCCTAGGAGCACGCTCCTAGAAACGATGGGTCCAAAACTAGAAAGAGGAAGCTACGCCCACCAAGGTGCACGCACTCACGCCCGCTGACAAAACCCCCTAGGCGATTCTAGCCCGAATCACCCGGGGGCTCAGGGGCTACACCCACGGGTGCGCTCACGAGCACCCGCTGTCGAAACAAAAAATTCCCCCGCTGGCAACATGAAAACCCCCTAGACAATTCTACCTGAATCACCCGGGGGCTCGGGGGCTACACCCGTTGTCAAGACAAAAATCCACCAGACGATTCTACCCGAATCACCCGGGGCTCAGGGGCTCCTGTCGGGTTCATAAACCCGGGGTGCCTCATGGACCTGCTTCCCAGCAAAAGCTCGGCCTAGCAGACGATATTGCGAACGATGCGCAACTCCTGTGCCAGCCCAAATACCTAACGACAGGCCAGAAGGGCGATCCAATCTCCGACCGGAAGGCCTAGCCAAGGAGGAATGTCGCTCGCTTCTGACTCTGGCCCACCACTCCGACCGAAAGGCCTGGCTAGGAGGAATAGCGCTCGCTTCCGACTCCGGGCCGCCTCTCTAACCGGGGATACACCAAACCTCTGCTTACAGCTCTTCTGCGACTGGCGTAGTTAGAGCTAACTAGGACCAACTGATCAGGGATGCCCGCTCGGTGAGGACCCAGGAAATGAGCGGAGCAAGTAAGGCAGGGCGCACAAGTCAACCGCAATACAAAGAACCGTACCCTGTACACCTGCAGGACAGTACCGATAGGGCATGTTAGAAGGGTGCCCAGCAACCTTCCAGGCATGTCAGAACCCAAGCAGTGTTATGGGCGTCGACGTTTGTCCTACAGTGTTGTGGGTGCCATCAATTCCCATACCAGGTGAACACGATAAAACCCCCCACATGCCTCTAGGCATCGACAGTGTTATGGGCGCCGTCATTTGCCATACATGGTGAATGCGGTAAAACCTCCCACGTGCGTTTGACACAAACAGTATTGTGAGCGCCTACCATCATCTTGTACCCGACGACGTGGGCAACAAGACTTAGGAGCATATGTATTCTCTCTCGCTCGCCTGTAAGGCCGTCCCCTTCATTTATAAAAGGAGATGCGTTCTCTCCCAATACGGACATATACATTTCACGATCAATCTCACAAACATAGAGCACTTGCTCGAATACTTAGCGCACGTAGGAGCTCCCGTCGCTCTTGACCCTTCAGTCCAGAGTCCGACCGGACCTCTTGCACCCCCATCTTACTCCCTTCCATTTGTAACCCCACAACAAACTTCGAGCACCTGAGCTCAGGAATAAAGTCACCGACCTACTCAAATTGGACGTAGGGCACGTTGCCTGAACCAGTATAAACCTTGTGTCATTGAGTGTTAGGCCACATCCAATCACAACGTAGGCAAAACTACAAATATTTACGTGTTGGTCACTTTCTGCACCGACACAAATAGACTCTAAACAGTGTTGACCGCGAAACAAAAAAGGCAACGTATCATGTGCAGACCAACCAACCTGTGCAAACTTGGAAATTACCAATCAGGACCACTAGATGCTGATCCAATGGATGGGGTGAGAGGTGGATTTTTTTGTGCTTAAGCCCCCCACCCGCCGGCCTTTTTTTTTTTGCGCTTAAGCCCCCTCACCTCATCCATTGGATGAGCATCTTATGGTCCTGATTGGTAGTTTCTAAATTTGCACAGGTTGGATGGTTTGGGCCAAAAAAATGCGTATATATAGTTATGTAGATAAATAAATTTAGCTCTACTGTACTTTTTTATATTATATAGGATATGCCAACCATTGTTATACGACAATATTATTTGAGTAAACCAAAAGACAAAGTATTAGAATCAAACCAAACATCGGACTGTTTAAGGCCTTGGTTCACATTTTAATTGGTCAAACCAATTGAACCGCTGGTTTAACATGGTTTAAATATAATGGTCATGTTTGGTAGAGCGGTGAAAAAAGCGTTTCTACGAGAAGTTGTATATAAATAAAGCAAAAGCACAGTCTGACCAGCTTTTGCGTTCTATGGGAAGTGTGATAATGATCAATTGTTCCTCTCAAAGTGAAGACATGATGGATGTAACACCTTAAAAATCTCATCTTTTCAAAATAGATTAATTTGAATTGATTATGCAATTACATGAGCATTCAAACGTAGGAAATTAATAATTTTTATCTAATTAAAAACAACTAAAAGGATAGACACATGTTTATGCATGCATGCTGGTGCATCTTTATTTTTGTATTGTGTGGTTTTGACCAAAACTGAAAAGGGATTCAAAATCTATTTGAAAACAGCTTTCAAAATTCTAAAAATAATAATAAAAAGGATTTCTTCCTCCCCTCACTCCAGCAACAGCTCCCACCGCTCTCACCCGAGGCCCGCACCACCAGGGCGAGGCCCACACTTTGGTGCTAATCAAAGTAGGCACATGCTAATCAAGGTAGGCACTTAATTCATACTGCATGTATCTATCTTGATTAACATCACACTTTGGTGCTAATTAAGGTAGGCACATGCATTATGAATTAAGTTATTAAAGGTGAATAGTTAACAAAGATGATCCCATGCTATACTTATCTTGCTCAAAGTTTTCTGTTGGTCCTGGTCGTCAAAGTACTGCTCCTGATCACCGACGTACTGCTCACCGTCTATACTCGAGCATAATATAGCACCACAGAAGGATCCACGCAATCATGCACGAAGCAAACAAGAACTATTATTAGAACAGTACGCCAATAGTGAGAAAAGATGTTGAAAAAGTTACAAAACTAATCTATGAGAAAATCACTAGAATCAGATTTAAACGGGGAATGGGGAAGGTATGGGCTATATATGAGCTGGGTGGAAAAACCGTAAATGCTGTAAACTAATTTTGAATTAAAATAAATAAAAAATAAATTCTGAATCGTCTAGAGAGACCGCGGGTTGATTTTAAAGAAGTAGAGGGTCTCTTTTACAAAACTATCGGCGAAGGGGTGTGGACTTATGAAAGGTCGAGATGGCGGACTAGGGGGTGAATAGTCCTTTCTAAATTTAATCGCGCCAGCTAACCGAAATAAATACGGAATTAAAACAATCGGTCTAGCCAAGACTACACCCCTCTATCGAAGTTCACAGTTACCTTATAAAGATTCTAATTAGGCAACAAAGGTGTCGGGCTAGCTAGAGCTCACCTATCCAATTCTAGGAGTAAGGTCACACAAATCTATGTCGCAAGTATTTTCCACACCGGGGAGCTCCTACACAATTCTAGTAAGCAAAAGTATAATGCTCCTAAGCTCACTAGCAATGCTCAAAAACAAGGCAACCAATGCCAACTTAGATAGCGCAAATACTTAGCAACATAAACTAAGCAACGTGACTAACAAGGTTACACAAACCAAATTAGCCACGCAAGGGAGCTACTTCTATGCTACACAAGCAAGAAGGTAACTAGTAAGCTACACAAGCTAACTAATTACAAGAGCAACTACACAAGCACAATGTATATGAAAGTAATTAGAAGCTTGTGTAAGGGGATTGCAAACCAATGGGAAGAACAATGTTGACATGTTGATTTTTCTCCCGAGGTTCATGTGCTTGCCAACACGCTACGTCCCCATTGAGACAAGCTCCAAGGTTGCCGCCGGTCCTCTTGCTAGTGGTGACCCACAAGTCACACTCTCTCATGTGGAATGCTTACCACTAGCTCTAGCACTTGACCTGGCCGGACCACTTGTCGTCCTTCGCGTCTCGCTCTACTAGAGTTGCTCTTCGCAGCTCCCGCGGGGCGAGCACAATGCCCCTCACAAAGCTCTTCTCCGGAGCACCGCACAAGCTTCTTGCGGGCTTCGACAGAGACCACCACCATGCCATCTAGGAGGTGGCAACCTCCAAGAGTAACAAGCACCACCGGCTTGCAAGATGACCACCTAGTGCCACTCGATGCAACCACACGGTGCAATCACACTAGAATCGCTCACTCACTTGATCGGATGAACACGATCAAGCTCAAGTGAGTTAGAGGACTCCCAAGCACTCTCAAGCATAGATACAAAGTCCCCCAAGGTGCTCCTATGCATCCATGGCCGAGACACCCTTCTATTTATAACCCCACGGTCTAAAATAGTCGTTACCCCTACATTGGGCTTTTTGCGCATCGACTGGACGCCTAGGTCTACTTGATCGGACGCGCCTTCATCCACCGATCGGACGCGCTACTTAGCTTGACCAGACTCACCACACCTCAGTGTTTGGTCAACAACAGAGAGCTCCCAGAGCCTTCAAAACATGACCGGACACGTCCGTTCACATGTGATCGGACGCGCCACTGCCTGAGTCCGATTGTTTTCAGAGAGCTCCCTGAGCCTCTATTTTGTGACCGGACACGTCAGGTCAGTCATGATCGGACGCAGCACCTGAGTCCGATCCTTCACGGCCTACCACGTGCCACTGCTGCTCCTCACGCCACCATGTCAGCATACGTCAGCGCTGACCGGATGCGCCACTGCGTGTCAGGTCACCTCTTTTCCCGGCGTCCGGTCACTCGACCGAGACCGCGTGCTCTCTGCTATCACTAGACCGGACGCTGGCGTTCGGTCACCCACAGTGACCTATTTCTTCATCGAGTTGATCCGTTTCAACTCCAACTTCTTTCTCCTTTGCAAATGTGCCAACACCACCAAGTGTACACCACCATGTGTATGTGTGTTTGTATTTTCACAATCATTTTCAAGGAGTTAGCCACTCAACTTGCCACGCCACTCGATCCTAGCAACGATGTAAAGTTAGATCACTCAAATGGTACTAGATGACCGATATATAAACAAGTTTGCCCCTCTTGATAGTACGGCCATCTATCCTAAACCCAGTCATAAACTTCTCTACACACCTATGATCGGTGAAATTGAATGCCCTAGGTTATACCTTTGCCTTACGTATTCCATTCCATCTCCTCCATTGTTGATGCAACACATGCACCAACCAATCACCAAATGATATGATCCACTTTATATCATCATGTGACCGTATTGGTTCATCGATCTTGACATCACTTTCTTTTCACCATTGCCTTCGCCCATCAGCGCCAAGTTTTGCTCAAGCTTCACCGCCACGCAGTCCATCGCTCCAAAGCCTCCAACTTGCCCTTCACGCTTGCAACCGGTCCATCAAGCCAAGTCTTGTCTTGATCTTCTCCACCTTGATCACATGACTCAATGTCATGTCTTATGTGCAATGAGCTCCTTCATCATCACATGTGTGAGCTTTGCAACATCTCCGAGCCATTTCCACCTCCATGGCATATGTTGCTCACACACATGTACCTGTGGACTAATCACCTGTGTATCTCACATAAACACAATTAGTCCACCTAGGGTTGTCACTCAATTACCAAAACCAAACAAGAACCTTTCAACCTACCTGGGCTGTTGATCTTGTGATGGACGGCTATGATTAGATGGGATAGAGAGAAAAAGAGTCTGGCAGTCCAGAACAGGGACTCTGGCGTGGTGGAGACCATGGATGGCGGTGACAAGCTCGCCGACGCACCCGGGGAAGGGCCTATGGGCCATGATTCGATTAGGGATAGGCACTGGGAGATAGAGGGAAAATTAGCGATCTCACCTCGATGGTTTTCTGCGGCTCGTAGATGGAGGAAGCCGGTCAGAGGCAGACGGTGGTGGTAGGGAGCTTCGGTGATGTCCGAATGTCACCACGCGGCACCGTCCCGACCCGAGAGGTAGCATGGAGGACTCGGCGTGACGCAGCGGTGCCAATGGAAGAGGAAGGAGGGCTCGGGGTGCCAGCAGCTGGGAGACCCACAGCGGCGGGGTTCGGCAATGGCGGCACTATAGTGCGGGGGAGAGAGCCAGAGCGGGCGTGGTGGATGCGGGGTGAGAGCTCGAGGCCTCTGGCTTTCTTATAAAGGCAGAGGAGGGAGCGGAGTGGAGAGGAGGAGCTAGGTCGTGACCTCGGCTCCATGCCGGCAATGGCGGCAGGCGCGGACGGAGCTGGGGGAGGAGGGGAAAGGAGCGGCTGGGGAGTAGCGGTGCCTGGATCTTGACCAGGAAGGTGGGCTGCCTGGTCTCACTGGCAAGGCGCGGTCGCGCGGCTACCTAGCTTCGTTGCCCGATCGTGGCGGAGATGGTGGGAGGTAAGGGATGATGGGGCGGGCCCACATGGGAACGAGCTGCGTAGGGCTAGACAAAATACTCGTGGCTCACCAACTCACTCGACTCGTGGCCGACTTAGCTCGGCTCGACTCAGCCCGTTTTAACTTTTTCACTAGTTGAGCTTGAAGTCTAGCTCGCTATTTTAACGAGCCAGCTCGCGAGCTGCTTACGAGCTGAAACGAGCTAAGGCCTATCACCCACGACCATGAATCTAGAAGATGATGATGCTTACCTAAAGGTGTACACATATTCTATTGGTATGTAATCCTTATTTTTAGTTGTTTTATATGAATTTTAATTTTATAATTGTTGTGGTACTTAAATGTTGATTTTATGTATTGTTTTCATGGAGAAGATGATGATGCTGACATTGAATCTGTGGACTTTCCTAAGTTTATGGTGGCATGCAACTAGGTAGTATGTTGGAACTGCATGATCATGGATGGACCAGCTATGTTGCATGGATGATACTTTTGATGAACCTGATATGTATTAATCATGTATGGTTGCATAATGGTGGACGTTACCTTCTGAAATTAATGTAGCATAAACATTATAAACATGTGTGTTATATTTTTTAGTAGCTCACGAGCTAAACGAGCCAGATCGAGCTCGGTAACAAGCCGAGCCGAGCTGCCCCCTCTAGCTCATAATATTAACGAGCCGAGCCAAACTGGCTCGTTAGCCTAACGAGCCAGCTCGAGCTGGACCGAGCCAAGCCGAGCTGGATCAATATCCAGCCCTAGAGCTGCGGGAGAGAGAGAGGAGCTTGGGATGGGCTGCTGCTACGCATAGGCCCAGGAGCGGGCGAGGCGAGCGGGCCTGGCTCCTAGCTGGGCCTCAGCCTGGTGGTGCGGGCTACGGGTGAGAGCGGAGGGAGCTAGGCTGGAGCAGGCCAGAAGGCCGAAAGGAGTGAGGGGGAGGAAGAGATCCTTTTTTATTTTTAGAGTTTTTTAAAGTTGTTTTCAAATAGATTTTGAATCCCTTTTCAGTTTTGATCAAAACCACACAATACAAAAATAAAGGTGCACCAGCATGTATGCATAAACATGTGTCTATCGTTATAGTTGTTTTTAATTAGATAAAAATATTAATTTCCTACATTTGAATGCTCATATAATTGCATAATCAATTCAAATTAATCTATTTTGAAAAGATGAAATTTTTAGGTTGTTACAATAGATTTGGTATTTCTTTCTACAAGGGATAATGGGAAATCAATAAAGGGGAAGTGATGAAAATGATCATTGATTCCTTCAGGAAATAATGTCAACCAATTTAGAAATATATATACCTAATGAATTTGGTCATCAATACTTATGAACTCAGACAACTTGGAGTAATAATAGGAAAACCCTACTCTAGAGAAGTTAGATAGAGTGTTGATGTCTGAAAATTGAGAAAATTGTCCCCTTTGCAATCTTAAGAAAATTCCAAGGTATATGTTTGATCATAACCATTTAATTTTGAGGGCTGTGTTAGAGCAAAATAGGGGCTCAAAGCCATTTTTGCTTTGAAACTTCCTGGCTCAAACACCCTGAGTTTAACATGAAAAATCAAGAGATTTGGTCACAAAAAGTCACATCTAAATCTTCCATTGATACTCGGTGTATCGAAATGGATAGAGTTAGGATTTTTTGAAAGGGTGGGGTCAAAGTCTTAAAGGACATACTAGAAAGTATAAAAATCTATTAATCCAAGAGCTTGATGATCTAGAAAATGAAGAGGAGGTGGAGATTCTTTCGGCTGAAAAGGTCAATAGAAAATCTTTTATACAGGCTGAAATGCTCAAACTTCTGGAAGAGGAAGAGAGCTAGTGGCACAAGAGATCCAATTTGATGTGGTTGTTGAAAGGTTATAATAACACTAGTTCTTTTCATAAAATTGCTAATGACAAGTGAAGAAAAAACACCATCTTTTGTTTGCAGCATAATGACAAGTTGATTGTGGGGGATGTTGCCATTGTTGAGCATGCATCTCAGTATTATAAGGAGCTCTTTGGCCCTTCTAATCATACTGACTTCCATATGGATCCTAACTATTGGGAACAAGTGGAAAACATCAATATGGTCCCCGTCCAAACTTGGACTCCAAGCCCCCACACTTGAGATCCGGTCTCAATATGGTGCTTAGACCTCCACGGCTCCACCTTTTCCCCGCCTCTAATTAGTCGGTTCGAAAAGAGTCGGAACCTCACGACAAGAGCGTAACGAGCCTTCTCGCTCCCATAAGCAAGTATGTGCTCAGGATTAAAAGTATATGCCCTGACTACCGTCCACAACAACAGACTGTCCTCAATCAACACGGATAGGGAAAATAGTGTAACTAAGCTAAGCCCCGTGACCGCAGGACACAACTCGTTACACCCACCAATACCCAAACCATATCCTTACCCGATCTCCATTTCCCTTTCATCATTTTTATCATAAGAGTAATTATAATAATCACCTATTGTGAGTAACGGCAGGTTACTCACGCTATCAAAAACCTAAGCATAACAGCTACTTGAACCTACACTAGTAAGACTCATAGGACAGATATATCTATGCATGTGGTTTCCATAAAATTCCTGTAACGTAAATACACATCACATATATACATATAGTGATTATCAAAAATAAGGGTTATACACCGGGACTTGCCTTGGGCAGGCGCGGTGTCAGCCGAGTCAGTCGGTGGTGGCTCCGGACCTCCTCCCCCATGAGGACCTCCTCCTTATATTCCTCGACGATCTCCTCGAACTCATGATCGTATGTGCTTACTATCTCCACCAACTCGCTCTCTACATGCATGCGATGATGATGCAACTATTTAGCATTTAGACAACAACAACTCTTAAAATAAGAATACGCACACCAAGCTACTAAGCTAGCTCTAATGACTAAGATACTAAGCTAGCTATCATCTTCATCAAGCAAAGTGTTGGGTTCAACTAACAAACCCTTAACTTAAAAAATTAAGGATATATCTTTATTTCTACTAGGGATTTAATGTATATTGAAACAAAGAGCATTTAACTACCATAATGCTTAGTCTATTCTAAGGCTACAAAAATTACAGTGGGCACATAATAATACAATGAAACTACAATAAAAATTTTAGGACTAAAGTTATCACCAATTTACCATAAATTTTTTTACAATAATTAACTTAATATTGGTAAACATTCTCAAACGATTTAATAACTCCTAATATCAACACATATAAGTATGAACTAAATACACCAACACATAGATCACAACTTTAGGAATCTAACAAAATTTGTTTCATAATTTTTGGACAACTATATAATTTTATATTAATTATCAAAGATCAGCTCTAAAATTAAATTAGACAACCATTTCTAATTCCTTAGAAAAAAAAGGAAAAGTGAATCTCCCGCACGGACCACACACGCGGCCCGCGTGGCCCAGCGCTCGTGTGGCGGCCCATAGATATGGCCCACGCGGACACCGGCCCATGCGGAGACGGCCCGCGCCGGGGAAAGCTCGCGCGCGCTAGTGATTTTGCAAAAGAGACCTCAAACTCCTCCCAATTTACAACTAAGTACTAACAATATTTTCTTCTCTCTCAGACCTTCTCACTTAACCCTCTGGCTTCCCTGGAATTCCCCCGCGTGCACCCCCGGCTAACACGTGCCCGACGGCGCGTCGAGCGGTGGCATGGAGTGGCCACGCCGACCACCAGAGACCCGCACTGGCTTGTCGGTCAGGCCGACATTCAACTATGGTCCCACCATCTACGCCTAGCAGCAACGTGGGGCGGCGGGACGCGCTGGAGTCAGCTGCGGCGGTGCGCGGCCATCCATGACGGTGGCACGACTGCCCCGATGAACCAGAGCACCTAAGGACCTAACTGGCAAGCAAGTGAGCATCAGGAGGCTACTATAGACCTGGCCAAGGTGGTGGGTGGAGAAGAGGGTGACGAAGAAGGGCTGGCCACGTGCGGCCGAGCCGTGCGGCGGCGCACCGCGGTGGCACGGTCAAGTCAGCGACGATGGGGAGGCGGTAGCGGTTCGGCTAAGACGTGTAGGGTGAAGAGGGAGTCAAGGCGAAGCTAGTGGTGCAGGTGAATTGGTTTGGGATGGGCGGTAGGAGGGCTGCCCTCGACCATGGCCGAGCGCGGCCTTAATGGCACGGCGGTGGGGAAAAGCTTCAAATTGGAGCTTTGGCAGTGTCTTCTTCATGGCTGGGTGGGGTCGGGTAGCGAGAGGACGTGATGGTGAAGCCATGGATGTGATGAATTGAATGGAGGTGATCGATCGCTGGGTAATTTGGTGGCATGGCTCGACGACGATCAGCAGAGAGAAAGAGGGAGACAGGGCCGACAGGTGGGCTCAGCATGGCCTCGCCTTGGTGGGATGTGATCGGCGCGATCAGGGCGTCACACGCGTGGACGCAATCGGACAAGCACGTGTGTCCATTGACCGGCATGGCCCACGCGGCAGCAGTGCCATAAATGGCAAGGCAACGCTGAGCTCCATCACGTGCGCGCGGCAGCGGCGAGCACCAAACCGGGCCAATAGCGGGGTAGGGGTGCAGAGGGAGACACCGACATGACAAAGGACGCGACAAAGACCTGCAGCGCTGCGCGCGGCGACACAAAGGCGGGTCGGCTAGGCGTAGCGTAGCGTGGCGAAGCGGTGGCGGTCTTGGCTTGCAAGTCTGAAAAGCGGCGGCGGCTCCACGCAGTGAGAGCCGATGGCGGCTAGGACGAGTAGTAGTCGCAATCGACACGCTGCGGCAAGCACGCTGAGCGCCAGCGAAGCAGAGCGAGCCGGCTTGGCGACGTCGTGCCCCCGAGACGTGGTGACCGCGCTCACCCGGTGAACTAGCCCGAAATCACGTCTTGCACGAATTTTAAAGCGCCTATAACAACTAAACGGTTGCTTCTGGACTTAAACCGTCTTCACCATGCTCAAGATGGCATATGAGGCTACCAACTCGAGCTAAAACACGACACCATCCCTTAACTCGATTTCACAAAATAAATTGCCAAACATGACATTGTCTTGCTATCTATAAACTTGAAAATATTCTAAGTCTTTGAGCTGAACTTGATTCCAAGTTTTATTTCTAGGCCATTAGAAGCATTGGCTAGCGAAGTTATTTTTCAACAGCAATGATTTCATTATCATCTACAAAGTCCATACTCCAAACTTTATTTAAGTGTTACACACATGTTCTATAATGCTTTCGCTTAATAAAAATTGGTTTTCAACCCTACTTGATATACATGAGCTATTGAATCAACTTTCATTTAACATTTTTATTAATCATTTTAGGTTACAAGAAATTAATCTACACACTTTATCACATGCTTTATAACATAAACATGATGCTCATGACATGGTTTAATGGGTTTGTTTAGGGTGGTGTTACACAAGTGGGCCAGGATCACTAAACCTAAGTAGAAAGGGGTTTAGCGATTAAAAATCTGAGAAGAATGAACATCAGTCTTCTCTGTAAATGGTGGTGGAAGATTGAAAATGGCAGTGGCATTTGGCAAGAAATTGCCAGGAAGAAATATCTAAAACACATCTATATGAAGAGCAGAATTGAAGTATGGAGATTGAAAATGGTAAACATACAAGCTTCTGGTATGATAAATGGTGTGGTCAAGTGTCACTTAAGGACAAATCTCCTTACCTTTTTTAGACAAGTAATGAACAAGATTGTTCTGTATACACTATGAGGTTGAAAAACTGGCACCTTACCGTTAGAAAATGGTTGCATGAGGAGTTATAAAATCAGCTGAGGAGGTTGCAAGACATACTGTTTAGATGCTCCACTAATGAAATTCAGGATAAGCAAGATGGGATTGGGAGAAATCTAGGTTATTCTCTGTTAAATCGACATACAAACACTTAAGTAGCAATGAGTTTGGGCTAAGCTTCAAACACATTTGGAAAGCTAACTTTCCTTTGAAAGTCAAAGTCTTCCTATGGCTTACCCTTTGTGAAGCCATCTTGACAAAAGAAATGTATCTTGTGCCTTTTGCACAAGAAAGAAAAGTGTAAATCACCTCTTTTTTATGTACTACTGCTAAATATGTGTGGAGTTTGGTTGTTTATGCAATAGGGGCTGATGTAGGCCTAGCACCTTTGACCAATATTTGGCTTGGATCAAAATCAATTTACCAAATGGTAATCTTATCTATGCTATGGGCCTTGCTGTTGTATGTTGGGCCATTTGGAGGACTAGGAACGCAACCTGGTTTGGTAAAAAAAGAGAGTCAAATCTCCTACTGAGATTATCTGTATGATGTGTTGTTTTATTACATATTGGGTAGGGCTCTGAGCTGGAGAAGCAGGTTCTTTAAGGTGTGGAGACCATCAAGGCGATTGTTCTTCTCTTCCATCAGCAAGATATGAAGCCACACACGCAAGAGGAAAGGTAGATTGTGCCATACACTGGTCAAGCTTAGGCTGTGTTTGTTAGGTCAACATGTGTGCACGCACTAACACAGGGAGACCATTTATCTCCTTTTCTCGTCAATCTGGTTGAGGATGCTTTGGAGCACACTTTGTTTAAAGTTAAACAACTTAAACAAGAGGGTGTCCTAAAGGGGTTGTGCCACATCTGATCTAGGGAGGCATCACCCATATGCAATATGCCGATGATACTATTTTTCTAATGAAAGCAGCATAAGGTCAATAAATACTCGTTATCAAATTTTTGCCATGCTATTTCTAATGGAAGGTAGGTTTAAAAATAAATTATCACAGCAACAAGCATAAGAGAATGAAGTGTACTATCACAAATTTAGACGAACCATAATCCTTTTGAGGTTTTGTATAAGGTTTGAAGCAGTTTTCCATTCTTTATGGAAATCAATAATCATTATGTGCTAGAGTATTTGGTCATTGAGAAACAATTTCATCTTCAGAGGGATGCACCAACTACACTACACCCTAATGCAAAGATATTTTCAAAGACACTTCTGCAATTGTCATCTATTTTCCATTGTGCTAAAAAAGCTTACCTTCCTCTCATAGAAACATGGCTACAGAATTTTGTGTATTTTTTCTCTTTGTTTCTTGATCTATTGCACTGAGACTTTGCCTTCTTCTCTCTAATATGTATATTAATTAGTAGGTGAACCCTCCTGTTGCCTATGAAAAAAAAAAACCTGAGTCAATCCTTGACCTCATGATTTATCATCTGGGATGATGCTGCTGCTGCTTGTTGCTGTTCTCTAGATACAGGCACAAACTGTTTTCACAAACAACTACATAATAAGTTGCTACATACAGCATGCAAGTCTCTTTATTATCTGAATAAAAAAAAAAGTATTCTGACTCTTCTGAATGAACACTCAAAAGATTTGGGTGCCTTCTATTCCTGTTCTGTAGCCTCGGCGTTGAGGTCAATGTTCAACAGCCTTCGCCCACCTCTGTCGTCTGCTTGAGTCGGAGTCTGTGCCAGCGCCGGCGCTGCCAATGTCAGGCCATCGCTCCTCCTTCCTGAGTGCTGCTGCCTCATCTTTATCATCTGCCCTCCCGACGCCTGCCCAGACTGCCGCGGCACGTTCGATGCCATGGAGATGCCTGGGCCCCTTCGAAGAGACAGACCGCTGTCACGCCAACCGTCGTCATCGTCACCACCGCCTTTAACTTGCAGCTTCCCATCCTGGCTTTGGGCAGCCATGCCCTGGTGTGCCCTGGACGACTGGTGTGCCGTGGACGAGGCATCGTTCAGTGTGTGGACCTTCTTGTCCCTGTGATGGCCAGCCATGTGCCCACCCAGGGCCTGGTGCGTCGAGAACTCTGCGTAGCAATACTTGCAGATGTACGGACCCTTCTCCTTCGGAGGTGGTGGTGGCACAAGCTTCGTCTGCTTCGTCTTCTTCCTATCTGCCTCGCTGATTTCTTTGAGCATATTACGTCTCTTCTTGGGGATTTTCACAATGGAGCCACCGTATTGATCAGCGTGTGCTTCAGCAGCTGTCATATTACTGGTGCCTACACCTTGTTCGATGACACCGACATTTGTTTCGCAAAAAGAAGGCGGCGCCAGCGGCGGCGGCACCTGTTGGGTTGGCTGACTGTTCTCTGGGTATGGCAAAGTGAGCATTGCGTAGGTACATACTAGCTCGAACGGGGTTAGCGGACGATTGCGTCGGGCGCTTGGTTGATGGGTACCTCGAGACGGAGATGGGGAAGAAGGCGATGCGGCGGCCGTCTCCGGCGACAGCTTCAGCTTGTTCACGGGCGGAGTAGCACCTTTGTAGCCTCTGTTCGGGTGACTCCGGAGATGGCCGAACATAGATTTATCGTTCTTGAAGAACTTCCCGCACTCGGGACATTCGACATCACCGCCGCCGCTACCGGAGCTGCTGCCCTTGGCTCCACCGCCGCCGTCATCGTCAGGCAGCCACCCCTCTTCCTCCTCCGAAGGCACGCCTCCACCGTCGCTCGCATACCCTTCGTCAGCGAGCTCCTCGTCGAAGATCCAATCAGAGCTGCGGCCGTGGAGCTCCTCGCGGCCATGGTTTGACATCAACCGCGGCGGCCTCCCGATCGGATCTTGGTGGCACAAAAACTTGCCCCCAGCCTGGCCTGCGGTCAGCTGCCAGCTCGAGATCAGGCACAGCTGGACGATGCAGACTTGCACCAGCACCAGCGAGCACAGCAGCAAGCTGCCCTTACTCATCAGCGGGAGCAGAGCAGCCAGGAGTGCGACGCCGGAGCGGTGGATCTCAGGCGGGAGCAGCAGAGCTGAGCGGGGCGGTCTGGTTTCCAAGGCTGGCGGCTCGGTCGGGGTACTAATAGACTTTTTACCTGCGGCTGCGGCTGCGGCTGCGCCTGCTGCTGGAAAGCCCAGCACAGGTATCTTGCAGGCCATAGGAACACGTTTGTCAGTTTTGATCTGATTCGATCGGTTTCCTGCGCTGCTCGGGCGAAGCGCCGAAGCAGCGTTGGAAGCTCAAGGGGCGTGGCGAGTCCGTGATCTTGGTGGGGAATTAAAATCTGGCGGCGACTCCAGAAGCTTCCATCGTCCGTTTCAGGTTCTCAGTGCAACCCGGCACAGTGAGCGTGAGCGATCCATCCATGGCGCGGACACCGGAAGGCGCCACCGCACCCGTCCAGGCGCCGCGGCCCCTCCCGGAGCTGCCCTTCGGCTGCGTCTTCCATCCCGATGGCCCCTGCCTCCTCAAGCGCTACCTCCTCCCCATGGCGCTCGGCCGCGTCCCGGACGAGCCTTACCAGGGCTTCGTCGCCGACGTCGTCGACGTGTACGCCGTGCGGCCGGAGGCGCTCCCGTTCCCGCGCTGCAACAGGGGCCTGCACGACAAGGTCTGGGACTACTACTTCACCACGCGGCCCGCGGCGGCGGGAGGAGGATCCGGCGTGGGGGGCGGCAGCGAGGACGACGTCCGGGACGTGGCAGCTGGTGGGTGCTGGCGGCGGTACGGCGCCGAGAAGGAGTACGTCGGCGACGACGGGGAGGTCTACGGGTTCCGCCGCAGGTTCGCGTTCCACGAGGCCGGGGACCCCGGCAAGAAGACGGTGTGGAGGATGAAGGAATACCGCCTCAACGAGACTGCGCCCGCCTTGCGCGACCGCGGCGTCGTGTTCCACGGCACCCCAGCGCCAATGGCCTGGTGATCTGGAAGGTCTACAACGAGGTGATCCCAGAGGAGGAGCTGGCGGTGAACACAACATCGACGACGATGACGAGGAGGAGGAGATCGGAGGTGTTGTGATCACGGTGGGAGATGCGGCCGCCGCCCCCACTCCGTGATGGTGTGCATCACGCCGTAGCGACGGGCCTCGGGGAGCAGTTGCATGCGGTTCAGAATTTCAGAATTGAAGCAGATGGATAGCAGGCAATTCTGGTTTTGTATTGCAAGTTTAGTACTAGAATGGGTTGGAGTTTTCAGGACGGCTACCAAAAAAACTGAGTAATCCTTTGTCTTGTTTCCAGACAGCAATGCAATTATCAAATTTCATGCTAGTCAAGAAAGCAATGCAATTCTCTTCTCATATTTCAGGTTAACATATTCAGCCCGTTCGCTGGTTGGTTTCTGGGCTGATAAGCCCAGCTGGTGCTGGTTTGTTGTGAGAGGAAAACACTCTTGGCTGGCTGATAAGCTCTGGCTGAAACCAACAAGCGAACAGGCCGATTCTTGCATCCTTCATGTTGAATCCTTCGGAGAAAGGACGAGCAAATGAAATCGGATTCGGGGAAAGGGAAGGGGCTTGCTGCATATTGCGCAAGGGTTTAGAGTCCACATGAGCGGATCACATTTGCTCAGCCTCCATGTTGGCACTGCCACGTAGGATGGAAGGTGCCTCCCAGGGGTTATGGACGTGTGGTGTACGACTTAACAAGTTTAGGGGGACAGATTTCGATTTTTAATGTTCGTGGACCTAAGTGGCATAGCGCCACGAGTTCAAGGATTGCCAGTATATTTAACTCTAGTAGCAAATATCACTTGCTTTGGCTTTGATACATAATATCCTGAAAGTTACATCTGATTCAACAGTATAATTTGCTCTCAGTTTCATGTTCTGAATCTGCAGGTATGTAAACATTTACAGGTGAAAACAGATGCAGTTTTGTAAAGAGAAAACAGTAATGCCACTATACTTAATTGAGGGAGTAACAGTACGATTATAACTTCATAAACAAACAATCTAGACAAGTTCAGAGATGTCCTATGTACTGACAAAATTACAGGTGCCCCTCTAAAATTTCTGGATAGTGGATACATAACAATCAGCTAAATATTACTAGTAGTCAATAATGGTGGTTGTAACAAGTTTCTGTTGTTCTAATTTCATATTGCTGTAACAAGTTTTTGCACCAGACCGTCCCTTAGGAGAATATTATTTTCAGATGCTGTTGAACTGGTACTTTTTTCTCAATTTAAGGTAGAGAAAAAGTTTAATACAGCGTGCCTTAGTAGCGCCCTAAGGGGTCAGAAGAGTTGTACATGGACGCTTGGACCCTTCCTAGTGTACTGAAAGCTACACTGTTATATTAGACACTGAGCAACCAAAATTGCGGCGCCGCCTAGGAGGCCTATGCTTTGCGCGCACCCACGTCGTCCGCTGAGAACAACTCACGTAATGTCTGCATATTACCAGGGTCACCGTTGAAGATTTCTTCGTACACCTTCAGGGCCGACGTCGACGGAGAGGACATCCCGCTTGATAGTCCTAGGCGCTTCAAGACAAGATGCTCACCTCGCTTGGACGCCGGGATATGTGATATGCTCTGCGCCGCTATCCGCTTGCTCCTCTTGGGGAGCACGGGCGGTGCACATCCGCCATGGGCCGTATCATCTCTCGGGCTGCTCCAGGAGTGGTGGTTGCCTCTCCTTTGTGATTCGCTCAGTGAAGCATTTGAGGCATCTGTCGGCAGAGGTCGTATGAGGGAATGGAGTGTGGTTGATGGCGTCCGCGTGGCATCCATGAATCATCGCGTCTTCCAGGGTGGAACAGACAGTTTGGTTCAATTTCAATGGTTTGAGAAAACTTCGGTTTGCACAAAGATTGAAAACCGATCGGCTGTAAAAAGAAAAAGAAACTGATGATTTCGCTTCAACGTAATCGATTCGGTGTTCGGTTTCTACCAAAATTTCTCCTTCCCTCTCCATAGCGCCATGCTGCTTCTTGCCGCTTGCCCCGCTGCTCACTGCTCGGATGCCATGTTCCCTAGAGGTGGCACGAGCGATCGCGCCGCCCCCAACCACTGTCCGTCCGCGTCGCCCGGCGCTCGCAGCCTCGCACGCGGCCATACCACCCATGCTCGCCGCAACGCCGCCCCCGCCCGACCGCCCATAGGTCGCAACTCGGAGTCCCGCACAACAACAGTGCACGCACTCAGCGGCTCGGTCCACGTCGTCACCACTCCTTGCTCGCAAATCACAAGTGCCATCGTCACTCGGACACACTGCCATAGGTAGGTTAGGGTTTGGAATGCGTTGTGGCCGGGTGTTGTGGGCTCATGGCTGTTGATGGACAGCGGGGAGTAGTTGTAGCGATGGTAGGCCTTGGTGGCCTTTGCTTGGGATGGGGTGGTGAGGTGGGCTACCGAGCCGGTAGCGGGGCTGCGGGAGGGAGACAGACACTCACACAGGTCACTTATTCGGTGGCCTACTAAACGCTCATAGGTCGCTCGTTCGTTGAAGCTCGATTTACGGTTCGGTTTGAAGTGAAAACCGAAGTCAAAGCCAATGACCAAAGTTTCAGAATACAGAAACCGAAGCCGAAGCCAAAAAAAAAAAAAACAACATTCTAGTTCGGTTCGGTTTGGTTTTTGGGTGAAAATGCCCAGCATGAATCACCGCTCTATCACGCACGATCACGTTGCCTGCGCGCGTGAGCTAGGCCAGCCAGAAACAGATCATGAGCCAGGATGCGGTGAGGAAGATGCGCGTGCCAGGCTAGGGCCAGGATGGAATACAGACAACCGCCATCCAGCCAACCAAAATACGCCCCTAATAACGAGCAACGATTCATGTAGGCATCAACAATGGCTGGAGCCAGCTGTCTCATTATTTGACCACCACTGCTCCCTAGTCCCTATGAGTACGTATCACCTTCCGCCTATCGCATATTCAATGCCTGCCTAGTGACAAAAAAGGCCGGCATGGGATGCGGGAGACGACCCACGAGGAAGAGAGCGACGGTCACTAGGGATATTTAGGGCCTCTTTGACGGGGTTTGTAGGAGCTTCGACTTCTATACCGTAGCTTTGGCTTTTACACTGGAGCGCTACTGCATCAGAAGCCAGTGAAGCTTCTCCAGACTGGCTTCACTGGCTTCTCCTCTTTGGTAGTTCGTTTTGTCATGAACAGAGACACATAATAGTGTACATTACATGCGTCAGGAGAAGCTCAAGCCTCTTGACCCTATTGCCAAAGAGGGCCTTAACTACTCCCTCATTCTTAAAAAAATGTCACCCTAGAATTAGAAGTTATCTTTTCTTAAATTTAACAATATTTATACCTCAAAAAGCATTATAAAAATATATTATTATCTATCTAATGATATTTATTATGTACTATAAATATTAATATTTTTCATATAATTGGCCAAAGTTGAGATGATTAATTCTTAACAAAACACAATATATCTAATGATACTAAATTAGTGTTATAATTCTTGTCGCTTTTTTCTATAAATTCAACCAAATTAAAAATTGACTTAAGGCAACTCTACGAATTAATTTATTCAGAAATGGATGAAGTAGAAAATACTATTAATATTTATACCTAAAAATCTATAAAAACTTATTTTATTATCTACCTAATGACATTTATTACGTATCATAAATATTAATATTTTTATAAAATTGGTCAAATTTGAGATGGATTAACTCCTCATAACACGAGAATGAATTTTTTTTGTGACGAAGAGAGTATTTGTCGTCTTTACATATGTCAACTCTTCGTTTGCTAATTTTACACAAGAAACTACATATTTAACTTTGGAAAGAAAAAACGTTAACTTTTTGCCATTTTCACCGACATGTATATGGCACGCCAAATCAGTGAAAATGATTAGAGGTTAGTGCCCTACTCTTCTCTATGCTAAAGAGGTCTTACATGAGACCTCACGTCAGTAAGAATGGTAAAAATTTAGTATGTGTTTTTTATCAATGATAAATATATAGTTTTTTAGGAACACAATATGTAGGGTATATGTTTTGTAGCCCGCGCGCCCCCTTCGCCAGCCCTGTAGCGTGCAGGTCCGCATTGTTTGGTTTCCTAGGGCCTGTTTGGTTCTCTTCTCTGGCGAGCCAAGGAGCCAGGCTGTCAAGCTAGATTCAGTGTGTGCAAGTCTGGCGTGCACTGGCGGAGCTACCTAGAGGCCAAAGTGGGTCACACGCCCCCCCCTAATAATTGATTTTTTTTAATGATGGTGATGTTTATGGTTAATGCTTAGGAAATATTAGAGATTTGCACACTAGAGATAACTTGAATGCTGTTGGCCCCCTCTTGAATCACCTTCAAGCTCCACCACTGCTAGCGTGTTTGGTTGCCTGTATGAATCTAGCTAGGCTAAAGACATATGGTATTTGATTGCCTACACGAGGGTTTGACATAAAATATTAAAAAAGGTGTCATTATAATGTTTATTATTTTGTGTAAGTATATTTCCACAGCTCTTAGTTTGCCTCGTTAAATCCTAACTATCTTTTAAAAATACTAATATTACTTAATATTAGTTAATCATATGTTCAATACCATCATTAGTGAGAGACTAACGCATCTGGTGAACCAGGTCCGCCAGAAACGGTCTCTTCCCACGTCTCTCTAGAGCCTGGCTGCGAGACGAATGTTGCACGTCGTGAGCCTGGCTCGATGCTTGGACCACGAAACCACACGCGCTTCCAACATTCTACGAGTCTGGTTCAGCCGCCTACAAGCAACCAAACAGGTCCTTGGCTCTTGTCCGAGCCTGGCTCTGTGCACCCCGTGGCCTGGCCCGTGGGATATGGCCAAGTCCCGCGTCGCACGCGCATGCCATTGGGTCTCTGGATTCTGGAATGTGAGCAGTGGTAGTCCAAGCACCCTACCAATCACGTGCACCGGCTAGCCTGCGCGAGCCAAAAACAGGTTAACAAACAAAATGTTATTGCATGGTCCGGATCAGGATAATTTGGGCCCGGTTCCTCTCGCCGATCAGACATAGGGCGTGTTTGACTGCCAGGACTAGGGTGGCCGACACGTACCAACTCAGCTTGGGCAGCTGGAGGCAGCCTCAAGTGGTGCAACTGGACCTATTTGTTGGCCTGGATGTAGTAAGGGATGACTGAGGGTGAGACTATGGGCCTGTTTGATTGGGTTGCTAAGTCCCAATCAGGTGTTTGGTTGCCTGTTTGGAGGCCCAGACCAGGCTCCAGGAAACCACCAACCCAGTGGCGAAGCTTGCATCCAAATCAAGGGGGGACCATTCGTAGAAGCAGATAACCTTACGACAAGCTGAGTGTGGAGCTACATTGAGATATGTATAGCAGACTAGCAGCTTTGAGTACCTCGGTAGACATAGTCATGGAGATGAAGAAAATCAGAGAGTGCATCGAGACTCTGAGTGAACTGTGATGCTTAGTTAGAAGCGCCTACGTCAGCTAGACTTACTGGGCAAGTGTGCTAGTGGCTTAACGCCTAGTTCGTTTGGTTTATAAGGCCTCGTTTAGATTGCGAAAAAATTTCAACCCGATGAATAGTACCACTTTCGTCTTATTTGACAAATATTGTCCAATCGTAGACCAACTAGGCTCAAAAGATTCATCTCGTGATTTCCAACTAAACTGCTTTTAGTTATTTTTTTACTCTCCATGCAATTAAAATTGATGTGATGGAGAGAGAGTGAAAAAACTTGGAATTTGGGATGCATCTAAACAAGGCCTAAGTCGTATTTTTTCAGTCAACGAATAATATTTTTTTCTCACAACAAATCAGTCAAAAATACTTTCAGCCATGACTTATCAGCCAAACGAACCTGACATAAGTCTCTAGAAAATTGCATGGAGGAGGATGGCCCATCGAAGAGGATGGCCCTACGTAGCTCCGCCGGTGCACCCACCACTTCTTAGCCTGACTCAAAAAAACGCAGAGACCGGCCGTTCTGTGCGAGCTAGGCTTAGGCCCCGTTTAGATGCGAAAATTTTTGGCTTTTGGCTACTGTAGCACTTTCGTTTATATTTGGTAAAAATTATCCAATTATGAACTATTTAGGTTTAAAAGATTCGTCTTATCAATTACGGGCAAACTGTGCAATTAGTTATTCTTTTTATCTACATTTAATGCTCCATACATATGCCGCAAGATTTGATGTGACAGGAAATCTTGAAAATTTTTGGATTTTGGGTGGGATCTAAGCGCCTTAGCTAAGCCCCGAACTGAGGTCTCCTCACCGCCCGCGTCTTCAACCTCCACCTGGGAGCGCGCACGGCCCTGGGCCGCCCCCTTTCCCCGTGCCCTCTCTCCGGCGGCCCACTCTCCAGCGCCCTCTCCCCACGCACTCTCTCCGACAGGCCTCTCTCCAGCGGCCCTCTGCATCTCCGCGACCGCTCCCCTCCCAAGTCGCGACGACGCTCGCGCCGCCGCCGTCCTCCCCAGCCGCGAGCGCTGCCACCGCCCTCCCCAGTCCCACCGCTGCCCGGCCCGACGTTCTCGGGATTCAGCCGCTGCTCATCTCTGGAAAGGCAGGGTGGCGGACACCTTCGGATTCGTGTTCTTGGCAGTCTCCAGGTGGTCGCGTTCATCATCAGGTGTTCGATACATGGCGTTCTGGTCCTGGTCCTGGTCCTGGTCCTGGTTGCTGAACTGTGCCAACGCCATGGCATTCTTCAGCAGTGGATCTGGGTTCTGGTGGAAATCCTGACGAGGATGTAGAGGTGAGTTGTAGGTTGTTACTCTTCTGTAGTTTGGCCTGTAAAAACATGAAGTCTGTAATTGGTATGCGCGATGGTAAACGGAGTAGCTCTCTCTGGGCAGCATGATGATTCTGCGCTCTGTATTCTCTTAAGTGTTGTAGTAAAAACTGACACTGTAATACTTGAATGTGGCGAGCAAAAGTTTGAAATCCCTGGACCTTGATATGTGCTCGGCTTACCAAAATTCAACTGTGTGTTGTTGCAGCGCTGAAAGACCAATGCCTGTCGACCACACCTTCTTCGAGTGGTGTTCATCAGGTGTTCGATACATTGCCTCAAAGGTGTTAAACTTACCTCTACAATGAAGAGTGACTCTATCCCAGCCAAATCAGCAAACCAAACATACTAGCGGCTAGCCAGGCTTAGATAGTTTATGCAAACAAACAAGTTTTTTTGGCTTGCTAGGAGCAGGCTTAGGCTAGCCTGCCTTATTTCATAGCCAGACTAGAAAAAGGTAGGAAACCAAACACACTCTATGTTTGTTTGTGTACAAATATATACGAGTACCCTGCATCACAAATATGGTAGCCTTATCACCACACCTTCTTCCTCACCTCATTTCCATTTCATCGAACACCTCACTGGCGTGCCATGAGCTCCACCGACCTGAGCACGTCCACCTTCGTGTCCGCCTGCCGAACCCGCTCCTTGAGCTCCAGCTGTGCCTCCGCATCCTCACCCGCCGCGCAGACCGCCTGCACGCGCCAGCTCCAACCCCGGATCTCGCCGCAGGCGTGGCAATGGCAGCCCCGGACTCGCCGCGGGGGGCAATGGCCTTGTCGGCGTTCCTGCCCGAGTTGGGCACGCAGGTGGTGGTGCCCGTCGCGGCTATCGTCGGTATCGCGTTTGCGGTGCTGCAGCGGGTTCGGCAGTACGTCGGCCGCAACAGGGAGGTCTACGCGTTCCGCCGCAGGTTCGCGTTCCACGAGGCCGGGGCCCGCGGCAAGAAGACGGTGTGGAGGATGAAGGAGTTCCGCCTGTCGTGTTCCACCCCGACGCCAAGGGCCTAGTGATCTGGAAGGTCTGGAACCAGGTGATCCCAGAGGAGGAGCCCGCGGTGGACTACTACGGCAACGGCGGCATGAACGACGACGAGGAGGATGAGGAGGAGATTGGACCGGTCGCGATCACGGTGGGAGATGCGGCCGCCACCCCCGATGCATGACATGATGTTGGTGTGCATCACGCCGTAGCAACAAGCCCCGGTGAGTAGTTGCATGTAGTTCAGATTTTAGGATTGAAGCAGATAGAGACTAGCATACTCTGTTTTTGTAGATTCTTCGTGTTTCCTAGATGGGGTCTCGTTTAGATTGCAAATTTTTGTAATCTGGATACTGTAGCACGTTTCGTTTGTATTTAATAAACTTTGTCCGATCATGGATTAACTAGACTCAAAAGATTTGTTTCGTGATTTACAACCAAACTGTGTAATTAGTTATTTTTTTACCTATATTTAATGCTCCATGCATGCATCCAAAAATTGATGTGATGAGAGAAAGTGAAAAAACTTGGAATTTTGACGAAATCTAAACAAGGCCTGGGTTGGCTTTTTCCAGACGGCTACCAAGAAAAAGTTGAGTAATCCTACTAAAGAAATCTGCTGCTCTCTGCCTCTCATATCTGCCTGGCGGGGAAGGTGTCGAAAAGAGCTCCCCTCTTCACAGCCTTTCAGAGCCACATGAGGGCGGTGTATCGAAAGGCTCCTTGCGAAGACTGTAGCCACAAAGAGGGGTAGGTGTCAAAGTCAGTCCTGCTGTTACATCTAGTCACTGTAGCAGCATGGTAGCCTGGCATGTCTGTGTACTAGAATTAGATGGGTAGAGTTGTATATATAGTTTCTCACTGCAACTCAGTAAAGAGAGCGAGTTCAGTTTTGTCATCTCCTCCGCAGAGCTCTGGCCAACGCCGGTGCTTGTGCTGTGTGTGTGTGTGCGCCCTCCCTCTTCTACCTCTAGCCATAGTGTGTGAGAACACCGATGAACGGTCCGCTCACCCGTGTAGGAGATCCCGAGCCCAACAAGTGGTATCAAAGCCGTACAAGCACGTCGCCGGACTAACCGCTGGTGATGACGGACCGTTTGGAGATGGGCGACAGCAGCGGCGCTGCTGTGGCTGCCTAGCCACGACAGGAGGTCGTCGTGCGCACGGTGTGGGAGGTCAGCGGCACCAGTTGGCCGACGCTGACTCGCACCAACTATGACGAGTGCGCGATGACTATAAAGGTCAAGCTCAGAGCCCGATGGCCTTGGAATGCCATTGACAAGGGCACCGACAACGAAAAAGACGACATGTCAGCATTGGAGGCTATCCTCACTGTTGTGCCAACGGAGTACAGAGAGCCGTTGGGGGCGAAGAACTCTGCTAAGGAAGCGTGGGAGGCCATTGCAGCGATACGCGTCGACTCCGACCACGCAAAGAAGGCGACGGCCCAGCTGCTGAAGCAGGAGTACGCCAACTTCAAGTTCAAGGATGGTGAATCGGTGGAGGACTTCTCTTTCCGCCTGCAGTCGCTCATCAGCAAGCTGAGGAGCCACGGCATCACCATCGATGAAGAGGCGGTCTCCAAGTACCTCCACTCCGTGCCGGTGAAGTACATCCAGATCGCTCTCTTCATAGAGACGATGCTGGACTTGTCCACCCCCACCATTGAGGATGTGACAGGCCGTCTGCGGGCGGTGGACGAGCGCATGGAGCAGGCCACAGCAACAATGGACAGCAGTAAGCTGCTGCTGACAGAGGATAAGTGGGCTGCCCGGATGAAGGAGAATAAGTCCGGGGAAGCCTCCTCCAGCCACGGTGGCGATGACAAGCGACGCGGCAAGGCTTCTTCAGAGAAGAAGAAGGATGTCGACCCCAACGCCTGTCGGCAATGCGGAAAGACGGGCCATTGGGCAAAAGAGTGCCCAAATCGCAAGCAGGAGAAGAAGGTTGAGGCTCATTTAGCACAGGCTGATGAGGATGATGAGGCCACTCTCCTAATGGTGACGTTTTGTGCACTGTATGACGTTGAGGCCAAGGAGAAGGGAGAGGTGATGGCGGTGGAACGGCATGGCAAGGCTCTGAAGGCTGTCAACCTCGACGAACCGCGCGCCCAAGTCCACCTCGAACGTGTGGGCGGCGAGCAGGAGTAGCGGTGGTACCTAGACTCTGGCGTCAGCAACCACATGATGGGCTCCAAGGTAGCCTTCTCCGAGCTCGACGGCAACGTGACCGGCACGATGAAGTTCGGTGAGGGCTCAAGGGTGGCGATCCGAGGGCGTGGCACCATCATCTTCAGGTGCCAGAACGGCGAGCACCGCGTGCTGACAGATGAATAGTACATCCCGCAGTTGTGTTCAAACATCATCAGCATTGGCTAGCTGGATAAGCGCGGCAGCGAGGTACTAATCAAGGACGGCATCCTCGGGATCAGGGACCGGGAGCAGCGGCTTCTTGCCAAGGTGAAGATGTCCTGGAACCAGCTGTACCTGCTCGACTTGAAGGTGGAGCAGCCCATCTGCTTGGCTGCACGGCACACAGAGGAGTCGTGGCTGTGGCATGCCCGGTTCGACGATATCAACTTCGACGCGCTCGGTCGGCTGGAGAAGATGGTCCGAGGGCTGCCCCACATCAAGCACGCAGGCGGCCTATGTGATAGATGCCTGGTCGGGAAGCAGAGGAGGCTGTTGTTCCCAAAGACGGCCAAGTATCGCGCGGTGGATGCTCTCGAGCTTGTCCATGGCGATCTCTGCGGGCCAATCATGCCAGCCATAAACGGTGGTCGGCGGTACTTCCTCCTGCTCGTGGATGATTGCAGTCACTATATGTAGCTGCAACTCCTGGCGAGCAAGGCCGAGGCAGCAGAAGCGGTCAAGAAGTTCAAGGCGCGCGCGGACGCGGAGAGCGGCAAGAAGCTACGCGTGCTGTGGACTGATCGCGGTGACGAATTAACTTCAGTGGAGTTTGTTGCGTACTGCGTGGATCAGGGTGTGGTGCGACACCATACCACACCGTACTCGTCACATCAGAATGGCGTGGTGAAGCGGTGGAATCAGATGGTGGTTAGCATGGCTCGATCCATGATGAAGGCCAAAAGCATGCTGGCAAAGTTCTGGGAAGAGGCGGTGACCACAGCGGTGTTCATACTCAACCGCGCGTCCACCAAGGCCCTGAAGGGAATGATGTCGTTCGAAGCTTGGTATGGGCGCAAGCCGAGCATGTCTTTCCTCTGGACATTCGGCTGTATCGGCCACGTCAGGAAGATGAAATCAGTCCTCACGAAGCTGGAGGACAGGAGCACACCGATGGTGCTCCTGGGCTATGAGGAAGGTACCAAGGCGTACCAGCTCTACGACCCACGCGGAGGCAAGGTGGTTGTCTCACGCGACGTCGTGTTCGATGAGAAGGCGGTCTGGGACTGGGACAGTCCGGGCACGAGGGAAGCTGGTGGCTTCACCAGCACCTTCGTCGTCGAGCATTTGGTCATCCACGGTGGTGGAGATGTTGGAGAGGAGGTGCCGACAACTCCAGCAACAGAGCCAAGCACTCCGGGAGCGGTGCCGAGCGGTCCTGTAGTGGTGCCGACCACTTCAGGACGGGTGCCGAACGCTCCCATAGCAGAGCCGAGAGGTCTTGTAGTGGTGCCGACCACTCCAAGACTGGTGCTGAGCACTCCTGCAGTGGTGCCAACTACTCCAGGAGTGGTGACGAGCGATCCAAGACTAGTGCCAAGCACTGCAGCCGGGGTGCCGAGCACTCCAGGTGTTGTGCCGACCACTCCGGCGGAACAGGGGACTCCATCGACGTCGATCGAGTTTGCCTCACCTCCAAGCGATATCACCGATTTCGTGGATGCCTTCCACGACGGTGAGGAGGTACGGTTCCATAGGCTGGACGACATCGTTAGCGGCACAGGGTCCTCAGGCCTGGCAGGTCGGCTGCTCAATGACCCAGAGCTGCTTCTCATCAATGCAGAGGAACCACCCACATTCGCGCTGGCGGAGCGCGATGCAAATTGGCGACGGGCGATGGTGGAGGAGATGAAGGTGATCGAGGAAAATGAGACTTGGGAGCCCGTCGATCCACCTCCAGGATGCTGTCCGATCGGCCTGAAGTGGGTGTACAAGGTCAAGCGGGACGAGCGCGGCGCCATTGTCAAGCACAAGGCATGCCTCGTCGCTCGAGGCTTTGTCCAACGCGAGGGCATCGACTTTAAGGAAGTCTTTGCGCTGGTAGCGCGCATGGAGTCTATCTGACTACTGCTGGCTTTAGCAGTAGCGAAGGACTGGCGCGTCCATCACCTGGACATAAAATCGGCCTTCCTCAACGGCAAGCTGGCGGAGATGGCCTTTGTCAGGCAACCTCCGGGTTTCGCCGTCAAGGGAGTGAAGCATAGGGTGGTCCGACTGCGCAAGGTGCTCTACGGGCTGCGGCAGGTCCCGCAAGCGTGGAACGCCAAGCTTGATGCCACGCTGGGCGAGCTTGGGTTCATGTGGTGCGCAACCGAGCACGCGCTCTACACGCGTATGTGGAGCTCATCGTCGGTGTGTATCTAAACGACTTGATCATCACCGGCGCGTGTGCGGAGGACATCGACAGCTTCAAGCGTGAGATGGTGGCTCATTTTCGAATAAGCGATCTCGCCGCACTCTCCTACTACCTCGACTTCGAGGTGAGACAGGGGAAGGAGACACTCACGCTCGGTCAAAGCGCGTACTCCTCGAAGCTGTTGGAGCGGAATGGCATGGCTGAGTGCAAGTCGTGCGTGACTTCGATGGAGGAGCGGCTGAAGCTGACGAAGGCCAGTACCACGGCGAAGGTAGAAGCAACACTCTACCGGAGCATCGTCGGCGGTCTGCGCTATCTAGTCCACACGAGGTCGGACATTGCGTTCATCGTGGGCTACGTCAGCCGCTTCATGGAGCATCCCCGAGAGGATCACTGGGCCGCGGTGAAGCGGCTGCTGCGCTACGTCAAGGGGACAATAGATCAGGTGATCGTCTTCCCCAAGACCGGTGGATGTGGGTTGCAGTTCACTATGTTCAGCGATGCAGACATGGCGGGGAACATAGACAGACGGTGGAGCACCTCTGGCATGCTCGTCTTCCTTGGGTCAGCTCCAATCTCACAGCTGTCACTGAAACAGAAGGTGGTGGCGCTGTCCACGTGCGAGACAGAGTACGTGGCGGCGGCCACAGCGGCGTGCCAAGCTGTGTGACTGCGCCGGCTGCTAGACGAGCTGACCGGTGTGGAAGCTCATCCACCAGCACTGATGGTGGACAACCAGCCCGCCCTCGCCCTCGCGAAGAATCTGGTTCTCCACGACCGGAGCAAATGCATCGATGTCAAGTCCCACCTCCTCAGGGATTGTGTCGATGGAGGGCAGATCGTCATCGAGTTCGTCGAAACTGGTCGGCAACTCGCGGACGTCCTTACCAAGCCACTTGGCCGTCTTCGGTTCACGGAGCTGAAGAAGATGATCGGCATGATGGAGGTTTTAGGGTTAGCGGCAGGATTAAAGAAAGAATTGTAAAGTAATCTTGTCGGTGCAGAAAGTGACCAACACGTAAATATTTGTAGTTTTGCTGTACGTTGTGATCGGAGGTGGCCTAGCACTCAATAACACAGGGTTTATACTGGTTCAGGCAACGTGCCCTACGTCCAGTTTGAGTCGGTCGGTGACTTTATTCCTGAGCCTAGGTGCTCGAAGTTTGCAGTGGGGTTACAAACAAGGAGAAAGATAGGGGGTACAAGAGATCCGGTCGGACTCTGGTCTGAAGGGCCGAGAATGACGGAAGCCCCGCTATGAGCTAAGTGTTCGAATGTGTGCTTGTGGTTTGAACCCGGCGGTTCTGTTGTTGTGTGCTAGAGAACTTGATCGATCTGAATCAACTGGGTTGTGTTGGAGAGAGGGCATCCCCTTTTATAGATAAAAGGGATGGCCTTACAAGTGAGAGGGAGAGAGTGCATATGCTTTCTAAGTCTTGTTGCCCACGCCGACGGGTACAAGTGATGGTAGGCGCCCACAATACTATTTTAGTGTCAGATGCATGTGGGAGGTTGCGTCGTCTTCTTCAGGTATGGCAGACGTCGGTGCCTGCCACACTGTTGTTACCCAGAGGGTTTTACCATGTTCGCCTGGTACGTTAAATACCGGCGCCCACAACACTGTTGATACCTCAGAGGCACGTGGGGGAGCCTTACCGTATTTGTCTGGTATAGGAGTTGATGGCGCCCACAACACTGTAGGGGAAAATGTCGGCGTCTACAACACTGCTTGGGCTCTGTCATGCCAGGGAGGTTGCAGGGTACTGTCCTGCAGGTGTACAGGGTACGGTCCTTGGTATTACGGTTGACTTGAGTGCGCTGCCTTACTTTCTCCGTCCGTTTCCTGGTCCTTACCGAGCGGGCGTCCCCGGTCGGTTGGTCCCAGTCGGCTCTGATTGCGCCAGTCGGAGAGGAGCTGTAAGCAGGGGTCCGGCGCATTCCTGGTCGGAGAAGTGGGTCGGAGTTGGAAGTGGTGTTTTGGCCACACCTTTCGGTCGGAGAGGCCGTCCGGAGGCGGGCTGGAGACCGAAGTGCACGCTTCGGTCGGAGAGGTGGGCCGGAGTCGGAAGCGGGCGTCGTTCCTCCTCGGCCAGGCCTTCTGGTTGAAAATTGGATCGCCCTTCTAGCCTGCTGTTTAGGTATTTGGAACGGTCCAAGAGTTGCGCGTTGGTTCGCAACGTTGTCTGCTGGGCCGAACCTTTGCTGGGAAGCCGGTCCATGAGGGACCCCGTGTTTATGAACCCGACAAATCTGCTGTTCTCCCTCTGTATACGCGCGGCAGGGGCAGGTGTCGAAAGGGCTCCCCTGCTGCTGCACTGTAGCCGCGGCAGGGACAAGCGCCGAAAGGCTCCCCTGCCACACTGCAGCCACAGCAAGGGCAAACGTCAAAGTCAGCCCTGCTGTCACATCTAGTCATTGTAGCAGCATGGCAGTCTGACATGTCTGTGTACTAAGATTAGATGGGTAGAGTTGTATATATAGTTCCCACTGCAACTCAGTAAAGAGAGCGAGTTCAGTTTTTCCATCTCCTCTGCAGAGCTCCAACCAACGCTGGTGCTTGTGCTGTGTGTGTGCGCTCTATTCTCCCTCTCTCTTCTACCTCTAGCCATAGTGTGCGAGAACACCGGTGAGCAATCGGCTCACCCGTGCGGAAGATCCTGGGCCCAACAATCCTTTGTCTAACCACATTCCACCATCCTTCATGTTGCGTCCAAATGGCTCTTTTGTTCTGTGACTAGTCATATGAACATTACCTTGAAGACAGAATTGGGAATCTGAACATATCACTTGGCTTGCGCTTTTACACATACGCTATCCTAAAAGTTAAATCTGAGTCATCAATATAATTTGTTCTCATGTTCTGAATCTGCCATCCGGGTACAACTTTGTGGTACTCTGGAGGTATGTAAACATTTACACATAAAAATAAATGAAGTTTTGCGAAGAGAAAACAGTAATGCCACTATATTTCAGGGAATAACACTATGATTAGACAGCCACACAGGTAACCTCTCAAACAAAAATCAAGTTAAGTATGTACAGACAAAACTGCAGGGCCCTTCAAGATTTTTGGATACAATAACAAACAGCTAGACATTAGTAGTCTGCAACAAGTTCTGCTTTTCTAATTTCTAAAATTGCATATAATATCTAGGAATGAATTATTTAACAAGATTCTGTACAATCTCATTCTAAACTTCAGAAAGAGTTACTCCTGCTGGTTGGATCAAAGAGCAAGATTGACCCATCCTGTTAAGAACTACTTCTGCAAGCCTCATCGATCTCCACTTCATCGAGGAAGTCCAAGGAACCGTAATCAGTTTCTGCCTCCAACCGAATACCAGCAGATAACTCCATCTTTCCTAGGGATTCAAGACCTTTGATCAATGTTGTATATGTTATCCTGTCAGGATCACTGTCCCACAATTTCATTAGACGGAAACAGTCCATTGTTAATTGTGTGAACCCAGAATATAGGAGTGTCTTCAGAAGCAGGTTGAAACCTTCAGTGTCAGGCTCCAATTGTTCCCTCTTCAGATATGAACAGGCTTTGTCGACCTCAATCCGCAGACCTTTGCTTGCAAGCACTGTAACAAGATCTACGTACCAAAGCAACCTAGGCTTGTACCAATGCTCCTTCCGAATCTCCTCAAAGACCTATAGAGTTTCAACTTGTAAGCAATAGCACCACCTAGTTATCCTAATATGCATATAACAGCAGAGTAAGAACTAGGAAGAGTGGAAATAGATGACAAAACTTACGAGGAATATGTACCCAGTATCCCCCCAAAAGGCCATTTACAGAAGCTAACATTAAAAAGGTATAACTACAAGAAATTAGAAGTTTATAAATGGGTGGTAAATTGGTTACTTAGACTAGAAATACAGCACATCTATATAATGGAAATGAGGTTTATAAACAACTATAGTGGGTACACATCTTTTTGGAGTAGTTTACAAAGGCTGACAGGTTTTAGCTAAACCATTGTTCTCAAATTTGTTATCTCCTTGAGCATTAAGACATGCTTCAGTATCCTATGAGGGCTGCAGGTGTTAAAAAATGGTGTCATTTGGAGAGTCCGCAGTGGTACGAATATAAGGATTTGGTCTGATCCTTGGCTGCCAAGGGACTGGTCGCACAAACCAGTTACACCAAGAGGAAAAATCTCTTAACCCGAGTGGATGAGCTAATTGACCCAACAACCGGGGAATGGGATCAAAATTTAATTGCACAGACCGACACTGAGGCAATTCTCTCCATTCCAGTCCACATGGACGTGGATGACGTCTTGGCATGGCACTATGATAGTAAGGGCTTGTTCTCTGTCCGATCAGCTTACAAGGTTCAGAGAGCACATATGCAGCGAACCAGTCGGAGTGGGGACGCTAGTTCAGTACAAGGAGGGATAACAGACGAGAATTTCTGGAAGCAACTGTGGGCGACTAAATGTCCAGGAAAGATCAAGCATTTTTTATGGAGAATGGCATACAACACTCTTGCCATGCAAGCCACTCTCGTCAGGAGAGGGGTCAAAAGGAGGACACGAAATGTGTAATATGCAACAGACATACTGAAGTTGGTCATCATTTGTTCTTCAAGTGCAAATATGTCTAAAGGCTCTGGCAAGAACTTGGAATGGAGGGCAGCAGGACCTCTCTTGCAGAACAGATATCTCCAAAACATGTTCTAGAATATATCTGGAGGCTAAAGGAGAGGGGCCAAGTGCTCATTGTCAATTTGCTATGGCATTGGTGGACTGGAAGAAATAGAGTCAGAGAGGGAGAAAGGAGACGCGAACCTAGTGAGACAGCGTATATTGTCTCTTTGCAAACTGATGAGTTCTTGAGCATCATGGAGAAAGAATTAAAAAGAACACGAAGGCTGAAACAGACATGGGAGAAACTGGGTTTGGACACTGTCAAGATAAATACAGATGGGGCATATGACTGCAATTCCGGAATGGGAGGATTGGGCTTTGTGATACAGGACTCTAACGGGGAGGTTGTCCAGGCAGGTGTGGGTAAACTGAGGCACCTCAAGAACGCTTTTCATAATCTCAAAAAAAAAAGGACGCTTTTCATGCTGAACTGGTGGCATGTATGGCCGGAGTCAAGGCAGCTAATCACTTGTGGATTCACGAGGTTATTGTAGACACTGACTGCACCATGGTCAAATTAGCCCTGGATGGCACAAGCCACAACCCCATGACAGGAATTAGGTACCCCAGGAATTAATGATTTTACAAATTAGATGCTAATCTACGTATTCACAGGCAATTGCCAGAATATGGCGAAGAATTTGCCTTGCAACGCCCACATAGCCACCAAAGCCATTCCCACTCGGTTCGTGCGGCTGTCGGTGAAGCAGCAAGTGGACATAGCACCGCGTACCTGGAGGGCCAGGAGGGCCTCGCCCTGCGCGGCGAGCTCGCGGAAGACGGCGACCATGTCCGCCTTGAGGAGGCGCCGCAGCTTGGGCTCCACCGCGGCGCGTTTGAGGGACTGGACAGCCTGGATGGCCTCGGTACTGAGGTACCGCCCTCGCTGTGTCGGCTTCCGGTTCTTGCTCCGGTCCCGCATCGTGATGGTCGCGGCGGCCGCGCTCCTCCGGCGAGCGCCACAACGGGTAGGGGGTAGGCGGAATGGTGAGCAGGCGGGTGAGGAGAGCATCGCCGTCTGCCTCTGCTCGAGTTGGATAGTGGTGTGGGATTGCAGCAGTCTGGATAGGTTCAGGTGTATTGCCGTCTTGCGGGCAGGGCATATAGTATGCAAGTTCTACAATTCGCAAGCACGAAAGACAAACTTTACACCATACATGATGCACTTACTAACAAATTGGCATCATTTGACACAAGTACAAAGTGCTATTACCAACTAAGCACAAGTGGCCTCACTCCAGAACTATCTTATCTTCACCCCCACACCTCCAATACAAGCCAAGCAAACTTTAATGTGAAGATCAGTTAGCCTAAGCAAACTTTAGAAGTCAAGCTAGTTGCAATGGATTCAGATACTTTCTGTCCATAGTCTCTATGAATCTGACTAATTGCTACTTTATTCAGAGATTTTAAATCACTAATCATTTTGCAAAAATCAGATAATTACCACTCAAGCGTCTTACCAAATACCAATGAATTATTACGATATTAGAATAGTTACTACTTGACCGGTGCATCCAGAGTTTTGCTCAAGCATCAAATTTCAAATGCTACGGAAAAAAAAAATCAATTGTTTACTACTTGCATCACATTGATTGATGAAATAATGGGTAATCAGTGAACTATAATCACATCATCAAAACTGTTTGCAAAAAGTAATAATTACTACTTGAGCATCATCTGCAGGATAACCCTTTTGTTTTGGCTAAAATAAGCTTAATATGCGAGAGTAAAAATCATCAGACACCACATGAGTAGTAAAACATATCAAAACTTCTGAATTTTTCTATTTGACTATGAGTTTCGTACTGTTGCACATTACCAAGAAATAAAATAGTGTTGTTCTACTGGTGTGAATTTGTCGAATTTACAGTTGTGGACTGGGTTTTGCACTGAATTTACTATTGCTTGCCGGAATAGAATACATGGGAGGGCCAGTGTTGAGTATTATTCAATGTACAGCGTGCCAAATAGAGGAATCGTCTTGTTTATGTTTCAGAGTACAAATGGATTGTCACTGCAAGTACTTGGCTGTAAATATGTTTCGCCATAAACCATGTGTCGGTGTTTCGGACCGGGGGTCCTCAACCAACCAGTGAATTTGTTCTGCGTGCTCCCGATCCGGATGGTGATGCCAAGAGACACAAGGTTTATACTGGTTCAGGCAATCGAGACCCTACGTCCAGTCTGAGAGATCGATCTTGTATTCCTTGCACCAAGGTGCTCGTAGTAGGGGGTTACAAGCTAAAGGAGAGAAGGAGCTGGTCCTAGGTCTCGGCAAGGTGTCGTGCGGGCCGCTTGAGACGTTGCTCTCAGGCGGCAGGAGTGTGCGTTTGTGTGTGTGTCACAAGGTGTTTTTCCCCCCCCTAAGTGGCCCAAGTCCTCTCCTTTTATAGTTGAAGGGAGGACAAGGACCGTACATGTATTACTATGCGGCGTCGTGCCAATAGGGGTGGCACGTCCGAGCCCTGTGGCCTGTCCCTGTGGTGGCGTGGTCGTCGGAGTGGTCCATCCTTGGAGTACTGGGGCGGCGTGGTCGTCCCATCAGATCCTGTGCGTCGTGGGAGCCCCGGGAATGCCTCGGAGTGGACGCGGCGGCGAACGTGCAAGCCACTGTGGACGGACTATGCACGAGACCGAGACTTGGTCGGTGCCGAGGCTGGCACCGTGGTGGGGGGTCTCGGCAGGCACGAACCCCAAGATCGCCGAGGCCTCGGTGTACAGTGCCGAGGCCTTGAGCGGGCGGCCGATCATGGGTACAGCGTTTGGACATAGTGGTCGGTAATCCTCGCCGTACCTTCTGTCCCGGCCCGGTATGGCGCGATCGATCGTGAACACAAGTGGCGGTAATCCCGTCGTGCTGTCCCGCCCGGTATGGATGATCGACCTCGGGTCGCGTCGGCCATCGTGGTGGCGTTGAGCCACCGTCCCATTGAGATTGCGGGAGTGGTTGAAGCATTAATGAGACATGACGAGTTGTCGGGAGGGTCGGCCAAAGGCGGGCGACGGATCATGAACGAGCCGACCTCGAGCGACACGGAGAATGAGGCCTCGCGAAACGGAGATCGGTTTCCTTGCCGAGGCCTCATGGCGAGACGCCTCGCGATCACGGAGAATGTACCCCTGCCGAGGCCTTCCTGGAGAGCCTCGGGCGAGACGGAGATGGCGCCCCGCCGAGGCTCGGCGCCCCCGCCGAGGCCTACCACAGGGAGCCTCATGAGGCGGAGTTTGTTCCGAGACCTCCCGCCGAGGTTCGAGGCGAGGTGGAGGGGGCTCGGTCGTGGTAGGTGAGGGGCCCACGGCTTACCTTCTAGCTTTATTTTGATGTTTGCTTGGGGTACCCGTTCTAAGGTACCCGACAAGTAGCCCCCCGAGCCTCGGGGTGAGTGCGCGCACTCTCCACGAGGGTTCGTCGAGGCTGGGTTTATGCCTGCTCCGTAGGAATTGGTTTGTTTTAGAGGTTCCGGTGGTGTGCTGAGCGCACTCACCGTGAGTTTTGAGCCCCTGGAGGAGTGAAGTTGCTCCTCCGTGGCTTTCTCCATTTTCGCGTTTGAGTGATTAGTTCTTATTGCATTTCTTTGAGCCCATAAGCGCAAGTTCGGGTTGCGGGGTCTCGGCGGGTTGCAAAAAAAGGCCCTCTAGCCTCCGCTTGCAGCGCGAGAGGTTCGTCGTGGGTCCCCCGACGTTGGGTATGTCCTCACGCTTCCTTTCGCTCGGAAGGAGGGGTGGAATGTGCCATGCTACCCTCGATGGGCGCGAGCGTGACACTTTCTATGAGCTGTTATCGGGTAGTCCGAGTGGAGGCTGAGCCCCGCTTCGCTAGGGGACGGCTAGCGGTCCGAGACGCACTCAAAAGTACCGGAGGATTTCTCTAGTGGGTGCCGAGGCCGTTCACTGGGCCTCGGTGGCTCGGTGCCTCCCCTCACGGTGGGATCCCATTCGGATACTTTCCTCGGGGTCTCGGACACGACTTAGGACGCCTGAGCGATCGCTCGCTCGGGCTCGGGCCATTCGTGAGGCTCGCCCAAGTCGCCCCCGACTCTGTTGCCTGGGCACATTGTCGAAACCTCTTGGAGGCCTAGCCTTGAACCCCTCGGACCATGTTGGCCTCGGTGCCCTTTATCGTGTTTTTGTCTTGGTTTCAGGTGCGAGAGGAGCCCCCAGAGCCTCACTTTGGAGCAAGAGGACGGTCGGGGTCTCGACTTTTCATTCGCCCCTCACATATCCTTTTCGTTTGGACGGAGGGTTCGTTTGCCGGGCCCATTCTGGTCTCGGCAAGGTCGCAGGAAGAGCCCCTAGCCCATGCGCAGAGCGAGAGGGCCGTCGGGAGTTCCCCTGACTTTTTATACGCCCCTCACGCGTGAGGGTTTGTTTGTCGAGCCCATTCTGGTCTCGGCAAGGTCGCAGGAAGAGCCCCTAGCCTCTGCGCAGAGCGAGAGGGTCGTCGGGAGTTCTCCTGACTTTTTATACGCCCCTCGCGCGTGAGGGTTTGTTTGCCGAGGCCCCTTTGGACGCGAGCCTGGGTCGTGGGGTCTCGGCATATTTGCAGGAGGAGCCCCCTAGCCTCTGCATAGGGCGAGAAGGCCGTCAGGGGTTCCTCTGACTTTTTATGCGACCCTCGCGCTTCCTTTTCGCTCGGAAGGAGGGGTGGAATGTGCCTCGCTACCCTCGATGGGCACGAGCGGTGGCACTTCCGGTGAGCTGTTATCGGGTAGTCCGAGTGGAGGCCCGAACCCCGTTCGTTAGGGGACGGCTAGCGGTCCAGAGACACACTCCAAGAGTACTAGAGGATTTCTCTAGTGGGTGCCGAGGCCGTTCGCTGGGCCTCGGTGGCTCGGTGCCTCCCTACGGTGGGATCCCATTCGAATACTTTCCTGCCGGTCTCGGACACGACTTTGGGCGTCCCAAGCGTTTCGCTCGCTTGGGTTTCGGCCCCGAATAGGCTCGCCCATAGTCGCCCGACTCTCTGTTATCCCGGGCAGTTGTCGAAACCCTTTTGGGGTCCGACCTTGAACCCCGGATCGTAATAGGCTCGAGCCCCGTTCCTTCCTATGAAAGAACAGTATGAAATATCTTCCCTATTGGCTCGGCTACGAGTGGCGCGCTTTTTGAGGCGCGCTTATTGGGAGTCGAAATGGTACTGCTTCTTTGTAATGGCGGCGTGGCGTGGTGGATGGGACGTAACCGTCCTCGCATTTAATCTGGGGAGGCGTGGTAGCGTGGGCGGTGAAATCGGCTCGTGGTTAACCAAGCGCTTGATTGGGGGAAATCTCCCCGATTTCATCGCCCTCCCGTTTCGCCTCCTCCCTGCATAAATACCCGGGGAGTTTTGCCCCTCCTCGTCTTACCTTGCCTACATTAGCGCCGCCCCATGAGCCAGTCGCTAGAGCAATGAAAAGCCGAGAAGGAGAGGAGGAAGAGCGAGCCTAGGGAGGAAGCGAGAAAAAAGTGAAAGTGTGGGAGGAGAGAAAAGACTCACCACGCACTTTGACTCCCCAGCAAGCACCCATGGCCGGTGATATCGTTCGTTGTCGTCGAGGCGGACCCCTAGGATCCGTCGGACGTCACCGAGGAGATGCTCCAGTCGCTTGTCGACGGTGGGCTCCTCTGCCCGGTGACTGACTCCGCCAGGCCAGAATGGATTGCTCCGTACGGCGAGCCGGAGCCGAGACCTCGCGACGGCTACGTTGTAAGCTTTGTCTCCTTCCACGAGCGTGGCCTCGGCGTCCTAGCGGACCGGTTCATGCGGGCGCTTACGCACTACTACGGCGTGGAGCTCCACAATTTTAATCCCAACTCTGTTGCTCAGGCGGCTATCTTTGTTGCCATCTGCGAGGGGTATTTAGGGATCGCGCCCCATTGGGAGTTGTGGCTCCATCTGTTCTGGGCGGGGCATACTACAAAGCCGTCGGGCACATCGGGCAAGAGGAAGGCGGCGAGGGCCGGAGGCTGCACTCTCCAAGTGCGTCAGGACCGCCTGCACCTCTACATCCCGGCCCAACTCGCGTCCTCCAACCGCCGGTGGTACACGAGTTGGTTTTACCTTCGTAACGACGACAGAGGGCTTCCCCCCTACACCGGGCGGATTGTGGGGAGTTGCCCGGAGAAGTGGAAGTGGGGCGTCCCGAGGGTCGACCAGCCCAAGTTGGAGCCACTCTGGAGGGGCCGGGCGAGGCTCTTGGGCCACGCCACGGCCTCACCATGGTTTGTGGTGTGGCTGTTCCACCGCTGAAGAGTCTGCTGCCGCGATGGCTCGGCGGGCGGCGGTGTTCGAGATGAAGCCGGGTGAGCCCATTGAGGGCACCGGATGTCCTCCTCCGCCCTTTTCCGAGGAGGAGATTCTTCGTCGGGTGGGGGGAGACGGTAGAGGCGAAGGCGAGGGCGACAACTTGACCCCTATCGCAATGCGGCCGTCGCGGGGTTTCTTTCATTTGGTAAGTCGTGCGCGCCGTTGTAGCCTCTGAACCTCCTCGGTCCTCCTACCCCTTGTTCCCTTATATGCGTTTGTCGTTCCTTTAGGGGATGAGGGACGTCGCTCCTCTCCACCGCCTGCCTCGAGGGGCGCGGGGGCGGCGGCGGTGAACCGTGCTCACGCCGATATCACGAGAGAGGTGAAAGGACGCCAAGGCGCGGCGAAAGCGCCTGAAGCACATCCTCGCGCGAGAGCTGGATAAGCGCCGCCGTCAACAACAGGAGGACGGTCTTCGGCTGAGGAATCCCGTCGACGTCGTTGTCGACGGAGGCCTCGAGACGGGATGACAAGGTCGAGGGAGGAGAGTCCCTGGACCACCTTCCCGATGTCGTGGAGGTGGCGCCCGGGTGTCGGTAAGCATCCGGCACCCCCGGAAGGGAGGAGAAGCGGACCGGGGCGGCGGTTGCCGCGCTCGGGGGGCCGAGGCCGACACGCCCCAGGCGCGGGCGTTAAACAAATGCACCGTCGGCCCGTGAGGCTCGGCGGCCGTGGTGGAAGCGGGTGGGGGCGGAGGCCTTGCCGCCGTCCGTCTGAAGAGGATCGAGGGGTGCCGGGTCCATCAAGACCGGACCGCGTCGATGAATACGGAGGCGCTGTAGGTGAGGTTTGCCATGGCGAAGCGGGGGCCGCCCCGATCAAGGCAAGTGTATCCTTAGCAGGGTCGTGGTGTTTTTCAGTCGCTTTTTTAGTTTTGCGCTGACCCTATAGGTTAATTTTCTTTAGTCGGAGCGGCTGCGGATGACCTCCCCTGGCGCCCTTAAGGCGCTTAAGGCGAACCCGGCTCCTCCGCACACCGGGTGGCGAGGCACAAGCCGCTATCGAACACGGCCAAAGGCCGGCGTCGGCGAGGGTCGACCCAAAGGGGCCGGCCGCCAAGGAGGGGCTGCCGAGGCGGCCCCTGCACGACGAGGAGGAGGGCGCGCCCGCCTCGTGGGGGAGGCTCACGAGTCGGATAGGGCCGGCATGCCCTTTGTTCTTTGAGGCCCCGGGGTCTCCCGAGGCCGAGGCGACGGAGGCTACTGGCGCCCACGATCACGCCGAGACCACGGTGGCCGTGGTCGGCGTCTCTCTCGTCTGCCGAGGCCCACGATGGCGGAGGCCGAGACCCCGAGACCGCCGAGGCCGTAATTACAGAGGCCGGAGCCCCCGAGGTCACCAAGACCATAGTGATGGCGGGCGAGGCCGTCTGTCTGAGAGAGGCGGAGATGCAGGGCGGCGGCGCCTCGGTGGTGCCCTTGGCTCGGGGCCGCCGTTGGTCTACCCGATCTCCTCCGACGACACTTCCCGGCGCTGGAGGTGGTCGACGCCGAGAGACCAATGCCGTGGAGCAGCCAGCGGCCGCTCTTGGGAGAAAGCTCGGCCCTCGTGCGGTCCGGCCCGAGCCTCATGGGTGGGATCACCCGCAGTATTATGGCGAGGCCGGGACGACCCCGAGGGGAGCCTGTTACGCCCTTGAGGACACGCTGGTGAGGGTGGGCGCTGAACACCTTCGAGTAGTATCGCCACCGTGACGGGAGGCAGTGGCGCTTCTGACGACGGCGCTTCTCTGTGGTGGCCGATGATGAACTGCAGGTCGCCCAGAGTTCGTGCTTTTCTTTCTCGTCACGACGTTACTTTCCCGACTTTGTTATGCGACCAATGACCCTCATGGCTGCTTCCCAGAGAGCTCGAGACCCGGTCGTTTGGGAAGTCGGTGTTTCTCCGGCGGAGAGGGCGTCTGGGACCAGCTTCACCGGCGGGAGGGCCTTCTTGCCAATGCTAACGAGCTTACAGCGGTCGGAGCGCGGAGGTGGAGGACCTCCGTCTTCGGCTGTGCCCGACGCTGAAGGTCGAAGGCGGCATGCGGTCCAGCGCACTCACCCCCTTGGCGGTCTTGGTCAAGGAGCTGGAGGAGGAGCTTACCCACGCGGTCGAGAATCGGGATGCCTTCAGTCCCGGGCTGAAGAGGCGACGGCCTCGAGGCAAAGGCCCTCATGCGGGCGGTGAGGGGAGAGGAGAGTCTTGCCGGTGACCAAAGGCACTCTGAATGAGGCCCTTCTTGCGGTTGAGGCCTCGCAGATCGAGGTCAGGTTTTGAAGGGGCGGTCGGGTGAGTTCCCGTCCCCTTTGTTTTGTTTCCTTTTCCTTATGTTTGCTCCTGACTTCCTTGTCGTAGACGAGCTGGGAAGTGAAGCCTCTAGGCGCCGAGGCCTCTAGGTTCGAGGCCCAACGGTTGAGGGAGAAGGCCGAGGCTTGTCGGTAGAGACCTGTCATTTGGGGCGCGAAGGCCAAGGGTGAGCTCCGTGGGCTTCCGTCCCCAACTTAGGTTGTCCTTTTCTCGCTCGACTTCATTCCGTTTTCCAGCGGTGCGAGTCGGAGGCGGAGATCCTTCGGGCCGCCGAGGCTTCCAGTAGTGTGATGCGGCAGTGCTCGAGACCGAGATCGGGGAGCACGAGGCGTGAAGCGCTTGCCCTTTCCGCTGTGAGGCCTTGGAGGTCGAGGGTTCAATCGAGCAGCTCCTTGGGAGCCGCCTGATTGCGCTGAAAAGCCAGATCTTGCGAGCGGCTCCCGAGGGGCACTGCACACGGGTGTCAAGCGGTGCCGGCCGTCATCTCCTCTCACTACCTTGGCGTCGACCTCCGGCCATCGATGATGGCTATGTTCTCACTGATGATGACGAGGAGGCCGACGCGGGCGTGGCGGGCTGATGGAGGCGGCGGAAGGCCACAACGCGCCGGCGGCAGCTCTTGAAGAGGAGGTGGTTCCTCCCCTACCATCTACCGACAGCTGAAGGCCCTGAGCCTTGATCTGGGCCCCGAGGGCTATGTAAAAATAGAATAGGGGTTATTTTTTGTATCGTAACGCTTGTGGCCGTCGAGGCCTTTACTTTTGAAGTACTTGTGTTCCCTAGTTGTTTTTCTTATGTTTCCGAACCTCTGCCCTCTGTCGCTCCTGATCGGATTTCGTTTGCAAAACACCCCCTTGGGGCCTAAGCCGTCCCTTGAGCGAGAGGTAGTGAGGGAGTGCCGTAGCCCGGAGGCGTAGGCCGTCTCGCGACTCTACCGGCCTCTTGCTTAGGAAACAGACCTTGGTCCGAGGGGTTTTTACAACTAATTCGTCAGAGCTTGCTAGGGACTTGGCGTAGGATTTTTTGCGAAAAACAACTAGAGATTGGCGCATGGGACCTAGGGGACGCCTAGGGAGGGGTCCCCTATCTAGCCCCCGAGGGAGGCTTGGTTCTGTCGAGGCAGAACCGAGTTTCCCTTGCCGTGTTACTGTATTGCCGAGGCCTACGATGGGCTCGGGGGGTTTCTCAAAAAATTAGACCAACTAAAGAACGCTTTTTAATTGTATTTCAAGGAATGACATATACAATGCTTGGAAATTTAGGGATAAAAGCGACGTAGCTGTTCTATGTTCCAAGCATTGGTGAAGACTTCGCCCTTCTCGTTGGCCAGCTTGTAGGTCCCGGGCTTCAGCACTTGGGCGATGATGTACGGTCCTTCCCATGGCGGGGTTAGCTTGTGGCGACCCTTGTTGCTCTGTGCTAGCCTCAACACCAGGTCACCTACCTTCAAGTCTCAGCCTCGGACGCGTCGGGCCTGATAGCGCCGCAGGCTCTGCTGGTATTTGGCCGAGTGTAGTAGCGCGACGTCTCGGGCTTCCTCCAGTTGATCAAGGGCATCCTCTCGGGTGGTGCGGTTACTTTGTTCGTTATAGGCTTGCGACCTCGGGGAACCATATTCCAAGTCGGTGGGAGGATGGCCTTGGCCCCATAGACTAGGAAGAAAGGCGTGAATCCCGTGGCTTGGCTTGGAGTGTTCCTCGGGCTCCGGATGACCGGCGGGGGAGCTCGGCGAGCCATTTTTTGCCAAACTTTTTCAATCGGTTGTGAATCCTTGGCTTGAGGCCTGTAGAGGATCATGCCGTTGGCACGCTCTACTTGGTCATTGGTCTTTGGGTGTCCCTACGGCCGACCGAGCCACACGGATGTGGTGGTCGTCATAAAACGTCGAGAACCTTTTGCTTGGGTGAACTGCGTCCGTTGTCGGTGATGATGGTGTTGGGGACCCCAAACCATGGATGATGTCGGTGAAGAATAGCACCGTCTGCTTTCGGATTTGATTTGATTGATCGGATGAGCCTCGATCCATTTGGAGAACTTGTCGATTGATACCAATAGATGGGTGAAGCCCCGGGGACCTTTTTGCGAGGCCCGACCATGTCGAGACCCCATCACGGCGAATGGCCGTGATGGGGATGGTTTGCGGGGCTAGGGCGGGAGATGTGTCCACCGGGCATAGTCTTGGCATCCTTCGCAGGGCGTGCATACCAGGCAGAAGGCGTCGGCTATGCCGTCGGCCAGAGAACCCTTGGCGGCGTTCCCTTAAGCGTCCGAGGCGCCAGCATGGTGCCCGCAGGCGCCCGCGTGTAAGTCCCAAAGCAGGGCTTGGCCCGCTTCGGAGCTGATACACCGTTGGAGGACACCTGAGGGACTTCGCCTGTACAATTCGCCGTTGTAGAGGGCGTAGGTCTTGGCTCGCCGCGCATGCCGCCATCCTTCGGTTTTGTCGTCAGGGAGCTCCCCCCGATCGAGCCAATCGAGGAACGGGACTCGCCAATCCGCGTCCTGATCAGTCCGTGGAGGCTCGGCGTTGACTTCCATGACCTCAGGCTTGGTCGAGGGGGTCTCGGCAGCAGAGAGGGCGTCGAGCTTCGCCGTGAGTTCCATAGGTGGGCCCTCCTCTGTTGCCGAGGTGTATCCAATGGAAGGTTTGTGGAGGTCTCTGGCGAAGACGTTCGGGGGGACCGGGACCCATGCTGAGGCCATCTTTGCCAGCTCGTCGGCGGCTTCGTTGTACTTCCGCGCGACATGATTTAGCTTGAGACTGTCGAACTTGTCTTCTAGGCGTCGTACCAGCTTGCAGTAAGCCTCCATTTTGGGGTCGAGGCAGTTTGACTCCTTCATCACTTGATCTATGATGAGCCGCGAGTCGCCTCGGACATCGAGGCGTCGTGCCCCAAGTTCGATGGCGACTTGTAAGCCGTTGATGAGGGCCTCATATTCGGCCACGTTGTTGGAGGCGACGAAGTGGAGCCGCACCATGTAGCGCATGTGTACTCCGAGGGGCGAAATGAAGAGCAGACCCGCGCCCGCCCCGGTCTTCATCAGGGATCCATCGAAGTACAAGGTCCAGTATTCCGTCTGAATTTGAGTGGGTGGCAGTTGGGTATCTGTCCATTCAGCCACGAAATCGGCCAGGACTTGAGACTTGATCGCCTTTTGAGGCGCAAAGGTCAAGGTTTCCCCCATAAGCTCGACAGCCCATTTGGCTATCCTGCCCGAGGCCTCCTGGTTATGAACTATTTCGCCCAGGGGGAAAGATGATACCACGATCCAGGAGTGCGACTCAAGTAGTGGCCTTGCTTTCTTGCCGGGCAGACCACGGCGTGAGACCGGCTTACGGGCGTGGGGTAGCGTGCTTTGACCTCGGAGAGCACCTCGCTGATGAAATAAATAGGTCATTGGGTGGGCAGAGTGTGCCCCTCTTCCTGCCTCTCTACCACTACGGCGGCGCTGACCACTTGGGTCGTCGCGGCGACGTAGAGCAAGAGGGTCTCGCCCATGGCCGGGGGTATCAGGACGGGAGGATTCGTGAGTCATGCTTTGAGTCTGTCGAGGGCTTCTTCGACCTCGGGAGTCCGGAAAAACGCTCGGATTTTCTCAAGAGTCGGTCTGAGAGGCAAACCTTTTTCGCCGAGTAGCGAGATGAATCGGCTCGGGGCGCAAGGCATCCCATGACCCTCTCAGTACTCCCTTGAGGTCCCCGATTGGTCCCATGCGGTTATGGCGAGACCTTCTCCGGGTTGGCTTCGATGCCGCGCGTTAGAGACTATGAATCCTAAGAGCATGCCTCGGGAACCCCAAACACACACTTCTCGGATTGAGCTTGATGCCCTTCTCTCTAAGGCATTTGAAGGTTACCGCTGTCATCGATGAGACCCTCGGCCTTTACGGTCTTGACTACGATGTCATCTCACGAGGCCTCGACGGTCCACCCAATGTTGTCGCCAAAGACCTGGGTCATGCACCGCTGATACGTGGCACCGGCATTTCTGAGGCTGAAGGGCATCGTCACGTAGCAGTACATGCCGAATGGTGTAATGAAAGAAGTCGCGAGCTGGTCGGACTCTTTTATCTTGATTTGATGGTAACCAGAATACGCATCAAGGAAAGACAAGGTTTTGCATCCCACAGTGGAGTCAACGATCTGATCGATTCGGGGTAACGGGAAAGGGACTTTTGGACAAGCTTTGTTCAAATCGGTATAGTCTACACACATCCTCCATTTCCCACTTTTCTTCCTAACTAACACGGGGTTAGCCAACCACTCCGGGTGGGATACTTCCTTGATGAATCCGACCGCCAGTAGTTTCTGCACCTCCTCACCGATGGCCCTGCGCTTTACCTCGTCGAAGCGGCGCAGGCGTTGCCTTACCGGTCTAGAACCGGCACAGACGTCCAGGGCGTGCTCGGCGACTTCCCTCGGTATGCCCGGCATGTCCGAGGGACTCCATGCAAATATGTCGGCATTCGCACGGAGGAAGTCGACGAGCATGGCTTCCTATTTGATGTCGAGGGTGGCGCTGATCCTCAGCGCCCGGTCGTCGGGGCAGGCGGGGTCGACCGGGATGAGTTTGATGGTCTCCGCGGGCTCGAACGCCCCCGCGCGACGCTTGGGGTTAGGCACCTCGCCACTGAGTTGGTCGAGGTGGGCGATGAGGTCTCGGCCTCGCAAGAGCCTCGGCGTACTCGATGCATTCAACGTCCGCGGTCGTATGCATGTTCGTGACGTGGACTCAATCGTGATGACACCGCCAGGCCTGGCATCTTGAGCTTGAGGTAGGTATAGTTGGGCACCGCCATGAACTTGGCGTATGCGGCCGCCCAGAATGGCGTGGTAGGCTCCCACTGAATCCGACTACCTCGAAGGTGAGGACTTCCTTCTGCGGTAGTTGGAGGGGTGCCGAAAGCGAGCAGAAGAAGGTCGATGCGCCCGAGGGGTCGCGTCGCCTCCCCGTCCACGATCTTAGTGGAAGGGTGCGACATCGCTTTGGAGCCTCGATCGATCGATCTCCAAGAGCTCCGAGTGTTGGCGTAGAGGATGTTGAGGCCGCCTCCGTCCATCAACACCTTGGACGGTCGGGTGTTGCCGATGATTGGGTCGACAACAGTAGTCTTGTCCCGGATTCGGAACATGGTCAGGGTGGTCATCTTGATCGAAGGTGATTGCCTCTCGAGACCGATCAAAATCTTTGGGGTGGCTACCTTGACCGAGAAGACTTCTCGACGTTCCCTCTTATTGTTGCCGCTGCGCCAAAGGCATGCCTAGGCCCGCCAAGATCATGAAGGCGTTGCGTACTTCGGGGAACCCGTCGTCCTTGTCCTCGTCCCGATCGGCGCCCTTCTGCTTGGCGTCGTCGTCGGGGAGCCCGAGCACAGCATAGTAACGTCGCAGACATGGAGCAATCCTCGAGGGCGTGCTTGACCGGGACCTTGGTGATAAGGGCATGGTTTCTTGAGCATGTCGTCCGAAAGGCCTAGGGCCTTTGGGGCCTCGAGGATTCTTGCGTTCTCTGCCCCGACCAGATCATCCCCATGACCTCCTGCTTCCCTAGGCGCCTTTTTTCTTTCTCTTAGGGAGGTGGGAGGCCAAGGCGTCCGGGGCCTCGTCCTCCGTTTTCCTTTGGCGTCGATGTCGGGGAAGATGGCACCGACGGCCTCCCTGAGCAGCCGGTTGGTGGCGATGTCGAGGAGCGCAGCGCAATGGTGCGTGTACGTTCGACCTAGCTCCGCACAGTGTCCCGCAGGTGGTGCCGGAGAGAAAGCTTCGGACGATCTCCGAAGTCGCCGACGGCCGGGCGACTCGGTGCCTTTGCTTGGAGAAGCGCGGATGAAATCTCGGAGAGACTTCGCCTAGTTTCTGGCGGCAATTCTTAAGGTCCCAGGGAGTTTCCGGGCGTGCGTGCGTGCCTAAAATTTCCCAACGAAGACCCTAACCAAGTCGCGCCCGATCGTGGATCTGTGAGGAGGGAGGTGCTCGAGCCAAAGCCAGCGCCGAGTCGACAAGAGCAGGGAGGTTACGGATGATGAGCGGGTCATCATCCGTGCCACCTAAGCCGGGCGAGCCAGTGATGATCGGCAAGCCGAGTTCGGGGTTGGTCTCACCGCCAGTATTTCGCGAGGTTGGTGGTTGCCGAAAACGGGCCAGAACTGGCGACGACGGATAGCCCTCTTTGAAGACTCAAGGGCAGTGGCTCGGGAGAAGGGCTGCGGTCTTCCTCGGCTTGTCGTGGCGGCTACCTCGGTGCACATGGTAGCCTCGGGCGGGCCCCTCACCGTCGTGGCATCGTCGTCGGCCGACCACCTCGTGGTCTCCCCGCCCCTCGTGTCGATTGTCGAGGCGGTCAAGGAGCACGGGACCTCGCGAGCTATCGGTGCTCGAGCGAGGTTTGGGACGAGCCGAGGCTTCCTGTCCCGCCGAGGTGGTGCCGCAGGCGGGTTCGAGACGCCCTCGTCTTGCCGTCGGGAGGCGTAAACTCTCGGCTTCTTTGAACCGCGGCGGTCTCTAGGAGATCTCGGAGCTCGCCGCAGCGGACCCGCCGCCCCTCCGCGGTAGAAGGCTCGGGCATTGCGCGAACAAAGACGCGCCCAGCTCCCATGACGTTCAGCTAAGCGCGATTGAAGATCGGGGTTGCTCACTCCCTTCGTCGTTATGGATCACGGTGATGCGCGTCGAGGGCCCTCCGTCGGGCTCCCCGCCTTCGCCGCGACCTCATTTCCTGCTTCGAGAGAGTCTCGAAGCCGCTGCAGAAGAAGGAGTTGGTCTTGCTCGACCTTGGCACCGGAGCTCACGGAGCTGTTCTAGGTCTAGGCGCCGAGGTCGCGCAAGAGCGACGTTCTCATTCGTCTTGCGGCGGACGGACGGCGCGTGGAGGTGTGTGCGGCGCCAGCATGGCCGGGCGGAGCGCGAAGGCGACTACTGCCCCTCGTCCTCTTTGCCCGCTCTCGAATCTCTAACCCGACATGAAAACATTCGTGAGTGGGGTCGTGGGTGCCTTTCGTTGTCGAGTCGAGTGGCCCGGCGATGGTCGCTTGCGACCAAGCGGCGCAAAGCCCCAGGGTTGTGGAGTCCGGAAAAATCCACCCCGGGCCATGCCTCGTCCTCGTCCGAGGAGTCGGAGTGGGTGCTCAGGTCGAGAGCGAAGCGCTGGCGGCGTTCCGAGGGGTGCTCGTGAGCGGCAGAGTAAGCGTAGGCGTCTGGCGTGGCGGCATTTCTCAACCCAAAGGGGTATGGGGACGGTGCCGTCTCCAAATTACCTTGCCGGTCGGCTCTTCAGGGAGTGGTGGAGCGGAGCTTGACGATTGGCATCGCCCGCGTGCCACACAGCAAGTTTCCTTTATCCAAGCTCAGGCTAGACAGGGTCCCGACCAGGGACCGTGTGCCCGCGAATGGTCATAGGATATCGGGGGGGGCGTGTCGCCTCGGATTCGCATAAGCGTCCGGGTGGCCTTGTTCGTGCGTGCTTGGCGAGTCTTGGCGAAGCGGCCGCCGGGGCGCCGCCGCCTGCCTGGCTACCGGGCGTAACTTCATCGTTGGTTGGTGGGGCTCGAGGAGTGAGGAGCACCAAGTCGTGCACTCATGCCCTAGAGACATGAACTCTAGGCTCCAACCAAACCACGGTGCTTAGAGACGCAATGGTCGTGCGTGGTCCGCCATCCGGAACTTCTTTGGGATGATGAAACCAACACGCAGCGCCCGCCCCTACCAGCGCACTGGTCGTCGGTGTTTGGACCGGGGTCCTCAACCAACTAGTGAATTTGTTCTGCGTGCTCCCGATCCGGATGGTGATGCCAAGAGACACAAGGTTTATCTTTGGTTCGAGCAATCGAGGCCCTACGTCCGGTCGAGAGATCGATCTTGTATTCCTTGCACCGAGGTGCTCGTAGTAGGGGGTTACAAGCTAAAGGAGAGAAGGAGCTGGTCCTAGGTCTCGGCAAGGTGTCGTGCGGGCCGCTTGAGACGTTGCTCTCAGGCGGCAGGAGTGTGCGTTTGTGTGTGTGTCACAAGGTGTTCCCCCCCCTAAGTGGCCCAAGTCCTCTCCTTTTATAGTTGAAGGGAGGACAAGGACCGTACATGTATTACTATGCGGCGTCGTGCCAATAGGGGTGGCACGTCCGAGCCCCTGTGACCTGTCCTGTGGTGGCGTGGTCGTCGGAGTGGTCCATCCTTGGAGTCTTTGGGGCGGCGTGGTCGTCTCATCGATCCATCACATGCGTCGTGGGAGCCCCGGAATGCCTCGGAGTGGGCCTTGGCGCGCGAACGTGTAAGCCATCGTGGATGATTGTCGGCGCGAGGCCGAGACTTGGTCGGTCTTGAGTGCCGAGGCAGCTTTGATCGTGGGGGGGTCTCGGCGAGCACGAACCCCAAGATCGCCGAGGCCCCGGTGTATGATCAGTGCCGAGGCCTTGAGCGGGCGGCCGATCATGGGTACAGCGTTTGGACATAGTGGTCGGTAATCCCCGTCGTACCCTGTCCCGGCCGGTATGGCGCCGATCGTGAACACATGGTAGGACACGGTGGCGGTAATCCCGTCGTGCTGCTCGTCCCGGCGGTATATGGCGCTAATGTGACCTCGGGTCGCGTCGGCCATCCCGTGGCGTTGAGCCACCGTCCGGCCGAGATTGTGGGAGTGGTTGAAGCATTAATGAGACATGACGAGTTGTCGGGAGGGTCGGCCGAGGCGGAAGCGACGGACCATGGACGAGCCGGCCTCGGCGACACGGAGAATGAGGCCTCGCGCGAGACGGAGATCAGTTTCCTTGCCGAGGCCTCGCGCGAGACGCCTCGCGCGATACGGAGAATGTACCCCTGCCAAGGCCTTCCCTGGAGAGCCTCGGGCGAGACGGAGATGGCGCCCCCTGCCAAGGCTCGGCGCCCCCTGCCGAGGCCTACCTTGGGGAGCCTCGCGCGAGGCGGAGTTTGTTCCGAGACCTCCTGCTCGAGGTTCGAGGCGAGGTGGAGGGGGGCTCGGTCGTGGCAGGTGAGGGGCCCACGGCTTACCTTCTAGCTTTATTTTGATGTTTGCTTGGGGTACCCCGTTCTAAGGTACCCGACACCATGCTCTTGATCAATCCTCAGACATTATCTACATAGCACACTTATATTCAGTATCCTAAGATCCTTGATACCAAGCCCACAAAGCTCCTTCTGACTTTATCCAAGTTTTTTTTGAGACGCTGACTTTATCCAAGTTGTTAATCACAGTTTTGTATAATCGACAAATGGACATATGATAGATGGGGTACTGGTCAGGCTGGCGTTGACCAAAGCAGGCTTAACAACAACTGACATTGTGCCATCCTTTTTGTAGTTTTCTCTTTGAACGGGGCCAATCTATAACATGTCGTAATACTGGGGCTCACAAGTAGAAAAGTTCATGTCTGGCTATTATAAATCTGACACCATTTATCAGTATCATTAACCATTAGAACTCTGTTTTTCCTGTATGAAGTAATATATGAACCATAGAGATCGCCGTGTGTGTTCATGGCTGCACGTGTGCCAGACTTGCAAGGGTTACAATATTTTGTTGATCAGAGTCCATAGCAATTCACATGGCACCACGATAGTCATCCTTCTCCCCCACACGTTAATACAACGGCTCAACGAGACAACCGATACGGAGCACTCTAGCTACTCGTGTAGGCGTATGCGGTATTGCCTATAATTAACGGCTTGTCGCTGTCGGCTTCCAACTTGCATCTCCACCACGTGACCACGTCACGCCGCCATCCGCGCGAGCGCCTCGCCTGCGCGCTCGCCGGTGGACAGCCGGAGCCTCCGGTAGTCGTCGTAGTTGAACGCCTTGTAGCGGCGCGGGTGGTCCGCGTCAACGAACGCCTCCGGGGCGCTCACGCCGTCGTCCTTGGGCGCGAGCAGGAACATGGCGATGGAGATGCGGGGCACGGGCGCGACGCACCGCACCCGGTGCTTCACGTTGTGCAGCCTCCCGTTGCTCCACGCCTGGAGGAAACGCACGAGACGCTCAGCGTCAAAAGGCACGACGCGCCGCGGATTCGGCCACACAGGACTACGGAGACGTGTGGGTACGGTACCGTGCCGACGTCGCCGATGTTGACGACGAAGGAGCCCGCGACGGGGTCCACGGGCACGAACTCGCCGGTGGCGGGGTCCAGCACCTCGAGGCCGCCCACGCACTCGTCCTCCTGGAGCACGGTGAGGAAGCCCGAGTCCGTGTGGGTCTGCACGCCGGAGGAGCCCACCGTCTCCTGCGTGTAGTTGTACCGGTTGATGCGGAACTGGCACGGCCAGTCCTGGAACGAGTGCTCCTCCAGCCCCAGGCTGGAGGCCAGCTCGCCGGCGACGCCAACGATCACGTCGTGCATCTTCTCCGCGTAGGTCTTGACTGTCTCCCTGCGCACCGGATTGCGACCAAATTAGGGGCGGAGACTGCCGACTGCACCTCGGGCCTCGGGGGGAAGGAAAGGACCAAAGAAAAGGCGCGATTTTTCTGTGCGGTGGCACGTGTGAGGTGTGACCAACGGACCTGACGCGGGGCGGCGCCTCGAGGCGCGCGCAGAAGGCGTCGATGTCGGCGGGCGCAGCGGCGTCGAGGAGCCCGAAGGCCTCGTAGAGCGGGTTGGCGGCGCTGGGCGGCACGTAGCCGCTGCCGGGGATGACGTCGGCGTTGCGGCGCTTGGCGTCGTCGGGGAAGTCGAAGAGCGCGCGCGCGGCGGCCTTCATCTCGGCCAGGAGCCCCGCGGGCACGCCGTGGCCAGTCACCCGGAAGCAGCCCAGGCGCTCGCACGCGGCACGCAGCCGCGCGGACTCCTCGGGCGACGAGCCGGCGAGGCGCAGGTCGATCACCGGGATCTCCGCCATCGCCGCTGCGGCCCGCTAGCTGTAGCTGTGCTGTCCCGGACGCGCCGGCCGGGTTCGCTTTGCGTGGGTGGTGCGGGGCGGCGGGATTGGCGGCCTCGCTTGGTGGCGGATTCGGGGCCGTATTTAGAGGCGTGCACGAGCAGCGCGTGCGGGCGCCGCTTGTCGGGCGGACGGCACCGAGACTTGCGCGGCCGCGCGACGAGCTGGCTTCCATGTCGCCGGTTTGGTGAGACAATCGTCCGACACACCACGCGCTTCTGCTGCGTTTTACGTTCCGGGGAAAAAAAAAACTGATCGTATAGCGAGCTGATCGGGAAAACCGCGAATTGAAGCAGGCAGGCTGAACGCCGGTGTTACCAGATTTTACGAATTCGTCGCAAATTGGCAAGCAAACCGTTTCAATGTCACACCCTTTCCGTTGTGGCCGATTCTGGCAGCTTCTTGTTTGTCTCTTTAGAGGACAAAGCAAGGCAGTGATGTCAGATGGGTCGTCGACTTGGAGACATCAAGATCGGATAGAGATATGTGGAATGGAATCCCTGTTGGCCTGCTTTAGTTCCCAAAAATTTTCAATCTAAACTATTACATCGAATCTTGCGGCATATATATGGAGTATTAAATATAGACGAAAAAAAACTAATTGCACAGTTTGGTTGGAAATCACGAGACGAATGTTTTAAGACTAATTAGTCCATGATTAGCCATAAGTGCTACAGTAACTAACATTCGCTAATGATGAAATAATTAGGCTTAATAAATTCGTCTCACAGTTTCTAGCTGAGCTATGTAATTAGTTTTTTTTATTAATATCCAAAAACCCCTTCCGACATCTCTAAAACATCCGATGTGATGTCCAAATATTTTTATTTCATTAACTAAACACAGCCAGAGCAGAGCAGACAAGTGAGGAAGGGCCGCCATCGCTGAGACGTCGTACGTCGTAGAATACGCTACATGTACTGCCAGCTGTGCAAAACACAGTCTGTGCCTCTGCTGTGCTGCGTACACGGCGGCGGAGAACCGCATAGCACTTACAACCGCATAGCACTTTCTTTTTGATCAGCGATACACAGACTGAAAGCCAAAAAGTACAAATTATAATAAAAATACTATTCCATCTAATTTATTGGGAGAAAAAACACTGTTTCAGCTAAAAAATAATTCAAAAAGTACGAATTATAAGAGAAACGAACAGGACCATTGTGGAAACCTTCATGCAGCTACCAAGAAAAAGATGAGTAATCCTCTGTCTGAAATTTCATGTTTAGTCAAGAAAAGCAATGCAATTTCGCTTTGAAAATTGAAATTTCAGGTTACCATATTCCACCGTCCTTCAATGTTGCGTACAAATGGCTCTTTTGTTCTGCGACTAGTCATCTGAACATTATCTTCAAGACATATAATTGGGAATCTGAACACAGTATAAATGGATATTACTCGAGGAGATATCACTTTGCTTGCGCTTTGACACGCGAGCTATCCTAAAAGTTAAATCTGAGTCATCAGTATATTTTGCTCTCATGTTCCGAATCTGCCATCCGGGTGCAACTTCACGGTCTACTCTCTGGAGGTATGCTATGAGAAAACAGTAATGCCACAATATTTCAGGGAGTAACAGTACGATTAGACACAGCCACACAGGTCTCAAACAAAAACTTAGATAAGTATCTACTGACAAAACTGCAGGGATCGGCCAAACAAGCTCAAACGAACCGGACGATAACAATCAGCTACAGTAGATATTAGTAGTCAGGTGCTGTTTGTTTCAGAGTTTCCAAGCCCGGATCCGTTTCCAGCGTAAATGATTAACATTGTTTTCTGTTTGGGACTGCCAGCCCGTAACCTATTACCGTCTCGTTCGTTTGGCTTATAAACCATATTTTTTTAGTTAATAAATATTATTTTTCTCCCACAATAAATCAGCCAACAGTACTTTCAGTCATAACTTATCAGCCAAAGGACGGTACCTGTTCCTTCACGCGCTGCACCGTGAACCAAACAAAAAGCGGTATCCATTGCACTGGAACTGTTGGCGCTGGGATTTAATTGCATTGCCGTTGACGTTGCCAGTCCTATACCAAACAGCACCTCAATGGTAGTTGCTCCAACAGGTTGTACTGTTCATTTTCTAACAATGCATAATAATAACATCTGGGAATGAATTATTTACAAAGATTCAATATAATCTAATTCTCATTCTCATTCTAAACTTCAGAAAGGGTAACTCCGGCTGGTTGGATCAAAGAGCATGATTGACCTATTTTGTTAAGAACTACTTGTGCAAAGCCTCATCGATCTCCACTTCACCGAGGATGTCCAAGGAACCATAATCATTTTCTGCCTCCAACCGTATACCAGTAGATTATTGTCCCACAATTTCATTAGATGGAAACAGTTCGTTGTTAATTGTGTGAACCTAGCATCTAGGAGTGACTTCAGAGGTCCTTTGCTAGGATGGTCCAGCTAGGAGTGCCTTCAGAGGTCTTTTGCTAGGATGGTCCAGCTTCGGTTGTGTTAGGTCGACCTCCTTCAGCGCTCGATAAAAGCGTGTTGTATATTTGTTTAAACTCTTCTACCTAATACAATGATACGCAAATCTTTTGCGTATTCGAGAAAAAAAAACCGTCAGTATCAGTCTCTTGTTCCCTCTTCATTAGGCTTTGTTCTGTTCAGTGCGCTCTTCTCCCGTGCCTTCTCGAGCACATCACCGAAGAATAGCTCTTTTACGTTTTACTTGATATATAAGCGTACATCTCCTAACAACCAATCTCAAGTTTGACTAGATTCATAGAAAATAATATGAGTATTATTATTTATGTTTCTAAATAGGATTAGTATTATAATATATATTATGATTAATTTAATGGTGCTTATTTGATATCATAAACATTAATATTATATATATATATATATACTCGGTCTAATTTAAATTTAGTTGGCTTTTCAAAGCACGAAATGTGCACTTATTTTGATAAAAAAAAAAGAGTCACCGTTCATAGCCCATAGGTACACTGGTTCGGTTCCGTTCCAGTTGCAGATCGCCTGGAAAAACTGGTGACGAGGGTGGGCCGAGCGGTAACGTGGCGGTGGCGGGAACATGGGGCGGTAGGGGCCGAGAATTGGACGAGTCGGGCTAACATTGCGCCCAACATTGCGCCATCTCAGAAAATTTGCCAGAATTTCCTTTTTTTTAAAAGAAATTTGCCAGAATCACAAAACCTAGCATCACACAGGTTCTGAACTTCTGAAGTCCAGGAGAGATACGTACAAACGTAACAAAGGATAGTAAGAGTTACGCACGCTGACACGAATATGAGTTCTATCAGGTATGTACAAACTTCCATACGCTGGACAGCTCTAGTAGTACACGGACGAGTCGATTACAGAGCACCAAGGAGACCCGTCAGACAGCTCTACGTGCACGTGTGCTGTATATATGCACGCTCCTCCTACCTTGGATGCCAACGTCTCCTTGAACAACTCTTCTCTACGCTGAAAGTCCGATGAGCGGCAGCGTCAACATGCCTGCCGCCTCAGCTCCCTTCCGGCCGTGGGCGGACCTCGACGCCGGCCTCGTCTCCAGCATCGCCGCATGCTGCGCGCTCAGGGAGTACGCCTCCTGCCGCGCCGTCTGCGGCGCGTGGCGCTCGGCGCTCCCGCCGCCGCTCTCGCGGCCCCTCGCCGTGCTCCCCGCCGACGACGCCGCGGGCCACCCCGTGTCGCTCGCGGCCTGCTCCCACCACGCGCGGCGCTGGGCCAGGCTCCTGCACGGCGACCTGCACCGTCCGAGTCCGACCGGGCCGATCGGCGCCGCGGCCGCGGGCTGCCGCTGCGTCGGCGCCTCGCGCGACGGGTGGCTCGCCCTCGTCGCGGGCGACGCCGAGGCGCCCGCGGGGCCGCTGCTGTTCAACCCGTTCACGGGCGAGGAGATCCCGCTGGACCCGGAGCTTTACGAGCCCGCGCACGAGCGGGCGCCCAAGATCGTCTTCTCGCCGAACCCCACGCCGCTCGACTTCACCGCGGTGAGCCTGTGCCGCCCCAACAGGGTCGCCGTGCAGAGGACGTCCGACGGCTGGTCGCACATCGAGGACACGGGCCCACTCCTGGACAGGGACGTCGTCCTAGTCGACGTGGCGTACAGCCACGACGACGGCAAGGTCTACTGCCTGGCGAGGGACGGCCAGGTGCACGTGCTCCACCTCAACCGCCGCCGCCGCTCCTGCCGCCGCCGGGTGCCACCCATGGAGGTGGGGCCACTGCCGAAACTGCCCCTCGGCGCCGTCGTCTTCCCTTCACCGTACGACACAATCTCCAAGTTCACGGACGCCAAGAACCTGGTGCTCTGCGACGGCGTGCTCTACCAGGTATGGAGGCGGCCCACCGGCGCTGGCAACGCGACCGTCGCCGCGCCGACAGGAGGAGTCCGGCGGTGGATCCACATCTTTAAGGGCGACGTCTTCGTTCTCAGGTTCGATCCCGGGAACTGGCCGAGCAGCCCGTGCTGGAGCGTGGTCGAGGCGAAAGATCTGAGAGGTAACGCGCTGTTCGTCGGCATGAACGAAGCAGCGGTGGTGCGCACCGAGGGTGTGAGCGCCAACAGCGTTTACTACTGGGACGGCCCGCGCGGGGGAGGCTACGAGGCTGTGGTCTACAGCTTGGCAACCGGAGCCTCCGTCCGGTGGCCAGCGGCGACGACAGGAGGCGTCTCGAGCCCCGTGTGGTACTTCTTGCCGGCCGGCGAGACCCAGCGTGAGGAACCGGAAGCAACTGAGGTCGAAGCCACGTCTGGGGAAGCAACTACACCCGAACTTGACGAGGAGGAGTTGGATCATAGTGCACATTGTCTCAAGAAAACCATGAGCTTGCTCGGTAGGTTAGATTATTCTCTCGTTTATTGTTCTACTCTCTCTGTGTAGAGAGGGAGAGCTACATCGATGTCTTTTGTTTAATATTTTGCATTAAGAGAAACGGCTCAATTCCAAATTTCCAATAGGAATTTGAGAGAGGAGAGTTTTTAGGTAGGGTTCAATTCTTCAATGCGTTAGCATTTAGGGTCAACTAACTAAATAAGATCTCACTAGTTCTAATTAGGATATATACCTAACTTAGATTGGTCTCACACTCTCACGGGTGTACCTTCATTCGAGTATGAAGAGGCCATTGGTCCTAATCGTGATGACCCGTGCATGCGCTGGTGCAGAGTGTCGGTGCTGTGGTCACCGTAGTCATACCTAGGGCACCGACTCGTCCTTGAGGCGTCGTCGGTGATGCAGCAGAGGTGGCGGCCTTCCTGTTTAGGCGTGGCTAGAACCTCACGGGAACGCTGGTTCCATGGTAAAGCCTAGAGGACAATGAGGAGCGAGCTGCAATTGGTTCTACTAGCAACTCCAATCTAGTCGTGTATGTGGGAGTTGCCCCCCTGCGGAGTCGGTCAGAGACCATTGCCGAGATCAATCCAACACAATGAGCTTCCTGGGCTTATAAAGGTAGGCTCGTGACAGATTGAGATGGATGTGGCAGTGGACACATACAAAATTACTCCTATAATGTGCAGCATGTCTGCATAGTGCAAACCAAACTCCCATGCAATGCGAACCTGATAGATACCACTTGTTCCATCTTAATCCCACAACACTAAACAGTGAAGAGTTGAGAAATCGAGGGACTTTCCCCACGTTCAGCATGACAGTCTCATTAGATCGTGGAGTAATATCACAGCTTCTACACCCAAGGGTTAAGTCATGTTTAGATCACATGGTCCAAAGTCTAATTGGTTAAAATTAAGGGCTAAACTTTAGACCACTTTAGCTTACTGGTGTGGTCTAATGAACTAATGATATTTTTTGTGAGATTGACTAAACTTTAGACAACAGTTTAGACTACCTATTTGGAGCCTCAAAAGTTAAAGTGATCTAAACTTTAGTTGATAAACTTTAGACTATAGAATCTAAGCAAGGTCTTAGTATGGTATACTAGCTCATACTAGCTTGATATTTGTTAGAGAGATTCGAAGGGCGAAATCTCGCTCGATCCGATCTAAGGACACGAAGATTTAACTAGGTTTAGACCCCTGATTACATAGAAACCCTATGACCTAGGTGAGTATGTGCTTTGGTGAATACGCTAGGTCCCCTCTCGAACTTGTGGTAGAGCGTGAGAGCGTCACTGGGCTAGCCCCGGTGCCGATGAGGGCGGAGGTGGGGCCGCTCTTTGGCCCGTCGAAAAGTGTATTAGTCAAACTTTTAACTGTGGCCATTAATGTATATCAGATTAGTAAATAATGATTTTGTAAGAATTTTATATTGATTACTTTGAATCTCCAAGCATTTTGAAATACTCCCTGCGTCCCCTAAAAAATATAATTCTTAATTTTCAAGGAGTCAAACGATTTGTACTTTGACCAAACTTATAAAAAACACTAAATATTTATTATACAAAATAAATATCATTAGATTAATTATGAAATATATTTTCATACTAAATCTAGTTGGAGACATAAATGCTAACACTATTCACTATAAATTTAGTTAAACTTAAGCTAGTTTGACTAGTGCAAATCTCATAGTTACATCTTTTTTGGAGAGAGAGAGAGTGAATGTAACATCGGCTCTAATTAAAGGGAACCGTGCCCTACTATTATTAATTAAATCTTTGGTTTGAAATTTGGTGATCTTGATTTTTGTGATTAAAACATGAGGTTTTTGGTTTGAAACCAATGCAAGCAATGGTAATGAACAGTGATTGAGTTTGGGCATTGGGCAAGGTAGTGTTGTTGTTGTTTGCCTTGGAAGTAGTTGGTACGTCATCCCTTGGGTCGCTTTGGTTGACACAGCTAATTTGAAAGCAGGATGCCATAATAGACCAGTGAGATTGGCATGTCCACATACCAGTATACCACCTCTGCTAGTGCTACCCAGAGCTTCTCGCCCTTCTCCGGCTGTTTATACAAGAAAGCGCTTTTAGATCAAGTACTACGTACCTTCCATTTGTTTAGCTGTAATCAGTAATCACTCTCCTAGCCTCCGTCGTACCTATCTGTAGTATTCCATTCCTTTCCGCCTTGGAGCAATCGACCTCCCCCATCAGTTAAGCAGAGTAAAACTAGGACCTGTAATTTTCAATGTTACTGTCTTGTTCAAACACACGCGCACCCGTCCGTCTTAATTGATAGTTTGGTATCAATGGTAAGCACTAAGCAGGCATGTTTGCATCAGCTGCAGGCAATTCAACGCTTGTTACTTGGGATGGATCTCATCAAACTAATAATCTGGCATTGCTAAGTGAAGCAATTGATCATGCATTAGTTATGGATGACAACTAAACCAAAATAGAATAAGGATCACTATACCAGCCTGGACTGTTGGTGCTTGAGATGTTGATGCATGACAGATGCCTTCTTTCATCCTGATTTTTTTTGGGGGGGGGCTTAGCCCCTCCAGTTCTTTCAAAAAGAAAAATGTAAGGGCTTTTAGTTTATCTTAAATCAAGCTATCCTAAATTTGACCAAATTTATAACAAAGAATATTAACTGCATGATTTAAATGGGCTTGGCCCATTTTATATTCAATTAAATTCTAAGGCGCATACTAAATATGAGGTGCAATAATGTTTAGTCCCGCGTGGGCTTTGTAGAGCCAATGATATTTCTATCTATGTAGGGTCGTCCCCCATTCCCGTCCGGGGTTGATGAGGACATGACATATAAGAATACGAGCATTATTGACTATAATAATGTGAATTTGTTCTTATGTTTGCAAAATGATATCAGTAAAAAGAAGAACAAGAAGCTTGGGGCCTCCATGGAAAGCATGAGGAAGAAGAAGCAGCATCTTTGGGGGTCTTCTCCTCTAACTCTAGCGGGTTTGAGGGCAGGGGGGCGTTGTCGGCCTGCTTCTCCAACATGTTGAGGTCCTCCTCTTCTCTTTTTGCTTTGTGGTCTGTATGTGAGAATGAGGGTTGGAGAGGGAGGTGAGGCTGGTGGGCTTTTTGTGAGTGAGAGGAGGGTCTGACAAGTGGGGCTAGAAGAGGTAAAGGGTGGACAACACACCACCCTGCACATTATAGGTGTCATTGCATGCTGTCATACTGTCCGACGTGTAGTATCATACCGTCCAATAAGGTGATGTGCTTTGAAGACTTGTCAGTTCTATCGAGGTCTTCACGGACTACCCGACAAGTGAGGTCAAACTAGCCGACAAAATTTGACGGAGCCTAGAAAGTGTGGAAATTGATATGCAAGTTTATGAAAAGATGAGATTAAGATGCGGATTATGTTCATGATGGTTATGATAAACAAGTTGGCACGCATGTTACAATAGTGCTGACAGTGCTAGACTCGGTGTCAACACGGCCGCATACACAGCGTTTCTCCAAGACCAACAAGCAGGATAATGTAAACCCTTCCTACTTTTAACCCATAGCTCGTATGTTAACAATCTTAAGGGGTTCGACTTCTGGTTTTAGAACCTTGGTCAGATGATTTCCTAGGTGAAGCTACTAGAAGACAAATAGAAGCGAGCCATGGAGGCCCAACGAATCATAGAGGAGAAGAGGCGACAAAGGGAGAAAACCACATGAGGTCTACACAAGGTGCGCCACCTGCAAAATGCTTGGCGAGGTGGCGTCAGATGACACCTTGTGCTCGAGCCAGGACATGTCAGATGATGATCGCATCGCTAACTATCATGAGGATGATAGGGACAAAGTCGACCAGGCGATGAACTAAAATTAGGTCATAGGAGAGGACAATGATGGGGGACATGGTGACACGGAGACATTGTCTCAACAAGCGTCATTCAAAATGGGAGCCCTTCATCGTGGATGAAAGGTCCTTGTATGGTTTTGGTAATTAAGTGACAACCTTAGGTGGACTAATATGTGTTTGAGTGAGATACACAGGTGATTAGTCCACAAGTACATCATGTGTGAGCAACCTATGCCATGGAGGTGAAATGGCTTGGATATGTTGCAAGGCTCACACATGTGATGAAGGAGCTCATTATTGCATATGAGACATCACATGAAGTCATGTGACTAAGGTGGAGAAGATCAAGACAAGACATGGCTTGATGGACCGGTTGCAAGCGTGAAGGGCAAGTTGGAGGCTTTGGAGCGATGGACCGCGTGGCGGTGAAGCTTGAGCAAGACTTACCTTCTTGCTTGTGTAGCATAGAAGTAGCTCCCTTGCTGTTTACACCAAAATTTGGGAAGAAGAACACGGGAATTCGAAGCTTCCAAGATTATGCCATCGAGGAATCAATTGCATAAGGATCGATATCAGCTGGTTCAGATGCGGTACTGGGATCGGCTCTCTTCGGATGACATCAGTAGATAACGTCAACAAGCTACGGTTGGCGTCGGGAGAAACATGTCGGACTCTACAAAAAGGGAAAGATTAGGGTCCAAGTTATCTTAAGTTAGGAATGTTTTCTCTTATACTAAAAATTGTAATGAGTCGTATTCAAGTAGGATTCACGCTTAGGTTCCGGGTATAAATATGGGACCCCGGCTATTGTAAAAGGGAATCCAATCAATCAATACCAATTACTTTTTTGGCTTCACGCCAACCCTTAGGAGTAGGAGTAGTATAGATCTCGGTGAGTTCTTCAACAAGCAGGGCTGCATCGGTCCGGCCGACCTCCAGCTTGTCTGTAAGTACCATCATGGCTTATACTTCTGTTTGTAAGGCTGCATCGGTCCGGCCAACCTCTTACGAGCTCTAATATAAGCTAGTTATCGATCCTTATCTAGTTCAAGTACAGCTGCATTGGTTAAGTTCGACCTCCACTGCTCGAATTAGACTAAAGTCAAGTTATCGGCTCTACTCAAGGGTGGCATCCTTCGGATAGATTCATTAAGTTATCAATCTTGCTGATGTTCTTATCGACATCAGTTTCAGCAACATCAACCTGCCTGATCGAGATCGATCTAGATTGGCCTCACACCCTTTTAGTCCATCGTTTATTCTGTCACATTACGATAATTCTTACTTTAAACAACGGATTATATTTTATTGGTTGTTCTACTTCGATCTTGATCGTGCATAGTACGCAGTTAAGGAATGCCTGATCTTAAGAAGGTTTACCGGCTAGTTGAATCTGATCTATAGCTCGCTATTATGGATGTAACGATCCGGTCGATCTCCATTGTTAGTACTTTAGATCGGAGTATGCTGGTTGGTAGATTTGCTTTCGACCAGGCATGACCCTGGCTGTTTGCTATGCCTGCACCGGCTAAATAGCCGATCGCCTATACTTCAACGCTCATAGTGTGTCTTCATGATTCTGTTAAATGTGAATAGATCTGTTTGCTTTAAAAGGTTTAATCTGTTATCTTTATTATGGCTGCTATCGATCCGATCGAACCCCACTATTAAAGATAATAGATTAGATTTGATGAGTTTATAAATTTGTTCGTATTAAATAGTCGATTATTCTCATATTATGATCATTTTTCTACCTGAATCGGCTATTTCAGCCGATTCGTCTATGCTTTCATACATATAGCATGTCTTTCAGAAAACCTACCAACGTATAGATGGTTTTATAGTTCTTTGGCTTTAGTTTGTTGTTATTATCATAGCTGCATCGATCCGGTCGAACCTCACTGTTGATGGTAGCAGATTAGTTTCAGAGCGTTTATAGATCCATTTGTACTAGACAATCGATTTATTCGCATGTTATATCATTTCTCGTTAAACTTATCGGCTCAATGCTTTATACCGGTTATATTTATCTAGCTGATGATGTTACTTATATCTAGGCACGTTGCATTCGTTACTATAAAAATCAATCATGACCCGCGAGTGCTACAGTCCTTAATAGTCAATTTCTTCTCGTATCAGCTATTTAGTCGATTTTCCCGTCTGGCTGCTCCCGAAGCGGCACACTTAGAACTGTCTGGGCAAAACCAACATGTTCCACCTTAAATTACTGATAAACTTTATCTCCTTGTCAATTGCAGGTCAAATTGACTGGCACGCCCTCGGGAAATTCGTAGGGTCGACTGGTCCTGTGTTGAAGCCAAGCGGATCTCCAGCTTTGCTCCATCAAGCAGATCCTTCTGGCTTGCTGTATGTTGACATTTTTGTGCCGACACGCGTTCTGGCACGCTCGGTGGGACACCACAATCGTCATAGCACTCATAACAACAATGACATCCTTATGGTGCCCTATGAAGACCTACCTAATTAGGATAAAGATGTCATCGGTAAAGCTATAGAAGAATTTCAGAACAAGTGTTTGTTGTCCTATACCAAGACACGCGACAATAAAGTTGTTCAGAAATATCCACTACCAAGAGTTTTGTTGCATGGACAGTCAGATAAAGACGAAGCTAATGATAGGTGTTTCTTCGTAGATGCTATAAACAAATCTGTTCATGATGCCATGTTGCACCATAATACAGCTTTCTTGAACACATTCCATAATACTATAAAAGAGGTGTTTCATGGATTTCCAATTGATCAGGTTGGGCCGGCTTATTACAACATTCCACATCCATCGACTCAGGGGACTAATCAAGCTGGTACTAGCCATCAAGCTGGTAATGATGATGTCCAGGCAGTTCAGAGCTCATCTGAGCAGGTTCAAGGTACCACCACTAATCAAATACAAAACAATCTTGGATCATTAGTGAAGTACGTTCAACAGCCGATGGGGCAAGTTTAGAATCAAATGGTTAATTTTGGCACATCAGGCCAAATACCGTCGTCAGCTCAAAAGATAGCGCTATCAGTTCAAATGATTCATAGAGATACAGATCCTAGCATTTACAACTAGAAACTTCAAGCAGCAAATCAGCAGAGGACCAAACAGATAGAGATTCCACAAAGATATCATTATGGCACATATTACAATACCCTTCATATGATTTCAAATCCGGGGTATCAAGGTACCCAAAATTTTAATTCGCAGATGGGTCAACAATTGCAGAGAAATCTAGATTCAAGTGCTGATGAGTTGTTGCTCAGAGTGACCGAGATGATGAAGAATCAGTTCGGTTTGAAGCCGAAAGGGCAGACCTTTTCGTACAGACGTCTATATCTAGAGTGGTATGATCCGATCGCCCTTTCTACAAATTACAGGCTCCCGGAGTTTGCTAAGTTCACTGGCCAAGATAGCACAAGCACAATAGAACATGTCAGTCGGTATCTTACATAGTTGGGCGAAGCATCCATTAAAGAGGCTCACCGAGTTTGTTTCTTCTCCTTGTCCCTGTCGGAACTAGCCTTTACTTGGTTTTCATCGTTGCCAGTTAATTCCATTGCCAATTGGACTGACCTAGAGAAGAAGTTTCATACATATTTCTATATTGGGACAGAAGAAAAGAAAATCACAGATTTGACGACCATAAGGCAGAGAACTAATGAATCAGGTGCCGAGTTCCTTCAGAGGTTCCGAGAGATCAGAAATTTGTGCTTCTCATTGAATCTAACTGGTGATCAACTAGCTGCTTTGGTCATTCAAGGAATGTTGCCAATATAGAGAAAGAAGGTGCTGGGGCAAGAGTTTGATAGTTTAGGTCAGTTGGCTCAACGAGTGGCAGCACTCAATAGCCAATTCTAGAATATGCACAGGGATACCCGATTCTAGAAGAATATCGCAATTGTCGAAGCCTATAATCCATATTCAGTTGATGATGGTGATGAGAACAATGAAGAAGAAGAGATTGATGCGGCCGAATGAAATTGGGATAAGAAGACAATAATAGTGCCAAATCCTTAGAGAAGAGGAGTCAAAGAGAGCTATGATTTCGACGTCACAAAATCGGACAAGCTCTTTGATTTCTTGCTTAAGAGGGGACATATCAAGTTGCCCACCAATCATGTTATGTTACCTCCTGATCGGTTGAAGAATTAGAAGTTCTACAAAATTCATAATGCTACTTCTCATTCTACTAACGAGTGTAGAATTTTCCAGCAACATATACAGAGGGCTATTCAGCAAGGGAAGCTTAAATTTGATACATCTCAGAAGATGAAAGTTGATGATAATCATTTCCCAAGAGATCAGAATATGGTTGATGCGAAGTTGCTCAAAGGGAAGACTAAGGTCCTGACATCAACCAGAGCAAAAGAAACTAGAACAGTCGATCCCGAGATATAAATATCGGCTAATGAATACAGAGGGATTAGAAGGCGTCGCGACCAACAAAAGAGCCGATATGAGCAGGGAGAGATGTCAAGGGACAGGGCAATAAGGCCGCGTGTCACATCTCGAATTTTGTTGAATAAATGGCAATGATAGAAGGAAAAGGATTATCAACGTTGGTTAGAAGAGAAAGAATACCAGCGTCAACAGGAGACAGAGAAGTATGAAAGAAAACAAGCTGAGTCACATTAAAATTATCCTTTCTTCAGACATTATTGGAATGAAGGTTTGAAATTGCCTACTAGAAATAATTGCCCAGAGTGCAGTGAGCAATATTGGGAGTTTAGGCAATCTCAAGCCAACCACTGGTCTATCCATCCTCGAAATGAGTATCATCGTAATAATATGGATCGACGCTTAAAAAATAGAAGTATTCACGATTGGCTCGGGAAGCGAGTTGATCAAAATTAGGCTGATTATGAAGAAGAAGCTAATGAGGAGTATGTTTGGTAGAAAGGGCAATGGTGTCCAGGAGTTTTGACAAGAAGCTAGAAAAGAAGGGTGCAACGCCTAAGAAACAGAGAGCTAGAACAGGCTCAGGCATCTGGTAGACGTCAAGTGTGGCATGCTAAACAAACAGCCGATAGGGGTCAACCATCGGCTAGTATTCAAATGGCTTTTCTATTATCGTCAGAATTTAGAGCTCCAATAGACCAAGAAGTCTATTCAGATTTTGATGAATCAGAGTATGAGGAGATAGTTGCCAAGTTGACAGTTGTACATCAAGCTATATTTGATAAGCCAGTCAAGCATCGGCACTTAAAAGCTTTATATGTAAAAGGTTTCGTTGATGAAAAGCCAATGAGCAAAATATTGGTGGATAGATGTGCTTCTGTCAATCTTATGTCTTATACTACTTTTTGTAAACTTGGCAAGGGACCAGGAGATCTGATTGAGACCGACATGATGCTTAAGGATTTTGGGGGTAATGCATCCAAGACCAAGGAGCAATGAACGTCGAATTGACAATCGGAAGTAAAACTTTGCTCACCACGTTCTTCGTCATTGATGGAAAAGGTTCATACAGTTTACTCCTTGGTCGTGATTGGATTCATGCAAATTGTTGTGTACCATCAACTATGCATCAATGCTTGATTCAGTGGCATGGAGACAATGTTGAGCTAGTTCATGCCGATGATTCTATGAGTATAGCAACAGCTAATCCAGTATATTGGGAACTAGAAGACTTTGAATGTTTTTCTAGAAAATTATGGGAAGGAGGCTTCATTAAAATCAATGATGAAAGCCAACAGCCGATCCAAGCAATTGGCTCTGAGAGTTTGTTTTAATGAACAATCCAATAGATGGTACGGATGGTAAGCTAGGGCATGGCTTTACGTCGTCCGATGAATTAGAGGAGATAGACATTGGTCCTAGAGATAGGCCTAGGCCAACGTATGTGAATGCTAAGTTGGATCCTTAGTATAAGCAAGAGTTGATGGGTTTATTAAAGGAATTTGAAGATTGTTTTGCTTAGGAATACAATGAGATGCCTGGCCTAGATCGATCAATTGTTTGATTTTTGGTCTGAAGAGTTCTGGTGCAACCTATCAAGAAGCGATCAATGGAAAAATGTCTGAAGGGATATTATCCTAGCGTTCAGATCAGTACTTGACAGCCAATTTGTTCAGTCATCGGCTCTAATAGTCGGTACTAGAAGGGTATCGCCTTTAGCTCAAAAACTACCCCAAAAGGGGGAAAGCCGATACGATATGTATCGCCTATAGAACAAAAAAAAACACAGAAACGATTATGGAATACACAAGGTGAAAGGTCCCTGTGTGGTTTTGGTAATTGAGTGACAACCTAGGTGGACTAATTATGTTTATATGAGACACACAGGTGATTAGTCCACAGGAACATGTGTGTGAGCAACATATGTCATGAAGGTGAAAATGGCTTGGAGATGTTGCAAAGCTCACACATGTGATGATGAAGGAGCTCATTGCAAATGAGACATGACATTGAGTCATGTGATCAAGGTGGAGAAGATCAAGACATGACTTGGCTTGATGGACCGGTTGCAAGTGTGAAGGGCAAGTTGGAGGCTTTGGAGCAATGGACCGCGTGACGGTGAAGCTTGAGCAAGACTTTGGCGCCCATGGACGAAGGCAGCGGTGAAAAGCAAGTGAAGTCAAGATCGATGAACCAATATGATCACGTGATGATATGAAGTGGATCATATCATTGTTGATCATGTTGGTGCATGTGTTGCATCAACATTGGAGGAGATGGAATGGAATGCGCAAGGCAAAGGTATGATCTAGGGCATTTCATTTCACCGGTCATAGGTGTATAGAGAAGTTGATGACCGGGTTTAGGATAGATGGCCGTACTATCAAGAGGGGCAAACTTGTTTGCATATTGGTCATCTAGTGCCACTTGAGTGATCTAACTTTGCATCGTCGCTAGGATTGAGTGGCATGGCAAGTTGAGTGGCTAATCCTTTGGAAAATGATTGTGAAAAGCTAACACACATACACATGGTGGTGTACACTTGGTGGTATTGGCACATTTACAAGGGAGATGAAGTTGGAGTTGATGTGAATCAACTCGGCGATGAAACGGAGGCGAGAAGGGTTAGAAACTCCACCGGCAGAGTGTCCACCCGTAGAGTGCAAACAGTCCGACGGTGCCACCGGTGCCCTATACAGAAAAGACAGGGTCTCACAGAGTGGACCGGACACTGGTCATGTGGTGACCGGACGCTGGGGTCCTACATCCGGTCAGTGGCGGTAGAGAGCGTGCAGGCGTCAGTCTTCGACCGGACGCTGGCGTAGGAAGTGACTGGACGCTGGCAGGGTGCGTTCGGTCAGGGTGATGTATGATGACGCAGGCAGAGCAGAGAAGCTAGAGAGTGATCGGATGCTAGCGCTGCGTCCGATCGCGACCGACCGGACGCGTCCGGTCATGTTCGGTACCTTACTGGAAATGACCGGACGCTGGGGTTGCTGAGTCCGGTCAGTTCATGCTGCAGCGTCTGGTCGTCATATGACCATTGAGATCGGGCATTCTGTATTTGAAGCAGGTGACATGTGGTTGTCATCGAGCGACCAGACGCTGAGGTCCAGCGTCCGATCAACATGACCGGAGCGTCCGGTCGGCCCAACTTTTGCCCAATGAAGGGGTAATGGCTCTATTTGTTTGTGGGGTTATAAATAGAAGCCATGGTCGGCCTTGGGCCGGTAGCTGAGCACACTAGAGCCTTGGTGGCTTATGTAGTAGTGCTTAGGAGCCCTCCATCTCACATATGCTTGATAGTGATCATCCGATTGTGTGAGAGAGTGATTCTAGTGCGATTGCATCGTGAGGTTGCATCGAGTGGCACTAGGTGATCGAGTTGCAAGCCGATGGTGCTTGTTACTCTTGGAGGTTGCCACCTCCTAGACGGCTTGGTGGTGGTCTCCGTCGAATCCCGCAAGAAGCTTGTGCGGTGCTCCGGAGAAGAGCTTTGTGAGGGGTATTGTGCTCGCCCCGCGGGAGCCACGAAGAGCAACTCTAGTTGAGCATGTCATTGAGCTACCCTCACTTTCGGCGTAGGTTCTTGCGGTGCCCAACGTGCGGACTTGGTGGGTGATGCCAATTAGCCGCCGAACCACCAAGTGAGCGGTCGACACAACAGGGACTAGCGTGTTGGCAAGCACGTGAATCTCGGGAGAAAAATCACCGTGTCAACCTTATTCTTTCCGTTGGTTTGCATCCTCATTACACAAGCTTGTATTGACATTTCATATACATTGTGCTTGTGTAGTTGCTCTTGTAATTAGTTAGCTTGTGTAGCTTACTAGTTACCTTCTTGCTTGTGTAGCATAGAAGTAGCTCCCTTACGTGGCTAATTTGGTTTGTGTAGCCTTATTAGTCACATTGCTTAGTTTGTGTAGCAAAGTAGTTGCGCTCTTTAATTTGGCATTGGTTGCCTTGTTATTGAGCATTGCTAGTGAGCTTAGTTGGCTTTGTGCTTTTGCTTACTAGCATGTGTAGGAGCTCCCTTGTTGCTTAAAGTACTAGTGGCATAGGTTTGTGTGACCTTGCTTCTAGAATTGGTTAGGTGAGCTCTAGCTAGCCCGGCACCTTTGCTGCTTAATTAGTATCTTTGGAAGGTGCTAGAGAACATAGATAGAGGGGTGTAGTCTTGGCTAGAACAATAGTTTTAATTTAACACTTGTTTCGGTTAGCCGACACGATTAATTTTAGAAAGGACTATTCACCTCCCCTCTAGTCCACCATCTTGACCTTACACAAGGCATTACAGAGAATGCATTGAGACATAATCACAGAAAAATAGAGATTTTATTCATTGATTAGTTTGCCCTAAATACAAACTAATCAAAGACATTGTTTGTCACATCCTAAGCGGATGTGATGTCCATGATGGCCTCCGCTGCATCGATGAAGTCCTCGATCAACTCCTCGTGCTCCTTAGGGCCATCGCCCATCAGGAAATCGGTCTCCATGGAATGGACCTCGTACCCGGTCTGGACCTGCGCTGCGGCCAGGGCCACTAATGCGCCGTGACGGATGCCATGAAGGGCGATCTCCTAGACACAGGTCGGGACGTCGTAGAGGCGGGCGCTGATGGTCGTCGTAGCCATGTTTGCCGCCAGTCAAAAGGACTCCAACTGCACCATTAGGGCTGGCGATCATAGAAACAAAGGAGCTATCAAGATAAAGACAGTGGAAATTAGAAGAAGACTTTTCTTAGAGTTCATCTCACCCGCCACCATGGTGTCAGATTTGGCTAGCCATGCCCGAGCAGCGTTGGCCTCTTCCTCGGCAGCGAGGAGGGCGGCTTGAGAAGCCCCAAGGCAGATCTCAAGCTGACCGTTTTCCCGAGTTGCCTCGGAATAACGGTCCTAGGCTGCCCTCCACTCTCGGAGGAAACGCTGGGCATCATCGCTGTTGTAGGAATCAGAGGAGTCCGACGATTATTCCGGCACAGAGGCAGCATTAGATACGACATTGGAGGGCTCGCTGGCCCCGGGAGGAAGAGAACGGAGGCTGTCACTCAAGACAAACCTATAAACAAGTTAGAAAAGTTCATTGCCATGAACAGAAGATAGCGATCTCACCTCATACGGCGGAGGCGCTGGCTCATCAACAGGTTCTCCTCTGGAACCTCCTCCACCGCGCGCTTGCCCTGGTTGTCTTCGCCAGCCATAGGGTTGATTGGATATATGAAAAGGGGGAAAACTGCTATAGGGTTTGTGAAGGCGGAGAAGTGCAAAGAACAGAAGCAGTTGCTAGTATAGATGTATTCGAGGCTAGAACCCTCGACTGGTCTTTATAACCACGAAGCGAGGTGGTAGATATCTTAGGACATGCAAAAGGCAACCACAATTAATAGAAGGCGAAGCGTCGCCCCACTAATGCTAGAGAGGAAGCAGCGCTGATAACTGAGGACGGAAGATTGAGGAGTTTTTTAATGGAGGTCGTGTTTTCAGACTTAATTGACTAAAGTCAGGGGTCTGGAATCGCCTATTTTCAAATCATCTCTTTAGCAGAGACAAGAAAGACAATAGATTAATAGAAAATATGGTTATCATCAGTTCCACACAAAATACATGTTGGTATGCAGATTACAAGTTTAGAACATCATGGATTGCTTTCAATGCTTTTAGCCAGATAGCATCAACTTCTGCAATTTGTTGCTTGTCTTCTTCGGCTGATCCTAGAATATTCTCAAAGCTGCTGTAGATGGCCTTGCCTTCTCTGACCTTGGTCAGCAGTTCATGTTCCTTCTGCTTAATGGCATTGGGTATTTGAGCCAGATTGGACTTATGGCGATCGATGGCAGCCTTCATGTTCTCCAGCTCCTTCTCAAGTTCTGCACGCTTGGCTTCTAGTTGGTTTAGCTCTAGCTCGATCCTGAGGGAGGAGTTCTTCAAATTATTGATCAGTTGTGCCAGTTGTTTGGCCTCTTGTCTGTTGGAGTTCTTCTTGGCAAATAAAGCTTCATGATTATACAGATTCCTCTAAGCCTTTTTCACCTTTGGGGCATGATCTTCAATAATGGATAAAGGTGACAGACTTTGATGATATCTGGGGATAAATTATCCTTAATGGCTAAGAATACTCTTTGCATTGAGTCTGCATCTTGGACCAAATTGGCTATATCCTTCTCAAGCATTGACAATATGTCCCTTAGCCGATTTCTGGTCTCTTCTGATAAAGCTTCTTTAAAAGAGGTGGTTGATGAGCTGAGTTCATCTTCATCTATATACTCTTCACGATTGAAAGAATAGCTTGGAGCTAGAGAATTAAGCATCTATATATAAGAAAATCTTGTTATGAGGGTTGAATCAGTTTATAATAAGATAAATGGTGAAGTGGATACAATATCTTTTCTGTGGTACTCTCTATCTAAGGAGAAGGAAAAGCTGATGATGCACCAATGGTATCTGGTTGAATCGACTCTGAACTTTCAACATTGGTATCTGTAAACATCGAGGAAGATTTTTTTATCAGTTCATGTTTGTTGCAGAAGGATAAAATAGATATATGATTTTCTTACCATCAGTTGTGTTCTGAATTAGGGAATCAATAGTCTAGGTGACAACAACAATAGGATCACTTTCAAGGGGTAGACTGTCAGACTCCTGCTCTTGCGTGGGTATTTCCTCAGGGAGTATCTGGCGTAATAAATAGTCAGAGAAGGGTGAAAATTGAGTAAAATTAAGAGTTTGAGAGAGATACCTTGGCAACATCAAGAAGTAAAGTGGAAGGATTCTCATCTTTTGCTGTCCTAGAGGCATCAGTTGTTTCAGCCAAAATTGGCCCCTTTTGAGGATCAGCCGATGAAGGATGGTTTAGTGCTGATTTGAACGCTCAGGACAAAAGTTCAACACCTAGAGCAGGCTGAGATGCGATGGTTGATAACTGCATGGAAAGAATCAAAATTAAAAATTGAATATCATTTTGGGAAGATGATGAATTATTTTACCTGATCAGTTGATGGTCTCGTTCTGCGAAGCCTTTCCCACTAATGGTTTTCTGGGTTGTCCCTTAGGCTGCCTTGTGATTTTAGAGACAGCCTGGGTTTTCATTAGCTTTTTTAGTGGAGGTGCAGTTGATCCCAGTCTCGAGGTTGGACTTGGCGGATAATACTCTATGGCATGCCCTTTTTTGTCTATAATTGGGGGATTGAATTCAGCATCCTGCAAGGGAGTTCTGTTAGATAAGTTGACAGAGGGACTTTGGTAGATGATCTTTATGAAAGCAAGGGTGTTAGCTAGTTACCTCACTATCAGAAGCAAAATCTTCATCCAGAGCTATGCAGCTAGGATGAACTGGCCCGTAGAAGAGGTGGGAGTGCCATTCTTGCCACCAGAGATCATATGAATGGAAAGTGAAAGAGGCTCTAGTCCATTCATACAGATAGAGGGAAGGAAGATCTGATCCTAACCGAAAAACTTTAGAAGCTTACATTGCCTCACTGATGCATTCTCTCAGTTTCAGTATATCTCTGAAGACTAGCCCGGGGGGCAGTTGACCAAGACCAAGCTGACGAGCTACGAAAGGAGGGTTGTAAAATTCGTAGGTTGGAAGGTTGCCTGGAAGGAAGGAACCTATAGACATTTTGCCATGGCCATGACGAAATTTGGCTAGAAGAACGCAAGGTTTGATGAAGAAATTAAATATTGCAACTGTCGTTTCATCTGAGCAGCCTGATTCAAATAGAAATTTGAATGGGAAGACCAACTCATTGTTCTCATCCTCATCATAGGGGAGCCAAGTCAGAATATCTACATCAAACCCTCTATAAAACTTCTTGAAGAGATGGCCAACATCGACATCAATTGTTATGGCCGATGCAACTTCACCATAGTTCATGCACTGACGGGTTCTTCCTTCTTTGCCTCTGTATTCCTCATCAAAATTAGAGGAGGGAAAGCTCAAATTCAAGAGATTTGGCTTTACAATCTTATGCATATACAAATTTAACCATATTTGTATCAACTACCAAGGGCCGCTGATAGTGTGCACTACTTCATTCTTCAGCAGCTGAGTGGCCACCTGATGCATCAAATGGTAAGCTGATCCCAACAGATACTTTCCAAGAGGAATCTCAACACCTACTGCTAGATGCTCTGCCGTGAGTTTATGATTGTAAGTCAGACCACAAGATGACCCATAGAAGATTAATCTTTCTAACCACATGTTCAAAAAAGCCACATGCTCTCTTTCGTTGACAGTCGATTAATTCCCGATGTGGTTCTGGATATAGCTTGCCGATCCTGTATAGTCTGATATTTTGGCCATTTTCTTTGACCCAGCACCTAAGAGGTCATATGGCTGCAATGGTCCTGTTATTCTAAGGCCAGTCAACATATAAACATCGGCCAAGGTAATAGTTATTGGGTCATGACCAAAGACAAAAGCATTCAAGGTCTTGGACCAGAAGTAAGAAGCGGCAATTAGGAGTGAATCGTTTCTCTCCATTCCAGACAATGAAAGAGTCAGGCATTGGTTTAAATCGTAAACTTTCCAATCTCCGCCCTTTTTGTCCAATACTCTACGGAACCAGTCTCTCCATCCCTTAGGCATTTTGGGCCAATTCCTAAAGGGATTTTTGGTATTTCAAGAAGATAGATCTACCAAAGATTGCTAAAAGGAATTTGATTAGTTTCTTGTTTGATAAAATCCGAAGGATCAGCATCTCCCATGGGTCCAAGGTAATAAGCGTTTGGAATAATAGACGAAGGGATCAGAATTTCATTTTCCATCCCCTAGAAAGTAGATGAGATAAACTAAAGGAAGAGAAAAAATACAGAGCAGCGACTGATAGTTGAAGGGCAGAGATTTGGAGACGTACCTCAGGGATATAGTCACTGGTCGCCATTTTAGTTAGAATAGATCTGAATCCAGAAAAGGTTGTAGAGGAATGACTTGACGAGCAGCTCGAGCAGAGGAAAATTGCTAGGGTTGGAGCTCTAGTAGCGACGACTTTGGTTCTTGAGGCTTGCTCAAAGAAGGGAAAAGTAAATGGGCGGAATGAATCGGAAATGATACTGTTGGGGTATTATATAAAATTTGGACCGAGAATATCAAGAGTCACACGTATATCTCAGAATAAATGGTTGCGATGTGGTGAACAGGTAAATAAAAATTTTGAAATAAAATCATTTTTATCCCAAAATTGGGGGGCATGTGTTTACACTAAAATTTGGGAAGAAGAACGTGGGAACTCGAAGCTTACAAGATTGTGCCATCAAGGAATCGATTGCATAAGGATCGATATTAGCTGGTTCAGATGCGGTACTGGGATCGGCTCTCTTCGGATGACATCAGCAGATAACGTCAACAAGCTATGGTTGGCGTCAGGAGAAACATGTCGGACTCTACAAAAAGGAAAAGATTAGGGTCCAAGTTATCTTAAGTTATGAATGTTTTCTCTTATACTAAAAATTATAATGAGTCGTATTCAAGTAGGATTCATGCTTAGGTTCTAAGTATTAATATTGGACCCCAGCTATTGTAAAAGGGAATCCAATCAATCAATACCAATTACTTTTTCGGCTTCACGCCAATCCTTAGGAGTAGGAGTAGTGTAGATCTCGGCAAGTTCTTCAACAAGCAGGGTTGCATCGGTCCGGCCGACGTCCGGCTTGTTTGTAAGTACCATCATGGCTTATACTTCTGTTTGTAAGGCTGCATCGGTCCGGCCGACCTCAGGCTTGTTTGTAAGTACCATCATGGCTTATACTTCTGTTTATAAGGCTGCATCAGTCCGGCCGACCTCTTACAAGCTCTAGTATAAGCTAGTTATCGATCCTTATCTAGTTCAAGTACGGCTGCATCGGTTAAGTTCGACCTCCACTGCTCGAAATAGACTAAGGTCAAGTTATCGGCTTTACTCAAGGGTGGCATCTTTCGGATAGATCCATTAAGTTACTGATCTTGCTGATGTTCTTATCGTCATCAGTTTTAGCAATATCAACCTTCCCGATCGAGATCGATCTAGATTGGCCCCACACCCTTTTAGTCCATTGTTTATTCTGTCACATTGCGGTGATTCTTACTTTAAACGATGGATTATGTTTTATTGGCTATTCTACTTCGATCTTGATCATGCGTAGTATGCGGTTAAGGTATGCCTGATTTTGAGAAGGTTAACCGGCTAGTTGAATCTGGTCTATAGCTCGCTATTATAGATGTAACGATTCGGTCGATCCCCACTATTAGTACTTTAGATCAGAGTATGCTGGTTGGTAGATTTGCTTTCGACCAGGCATGACCATGGCTGTTTGCTATGCCTGCATCGGCTAAATAGCTGATCGCCTGTACTTCAACGCTCATAGTGTGTCTTCATGATTCTGTTAAATGTGAATATATATGTTTGCTTTAAAAGGTTTAATCTATTATCTTTATTATGGCTGCCATCGATCCTGTCGAACCCCACTGTTAAAGATAATAGATTAGATTCGATGAGTTTATAAATTTGTTCGTATTAAATAGTCGATTATTCTCATATTATGATCATTTTTCTACCTGAATCGGCTATTTCAGCCGATTCGCCTGTGCTTTCACACATATAGCATGTCTTTCAGAAAACCTGCCAACATATAGATGGTTTTATAGATTGTTTGGCTTTAGTTTGTTGTTATCATCATAACTGCATCGATCCGATCGAACCACACTGTTAATGGTAGCAGATTAGATTCAGAGCATTTGTAGATCCATTTGTACTAGACAGACGATTTTGTTCGCATGTTATATCCTTTCTCGTTAAACTTATCGGCTCAATGCTTTACACCAGTTATATTTATCTAGCTGATGGTGTTACTTATATCTGGGCACGTTGCATTCGTTACTATAAAAATCAATTATGACCCGCGCGTGCTACAGTCCTTAACAGTCGATTTCTTCTCGTATCCGCTATTCAGTCGATTTTCCCGTCTGGCTGCTCTCAAAGTGGCACACTTAGAACTGTCTGGGCAAAACTGACATGTTCCACCTTAAATTACTGATAAACTTTCTCTCCTTGTCAATTGCAGGTCAAATTGACTGGCACGCCCTCGGAAAATTCACAGGGTCGACTGGTCCTACGTTGAAGCCAAGCAAATCTCCAGCCTTGCTCCATCAAGCAGATCCTTTTGGCTTGCTGCGTGTTGACATTTTTCTGCTGACACTTGCGCAACTAATTTGGCTTGAGTATCCTTGTTAGTTGCATTGCTTAGTTTATGTAGCTAAGTAATTTTACGCTCTCTAATTTGGCTTGTGTGACCTTGTTATTGAGCATTGCTAGTGAGCTTAGGAGCTTTGTGGTTTCGCTTCACTAGTTTGTGTAGGAGCTCACCCGGTTGCCAAAATACTAGTTGCATAGGTTTGTATGACCTTACTACTAGAATTGATTAGGTGAGCTCTAGCTAGCCCAGTACCTTTGTTGCCTATTTAGGATCTCTGTAAGGTGCTTGTGAACTTAGATAGAGGGATATAGTCTTGGCTAGACCAGTAGTTTTAATTCCGTATTTGTTTCGGTTAGCCAATGCAATTAAATTTAGAAAGGGCTATTCACCCCCCTCTAGTCCGCTATCTCAACCCTATACGTGGTATCAGAGCGAGGTCTCTCATTTGTGGTCTTCACCAACCTGAGAGGATGGTGGCTTATGGGCTAGATGTTGAGTGTCCATACACTTTTGATGGCACACGCTTTACACAGTGGAAAAAATGGATGGCATGCAATTTTAAGTTTATTTCCCCTCAAATGTGGTGGATCATAGATGTGGGCTTTTCTCATGTGTTGAATGAAAAGAATGCAACTCAAGCGCAAAAGAAATGCCTACGTCTTGATTGTCAAGCTACTAACATATTTTATCAATCTTTGAGTGATAAGATATTTGGGGAGATTATGTACATGAAGACCGCCCATGATATTTGGTTGTACTTCAATTTGATATATGGGAGGGTCTCCGATGATGATGATGATGAGCCCAAGGAGGAGGCACATGAGTGTGTCAAGCATGACCATAATTTGGTGATTGTGGAAGATTGCTCCACCTCATGGTCAAGTGATGATGATGATGATGATCGATCTACCACAAGTTCACTTGACAAGATGGATGGTGATGCCCCAAGTGATGCAAATGATGATTCTACCTCAAGCACACTTGGTGATGATGGTTCATGCTCGGGCCATGATTGTGATGCTACTACAAGCCTATCCACTACACCACATTGCTTCATGTCACAAGGTGACACCAAGGTATCTAATGCTAATGTGGTTGATCATGTTGATTCATGTGATGAGCTTGTTAGTAGACTTGCTAGCATGGCCATGTCTTTAGAAAATAAGAAAGCTAAAACAATGAAATTAGAAAATGAAAACTCATTTCTGAATAATTCATGTGAAGAACATAAGCACTTACTTGATGCTCTTAAATTTTCATATAATGAGCTAAAATTGACTCATGAGAAGCTTCTTGTGTCTCATGAAGAATTATTAGAACAACATGCTTCTCTCATTAAAGTGCTTTCCAAGAAAATTAAAAATAATGAGAGCTCATCACATGAGTCAAGTGATCAAACGCAACATGTGACTAACTCTTATGATGTAGGAAAGAAGCATGTATCTTGTGATGATTTATTAGATATGCCATGTTCTTCACATATAGATGCTTGTTGTACATCTATGTCTTGACCTTTAGAAGGAGAACAATGAGCTCAAAAAAGAAGTGAAGAAATTGAGCAACAAGTTAGAAGAGGTGTTATAATTCAAAAGTCATCTTTGAGCACATATTGAAGACTCAAAGAAACTATGGTGATAAGTATGGCCTTGGATTCAACAAGAAGATGACAAAGGGCGAAAGAAAAAGAGAAAAGAAGATGAAGAAGGAAGCACAAGAGAAGCTCTCTCATTTTATGTGCTACCGATGCCATGAGGTGGGTCATCTTCATGATCAATGCCCAAACATAGAGAAGCTCAAGTTGAAGAAAGAAGAAGAGAGGCTCAAGCATGTCATGTGCTTCAAGTGCCACACATGGGGTCACCTCACCTCTATGTGCCCAACCAAGCAAGTGATAGAGCAACAAGAAGAGCCTCAATCAAAGCCACAAGTTGAGCAAGAAGAGAAGCCCCAAGTTCAAATCAAGATTAACCATGAAGATGGTGGTGATTTGATGATAAAGAGGAAGAAAACAAGAAGGGGTGGAAAAGCAAGAGAAAGAGCAATGCGTCCAAAGATGAATCAAGACGTAAAGAAAGTGAGCAAGAACAAAGAAGAAAAGATGAAGATGATTGCTCACATCAAGTGCCATAGTTGTGACATATTGGGCCACCTAGGTTCAGGTTGTCCAAACAAGCTTGAGAAGAAGGCTCAAGCAAACAAGAAGAAGCAAGGCAATAAGAAGCACCACATGAGCAAGGAAGAGAAGGCTCAATTAAAGAGAAAGTGCTACTCTTGCCGGGAAAGGGGACACATGGCACATTCATGTCCCCTAGATAAATCTCATAAGCCTATTTCAATTGATGATGATTCTATGCTTAGGAAGGATGGCAATGATACCTCATTGGTTGCAATTACAAAATACCCCGCTATTCATACTAAGGCTATGCCTAAGTATGTTGCACCTAACTTGAGAGGACCCAAACAAATTCGGGTACCATCAAAAAGTGGGTGATTGTTTGTAGGTACCATGGCATTGGAGGCTTGATTCAATGGGTTTCTCATTGTTCATCATGTGTTGAATCAAGTTATGAAGCTTAATGCACATCCAAACCCGATGCCAAGTGAAAATTGAGTGAAGTCCAAGTGCTACAACATACAAGTGCTATAATTCAAGGAGTGGTGATTTATTGGATATATTCGGTGGCTTGCATATATATGAGTTGAAGCTTACTAATTGGATGATCATGAGCTAACCAAGGTATACCTCTAGTTGATCTCATTTTTTTTGGGTGCATATGAGTTGATTGAATTGGATACATATGCATTTATGGCTTGCTATGAGATGATTGAATGGATTAATTGATTAGTAATCAAGTTTGGATTGATTTGAGTTGGATAAGTTCATAAATATGATTTCTAGTAAGTAGATTGAATGGATATATATCTTGTGAAATTATTCAAACAAGCTGATTTCAAGTTTGATTCACATTTGATGAAGGATAGCTCAATGTGTTGAAATCTGTCATTTATTGAAAATCTAAGCTAGCTAAGATCAAGTCTGAGTTTAAGTGAACAAATCTAGTTGGAATGGCTTGAAATTTGGTATGCATGCTCTAAACTTATGGTATTAATTTCTATATGAATTTCATGAGAATTGGATAAGAATTACTTTAGTTTTGGAGTGAATCTTGTCAGTTATAGTACAACAGTTTTTAGCATATAGCAGTGTTGGAAGATGTGAAATATGGTAGCAATCTAGAAGTAAAATGAAGCTCAAATTTTTACACCTACTAGATGACTTAGTGAAGCACAACTCCACCAAATTTTGTGGTAATTGGATCTGTATATTGGGAGATATGGATTATTCAATGAAGGGTACAGAATCTGCCAGAAAAATGATAATTATCAAATAAATCAAGAGTCACTTTGATTAAAAGGTTCTCAAGTTGAAAACATGTTTATAAGTGTTTGAGGTACCTAAATTTGTTTTAGATTAATCTTAAAGCATGACAAGTTGATAAGTACAAGGCCATTTGATTGTGGAGTGTTTTTGGCACACATTTGGTGCTCAAATTGGAAGATCAAGATAAAGCTCAAGATGAAGATGAGGTTTAAGTTTTAGTGACAATTAGAAATCATTTGGTAGAAAGAAAAGGACTTAAACAAGTGAAAGAGAAGGACTTAAAGAAGGATTCAAAGTTACACATTAAGTTAAGTCCATCACTTTGATCAATCAATCAAGTTATTTCAAGTGAGTATTAAGAATGTTTCTTTGGAGAGAGATCACTTCTCCCTATGTGTAGGGGCTTACCGCCTTTTATAGGTAAACCAAGTGTGGTACTTGGTAGGCTAACATGGAAGTGATAATCTAAGGGACATTCGAGATGCCTAGTTGAAGAAATCCAAATGATTGATCTAGCAAGCAAGTAACACCCAAAAGAGAGCAAGACATTGGAATTCAAGTGGTATTCTCACATTTGGTGCTCTCATGCAAGCATTGATCAAAAGATGAAGCAAGCCAGCCACAACAAGATAGTGCACTTGATCATTAGTGGTTCTCATCTCATATGGGTGAAGAATGAATTTCTCTATTGATAATTTGTCTTTACCAAGCTATAAATTGGACTTCATATTGCTATTTCGGAGCGAAATTAGAAACTAATGACTATCCTCTACTCCAAAGTAGCAAAGGTATCATTATAATGTGCATGATCATTTCATCCCTTACTAGTATGCAGTTAGTGCATATAGTACATGCCTATTAGGATCATGCATAACAAATGAAATTTTAAAATTCATAGCCTACCACTATTGCTTGAATGATTAGTTGGATCTAGTGGTAGTGTATGAGTTTGTTCATGAGCCAGTGAACCCAAGTACTTGATCTATATTGGATTTCCAACAAGTGACAAGTACAACCTTGATAATATAACCGCTAAATGCGTGTGAAGAAGCTTAGAAAGGGTTCAAACCGGACTTTGAAGCTTAGGAAAATCAATCTAGTTCAAGTCAAACCTAGAAGCTCATGAAGATGACAAGTGTTCAAGAAATGGATATAATTGATAAATCCTACAAGTGGTTCCATTATTATTCTTACATGTGGTATATCTAGATTATCACCTTATTACAAGTAGCATTCATACAAGTGGTATCTAGCATATCAAATGGTAGTTCCACAAGTGATCCTCAACTTTAAGTGATCATCAAGTGAAGAAAGTTCTCTCACCAACAAGAGCTCAAGTTTATCAAGTGGATGACTCATGCTATGACATAGAGAGAGGTGCCTCACCGATTGGTATCAGGGTCAAAGATCCTATATGTGGTATCTCAAGAGCTATACAAGTGGTGTCATTCCATCATATATGGTGGTGTCCATAAAAAATGCAAAATTCAAGCCTCAACCATCTACCTCAATGCAATCCTTTGTATCAATAAGATGCACACCTTTTATAGAAATTGATGACAAAGGGGGAGAAGTTGGAACAAAGATATAAAATACATCATGGGGGAGAAGTAGAAGTTGGACATGGACAAAGAGGGAGCAACATTGAAGAATGGAGAAGGATCAAAATTCTTGGATAAGAGAAGCACACAAGTAGGGGGAGCAAGCTCATGAACTTGATTCTTGGACAAGAGAAGCACACAAGTAGGGGGAGCAAGCTCATGAACTTGATCGGTTGCATTTGACATGTGCATATTCATGTTCTTGCTTGCATTTGCATAAGTTTTAAATTTGATATGCATACTTGTGTGGTGTATGCTAGTGATAGAATCTGATTGATGAAATAAAAACTAGCATGCATAGGATGATAGCTAGACACTTGGTATGTTTTTCAAGTAACACAAGTAACTTGCTTATAATGTTGATATCATGGGTTTTTAATGTTTTTGTTGTCTAGCTATTCATGATGCTAAGGATGGTGTTAAAAGTGCAACTCCGATTGATATCCTGCTTCAAAGGTTATTCTATACACCTAAGCATCACTTAGTAGTGGTAACGCTCCCACAAATTTCATATTTATGCATGTGTGCAAACTTGAAGCCAAACCATTTGAGCACACATGTAGGGAGAGTTATCACTACCAAGTCAGGTTTTATGGTGCTTATCCAAATCTTGACATAGAGCTTAAATATTGGATAAGTAGCATAAAATCCAAATCAAGATAGCAATTTACACTTGTGTGAAGTGCTAGCTTAAAATGAGCTTAATTTCCATATCTTTATAGAGTTGTCATCAATTATAAAAAAGGGGAGATTGAAAGGTCCTTGTTTGGTTTTGGTAATTGAGTGACAACCTTAGGTGGACTAATATATGTTTGAGTGAGATACACAGGTGATTAGTCCACAAGTACATCATATGTGAGCAACCTATGCTATGGAGGTGAAATGGCTTGGATATGTTGCAAGGCTCACACATGCGATGAAGGAGCTCATTATTGCATATGAGACATGACATGGAGTCATGTGACTAAGGTGGAGAAGATCAAGACAAGACTTGGCTTGATAGACCAGTTGCAAGCGTGAAAGGCAAGTTGAAGGCTTTGGAGCGATGGACCATGTGGCGCTGATGGATGAAGGCAATGGTGAAAAGCAAGTGAGGTCAAGATCGATGAACTAACAAGGTCACGTGATGATATGAAGTGGATCATATCATTTGTTGATTAAGGTTGGTGCATGTGTTGCATTAACATCGGAGGAGATGGAATGGAATGCGCAAGGTAAAGATATAACCTATAGGGTACTTTATTTCACCGGTCATAGGTGAGTAGAGAAGTTTATGACCAGGCTTAGGGTAGATGGCCGTACTATCAAGAGGGCAAACTTGTTTGCATATCGGTCATCTAGTGCCACTCGAGTGATCTAACTCTGTATCATTGCTAGGATCGAGTGGCGTGGTGATTTGAGTGACTAATCCTTTAGAAAATAATGGTGAAAATGCTAACACACTTGCACATGATGTTGTTCACTTTGTGGTGCTGGCACATTTGTAAAGGAGAAGTTGTAGGAGTTGATTTGGATCAACTTGGTGAAGTTGGAGAAGAAAAGAGGAAGTTTGGGTTGTCCGAGGGTCGGAAAACGCAACCAACCTTGTACCCAATGCGCAGCCCATCCTGGGGGTGGCACCGCCCTTTCCTATGTGCACTAGACACCCTAGGGCGGTGCACCGCCACCCCTTGCACGGTGCACCGCCACCCCCTGCAATGTGACCATTTCAGCAGCACCACCCTTTCATATTTTGGGCATAACTCTTAGCTTCGAACTCTGATTTCGATGATCTAGGACTTTTTGGAAAGCTAATTAAATACTCTATAGGATTAAGGTGGTGGAAATTAATTTGGAGCAAGTTTTGGTCACCATACTGTTCGGTGACCATGGCGGTGTGGCACCACCCCTTTTTTCCAGAGAGGAGGGAAACTCGTCGGGGGCACGCCACCCCTAGGGCGGTGCACCGCCCCCTATGTCTGGTGTCAGGGTCCCAATGGCTAGTTTGAAATAGCCATTGTAATTTGTCCATTGGGCACCGCAACCCTATGTCCAGTGCCCGTACGTTGCTATCTAGTGACCGCGCAGAAATGTGTTCCAAGGCTCCAACAGCTCTATTTGGCTTGGGGGCTATTAATAGAGGTGGAGCTCAGGCTTGGGTGAGGTTGAGCACCTTGGGGGTGTGTTGCCCTTGTGTGTGCTTGGTTTGAGAAGCCTCTAACTCACTTGTGCTTGCAAGAAGTGTGTATCCATTGCGAGTGAGTGATTCTAGTGCGTTGCATTGTGAGATTGCAACGAGTGGCACTAGGTGATCGAGTTGCAAATCGATAGTGCTTGTTACCCTTGGAGGTTTCCACCTCCTAGATGGCTTTGGTGGTGGTCTTTGTAGAATCATGCAAAGAAGATTGTGTGGTGCTCTGGAGAAGTGATTGTGAGGGGTGTTGTGCTCGTCTCGCGGGAGCCGTGAAGAGCAACTCTAGTTGAGCGTGTCATTGAACTACCCTCACTTGGTTCGTGGGGTTCTTGCGGCGCCCAACATGTGGGCTTGGTGTAGTGCCAATTAGCCGCTAAACCACCAAATGAACGGTCGACACAACGGGGACTAGCGTGTTGGCAAGCACGTGAACCTCGATATAAAAATTACCGTGTCATCCTTGTCTTCCCGTTGGTTTGCATCCTCATTACACAAGCTTGTATTTAGTTTCATATATATTGTGCTTGTGTAGTTGCTCTTGTAATTAGTTAGCTTGTGTAGCTTGCTAGTTACCTTCTTGCTTGTGTAGCATAGAAGTAGCTCCCTTACGCAACTAATTTGGCTTGAGTAGCCTTGTTAGTTGCATGCTTAGTTTGTGTAGCTAAGTAATTTTGCGCTCTCTAATTTGGCTTGTGTAGCCTTGTTATTGAGCATTGCTAGTGAGCTTAGGAGCTCTGTGCTTTTGCTTCACTATTTTGTGTAGGAGCTCTCCCGGTTGCCAAAGTACTAGTTGCATAGGTTTGTGTGACCTTGCTACTAGAATTGATTAGGTGAGCTCTAGCTAGCCCGACACCTTTGTTGCCTATTTAGGATCTCTATAAGGTGCTTGTGAACTTAGATAGAGGGATGTAGTCTTGGCTAGACCAATAGTTTTAATTCCACATTTGTTTCGGTTAGCCGGTGCGATTAAATTTAGAAAGAACTATTCACCCCCCTCTAGTCTGCCATCTCGACCCTACAGTGGAGGTGAGTGGCCCAAAGAGGCCACATTCTAGGGTGGAGGAGGAAACGGATGTGAGAGTGTTGCTTGTTGTTGATATTTCTTATGTCTATTGGATATTTCTGCACGCACACAAAAAAATTCGAAGTAAAACTTCGCTTGGGAGTATTTCAAGTGTGGTATTTATAATTTCCTAAAGAAAAGCGTATGGCTAAGATGATTGATAAATATTATTCCTTATGATAAAGTTCTCAAGCAGTTGCATAACCTTAGTCAGGGGTACATGACTGGCATGCATTGCTTTAAGGAATTAACGATAAGGTGAAGGTAAATGATCACTATCGTGGTGGAATAATGCAGAGGATGGATATGGCTATCACCACCTACCACTAATTATCTAGAGGCCTAGCTATATCCATAGGCAAGTTATAGCCTAAGCACCATGCTTAATCTATGAACTCATTACTTCGATCTAGCTCCGATGAAATGAGATCAAAGCACCCTAACCAAACAGTGGAACCCATGCAAGGTAAAAACCACTCTAAACAAGGTAGTTAACTAATCTACCAAGCTTAGAGCAAAGCTCCAAAGCACACTTAACTAAGTAAGTAATCTTGAATAAAGTATTTGAGTAAAGTAAAAGTTATATTCCAAATAGAGCAAGTGTACAAAAGAGGAAAGGTACAAAAGAGCTACACGAGACTTAAAAGACTTCTTTCATACTCCGAGGAGAGCTCTTGCTCTAACTTTATCTCCCACTACTAGCCTAGCCACTATGGAGTGGACAACACTAACTATAGCTTTCTCTCTTGAGCGGTACCGGAGGCCAAAAAACCAACTCCAGTAGACACCCAGATTTATTGGCCTCCTATTTTTCCCTCCCACTACCCATTCCTGTTGCCCCCTACTCTTCGCTACCCAAATTTTTTCCTTCAACCGTGACTCCTCTCGACGTCTTCCTCTGCCCGCCACCTTCTCTTCCCCTAGTAAGGGCTACCCCGGTGCGGCGACCGTAACTTCCCTAACGTGGACTTTCTTGGCGTAACTTCCCCTCCGTCTGCCTCTCCTCCTCTGGTGACTTCCCTAGGCAGCGCGAGCACCTCCATACGGGTGGCACGCAACAGCAGTGACCTCCACGCTAGCCAAATCTGCAGCGTCCCGCTCTCAGGTGACTCCCCTCCCCGCGAAACCTCCTCCAGCCACACCCCGGCGTGACGGCCCTTGCTAACGCTGATCTGTGGCGGAGAGAAGACAGAGGATGATGTATGGGCCCACATGTCATTCTCTCCTAGAATGAATTTGGGTAGTCTGATTTGGGTAGCATTGCTAGAACAAATAACAAAAAATGGATAGTATTAAAATAGGTGACTACACAAATCAAGAAGTAAGGGGTCTGATTTGTATAACACTGTTGGAGATGCTCTTACTGCTTTACTCGTCATCTATCATTCTAGCCTCCATCGATAACTATATCATGAAAACCTCCTTCTGTAGGGAACTTAGGGCCATGCTAGCACCCGGATGTCCGGACGCACGCGCGCGTCCAGACGCTGCGCACCCGCGTGCTTTGCGCCCCACGTTTGCTGCTGCTTGGTTCATGTGTGCTGCTGCTGTGCCTGCTGGCTTGCCGCACCCCGAGCGTGATGCTACTCTCAAGCCCGAGGCGTGCTTGGCGTGCCCGCGCTTCTGCTTCTTCTTTGGTCCGCGTGTGCTTCTTTGCTGCTTTGCACGCAGAGAGAGCATTTGCGTGGGGCCTATCTAGCTACATGCAAGAGAGAGGGTGGGAGCACAGCACGCATACCTATGTTGACCCCGACTACATGCTCCATCGTAGGAGACCAAGCCTGGTGGTGCAGGGGGTGCCTAGTTCTGTGTCAGTTCGGTGCTGACCCGCTCTGGCGCTCTGCATACACACATGCACTTTTGAATATGGAGTGCTCGTCCATTTGGGCACTGACCGTCCGTTGCGTGCACGTCCGACTATTGGAGTTGGCCCACATGACATAGATAGGCAGCGCTGGATGGGTGCATGCAGCGCATGCGTGCTCGTGAGTCAGAGCGCGTGGGGAGCAGCACCTACTGCAACATACTAAAACCAGGTGAAATAATTGAAACAAACGTTTGCAACATATGTGTATAACCACTGCAACATATAACATCCATATTAAGCACTTGCAACATACGTCTAAAATAGGTGAAACATTTGGAACATACACTTGCAACATACGTGTATAGCCACTACAACATATGCAACATCCAGATGAAAATATGCAACATCCAGATGAAACAGGTGAACCATTTAAAAAAAACACATGCAACATACGTGTATAGCCACTGCAACATATGCAACATCCAGATAAAATAGTTGCAACATACGTTTGAAACAGCTGAAACATTTGAAACATACACTTGCAACACACGTGTATAGCCATTGCAACATATGCAACACTAGATCTACTTTGCAACATCCAGATGAAACATATGCAACATACATTTGAAACATATGAAACATATGGTTGCAACATGTGCTCACCTACTTGGTGTCGCCCAATGAAGGCTGACGCTGGCGCGGGGGAGGGCGGCGCGAGGTGAGGGCGGCGCACGGCGCGAGGCACGAGGCACGGGCGGGGTGCACGGCACGAGGCGGGTTCGGCGTGAGGCTTGAGGCGCAGGGGCACGCGGTTCAAAGCGGGTCCGCCGTGAGGCGCGAGGCGCAGGGGCGGGCGGCACGAGGCGGTTACGTCCTGGTCGAAGCGTTCAGATTTTTTTTAATATAATGGGCCGGTCAGACCTGGTCCGTAAGCCCAACAAAGGTGCGCGTCCGGTCAGACCAACGATAGAGAGCATTACCGGGGAAGTTGGTTGCTCTAGAACCTAAAAGCTAAAACTCTAACATGCTCACAAGATCGAGTGAACTTTGAACGTAAGGCCTTGTTTAGATTGCAAAATTTTGCAATCTGGACACTGTAGCACGTTTCGTTTGTATTTGACAAACTTTGTCTGATCATGGACTAACTAGGCTCAAAAGATTCCTCTCGTGATTTACAACCAAACCGTGCAATTAGTTACTTTTTTTACCTATATTTAATACTCCATGCATACGTCCAAAAATTGATGTGATGGAGAGAGAGTGAAAAAACTTGGAACTTTGAGGCAATCTAAGCCTAACTGAGATTTCAGTCTTCTGACGCGTGGAAATGGGAAGGGAGGATTTTTTTTTTATACGGTTACTGTACCAATCTAAGCCTAATTGAGATTTCAGTCTTCTGACGCGTGGAAATGGGAAGGGAGGATTTTTTTTGATACGGTTACTGTACCATTAGATTGCAAACCTACGGACCTGATCACATCTGGAATCAACCCTGTGTTTATACCACCCGTAAAGCCCCTCTTCCCCGCTCTCTTTCTCTCTCTATCCTCCCTAGTCCCCTCTCTCCTCTTCGTATCCGGTGGAGCTCGTCCACCTCCGGCCAAGATCTGGAAGCAGCGAGGGTGCCCGGCGGTTCTCGTCCCGGCCCCCGACTCTTCCTCGTCCCTGCCACCCCTGGCTCCTCCATCTAGCCCGGCAGGATCTGGAAGCTGTCGAAATTGAGTCACCGGCGCTCGTCGGGGGAGAAGTAGGCGGCACATCCAGTGCGCTCAAGCTCGCTCATCCGACCTCACCGCTGAGCTTACGCAGGGATCTTCACATCTCCATCCCATCGACAACGTGAAAGAGAACAGGTGACGGGGTTGCCAAGCTACATACCCACCTCCGACACCGGTTGCCGAGACACCGCGCACGCTCCTGCAGGCATGTACTCCTCTGCTCTTCCTCCTCGCCTCTCTCTGGTTTCTACGCCCGCCGTAGAAGAAGAGACACACAGAGTGCTACATGGAGGTAGGACAGGAAGGAATTTGGTGGGTATTTTCGCAATCGCCAGAAAAATTCGCGTTTCTGCAAGAAAATGATTTGGATTAAGTTCTTTGAGGGGAATTTTCTAGTGGTGATAGACTGGTCCCTAGTTCTTAAGCGATCTGTGATGAGTGAATGTTTACTAAATTCGAGTTAATTTTGTGCAGAGAAAGATGATCGATGTGGTTTTTGTACCACTTTGCTGTCTGTGAAAGCCCGCCGTGTAGGTGGTGACATCAACATATGATGGTGCGCAAGAGATTGGTTTATAGATCCCGTGGCCGTCGAATTCCAACTATGCCACGTGTTCCAAACTCAGCTCGGGTACATGTTCTTTGATTAGGTGTTTTTCTTAAACCACAATTTGCCCATTGAATCCATATTAACAATCAATTGTAATGCAGGGAAAACGCTCTACCAGAAGAAAGAAAGATGAGAATGATATGTGTGCATTTGATTTGCTCGCAACTGTGGCAGGAAACTTATTAGCAGATCAGGACAATTCATCTAATGTTCCTAATACCAATGCAGCAAAAGCTAAAAAAAGGAAATCAGTTAAGGAAGAACACTCCGATGAAATTCTGCCTCTAAAAGATGTGGCTATGGAGAAAGATGTGGGTTCTGGGAGTGTCAGTGCCTTTCCTAGGCAAGCTAACAACTGCTTGGCAGAAAACTCGTCGACAAGAAATGAAGCTGAATCAATATTAGAGTCACTAACAATGAAATCAAATATGTTAGCAAAAATTCCTGAGTGTGGATCTCATGGAATACACCATCCAGGACCCTCAAGTTCAGTAGAGCCTGAACAAGCGCAGCAAGCTGAACCTAAAGTGATCAGAAGACAAGCAGATGGGCATGCTGTGGCTTACGGTATATTTGACTCCGTGGATGTGGATGGCAAACCTCCGGCTTTGGTTAGTTCTGACAGTAGCTCATGTGTTCCTCTGAGCAGCCATGACAAGGAACATCAAACCTCTTCCTTGTATCGGGGTGAAGTGCAGTATACTGCAGATAGAGATGATGATGAAAATTCTTCTGGGTGCCCGCATCCAAGCACCATAGAAAATAAGGGTTGCAAACCACAATATCTAGGTAACCATAGGATAAGGAAATTGCTTGCCTCGAAGGTAAGGAAGGCAGCACGTAATAAGATTTGTGGAGGGATTCCGTCAAAAAAGATCTGTGGAGGGTTGTCAAACAAAGGTATGCCAATCCCACAGTGTTAATGTTTGCTTTTTCTACACTACTAAATGATCCATAGCTGCCATAAAGACAACCATGTTTCCATTTGATTCTCTCTACTTTCATGTTTCATGGTTACTAGCCAATCCAGGAATTGGACTAATCAAGGGCTACCGATTATCTTAATCAACTAGGTAGCAAGCTAAACTTATGTGGGAAAAAGATATCCACCACACGTCAAAAGGTGCAAAGGACGATTTTCAAGAAGAAAAAGCTAGCACGTCATACAACATCTTTTGCTAAAGAGATGCTAACTGAAGGTATTTTGTACTGTCAAATCACATTACCTGGTTATTTGAAGTCCTTAGTTTTTTAGGATTATGCAGACACAAAGTTCTTATATCGCACTGAGTCAGTCAAACCCAATCTTCCACATGGCATTGATGGCCTTAGTCCTTGTTTTAATTCTCTTACTAAAAGAAATGTCGCTTGCCGTTTCAGCTAGCGGGACATCGTTTGCTACTGGAGGTCAAAATAAATCGTGTGAATCTGAGAACTACCATGGTATTCTTGGATACTGTAGTGTTATGTTCGTTGCTGTTGAATCCATTGCTTATCATTTTTGTTTTCCTCTTTTCAGTTAAGCTAAGAATCAAGTCATTCAACATCCCAGAATTGTTCATTAAGGTCCCAGAAAATGCAACCATTGGATCACTGAAGGTAAACACTACATGGGCATACACAAGTTATTGATAAGCAATCATGCATTCATTTGGCATCCCAATCTTTTTGGTGTTGCTGCTGTTTATTTACTATACAGTATCATTGATGAAATCTGCAAGGCTGCAAGAGCGCACTTAACTTGATGGTTTTATCTTTTCATTCTTGAGAGAAGGTATGCAGCGTAAGATTATAGATTGATTTGGGGTTACATGATACATGTGCATATATAGGTAGAGATAGGGGTGGCTTATGGAAACAGAACCGACCTCGGTATCTCTACCATATACATCTCAATCTACACCCTTGTTGGACAAGAAATCCAACGCAGGGCAGCTACAAGGGCTGGCCACAAGGCCCAAGCCAAGACCAGTCATATACAGATACGGCTGTCTAACACGCCCCCGCATTCGAAACACCGGTGCTGCGGACGTTGAGTCTGGATCTGAATTCCTGAAAAAGAAGGCAAGCCTTTGGTGAATATATCAGCGTACTGCGAGGATGTTGGCAGATGCTGAACTCGAACATCACCAACAGCAACACGATCACGGACGAAGTGGAGATCAATCTCAATGTGCTTGATGCGCTGATGTTGGACTGGATTGCTGGACATATAAACTGCGCTAATGTTATCACAGTAGACCAAAGTGGCACGATGCAAAGGATTGTGAAGCTCCTGAAGGAGTTGGTGCAGCCAGGTGGCTTCGGCAACAGCATTTGCCACGGCGTGGTACTCAGCTTCCGCACTGGATCGAGATACAGTGGTCTGGCGCTTGGATGACCAGGAGATTAGGTTGCCGCCAAGGAAGACCGCATAGCCGGAGGTAGACTTGCGAGTATCCGGACAACCGGCCCAATCAGCATCTGAGTAAGCCACAAGATCCGTCTGGGATGTCAGGTGAAGAAGAAGACCCAAGTCAAGTGTGCCTTGAAGATAACGCAGGATGCGCTTGAGGGCAGCAAGGTGTGGACTTCGTGGGTCATGCATATGGAGGCAAACCTGCTGAACTGCATAAGAAATATCTGGCCGAGTAAAGGTGAGGTACTGAAGAGCACCAGCAAGACTTCGAAAATCTGTAGCATTTTCAACAGGGGACCCAGCAGCAGCCGAAACCTTAGGATTTGTATCAACGGGTGTACTGCATGGTTTGCAATCTTCCATGCCGGCACGAGCTAGAATCTCCAAGATGTACCGGCGCTGAGAAAGGAAAAGACCATTTGGACACCGCTGAACATGCATGCCAAGGAAGTGGTGAAGTTCGCCCAAATTCTTCATAGAAAACTCCTGCTGCAAAGCCTGAATGGTGCGCCGGAGTAGAACCAAGGAGGAAGCAGTGAGCACAATATCATCCACGTATAGCAGCAGATACACAACATCAGTCCCTCGACGATACACAAACAATGAAGTATCAAACTTGGTCTCCACAAATCCCAATGACAGAAGGAAGGCCGCGAAGCGACTGTACCATGCACGAGGAGCTTGCTTGAGGCCGTCGCCGTATAATGATCTGTTCAGGTGACAAACAAAACTGGGATGCACTGAATCTTCAAACCCAGTAGGCTTCACTGAATAAACAGTCTCAGACAGGTTGCCATGGAGGAAAGTGTTCTTGACACCCAGTTGGAGTATAGGCCAGTTCCGAGACAGAGCTAGGGAGAGGACAGTGCGAACTGTGACTGGCTTCACTACAGGACTGAAAGTTATAAATCAACACCGGGCCGTTGTGTGAAGCCTCGAAGCACCCAGCGTGCCTTGTACCGTTCAAGGGAGCCATCTGCCTTGAATTTATGTTTGAATATCCACTTGCCTGAGACGACATTGGCTTGGGATGGTCGAGGAATAAGATCCCAAATGTTGTTATGCACTAACGCAGAAAATTCCTCTTCCATGGCAGCTCTCCAATTAGGATCAGAAAGGGCAGCGCGGTGCGTCCTGGGTACTGGAGATAATGGTGCTGCATGGTATAGAGCCGGGACCCGGAAACCGTGCTTGGCACCTGTAGTCATAGAGTGCTCATTCTGAACTGGCAAAATAGGAATGGCACCAGCAGGAAGGCGTGCTGCAGGCATAGGAGGTGATGCTGCAGGAATCTGTCCAGGTGGCTGAAAAGGTGATCCCAGAGGTCCAGGAGACAGCTGGAGGTGGCTGGGGTCGGCAACTGTACATCTGAGCAAAGCGGCAGGGAGGCGAGGGCCGCGGGATGGGCGGTGCGGGCGCAGTGCGAGAGAGCACGCGAGAAAGGCAACGCCGGGATCGACGTGGCTGATGCAGCGGAAGTGTGGATCGAAACTAATCTGATACCATGAGAGAAGGTATGCAGCGTAAGATTATAGATTGATTTGGGGTTACATGATACATGTACATATACAGGTAGCGATAGGGGCGGCTTATGGAAACAGAACTGACCTCGGTATCTCTACCATATACAACTCAATCTACACCCTTGTTGGACAAGAAATCCAACGCAGGGCAGCTACAAGGGCTGGCCTCAAGGCCCAGGCCCAGACCAGCCATATACGGCTGTCTAACAGTTCTGCAGTGGGTACAAAATTTAGTAATACAGAACTTGCTCCAATTGCTGGATTGAGTTGACTGTCATGTTCAATGTTTTCAATTCCTCTAGTCGAACCTAGTCGCCATGGGATCGACCAGACGACTAATCGCGATTACTCGTCAACTAGGCCGATTAGTCTAGCAAAGTGGATTGCTTCTCTTTCCTTTGGAACTAGAGAATAGCAGAGGGACAACATTACAGCACAGCAAGCAACCTAGCAGTCTAGCGAGAGAGCCGAGAGGTTGCGAGTGAGGGATGGGGAGGAGGGAAGAAGATGGAGAGGGAAAGGCACATACCGTCGTGGAGCAGCTCATCACGAAGACCATGGCCACTTGACTGGCAGAGGGCGCCGTTGGCTTCACACTCACCGAGAGAGAGAATAGCGCGTGCGGGGAGGGAATAGCACACGAGGGAGGGGAATAACTCACGAGAGAGGGAATCGCGCGTGGGAAGGGGAGGAATCGCGCGCGGGAGGCAGGAAACGCGTGCGTGGAGGCGCGCGGGGAAAAATTGCGGCCGCCCTGCGTTTGCCACCGTGCCTGCGTACCTCCGGTGTTTTGGGGTGCCTATTCTAACCCTAATAGGCCAAATTGGAAGCCCAATAGGCCACATATAGGCCCGGTTGAACAGGCCCAAAAAAACTGAGCAACCACACTGGTCGTCCATGGCCTAGTCTGATTAGTCGTCGACTAATCGGACGACCAGCTTTCTGGTCGAGCTAATCGAGTCGGACCTCCTAATCGAACACCAGGGACCGATTAGGACGAGTAATCGCGATTAATCGGACGACTTGAAAACACATGTTAGATTTCTGCATTTGAATTAGCAAACAGTTTATTGTAATGTGGAATAATGAGTCTTCACAATAGTTTTACTGGTACCCTATACAGAGCATATAAATATTTTCTTCTTGTGAGTGTTTCCCAGTAACAGTTTGTAGTCCGTCTATGTCTATAGAGAACTGTCATGGATGTTGTCAATAGTATAATGGAAGGTGGTCTACGCGTTGGTGTTCTTCTTCAAGGAAAGGATATCCAAGACGACAAGAAGACACTTCGTCAAGCTGGGATATGCCATGATAAAAAACTAAATAACATAGACTTCACGTTGCAATGCGAACGTGAGCAAGAGTCTCCCTCTGGAGTCATTATACCAGAACAGATGGATTTCCTCACTGCAGATATGGTGGAGCCATTAGCTAGGTAGGTGACTTGCAGTACAGTTCTCTTAGGTATAATGATTGGAAGATGTTGACAGGATGCAACTTGAATGTTCCATGATTTCCAGGATGAAGTGTGAAGAACCTTTTCCTGAAGCTGATGTCGGAGATGACAACCAACAGTCTAAAGCCCCTTATCGAAGCCGCTCTCTCTCTGATCTGTACTCTGTTCATGGTCCTGTTGAGATGGCTTCACAAGACACATCAGCAAGCTCCCAAGCCATCATCCCTGTTTCACCCGCACCTTCAGACATAGGTGCTCTAGCCATTGTGCCCCTTTGTAAGTCCAAGCAATCCGAAATTGGGCAAAGGCGCATAAGGAGGCCCTTCACTGTTGGTGAGGTTGAGGCGCTGGTGGGAGCGGTTGAACAGCTTGGGACTGGAAGGTCTGTGTCCAATGAATTTGTTTCAATTGTGTTTATTTCAGATCACATGTTGGCTCACGTGTTCCTCCTGATGTTTTGTTCAGGTGGAGAGCTGTTAAAACGCTTGCCTTTGACAATATAGAGCACAGGACCTATGTCGACCTTAAGGTGACTTTTTCTTAAACATAAGCTCGCATTTTTGCATTATTAATTTTGAGTTGCAATTAAAAGACCTACAAAAGCAGTCGTCAGTAGTGTGATTCTGTTTGATTTTCAATGCTGTGTTGGTATCTGCGGTGTTCGAACATACTTTGAAATACTTGATTGATGAACCAGGACAAGTGGAAGACCCTGGTTCACACTGCAAGTATATCCCCGCAACAGCGAAGAGGTCAGCCAGTTCCACAAGAACTTCTGGACCGTGTCCTCGCAGCGCAGGCCTACTGGTCCCAGCACCTCCAGGACAAGCCCCGGGGCAAGGCTCGTCTTCTTCCTGAGATTTGCTTTCCCTAGAAAGGGTAGCGTGTCCTTGTGTAAATGCTGTGCCTAATAGAAACAAGGTAGAAGGGATGTCCAAAGAAACCAGACTAATTTGTGTGTTATTGCATACTTACAACATTTATTGTTCTTTTCATGCTCTGCTCTCTGGTCTCTGTTGAAGCCAGGGGTTCTCTCATTTGTGGATAATAAAAAGACAAATTCTAGATCATATAGATACTACTATAGATTAATACGAAGAAATAATAAACAAATTAGACACAAATTAGCATAATTAACTAGTAAATTATTAGATATTTTCTATCTAATGGAAGGGGTACTGTGGGGGCACCAGATGTTGGAGGTGCCAGGCCCTCCTCAGCTCCTCCCTCCCTCTGCCACTGCAGCCATCCATGGCGTCTCCCATGAAGCCTCCACCCCGCCCGCCTACCTCTGGCTGCTCCTCGCCGCCGGATCCGCCTCCACCTCCCACCGCCATGCTAATCCCGCTTCGCCGGGGCATCACCATGACTCCTCCGCCCTTGTCCTGCACAACCACCCTGGCGCGGCACATCTTACGGTACAAACGCATATGGCGTGGTAGCATAATTTTGTCGCGCCAAGCATGTTGACATGGCTAAAAGGGTTAAAAATAAAATAAAATTAGATGAGGTTATTTGAAAATAAGATGTAAAAAATATTAATAAAAATAAAAATAAAAACTTAAGGCGCGACGCGAAAGGGCTATGGCGGCATGCCGTGCCATGGGAAAACGCGTCCATGCTATCTTCGCTTCCCTGGAACGCTCCCGCGTTGAGAAAAAATAGAGCCCTAGGCATAGGCAAGGATTATTTATAACTTTTGTCAACCTTGGATCCACGTTGGATGGTACTCCGATATTAATCAGGTTGTCTGGCTTACCTCTTGTCCAGGCTTCCATAACCATAACGCAGTTCAGTGTGTTTGGATGCCTGGGTAGCCCTAAGTCAGGCTCGTGGAAAGCCAAAAAAGGGGGTGGAGGCTGCATTGTTGTAAACACTCGGACCCTGCGTTTTTGTGGAGCTAGGCTTGTACAAGCATGTGGCTCACCTGTCGGTGCTCCTCACACATGCCACTGTGTCTTCATCGCCGCCACAAGAAACTGGAAGGGGAGAGAAGGCGGCGGGCGATGGAGCTTACCTCCTCGCCCCGGCGCAGGTGCTTGTAATCCATCTCCCTCAGCTCCGGCCACCACACTCCGCACGGAGATCTGGCTCCCCCATCGCTAAGATCCGGCTCCTCCGCCACACGCCGGCTAAACCAGGCAACTAAACAAAAGCAATTATAATACTCCTTTCGTACACAAAAGAATGTAATTCACGTTTTTCGAGAAGTCAAGCCATTTGAACTTTGTCTGAACTTATATCATTAGATTAGTTAAAGAATATATTTTTATAATAAATTTATTTAGGAACATAAATATTAATACTATTTACTATAAATTTGATTGTACTAGTTTGACGGACACATTTCATATAATTATATTCTTTTATGGACTAAAGCAGTACATACAGTTAGGTTACATTGCTCAAGCGAGAGGCTCCAGCTGGGCTGGTTTAGACTAGGATGGCCTACCTAACCATACATGCCCTAACCTACGTCTTGACTTGAATTGAAGAAGCTACGGAATCTGCGTCCGTACTCGAAGCCTGGAAGTGCAGCGCCACACCTACCCGCCGCACAGAACCCCATGCAATCACGCCTCTGGCTTTACTGCGTGGCCCCATTCAACATGCAGACGCTTTTCACGTCCTCCTGTTCAAAAAGGCATCCTCCTTCAGGTTCTGGCCTGCCCCTGCCTACGACAAGAAGAACCGGATCGGGCCAGCAACCAGCATGGTTGCGGTTGCGGCAGCCATGCATGGCCGTCGTCTCCTCCTCCTCCCCGCTGCGCTCCTGCACCTGCACCTGCACCTGCTGCTGGTGCCACTGCCACCAGCAGTGCAGGCGCGTGTGACGGCCCTGATCGTGTTCGGCGACTCCACGGTCGACGCCGGCAACAACAACGCCATCCCGACGGCGGTGCGGAGCAACTTCCCGCCGTATGGGCGGGACTTCCCGTTCCCCGAGGGGCGCGCCACGGGGCGGTTCAGCAACGGCCGCGTGGCCACCGACTTCTACTCGGAGGCCCTCGGGCTCGGGCGCGCCTTCGTGCCGGCCTACCTTGATCCGGCCTACGGCATCCGGGACATGGCGATCGGTGTTTGCTTCGCCTCCGCCGGCTCCGGGCTTGATGTTGCCACCTCACGTGTCTTTGTAAGTGCATCTCAAGATCTTCTACAATATCATTCATTTTTGTTCGTTTGCTTCCCATTTCTATTTAAATTTATAAATATTAATGTATGTTTCTACAACCTTAATCAAATATAGAAGAAGTTTGGCTATAGCATAACTATATTTGGAATGGTGAAAATAGTAGCGAAGATGTTCGTTGACTCGTTGTATTAACAACTAACAGAGGTAAATGCCTTGTATGCAATTGCCAATCTTTAGTTTTCCTTCGTCTCATCGTAGGTTTAGCTATAGATTCTTATAAAGGATATAATAGTAGATTGTGGGTTCAGGAAACTAGGAAGTTACATCTCGTGGGTTCTAATACAAGTTATTTCTCATGAATGAACAATAATATTAGAAACTAGCACGTAACCTGCGCTTTGCGCAAAAAAAAGGGCCTTTTAGAGTATCTACGAGAGCTTTTCTAAATTCCACTCTCTAAATCGTCATTAGAGAGCTATTTGTGTAAAAATCTCTATCTATATTTTCACTCTCCAATAATTTTTCTATATCATGTGTGCACTCTAGAAAGTCATTCTCGTTTTCTATCTTTGGCTAGCGAGAAATCTGGAATACGGTTATATTTGGATAATAACCAAATAAAGAAGCCATTGAAGTGTTCTTTTTTTATCAAAATCTTTATTAGAGTCTCTTGGAATTGCTCTTATCTGACAGGTAAGAAAAAGTAATGTACATGAGAACAGTACCGGGCACACAGTATTCCCCACAGGACACGTCTATTATGCAATATTAAATCCGGCACATAAAGTGTTAAGAATGTTTGGCGCGTGATAAAATTAATCCACGCATGGTACTTTTTTGCTGCTCTTCTCTCCAAAACCAAGAGGACGTGAAGTTTATACGCTTGCACTGACTATAGGATGGGTCCATAATAAAGTTAAAGAGAGTACATAGCACATAAGAAAATTTTCCACACAATATCACTTTCCTACGTGCTACTACCTCAGTTCCAAAAGAATACAATTTTAGTTACTCTATTAGTTCAAGTGTTCAAAGTCTGACCAACTATATAGTTAAAAGTATTAATGTTTTTGGTGCTAGATAAACATATTATTATAAAAATATATCTCATGAAAAGTTTAATAATACTTATTTGATATCATAATTATTTATAATTTTATATATATGGTTAATTAAATTTAAAGATACTTTAACTTGCTACTGTGGTAGAATTGTACTAGTACTCCCTCCGTCCTCAAAAAAATACAATTATAAAACGGTATCGTGTTTTAGTACATCAAGTTTGACCAATTATAGATAAAAAGTATAAATATTTATAATATAAAATAAATATTATTAGATTAATTACGAAATATATTTTCATAATTAATTGATTTGAAACCATAAATGTGAATACTATTTACTAAAAATTTGGTCAAACGTGAAGTACTTTAACTGTCACGCAACCCATAATTCCCAATTTTTTACAATTTGGCCTATTTTTGAAGAATATTTACGTTTGGCCATCTGAGAGACTTAAACTTATCTTTGAACCTGGGGTCGGCGCCAGGACTCATGGCACCGAGGTAAAACGTCTCGGCGCCACAGATCTGGACTCCGAGGTGTTTGGCCGTGCACAGCAGGGCATCCTAAGTGGTGTTCACGTGGCCAGTACCTCGACGCCAGAATACATGGTGCCGAGCTCGATGTCACAGATCTTTGCGCCGACCTCGGACTACTAGATTTGTTTTCATGTTGCCTCTGCAGTTGCCCCGTGATCTACCGATCTACATTTATAAAGCATTCATTGTGCCTTAAATACCATGACAATATCCACCGAACCAAATAGTTCCTGCAGACCTGTTCATGTAAACTTATCACCCTAGAACTTTATCGAGCTTAGAATCTACGATATTTTTTTCTTATAATAATAAAATAAACATTTCGATTTATCGGTAGAAACTTTTTTAATACCAAAGCAGCAAGAGCAAGGCACTGGTGGTATACTGGCCTGTTTCTGCTTTGCATATGCTGCGTCACATGTGTTGTCAGAACATAGCAGATTTGGAATTGAGCAGCTGTAGTTCACCCACCGGTGGGCCTGGTCGGGTGGGCGGTGGGCCATCTTTTACCGTTTATTCCTCAAAGCTCCACACGAGAGCAGCCTTTATTCCTCAATGTATTCATGCTTATTATTCCAAATGTTCAGTTGCCAGTTTGATTGTTTCTACATTAATGTGTGTACAACATACTGAAGCAAATAGTATGGAAAATTCGCTGGTATCAGGTTTAGCTTGATTCCCAAATGGTGACACCATCACAAGTGCAGAGCTTCTTGTAGTTCTCTCCTACACCGGCACTTCTTGCAATCACGGCTGCAGCAATGCCAGGGTCTGATCTGTCCTCGGTTGCATACACAGCAATAGAGCTGCCGATCAAGTCAACGACTCTCAGTTTCTCCTTCGGTCCTGAGAAATGGGCTTCCCCGTTCTCTCCAGCTTCTAGTGTTCCCAGGTCACCAAGCGGCTGTTTAAGAGAGGGTATAAATATTAGTTCCCAATTTTGATTTGAAAGGGTTATATTTTCGTTGTTGAAACTTGAAACTGGTATTCCTTCAAAATGAAATTGATTTCTCAAAGCAGCAGTTTACTTGAATACAACGTTAAGCTCAGGGTTCAAAAGGTTGTGCTTTGCATGTGGTTCTCTCAGTTACGACACCATTTTATTTCTCAAGACTGATCACTCAGCTAAATACAACACATTTATTTCTCTGAAAACCTTTATAAAACATAATAAAAAACATTTACAACATATAATCAGCCAATGCATAAGGAACTGTTCCCTTATCTTTCCCAAAGATGTGCACTTGTAAAAAGTAGGCTATACTAATCTAATGTAACAGGCTAAAGAGATTCAAACGGTAAAAGATGGCCCACCGCTCACCCGACCAGGCCCACCGGTGGGTGAACTACAGCTGCTCAATTCCAAATCTGCTATGTTCTGACAACATAGCATATGCAAAGCAGAAACAGGCCAGAATGCCAGTGCCTTGCTGATATTTGCAGGAACTATTTGGTTTGGTGGATTTGGTCATGGTATTTAAGGCACAATGAATGTTTTATAAATGTAGATCGGTAGATCACGGGGCAACAGAGGAAACATGAAAACAAATCTAGTACTCCGAGGTCGGCGTCAACGGCCATGTATCCTAACACCGAGGTACCAGCCATGTAAACATCATCTAGATGTCCTGCTGTGTACAGCCAGACATCTCGGAGCTAAAATTTATGGCATAGACTCTCAGGTCTAAAGATAAGTTTAAGTCTTTCAGGGAGCTAAACACAAATTTTCTTAAAAAATAGTCAAATTGTAAAAAATTGGGCCCATAATTGTATTTTTTTTAGATAGAGGTAATAGTATTCTTTTCTGCATAGCATGGGCCTGTTCGCTTGGAGGAATTTGAATGATTTGAAGGAATGCTGAAGGAATTTATGAGAGAAAAATACGGTTTCGGATAAAAAAAGAAGCGGATCAAGCTAGGCTTAAGAGCACGCGAACATGGCCTATATATAAATGGAGTACTTTTCAACTACCATTGGCCCACCGAATTTGAATTTACTGCGATACAGATGATGCTCAACCAAAATAAAGCCGGCAGCACTTTTCTGCAAGATTCCGGCTGCACATTCGCCGGCATGCAAGCGAATCCTCGTGTCCTACTCGGAAACCCTTCGTCGATCCAGTACCAGTGAGCGGCGTTAACGCAACACAAGTACGGCAACACTCGCACACACATTGTCGATGCCCACTCTCTTTACTCGACTAAAGACCAGCTACTTTTGAGTCCGTCCCAAGTAGGGACGCATTCGTATCCAACGTGGATGAAATCGAACTTGATAGCATTATTTATCATATTTTAAGTTAAATTGAAATATATAAAAAAAATATTATCTGATGCACATACAAGATAGATATTTTGAATTTGAATTCGGATACCTACTTGTTTTTTAAATAACAAGTATATATTTGCTACATCAATAGTTTTAGTAGAACAAATAATTATTCATACAGAGATTTAAAATATGAATATATAAGGTGGATAAATACAACTCATAAAAAACAACACATTTATTAACAAATATTTAAATAGTAATTATATAAAAATTAAATACGTATATAGAAAAGTCAAAACGCTTATGATTTAGAACGGATGAAGTATCACTCTAACATTGTTGATACCTTTTTTGTAGCTGGGTATAAACATTTTACCATGATCTTTACAGATTACGCAATCCTTAGTTGCCATATTATTGGGTCTTAGCTTGTGAACTTTTTCTATGGTTATTACTTTTCATAATTTTCATATTGGAACGCATTTATATTTCTAATATATTTGATATCCAAAGATAAAGGGAATTGTAACTTTAAGTCTCTTTTATTTCCATGACAAAGATGGAATGACTTACCCAAATATAAAGAACCTATTTCCCAATAATAACATGTGTTGGTGATAAAAGAATAGTATAAGGGTACTTCTAGGATAATTTTTGCATAATGAGTGATGGGTGTTAGAGTACTTTAATAAATTATTTAATTCTCCTAGTAGTTTCTAGTCTTTGGAAATTAACATACAAAAACGCTTTTTTATTGATCAAATAATATAAGATATAATGATTTCCCCGCTAGCTATTGAATACTAGGATCCGTAAGTGATACTAATAATATCACTGTGATGGTTGGTGATCCAGAGAGTGATCCCCCTGTGGAAGCAACTGGACATGTTCCGGGAGTACAAGTCCCGGCTGGCTGATCACTTGGGCGACGCCGAGGCACACGCCGTGGTGGCCGGCGCCGTGTACGCCGTCAGCATCGGCACCAACGACTTCATCGAGAACTACTTCGCGCTGACGACGACGCGGTCCCTCGAGTTCACGCTGGCCGAGTACACGGACTACCTCGTGGGCCTGGCCCGGGGCTTCCTGGCGGAGCTCTACGGCCTGGGCGCCCGCAAGGTGGGCTTCACGGGCTCGCCCCATGGGCTGCGTGCCACTGGAGCGCGCCCGCGCCCTCGGCCACCGCTGCGCCGAGGAGTACAACGCCGCGGCGCGCGCCTTCAACGCGGCGCTCGTGGACATGGTGAGCGAGCTGGGCGGCGAGCTGCCGGGCGCCGAGATCCGGGTGGCGGAGGTCTACGACTTCTTCGAGGACATGGTGCGCGACCCGGGGAGGCACGGCTTCGCGCGCGCCGACGTCGGGTGCTGTGGGACGGGCACCTACGAGATGGGGTACGCGTGCGGCGCGTGGGCAGCGGCGCCGGCGGGGACAGGGACGTGCCCGGACGCCGACCGCTACGTGTTCTGGGACGCCGTGCACCCCACGGAGCGCGCCAGCCGCCTCGTCGCCGACCATCTCATCAACACCACCTTCGGCCGCTTCGTCTGATCCCGTGACCTTCATTCCGTCTATTGGTTTCCTGATCTGTACTGTATATTGGTTAATTATTACTCACTCCATTCCAAATTGTGTCATTTGGTAATCTATTCAAGACAAAATTGTGTCAGATGAACTAATAGAACAACCTCTGCATCCTTCATGTACCCTGTGAGCAGCACCAATATGGTGTTGTACCACAATTCCAAACTGTAAAGGCAAAAGTAGAGCAACGAATATGTGTTACAGGTGTATCAAAACCTTGATAAGATCGATAAAAAAGCTATATATGATACTGTTAGTATCCCTGAAAAATGTACATGCTGCTTACCAGAGCATGACACCAGAAGATAGCGAGAGCTTGACGATGGCACCGAGGTCAGCAAACGCGGCCGAGGAGAACCCGGTCCACGTGTGAGGGCAGCCACCGAAGAAGACGAAGGCAAGCTGGCCGAACACGGGGATCCACATGGCGATGACCATGGATCCCATGACCCCCGCCAAACGAGACAGTGCGCACCGGGATGAACTCGTGATGATTTATGTTCGCACGTAGTACCTGCTAGTTATGAGACGGGTTTCCGTGGGACCCCGGCACAGGGCGGCCGAGGCTGGCCCTCGCTCCCCTGAACGGCGTCGTCCACCGCCAGCGGCTGGCGTCCATCTGCTGCTGCGATCCCGAGGACACCCGCGGTGCGGTTACCAGCAGCTTCCGGTTCCGGAAGTAGCCGCCGGAGCCACTTCCTGAGCTCTCTGTCGTCGTCCTCCGTGCCGACGTCGTCGTCTTCACAGTGGCACGCGCCACTACTGTTGGCAAGGAACTCAGGAGGAGCGCCAGCAGGAGCAGTACGAGAGTAGGACGGTGTAACAAGTTGGGTATTCTCTCCATTGCTGTTGGCTCTCGTGCTGTAATCGCGCAGTCGATCAATTCACTGAGCTGGTGAGGTGCGTGCAGCGTGAGTGAGCAGCTGGCCGGGAGCTCGACCTGGAAGTGGTAAGTCTTGAAGGGGAGGAAGAGGAAGGCGTGTTTTCCTTCACTCGGACTGGGAGGAATTGAGCTGAGTCGATGAGATTTGGGATCTGATCTGGAACGGAACGGGAGGAGCATAATTGCTGGTGGCAGTTAGATATAGGTGGTTAAGTGTGGCATAATTTATTTACTGGATGCAACACACTATTAGCACAGTGGAGCGTCTGTCATATGCTATGCAGGTTGTGAGGTTCAGTTCACATGTAGTTCAGGTCGAGCCAAGCTCTTGCCATGTGCAACCGCCGTCCTATTTGCTTACATCAGGTACTCAAACACATGCCTAGAGAAGTAAAATTAGCCTCTGGTCAAAAGATTCAACCGAGTTATTTATAGATGAAGTTCTAAGTTTTAGTGGTAGCTCTCTGTTCTTTAATCAACAGCCTCCACAACTTGGTGTAAAACATACAAACGCTCAGACCCTCTCTTCGATCCAAACCGTCTAGAGTTGCGGTAGGCGAAAAGTGCCACCCTTCGCTCGGTGACCGCGCTTCCGCCAACTGACGGCCGCAGGTGCTCGCAAGATTTCGCTAACATACTTGCGGGTCTCAGGGTCCGCGAACATAGTAAGAACTATGAAGAACGTCGGAAGGGTGGCGATACGATGACAAGAGAACCCATCCTCGCGTTCAATTACCGCCGCGGGCGCACACGTTTTAGCCACGACATGTAACCGCATGCTGTTTCGCCGTGCCTTGCGTTCATCTTATGCTGACTTTAGGTGTTCGACGGGCTCATCCCATTCGGTAGGTGGGAGGCGAATGTCGGATGGTCCTCCAATGGAAGGGGCGAGATGTAGGGCAGTGAAGTCAAGGCACCACCTAAAACGGCCAATGGCGAAAGGGAAGTGGGCGAAGAGGCCGAGCTTCGGGCAAGGAGAGAAAGCAACGACGCCAAAGAGAGAGCTGAGCCAAGTGGACCCGCGCGCCAGGGTAGTTGGGCGCCTTTTGGGGGCGGTATAACTGTTTGACCAAATTGCCCTCGCACCTGAAAAATATGAGTTAGATCTAGGGTAGGCGCGAAAGCAGTCTGGTCCGTGTAATGTCCACCGATGCCTATAAATAGTGCCCCCAGGGGACACCTAATTGAGAGAGCTTCGCTCTTCCTCCTTCACCACGCTTTAATGGTTCAATAGTTCAAATAATATTCAATTAATCAGCATGTTCGCTGGTTGTTTTCTGAGCTGATAAGCCTGGCTGATGCTGGTTTGTTGTGAGAGAAAAACACTGTTTGCTGACTGATAAGCCCTGGCTGAAACCAACAAGCGAACAGGCTTAATGTGTATGCCCATTTACCGATCCTTCCGCTAAGGATTGACCGATGTAACACGTGCTTAATCACATGAACTTGGCAAGCAACGATGCAGTACTTATAGCAAATAATGTCTCTATTTAGAACTTACATGGTACAACGATAAGCATAACTTTTCAATATGGACATACCTTGCCTCAAGATCACCCGATCAAGAGGACGTCGACCAACATAGGTGAAAGATCTAGGGCCTGTTCGGCAGGACTGAAAAATACTGTTCCGGTTGATTGTTGTGAGAGAAAAATACTGTTCTGGCAGGACGTGAACAATGATTCTGTGAGGTGGCTGGCCAGCCGGCAACCAACCAGCCAGCCAGCCAAACACAGCCCTAGGACCTTATTTGGGATTTGGTAGGGCTTGTTTGGTTAGCCTCCAATTAAGACAATGGGAGGAGATTAAACTATCTCTATTCTTCTAAATCAGAGCTAAGCTCTGGAATATTATTGGGCCACGTCGCCTCCATTTCTCAGTCGTCGGATCATGATCGGGCCGTTCAACTGCAATGAATAGTATTTTTCTAGAGCCTTCTTCTCGAAGCCCGGCCCCGCCCACTGTCCACCTGCCGCACAGGACAGAGGCCACCGCCCCGCACAACGACGGTGTGACCTGCGACGCGATAACGCCGCCTGGCGCCTGGTGCCAAAGGTGGTGGAGTCGCAGAGAGCTCAATATGGTGAGCGGCAGAGCAGGAGGCACGAGGCACGAGGGTAAGACCGTTCGCGGGCGGGTACCTAACAGCCGGTTTCTTGCCACCGGCATCGGCAAAAAGCATTGGCAGTTCGACCAACAGCGCAGCAGGTGGCCATGGTCTCGCGGAATCGATGGCCGACTAGCACTGCGGCATTCAGCAACGCGGCGCGAGGTGGAAGATGAGATGGAGTGGAAGCGCCGCGCCGGCCACAGTTCTCGCGCTAGGACGGCCCGGCTCTATCTTCGCTGCTGTCGCCGACTGTGCACATTGTTATTCCTTTTGCATCTGAAACAAGAGAATCAAATCGGGGCGTTCGCTATAAATAATTATTGGCCTCAATTAAATTGTTTCTAGCTTCAAACGAGAGAATCAAAGAAGCAAATATGTTTATTGCGTTCTAGCAAAAATGAAACAAGACATCAAATGGATTTCCCTTAAGCTACCTGCCCATCTCTACTTTCTCTGCAACTTGTTTGCTTCTTCTGTAAAATCCGTTGCTGAAGTCTGTTCCTGTCGCGGCCGCGCGAGGCCCTTGTCCGCCGACCGCGCGACGCCCCCGGCCGCGCGAGGCCGCCGGCCGGTCGCTCAGCCGCGCGAGGCGTCCGCCCGCTCGTGCGAGGGCCCTGGCCTGCCTGCGCTGGTCGCGGCTGTCCACGTCCTCAAGCAACAGGGCAACACTCCCTCTTACAGGAAAGGCTGCTAGATTTACAAGGTAGGAGTAACTTTGTACCTTTTTTCAGTTTCTCGTACGGCTTGGTGAAACTTGGCTGAAATTGGCTAAAAACACTGTTTCTGGCTGAAATATTGTGAGAGAAAAATACTGTTCTGGCTGAAAAAAAGAAGCCGAACGAGCCGGATTTAAGGTAAGCCGAACGGGGCTACATCATATTGCACGCTTCATATTCAAGCTAACATCACTGATTAAAGATACATTTTTGTTTGTCAGTTGGAAAAGTTAGGTTTCCTTTCTCTAAATCACATGCATAGATTTTGCTAATGTATAGTCCAGTCTGATAACTTCGCATTGATTTATGTAGGCCTGGAGAAAAGAACAACTTCAGCTGTACTCTTGTGGTGATAAGACCAAAAGAAACTATAACAAGATAAAAAAAAACTGGACCCTCAAAAAAAGATTAAAAAAATTGTAAAACTATATTACTCTTATTGTTCTTTATTATGTTGCACATAGTATCAAAACTATATCATTATTCCAAGATGCTCTCGTTCCTTTTTTCCCATACACCAAAATTAATCAGGCCAGGAGGTACAGTTTTTTAGATAAAACATACGAGTACAATCAGTCCACTAACATATCAAATATCCATACATTGTTTAGTTACAAGCAGAGATAATGTAATTTGAATCCACTCCCTCACTTCCTCCATAGTATCTCATATAGTTTGATGCCTCAAAATCTAAAATCCGATGTCTCTCGATAATGCCATTTGACTTTCCAACAAAAGACAAACAACTCTCATAAACCAAAAGATCCAAAAGCTCTCTAGGCTTTGCGAACCTAAACAAACGGGCTCTTAGTCCACCTAGGCATATGCATTGTCTCACCGGAGGTTGCACGTAACATACTAAATGGTTTGGTGCCGTTAAATTTGGCTGGTTTTCAGACCAGCCGGCTGGTTTTTCCTCGTAGCGACACTATTCATCAACCAGCCGCTACAGTATTTCTCTCTCACACAACCAGTCGCTACAGTGTTTTGGCTTCTTTTTTCAGACAAGCGAACGGGGCCTTTGTCTGCAAGGATTTATGTTTGTGATGGTTTACATGTAACAACTAATCTTGAATCTTGATGATTCTTTCCCACAACTCTTACACTGTGCAGTGTATTAAGCAAATAATTATGTATTATACGTTATTGCACATAGCAAATATGCTAACGTTTGCCAGCACAATTGGATAACCCCGCACAACAAATTGGTGCCTCCAAGTTAGCCAAACAAATGGAAGACTTCTTAGAACAAGTTAGACCCCGCACAATGTAAAAATGCAATGGACTGAGCAAATGGCCTGCTACACGTAGGGCGGGCAAAGCCGTGCCGGTCTTTCTAGTTATCTCTCTAAACCACACCTCTAATTTTCGATGCATTCTTAGGACGTGTAAGATGCTAACATAGACCGGCATTAGAATGAGAACAACTAGAAAAATGGCGCAAACCCACCCGGCTGCAAATGACAAATTGACAATTGATTAGTCACTGTCACAGAGCCCAAACAATCTGTAACCCCACCCGCCATTCACACAATGATCCACGCGTCAGAACAATGAACACCAAATGGTGACTCGATACTCAGTGTATCGGCGACATGCTCCGGTCTTGCCAGTCCCAGCTAGGCTCCCAGTCCAGCCCAACAAACCCCACCTCCTCCCCTGGCCCGACACGGCTCGGCGCGGGCCCTCCCCCTCCCTCCTCTGCGAACGAAATCCTCTGCAGTCGATCCCACCGACGGCGCTATGCAGTTACCAGATCCCAACCGCTAGTTGCGGATCCAACAACATCCTCACCAAAGTCGCGTAGCAGGCCAGTTTGAGTGGCCCATTCCAGCCCACAGCGCCCATAAACAGCAACGATCGTCTCTTTTCCATTGTGCCGTCATCCCCGTCGTCGCAGATGCGCTCCGCCTCCATCCTCACCGCCACGGTGGTCCGACCTGCACCATCCGCCTCCCCCCTCGTCACGGCACAAAGGCGTGGCCCTCCCGGTGGCTACAGCTCGTAGCTGGCACATCAGGTGCGCTCCCGTCTAGGCCGTCACACGCGCGGTTGCTGCTCGTCGTCTGCCGCAGGCGTGCTCAGGCCGTGCTCGCTGGTGAGATGTGGACGCTCCCCTCCATCGTAGACAAGGTGGAGCCCCTTTGGCGCACGAGCTCCGGCTATGGAGATCGACTTGAGAGGCCCGGACACCTCTAGCTGGTAGTTTAACGGCACCCATCTTAGAGTATTAGCACTTTGTGTTTGTAATCCACAACTGTGTAAGCATTGTGTTCTATATCGGAAGCATACAGGAAAAAATAGCAATTTTGTGCAGAAAATTTGTGCAGGAACTAGCAATTTTGTGCAGAAAATTTGTGCAGGAACTAGCAATTTTGTGCAAATATATTGTGTATAGAAACCAGGAAAAATAAGCAAGCTGTGTTTGTAATCCAACGCCGTAGTGCACGCTACCATGGATCTTTCATATTCACCTTGAAAAGCTTCAAATATAATAGGTGTGTACAGCTTACTAACTTGCAATAACATAGGTGTCTTCATTTTGATTCTAGGTAATTTTTTTCTTAATTCAAATTCAGAATTCAACTCCTTATTTCTTTTACTTTCCACCAACATTTTAAAATGTTTAAGAAATCGAACGATATCAAAATCAAATTTGAAATGCCTCTTCAGTTCACTATTCAGACTCTCACTTAATTGTGTACTTCTCATCTCTAATTTGAACACATCTTTCATATAACATTCAACCCATTTTTTCTTTCACCTTATATATAGTATCCAACCAAGTTTGCTTCTTCACCTTTGTCCTCATGATGTCAAATGCATTTTTGAATGTTTCCTCGTCTTCATATTCGTTCATACATGCCTTTGGAACAAGTACTTGATTCATCGTTTTCGGGTTCAGCTAGATGTTTCGCAGCATTCTACGTAATGTGAAAAGTATACAAACCATGCCATGTCTCTGAAAACACTTCATGAACAACTTTTTTCATCGCAGCATCCTGATCCATATAAATTGTTTTAGGGTGCTTGCCATTATGTGCTTTCAGAAAGGTTTCAAATAGCCACTTGAACTACTCAAATGCCTTATCATACAAGAGAACAACACAAAAAACCACAGTTTCTCTAAAATGGTTGAACCCAACAAAAACACCAAAAGGTCCATATGTAGTGCATATTGAAATGATGGGTTCTCAACAATTTTATCTTGAAAATACATAAGCCATCTCTCGTTGGCGCTTGTCCCTTAAATAGTTCTTGTGGTCATGGAGTGTGTAACTTAGATTAAGTGAGCCACTGTAACACCCCGGTGTTATGCCTACATTTAGACACTGCAAATCATGCATATCATGCATCATCAAGCATCCAAATCATACATGCTTAATCATATGAATAACAATTGAAACATTGCTTGAAACATCTGAAACATGCGTGAAACCTGAATGTTGCATACACCTGTTTAAGAATTGTTTTGCCCTGAATTTTCTTGCTAGGTTAGTAAAACATGTTTGGCTACTATTGTAAATCATCTAGCAATGTTTAGTTCAATTTTTGGAGCAATGTTTGTATTCAAATTAATTCAAAATTTGGCCTTAAAAATAAATTCCCAAAATTAGGGTTTTGAGCTAAACGTGGACTTTGATCTTATAATTCAAAATCTAGAAAGAATTTGGCTGTGGTCTAAAAGCAAAGTTGTAGAGAATTAAATTCTAAGCAACTTTCATTTTTGGTTCATTTTGAAAAGAGGTCATTTTCTTGCTCAAAATAATATTTGAAAGATGGCATTTAAAAATTTCCTTGAAAATATATTTGGAAAAAGGATTTTTCTCCTTCTGGGCGCCGCCTACCTCCTCGCCCGCCCTTTCGGCCAGCCCAGCCATCCCCCACGCGCCTCGCCTCGCTCGCCCAAATTTCAAAGACTGACCCAAGCGCCACCTTCTTTGCTCGCCTTCACGCTACCGCTGCACCAAGATCACATCCATGGCGACCGATCATGCGTCGGGCTTGCCCATGACGTGGCGCCACCACGTCGACAATGACGACACATCAGATCCCACACATGCAGCTGCACTGCTTGCCATGACTTGAATCCCAGCAGCCCACCGCATTCCAGCGCTCCTCACTTCTCCTCTCACCATACCGCTACCGCTCATCGCCATCACAAGACCGCCTTTGCCGAGAGCTCACTCGCCCGGCCACCTCAGCTCGCCGGTGACCACCCCGTCTAGCCTACCGCTCTGCCGTCACCCCGCGTACCCCGTGCTCTCGTTGTTTTGCCGTGGTAAGCATCCCGTCCTTGGGAATTGCTCGGTGGAGCACGGCCGAGCTCGCTGGTGAGCTCCGCTCCCGTGGACTCCCCCTCCCCGCTCCTCTTCCTACCTTTACTTCGCGCGCACAAGCACCGCACGGCGACGTTGAGTCTCCCGAACGCCTCCTTTCACCATGCCGTGGCCGGAGATGCTCCACCGGCGACTACCCGCGCCGTCGCTCCGCCATTACCGTCGCCGAGCCTTTTTTCCCCTGCACCGCCCCTCCCTATTCACCTCTATCCGACGCGGTTTGGCATGGGGAGCACGTTGGTGCCCTCCGTTTCGCCGGGGACCTTGCCGTCGGCGAGTTTCGCAGCTTCATGCCAGCCGTCGTCCCTCTCCGTCCCTGTTTTCTCTCATTTGGCGTCTGAACCCCTGTTTGTCGACCCGCCACATGAGGGATCGGAGATGGGCTGCGCCGTTCTGGGCCGTGTCAAGACAATCGTGGGCCGCCCTAAGCCGTTCGGGGCTGGCCCATGGCGTTGAATAAATGATTTCAACTTATTCTTTATTATTTGAAATTTGAAATGGTTTGAAAATGTTTGGATACTCAAATTTGCTCCACATTTGTTGAAACAAATTTTGCTAGGTTCCTTATCAGCAGATCTACTTGGGAAAATTATTGCATGTCATTTTAGAGATACTTTGTCAGTAGAATTTTATTTAGTCATGAATATCGCTGATAACTTGAAAAATATGTAGAAAAATATATAGGCTTCAGAAATTTTGATTTCAAGTTTGTTAATCTTCTTATGTCATGTACTTCCTAGGAAAAATAAGTTTCATGCATGTGTTGTGGGAAAATTTTGAAGTGTAGTTCAAGTGCCTTTAATGGCTAATTTTTGTTATTTTTGTTAGAGAGCAAACTTTGTATAAAACATACATGTGATAAATTTTGTACAGTCATTGTATGCTATGAAGAACATAGGAAAAATACTAATTCTGTTGTTTGACACTTTTCACAGTACAAAGTATTTTTATGTTCATGATCATGCCATAGCTTGTCATTTTTGTGTAGACTATTTTACTTATCCAAATGCCATGAAAATTTTATGGTAGTCTACTTAGAGTATTACTATGCTACTGTAATTTTCTTAGATTTTTATAAGCACCAGAAATATAGGTTGCTGTTGTAGCCCTAGTTTCAAATGAAATAAAATAATCCTCTTTAATGCAAGTTAGTTAATAATTTTAGCTTTGGTGTATCTTTGAAGCATTTTATAAGATGTGTTGACTTAACCTATTAGTAGTAGAAGAGAATGTAGTAGATGACATGTGTTTGTGGCATATTTTCTTGGATGATGTGACTACCTTGCATTCGAACATATCCATTGTATTTATCTCATCCGATGCACCGATTGCATAGGCACTTACACGCATTGCATCATATAAGATCGCAAACCGAGAACCCAGTCGTCATTCCCGATGAGCCCGAGGAGCAGTTCGAGGTGCAGCCGCAGGAAGTGCCAGAAGCCGACGAGGAGGACGTTGAGGAACTTCCGGAGTGCCCCGATCACCGTCCGAGCTCCTTCGAGAGAGGCAAGCCCCGGAGCATCTTTCTCCCGGTTTGCAATGATTTCATTAAATGCTTTACTTTAAATTGATGCATTACGTTCAGGAGTTGTTTGCAACCGTTGCTGCATTATACCTTGTTTACCTTTGTTATACTATATCCTTGTTACCCTGGTATCCGCAGTCGAGTCAATGCTTAGCTGGCTTAGACCGGTAGAAGTCGGGTGATTTCTTGTCACCTACGAGCTATAGGTGGTTACCTGGATCTGCTTTGATGACTATGAAGTCATGATATAACTAAGTGTTAAATGAAGTTGAGACCGGACGAAGACTTGCAGAGTTTTGGACTGTAGTGTTTCCGTCTGTGTCGATTAAGGATCGACCGTTGTTGGGCCTCGAGTCATGTTGAACGCATGCCTTACATTTAGTGGGCCGGATAAAGTACCTTCCGACCGCTGGCCGGGAGATTTTTCGGGCCGAGTAGATTGCCCATGCAAAGACCGTGCGGAGTAGGTGTGGTAGGACACGGGCGGGATGATAAGACCAAAGTGCGATCGGTCGGCCCCGGTACATGTGGTTCTGGCAAACTCGAGATACCGGAAAGTTGACTCGGTGATCAATATCTCACTTTAGCGGGTGAGTGAGGTTTGTGTAAGGAATAAATCACCACCGGTTAGGAATCGATTCAATCGCCATCGCTCTGGATAGTGAGCACTTGACTTGAGTGACTTCATCGTAGTAAATGTTTATGGAACACTTGGACGCTTATAGTGAATATAACAAATATGGAAGTTGTTTAATGATCAAGTGGTTATCATTATCTCGCTTAATCATATGTGTGCTCTAGTATAGGTGCAAATCTAGTCGACGAGTTAATAATAATTAACTTGACAATAATGCTTTTAGAAGGGTTCTTGAAATGCTAAAATGCTTCTTTTTTGCAAATGAGTCACCTACCCTACTATAAAGCCTTCATAATCCTTGGTGTCATTTATTTTCGGTTATGTCGGGTAAGTCTAGCTGAGTACCTTCTCGTACTCAGGGTTTTATTCCCACTTGTTGCAGATGGGCAGATGTATTACGGCTATTGTATCAACTGCCTTTATCCTGCGATGGGTGATGCTTAGGACCATGGGCATGGTCATTCCTTACGTCTCGTCTAATGCTTTTGTTGGAGATGATCATTCGCTGGCACTATATTTGAACTCCGCGTGAGTGTGTGGTTGAACAATTGGCTTCCGCTACTTTTATTCGAACTGGTTTTGTAATAACTATGTTTAAACTCTGATGTACCTGAGATTGCGAACTTTTATGTAATATGTGATGGTGACCGCTAAACTTATTACGATCTTGGCTGGAATGGAAGTTGGTTTGAAATCCTTCGTGATTTCACGGACTACCGGGTTATACGGGCTTAAGTTTGCTAAATCGTCTGCCCTGGCGGATGATTTTCTCACTTAATTTCGTATAATTGGTCGGTTCTGTTACAGCTGGCATCAGAGCATGGTTTAGCGTGTTACTGTTCACAAGTGTATTTAAAACAAAAAGGCATTTGGAAAATGTGATTTTAAAAATATAAAGTGTGCCAGTGATCATATCCTTTATGCCCAGTTAAGGACTTTAGGTGGCCTAATTAAGTACTGACTAGGGTTCTTGCATCATATTTCTCTTTCGTCGCTCATACGGCGTGCTATTGTATGAGTGCCACTTGTTTGAGTGGTAATGAATGGATCATTTGCCTCTACGCCTCGGTAAGTGTGAGTTGTGAGAGCATGATCGGATACACCGCCGATCTAGGGTGGGTGCTTATATGATGCTGGAGTAATTACATGTTCTACGCATGTTTTACAAAGGTATCTCATGTATGGGTCTTCCGTCTATGGAGGCGATGCCGTCAATAGGACGATGGTTCGGGTAGTTACTACCGTTGTACACGTATCTGGGGATTCGTGTAGAGCGTGTAGATAAAACTTTACTGCTTTTATGCATTCATTGGGAATTGGGCTGAAATGAATCTTCTGCAGGTACATAACAACGCTATCGTGTAGAACGTATTAGCTATGTATTGAGAGATCGTTTGTATGCCACCGAATTAAATCGTTAGAAATTATTTATTTCCTAAGTTTGTGAGAACGTACGCACGCTTCATACATCATGTTACTTGTGCATTTCATTCATGCCATGCATTCCTCCCTTATAAATTGATTCTCTCATTTTGATAAAAGTGGTATCACCTAAAAAATGTTTCCCAAGTAATAAGAGAACTTTTTGCTGATGGCCCGCACGAAAGCGCACCTTCCCAGAAGTCCACCGGAGGAAAGAGCACCTCGACGTCCGTTGGCCCGAGGGAGCACCGCACCACGGACACCTTCTTGAGCAAGTTTGGCATGCCAACTTTGCTTTGGAGAGTGCTCCATGATGTGGGGTACCCAGAGGTCAAGAGCCGGTGTACTCTTGGAATGAGAGCCGATTAGCGAGAGGATGGACTTGCGATGGTGGAAATCACGGTTCCTGCTCTCGGTGATACTCCAGTTGGGATGGTTGGCATTTGGAGTTTGAGGGTCGCACTCACCGAGGTGCGAGAGAGCGAGCCTTCCGTGTCTCGGGGACATTATGAGCAGATTTCCCGGTGAGCTTGCGGCAGCTCTGGTGGGTACTTTTCCTAGGGATGATCCTCGTGATGCCATTTGGGTTCAGCCCTCGAGAGAAGTGCATTGGTCGAGAGTCCAAATGAAGGACAAAGCTAGCGACAACCGTGCAATGAGTGCTATGTTCGCCACCATCGTGAGGCGTATGAGGATCTCGAGAGTACCTCTTCGGACTTTGGTAGCTTAAGCTTGCGGAGGATAAGCTCAAAGGAAGAAGCGAAGAAGAGAGAGCACGTGCTATAGCTAGCTTGCGGAGCGGTTGGTGATATGAACTTCTGGCGAGATCGGTAGTTGAGAGAGGTGATAGAGCTATGCAGCGAGTGCATACGTTGACTCAAGCCAACAACAATGCAGACCGCATGATTGGACAGTTGGTTCAGGAAAGGAATGAAGCCTAGAACGCAAGAAACCTTCTGCTGCAGAGAGTCGATGAGCTAGAGGAATACAACGGCAACCTGCACGAGGAGTTTCACGCGCTCTACAATGGGGTTGGCCCATATGCTCCACCGAACGCCGCTGGCATGGACATCGACGACGACAACCAGGACGAGCCTGTAGTTTCACCTGGGGGCGATGGTGACGTCTCCGATCCCGACGATGGCCCCGAGGAGTAGGCTAGTTGCCTTGCGTTAGTATCTAGGTCCTGTCGCAATGACCTTTCTTTTGTTGGCATGTAACCTATTGTATGTTGCTTTGAACGTATGAGACTTGGCATATGGTTGGAACTTGATTTAGAATGCAATATCTTAACGCATAAAAAGTCCAGTGTATGTATGCTGGCAATTGGATTGTATGGACGCAATGTGGCCGTTGAAGTAATTTGATTAAGTGCTGTTGTTTTAATTGGGATGCGATTGTTGTGCCTCTGATTTATTGTATGAATTTATTCTCTCCAGTAAATTCAGTATGGCATAATTTTTCATTCACTCGCAATTATTACAGCTTCATTCAATCATTACTTGTTGCTGAAAAATGCAGATGACGAATACTCACCGAACCACGTATAAGGCCGCTGAGACCGGTGCTAACGGTGTGGGGACCGGTGGTGGTGGTAGTGATGGTGGAAACCACGGCAACAACAATGAACCTCCCCATGAACCACATTTGCCACCTCCTCCCCCGTTTACCCCCGAAATGTTCCTCGCACGCGGTTGCTTTCAGAGTCGGTAGCAATGCGAAACAATCCCAAAAGAACATGGAGGATTTTCTGCGAACCATCGCCAACAACGTTCAACGTGGTAACAATCAAGGTGGTGGCATGGGAGTGAACCAATATAGCAGCTTCAAGGATTTCATGGACACCAGGCCGCCAGTATTTAAGGAAGCAACAGAGCCACTCGATGCTGAGGAATGGATTAACATGATGGAAGATAAATTCCGTGTGTTGAGGATGACTGAGGTTCTGAAAACGGTATATTTCAGACTTCAATTGCAGGGACCGGCGGGAATGTGGTGGAAGCACCATCGCACCACCTTCCCTCCAAATGCCCAGATTTCTTGGAGAGAGTTTGTTGAGGCCTTCCGTGGAGTCTATATTCCACCCGAGCTGACCGAGATGAAGTTGGGAGAGTTTCTGGCTTTGAACCAGGGCACCAAAACCGTGACGCAATACCTGCATGCCTTCAACAACTTGTGTCGCTATGCTCCCGACATGGTTGACATAGATGCTAAAAGAATAGCCAGCCAAAGAGGGACTCAATCCAAAATGATGAAGCATGTTGGTACCAACAACCGTGTCGATTCAATGACTTCATCATTTATCGCTCAAGCAGAGAAGAATAACAACGCCAAAGATCGCAGCCAAGACACGCAAGAGAGCCTTTAAAGGTGGTCCGTCCCAAGCTAGAGCACCTATGGGAGGTCGTCCTCCATATCGCCCATCGGCACCTGGCGCTAGGTTCAGGCCACCTCAGCCAAGAAGTCAGAATTTTCGTGGACCTCAAAAGCCGTACAAGATGGCGGTACAGCCCAACAAAGCGACCCAAGAATCATGGTACAAAGCGATTCAAGGGAATCGTGGGATCTCGCCGGGGACAAAGAGAGGACCCTGCTATAATTGTGATCAACCCGGCCATTTCTCGAGGTTTTGTCCGTACCCGCCCAAGAAGAAACAGCAGACTTATAATGCTAGAGTGCATAGTACCACAGTGGATGAAATTCCTGAGGGAGAGCCCGTCACTGCTGGTAAGTTTCCTATCAACGAAAACCCTGCAGTTGTTCTATTTGATTCTAGATCATCGCATTCTTTTATGAGTCAAGCATTTGCACAGAAACACGAACAACTATGCACAGAATTGGGTTATGGTTACCGTATAAGTTCAGCAGGGGCTGATGTTTTGACTAACCGGATGGTTCGAGGGGCAACCCTTGAATTAGGTAGCAGGAAGTTCCGAGTGAACTTGATAGTTATGCCTGGATTAGTTTTGGATGTCATTATGGGGATGAATTGGATGAAGGATTGGGGAGCAAATCATAGATCTTTGGAAGTCGAGTACTTACCCTTAAGGATCCCTCAGGTGAGGGTACTTTCCAAGTACCATTGCCTCGGAGAACAGACCTTATAAGTGTTACATGTGCTACGACAGTCATTCCTATTCATCAGATTCCGGTAGTGTGTGAATTTCCGGATGTATTCCCGGATGAGCTACCTGGTCTTCCGCCGGATAGGGAGATTGAGTTTGGAATTGAGTTAGTCCCCGGAACAGCTCCGATTTCAAGGAGACCATATCGGATGCCTCCAGATGAACTAGCTGAGCTGAAGAAGCAGTTAGAAGATTTGTCAAAAAAGGGGTTTATTCGGCCAAGCAAGTCTGAATGGGGATGTCCCGCTTTGTTTGTGAAGAAAAAGAAAGAGGGAACTTTGAGAATGTGCGTAGATTATAGGCCACTCAACGCCGTGACCATCAAGAATAAGTATCCCTTGCCTCATATTGATGTTCTGTTTGACCAATTATCCAAGGCCAAGGTGTTCTCAAAAATAGATTTGAGATCCGGTTATCATCAGATCAAGATAAGGCCACAGGATATACCGAAAACTGCATTTTCCACCAGATACGGGTTGTATGAGTATCTTGTCATGTCCTTTGGCTTGACAAATGCTCCTGCATACTTTATGTTTTTGATGAATACAGTTTTCATGCCAGAATTGGATAAGTTTGTGGTAGTGTTCATCGACGACATTCTGGTGTACTCCGAGAATGAGAAAGATCATGAAGAGCATCTGAGAACCGTCTTGACCAGACTTAGGGATCATCAACTGTATGCTAAGTTTAGCAAGTGCGAATTCTGATTGAAGGAAGTTCCTTTCCTTGGTCACATTCTGTCAGAGAATGGAGTTTCAGTCGATCCAAGTAAGGTGCAAGAAGTTATGAATTGGAAAGCACCGACCACAGTTCCTGAGATTAGAAGTTTCTTAGGATTAGCCGGTTATTACCGTCGCTTTATACCAGACTTTTCGAAGATTGCCAAGCCGATGACAAGCCTCCTACAGAAGGATCACAAGTTTGTGTGGACAGAGGAGTGTGAAGCAGCTTTCCACACTTTGCGGAAACTGTTAACCACTGCTCCTGTTCTAGCACAACCAGATATCGAGAAACCATTTGATGTGTTTTGCGACGCATCGAAGACTAGATTAGGATGTGTTCTTATGCAAGAAAGGAGAGTCATTGCTTATGCATCACGTCAATTGAGAAAGCACGAGGTCAACTATCCAACACATGATCTTGAACTTGCTGCAGTTGTGCACGCCCTAAAAATTTGGAGACATTATCTACTGGGTAATGTGTGCAACATTTTCACAGATCATAAGAGTCTTAAGTACATCTTTACCCAACCAGAGCTAATCATAAGACAGCGCAGATGGTTGGAATTGATCAAGGATTACAACTTGAATGTGCAATATCATCCTGGAAAAGCCAATGTAGTGGCAGATGCTTTGAGCAGAAAGTCACATTACTTGAATGTGCAGCCATTACTTGAAGATGGGTTCGATCTAATACATCCTACTGTGCTACATAGTATTCAGATTAGTTGCTCTTTGGAGAGTAAGATAATAGAAGGCCAGAAAACCGACAAGGGGATATTTCACATCAAAGAGAAAATAAAAGAAAAGCCATCTCAACACTTTAAAGTGGATGAACAGGGCGTGTTGTGGTTTGACGACCGTCTTGTGGTTCCCAAGGATCGAGAGCTTAGGAATAAACTCATGGATGAAGCTCACCTTTCTAAGCTATCTATCCATCCCGGAAGTAGTAAGATGTATCAAGAACTAAGATCTCGTTATTGGTGGACCAAAATGAAGAAAGAAATTATAGCATATGTTGTCAGATGTGACACATGTTGTCGAGTGAAAGCAATTCACATGAAACCTCTTTGGTATGTTGCAACCCTTGTCCGTCCCTAGTTGGAAGTGGGATGATATAAGTATGGATTTTATCACGGGTTTGCCCACTACTCCAAAAAGGACATGATTCGATTTGGGTAATTGTGGATCGTCTTACCAAGACCGCTCATTTCCTACACAAAAACAACATATCGACCACCTCAATATGCCGAGAAGTATATCGCAGAAATTGTGAGGTTGCATGGTATACCAAAGACCATAGTATCTCGATAGAGGCTCACAGTTCACGGCTCACTTTTTGGGAACATTTACACAAAGGCTTAGGAACTAGTTTGATTCAGCGATCGCTTATCATCCTCGAGACATGATGGTCGACCGAACGAGTGAATGCTATTTTGGAGGATATGTTAAGAGCACGTGTATTGTCTTCTAAGGGATCATGGGAGTCATGGTTACCGTTAGCTGAATTTTCTTATAATAATAGTTACCAAGAAAGCATCAAGATGGCCCCATTCAAGCTTTATATATGCGTAAAATGTAGAACACCATTGAATTGGGTCGAACTCAGAGATAGAAGGTATTATGGCATTGACTTTGTAGAAGAAGCCGAGAAGAAAGTTCATATTATTCAAATAGAATATGAAAGCTGCCCAATCACGTCGAGAAAAAGCTATGCGATAAAAGGAGACCCCTTGCATTTGAAGTTGGTGACTATGTTTATCTGAAAGTCACGCCAATGAAGAAGAAAAGGTTTGGAATTCGAAGAAAGCTTGCCGCTAGATTCGTAGGACCATACAAGATCTTGGAACAAAGAGGTCCGGTAGCCTACAAGTTAGAGTTACCTGAGACAATGAGTACCGTTTTCCCAGTTTTCCATGTATCACATCTCAAGAAATGTTTGCGTGTTCCGGAGGAAAGAATAGAACCTCGAGGTATTCAACTCAAATCAGATTTAGTGTATCGTGAACAACCAGTCCGGGTGTTAGACACTAAGGAACGTGCTACTCGGAATAGTGTGGTGAAAACATACAAGATACAGTGGGATCATCATGATGAGGGAGATGCAACTTGGGAAACAGGAGAGTATCTATAAAAAGCTTATGAAGAATTTTATAACAAATGGTTCGTAACCCAAATCTCGGGACAAGATTTTTATAAGGGGTAGGGCTGTAACACCCCGGTGTTATGCCTACATTTAGGCACTGCAAATCATGCATATCATGCATCATCAAGCATCCAAATCATACATGCTTAATCATGTGAATAACAATTGAAACATTGCTTGAAACATCTGAAACATGCGTGAAACCTGAATGTTGCATACACCTGTTTAAGAATTGTTTTGCCCTGAATTTTCTTGCTAGGTTAGTAAAACATGTTTGGCTACTATTGTAAATCATCTAGCAATGTTTAGTTCAATTTTTGGAGCAATGTTTGTATTCAAATTAATTCAAAATTTGGCTTTAAAAATAAATTCCCAAAATTAGGGTTTTGAGCTAAACGTGGACTTTGATCTTACAATTCAAAATCTAGAAAGAATTTGGCTGTGGTCCTAAAAGCAAAGTTGTAGAGAATTAAATTCTAAGCAACTTTCATTTTTGGTTCATTTTGAAAAGAGGTCATTTTCTTGCTCAAAATAATATTTGAAAGATGGCATTTAAAAATTTCCTTGAAAATATATTTGGAAAAAGGATTTTTCTCCTTCAAGGGTCAGCCGCCGCTTCAGCCCTTTGCCAAGCCGGCCAGCCAAGATCCCAGCGCCTCGCCTCGCTCGGCCCGGCCAGCCACCCAAGCACACACATGCCTCGCCTCACCTCACACCTTCACCACACACCGCCCGCCAGCGTCGGGGCTTGCCGCCAGCGTGGCGCCACCACCGTCGACGGTGGCTGACACGCGCCCACGCGCTGGCCATGTAGCTCTGCATCACTGCTGGCCATGACTTGAATCCTCACGCCCCACCGCATTCCAGTAGCTCCTCACTTCTCTCTCTCATCACATGGCGCCCGCCATCGCCATCACAAGACACGCTTTGCCGAGAGCTTCGCTCGCCCGGCCACCTCACCTCACCGGTGGTGACCACCCTGTCTAGCCTACTGGCTCTCACCCACCCCACACCCCGTGCTGCTCGTTGTTTTGCCGTGGTAAGCATCCCGTCCTTGGGAATTGCTCGGCGAGCACGGCCGAAGCTTCATTGGTGAGCTCCGCTCCGTGGACTCCCCTCCCGCCTCCTCTTCCTACCTTTACTTCACAAGACACAAGACCGCCTGCACGGCGACGTTGAGTCTCCCGGCGCCTCCTTTCACCATGCTGTGGCGGAGATGCTCCACCGGCGACTACCGCTGCCGCTCTCCGCCATTACCGTCGTCCGAGCCTTTTTTTTCCCCGCACCGCCTCCCTATTCACCTCTATCCGACGCGGTTTGGCATGGGGAGCACGTTGGTGCCCTCCGTTTACGCTGGGACCTCGCCGTCGGCGAAGTTTTCAGAATGCCAGCGCGTCGTCCCTCTCTCCGTCCCTGTTTTCTCTCGTTGGCGTGGGCCTCCCTGCTTTGTCGACCGCCCTGCAATGAGAGGGGATCGGAGATGGGCTGCGCCGCTTCGGGCCGTGTCTTGGCAAGATCGTGGGCCGCCCTAAGCCGTTCGGGCTGGCCCAATGGCGCTTGAATAAATGATTTCAACTTATTCTTTATTATTTGAAATTTGAAATGGTTTGAAAAATGTTTGGGTACTCAAATTTGCTCCACATTTGTTGAAACAAATTTTGCTAGGTTCCTTATCAGCAGATCTACTTGGGAAAATTATTGCATGTCATTTTAGAGATACTTTGCTGTAGAATTTTATTTAGTCATGAATATCGCTGATAACTTGAAAAATATATAGAAAAATATATAGGCTTCAGAAAATTTTGATTTCAAGTTTGTTAATCTTCTTATGTCATGTACTTCCTAGGAAAAATAAGTTTCATGCATGTGCTGTGGGAAAATTTTGAAGTGTAGTTCAAGTGCCTTTAATGGCTAATTTTTGTTATTTTTGTTAGAGAGCAAACTTTGTATAAAACATACATGTGATAAATTTTGTACAGTCATTGTATGCTATGAAGAACATAGGAAAAATACTAATTTTGTTGTTTGACACTTTTCACAGTACAAAGTATTTTTATGTTCATGATCATGCCATAGCTTGTCATTTTTGTGTAGACTATTTTACTTATCCAAATGCCATGAAAATTTTATGGTAGTCTACTTAGAGTATTACTATGCTACTGTAATTTTCTTAGATTTTTATAAGCACCAGAAATATAGGTTGCTGTTGTAGCCCTAGTTTCAAATGAAATAAAATAATCCTCTTTAATGCAAGTTAGTTAATAATTTTAGCTTTGGTGTATCTATGAAGCATTTTATAAGATGTGTTGACTTAACCTATTAGTAGTAGAAGAGAATGTAGTAGATGACATGTGTTTGTGGCATATTTTCTTGGATGATGTGACTACCTTGCATTCGAACATATCCATTGTATTTATCTCATCCGATGCATCGATTGCATAGGCACTTACACGCATTGCATCATACAAGATCGCAAACCGAGAACCCAGTCGTCATTTCCGAGGAGCCCGAGGAGCAGTTCGAGGTGCAGCCGCAGGAAGTGCCAGAAGCCGACGAGGAGGACGTTGAGGAACTTCCGGAGTGCCCCGATCACCGTCCGAGCTCCTTCGAGAGAGGCAAGCCCCGGAGCATCTTTCTCCCGGTTTGCAATGATTTCATTAAATGCTTTACTTTAAATTGATGCATTACGTTCAGGAGTTGTTTGCAACCGTTGCTGCATTATACCTTGTTTACCTTTGTTATACTATATCCTTGTTACCACGGTATCCGCAATCAAGTCAATGCTTAGGCGGGCTTAGACCGGTAGAAGTCGGGTGATTTCCTGTCACCTGCGAGCTATAGGTGGTTACCTGGATCTGCTTTGATGACTATGAAGTCATGATATAACTAAGTGTTAAATGAAGTTGAGACCGGACGGAGACTTGCAGAGTTTTGGACCGTAGTGTTTCCATCTCAGTGTCGATTAAGGACCGACCGTTGTTGGGCCTCGAGTCATGTTGAACGATGCCTTTACATTTAGTGGCGGATAAAGTACCTTCCGACCGCTGAAGCCGGGAGATTTTTTTCGGCCGAGTAGATTGCCCGCAGCGCCGTTGTGCTTGGAGCAGTGTGGTAGGACACGGGGCGGGATGATAAGACCAAAGTGCGCCGGTCGGTCGGCCCCCGGTACATGTGGTTCTGGCAAACTCGAGATACCGGAAAGTTGACTCGGTGATCAATATCTCACTTTAGCGGGTGAGTGAGGTTTGTGTAAGGAATAAATCACCACCGGGTTAGGAATCGATTCAAATCGCCATCGCTCTCGGATAGTGAGCACTTGACTTGAGTGACTTCATCGTAGTAAATGTTTATGGAACACTTGGACAGTTATAGTGAATATGACAGTATGGAAGTTGTTTAATGATCAGTGGTTATCATTATCTGCTTAATCATATGTGTGCTCTAGTATAGGTGCAAATCTAGTCGACAGGTTAATAATAATTAACTTGACAATAATGCTTTTAGAAGGGTTCTTGAAATGCTAAAAATGCTTCTTTTGCAAATGAGTCAGCTACCCTACTATAAAGCCTTCATAATCCTTGGTGTCATTTATTTTTTTCGGTTATGTCGGGTAAGTCTAGGTAGTACCTTCTCGTACTCGTGGTTTTATTCCCACTTGTTGCAGATGGGCAGATATATTACGGCTATTGTATCAACTGCCTTTATCCTGCGATGGGTGATGCTTAGGACCATGGGCATGGTCATTCCTTACGTCTCGTCTAATGCTTTTGTTGGAGATGATCATTCGCTGGCACTATATTTGAACTCCACGTGAGTGTGTGGTTGAACAATTGGCTTCCGCTACTTTTATTCGAACTGGTTTTGTAATAACTATGTTTAAACTCTGATGTACCTGAGATTGCGAACTTTTATGTAATATGTGATGGTGACCGCTAAACTTATTACGATCTTGGCTGGAATGGAAGTTGGTTTGAAATCCTTCGTGATTTCACGGACTACCGGGTTATACGGGCTTAAGTTTGCTAAATCGTCTGCCCTGGCGGATGATTTTCTCACTTAATTTCGTATAATTGGTCGGTTCTGTTACAGCCACCAACTTGGAGACTAGCCAAATCATGTGCAGCTTTAGGACCAATTCCAGCATCACCAGCTGTCTCAATTTGAAAACCTTGTAACTCTAAAATTTTCCTTTGAGACATCATCAAGTGCGAGGTTTGTGGCAAATAAAGGTCGTGATTGTGTTCCAAAATCAGATCAGACACCTTGTAGTTTTCCTTCTCTCAATCCATTACAAGAACCATGCGAACTTTACAATAAGTTCTACTCTTGAATACTTTGTTACATGATCCCTTTTATCCTGTTTTCTATGACCCTCATTTACACAAACATATCTGCAGGACCGAACATTCCCATCTGTCTTTCTTTTGTTTGCGTACCTTTTTCTAACCTTAAAACCATTTTGACCTCCATAGCTAATCAAATATATCCAAGCATCATCTATAGTACTGAACTTCATTCCAACTTGAGGTAACAAATTAGGAAGCAAACCCTCCCTACTACAAGAAAAAATAATTATGACAAGGATATTTGATTTGGTGGTAAAGGAACTGAAGTCTATCTAATTTTGTAGAGAACAAGGAACATCCATGGCATTACAAACCTTTTTTCTTCCATGTCAAATATGCAGATTTGATTTCAATATGGGCAAGTTGATGTCTCCTTCAATCTTCCATCTAAAATATGCAGATTTTGTTTTGGTATAGGACAAAAGCAACCAAATTAGGACCTAACCCTTGCAATCTGGATAAGATTGGTGAGAAGAGAAAACAGCAATGCACGTTGCAATTTGAGCACACAGGAACAAATCAGAATGAACAGCGACACACCTGCCCTCGAAGGCGACCTAGCTCCAGCTCTAGATGATCGCCCCTCTAGGCTTTTCCTCACGCCAAAATACGGAGAGAGCGCATACTGCCGCAGCCTCGCGCCAAAATATGGAAAGCGCGCCTACTGCCGCAGCCTCGCGCCAAAAACGCTCGTTGTAGTGCCAAAAACCCGAGCAGCGTGATGCTGTTGTTGGGCCGAGGCCCAGCGCAGCTGACGAAGCGTGCCATGGAAGCTTGGTTGGAGCCCATAGCTATCGGATCCACAACGAGCAGCTGAGATTTGGTGACTGCATGGCGCCGTCCGTGGGAGCGGCTGCAGAGGATTTCGTTCCCAGTTGGGATGTGCAACCTTGGAGTCTCCTACCTCGAAGGTATTGGTGGATTTGGTTCACGCTTCACGGGGTTAGCTTTCAGGAGACTTGTTCTAGGTGGTTGTAGAAACATTCGGAATTCAGGAAGGGTTACTCTTCTATTCATCTTATATATTCTATATATGCGCACTGTTAGTTTTATCTGCAGGACTTTTGAACCATTCTAAGTAATATTTTTTTGGGGAAGCTGTCCACTGTGCTCTGTCGCTGTCTCTTGATGTTGCGATTCATTTAGTAAACTTTGGGTTGTTTATGTCCAACTCTAAACTCTGCATAGTAATAAAGAAAGAATCCACTAATAATTGATCAGTGTAGTCAAGCATGTTATTTATTAGTTAGTTAGCGATAAATCTTCTTGTTCGTCTCAAGGCATTGCGCCTGATATTGCTGCTAAATATTTCCGCAGCTGATCCACCCAATGCCGAGGAAGCCATTAGATGGTTTTATCCATCAGCATCTGCAGGCAATGCTCCTGCTCAATACAACCTAGGCCTTTGCTTGCAGAACGGGAAGGGTATCAAGCGGAATCAGAAGGAAGCTGTAAGATGTGATACCTTTGCTTCTTGTGCAGGACACATGAGTTTTCACAATGTAATAAGGAAAATGGACTAGAAAGCGCTCAGTTCGGAATATTTAGAAAGCGGTCGGTTCAGAATATTTCCGTACCGTTTTCACACCCAGCGCTTTCTAGTCCATTTTCCTTAGTTGGATTGTGCAGGACACATGAGTTTGGTGCAGCATGTGCTTCTTGTGCTAGTTGCCTTGCGGCCTTTTGGCTCCAGTAATACATAGAGCAGTTTAGATCTATGTTGTGCCATAAGAATTTCTCTGTTCTGCTTCGACTGTGTTGGTGTTTGCAGAAGGTTTGTGAACATTTTGCTTTGAGTTGCACATTGTTGACCATGTAATCTACTTTATTCTTTGTGCGTTTGCTTGCGGTAATCTCTTATTACCGTTGTTGTTAACAACTCTTTTTCCTTTTAATAAAAAACGTGCCTCAGTCGAGAATCTTTTTTTTTTTTTTTTTTTGCTTCGAGAAAAAAGGTTCCCGAACTTTGAGAACATTTCTGAAATCAATTCAATCTCTCTCTTTCCACGCAAAGTAGGGGGAAAAAGTACTAGACTCAAGATGTGGCTTTGTTTTTGTGAATGGATCGCTTCAAGTTCCTCCGCCTGGCGTGGGAGAGCAGGAGCAAAGCCAAATGGAAAAGGCGTAACGACAAGAACAAGGAACAAAGCAAGGTACGTTCTGAGTGATGACATCTTTTACGGCCAGGGGCTAGTATTTGATTTTTGGATCTATCTCTATCTCGCTCTCGCAGTAATGGAACCCACATGGATCAGGAGCAGATAAAGTAATGCATCATTTGGTAATCACGGGTGGCTCTCTCTGTTTATTGTAGAGCCATCCGTGGATAGAAACTCTTGTTAGTAGAGAAAAGGGGCAATTCTTCAGCTCTGTTGGGAAGCAGTACAACTGTAAGCTCAAATTTGAAAGAAATTCGATCCTGAGCAGTGCCTTTTTTTTTCCTCCATATTGATCCTTTTTTTTTTTGAGAATTCCTCCATATTGATCCTGCTTTGACTAGCATACATCAGATGATCAGAAAGGCTAGACTGGGGACAGAAACCTGTGGATAATAACCAGGAGTTGGTCAACGTGGGCCAAAATGTCCTGTGTGGATCCACCAGGCTTTGTGATCAGATGAGGGGGCCCAAGATAAGATGCACTGCACTGCACAGTCAAAAAACTGACGAGGGGAGAGAGAGAGATCGATCGCGGACCGGAACAAGATCGCCAGTACTATTTGAGTATTTGTTATGCTGCTGAAGCACATGGTTGGTTGCCTTGGGTCGAAGCCAGAGAGACCTGTGCGGGTCACAAATTCACGCCGTCACATGCATGAGCATCCCAGCTAGCAAGGTGAGTCAGTGTCACCTACTCTAATCAACAAGGCAATCAAGCAGGGGGGAATCCTCTCCCTAAGTTGCCTTTGCCCTTGTTTAGTTTGCAAAAAGTTTTCCCAAAAAGTGCTACAGTACCCGTCACATCGAATCTTGCGGTACGTGCATGGAGCATTAAATGTAGACGAAAATAAAAACTAATTGCACAGTTTTGTTGGAAATTGCGAGACGAACGTTTTGAGTCTAATTAGTCCATGATTGAACACTAATTACCAAATAAAAACGAAATTGCTACAGTAGCCAAATTTCGCACTTTTCGCGAACTAAACGCGCGCTTTATAAACTAGCTCCCTACTACTCCTCACTCTTCAGTGCAGACAGTTCTGAGAGCAGAGCCACTAGTCCCCAGCAAGGAAGGAACCCATCTGACTCTCACAAGCTGTGCTCGGTGCTGAGCAGCAGAGCAAGATGCGGGGAGGAGATCGGCCATCTGCATCGCTCCTGCTCTTCTCGCTGGGGCTTGTGCTCCTCTACTTCACCTCAGGTGAGCTCAAGTCCATTTGTCCCTGCCAACTTGTAGACACTGGCTGTTCTTCACTAGGGCCTAGTTTTATTCATCTTCTTTTGCTAGCTTTTGCTGCCTATCCATCTGCGCTCAACTAGAAACAGCGTTCGTCTAAAATGGGCATGGTGTTTTGCAGGCAGCACCGTTGGTCTCGTGGAGGGACAGGTACTTGAAATCTTCAATACGTCTTTGCTCTTGACGCTATACGCCTTTGAAATCTTCAATTCTCAAATGAACAATAACCTGGTTGTGGTTGGATCTGCCGTCTGCGTGGCAACGACCTGCAGAAAACCTGGTGCATCGCCAAGCCGTCGGCGTCGAACGAGATCCTGGCGCAGAACCTGGACTACGCGTGCTCCCAGGTGAGCTGCGCGGTGATCCAGAAAGGCGGGCCGTGCTACTACCCGGACAGCCTCGTGTCCCGCGCCGCCGTCGCCATGAACCTCTACTACGCCTACAGCGGCAGGCACCCCTGGAACTGCTACTTCAACAACTCCGCGCTCGTCGTGCAGTCCGATCCAAGTACCACACCAAACCCCACCCAGTCTTCCCTGTGCTCTCAAGTCCTTCGTCCATGTGTCATCTGATCGAATGTCGCTCGCTCGTTTTGCAGCTTATGGTTCGTGCACGTACTACTGAGGAGCCGAGGGAGTCAGGGAGAGTGGTGCCGATTGTGGAGGCGGCGCAGACTAAAACTACTGATGATGATCGATGCAGATTGCAGACGAGAGAGATGCATCGCGCCCGGCTGCATTTGTGTGCAGATTGTTGGTTTTTCTAGTCTAGAGTGCCAATTTACCAAATGCAGATTGTTGTGATGTGTTGTGCCTTGGTAGCCGTGATGCAGTTGACATTTGGAGATTTCCAGCAGACCCATTGATATTCCGTTCATGTGCTTTTCAAATTCAAATTCATTGCAGTGGTGCTGCATAGATCTCTCTCTCTCTCTCTACACTTCATTCAAACATGGCAATAGATGGATCTGCGTGTGATTTGTTCATTCCAGCGGCCGTACGAACAACACAAACGATCAGCGGCCGTCCGATCCAATCTCATTCTCGTCTCGTTCACCGTGACCTACCCAAACGCGTCGCCGCCCGGCACCACTCCGGTCCCCCGCGACGGCAGGATGCGGCGGCAGCCTTTCTCGCGGCACGCCGGCTTCTTCGCCTCCCTCCAGCGGGTGGGCCCCGAACCATTCTTCCCTCCTCTTCTCTTCTCCCATCGCGCACAAGCCGCCATCCCTCTGACGCCGCGAGCGCTCTTGGTCTGTTCTCCTTCTCCAGGTGGAAGACCGGCTGGCCTCGGAGTCGGAGCAACAACATCAGGAGCAGAAGAAGAGCCCGCCGCCGCCGACAACGGTAGCGGCAACGGCAACGGCGCGCCAATCCGAGGCGTCGCCGTTCTCGGACACCATGACCGCGTCCCCACTCCTCTTCCTAGACCCAGCAGCACCCGCACCAACGCCCAGCGGCACGGCCGCGAGGCGCGACATCAGCGGTCCGGCGCTGGACTTCCTCACCGCCGTCACCGAAGAGGACCAGCGCATCCAACAGGATGACGACGACGACGACGAAGATGACGGCGGCGGGGAGGACATCGCGCGGCTCATGGCGCTGCTCGGCCTGTCACCGCCGCAACCGCAGCCGCCGGGGGGCGGCGACAGCAGCAGCCGCACCGACGACGGCGACGGAGGCGGGTGCGACTGCAGCGGCGCCGACGGGTTCCTGGCCAAGGTCGTGGGCGTGGTCGGCCCCAAGTGCGACAGGGAGGAGGGGAGGCTGGACGCCTGGATCCGCCATTACCACCGTGGGGAAGGCGGGGGAAGGCGGCGGGTGCAGGGAGCCCGCGAGGCTGGTGCACCTGCTGCTCGCCAGGGCTTCCGGCGACACGGCGGCCGTTGCGTTCCCGGCCAGCGTCAAGGACTTCTTGGACCACGATCCGCCACGGCAGTTGACGGACGAGTCAAAGTGATGCAAACGGAGTCACGGTTTTGTGAAACTGATTGAAAAGGCAGGCAGTAACCGGATGCGCTCATTATGAAGATGATGAATCCTTGCCTTATCTTCTCGAACATAGACTAGATGGCATTGTTTTGGATCATGTAAATTGAGCAACTGTAGCTGCACCTTGGACCATCCATCTCAAGCTTTATTTTTGGTTTCACCCTGGATGACGTAGCAATGTTCTGGTTTTTTGGTTTCTGACCTAACAGGATATACTGTAATTTCCCTGTGAGGCATGGAATTAATCTAACCTGCAATGTTTTCCTAAACGGTAATCGATGTCGCCCTTCGTTTAGCGTTTAGACTGTTTACACGGTGTTTAAACGAAGTTAAATGATTTGGTATTTTTTTTAAAAAATACATATATTTATACATGTGCATATAAAAAATCAGGTATTCTAGCATTTATACATATTTATCTGAGTAAAAATCAATTATTTTGATATGTATATATATTTATGCATGTGAAAAGAACCAAATATAGATATTTATACATGTAACATATCAAATGTACATATTTATAAATATAATAAACTTAAGTATACAAATTTATCCATACAAAACTGAACTAGATTTACCTCGTGTTCGTCTAAACGGCCGTTTAAACAGCTGTTTAGCCCGTTTAATGTTGTTTATCTCCGTTCTGTTTAGGTCGTTTATGCTGTTTTTTCCGTTTTTTTTACCGTTTAAATGGTTAACCGTTTAATTTCCGTTTACCCCCTAAACAAAACAGTTTACCACCGTTTATTGACTGTTTAAACGACCGTTTAATCCGTTTAGGCGAACATTGCTAACATGATAGTGTGTTGTTATTTTTGTTTCTGTAACAGCAGAATAAAGAGTTAAATGCATGAGTAAGAGGTGTTATTTAGGTCCACGAACTTCAAAATATATTTCTAGGTCACTAAATTTATTAACTGGTGCACCGCAGATCCACGACCAGCCATGTTGACATTTTATCTGACGTGGCACGTATTTTGCGTTTAGCCCCTCTTCTACCTTAGACTCGTCTACTTGTGTTTAAAGAAAAACAGAGAGAGAGAGAGGGGCCGCACTCAAAGACACAGCTGCTCACTCCGGCCCCGCGAGCTGACGACCGTGGCCTCGCAGCCAGCGCCGACCGTGTTGGCAGCACTAGCAGCTAGAACCGCCCGCAGCCTAGCCTTCACGAGAAGCCACCGAGGACCGATGGACGAGCACCTTCGTTGTAGCTGTGAGCCTGTAACATGGCCCTTGCTCCCTACAGCGTCTCGGCGAGAGCTAGCGTCTTCTCTGTTCGCGTCCGGCCGCGCACTGGCAGGAGAAGGGAGATGATCCATCAGTCCTTAACGAGTCGCGGTCAGCTTTTGTCGTGAGTCGTGACCAAGCTAGCTAGCTGCAATGACATCGCAGTTCCGGCCTGGCAAAGAAAAATTGTTATCATGACCATACGGTCGTAAACTCCCTTGCTACTGCTGCATGTTTGCCTGAGCTGGCTGCATGCCACATGCATGTGTAGATTGCCAGGCAGCAGCAAGGCGCGAGTGCTGCTCCTGTCGACGTGATGGTCTTCTTTCTGTTCGCTTGGGCTGAAAGTGTTATTAGCTGATTTGATGTGAGAGAAAAATATTGTTCGTCAACTGAAAAAGTACGATTTATAAGCTAAATAAACCCAAGCGAACATGTGCTTGTATTTTGTGTTCCTACATTCATTAGAGTAGCTCCATTTGCTTGATGTGGTTCCTGTTGTTGTACCTGTTCACCGCCTTCTTGGTCCTGTTCTTGGGCATTGCTGACATTGATTTCCGGCTGCCACTCCACGTGCACATATTCGCTTGGTCGTATACGATCGTGGATTATAAGGTGTAATAGTATTTTTCTCTCACACCAAACCAGCCAACGATATTTCTGGCTTATAATCCACGTTTCAGCCAAAACGAACATGCTGTTAATGTGATGCGGCAGGCACCACACACACGGTCCATGGATGGCGTGGTTCCCCTGGGGCTGGGGCACGCCGCGTGCGTACGTCGATCGATCCTGGCACAGTTGACTTCGTGTGTCTCGTGCTCCCAGCTGTTGTTCTGATCATGCACGCTAGCTTAGCTAGGCCACTGATTTCCGGCCGGTGCCTATTATCAGCCGATCCAGATTCAGCCCGAGATTCCACGGACACGGTATATACTGCGGTGTTTGGTGTGCGTTCGTCTATGGGTGAGCCTTCACGACTCCCTGAGCCTCGCCACACTTGAAGAACCCATCCCGCCCCAGGCTGCTAGCGGAGGGCTGCGGGCACTCGGGCGACGCTAGTTGTTAGAACGGGCAGCATGGTCGGCCGTCGGCGTTGGCTGCGAGTTCACTGTCGCGCGCTCACAGGGCCGGCGCGAGGAGCGGCAGCTTCGAGTGCGGTCTCTTTTTTTTAATGCAAATAATGGGTGAGGCTAAGATAAATGAGGAGTTAAATGCAAAATTGCAGACAGTCAGTGTTACAATAACGTGCCACGTCAGATAAAATGTCAACATGGCCAGTGTGGACCTGCGGTGCATCAGTTAACAAGTTTAGTGACTCAGAAATATATTTTTTTAAGTTCATGGACCTAAACGACACACTTTGATAAGTTCAGAGACTGCTCATGCATTTAACTTCGGAATAAATGTTTTGTAAGAAGTGCAGAAATGTTCGGATAGGGATAGTGCGGCCAACAAGATGAAAGTGGCTTCAGAGTTCAGACTGATTAATAAATGTGATCAACTTTAGAGAGATGCCCGATTTCTGATTAATAAATGTGATCAACTTTAGAGAGATGCCCGATTTTATATTCTTCTTGAAAACATCATGAGAGCAAAATGTACTGGGAATCTCGTTGTACTGGGAATCTCGTTTTCCCTTCTTAAACTTTAGTCCTTATCACATTAGATATTTAGATATATGCATTGAGCACTAAATATAGATTAATTATGAAACTAAATGCACAGATTAAGACTAATTTAGGAGATAATTTTTTAAGCGTAATTAGTCTATAATTTAACAACATGTTCCTATAGTAAACATATACTAATGACGGATTAATTAAGCTTAATAAATTCGTCTCACACATCACAAGAACTTCTATAATTCGTGTACACACTCCTCCGTACACCCTAAACTTTGTCCCTGGATTGAAACACCCCTGAATAAGCGCAGTTTGTGCACGGTGGAGACATTCAAATAATAGGGAGGCGAAATGTATTGAATGCGCGCAGTTTGTGCACGAAGGTGGAGAGATTCAAACACGGAGGCAAATATATTCAATTTGGTACTATTAAGTCCAAAACGTACTTTATTAGTACGCGAGCAATGTAATGCTTCACAGCCCGCACAAGCATAGAAAACCATTTTTAGAAAAAGAAAAACAAGTGTAGCTAACACAGACCAAGCAGCAAACAAACGGACATCGAGCAGTTTCCTTTTATTCGAGGAATACGATAAAATAGTAGGCAGAGCAGCCACGTGACGATTTTTTCCTTGGAAGAATAGCAAAAGCTCACAGCTTCGAAATGAGGCCATTCTGGATGGCCTTGGGCGACTCGGCTTCCTTGGCATCCGCATCGGACGAGCAGGGAGGCACGTCAACCGCAGGCGAGCAGTTGAAGAATCCATGTGGCTGAAGGGCAGAAACATCATTAGTAGACGAAAGTTAGGCTAATATCCCTTTGTGAAGAAGCAACAAAGGGATCCGATGGTTCACTGCGTACAACAGAAATACTGAAAAACCTAAAGCTGATACCATGAGCATGAAGCCTATCCGCTCCACCGGCATGACTGGCCAATCTTCCAGCCTGGGGATATGGGTGAGCCCGAACACGTACCTGCAGATGCAGAACACGGTTTTATCAGGGGCCTGTTTAGTTCTCCCAAATTCCAGAATTTGGCACTATGCAAAAAGAAGATTCCCCGTCACATCAAATTTGTGGTACATGCATGGAGTACTAAATGTTGACGAAATCAAAAACTAATTACACAGTTTGGTTGTACTTTACGAGATGAACGTTTTGAACCTAATTAATCAAAGTTTGGACAATTATTACCAAATAAAAACGAATAAGATACTGTAGCTACAGTGACCGCAGAATCTGGCGGCGCCGAGTTGGTGTACCAACTAAACGTGGCCCAGGTTCTGCAAGATGTAAGCTGAACAAACAGTTCCAATTTCTGCATAACGGCAAATGGTTTTCAAGAAAATGGTCTGTTATGACGTACCAGAGAACAATATCGGTTTCCTCCAGAGGCCTATCCTTCTTGACCCATGTTGGCAGACCCTCGTGTATGCGAGGATTCTGGTTGGGAAACTCTCCTCCAGGGAACATCTCGTCGCTCTTGTATTGAGTCACCCAGAGATTGTGCTTCAAGAACCCAGCCCTCCTCAGAAATTTCGCCTCAGGCAGAGCCAAGGGCAGGCAGTTTGAACCAGGCACGAGCCTGTAGCCAGTAGGCTGCCCGGTCCGATTTACAGTTCGTGTGTTGCGTACCTGAACAGAATGCAAACAAGTTAAATTCGTGTGTTGCGTACCTGAACAGAATGCAAACAAGTTAAAATAAGCAGACACATTAATGTATTTGGACTCTATTTGTGATTTGTCATCTTTAAGCATTGTTTCATACTGACATTTATTTGATGGAAAATTAACAATAGTGCAAATATTAAGGACATCTATGCTAACATTTGCTTGATGCAAGATCATTAATGGTACAACCACCAAGGAATATGAAAAGGAAAAGCAAAATGCATCGGTTGTCACAACTCAGAAGAAAGCAGCCAGTCCGTAATTTTCACCATTATTGAATTGCATAAGCATAAAGATAATGACCAGGTATTGGATGCACAATTTAATGGTACAACAATACTGGGTAGGAATAACAAAAGGTTAAAAAAAGAAAACAAAGCTCTTACAATCCAGTGTCGTGCAGATGAAGGGTCGCAATCACGCATTGCTTGCAACTCAGACTTCAGCAACTTCTCTTCAGCATAGAAAGCATTATTATGCACATTATGTGTGCCTGCACTTTCCACTTTAACATTAACCTCAACCACCTGCACGAGAAATGATCAATCACAACGGCTTTGATATAATGGATATACAGAGATACTCCATTGGATGAAGGCACAGATTGATATCATGAAATGCACAGTGGTTTTAAAAACTTAAGGCCTAAGAAGCATGTACTTCTATGGCAATTACATGGTTGAACAAACACTTTTTTTGGTAGCCTGAAGTAATTTTCATCTAAGTACCTTATGTAACATTAGCAGGTACAAGGTCATTTCGATTTATTTTATCTGATCTGATGTAGAGATATAATTGAAGTTTGTGTGGTCCCATTCAGATTGCAAACTATTTTTTGTGGGCATTTTGATGGATAAAAAAGGGTGCAAATAGATGGCAACCCCCACCTGGTTATGAGCCTCATTAGGTTTGCAATCAACTGCCATGTCCATACGGGCAACAAAGAAATGCTGATGAACTGGTGCATACAGACCAGGGGCAATAGTCGTGCCATATTTCCTTGATTCCCCAGGCATCAAGGCCCCTAAACTGAGAATTCCAGTAAGCTTTACTTCTGCTTCTATTTTTCCATCCTGCAACCAAGAGGATCAACAAATAAATACAAAAAATTGAAGCTTCAGAAAATTTTAAGTAACATTCAATCACTAAAACCATCAGTGAACTGTGATCTTTCAAGTATCGAAATTGGAACTCTTTCATGCATAACTAAGCAAACTTATATAGATAATATAATATATATTGGCCATTGTAGGTAAATGCTACTTACTTTCTGACATTATAAGAGGAAAACCAATGAAATACTTACCTGATAGAAGTGCCAGTAAAAACCATACTCGTAGTTTGCAACTGTACAGATAAATGAAACGGTGAGCCTCCTTGACCGCCTTACTTCTGCTAAACCAGTTCTCCAGTCTTGGTGTTTCCAAAGGATCCCATGATCCTCCTCATGCAAACAAACACAGTTCTCAATTGTCTCCACACCACCAGTGAAGTTTGTGAAATGTGCATCAAAATATTTTATGTAGCCCAAGCAATCACATCCCTGTACAAAAAGGTTAAAGAATAGTAGTCAAATCAAAGCAACATTAATATGAGTATACTCATCAAGAACTGAACAAACCTTCTTAAGAGAATGAGCATTTTTTCCAAGTCCGTCTTCTCCAGCATCAAATGCATTCTTGCGATAATGTGGTTCATTTGGATCTCCATAAGGAACAACCATCTCAACAAAGCTCAGCCTATGTGCTATAGGTCTACGTCCACGGCTACCATCAACATAAGCAACAGAATAGATAACCAAACCCTCTTTAGGGGTGAAGCCAATACGGAAGTTCCACTGCCATAACCATTAAGTGTTATTTATTTCAAAAAACATTATAATTAATAATAGCATTGCAGTTCAGCAAACAATTACCTTCTGCCATTCCACAAAATAGCCATTAATGCGGAAACTTGGACCCTCAGGCTGATTGATGATAAGTGGTTTTACATCACTTGATCAACACCACCTCTTGTTTCCCCAGAAGTATAGTTTCTCAAATGATCAGGAGGGAGAGAGGAACCAACTTCCTATCTTCGAACTCTATCACAGCATTATTCTGCATATCAACAACAACATGGACTCCTTCCACAGGACGAGCATAGCCATTCTCCATGGGGCTATCACTCTCAGTTCTGCAAAATATCAGAGGCTTGCCAAGTCTGCGACTGGGAGCATCAGCTTCGCTGTAGTAGCCAGCACACCTGACAATTTAATAGACAAAGTTTTAACTTTCCTTCCAATTTACAAATATGATAATGCAAGCTGAAACATAGCACAATATGAAAATTTTTATTCAGAAATTCCTTATAGATAGATTACCAAGCATCCACCATAACAAGATCCATGTCATCCACACCTCTTCTCTTCATAGCTTCAATAAATGGAGGGTAACTTTTGACTGTAGCCTCACATTCAGCATACTCCATAGCATCCTGTCAAAGATAAAATTTTAAAATGGTGGAGTAACATGATCCATGTCATCCACACCTCTTCTCTTCATAGATTCCATGAAGTCAATTAGCGTAGCATGAATGTTTGAAAAATACAAACAGATACCATAGTGAAATAATAACAGGCCATTACATACAATTACATAGGCCAAGTCATCGGCAGACTAAGACAAATATTCATAAGGCATGAAGAATTCTGAACAAAATTAGTCGACATACCATTGCAGGTTGAACATCTGGAACAACTTCAGATGATATCACCTTCCCTCTGTGATGTCCACCCCTAGTAGCTGCATGCACTTCAGATAGTTCCACTATCCAAATGCTAGTCTCATTTGATTGTTTATTGTAGACAACAAGTCTGGCCCTCCTAGGAGGTAACCTGCTTGGAATAACAGCAAGACCTTTGCTTCTAGGGAGCAGTGATGGCTGGAAAGGTGGAAAGAAGTAGGCATCGGCTAATGCCACAACATTCTTTTCTGGCTCCAACAGCACAACTTCAACAAAGCGCATGCTGTCTCTTTCCTACAATCATAGAACTTTTTTCTTGTCAAATTATTATTTTCAAGATTGCATGGAAAAGCATATGTATAACTTCTGTTGGCATACCTCAGGAGATCTTCCAGCAGCTCTTACAGTTGCTACAGCAACTGCAATTTCAGCAGCAGATAATGGGTCTAAAGGGTGGCACCTCTGTGCTCTTGTCATTATTGGTATCCCTGCATTTTTTTGTCAAGAAAAACAGTAGTTGAGTTAACACATTGTACACATTTTATGTGTCTATTCTAGGTTATAGGCTGTTAAATAAATGGTAAATACAGAGAATCATGTCAAGCAGGGTTGTCAAATTGTCGTGATGATCAATAAGGAAGAATATGGGGCAGGTCATGCATAATGAACTTCTTACACAAACATCTTTCAACGAGTTCTAAAATACAAATGGACCAATAACCAATCACAAAAAACCATGAATAAAATAAGGAGAAATTTTAGCATAGGTCAAGCTTTCAGAATAGATAATTTGGCAGGTCCGCAATGCTCCCTTGTGCTTATCAGGGGTCAGAAGAGGTGCCACCTAATAGATATATGGTTGTTCACCTCTCTCTAAGGCACAAGATAAGAACTGTACTGGAGTTGACCATACAGTATAAGTGCAAGTCTTAAAATATTGTGTAACCAAACCAACCAGTGCCCATGTCCTGGATCTAGACATTTAGTTGTCAGTTAAGAATTCTGTTCCAAGATATATTGATGTCCTTTTTTCAATTCACAGGTCACAGCAAAGACAATCACCAACGCTATGACCTCACCAGATTAGGAACATAAGAGTATCAACCATTGCTAGCTGGTTTTTTTCTTATAGGAAGTGCATAGTTTCCTCAGTTGTCACGGGCCTGCATAGTTTCCTCCCTTCTAATATATTTGCAGCAAATCTCTTGCTGCCCTTTTTTCAAAAAAAAAAAAAAAAGTATCAACCATTGCTCATACTTCACTTCTTCATAATAAAGAAGCTGATTGTCAACAGGAATAAATCTGGTGATTTATAAATGCAAAATAGTTATTTTCACAGAAAATCCATGCCACATCATTAAAAAGGTACTACACAGATTTTTTGTGAAAAAAGAAAAACTATTTATATTTTCCATGTTCGCGAAAAAAGTGTTATACTTTCCACCAAAAGGACATCCTGCTCAGAAATTTGGTAGCCATAAGAGAATATCAAGAAGGATCTCTCAAATCCTTAATGATATTTTTGGTTGAAACTTAATACAAAAGTTAAGGTTGATATAATGTCATTTTCCCGTACGTTACAGATAAAAAACAACATCGAAGTCAACATCATCTCGAGCATCCGGTGAAACTTAAAGGGTAGCAGCATGCAGACAGGCCAGACAACACAATAAAGTGCAAAGGTAGCGTGCACCTCATCAATTCAGAAGAATCCCCAGAAACGCTAACTACTACACAACGAGATGCGCTCACAGCGCACCATGTGGACTGGATGAAACAACATGCACCAGCAGCTAATGCTAGTGGCGCATACATGAAAAACGTGAATGCCAAAAACTCCGGGACCTATATATGATCCAAAAAACTGAAAAAATAAGCAGCATATACTTCAGTTGGGAAGCTGACATCATTTATCCAAATTGGGACATTTTCCTCACTTCACTACCGGAAAGGCGGAAACCTCGTCATATAAAGAAGTAAAAAACAAGTTGATCACTACAACTAGTGATCAAAGAAAAAGAAAGTTGGTGCACCAACTGTTGTCGAGCACAGTCCTGAACGGTCAGCTACAAAGACTGACTAGTATATGGCTGTGTGGCCTTAGCCATCACATCAAACCCCGTGCTCCAATCATCACTTTAGCCAGATGGGCAGAGTAAACCACGATTTGCCTCTACAAGATCTAATTTGCACACGCCCAGATTCCAAGACCTACTTACAATCGGGTCGCATGCACACGAGAACTACTCCTACGTTGGTGGTGCAAATATCATCCAAGTATCTGAACCTGGCAGATCCTACAAACTAATCTGCATCCTCTGCTTTGCATGCGCACGAAACGATGCACTCTGTAGTCTGTATACAGCTACCACCACTAAGATTGAGTTTCCTCAATCATCTAACCTCGCGAAAAATCGTGATCGGCAGAAACACCCACCATGGCATGCCTCACCTAATTTAAGATCCATGCAGGGCAGGAAACTCCCGTAACATTAGTCGTGACCCAATCAAAATAGGATCCGACTTCATCGGGACACAGAGACGGAGATGGAGGGAGGTGGCGGCGATTTCGATACCTTTGGAGGAGGCCTTCGCTGTGGTGGGCTGGACCGCGGCGATCTCCTCGATCACGGCGCCGCTTGTGCCTGCGGCCGATGCGGCGAGGGCGACGACCTTGCCGACCGGGGACGCGGCGATCGCGCGCATGGGGACGACAGGGGCGCCAGCGACACGCGCGGGCGCATCGCGGCTGCAGCATGCCGACGCCTTTTCCTTAGCTGCGGCCATTGGAGCGGGTTCGCGAGCTGACCGTGTCCGTAGTCTCCTCCTCCGCCTCCGCCTCGCCGGCTCCCACGATCTGACATACAGCACAGGCCTCCGCCTCCCGCGCCTTCTGCCCCCTCCCCTCTCCGCCGCCTCCTCGTCGCCGGGGCACTCGCGCGTACGGGGCGGGGCTAGGGTTCCGGGAACCCTAGGCAAGGGAGCGGGGTTCTCTCCGTCCGCGAGGAGCCGCCGAGGGAGGGGGGGAGGGAAACGGCAACCGGTGGGAGACGGGGGTTTGCAATGGTGGGGGTGGTGGCGTTGGCGGTGAGAACTGGGAGAGGGAGAGTGGTGTTGGGTTATGTGCCGCGTCGGGTGATTTGGAGAGCGATGCGTCGGGGACTCGGGGGGTTCACGTGGATTTTATAGAAAGTAGGCAGGGGAAAAGGTCATCAGGGCGTGCGCTGTGGATGGGCTGGATTCTTCCGGGTTTTGCGTTTTCTTTCTCCTTCTCTTGTTACGATTGGATTATCGCTTTTGGATTAAGGCGACGGGGACTCTTTATACTGAAAATTCTAGACTCCCTCAGTTCCAAAATAATTATTCTACAATAAATGCTCCTTTAAACCATGAACCACCACCTAATACTACCTTTTGCTACTTTCTCCATTTTTAGTGTTGCATGTTGCTGTATCTTTTGATATCTCTATCTCTTATACAACTAAAACATTCATAACTATTCCGTCCATACGTGCGACACTAAAGCCATTCCATGCGATCAGATAAGGAAGGCAACACGCACTCACTCCCTGCGATCAGCTCAATCTCCATAACAGCCGCAGCAAATCAGGAAGGCAAAAATAAATTCCCATAACAATCGTGATCAATTCCGCGATCACCCCACGTCGCCAATCACGCGAGACCGCGCCGTCACCTGCACCGCGACCTCCCTAGCACTCTACGGCCGCACGGCTGAAAGGTCCTAATGGCTAGAGGGGGGTGAATAGCCTAATAAAATTTCTACAACAACACTTAACAAAATAGTTAGATAATTATGAGTCGAAGCAAGTGTTGCACTAGCCTACTTAAAATGCAAGCCGCTTACCACAATTTTAGTTTTGATAGTATCTAATCACACAATAGCTATAACACTACCCTATGTTAGTGTGCTCTCAAAAGCTAACTAAAAAGCCACACCAACCAAGCAAGCAAGCTCTCACAACTAACTACACTAAAGAGTTTGACAACTAGTTTGCGGTAATGTAAAGAGAGTGATAAAAAAAGTTATACCGCCGTGTAGATGAAGGAACCAATCAATCACAAGGATGAATAACAATGAAGACCAATTACCTCGGAATCAATGATGAACACAATGATTTTTTATCGAGGTTCACTTGCTTGCCGGCAAGCTAGTCCTCGTTGTGGCGATTCACTCACTTGGAGGTTCACGCGCTAATTGGCTTCACACGCCAAACCCTCAATAGGGTGCCGCACAACCAACACAAGATGAGGATCATACAAGCCACGAGCAATCCACTAGAGTACCTTTTGGCGCTCCGCCGGAGAAATGTCAAGAACCCCTCACAATCACCACGATCGGAGCCGGAGACAATCACCACCCTCCGCTCAACGATCCTCGCTGCTCCAAGCCGTCTAGGTGGCGGCAACCACCAAAAGTAACAAGCGAAATCCGCAGCGAAGCACGAACACCAAATGCCTCTAGATGCAATCACTCAAGCAATGCACTTAAATCACTCCCAATCTCACTATGATGATGAATCAATGATGGAGATGAGTGGGAGAGCTTTGGCTAAGCTCACAAGGTTGCTATGTCAATGAAAATGGCCAATCGTGTGAGCTTGAGCCAGCCATGGAGCTTAAATAGAAGCCCCCACGAAATAAAGCCATTGTACCCCTTCACTGAGCACTGATCGGGGTGACCGGACGCTCTGGTCCTACTGACCGGACGCTGCTCCTCAGCGTCCGGTCGCCCGATGGCGGCCACGTGTCTCCTGCGTTCAACAGTGAACGTTTGATCTCAACGGTCGACAAGCTGACCGGACGCCCCAACAGAACTGACCGGACGCTGAACCCTCAGCGTCCGATCGTTTACGGTAAGGGTCCAAAACCAGTTTTTACTGACCGGACACAGCCCAGCGTCCGATGCTTAACCCTAACCACTGTGCCGATCAACCACTCGACCGGACGTAGCCTTTCAGCATCCGGTCGCAGAGCAACCCTACGTCCGGTCAGTTGACCGACGCCAGCATCACTGCGACCAACTCTATTTCACTTCTAACTTCTTCACCCTTTCTCAAATGTGCCAACCACCAAGTGTATCGCCTTGTGCACATGTGTTAGCATATTTTCACAAACATTTTCAAGGGTGTTAGTTCTCCACTAGATCCTAAATACATATGCAATGAGTTAGAGCATCTAGTGGCACTTTGATAACCGTATTCCGATACGAGTTTCACCCCTCTTAATAGTACGGCTATCGATCCTAAATGTGATCACACTCTCTAAGTGTCTTGATCACCAAAACAAAATAGCTCCTATGGTTTATACCTTTGCCTTGAGCTTTTTGTTTTTCTCTTTCTTCTTTTTCCAAGTCCGAGCACTCGATCATCATCATGGCATCACAATCATCATGTTATGATCTTCATTTGCTTCACCACTTGGAGTGTGCTACCTATATCAAGATTACTTGATAAACTAGGTTAGCACTTAGGGTTTTATCAATTCACCAAAACCAAACTAGAGCTTTCAACGGCACCGCGTCCTCACCTCCTCGTGCCTGGCCCTCGCGCCACCTTCGCCATCGCACACGCTGTCCGCCGATCAACGCCATCGTTCAATCACGCCGTGTCCACGTCCTGCCCCGTACCGGCCCCATCTGACGCCTCATCTTGTCCCCGTCACCCCGACGTCGATGGAGCGCCCGTCGCCTCGCCGCCTTGCCCGCTGACGCTGGCGTACCCTGTCATGACGCTGAGCTAGCGACAAGCACCCACCAGGTACGTTACCAGGACCCTGTATCCCCATCTGTCTTCCCTTCCAGCTATGCGAAATAGAACACCCAAACCCAAATCATAACAGCAGCACACGGACGACGGCAACCAGCGGAGTCGTCGTCGAATCGCCCTGCTCAAGTCTCCGTGGCGTCGCGCCCTTCCCACTGACGCTGCTGCTTTGCGCCGCCGCAGGCTCAGGTCTCCACCGCCGCTGACACACGCCAGGCACATGGAATCAGAACACCGCTCCGATGGCCGTTGCAACAGATCGCTGATCTCGCCACCTGCAGTCCACGGAGCCTGCAATAGATCGGTGATCATGGCGAGCGGCCGAGCTCCTTAGCATGAACCACCAGCCCACCACTACCAGCTGGGCAGCACAAGCATCACGCCCGCGAACTCCTGCGCCGCACCGCCATTGCCAAGAGTGACCTCGCTCCGGGGAACAGCGAGTCCCAGTGTAACATCCCGGTTTTTCAAGTGACCAAAAATACGAACTTTTTTTTCTTTTCCTGCAATTGAGTGAAGCATGTAGATCTAGGTCTAACTCGAGTCTAACTCGCTAACAAATCGTTGCATACATGTAGGTTGTTTGTAGGAGTGTGCTGGAGTTCTTTAGTTGGTTTAGGGTTTTGTGTCGGAGTGCACAAATCCATAACAAGAGTTCCTCCCAATCTCTCTCTTGAGCTGCATCTCTTTTCTATCCGAATATCTTCTCAAACTTCCCTTTGAGTTCTTCTCAAAATTCTCCCTCAAATCCTCCTCCAAATTTTCCCACTCGAAATCTCCTTTGAAAGTCATCTCAAATCCCATTTGGAACTCTTCCGAGCTTCAGCTAAAATTCCCCTTCCCAAATTCCCTAAGTCACAAATGATTAAAAGGGAAAATCCTTTTTCCTTTCTTCCTCAAACCAGCCCCGGCTCCCCCCCTTTCTCTCATCTCGGCCCACGCTGACAGCAGCAGCCAAGCCCAGCTCGCAGCTGTGGCCCAGCCGGCCCAAGTCGCCCCGGGGAGACCTAGCGAGAGCAGGGAGCTCCCAGCGCCGCTGCCGCTCACACGCTGCGCGACACGTACGCCGGCGTCCCCTCACCAGCTCCGCTCCTCGATTCGTGTCGCGTGTCCCTTCCTGGGCACGGACACCGAGGATGACTGGAGCCTCCTAGAAGCCCTAGCGCACAGCGCTATTAAAGGCCGCCACAACGCCGCCATCCCTCTCCCTCTTCCTCCGCGCGAGCAGCCACTTTCTGACGCGCCACTAGTTGCCTCGCCACCGCAAGCCCCTACTCCACCTTGCCGTGCCCCGCATCTCACCGGAGAGCACGCCAAGCCGGAGCCGCTGCCGAAGCCGCGGCGCCGCCCGCGGCGCCGTGCTCCCCGGCCGCCCAACGAGCGCCATCCCGAACCTGAGGCTGAGCTCGAGGCGTCGTCCTCCGTCTCCTCACCCAAGACTGCGTCGCGTCGACATATGTGGCCACGACACCGGCCTCGCCACGTCGCTCGACGCTCATGGCCAAGCCGAGCTTGTCCGCCACCGTGTGTCTGCCTCACGTCCGCGAGCACCATCTCACCCCTGCGTTTGCGTTGCCCTCGACGTCGTCCGTGGCCGCGTCTCTGCGAGCGCGTCCGCGACAACCACCATAGGCCGAGCCGAGGACCCCGCAACGTCCACGCAGCTGCACCACCTCGTTGACGTCCACCTCGAGCCTCTGCTCAGCGCCTCGTCCTCGGCCGCGGCCACGTCAAGCCCCGACCCTGTCTCAGCCACGACGAGCCTCTCCACGCCGATGTCGTCGTGCTCCACCAAGGCCGCACCGGTGCCCTCCACTTCGACCCGCACCGACGTCACCATGGCCGAGAGTAGGAGCTGCATCGCCTGCTGAAGCTGTAACTAGAATAGCAAGCCTTCGCCTTGATGCACTGCCGCAGCATGTTCGTCGATGCCCCAAGCACGGTGGTAGCACCTCGACGCGCCCCCGTTCCAAGACCGCAATGACTTACCCGAACAGACAGTGAGCACCCAAAGCCCAGGACCCCATCTTTTCCCCTCCCTATAGTTACTCGTGCTGAGCCTAGCCTTTGTGCCGCTGTTCCCACTATCGCAGGGAGGAAGCGACCCCGCAACGCCACCATGCCAAAGGACGACAGCACCACCTGGCCATGTCCATCCTTGTGTCCGGCCTTCGTGCCGTGAATCCTTGCCTTGCAGGGAGGCTACGCCTCATTTCTCATGGTGTGGCTACCCCGTCCTGCAACATAGGTGCTCCGTCGTCTCTCGGCCACCTGCTACCATGTTCCGGGACAAGCCGCAGCAGCCCTCCACCTCCCCGCTTTCATCAAGGTTGACCCCTCGAACCTAGTCGACGCCGTACGCGACGTCGGCAAGACCCTTGCCTTTCTTTTCCATGTTCTCTTCATACTTGTTGACTTTGATCATCAATATCATTTATCTACATTGTTACTTGATCTATCAATATCCATTGTCTATACATGATCATGATCTTTATTTATTCTATGCCTGTGCCGTGCCTTCGCCGCCGGTCTATCTATCTTTTTGTGATTGCTATGGAGAAGTGCTACTCCACGTCGCGTCGTGTGTGGTCGGTTGTCGAGTCGTGGTTCGTTGTTGTGCCTTGTGGTCCTTCATGGGTTGTTCGTGTGTCTTATGTGGACCGTGCCTTCGAGCCGGTTGGGAAACGTTGTGTTCGTCCATCTCGGTCGTGGGTTTATCCCGCCGTGGCCGTGGTGCCGAGCATAACTCGTTCCCTTGTGTTTTGTTGTCTTCATAGTGCCATGATCGAGAGCTCCTACCTACGTCCCTAGGATGCAGTTGTAACACCCCGGCCCAGGGCTTAATAGGATTAATAGGATACTCGTACCAACAAGTTGCAACTTCTTTTCTAGAAGCCCATCTCTTAAGAACTCCAAGGTTAAGCGTGCTTGGCCTGGAGCGATGGGTGACAACCCGGGAAGTTCTTCCCGGGGGCACATGAGTGAGGACAAAGTGCGCAGAAAAGACTGGTGTTGGTCTATGAGGGCAGTCTATGTCCTAGGAAAGCTACCAGATGTAAGCGGGCCTGGCCTCGAGGAGGCGGGACGTTACAGCAGTCACCATGGACTTGATGTTGTTATCGACGTGGTTCTCATCCGCACCATTCGAGCCCTGTGAGACCTAATCTAGTGGGATATGAGATAGGGGACGACAATCATGGTACTAGCGGGAGCAACTCATGTAGGTACAGCTTGTGGCCATGAGTTCACCTCGCCATGACCATCGGGCTCTACCTCTCTTTCTCTTGTTCTTGTCCTAACCACCTCGTATGTTTGTACCACTTCTACCACGGCGTTCCTTCAGGTCTAGCGATGACAACCACATCACTACGAGCCGCAGGAATAGCCTTGTGTTGTTTAGTTGCACGGTTGTGGTGCCCTATGAGTTGGTTTGGATTGTGGATCGTGCCTCCTTTCATCCAACTTTCGTCCGTTCCATGACGAGTTGGTCGGAAGAGTGCGGGTTCCATTCTTTCTTCTTCCTCTCTTGTTCTAAATCCCCGTCGATCTAGTAAGATGTGGAATGAGCCTTTGGCTTGTTTGGTGTTTGTTGCTCTTTAGATTCCACTTCCCCAATTCCCGTCGTTGCCATGGCGAGTGGATCAGAGGAAGGTGAATCTTGTGTTCCCCTCTTTTGGTTCTATCGTGCTTAAGCTCTTGTATGCTTGTACCTTCTTCGACCGTAGCATTTCTATGGTTCTTGCGGTGACAACCGCACCGCTAAGAACCCTAGGGATGTCTTAGTGCATTTAGTGCACCTAGGTCATGGTACCCTACAAGTAACTTGGACACTCATGTTCTTTGTGTGTTGCTCCCTTCCAATGCCTCATCTCTTGCCATGGCGTGTGTATTGGAAGTAGACCGCCTCTCCTCTCTCTTCTTTTCTCTCCCCGTTCCATCCTCTCTTGGTTCTCGTCAAGTATAATGGCGTACAGATTGAGAGAGAACGAAACTTCTCCTACTTGTAGTCCTTCGGTTCTCGACAGTCTCCATGGCGCACGAATCAAAGACCGCGAGCTGTGGTGTTTGCTTGGAATGAGCTAGGGCCTATGCCATTTCTATTTAAGCCGTACCGGTCGACACGATCGACTCGGGAAGTACTGGCTAGGCTAAGACCTAAGTTTGTGCTTAGCAAATCACCACTTGCATTTCTTTGGCCTAGGGATCGGACATCCGCCGAGAGGGCTAAGTCGTTTCCCCTTTTTGTGTTCTTCTGGTGTAGTTCTTCTACGCCTTGTTGCCTCTCTTTCTACAGTCTTTCTAGGTTTAGTGGTCTGATTGCTCTTTCGCATGTCGCTGTTTTGAGGTAGTTGCGTCAAGGATAGCGATGATCGGATCGGGACCGTTAGAGGAAGGACATGCGGGTGGAGGAAGTACCATGGAGGAGTATGACTACAAGTGCACCGAGGATCTCGGAAAAGACATTTAACAGGTGTTCCACGTCCCACCCAACCTCGTAGAACCTATTAGACATGCTACTATGTAGATGCTAGTGCTTTACTTTTATGCAAATGAACTGTGATAGGTTGCATGGTAGATTGCTTGTGAGCCATTACCTTGTCACAACCTATTCCCCTGCACACCCGTTGTTAGGCTAGACGCTCGCATTCTACTTACTGCTTTACTTTCACTACGCATTATTGAAAGGACCTAGGATGTTGCCTAGAGGGGGGGTGAATAGGCGTTTCTGAAAATTAACACATTTAAATGCGGAAACAATTAGAAAGGGGAGTTTCCAAAATGGAAACTCCAAATTAAGAGTACTACCACCCCTCACAAGTTAGCCACAGAGTAAACAAGGTATAAAGAATATATCTAGAAGCTACAACCCTGCAACATCAAGTTAGAACAGAGAATAAATATTTTTAGTGCAGTAGAAATACCGGGCGTGTCCCAGATATACACGATTCTGCAGATCAGCCCCAAACTTGCTCCTTTTGATTTCTATCTTCAAACCAAACTGCAGGCACCTAATTTAACTATCAGTGTACACAGAGAACCTGCACAAGTGCTAGAGCAACATAAATATCAAATGAAATGCGAATTGAGACACGATATTTGTTTTACAAGTTCGGACTCGTTCGAGTCCTACTCTCTGAGGGGGGGCTTGCAGGCGACCAGTGAAGGTCAGCCCTAGAGGATACCACGAAGGTCACTCTAGCCGAGTCTTTTCCAACTCCTTTTCCTCCTTCCACTAATTGATTCCGAGGCGGCGAATCGACCGTTCAAACTTTCCGAGGCACACCACAATCTCCCGGGTGCTCTCCGTGACGTCGCCTAACCGCTCTAGGACCGAAGAGTCCAAGAGTAACAAATGCGAATCACGAGATTGACAATATGCACAAGTGCTCAAGTGGTTGGATGGCTCTCTTTTGAATTTCACTCAACCCACAAATTGATTTTGCAAGTTTGATCAATCACTCACTAAGAGAGGGTTGGCAAGGCTCAAAAACGTGTGTCTAAGTCAGTAGAATCAGCAGAAGATCCAAAGGTGGAGGCTTGGGGGTATTTATAGCCCCTTGAAAAACTAGCCGCTTTATAGTCGTTGTAATACTGGGACACGTCCCAGATGACTCACATCAAGGCCAACGGTAACTAAGTTACAGTGATGTTGTGAGGCATCGGAACTCCCGAAGAATGCCGGGACTTCCGACCGTCGGAACTCCCGACTCAAGTCGGAACCCCCGACCCTCAGTAATTTTGAAAAACATGTAACTGAGTTAAAGTTAGTGAGGTGTCGGAACTCCCGACATATGTCGGAACTCCCGACCGTCGGAACTCCCGACATACGCGGAACTCCCGACCCTCACGGCTTTTGAAAACTAGCCGTTGGCTTCTCAGTCATCCATACCGACACGTCCGGTATTAATACCGGACACGTCCGGTATGACCGAGACGATGAACCCTCCAAGTCGGTTGAAGTGCGACACGTCGAACTCCCGACCCATGCCGGGACTCCGGCCGTCGGAACTCCCGACCTCACGCTCCGAACTCCCGACTAACCAACCCGAGAACAACAATTTTACAACTGTTGGACAAATACTGGACACGTCCGGATGAATACCGGACACGTCCGGTATGAATACTGGACACGTCCGGCGATTGCCAAAGCCAAGACAACAAATCGATTAGCTCTTTTGTCTCTCAAATACTCAAAACTCATGGGGTTGGCTTGAGCACTTATGAAACATTATCTATCAACATGATGCATCCCTCTTAATAGTACGGCATACCTATTAAACTCAAGACAAACGGAAATATGAATTTGTACCACTTGAGTTGTTCTTTTGAATTGATGCCGTCCTTCCAATCTTCATCAAGTAAGGGTGCTAACATGTTGATGTTGATCTTTTCACTTGAGCATAGCCATCTTGAGCATGTGACTTGATTCCATTCATCAAGTTTGAATAATCCCAAATGTATCAAGTCACTTCCATCAAATACTTCATTATAGATTTGATCCTTCACATCAATATGACCATCCTAGCTTGACTAGTACCTCAACTAAATGCAAGTACTTTCTTCTTCACCCTAGCTAGGTTCTTGACCCGCCAAGCCGTCCGCTTGCCCTTCACCCTTGCTTAGTACCTCAAGCCTTTCCTTGCTATCTTCACCATCTCAAGCCATCAAGTCACATCTTGTGTTGAATCATCCATTCATATGTATTGTTATCTTTTTCATTTTAATTTAGCAAGCTTCAGATATGAGACCATTCCATATGCAATCCATCATGTCTCATTAACTAATAATCATGAGCTTGCTATCACATAGTACATGGAAATCCCACAATAAATAAGCCTTCACATGAATTCCATTTGCATTGTTGTCTTGTGCTTGAACTAGATTGTTTATACAACAACACATCATTTTGGCTTTCATTAAGTATCTATGAGATAACCTATTACCTGTTCACACTTTAGCAAACGGGTTAGTCCTTTAATCATGTTGTCATTCAATCAACCAAAACCCACTAAAGGGCTAGATGCACTTTCAATTATACCTGTGATGTGATGTTTGGTGAAGGGATAACATGAGTGGATAAGGCACGTGGTGCCGATAACTTGGTAAAGCTGGATAATGAACTTGGGGAGATCTTGGCGTGCGTCTTGGGTGTGTGGTGAGGGTTGAGTCGATCGGACAGGATCCTACGACGAGTCTTTGGGGCAAGTCATGCCGGTGGGGTGCGGCCTGGGCATCCCTCATGAGAGGTACCTGTGGCGGGTGCATGTGAGAGCAGACGGGGTGTTGGTTATCCCCAGTGGAGGTGTCGTCGAGGCACGGGGTGTTGGTTATCCCCTTGAGAAGATATCCTGTCCGGTCCCCCTAAGGACTGGTATGTCTTGAGAACCGGAATCATAGGACCCTTCGTGCACACCACTCGCTCCTGATGGGCGGGAGACGATTACCCGACTGACTAGGGCGGTGCCACTACTACTAGGTTGGAAGATGATAGTGTAGGGAGGTACAGGCATGGGGCCCACACCCCTCCTAAGACAGCGTAGTGACCTTGGGGGCCCGGTACTACGTCTCACAGTCTCAGCATTTTGGTGGACTCCGGGGTGGCCCAGGGCTGAGTGGTAGGGTGGTACCGTACCGGTTGGGAGGCAGTCGGCATCAGCCTAGGCGGGGCACCGCCGATGATGGTGATCTTGTGGATTTCTAGGTGTACACGCTCTGTAGAGTTGATCAATCTATACGTATAGATGCGTCCGCGGATATGGACATTCCTATGACCTACGCTTCACTTGACTAGTGAGAGGAGTCCTTTCTACCTTCCCCCTGGGTTTTGGTGTTGGATCCGGTGTTGGCCGTTGAGGCAAGGTACGAGCGGGAGTCGACCTTGCCGCCTAGAGAGTGAGAGTGTGGTGAGATGTGTGTGATGGGATGGGTGAACGTGTGGATGAGATGGGTTAAAACTTGATGAACTATTATTATAAAGCCTTGTTGAACATGCATAGGAAACCTACAGCCATATATAGGCTTTTTCATCTACCCTTGCATTCCACTTACCACAAAGCATACGCAAAAGCATAGGGTGGGAGACAGTGGCCAGTACAAATCGTACTGATAGATTTTGGACAGATTTGGATGAAATCTACGAAGACCACGAGGACTTGGATTAGGAGTAGATGGTCTCGTGCCTACGCTCAAGTGTGGTTGAGAAGATGGAGTCTACGCCCGCTGACATTCTACGCCAACTCTGATGACTACCGTGAAGGAGGAGCCTTCACCCGCTGATGCGCTACAACGACTCTGATGAAGATGTGTGTGCGTTTTCGCTAGATTAATCGATGTAATAGGTGTGTTAACCAGTGTTGTAAAGCTTGTGTAAACTTGTAAATCTATGATGTATGACTATGATATCAGCTAATAATTGATAATGAGATGGATTGTTCTCGTGATCTACTACATTATAAATCGTATCTGTGGATCTTCCCTTTGAGGAAAATCGAGATCGTTTCACCCGGCCTTGCTCCTCCGCCCTTGGTAAGGCGTAGGTGAGCTTCCCCACACCCCTGCGCTACTTTTCCACGCACGCGCGCGCGCAAGGCACACTGCGCAACCGCAAGCTCGCGTTGCTGGGAAATGGCCACCGAGCACCGGTCGTGCTCTGTTCCATGCTCTGCTTTGCACGAGCGTTCCTAGCTTGTTAGCTTGATGACATCAGGATGACATGTCCACACTTTCTTGTCGTTTTCCTTCAGAAGAATAAAATAGGAAATACATTGGAAATACAAGGACCCATACCCTTCAGCATAGACTCGGTCCATGGTGGACCGCTCACACACAACACTGCCGATCCATGGTTCATGGACCTGTCAGTATTTTGTTTTTTATGTGGACATTCTAATAAACATCCTATTAGTTGTTGATAATTTTCTGAGGATGTTTATGAAACTAGAATAGTGTCCCTTTGCATGATCGGTTAACGAGACCATAATGTTTATAATTATATTTTTCATTACACCATGGTCAACTACTCAACTGGAAGTTAAATGTGCTTCTTTTCTTTTTTTTCTATCTCTGCAATATGGCAATGCTTTAGATTTAGTGCATTTTGGATAGTTCAGAGTGGGCTCATTTGTTTGAACAGGAACATATGTCGTGCTGTTTGGGTAATTTGTAGTGAGTTTGTTTGGTTTTAGTCCATCCATTTTGGTTGGAATTTTGAGTTTTTTGCACTGCCTGATGATCGCCAATTCAGTCCTCATCCTACCATGCAAACCACATTTCATTTCTTTTGCCCACAAAATTTGCTCGTACATAGGTATCGGGCATGAAAAAACTAAGTGGAACAAAACTTTTTTTCCTGAACACCTGTTGCTATTTACTTGCAAGTTCATAGAGTTGCCTTGATGATATGCAAATACGGAACGCTCGTGTCATCTTAATAGGTCCGTTGGGACAGCGGTCACAAACAACACCTAATGATCGAAGCACAATAGAAAACTGGTTGTTGAGGCCTCCCCTTAGGGAAAGGCTCCGATGACTGCAATAAGTCTTCTCTGCTGAAATTAATTTTAATCAAACTTGTGATCATCGGTAAATTGGTAGTTGTTAATATAACTCATCTGCCCTGGCTGTTGAAACCACCTCTAAAAAAAGATTCAGCCATGCTTTTCTATGGTTGGGGATGGGTAGATTTAAAATCTATGGTGTTGTTTAGATCCTTAATTTTTTGTCAACTTTTTCAGGTACTAAAGTTACTTTGTTTCGAAGACAAGGAAGTTTGATTCTCTGCCCCTAACTCTCCTAAACCTAAGAAACATAGGGAGTTTATACTGAAGATAAAAAAAGGTACTGAAGATAAAAAAGGTTCTCGATATATGATCCATTCATCTTTTGACCATTTTAATGTAATAACTGCACATATTTATACTTTTACCTACTTTCTTTCAATCTAACCGAAATCAGAAATTACGTGTTTCAAATGTGTAGAGGTACGGTATTAAACCTATGAGTATTAGACAATTCTCAGACTGATCACATGTACATATGAGTGCATAGGTACATGCATAAAATATTATTTCTAATTTAGCAAAATAGGGTATATCATTATTTTGTTTATCGTTTGACAAAATATGTCATCATTTTGTTTAACTTGCTAGCATGAAATAATTTATAGCTGCTTTGGTTTCAAAGTTTATATGTCTTCAGGTCGTTTCCACGAGAAAGAGATGGTGTACCATAGTTTTGACTGTGCGGTGGATGATCCGCACAACTACTACCCTGAGGAATTCCTTAACACTTTGACACCCAATTGTCTACCTCCACATGTGTTGAAACTGAAGATTGGTTGTCCGGTCATATTGCTTAGGAACATTAACCCTACAAACGGACTTTGTAATGGTACCAGGCTTATCATACGGGGGTTTCAAAAGAATACTATAGACGCGGAAATTGTGTTGGGACAGCACGCTAGAAAGTGGGTTTTTCTGCCTCGTATACCCTTATGCCCGTCGGACGATGAGATGTTCCCTTTCTAATTTAAGCGAAAGCAGTTCCCTATCCGGTTCAGCTTCGCGATGACCGTTAATAAGTCGCAGGGGCAGACTATCCCTAACGTCAGGGTATGCTTGCCAAAACCAGTGTTCTCGCATGACCAATTGTATGTTGCGCTATCAAGAGTTACGGCAAGATCAAACATTAGTATCCTAGCCGTGTCGGCTGCTGAGAAGGACGTGAACAAGGGAAAAGGGAAAGGGAAAGAGAAGGGGAAGAAGAAAGCGACAAAGAATATGTACACAAAGAATATCGTATATAAAGAGGTTCTAACTCCATAAAAGAGGTAATGCATCACACGTCGATACATATTTTTTTAGATATCAAATGGTACTTTAATTTTAAAAATTAACAAACAACTTATATGTATGATGCTTCTAACTATAGCTTCAGTCATCTGCATGCTTCAGCTGTAAGAAGTCAGACGCCACATCTTGGACTAGAAAATCTTTTAGATCATCATTGATTGGTGACCAACTGCAGCTTGGTATTCATGCAAAGCACGTTCTCTTAGTCGAACTATTGAGAGATTGGATTCTTAATTGTAGAATAGATTCTAAAACATGTATTGTGAAACACAAACTTGTTATGATTATCTTTCCGTAGCACTTGATTCCTAAAGAAGTGCAAGCTTATCTTTCGCGTATCGTAGACATGAAGTGATGCGACAATTGAAGTTGATGTTTTAGTTTTGCATTCAAATTTAGAGTTATATTTTAACTATCTATCTTTCATAAAGACTTATGTAATATTGATTGGAACATTATGATTGCGGTATCTATTTTAAATAATAGTATAACACACGCTCATACATATGTTATCGTGGTATTATGTGTTCCGTTGCAACGCATGGGCATTTACCTAGTAAGTATATATACTTTTGTAGCAGCATTGGTTTTCCCCTTGTATCTTAGAAGCGTACTTATTTTAGTACATAGGGAGTACTTCAAATTTGTGTACACTTGGATAAAAATCATTTCACTTTTTCATTTCCATGCGGAGCAAGCTCTAACTCGTAAAAATATACACTATGTTTAGGAGGCATTTAGTAGAGTTTTAGATTCTTTAAAATAATATCTTAGGTCTAGATTCTTTCTCTCATAATCAAGTTATTTCTTTCGCTAAATAGAAAACAAGGATCAGTTTAAATTGTTAACTTCTATTTTTTTGTTTAATAATGACCTTTTTTGGTTGATTATATTGACAAAGAAGAAGGCACCAATGAGACAAACAATGGCCCACGAGAGGATATACAAAAAACAACAACAATAGCTACAACAACGTTAATAACTAAGACAAATCTACCAATGACAACCCGCTCTCAACATGAGTGGCCAAAAAACCGCAACAAAGATAACCACCTAAAGAAAGGACAAAGAAACCTCTACTACATGTAATGTTTCTCTTACCCAATAGAAAAACTAGAATGATTCAAATTGTTCCCATATAACTTTCCGAGTTGTTGGCAATGGTTCTAGTGATCTTATTGTCTCTCTATAATGTTTTATGTTCAGCAACGGTTCCAGTGACAGTTACGGATCTACAATGCGGCATGATGACAAAAGCACACTTCATATCTTGGTTCTAATGTTTTAAAGGTACATATAGTAATTTATTACTACACATCTTATATTCGGTTGCGTAATATTTCCTCTATCCTAGAAAGGGTACAATTTTATGTCCGTTTCAAGTTAGACTATCTTAATTTTGACTAAAGTTTATACAAAATAGTATTGACATTTACAACTTTAAATATGTATACTGAAATATATATTTCATGATAAATCTAATATTAATACTCTAGAACTTAAAAGTGTTTGACAGAACACAACTCTAGAACTGCATTCTTTTTGGACAAAGTTACTATGTTCATTTGATTTGTCAAGATTAGGTATGGGCCGGTAAGCAATGGGTTTTCTTTCTTCCTATATATATCGTTGTACAATGATGATGTTGATGGAATGGAATGCCAACTCATGCACACAACCATGATAAGCCATAAATCTACCTGGCATTGCAGTCACTATACACTCATCACAAAATTGTACCTTAATTAAGTTCCCTTATATTATGGACCTAATAGTGATGTAATAGAAATTGTCCCATTGTAAACATCATGTAGAACTCCGAAGCAGCTAACATGTGGTAGTGTATTTTTGCTACTCTAACACATGTCATGCACATTTTTATTTCTGTTGCCCATTGTATCGAGTCGAGGTATGCCATTTGTATTATTGACAAAACTGCTGTTAACACGGTGGACTGACAAACACTTTGGCTATTTTAATTTGATTTCTCTTTTTCTTCAGAAGTTGAAAAGCTAGTAGTACTGGTCATGTTCATGCACCAGAAGGCACTTTTGTCTGTCCTGCTTGTCACATATACGAGGAGAATATTTCAGCATGGCAACGCAGGCATCGTATCCTGGACTATGTGATCCTATAAAAATGAACAGTTCAACGTAGGAGTATATTTTATCGCAAAATTAGTAAATTACTGCAGGTGCTAGTGGTTAAAATGTGATTGGCGGCGCATGCGAGTGCGTGATCTGTGGCTGATCGAGAGCAGGCACACGTCACACGTCAGGCTCCTCGACACGGGCGGAGGACGAGTAAGATGACGAGGTTCTTATCATCTCAGAATAAATAGTCTGCGATTCTGCATCATATCTTGGGGCCTGTTTAGTTGCTCCAAAATCCAGAATTTGGCACTATGCAAAAAGAAGATTTCCCATCACATCAAACTTGCGGTACATGCATGGAGTATTAAATGTTGACGAAATCAAAAACTAATTGCACAGTTTGGTTGTACTTTGCGAGACAAACGTTTTAAGCCTAATTAGTCAACAATTGGACAATTGTTACCAAATAAAAACAAAACGTCACTGTAGCAACAGTGTTGCTACAGTGATCCGGGCGGCGCCGAACCGGCGGAACTAAACAAGGGGTTGCTTATTCTCACCATACGAGTAGCCTTACCCTTCGTTACAAACTCGGTCTCATCAGGTAATAGTTGTGAAGATTTAAAACTCGAAAGATCCAAAAATCGGTCTTTTAAACTTTATAAGGCCTAATCAAAAGTGAGAATCTCTCCGCTTTCAACGAACTTTATCAAAGGTTTTCTTTTCTTAGTACTTCTTCGTGAGCATCTCTTGCCATACCCCATCTTCATTCGATAACTTGTACAACCATAATGAGCAAACATGCATTCTGTAATTCAAGATTTAAAGTTCTCGTGATACCCCTGGTAAGTATAGGATGCTCCGCTTTATATATATATATATATATATATATATATATATATATATATATATATATATATATATATATATATATATATATATATATATATATATATATATATATATATATATATATATATGGAGAGTATATTCAGTAGCCAGCTACAAAATAAGTTATTTTGTAGCCACCTCCATTTACGATAATATTATATACTAATTTACGATAATATCAATACATATTTACGATAGTTGGATTATAACATATGAGGATATTTATCATAACGTTATAGTAAATCACTTAGTAATGAGGTACTATAATCTCGTAAATTAACATAGTAATTATCGTAACTTAAAGTGACTACAGAATAAGTTATTTTGTAACCAGCTACAGGGTAGTAGTTCTCTCCGTGTGTGTGTGTATGTATATATATATATATATATATATATATATATATTATGGTTGTCCCCTTTAGAAAAAAACTTGACCTAAACTCCTAAAGTCTAATTTCTCGATTATACTCTTTGGTACTTCAAAGAAAAATATCATATACATGGCAATCCTGTTTTAAATAAAGTTAATCAAAATTAACCAACCACCATAGGAAAGTATTTTCATTTTGAGAGTTGCTCATTTGTTTTTATGAAAACAATCTTTAATGGCTTTCCAATATTTGTTATAATTTTCTATGGTTTCTTAATTTTCTATGGTTCATGGAAATATTCAAGCATCTGAAACGTAATCGACCCACACCACGTCCAAAAATATTTGTTATTATAAGATTTTTTTAGTTAATCTCCTCTAACTTCTACAGGAAAATAATTAACCAAACAAACCCTGAAAAGATTTTATGCACCTGATCTTAACCGGTTGTCCTTAATAGTTAGGTCAAGTGTATGTGCCAATGTGTCATGTCCTGTACAAGCTGTGACTTTTTGTCCATGTCAAGAGAGACGTGGATTTTGACTTTGTGCAAGCATCTAGAAATTTCTTTTGACATGTAAAGTTAAACGTGCTTTCGGATAATATAAGATTGAGTTCCACGCTCAGCTAAAAAAAGAAAAAGGAGAATTTCTTCCCACCCTTATTTCTCGGTGAAAATTACAAACGCAGACTCTATCGCACACTCCCACGCAAGTACGCGACCCAAGCTCCTGATTGCTTCCATCAAAGAAGAAGAGTACTCTCTCAGTCCCAAAATAAGTGCTCATTTTGCACTTCGATGGATCAATCAATATACAGTTTGACTAAATTTATAAAAAATAGCAATAGCATTTATATATCTAAATAGGTTTACTACAAAAATACATGATGTGTAATCTAATGATATGTATTTTGTATCATAAGCATCATTACTTTTGTGTATATATTTAGTCAAACTTAAGATTATTTGACTCCTTGAAATACGTGATGAGCACTGATTTTTGGGATGGAGGGAGTACACCACTAGATTAGAGGTTGGGGTTGGGTTTTTAGGTTTTTGTGCGGAAGAGGGGAAGGTCACCAATAGTAGTGGCCCAACGAGGTGGCGCGGTCGTCATCGAAGACGCATGCGGTGGGCAGGGCTAGTGGTCGTGTTGTGAGTGGTTTGAGGAGACGCGGAATCGAGATGATCGGAACTGCCAGCCGCCCATACAAATGGGAAGGGCCTGCTACGTAGGACAATTGAGGCGCTAGGGAGGCGTCGGAGTTGATGGCATGCGACGGGAGCACGGATAGAGAAGGGCTAACGACAACAGCGATGCCACCAGTCCTGAGGAAGAAGGGATTTTGCGATTTTCGAATGTGTGACCGGATCATGGCTTAACCCTCTCCGAAATCAAATGAAATATGAGGAGATATACGCCAAACTAAGAGCTAGATGAAAACTCTGATCATTTATGTGTTACACTCATACGTAGTATATGAACCTTGAACACGATCTCAGACCGGCAACCGATGATATACACCTCCCTTACTTAGCCATAAACATGACTCGTATCTACAAGTGGCTACAATACAACCTTAATTATGACCAATGGAAGAGTTATACGCCTCCCAGTGTCGATTAGTGGGAGTAAACACACGGACAGCGACCCATATATTGCAGTACTAATTCATTTTTTATTAGAAGAAAGAAGGAGATCGAAATGGGAGATTGAAAAACAAGACGGAAAATGGCAGCTGATGCTCTGGCGCCGTAGGATTAGGGTCATCACCAGGGGTGAGACGAATTCACGGCTCGGATAACGACGATAAGGGGGCTGCGTGATCGGTGTTGGCCGGGCATGATAGCCTGATAGGAGCAACCGCTAGTCACCCACCCACCCACCCACCTACCCACTCAGTCCACAGCTCAGTAACAGCTGAGAGCTGACTGTGACCCACCGTCGACACGCAACACGCCGAGGTGCGGTGCAGTAGTACTCCACGAGTGACGAGAGCACTACACTAAATTTTCAATTAAAAAAATCCAAAACTGCTGTTTAAACCATTGTCGTGGTGCACAGCCCGCGGCCCCATGAGATTCCCGGCTGGACGGCACCACGTCGTCACGGGCCCACCTGTCGGCCCAGCTACACTTTCCGCTCACAGGGCCACATCACCGGGCTCCATGCCTCCATGCCTGCACATATCGGGCTGCTGTCTGCTGAGCCGTCCGTGTGTCATTCTGCCTGGGGCCACGGAGTCAGTGGATTGCCATCAACAAGGGCCGGGCGGGCACCCGCAGAGAGATCGAGAGAACAGCAGAAGGCAGTGGGTGCGGCCGTGCGGGACAACGGACAAGCAGAGTTTCATGGACTTTGATCACCTCGCTTCCCAGTGCAAGAGAATTAGAAGCAACCGTGCCAAGATTTTCACTGCAGTTGGAGAGGAGGTTGGTTGGTATTTTTTGAGTTGTTGCATATTAAGCCGGAGATTGAGATTCTATATATGTTGCTTAGAGAATACTAGATCTCATTATTTTCTTATTTCTTTTTATAATAATAATAACTATGTGTATCTTCTTGTTACAAAGAACATAATTGTATTTTAAATAATGCTTACTTCATCTAAAAAATTCTTATGAACGTTGGAGCTAATGTGCTCCAATCGTGACAAAAACAAGTAATCTCTTACAAATATTGTGTATCTATTTTTGACACCTAAGCTATAGCTATTGAGTATCTATTTAAAAGGGCGAAGTGAAACCATACATTTGTAGCTTCAAGAGATATTGTATTGAATCTAAATGAATCAATTTGTTTATACTTGAGATCCAATATAAATATTTAAACCATATTTAAATAGTTTTGTCTTGCTCCTGTGTCATCAAAAGTCACAAACATTTTTGGTGAAATGTTGTTGTATACATCGCTAGCACAAAAATGAATTTTATTGGCGGGTATAAACTATTTTCCAGAGGCAATGGGCCATCCGCCTGTGTTCAAAGGTTTATGAAAACATGCTATTTTCATTAACGATTAAACACCCTTTTAAAACTCTTTTCTAGAGATGGGTTACTCAACCGCCTCTGCTAATAACTTCACAACAAAAGAAACAAAATAGCCGCAGCTCCTAGTGTTTCATCTCTTAGACGTTGCGATCTTTTGCTGATGCACCATAACATGCTGGTGTGCACATCTTTAGAGTATAAACTAGTACATCAATCCCTACTCATGCAAGTTAAGTATATATTTGTCGGTGTTTCGTAAACCAGACTAGTAAACTTATACGATTGTCGCACTGCTCTAGAAAGACGATGGTAGCATCCAAAAAACATGAGGATTTATACTGGTTCAGGCCGGAGCCCTACGTCTAGTCTTAGAGATGATCGAGTGCGTGTTCCTCGCTTGAATGCTCTAAAGTTCTTACAATGAGAGTGCAAGAATGGTGGAAGAGGTAGAAGAGCCTAGGCTAGGTGACGGGCAGCCTGAAGAGAAGCTTCAGGAGCCCTGCTACGATGAAGAATGAGTGAATGAGTAGGGGACTCAGAATGTCTGGCAAGGGTGCCCTGGGTGCCCTTATATAGAGTTCGGGGTCAGGGTGCATACAAAGCAATAGGTTCTCCCGACCGAAGGGTCGTGAGCCTGAGGGAGGTCCTAGCTAACTTGGCTTGCAAGCTACACCATCTTGCGAGGTGCGTCCGGGCGTGGCTGTCGTCATGGTCTTGTGGGCACGTCGCGGCATGGTGTAGCGTGGTGCTACCGTGCCGGCCGTGGTGACACTGTAGACACGATAGTAGTTCGCCAGCCGTCCTGTGCGACGTGGTTTCCGCCGTGGTCTTTGTCATCGTCTTCTGGTTTCCTGGGGCGTCGTACAGGAGTTGGTGGCTGCCCCCGGATCGTTGGTTGCCTTGTCTTGAGGAGCGGGGGGCCATGATCCCCATCGTTGGGATCGTGGTTCCCGCCAGCTTGGATGGCCTCTTAGTCGAGGCCCTCGTTGTGGATCCCATCCCGTAGTGGGCAGTATCGTACTCTTGTCTCGTCGGGCCGTATCTAGCCGGTGGTCATCGTACCTGTCATCACCGCTTTGGGCGGTATTGTCTTGTCTATGCGGCGTGGCATAGGAATGGCGTCTAACTGGACCGAGGTGACTGTTCCTTACGGGGTCAGTGCGGCGTGTCTGTTCTTGTCAGAATATGCATGCTTGGCTGTGATCGACCTCTTTCCGTTCCTTACAGGGGTCGTGACGGGGGAGAGGTCGTGCGCCCTTCCAGCGCCGTGCGGCTAAGGCAGGAAGGAGGGGTCCTGGTTGTCCTCGGCCTTATCGTCCGGCCTGGCTTGCATGGCTTGACTGGGCGTCGGTCGTTTGGGCTTTCGCTAGCTGGTGTATTGCGGGCCGCGTGGCCTGCTATCTAATTGGTGCCTTGAGACACCCGGGGTTATAACCCCGATAATATTATTAAACATATAGATAAATTGGACCTATCACATGTCATTAAAAAAGTTACATATGTATAATGCAACGACTCACATGTAACTATTAGTTCTGTATAAACATAATCACATGGGGTAAGAGTCACATCTTAATCACGTATACATGTTACACATGTAAATGTGTCGCATTTCAAAAAGACGCCTTGTTTAGATTGCCTCAAAATTCCAAGTTTTTTCACTTTCTTTCCATCACATCAATTTTTGGACGCATGCATGGAGCATTAAATATAGGTAAAAAAAATAACTAATTACACAGTTTGGTTGTAAATCACGAGACGAATCTTTTGAGTCTAGTTAGTCCATGATCGGACAAAGTTTGTCAAATACAAACGAAACGTGCTACAGTATCCAGATTGCAAAAATTTACGATCTAAATAAGGCCAAAAAAATGTTTCAACATATATGCACGTTCGGATCCATCAAGTATGTCACATCTAAAACAAACATTATATCAATTATGCACATTGAGATCCGTCACTTATGTCACATCCCTATAAAAAAATGTTACACGTACCGAGTATGATTATGTATGGATCCATACATAATACTCACTCAGGTCCATTTTATCCGACGTAAGCTAGAATGATACGGTCTCCTAAATTACACTTTAACTATTTATTTGCTTTATATTATATTGTTTATACTTATAAATTTATAATCAGTGGATAGTATAATTCCTTACAAATCTAATCATATAAAGTTTGTATTATAATAGTTAAAAATTATTAGCCTAATTAATGGTCAAAGTTTTTAAAGTTTGAATCTTGATATGCATGTGCGCCAGATAAAATGAACTGAAGGTAGTACATGTTTGATAGATCTAATTGCAAGATATTTATAATATCTATTCAGATTTATCTAAACGGACAGTCTACTACCGGTCATGCTTACGTACTATAGCAAAGCCCGATGAATAAACTACAAACAAATAAGAGTCAAAGATGAAATTTAGCTCAACTTTATATCAAAATTATGTCTCACCAGTAATGACACACGATCTACAACTTTGTAGGAGATAAGGTTTTGATTTGAAACTGTTTAGAGTCTCAAAATATTGTTTTAAGTTCATAAATTTTGAAATTTAAAATTTTCAAACAAACTTGGTTGCGACTTGGTTTATAGCAAAGTAGTTTTCAATACAATCTACAACCTTGTAGTTGATTTTTTTTATTTAAAGTTGTTTAGAGTCCCAAATATGTGCTTCAAGTTTATAGATTTTGAAATTTAAATTTATAATTTTCGAATGACCTTGAATATTTATATAGATAATACTAAAGTTTTAGTGGACGACCTGCTGTTGATAAGTTTTTATTGATTTTTTTCAATATCTCGAATATTTGTTTTAAATTCATATATTTTGAGATTCAAAATTTTAAATTTTTAAAATAATCTCGGATGAAAACATATTCTATATTAAAGTTGTAGTGCTTGACAAAATTGAAAACTTTATAGTTAAAATATTTAATGTAAAAAATATTCAATATAAGATTACGAAATATTGATAAAAATGTTGATTGAGATTTGTTAATTTGTTATTGCTAAGTAGGAGGTTTAAGTGTATCAAGAAACACGTCCATCTCTGGCAGGAGACCATTAACAGAGGGTAAAGTGTATGTCCACGTCTGCAGTTACCATTTTGGTAACGTTGACGTACACCAGCAGCCGCACTCCAGATACCCAGGTCAAGTGCACCGTGCACGAGCACGACTGCACGTCCGTCCCTGTCGATCTCGGTGCTCTATTACTTTGGCCTGGCTCAAATATTTAAGGACCTTTGCTAAAGAAGAAATGACTAGTGACTAGGGAGCATAATACATGTAATGGGTAAGATAGAATCTAGCACCAATCCTAAGCTACCGAGATTTTTTTTTCTCTTTTTTGAAAGGACGTGAGATTTGATACAATTTAATAATTTATTATCTAGGTGCATGCAAGAGTTGGATGGTTAAGAGGTTTTCGAAAAAGAAAATGATGTAAAAAAATGAATAAGTATACTTCTATAATTAAAAAAAAAGAAACATAGCTCGTAATGTTCTGGATCTCCTCTAGTGGTTGGTCGATCGTGCAAGCTGATGCGACCGACGTCAAATCGAATTCCATTCCCGGAAAGACCAAAGTGACGTCCTCCAAAAAAATCTAATCATGCTTGCATTGCAGCTGGCTTATATAACCTTTTGAGAGAAGATATACAATAATATGTGTCGACGAATGAGCGTGATTAGCGTCCTAGCTTATTATGCTCTGGATGAGGACGACACGCACGGTCCACTTGACTGCATGATTGATCCCACAGCACGCACGCATGCTGTCACGTAGGAATCAATGTCCCTGCCACTTAGCTAGCGGCTGACCAAGAAAAATATTACGGGCCGAACAAAAAGTGCGACAAAGAACATACCTCCGATTCTTTGTTCGATCTTAAATCTCAAATTCCCACCTACACGATAGAACTTTACCTAAAAATTCATAGAGGCTCGGGGGCTCCACTTTGCTCTAGTATCGGTAGGGGGCTCGAGCCCCCATACCGATGAATCCGCCATCAAGGCTTAGCCCTTGTTTAGTTCCCACGCTAAAACTTTACGCTCTGTTATATCAAATGTTTGGCACATGCATGGAGTATTAAATATAGACTAAAAAAATAACTAATTGCACAGTTTGCGACTAATTTGCGGGACGAATCTTTTAAGCTTAATTAGTCCATAATTTGACAATAAAATGCTACAGCAACATATGTGCTAATGACAGGTTAATTAGGCTTAATAAATTCGTCTCGTGGTTTACTGACGGATTCTGTAATTTATTTTTTATTAGTATCCGAATACCTCAAGCGACACCCATATATAACATCCGATGTGACACCCAAAAACTTTACCGTCTGGATCTAAACAGGGGCTTAATCCACCGCTTACCCACGAGGGCAAGGAGCAAGGAGAGGCGGTGAGTCCCTTTTTCCAAACTCAAGCTCAGCTCGTACGTAGTGCGCCTCATCATGCAGGGCAGGACAGAATATACTGCCCTGCTAGTAGCTTTAAATATTTTATTTACTTTCTAAAATCACACTAGGATAGCTACCGTACCGATCATTATGCGAGAAACCGTATATATGCATCCTTCTCCTTCCTATGTGCTGCGCTCCGTCCACCAACAATCTGCTGTAGTAGTGTAAACAACTGTAAAGTCTTGTCGTCGCCGTCGCCATCGCCAATTCGCCATCGGGGTGGTGCGCTGCGGCTAAACCGACCATTAGGGTTAGGGGTGTCAAGTCGTGGTCACGCAGTCACGGCGTGCGCCAATCCTGACGCTCCTAAGTGGCGGCCGCGCCGCGCTCGTGCTGCACAGCTGGATGCGTCAACTGATCATTATATATCCCAGATCATAAAGTCAATGTATCACCACCCATCAGCGTTTATGCTTTGGGGCTACAGGCCTATAGCTTGCCCATATATAAGCTGCAGACGAAAGCATGGCGACGTTATGCCGTGGCACGGTGGATGCATGCACCTTCGCCGTCCTTTATCTCCTCCGAGGGCTTCACCAACGCTCCACATCGTGACCGAGAGTCCATGTCACAGGCGATGGTGGTCTTGCAGATTGTTAGAGCCACCTGCAGAGGAAGCGACGGTTTCATCTGACAGAAAGAGCAAGCAGCAATCGAAGCGCGCTTTCTGACAAAGGGCGCCTCCATCCTCCGGACCACTTCTGGTTCCTACGCTATCTCGCGTGTCAAAAGCGACGCATGTTTCTGGTCAGGCTAGGAACCACAATACTTGCAGCCCACGTTGAGAGTTTTGAGAGCCCAGCGCTATGCTTACGTGGCCTGTAGCGGGTCCGATTGATTTGAACGGAGGGTTGAAAACTTAGTCTTTGATGATATATTTGGTCATACCAGATCTAGTCTCCTCATGTATGCACATAAGTTTGTCCATGATTCATCAGTCATTCTTTGCAAAGTTGCGAAGCCTATTCTTTGCAATGGCAAATAGCCAATTTTCTAGGCATGACTCCATGAGCACACGGGGACCAGGCAAACGCGTAGTATTAAAAAAAAAACTGGCGAGATTTTACATCTTGGCTAAGGGTTCTAATTTTATTATGGTGTAGATCTTATGATTAAGGTCTTCTTTAAAGAACTCCGACTCCATTTGGAATTCGAATTTTTTTTATCACTGGAATTCGTAATTCTGACAACCAAGTACAAAAGTACTAGGCTGCAGACAGGCTTATGTTTTTTTACAACGGAAACGCATCTCGTATCTTCAGTCCAGCTAAATGGATGGGCTGGACTCCATGTGGGACAAAACCCGTAAGCGGTAGGCCTCTCATATTTTGGGCTGGACTGTACGTGGGCCAAACTGGGATCCTCGTACGCGAAACCACCTGCTCGGCTGCGGAGAAAGAAACGAAGGTGAAGCCGAGTAAAGCAGCCGCATCGCGCTCTGGCCTCTGGCGCCCTTCCGGCGGCGGCAAAACCCTACGACTGCAGGTCTACGCCCACTGACTTCCCGCGCGCGCCCTCCCGGTCCCGGCTCCAGCCCCATCCCCATCCCCTCTCCCCCCTCCCCCTCCCGCCCCCAGCCTAAGCAGACCCAATGTCCTTCGGCAGCGGCAGCACTGGCGAAGTCGAAGGAGGCAAATCGGCCGCCGCGATGGCGTCGTGGCACGACAGCTTGGCGGCGCCGCCTCGCGTCCTCATTTCTCACCGTGAGCACCCACCCACACCCTCGACCTCCCGTTTGTGCCCTACTGCTTAGTCCTAACTAGGGATTTTGGCTGTGGGATGAGTGTTGGGGTAGAGCACAGGCCCATCAACTGATTCTACTGTTCTGGATTTGTCGCATTTAGGTTTGTGTTGCACTATGCGGTTTCGGATTTTGAGTTCTGTTACCTTGATTTTTTTTCTCTCCCACGAACGTGCTCAGCATGCATTTGTTACCTTGAGCTCCAATTGAACGCCAGCTGGTTGTAAGTCTGTTCAAATTGCGCAGTCCTAACTAAAGTTGCCTTTGGGTTTGAAGATTGATTTTGAGGGAGGGGGGATCTGCTGGATGTCAGGCTATTGGAGAATTTTTTTTGTATGAATGGAGCTCCGCGTTTTAATCAGACCCACAATTCATATTTCTTTGCGCGTTGCAGGCCCTTCTGATGCCAGCAGTCAAGGGACTGTTCTGTCACTTCAACATCCAAGATCAGGTGAAGTGATGAACCTGTGCGTACATTGCTTTCAAAAATGAACGTGTGCATACATACCTAGAAATCTAGATAAATATGAGATGATTGTTATGGAATGTGATTGCCCTCTTGCCGTTTGTGAATAGTCGGTCAACATCTTGAACTTGACCTTTGTCTTGTCATGAACCAGGAGATGAAACAGGGTATCTATTTATTGATGGTCAACTTCAAGAGATCAACTGGTTTAAGGAGCGTTATGGTGCTTGGTTCTTGGGGGATTATGTTTGTGAAGGTATGTACAATAGTGAAATAGCCATGCAGTTTCCAGTTACCACTGAAATGTGTATATTTCCCCACTTTGTGTTAATCATGCCTCTTATCATTGTGTAGCCAATGAATAGCCATTTTCATGACACACACGCTGTTTTCTTCCTTATCACTTCAAACCATCCTGTTAAAGCTCACTAGCTTAGTTCTCTCTAAAAAAGGAATATAATAAGATAACGAGATGAGTTTTTTTGTATCATCTATGGCACATTTACATTCCGAGTGATGAGTAGTATAATCTGCTTGAAACAAAACATTTCTGAAGACATATAAGACTGCATTCTACTTCAGTACCTCACTTGAGTATTCAATGCTCTCCCTTATAGATGGTGGCCTCTATTATTGCACCCCTGTTGATCCTATCTTCATTTTCCTACCAACTTTCGAAGCTGCACGTTTGTCGGTATGCTCAATTGACTTTTCCTTTTTCTGTTACATGGTTTGTGTTTAACCTAAACCTTATTACTCTAACATCCATTCACGCAGAACGGGAAGGATCCAGGAAAATTCAGACAACTGGATGAAATATTATATGTTGAGGGATATCCTGGATACCAGCAGCTAATGAATGTAGCTAGTCACCGTATGGAATTGGTTTGTGAAGTAAAAGGTATATGTTTAAATGTTTCACTATAATATACCACGTCAAGCTGCTGCCACATTATAAACACTAGAGCTTCCTTGCCGCATATCTGATCTGGCAGCTTGTCATTTTCTTGATTGAATTAATTGATGATTTCAGTTACATTGTGATTGTCATTCCGTCTTGTGTTCCTTATTTTTTTATGATTTATTTCTGTTGTGGGAAATAGTTCACAGAACTAATGATTTCACATGGACATTACTTTTGCTGCAGAAGTATCTAACATGAAGTTCTTTAGGCTGGACAACTCCAAGGTCTTATCTTGGTTGTGCTGCAAGGTAGTGTTTTCCTGTTCTTACTTTTGTTTACTCTCTGTGCAGCTAGGTGATCCATGTTGTACTGATTTACATAACACAGAAATATATTTTTCTGATAAGTTAAAATGTTTTTCCTGTTTTATTTTTTCACCTCATTTTCTTTAAGGGATATAAGTGACCATTCAACACAGCATTAAGATTTCTAGTATGCTGAATCATACTTGACTCTGGACCCTTTGTCAGATTTCTTTGGTTATGTGGATTATGAATGAAACAGCATTCTTTTAAGTTCACTTTGTTCTGAATATGATCCTGAAAGATACATTACGTATGTGAATCCTGAAAGATACATTATGTACTTTAGCCATCTTTGTTGTACAGAGGTGCACAGCATTCATTTACGTATGCAAATTCTAAATCATGTTAATTTGACTTCGTCTCACTTTCTGTACAACCAATATATCTTTGAATCTCTTGCAGGTATACAACCTAAAGGAGGTCTTCCCCAAGTTGGGTAAAAATTATGCCGCCCAAACAGAAAAAGAACAATGTGTGTCCTAGATAATCTTCATTTTATTCACTATAATACTTGGGTAGTTTAATATGGCCGGTGTTAATCTCCATTTATTCAGTATATAGTACTTGGGTAGTTTAATGTGGTAGGTAGTATGTAGATTCTTGTTTGCTGTTTATATTTTCAAAAGGGGGTTTGTTAACATCACACATGTGCATCTAACCAAATTGTTGAATAGTGCCAACTCAATTCTATGGTCAAATTGTTGATTCTTTATGTCGCAGTGCATTACTTATACAATAAGCTAAAATACCTTAAACTACACCAACCGGTACTTGTGTACAGTGAATTATAGAAGAATTGTTTGATTGAAGGTAGCAATATTTGGTTAGCATTGCTTGGTAATTTGGAATTTGTGCCTGGTGCTAGGATAAACCATAATTTCATATCTCAAGGGGAAAAGGGGTACAATAGACACCTTGTTGTAATTTTTCCATTTTTTTTGTGAGGGAACTTGTATTTATGCATGAGGCTGTTCTACTTTGTTTTTGCCATTGTTTCTTGGAGACTTGTTGTATAGCCTGGTAGTGCCAGCAACGAAAGCAGAATAGTGTACAACCATAATTTTCCGAACCGATATATGAATGAAAGGCTGTTAGTGTCCTGATTATGTATGTGTGCGCACAAATGTCCTGATAGGGCTGTTTCTATTGTTTCCTCTACAGTGAAGGAGGCTGTCCAAATGATCCGTGAATATCTGAAGGACGAACCATGGTTAACATTACTATGCAAGAAGCTGCAGTAAGATTTCCTTCTTCACTCTTAGATTTTTTTTTATATATATATAAAATGTGTTTCTGCTTGTCTATGCTCAAGCTCCAAACAATCCATTTCGTTGCAGGCTGGATATCAATGAGATCACTGTTGATGCGACGACCAAAACTGGTGAAGCTTCGTTTTATGCGGACAGTTGTCCGGCACCTGCCCTCCCCTCTGAGGTGAGCCCCTTGATAACACTTGGCTTATCGTAGTGCCCATATAACCTCTAATCTCTTGTAAGATGACCATGCAGAGTAAGACTGCGAATGGTGGTGCCAAGTCAAGCAAGGGGAGGCCAGCGAAGAAACCAAAGACAGAGGTAGGATCCAAGAACATCAAAGATATGTTCCGAAGGGTCGCAAGGAGTGGATCAGGATCATGATGCCTCCCTTGTAACTTTCGTGTGACTGACGCCTCACGTGGCATTTGGATGCATTTGGAGCTGCAAGATTGATTTCAAAAATGGATTAGATGACATGCCATTTTTTGGCTCAGTCCAGCATCCCCTTTGTGAAATCTATGCATGTGAGTTGCAGAGGTTGACAATAGATTGGAACTATATCGTAGCGTTAATTGGTGATACAGGTAGTGGAACTCTGCTAGTGTACAACCCTTCCCCACTGGGATGTATTTGTACCACAATTCTTTGTAACGCCGCGAGAGCCCAAACGGCTGGTATTGTTTGCGCTAATGCTCCACCGCGGTTGTCCATCCCGTGCCCAGACTACGGACGCTACGTGGCCTCATATGGTCCATGTATTTTTTCCAAAACACAAATATTTACTCCCGTCAGGTGGTCAGACTTATTCTCTCCGGTTCTATCTCATCTCTCTCTCTCTTCGCAACGGGGAGAGGAAGCATGTTGTGGAGCCTGTGCATCTCCGCTCCGTCTTGAACTCGCGTAGCCACCTGCCCCGCGCGTGCCATGGCCATACCCTACCCGCTCTCTGCGTGCTGCGGGCAAGCTCCGTGCGCGCTGGCACCGGGAGCCATGTGTTGCTGGCGAGCTCCGCGCCGCCAACATCCACGTGTCGTCGCTGAGCTCTGCGCGCGCTGCCGCCGGCAAGCCGCGTGTTGCTGGCGAGCTCTGCGTTGCCGAGATCCGCGACGCCGATGAGCTCCGCACTGGCAACCTTTGTGGCATCGACCTTCGTGACGGCGTCGAGCTCCGCGTTGATGAGCCTCAATTCGCCCGAGCAGCAAGAAGATATTGCACTGAAAGCGCATGTTGCAAGCGTGTGTTTCAGGTGTTTCATATACATGTTTTTTTGAAGCTGTTTCATATGCATGTTGCAAGTGTTTCATGTGAATGTTGCATATATTGCCATGACTATACACGTAAGTGTTCACACATATATTGCAAGCGTTTTATCTGGATGTTGCATATGTTTTGCAATGGCTACATGCGTGTTTTTCTGGTGTTTCATGCGTATGTTGCAAGTGTTTCAACTATTTTGGACGTATGTTGCAATTGTTTTATCTGGATGTCGCAAAAGTAGATTTGGTGTTGCACATGTTGCAGCGCCGCAGTCGCCAGCTACAGCTGCTGGGCTCGCGTGCATACGCGTGGGTGTGGAGGGGCGCGAGCGGCAGGCGTGGAAAACGGTGGGCGTAGATCGAGACACGGCCCCGCGTGGGGCGCACATGTGCGGGAAATGGAGCGGCGCGGGCCTCCATGTGAAGCAGGTGCAGGCGAGCGCAACGGCATGCATACGCGGAGCGTGGGGGTGCGGGCGTGTGCAGTAGGCGCGGGCATCCAGACGCTATCTCCATCCGGACGCTAGCCTGTCCGGTTTGTTTGAGCCCAAGCGTGACAGCCCAAAAGCATAGAGCATTATTCTCCACCAGATTGAGAAAGCTCAATTTTCTTTTTCTTTAATCAGTGATAAAAAGAATTTGGTAGAAAAAAACAAGCTTCAACATATCCCCTTCTAAGTCCCTTTTCTCTATAATTTTTCTCCAAACTCTTCTCAACCCGTCAAAGGAAGAGGAAGAATTAGAGAATTTTCTCCACCCTTTTTTCCCCTCGACGCACAACCAACGTTGAGTCCTAGCATCTATGAACTACGGCGCTGGTTGATGGTTGCCGAGGTCGGGTCGGGGCTGTGGCCAGCCTTCCCCGCGCGGGCAAGGGCATGAGCCGGCCACGCTGCTAGGATGTCGTGTAGGCAAGCGCGAAGCTCTGCACAGGCGAGAAGGAAGAGGAAAGAGAAAAGAGAGTTGGATAGATTGAAGGATGGGTCCTACTACTTAATAAAGGGGGATAAGTGTGGCAGAACCTCCTAAATCATAGGGCCCACATGCATCTGTCACTGTCCAACGACCTTTGACATCTATGCATATGTTCTCGATAACTTAAGAAGACTGTCGGGTGTCCTCGGGGAACCCCGAATCATCCACGATTTCCGAGTAGGATCACATTACAGAGTCATTGCAGTATTACAACAGTTTATTCAGATATAAATACATCAGAGTAAAAGTAGCGGAAGACTTACAATAACATAATTTACAAACCATTTGTTTTAAACCATACAACTAAGTTCGATAAATATTACAAAACGAAGTAGTGGAGTGGCATTATAATATAATACAAAACACACAAATGGATTGCCCTGCCCAAGGGCCACACATTTACTTATCGTCATCACATGGAACAACAGTCATGCAGCACGATCCAAAACAGATCTGCTCATGAGCCTCACCTGCATCAAGGGTCAACGAACCCTGAGTACAAAAGTACTCAACAAGACTTAACCGAAATAAGAATTAATAGAACGTAGGAATGTAGACTCAGGGGATTCAAGGTATGGCTTTAGCAATAATCAAAGTTCTTTTGCGTAAAAGCTTTTTAACAAAATTCTTATATCAACATTTAAAACTTCTTAAGATCATATACAAAGCTGACACGATCCACATTGAGATCATGAAACTTCATAACCAACACCTTCACAAACCATCCTCAAGTTCCAGTTATTTATCTACGATGATGAATAGAGAAGTGGGTCTCCATAACCGAGGAGCAACGACGATTTGAACCGATTAAAAACTCAGCTGGGAATTCCAGACCACACGACATATGTAGGTCCCCGACTTACATATATCAACCTACCCTCAGATTCTCTAAAACAAGAAGGGGTCCGCGCCACCCGAGAATACAGTACTCCACCAATCCAGCCCAATGCCACGTGGGTACACGCTATTTCCGCCATCTCTCCACTCCGAGTGCGCGAGTAGTCATTCTCGTAATAGAATAGCCAAGTTAAGGTTTACCGGAGTATGTAGTTAGTACTACAAAGTCTCACTACACATAGTTCAATAACGGTACGAGCCTTAATCGAGACAGACGGAAAGAACCCGCTCACAAGACCTCCATGTCTTGTGGCTCACACACACCGAGTCCACCCGGTCTAGATTTATTACTCCACATGCTCATATCACATGATAACATGAGTAACCAAAGTTCCATTTAAGACTTGCAGGTGACAGGTAATCACCCGACTTTCATCGTTCTAAGCATAGCTAAGCATAACTAGGCATATACGAATTAAAACTGGTAATATGGTAGATATAGAAAAACAAGGTTGGTGATGCATCAATTAGGTTTTCACTTAACTCTTAATCACTTAATGCAGTAAAGAAAAGCAAAAGCGAAATCAATTTGTAAAACACAAGGTAGGTTTAAATACATCCGGGGCTTGACTTCGTTGACGGAAAAGTCCGGTTCAGGAGTCGCACCACAATTATCCAACCTGACTTCAACAGACAGATTAACCTCCTCAACCTCTTGATTAACTATCACGAGTTCACCTTCGTTCACTACACGTAGTAACAATACCATGTTTAACATGATGCGAGATACAAAATATGATGCTCGATGATGGATGCAAAAGTTAACAACTTTAATACAACATTCCTTCGCGGTACAGTTACAAGTCAAACTAACTAAACCTTTTCGTACACCTAATTCAATTGCCAAGAATCCTTACTAACTAATGACCCAAGGACATCACTCAATCAAAAATTCAAACAAAACCTAAATCACTAAAGATTACTATTTGCTTTTATGAATTAATTATTTAATTAAAAATTATGAAATAAATTAACTTGTTCCAATTGACCTCAAAATTTTTGTAAATGTTCTTCACATGATAACTAAGTGGCAAAACAATTTTCATAATTTTTGGATACATAAATAAGCCTAGAAAATCATGGAAACTCATTTATTAATTAATTGAGCAATTTTTATCACATCCAAAAAGTACTGAAAAACAACATTTCATATTTTTCCTAAATATTATTCATCACAGAGACGTCACACAAAAATTTTCATAATTTTTGGAGCTCTAAATAATTCTACACAAAAACAACAAAAACAGCCACTATTCATTCATTTCTGAAAAAAGGAAAAATTCCATTTTGAACGCTGAGTCACTGACAGGGTGACCCCACATGTCATCTTCAACCTCCGGCTTTGACTCCGGCGACACGCGCGCTGACCGGCGATAACTCGCCAACGGCGAGACCAACGGCGAAGACTAGGGCACCACGGTGATCACCACAACAAGGCGCAACGATATGGGGCACCAGTTCGACTAATTACGACAAGGTTCAAGCTTCACGCCGGCCATGGCGGATGTGGTGGCACGGCTACGCTACGCCAGCGACAGGAGACCGGTAGCGGTTAAATAAACGGCACAGGAAGGATCAGTAGCTCACCCTGAACGTGATGGAGCAAAGAACGAGGTCGGAGAAGCTACGGATACGTAGGTCGACGTTCACAGTGATCCCGACGGCGCAAGCGACGGTGACGGCGATTTTTCGGTGACTGTGATGGACAAAACGAGCAATCAACCGGTTATAGAGCATCACGGGAACAAGACGGAGCTGGAGCTACGCTGAGCAGAAGCAAAAGCTCACCGGAGAGCTCTGGCCATGATGACACGCCCGCGACGGTGAGGTTGCCGGCCACGAGGAAGAAAGGCGTGGACAGCGGGTTCTCGGTGGAGGCAAGCGTCAAGGATGGTTCGGCTGAGTGCGCAAGAAACCAGCGGAGCTGTGGCAAGCGTTACGGAGGATTGGAAGGCGCTACGGCGACGGCAAAAGCGCAACGGAGCTATGGCAACGGCGGCGGCGAAAACAGAGGGAAAGAGAAGAACGACGACGACAGCGTCACGACTTTTAAAAGACGGCTAGGAAGCCAGAGCTAGCCACGATGGAGCCTTTTCCCGCGCCAGCGCGACGCCACAGACGGCCACGATGCGCCAGGAACGCCGAAGAAGGTCGCCGGCCATGTAGCTTAGGCGGTGAACACTGTTCACTAGAATTATAAAATTGCCATTGGTTTAAAATTCCAAATTACTCCCAAATTTGTATAACAACTAAAAAATCTCCAAAAATAAAGTTGTTCAAAATCAAAAGTTCTACAACTTTGCTTTTATAACCATACCCAAATTCGGTCTATATTTTGAAATGCAAATTTGAATTCAAAAAGGGGACATTTAAAGAATTACGCCTTTTCAAATTACTCCAAATTTTTCTAAACAACTTTGAAAACTCCAAAAGCAACTTTTGTACAACTCAACAAGCTCTACATTTTTGCTTTAAGGCTCAACCCCAAAATGGTCTTCGATTTTTAAATGGGTTTTCCAGGTCAAAACTTAAAGGCCGAAATTAGGGTTTTCGAAAATCCCAATCCAAACAAAACTTGGAACACGATTCAAACACTACAAGGCAACACTTATAACACCAATATAAACTTGTTTTAGTGAATGCATATCAAAGTTCTCAATATGACCACATGCTTTGCAATGCATATGATGACATGTCCTGTTTTAGTATTTAAAACACCCGAGGTGTTACAATCCTTCCCCCTAAAAGAAATCTCGTCCCGAGATTCAAAGTCATAGGGTAAGTAATGGAAATGGAAATGTGTCAATCCAAAAACATTCACAACTTGTTCATAAAACAGCTGAGGTTCCTTTACAAACAGGGTTCGCCACAACAGAGCAAACTAACATTATGCTATATCGACGCAAGAAACTCTGGAAATTTTTTAACAAGTAATCTTCTGATTCCCAAGTAGCTTCTTCTTCTAAATGTTTATTCTATTATATCTTGTAGAACTTGATTGTCCTCCTTCGAGTAACACGATCTTTCTAATCCAAAACTCAGATAGGATATTCGAAATAAGTCAAATCTGGTTCAAGTTTTACTCCTTCAACCTCAACATTCTGTTCAGGCACTTGGAGACACTTCTTCAATTGAGAAACATGGAATGCATCATGTATAGCTGATAAATGTTCTGGTAATTTCAAGCGATACGCCACCTTTTCATATATCTCTAAAATCTGAAATGGTCCAATATATCGAGGTGCCAACTTGCCTTTAACACCAAAACGGGTAACTCCCTTCATTGGTGATACCTCCAGATATACAAAATCTCCTTTGTTAAACACCAATGTTCTACGTCGTCTATCCACATAACTCTTTTGTCGTGACTGAGCTATCTTCAAATTACTTTGTATTTGCCTAACCTTGTCTTCTATTTCTTCCACAAGGTCAACTCCAAAGAACCTTCTCTCTCCGGATTCAGACCAACTCAGCGATGTTTTGCATCTACGACCATAGAGTGCTTCAAATGGAGCCATCCTAATACTCTCTTGATAACTGTTATTGTATGAGAATTCGGCCAAAGGTAAGCATTCATCCCACTTATTGGAATAGTTAAGGACACAACACCTTAACATATCTTCAAGTACTTGATTGACTCTTTCAGTCTATTCATCAGTCTGCGGATGATAAGCTGTACTATACAGGAGCTTGGTTCCCAACGAAGAATGCAATTGTTTCAAAAAACTGGAGACAAACTGTGTACCCCTATCTGACCCAATGGTCTTTAGTACCCCATGGAGACTCATGATTTGCTCTAAATATATCTTGGCATATCGTATAGTGGGATATGTATTTTGGACTGGAAGAAAATGTGCTGACTTGGTTAGTCGAAATACAATAACCCATATTGGGTCAAATCCCTTTGATGTCTTGGGTAGACCAACAATAAAGTCCATACTTATGTCCTCCCACTTTCAAGATGGAATAGGTAGTGGCTGTAACTCACCAACAGACCTCAAATGTATAGCTTTTACCTTTTGACAAGTATCACACTTTGCTATATATCTAGCAATCTCTATCTTCATTTTAGTCCACCAAAACTTTTGTTTCAAGTCATGGTACATCTTATTGCTTCCCGGATGGATAGATAACCTAGTAGCATGTGCTTCTTCAAGAATTGACTGCCGCGACTCAGGAACTTTTGGTACCACCAGGCGATCCTTGAACCAAAGCACACCTTCATCATCTATTGTGAAGCATTCCGCTTTTCCATTCTTGACTCTTTCCTTGATATAGGCTACACCCTTGTTTTCTTTCTGAGCAGCAATAACTTGATCTCGAATAGTGGCTTCAACCATTATGTTGGTCAAACTGCCTTATTGAAACTTCTACATTCAACTTCTCCATCTCTTGACATAAAGTCAATCCCATTGTTCTCAATGCCAGACAATTGCAATAACTTTTTTGACTAAGGGCATCTGCAACCACATTTGCTTTGCCAGGGTGATAATGTACTTCCAAGTCATAATCTTTAATCAGTTCTAACCATCTTCTTTGTTGCATGTTCAATTCTAATTGAGTAAAGATATATTTTAAACTTTTGTGATCTGTATAAATATGGCACGTATTACCAAGCAGGTAATGCCGCCAAATCTTTAGAGCATGGACAACAGCTGCTAACTCTAGATCATGAGTTGGATAGTGTTCTTCATGTTGCTTAAGGTGCCTAGATGCATAAGCAATGACTCTGCCTTCTTGCATCAATACACATCCAATACCAATACCCGAAGCATCACAATAAACATTAAACGGCTTCTCGATATCAAGTTAGGCTAATACTGGGGCAGTGGTCAACAGTCTCTTCAAAGTCTGGAAAGCTTCTTCACAATCAGATGACCAAACAAACTTGACTTGGTTCTTCAACAACTCAGTAATGGACTTTGATACTTTAGAGAAATCTAGAATAAACCGACGGTAATACCCCGCCAATCCCAGAAAACTCCGAACCTGATGAACTGTGGTTGGCGGTTTCCAATCAAGCACATCCTTCACTTTGCTCGGATTAACTGCAACGCCTTCAGCTGACAAGACATGTCCAAGAAATTGTACTTCCCTAAGCCAAAAATCACACTTGCTGAACTTAGCATAAAGTTAATGTTCTCTCAAGCGGGTCAGAACAATTCTGAGATGTTCCGCATGTTCTTCCTTATTTTTGGAATACACTAAGATGTCATCAATAAACACCACTACAAATTTGTCTAGCTCAGGCATGAATACTGAATTCATCAGATACATGAAATGAGCTGGAGCATTTGTCAAACCAAAAGACATTACCAAGTATTCATATAATCCATATCTTGTGGTAAATGCCGTTTTGAGAATATCTTCAAGCTTTATCTTGATTTGGTGATAACCTGACCTCAAATCTATCTTGGAGAAAACTTTGGCACTGGCCAATTGATCAAAAAGCAAATCTATCCGAGGTAAGGGATACTTATTCTTGATGGTCACTTCATTCAACGGACGATAGTCGACACATAACCTCAGGGTCTCATCTTTCTTTTCACAAAAATTACCGGACATCCCCAAGGTGAAGAACTAGGTTGGATAAACCCTTTTTCAATCAATTCTTGCAACTGAGTCTTCAACTCGGCTAACTCCTTAGGTGGCATCCTATAAGCTCTCCGAGAAATCAGAGCTGTTCCAGGTTTCAACTCTATGTTGAACTGGACATCCCTATTAGGTGGTAGACCGGGTAAATCTTTAGGAAACACATCAGGAAATTCACACACTACCGGGATATCTCTAATCTTCTTGACAGCAGTTGCACAAACTTTGCCCACTGATCTTCTTAAGGTTGGAAGTTGGATGAGAAGTTGAGAATTACTCGCTGGCAAACTCACCCTTATAGTTCTATTCAAATCATCTATAACAGCCTTATGCTGATACATCCAATTCATTCCCAAGATTACATCTATATCCTGATCCTTAAGGATAATCATGGTAGTGGGAAAAAATATTCCTACCCAGGTTTACGGGTACCTGGTATACCATTTCCTTAGTACACAGACGTCCCCCGAGCGACTGTATAAAGAAATTTTCCTTTGTTGCCCCAATTGGAATTTCATGCATTACCACAAATGTTCTTTTGATGAATGAATGAGATGCACCCGAATCAAAATGTATAACTGCAGGGTGATTGGCAACAGTAAACATACCCATCATCACTGGCTCTCCTTCCAGAATTTCCCCAGCTTGAATATAGAACACCCGTCCTGTCTTTCTTTCATCTTTGCCTTTCTGAGCATTCTAATTGTTATTCTTGTTCTATGACTGACCCTGTTGTTGATTTACAGAGGCCTTCTGATAATTTGGATTAGACTGCCTTGGATACGGACATTCTCTTGAGAAATGACCAGGCTTGCCACAATTGAAACAGGGATACTTATGACTCTGGGGTGTTGGAGCAGAAACCCCAGAAGCATTTGTCGGTTGTGAATTCTGATAAGTTGTAGTAGGGCGGACATTTGATTGCTGACCGGCTTGAAACTACAGCAGACGATAAGGAGGACGATTATGATTTACTGGATGATAAATCACCCTCTGCCTCTTTTGATTTCCCCCAAAAGATCCAGATGGCATACTCTTTTTCTTCTTGAGCTCCTTATGCTGCCGATACTTTGTCTCTGAAGCAATAGCAATATTCACTGCCCCATGATAAGTGACATTGGTACAAGTTGTCATCATAGTCTGCAATTTGGTATTTAGACCTCTCAAGAACCATTTCTTTTTCTTGACATCTGTGTTGACATGTTTAGATGCATACTGCAACAGATGATTGAATCTTCCCACATACTGCATAACCGTCTGTTTCCCTTGCTTCAAAGCAAGGAATTCATCCAGCTTCATAGCCATAACTCCCTCCAGGATATAATGGGCTCTGAAAGCAGTACGAAACTCTATCCAAGTTAACGGAACACCTGCGGGTTGCATGGCCATAAGATTCGCATACCAAGCACCGGCTGCACCTCTAAGTTGCTGAGCAGCAAAGACTGGTTTCTGAAACTCCATGCATGGAATGAGATCAAATTTCTGCTCCATGGTTCAAAGCCAATCGTCAGCCTCTAGTGGTTCATCTGCCTTGGTGAACACCGGTGGTCTTGTGTCTGTAAAATCAACATATGTAGCCTCCTGCCTGTTATGATGGCGACCACGATTTCCTTGCATCTAATTCTGATTACTTTGAGCCATCTCATGAAGGAAACAAGAATTTTCAACCGTCACATTGACAAGTGCGGCTATAGCATCAGTCAGGTTTGTTAGAACTAGTGGCGGATCTGGAATACCGTCCTCATCTTGTGAAGTACCAGGAATATGCGAACCCCGCGTACGACGCATCTGCTCATAGCAAACCAAACTTTACTCACAAGTCTTTATTGAATTGCAACAAAAACTTACTCCAGACACATTACATAGGGTTTACTAATATAAACACAAACCCACACCTAAACGAGACTACTAACTTTAACTAGAACTAACTATTATACAACTCTACTCATCTTCTTGATCACTTCAAACTTCGGGCTCGGTATCCATTCCAGAAATATTGCCGCCCTCATTATCACTTTCATCGATCATCACTAACTCTTCCAGATCTTCTTCTTCTTCCTCTTCCGATTCACTATCATTGGCAAGGATGACACCGGGGTCCATTGTATCAGCTTGAGGTTCATGATTTGGATCTAGGAGATTGCTTAGCCTATGAACTTCCTCATGCAGATAAGTATTATGTTCTTCTAAATCTTCTACATAGAATTCTAGCTCATAAGTACAAGCTTCATTCCTTCCTTCCACCGTACGAACTAACATACGTTCGCAGTTCCTATGCGCGGTGGTGAGACGCCTCAATTGATCCTGTAATTCTCCTACCTGTATGGCATCCAAAGCCCTATCCCTAGTAGCTTGTGCTAACTCTGTAGAAATCCTCTGTATCTCTGCCTAGGGATCAGGCCTAGAACTGCTACTGCTAGCACCGTCATTCCTAGGGGCAAGTTGGTGACGAGGAACTCCTTTGGGTCCAGTGGACTTACGGGCTGTCTTCTTGGTACGAGCCATACTGTAGGAAGCAAGATTAATCCCAGTAAGATAATCCGACAACAGTCTCAAGAGCAGCAAGGGTGGACTACACAACTCAACTCATACACACTACCCACCCAGACTCAGAGGTGAAGGAAGTAACGAGTAAATTAATCATGATGCATGAATCGTTCTTACGAACAAAAACAACAAAGCTTATAACGAACATAAACAACATTTGTTTTTTTATATAGGGCATAGTAAGATTACTACTCCACCACACAAAACCTTTTTAATCAAATAAAGAATGGTGAGAAAGAAATTAGATAAGTCAGAAGCAATTTGGACCAAATTAACAAGTTAAGTTTAGTCATCCCAAATCATTTTAAAGTTTTTGTAAATCAATACAACAAAGACTTCGTAACGATCGCTCTGATACCATTCTGTGGCAGAACCTCCTAAATCATAGGGCCCACATGTACCTGTTACTGTCCAACGACCTTTGATATCTATGCATATGTTCCCTGTAACTTAAAAAGACTATCGGGTGTCCTCGGGGAACCCCGAATCATCCATGATTTCCGAGCAGACTCACATTACAGAGTCATTGTAGTATTACAACAGTTTATTCAGATATAAATACATCAGAGTAAAAGTAGCGAAAGACTTACAATAACATAATTTACAATTCTGTGGTAGAACCTCCTAAATCAAAGGGCCCACATGCACCTGTCACTGTCCAACGACCTTTGACATCTATGCATATGTTCCCGGTAACTTAAGAAGACTGTCGGGTGTCCTCGGGGAACCCCGAATCATCCACGATTTCTGACCAGGATCACATTACAAAGTCATTGCAGTATTACAATAGTTTATTCAGATATAAATACATTAGAGTAAAAGTAGCGGAAGACTTACAATAACATAATTTACAAACCATTTGTTTTAAACCATACAACTAAGTTCGATAAATATTACAAAATGAAGTAGTGGAGTGGCATTATAATATAATACAAAACACACAAATGGATTGCCCTGCCCAAGGGCCATGCATTTACTTATCGTCATCACATGGAACAACAGTCATGCAGCACGATCCAAAACAGATCTGCTCATGAGCCTTACCTGCAACAAGGGTCAACGAACCCTGAGTACAAAAGTACTCAACAAGACTTAACCGAAATAAGAATTAATAGAACGCAGGAATGCAGACTCAGGGGATTCAAGGTATGGCTTTAGCAATCATCAAAGTTCTTTTGCGTAAAAGCTTTTTAACAAAATTCTTATATCAACATTTAAAACTTCTTAAGATCATATACAAAGCTGACACGATCCGCATTGAGATCATGAAACTTCATAACCAACACCTTCACAAACCATCCTCAAGTTCCAGTTATTTATCTACGATGATGAACAGAGAAGTGAGTCTCCATAACCGAGGAGCAACGACGATTTGAACCGATTAAAAACCCAGCTGGGAATTCTAGACCACACGACATGTGTAGGTCCCCGACTTACATATATCAACCTACCCTCAGATCCTCTAAAACAAGAATGGGTCCGCGCCACCCGAGAATACAGTACTCCACCAATCCAGCCCAATGCCACGTGGGTACACGCTATTCCCGCCATCTCTCCACTCCCAGTGCGTGAGTAGCCATTCTCGTAATAGAATAGCCAAGTTAAGGTTTACCGGAGTATGTAGTTAGTACTACAAAGTCTCACCGCACACAGTTCAACAACGGTACGGGCCTTAATCGAGACAGGCGGAAAGAACCCGCTCATAAGATCTCCATGTCTTGTGGCTCACACACACCGAGTCCACCCGGTCTAGATTTATTACTCCACATGCTCATATCACATGATAACATGAGTAACCAAAGTTCCGTTTAAGACTTGCAGGTGACAGGTAATCACCCGACTTTCATCGTTCTAAGCATAGCTAAGCATAACTAGGTATATACGAATTAAAACTGGTAATATGGTAGATTTGGAAAAACAAGGTTGGTGATGCATCAATTAGGTTTTCACTTAACTCTTAATCACTTAATGCAGTAAAGAAAAAAAAATGAAATCAATTTGTAAAACACAAGGTAGGTTTAAATGCATCCGGTGCTTGCCTTCGTTGACGGAAAAGTCCGGTTCAGAAGTCGCACCACAATTATCCAACCTGACTTCAACAGACGGATTAACCTCCTCAACCTCTTCATTAACTACCACGGGTTCACCTTCGTTCACTACACGTAGTAACAATACCATGTTTAACATGATGCGAGATACAAAATATGATGCTCGATGATGGATGCAAAAGTTAACAACTTTAATACAACTTTCCTTCGCGGTACAGTTACAAGTCAAACTAACTAAACCTTTTCGTACACCTAATTCAATTGCCAAGAATCCTTACTAACTAATGACCCAAGGACATCACTCAATCAAAAATTCAAACAAAACCTAAATCACTAAAGGTTACTATTTGCTTTTATGAATTAATTATTTAATTAAGAATTATGAAATAAATCAACTTGTTCCAATTGACCTCAAAATTTTTGTAAATGTTCTTCACATGATAACTAAGTGGCAAAATAATTTTCATAATTTTTGGATACATAAATAAGCCTAGAAAATCATGGAAACTCATTTATTAATTAATTGAGCAATTTTTATCACATCCAAAAAGTACTGAAAAACAACATTTCATATTTTTCCTAAATATTATTCATCACAGAGACGTCACACAAAAATTTTCATAATTTTTGGAGCTCTAAATAATTCTACACAAAAACAACAAAAACAGCCACTATTCATTCATTTCTGAAAAATGAAAAATTCCATTTTGAACGATGAGTCACTGACAGGGTGACCCCACATGTCATCTTCAACCTCTGGCTTTGACTCCGGCGACACGCGCGCTGACCGGCGATAACTCGCCAACGGCGAAGACTAGGGCACCACGGTGATCACCACAACAAGGCGCAACGATATGGGGCACCAGTTCGACTAATTACGGCAAGGTTCAAGCTTCACGCCGGCCATGGCGGATGCGGTGGCACGGCTGCGCTATGCCGACGAAAGGAGACCGGTAGCGGTTAAATAAACGACACAGGAAGGATCAGTAGCTCACCCCGAACATGATGGAGCAAAGAACGAGGTCGGAGAAGCTACGGATATGTAGGTCGACGTTCACAGTGATCCCGGCGGCGCAAAGCGACGGTGACGGCGATTTTCCGGTGACTGTGATGGACAAAACGAGCAATCAACCGGTCATAGAGCATCACGGGAACAAGACGGAGCTAGAGCTACGCTGAGCAGAAGGAAAAGCTCACCGGAGAGCTCTGGCCATGATGACACGCCTGCGACGGTGAGGTTGCCGGCCGCGAGGAAGAAAGGCGTGGACAGCGGGTTCTCGGTGGAGGCAAGCATCAAGGATGGTTCGGCTGAGTGCGCAAGGAACCAGCGGAGCTGTGGCAAGCGTTACAGAGGATTGGAAGGCGCTACGGCGACGGCAAAAGCGCAACAGAGCTATGGCAACGGCGGCGGCGAAAACAGAGGGAAAGAGAAGAACGACGACGACAGCGTCACGACTTTTAAAAGACGGCCAGGAAGCCAGAGGAAGCCACGATGGAGCCTTTTCCCGCGCCAGCGTGACGCCACAGATGGCCACGACGCGCCAGGAACGCCGAAGAAGGTCGCCGACCATGTAGCTTAGGCGGTGAACACTGTTCACTAGAATTACAGAATTGCCATTGGTTTAAAATTCCAAATTACTCCCAAATTTGTATAACAACTCAAAAATCTCCAAAAATAAAGTTGTTCAAAATCAAAAGTTCTACAACTTTGCTTTTATAACCATACCCAAATTCGGTCTACATTTTGAAATGCAAATTTGAATTCAAAAAGGGGACATTTAAAGAATTACGCCTTTTCAAATTACTCCAAATTTTTCTAAACAACTTTGAAAACTCCAAAAGCAACTTTTGTACAACTCAACAAGCTCTACATTTTTGCTTTAAAGCTCAACCCCAAAATGGTCTTCGATTTTTAAATGGGTTTTCCAGGTCAAAACTTAAAGGCCGAAATTAGGGTTTTTGAAAATCCCAATGCAAACAAAACTTGGAACACGATTCAAACACTACAAGGCAACACTTATAACACCAATATAAACTTGTTTTAGTGAATGCGTATCAAAGTTCTCAATATGACCACATGCTTTGCAATGCATATGATGACATGTCCTGGTTTAGTATTTAAAACACCCAAGGTGTTATAATAAATTTCTCAACCTGCCGTATTAGCACTCCCTCATAATCCGAAATTCTGTTTTCTCTATCCCCTATGGAAACTTTTATTAAGGGAAAAGGAAAAGGGTACATGCTCTGGAATTTTCCCGGGACGGCCTGTCAGCCGCGGCGTTGACCGCTGACGCGGCCTGCCGCGCCTCCCACGGCAGCCCCGGCTTGTCATTTCAGAGATAGTTTTTTCACTCACTCTTTATCATATCAAATCTTTAACACATGTATGGAGTATTAAATATAAATAAAAAAATAACGAATTACACAGTTTGATTGTAAATTACGAGACGAATCTTTTGAGCCTAGTCAGGCCATGATTGAACAATAATTGTAAAATATAAACGAAAGTACTACAATGTCAAATGCTGATTTCTAACCTCAATCTAAACCAGGCATATATGTGAGGTGGCTTCACAGAGCAGTTATTACTGCCATCCTATCCGGCGCGGACCTCTGCTGGGGGAAAGCGCGGGTGTTGCAGCCTTCTGATCACGTGGAAGAAGGAACGACGACGCCACGGCGGCTTTCCAGACGGCGGCGGGCGGTTCTCCTAGCAACATCCGTTGTGTCCCGTGACCCCCTTCGGTGTTCCTGTGCTCCATGGTGGGGCCCGCGTCCTGCGCTGTGGGACCCCAATCCTACGCTGAAGGCTCTGCAACCGCTCCGTGGCTGGCATCGTGTCCTGCATGCACGGGCCTCTGGAGTCCTCCTCTCCCTCACGGTGACACGCGCCATCTAGGACATCCTCGTGTCCTCTCTCAGGACCTTTCATTTTGGATGGCGTGGTGCGCATGCACGACAAGTCCATGATTTCCAAGCTATAGCCACAGAGGCCCAGTCTCTGTGCCTACTTTTTTATGGTTGCTATGTCACGTATACAGAGATTTGTTTGTTTCGATTTTGTGTAGGCATATAAGTGGTAAAGCAGCTATTACGTCTGGTTTAGTTTCACCCTAACTTTTAAAAAATTGCTACAGTACCTGTCACATCGAATGTTTACGGTCTGTGCATGGAGCATTAAATTTAGACGAAAAGAAAAACTAATTGCACAGTTTGGTGGGAAATTGCGAGACGAACGTTTTGAGCCTAATTAGTCCATGTTTGAACACTATTTGCCAAATAAAAACGAAGGTGCTACAGTAATCCCAAAATTCAAATTTCGCGACTAAACAAGGGCTTAGTGTTCGTGTTAACCATCAACGTCAGTTGATGTAGGTCTTGAGTTTGACATTGGTGGCTGTGGATCTATTTTCTTGAGTCCGATGAAGCCTCCATTCTATCTACCGTTCAAGACTACTTATCCTCAAAGACACATGCCGACCAGACAATCAAGAGGAGTGCTGACTGTGCTATCGGAGTGCGAGAACGAGGACCCTCGATCTGTCTATCGTGGTCACTTCTCGTGGGCCCTTTGGCCCTAACGGGCCCCGCGTCTCCGACGGAAGCATCAGTTATGTCTATAGAAGCAGATCAACAATAGCGTTTACTTGTTTGAGCTCTGTAATATGGGAATTCTTTTCTCACACTTATATATTGTGCTTTAATGTTATATATTAAAAGTTGTAAAAAAATCCAAACAGGCCTAGTGCATGCAGCTGCATGTGTGCACAACGCTTTAATTAGTTTATTTAGATCCGTCTCGTTTTACCATGAGCATGGACACAATGAGTGTCGGGTTCATAAACCTGTGGTCTCTCGTGGACTTGCTTCCCCATAAAAAGCTCGGCCCAGCAGACGATGTTGCGAACGACGCGCTGCTCCTGGGCCGACCCAAAAACCTAACGACAGGTTAGAAGGGTGATCCAGTCTCCGACCGGAAGGCCTGGCCAAAGAGGAACAGCGCTCGCTTTCGACTCCAGCCCGCCTCTCCAACCAGAAGGCTAGCCAAGGAAAGGACAACGCCCGCTTCTGACTTCGGCCCGCCTCTCCGACTGGAAGGCCTGGCCAAGGAGGAACAACGCCGCTTTCGACCCCCCCGATCCGCGTCTCCGCCCGGAAGTGTAAGTGCAATCAAGCCCTATTGTGGGTTTTGATATTGATGACTACCAAATTAGAGGACTAATGAGATTTATCGAGATGACAAGCAGGGAATCAATGAACGAGGATGATGAACATGTTGCAGGTGTTCTAATTATAAAAGGTGGCCAGACCTAGCTCAAGGGAGGTTTAAAATCTTTTATGTTTTGAATTTGAGTTTAAGAAAAGCCGTACTATCAAGAGAAATTTTAGGACAGTTGGTCAACTGTTGAATCAGATACTCAAATTCACAGATTTACATCCTTCCACCTAGTCAAAACAGCCAGCCAAATTTCATATCATATTACCTGTTTTGGCTAGGGCGACAGTGCCACCCTGTTAAGAGCGGCAGTGCCGCCCTTAACTGACCGTTGGGCTCAGGGGGTATTTATACCCTTCAGGCCCGGCCCACAACGGTCATCTTCACTGAGTCACTCTGCTCAAAAATAGACAGAACCAAAGCTCACCCCTCTCCTCCATTGTTGCTCCTCCATCCCTCAAGCTAACCCTTAATTCCAACCATTAAAACTTGAGAGAAAAGGCAACAAAACTCAATTGAAGAGGAGATCCACTAATTCCCAAAATCTAAGAGCATTTGGTTCACGTTTCGCAAGTGATTCTAGGGTTTGTTACTCTTAGAGCTTGCTCCTAGCCGGCTAGGCGTCGTCCTTGTGCTTGCCAACTCGTGTGGCAGCCTTGGGAGGTTTGTAACCTCATTCAAAAGCTAAGAAATCACTCCTCACTTCAAGAGTTCACTCTCTTGATTTGAGAACGAGGGTAAGGCAAGCCTTAGTGGTAAGCTCAAGCCTTTTGTGGCTTTCTCAACAACGTGGACTTAGGCAAACCTTAGTGGTGAGCTGAACCACGAGATAAATCTTGTGTCTTGCGTGCTCTTCTTCACTATACTTGCTGTTTACATTCTTGCTAGCTGTTGTTAGGGTTTAGTTGCTCGATTCACTTTTATGTGAAATTTCTGTGGTATCCAGTCTTCGAACCGGATCTTGACTCTATACTGCAGGATTAAGCAGCTAGTGGGGTCAGGTTTATCTCTGTTAAATCTTAACTGTGTTAGATTATTTTTCGTAGAGCGGCAGTGCCGCCCTCTGTTCTATCAGAGTTTCAAGTTAAATTTGTATAGGCCTATTCACCCCCTCTAGGCCTTTTTTATCTTTCAGTAGATCCTACAAGTGGTATCAGAGCGAGGTTGCTTCGTATACGCTTCACCGCGTGAAGTATGGAAGAAGGAGAAGGTTCAAAGACCATTCGTGTTGCGGAAGCAAGTGGTGTGCACGTTGAGGATGTTGGCAGCAGCAGCGAGCTGCCCATATCTACAGCAAGCGATGCCACCATTAAAGAACCTAAGACCACCGATGCCGAAAGAAGAAAGGCAAGAAAAGAAAGAAAAGCCGCCAAGATCGCAACAAGAGAAGCTAGAGAAAAAAAGAAGGAAGAACAGCGGCTCAAAGACAAGAAGAAGAGAAAAGAAGCTAGAAGAATCACAAGAGAGGCAAGAGCTAAGAGAAGGACAGCAAGAGCTAAAGAGCAAGAGAAGAATAAGTATGATGCATCATCTAGTGAGCTCTCTAGTAGCTCGGACGATGGAGATGATGATGTGTCATACCATGCTTCAAAAGATAGCAAGGAGGTGAAGAGCAAGGACAAAAAGAAGGATAGCAAGGACAAGGGCAGCAACAACTACAAGAACAAATATGCCATCGTATCCTTTAACTATTCTTATTTGTCTAACCATAATAAGAGATCTTTTGTCAATGTGCCCACGGGCAAGTTGCCTCATTTTGATGGGACAAACTTTGCCAAGTGGAAGCACTTGATGAGTGCTTATCTTATAGGTCTTCACCCCGGTCTTTGGGAGATTGTGGTGAATGGATTGCAGCCACCGAAAGATCCCAAAGCACCAACAAATGAAGAGCTAGCTGCTGTCCATCTAAATGGCCAAGCCACAAGTATTCTTCTTAGTGCCTTGGATGGAAATGAGTACAACCGAGTGATGAATGTCAATGTTGCAAAGCAGATTTGGGACACTTTGCATCTAGCACATGAAGGTGTTGATAAAGTAAGGAAGGTAAAGATTGATTTGTTGATGGCCAAGCTCAATAGATTTGTGATTGTTGATGGAGAGGGGCCACAAGAGATGTTTGATAGATTGATAACCTTGGTGGGCAAGATTAGAGGCTATGGATGTGATGAGCTTGATGATCACAAGGTGGTGAAGGTTATGTTGGAAGCATACTCACCAAGAAATGAGACCGTAGTCACCTTGATTAGAGATAAGAAGAAGTTTGAGCATTTTACACCAAATGATGTGCTTGGAAGATTATTGACATTTGACATGCAAAGAGAAGAAGCAAATAAGAGGAGAAGACTTGGTGAGTTGCAAGCTAAGCTAGAAGGCATGAAAATCAAGGAAGTAGCTCTCAAGGCAAATAAATCAAGCAATCAAGGCACCTCCAACAAGGCTAAGGACAGCAAGCAAGCATCAACAAGTCAACCCAAGGAAATCAAGTCAAATCCACAAAATAATGATCCAAGTTCATCCTCAAGTGAAGATGAAGATGATGGGGCTGATTACATGAAGATCGATGACATGGCTTTGTTTATGAAGAGCTACCACAAAGGGTTGAAAAAGAATAGGTACAAAATAGTGCAAAGAAGGTTACCAAACAAGAAGAAGATGACTTGCTACAATTGTGGCAGCACGGAGCACTTCATTGCTAAGTATCCCTATGACAAGAAAGAAAACAAATACAAGAGGGACAACAACGAGGGCAAGCATGAACACAAAAAGAGATACAAGCAAATGGGATAGGCACACATTGGGCATGAGTGGGACTCAACCAAGGAGTCAAGTGGAGAGGATGTGAAGATTGCAACCGTGGCCATTCAAAAGCCATCCTCTATACCAAGACTCTTCAACAACATGTCCGATGATGATGACCACCGCTCCACTCACGTTTGTCTTATGGCAAAGGGTGAGAAGGTAAAACGAAGAGCCAAATCTCCTCCACCTCCTAGTGACATCTCTAGTAGTGAACTTAGTGATTCTAGTGATGATGATACTAGTGATATTGAGAAATATGCTAAATTGACTAAGAAGTTAGATTCTAAAACCATGCTCTTCATCATGAATCTAATGGAGGAATTAGAAAGTGTCAAAGCCGAGCTAGCCGATAGAGATAATTATCTTGAGGAAATCAAAAATATGTATATTGGCTGCAAGAAAGCTCTTGAGTTAAAGAGAAGTGAGGTGGACTCTTTGAACAAGGCCTTGGCCGAAGAACAAAGAGAACATGCTCTCACAAAGAAGGCAAATATTGCACTAAATGACAAGTATTGTGTCTTAGTTGAAAAGCACAACAAACTTGAGAAGCAATATAACCTTCTATGCGAGAGGACCTCACATCCCTCCAACACAAATGACACTTCTATTCCCTCCACTAGCCAAGGATGTGGAAAATGCTATAATCTTGACTTAAATGTTCATTCCACTAACCTTGCAAACTTGGAGGTTATGAAAAAGGAGATCGCTAGGCTCAATGCTATGTTAGGAAAAAGGTGCATGAAAGGCAAGAAACCTGCTAGTGGCAAAGGTGAAAAACCAAAGAGGCCACAATACAAAGATGGAAGAAATCCATGTATCAAAGATGAGCTCAGGCACACTCATGGAGGTAAAACCAATGGAAAAAAGGTAATAAATGGATATAAGTGTGTTCAGTTCATGAGCAAAGGGCAGGAAGGTACAGATAGGTCTGCACAGATGGTGGCACAAGGCCAGCCCAGAGCAGCACCACTGCCTATGGGCGGCAGTGCCGCCCCCACAGAAAAGGGAAGACCATCTCCTCCTCCTCTGCTCATGTCAAGCCCAAGAAGAAGGTGTCTCATCCAGAGCAGGTTGTCCAAAAACCAAAGAAATCCATCTGGGTCACTCCAAATAGATATGCTTATCAACCAAAGGCAAAAACACCTCCTCAATGTTTGGATTCTAACTTTGTTCTGCAGCACAACAGTAAGGGGAGGTGTTTGCCAAGTTTGTTGGCAATGGTCAAAATATTTATCATAATGCTTTCATTTGGGTTCCTAAAGTTCTTGTGACTAATATGCAAGGCCCCAAGAATATTTGAGGACCTAAGACTAGGAACTAATCTTGTGTTGTAGGCATACTCCTCCGATGGGTCAAGTTGGGTGCTTGACAGCGGCTGTACAAATCATATGACCGGAGAAAGGAGTATGTTCTCATCATACTCCCCAACTACAAATTCAGATGAGAATATCATATTTGGTGATAATTCAAAAGGGGGTGTGATTGGACTTGGTAAAGTAGCTATTACACTTGATCATTCAATTACAAATATCTTACATGTTGATTCCTTGAAGTACAATCTGTTGTCCGTTTCTCAATTATGTGAGATGGGCTATAATTGTCTCTTCACGGATAAGGGTGTGGAAGTCTCTAAGAGGGAGGATTCCTCTATTGTCTTTACGGGTCACCTCAAGAACAAGCTTTACCTAGTTGATTTCAGCAAAGGGAAAGCTAAGCTTGAGACCTATTTAGTGGCAAAATGTAGCATGGATTGGCTATGGCATCGTCGACTGGCTCATGTTGGGATGAGGAACTTGGCCAAACTCCTAAAAGACAACCACATCCTTGGACTAACCAATATTCAATTTGAGAAAGACAGAATTTGTAGTGCTTGCCAAGCTGGAAAGCAAGTAGGTGTACCTCACCCACCAAAGAGCATCATGACTACCACATAACCGTTGGAGTTAATTCACATGGACATCTTTGGACCGGTCGCCTACATAAGTATCAGGTGTAACAAATATGGTCTAGTTATTGTTGATGATTATTCCTGTTTCACTTGGGTGTTCTTTGTTTATGATAAGTCCCAGGTACAAGAGAAAGTCAAAATATTTGTGAGAAGGGCACAAAGGGAGTTTGGTCTTCCTATCAAGAAGATAAGAAGTGACAATGAAACCGAATTCAAGAACACTCTAGTTGAAGAGTTTCTTGATGATGAGGGCATCAAGCATGAGTTTTCAACTCCTTACACCCCTCAACAAAACGGTGTAGTAGAGAGGAAGAACCGTACACTTCTTGATATGGCAAGGACAATGCTAGATGAATACAAGACGTCGGACCTCTTTTGGAGTGACGCCGTCAACACCGCTTGTCATGCCATCAACCGTCTCTACTTACACAAGAAACTCAAGAAGACTTCATATGAGCTTCTAACCGGTAACAAGCAAAGGTGTCATACTTTAGAGTGTTTGGGTGCAAATATTTTATACTTAACAAAAGACCAAAAACCTCTAAATTTGCACCTAAAGTTGATGAATGCATTCTTCTTGGTTATGGATCAAATGAGCATGCCTATCATGTCTTCAACAAAACCATGGGTAGAGTTGAAGTCACGGTAGATGTGACATTTGATGAATCTAATGGCTCTCAAGTGGAGCAAGTTGATTCAAGTATTGTAGGAAAGGAGGATCCACCATGTGAGGCAATCAAGCAAATGGCTATAGGCGATATTAGGCCACAAGAGGATCAAGCCACTGATGACGAGGATCCCCAGGCTATTGCTGCACAAATTTCTGCTGATGTACTCCATCGACAAGGGAAACACCCACCTACTGAACATCAGCAGGGTGGCAGTGCCGCTCATGAGGGCGGCAGTGCCACCCCATCCACCTCAGTAGCAGCTCCTTCAACTCCTACTTCATCACCTCAAGGACTCAACCTGGAGCCTATCTTTGAACAAGAAGAGGCTGGAGGTTCAGAAGAGGAACATGGAGGTGTTGAGCATCCAAGGCTACGTCAAACTATACAATGGGATCACCCCATGGACAACATCCTTGGAAGCATTCGAAAGGGGGTAACAACTCATTCATATTTAGCAAAATTTTGTCAATATTACTCGTTTGTTTCCTCTTTGGAACCTCTCAAGGTAGAACAAGCACTTGGAGATCCGGATTGGGTCTTGGCCATGCAAGAAGAGCTCAACAACTTTGAAAGAAATCAAGTGTGGAAATTGGTGGAAAAGCCCAATACCAATGTCATTGGTACCAAGTGGGTCTTCCACAACAAGCAAGATGAAAATGGTGTGGTGACAAGGAACAAGGCAAGATTGGTGGCCCAAGGCTTCACTCAAGTAGAGGGCTTGGACTTTGAAGAAATGTATGCACCGGTGGCAAGACTTGAGGCAATCCGAATGCTTCTAGCCTTTGCTGCCCATCATGACTTCAAGCTGTACCAAATGGATGTCAAGAGTGCATTCCTCAACGGCCCAATACAAGAGTTGGTGTATGTAGAGCAGCCACCAAGGTTTGAAGATCCCAAATTTCACCACCATGTCTATAAACTCCAAAAGGCGCTCTATGGGCTTAAGCAAGCACCAAGAGCATGGTATAAATGCCTTAAGGAATTCTTGCTCAAACAAAGCTTTGAAATAGGAAAAGCCGACCCTACACTCTTTACTCACAAAGTTGGAAATGATATATTTGTGTGTCAAATATATGTCGATGACATAATATTTGGTAGTACTAATCATGTGTATTGTGATGAGTTTAGTAGGATTATGACTAAGAGATTTGAGATGTCCATGATGGATGTGCTGCAATTCTTCCTTAGATTTCAAATCAAGCAAATGAACGAAGGGACATTCATTAGCCAAACCAAGTACACCCATGATATGCTTAATAAGTTCAACATGGTGAATGCCAAGCCTATCAAAACTCTAAAAGGTCCTAATATGGCTAGAGGGGGGGGGGGTGAATAGCCTATTTAAAAATCTACAAAATGACTAGAGCAATTTGATTAGTATGACAAATAGCGTAATGCAAACTTGCTCTAGCTCTACAAGGGTTGCAAGCCACCTATCCAACAATTCTAGTTGCAATGATTACTTAGGCACACAAACTTGCTATGTAACTACTCACTAAGAGCTCTCAATCTTGCTACTCTAAAGAGCTCAACTAGATGAATGTAAATAATAAAGCAAGCTCTCAATTCTAATTACACTAAAGAGCTTGTATCAACTAGTTTGCAAGAATGTAAATAAGTGAGTAGGGTGATTATACCGCCGTGTAGGGGATGAACCAATCACAAGATGAATATATAGCCAATCACCGGGAGACAAGAGACAATCGATTTTCTCCCGAGGTTCACGTGCTTGCCAACACGCTACGTCCCCGTTGTGTCGACCAACACTTGGTGGTTCGGCGGCTAAGAGGTGTTTCACAAACCTCATCCACATGATAGGACACCGCAAGAACCGATCCACAAGTGAGATAACTCAATGACACGAGCAATTTACTAGAGTTACCTTTCGGCACTCCGCCGGGAAAGGTACAACTCCCCTTACAATCACCGGAGATAGCCACGAACAATCACCAACTCATGCCAATCCTCCACCGCTGCTCCAACGGTCTAGGTGGTGGCAACCACCAAGAGAAACAAGCGAAATCCACAGCGCAACACGAATGCCAAGTGCCTCTAGATGCAATCACTCAAGCAATGCACTTGGATTCTCTCCCAATCTCACAAAGATGATGGATCAATGATGGAGATAAGTGGTAGGTGTTTGGTTAAGCTCACAAGGTTGCTATGTCAATGAAAATGGCCAAGAGTGTGAGCTTGAGCCGACCATGGGGCTTAAATAGAAGCCCCCACGAAATAGAGCCGTTGTACCCCTTCACTGGGCACAACACGGGCTAACCTGACGCTCCGGTCATGTTGACCAGACGCTAGACCCAGCGTCCGGTCGCCCGATGTAAGCCACATGTCATTATGAGTTAAACCTAAGCCACCAGATCTCAACGGCTATTGACTGACCGGACGCTCAGACCCTAGTGTCCGGTCGTTTCCAGTAAGCTCCCAAAACTGACTTTTGCCGACCGGACGTGTTCGGTCCACCTCGACCGGACACTGCCCAGTGTCCGGAGCTTAACCCTAACCACTGAGCCGTCTGACAGCTCGACCGGACATAGCCTTTCAGCGTCCGGTCGCTGAGTGACCTAGCGTCCGGTCAGTAGACCGACACCAACATCATTGCGACCAACTCCGTTTCACTTCTAACTTCTTTACCCTTGTTCAAATGTGCCAACCACTAAGTGTATCACCTTGTGCACATGTGTTAGCATATTTTCACAAACATTTTCAAGGGTGTTAGCATTCCACTAGATCCTAAATGCATATGCAATGAGTTAGAGCATCTAGTGGCACTTTGATAACCGCATTTCGATACGAGTTTCACCCCTCTTAATAGTACGGCTATCAATCCTAAATGTGATCACACTCGCTAAGTGTCTCGATCACTAAAATAAAATAGCTCCTACAATTTATACCTTTGCCTTGAGCCTTTTGTTTTTCTCTTTCTTCTTTTCCAAGTTTAAGCATTTGATCATCACCATGCCATCACGGTCGTCATGATCTTCGCCATTGCTTCATCACTTGGAGTAGTACTACCTATCTCATAATCACTTTGATAAACTAGGTTAGCACTTAGGGTTTCATCAATTAACCAAAACCAAACTAGAGCTTTCAATCTCCCCCTTTTTGGTAATTGATGACAACCCTTTCATAAAGATATGAATTGAATTTTAGATGAATCCATGTTGCTTGCCCAAGCATATTTACCATGTGTAAAAGAATATGGACAAGTTTCATGAATCCCATATGGTAGCAATTGTCCCCCCTACATATGTGCTAAGAGTTTGGATTGTAGCTTGCACATATGCTTAGATAGAAAATATAGGAGACGATTTCTTCCAAATGATGCTAAGGTATAAGAGATGGGCCTTTGAAGCGTGATACCAATCGGAGTGCACCAATATACCATCCTTATCACCAGTAGTAACTAGACATACACAAAAACTAGAATACCCCATGAGATCAACATTGCAAGTAAGGGTCTAGTTTCCATAAAATAATTTTAAGTCTAGTTACTTTAGCTCAATACCACTTGGAAATGCAATCACTAGATTACCTATGCATGCTAGTTTTTCATTTCATCAATCAAGTATATAACTAGCATACACCACACAACCATGGATATTGAGATTTTAAAACCTGTGCCATGCAAGTAAATGTATGAAATGCACATTCAAATGCAACATACAAGTTTATGAGCTTGCTCCCCCTACTTGTGTGCTCAAAATTTTAATTGATCCCTTTCCTTTATCATATATCTCATATCTCTCCCCCTATATCAAATACTCCCCTATCACGCATATCTTTGTTTCTCTCCCCCTTTGTCAACAATTAGCACAAAAGGTGAGCTCAAATTATAGATAGGTTGGGGTGAAACCATGTGAGATGAGGATCATTTTCCCAATTTGGTTCAATCTAGATTACTTGCAAAAGATATTTAACTCGGTTTGATCCAAGGACAAGCTTCTTCACACCTCTAAATAAGGGTTATCTTGTACCATGTGGAGTTGAACACTTATAGCTTATTTTGTAGATCAAACACTAGGTTTACAAGCCCACAAACATGTCATATGCTACTACTAGATCATTTCAAGCATACAAGCAATAGTGGTACCATACAAGCATCAAATTCATTTGATTTTCATGAATGAGTCTATTCAAATGTGAAATATGTCTAGATGCACTAATCATTTCCTTAGCAAGGATGTATGCCATGCCAATCAATTTTTACCTTGGATTGCTCGAAGGAGAGGCATGTCATATAATTGGGGGTGCATCAACACATATTGGAGAAGTCAAGTATGTTCAATTCATTTCTTTGCTTGCAAAACCTCTTCTCATCAAGTGGCTTGGTGAAAATATCGGCAAGTTGATCTTCGGTGCCCACACTCTTAATGCAAATGTCCCCTTTTTGTTGGTGATCTCTTATGAAATGATGACGGACATCAATATGCTTTGTTCTTGAATGTTGAACCGGGTTGTCGGTGAGCTTTACGACACTCTCATTGTCACATAGCAATGGCACTTGCTTGAATTTAATTCCAAAGTTACTCAAAGTAGCCTTCATCCAAAGTAATTGAGCACAACAACTACCGGCCAAAATGTACTCCACTTCGGCGGTTGAAAGTGCTACACTATTTTGCTTCTTTGATGACCAAGATACAAGTGATCTTCCCAATAGTTGACATGTGCCCGATGTGCTCTTTCTCTCAACTTTGCATCCCGCATAATCGGTGTCCGAATATCCAATCAATTCAAATCTTGCTCCTTTGGGATACCACAATCCAACATTTTGTGTATGCTTCAAGTACCTCAATATTCTCTTTGTTGCCTCCAAATAACTCTCTCTTGGTGAGGCTTGAAATCTAGCACACATGCATACACTAAACATCACATCCGGCCTTGATGCGGTCACATAGAGTAGGCTTCCAATCATAGACCGATACATCTTTTGATCCACCATGTTGCCACTAGCATCACTATCCAAGCTTCCACTTATCCCCATTAGTATACTAATAGTTTACTATCATCCAAACTTCTTGAGCATGTCCTTGATATACTTGCCTTGACTCACAAATGTGCCATTCTTCATTTGCTTGATTTGAAGACCAAGGAAGTAACTAAGCTCTCCAATCATGGACATCTCAAACTCACTTGCCATCATATTGCCAAACTCCTCACAAAAATCTTGATTTGTTGACCCAAAAATGATATCATCAACATAGATTTGCAATATAAATAAGTCATTTCCAAGCTTATTGGTGAAGAGAGTGGTGTCAACCTTTCCCATCTTAAATCCCTTAGAGAGTAGGAAATCCCTCAATCTCTCATATCATGCTCTAGGTGCTTGTTTCAATCCATACAAAGTCTTTCTCAACTTGTAAACATGGTTTGGCTTCTTTTCATCTTCAAAACCGGGAGGTTGCTCAACATACACAAGCTCATTTATGTACCCATTAAGAAATGCACTCTTCACATCCATTTGGTACAACTTGATGTTGTGGGCACAAGCATAGGCTAACAAGATTCTAATTGCTTCCAATCTTGCAACCAGGGCATATGTTTCTATAAAGTCAAGACCTTCAACTTGTGTGTAACCTTGAGCCACTAATCTTGCTTTGTTCCTTATTACTATCCCATCTTGATCTTGCTTGTTCCGAAAGACCCACTTGGTTCCAATCACATTATGATCCTTAGGCCTCTCAACTAACTCCCATACTTGGTTTCTTGTGAAGTTGTTTAGCTCTTCATGCATAGCATTTACCAAATCAACATCCCTCAAAGCTACATCTATCTTCTTAGGTTCAATAGATGACACAAATGAGAAATACTCACAAAATGATGCCAATCTTGATCTAGTTTGCACTCCCCTTGAAATATCACCAATGATAGTGTCCAATGGATGATTTCTTGCAACATTGGTTGGTTGGAGCACTTGCACTTGATTGCTAGCATTTGATTGATCACTTGGTTGAGATGATGAACTAGCCACTTGTTGTTGATCTTGCATTTTGTCATGACTAGTACTTGCTTGAACTTGATTATGAGAACCACTAGCTTGCACATTTGAGTTAGAGAGCACTTGAATATTGTCATCTTCAATATCAATCACCACTCTAGGCCTTATATCACCAATGTCCATGTTTTTCATTGCATTGACCAATTGAGTGCCTTTTACATCATCTAGATTCTCATCTTCCTCTTGGGAACCATTTGTTTCATCAAATCCCACATCATGAACCTCCTCAAGAGTACCACTAGCCAAATTCCAAACTCTATAAGCCTTGCTAGTAGTGGAGTAACCAAGTAAGAAACCTTCATCACATTTCTTTTCAAACTTGCTCAATCTAGTGCCTTTCTTCAATATGTAGCATTTACAACCAAAAACCCAAAAGTATGCTATATTGGGATTTCTTCCATTCAAAAGCTCATAAGGTGTCTTGTCCATCATGGGGTGACAATAGAGTCGGTTGCTATAATAGCAAGCCGTGTTGATTGCTTCAACCCAAAATGAATGACTCACATTGTACTCACTCAACATTGATCTTGCCATGTCAATCAAAGTTCTATTTTTTCTCTCAACAAGACCATTTGATTGTGGAGTGTACTTGGTCGAGAATTGATGTCTAATTCCAAATTCATCACACAACTCATCAATTCTAGTGTTCTTGAATTCACTACCATTGTCACTTCTAACTTTCTTGATGGTTGTTTCAAACTCATTGTGAATGCCCTTGACAAATGATTTGAATATTGTAAACACATCACTCTTATCCACTAGAAAGAATACCCATGTGTATCTAGTGAAATCATCCACAATCACAAACCCATATTTGTTTTCACCAATGCTAGTGTATGTGGTTGGTCCAAATAAATCCATGTGCATCAACTCAAATGCCTTAGATGTGCTCATCATGTTCTTCTTAGGATGTGTGTTACCAACTTGCTTTCTGGCTTGACATGCACTACATAGCTTATCTTTCTCAAAAGTGACATCTTTCAAGCCTCTAACTAAGTCATGCTTGATCAACTTGTTTAATTATTTCATTCCAACATGACCAAGCCTTCTATGCCATAACCAACCCATGCTAGACTTAGTGATCAAACATGTTGTCAATTGAGCCTCTCTAGCATTGAAATCAACCAAGTATACATTCTCATATCTAAATCCTTTGAATATCAAGTTAGAGCCATCTACACTTATGATCTCTACATCATCCACACCAAATATGCACTTGAAACCAAGATCACACAATTGAGCTACCGACAATAGGTTGAAGTTCAAGCTCTCTACTAGTAGCACATTGGAAATGCTCAAGTCATTGGATATTGCAATCTTACCAGGCCCTTTGACCTTGCCTTTGTCATTGTCACCAAATGTGATACTATCAATCCCATTGCTCTTGTTTTCATTGATTGAATTGAACATTCTTGGATCACCGGTCATGTGTTGTATGCACCCACTATCAAGCACCCAATGCTTTCCTCCGGCTTTATAATTGACCTACAAAAGAAGATAAATTCTTTTTAGGTACCCAAACTTGCTTGGGTCTTTGAATGTTAGTTACCAAGGTCTTTGGTACCCAAATGGTCTTCTTCTTTGGGCCCACAATTGGTGTACCAATGAACTTAGCCTTCACACCATTTGCACCCTTAAAAAGCATATAACAAGAATCAAATTTAATTGAGGATACATTAGGTAGCTTGTTCTTGTTAATCTTGTAATATTGCTCTATATGCCCAACTTGCTTGCATCTATTGCAAAACCGACCATTGCTCTTCACAAAGCTAGCTTTGGGAGTGACAAAGGCCGCCTTGCCTTTCTTGGGGGTATAGCCTAATCCCTCTTTGTTGAGAGAAAACCTTTGGCTACCCAAACACTTTAGCAAGCGGGCTTCTCCACCATAGGCATTGCCTAAGGCACGAGTGAGCTCATTCACCTCCTTCTTGAGGGTCTCATTTTCCACTACTAGTGATGCATCATTCTTAGGTGGAGTGGAAGTGGTAGTGCTACAAGAAGTGTTAGTGGAAGCAATAGCAATAGGCTTATAAGAAGATTCATCAATAAGATCACATGTTAGTCCCACATCACATGTAACTATCACTTGCTCCTTCTTGGCTTCCTCCTTCTTGACTTGCTCAATGAGAGAGGAGTGATCTTTTTCAAGCTTTGAGTGAGCTTTGCCAAGCTTCTCATGGGCATCCATTAGCCCCTCATGAGTGGCATTGATCTCATCAAAGGATTGCTTAAGAAATTTTACTCTCTTGCGCAATTCTTTGCACTCCTTTCTCTTCATCTCATTGCAAGCGTGCACTTGCTCACACATGTCCATGAGCTCCTCCTTAGAGTACTCATCATCGTCATCATCATCATTATCATCCCTACATGAGTCACTTTCACATTCATCATCATCACTCTCATCATATTTTACCTTGGTAGGCTTAGCCATGAGGCATGTTGATGAAGTGTCGAAGATGGAGGGCTTGTTGTTGATGGCGATGCTTGCTAGTGCTTTCTTGATTGATTTCTTGCCATCATCACTAGAGTCATCACTATCCGATGAGCCATCACTATCCCAAGTGACCACATAGCCTCCACCCTTCTTCTTTTGGAAGGTCATCCTCTTCTCCTTCTTCTCCTTCTTTTCTTTCTTGTCCTTCTTGTGTTTGTTCTTCTCATCTTCATCATTGTCACTATTGTAAGGACAATTAGCTACTACATGATCGGGACTCTTGTAATTGTAGCATCTTCTCACATATTCTTTGCTCTTGGTATGATCTCTTCTTTTTCTTACACCATAGCCCTTCTTCTTCATGAACTTGCCCATCTTGCGCACAAAGAGAGCCATAGCCTCATCATCAATATCACTAAGGTCATAATCATCACTTGATTCTTTCTTGGACTTCCCCTTGTTTTTGTATGATGATGAACTAGTCTTGAATGCTATGCTTTTCTTCTTCTTGTCTTCTTCTTCCTTCTTATCATCCTTGTCAATGAACGAGCAATTTAATAGAGTTACCTTTCAGCACTCCACCGGGGAAGGTACAACTCCCCTTACAATCACCGGAGATGGCCACGAACAATCACCAACTCATGCCAATCCTCCACCGCTGCTCCAACGGTCTAGGTGGTGGCAACCACCAAGAGAAACAAGCGAAATCCGCAGCGCAACACGAATGCCAAGTGCCTCTAGATGCAATCACTCAAGCAATGCACTTGGATTCTCTCCCAATCTCACAAAGATGATGGATCAATGATGGAGATAAGTGGGAGGTGTTTGGTTAAGCTCACAAGGTTGCTATGTCAATGAAAATGGCCAAGAGTGTGAGCTTGAGCCGGCCATGGGGCTTAAATAGAAGCCCCCATGAAATAGAGCCGTTGTACCCCTTCATTGGGCACAACGCGGGCTGACTGGACGCTTCGGTCATGTTGACCGGACGCTGGACCCAGCGTCCGGTCGCCCGATGTAAGCCACGTGTCATTCTGAGTTAAACCTGAGCCACCAGATCTCAACGGCTATTGATTGACCGGACGCTCTGGCACAAGTGATCGGACGCTCAGACCCCAGTGTCCGGTCGTTTCTAGTAAGCTCCCAAAACCGACTTTTGCTGACCGGACGCGTCTGGTCCACCTCGACCGGACACTGCCCAGTGTCTGGAGCTTAACCCTAACCACTGAGCCGTCTGACAGCTCGACCGGACGTAGCCTTTCAGTGTTCGGTCGCTGAGTGACCCAGCGTCCGGTCAGTAGACCGACGCCATCATCATTGCGACCAACTCAGTTTCACTTCTAACTTCTTTACCCTTGTTCAAATGTGCCAACCACCAAGTGTATCACCTTGTGCACATGTGTTAGCATATTTTCACAAACATTTTCAAGGGTGTTAGAATTCCACTAGATCCTAAATGCATATGCAATGAGTTAGAGCATCTAGTGGCACTTTGATAACCGCATTTCGATACGAGTTTCACCCCTCTTAATAGTACGGCTATCAATCCTAAATGTGATCACACTCGCTTAGTGTCTCGATCACTAAAACAAAATAGCTCCTATAATTTATACCTTTGCCTTGAGCCTTTTGTTTTTCTCTTTCTTCTTTTCCAAGTTTAAGCATTTGATCATCACCATGCCATCATGGTCATCATGATCTTCGCCATTGCTTCATCACTTGGAGTAGTGATACCTATCTCATAATCACTTTGATAAACTAGGTTAGCACTTAGGATTTCATCAATTAACCAAAACCAAACTAGAGCTTTCAAACTCCCATGCTAACTAATGGACATCTTGATCTAAATGAAGAAGGGAAAGCTATCAACATCAAGGTATATCGTTCCATGATTGGCTCTTTACTTTACTTATGTGCATCTAGGCCGGACATAATGCTTAGTGTGTGCATGTGTGCTAGATTTCAAGCCAACCCGAAAGAGTGCCATTTAGTGGCCGTTAAAAGAATCTTGAGATATTTAGTACACACTCCTAACCTTGGCTTGTGGTATCCCAAGGGCTCCAAGTTCGATCTACTTGGCTATTCAGATTCCGATTATGCCGATTGCAAGGTAGATAGAAAAAACACTTCGGGGACATGTCAATTCCTTGGACGGTCCCTAGTGTCTTAGAGTTCTAAGAAGAAACATTGTGTAGCACTTTCCACCGCCGAGGCCGAGTATGTTGCAGCCGGTGCATGTTGTGCTCAATTACTTTGGATGAGGCAGACCCTTCGTGATTTCGGATGTCAATTTACCAAAATCCCACTCTTGTGTGACAATGAAAGTGCCATAAAGCTTGCAAACAATCCCGTAAGCCACTCAAGAACCAAACATATAGACATCCGATATCATTTCTTGAGAGACCACGAAACCAAAGGAGATATCGAAATTCATCATGTGAGCACCGAAAAACAACTAGCCGATATCTTCACTAAGCCTCTAGATGAGTCAAGGCTTTGTGCTTTGCGTAGTGAGCTAAATATGCTTGATTTTCGTAACATGGTTTGAAATATGGCACACCTCTGTTTGACTACCTAGTAAAGTAGGAAAATGATTTCAAAAGATATTATATTGTGTTTCAAAATCATTTCAAAAGGCCAACTAAGTGTCATGACTATTGTCTGTATTGTTGATTGCTTACTGGTCATAATATTTAAAGAATATATATCCATATCTGAGGTGAAGGAGGTCATAAAGTTTCAGCATAATCCCTGCAAAATTGGCAGGGCGGCAGTGCCGCTCTTCTTGGCCGGCAGCGCCGCTCTCTGAAAACTAGGCCATTTTCAGCCAATTTTGGCTGGGTCGCGGGGCCTGTTTTCTTCTACTTATTCCTTCTCTGGCCCCTGACTCAACTCTCTCCTTCTCTCCCAGCAGACACCGACACCCATGCTTCTCTTTTCTTCTCTCTCAAGCACGCGCCGCCGCCGTTCTTTGCGACCTACCACCCCGGCAGTGCCGCCCCTGCAGCAGGCCAAGACTCTTCTTTGCTGGTCACTGCAGGAGGCTCCTGGCCGAGCCGTTTCTTCTCTTCTCCCTCCACTCCAACGGTTTGGAAGCAAGGTGAAACCCTAACCCCTTTTCGATCTATGCAATGTGAAGCCTTTAGTCATGGATTTCAGTTTCTAGGGTGAAACCCTAACCCCTTTTCTTCTCTTGTCGGCTCAGTTTGCTGCCATTTTAGAACAGAGCAGTTTTGGTAGATGAATTGTTTGGATGGTCAAACGGTGTCTGTTTGAGTTGAATTTTGGTGAGTAGTTAGAAGACCCATGGATCTACATGTCCACCAAAATTTGTGCAAATTGGAGCAGTAGTTTGTGAGATATGAATAGAAAATAAAAGGGTACAGAATCTGCAATTTCGCTGTGACTGCTATCATCCTTTGCATTAGACGGTTGTGTTTGTAATTCATGCCAAGAAATTATAACTTGTAGGTGTATCGCTGTTAGACAACCCTCCATAACCTTGAGAAGACTAATTGCACCCCTATGTGCCTTGCTTTTGCCCTCTTAGTTCAGCAATGCGTAAGCAGTCAGGGTGTTCTAGAAGTCAAACTGTGCCCTTGCAATTCGAAAGTAATTGAAAAAGTGTCAAACCATATTTTTTTTGGATTATGGTTTTTGAGATATTGATTGGCCTTAGAAGGGAAGCCTCGACGACAAATGTAGTAAGAAAGCTGGTTTTGCTACGATGCAAGTCAACCCAACTTGCTGTGCAACTGCACCACGAAGGCAAATTGTACTTAACCTGCTTGGTAGTGAACTAGTCCCTAGTTTTGCGATTACTTGCAACTTGTGTTGTCCTCCAAACCTCGCTAACATCCTTCTGCATCAATGGTTCTCCAATGCTGACATTCCTTTGGTACCTTATATGTGTTTTTACCCAAGAGGTTGCATCAGATTCAACCTAGATCACTGTTGCAACTTGGATACGAAGGCTCCCTAAGGAATGATCGTCGAGAACGTTGAGCCGACAGAGTCAGCTATTACGTTTACCACTCACTCGGTAGACTCAGACCATACAATATTGTTATCAGAGAAAGAGAACTGCACACATGGAACCATTGCAACGAGTATCCTTCGGAAGATTATGATCTAGTGCAAAGTCCATATGGTCTGTGCTGTATCCACTAGGGAAGTAGATGCTACAAGTATTTAGTCTACGTTTGTATCGCTCTTCGTACATCGAGGACGAAGTACGTAGGACATTGCTATCTTGGATTCCTCCCAAAGTAACAATACTTCATGAAGGCCAACGAAGGAAATTCTTCAGACAAAACTTACTACAAAGGACAAGTATCAGAAAGTGTCTTGACCAAATTAGCCTCTCTTATGCTTGAAGCTAGGTAGCCTAAAGCTATGGTTGATATTGGAAACTGGTAGCATGTCTCTCTTCCATAAAAGTCTTTCGTCCTGAATCTCGGGATGCGATTCTTTTAAGGGGGGAGGGCTGTAACACTCTAGGTGTTTGCCACCAGTTAAGCAATGGGTTTGAGCTCAAACATGGCATATTAAGTGATGATGAAGATGTCAAGGTCAAACCTATGGAAATGAGCCCCAACCTAAACTTGGATATTGCACCCTTGCTTTACATATAGGCCCTTTTCAAGATATATGCTTGGCTGGTGTTATTGGAATATCTTCATGTGTCTCACATCAATACCCATCTATATTAATCCATGGAAAAGTTTCGTGAAGTTTGGAATCAAGAAGTCACATGAAATGACGAGTTATGTCCTTACTTGAATTATTTTATAAAGTGAATGGAATTCTCGATCGTTAACCAAATCTTGCAACCATGCCCAAATGACTCTAGATGAACTCTACAACAAAAGTCATGAAAGGTTCATGTTGAGCAAATGCCAAGAAAATGCTTCAATGGATCACGAAGGATAATTTAAGCTTTATCGTGATCCTACTTTGGTCAAAGTAGAACTATAGCTTTTGCACCTGTTTTAAGGTTGGACATTAAATAAAATTTGAAGCTCATGTTATGTATAAGAAACTTTGTTTTTGGAGTATACCATGGATCGGCTCGGAACTAAGTCTAGCAGTGGCTCAAAGTTAGAATCTGCTGCTGATTTCAGCACTTAGAAATATTCTAAGTCTAGAAATTCATCGACCTCGGCATTTGCGTCTCGCGTTCTCCGAAATTCGTTAAGCATCTCAAGTTGACCCCAAAATAAAAGTTGGAGCTAAGTTCATGGAGAAGATCATGTAAAGGGATGGCACTCGTTTGACCTTGTTATGACCCTCAATTTTGGAGTTTGTTAATCGCCGTCAATGCATTGACAATGCCACTTTGGAGATTAAATTACCCACTATTATGTTGCTCAAATGACCAGAGTGCCTTGATGAAAAATGTAGAGCAGGCCAAGGTGAACAAACTTCATTTTGGGCCCGAGGTCTAAATCGGTCTAGATCTGGCCCAATTCGGCACCCACCTTGCCCACACCGACGCTCGCCACGTGCTCGATGAAGTGTCTCCGGGGCAACCATGCACCGAGCGCGCCCCCACCATGGACGATGCGCATCCAAGCTCTGCGCCACGCGCTGCCTCATGCCATGCCCCTCAAACTGAGTGCCCGAGCTGCTCTATCACTCACTCACCTCTCCACTCTCCCTTCCTCGCTCTCTGGCGTCGCGCGCGCACTCCAGTCACGGCCGCCATTGATGTCACCGGCTAAGCTCCCTGCCTCCGCGTGGTTCTGCTCCTCCATCGCTCCTTAGTCCCTACCAACTTTGCCTTCATGTTCCTCGAGTCTCCCCATGCGCGTAGTGTCTCTTTTCTGGCTGCCTGCACCGTCGTGTGCTGCTGCCACCGGCGCTCGCTCGGCCATCGTTGCCAGCACGCGCGGCCAGGCCACGTCGGGCCACCATAGTGCGAGCCGAGGCTACCCGCTGGTGCGCGAGGGTCCAGGGTCCTTCCCCGCCACTCCACGGCCGTCGGCGTCGCCTCAGCCGGCCGGAGCCGCGAGCCGGCCAACCTCCAGGCGCTGCCAGTGAGAGGAAGAAGAAGGAGGACCACGCGCGTGAATGTGGTGTTTTCCAGGGGGTTAAATGATGAATCAGTTACTCATATGAATAGTGCAGTAAAGGATCTGTTCGTTCGGGTTTTATTTGTGGAAACTTCAGGGTCCTCGATGCAAGATTTAGATCCCTTTTTCTTTGATTTAGGCATATTTGAATGATCCACTTTGAAAATTCGTAGTAATTAGTAGAAAAATCGTAAAATAGTAAATGAGGACTTTTTGGAATCCTTATGAAATTATCTATGTAGTAGATCTATAATATGGCATGTTTTAGTTTAAAGTTTTAGATGCAAAAATAGATTTGTGCAGTAAGGTTGTAATGCTAGTTGAATTTGTTATTTTCCATAAATGCAGATCTAGGGCTCCAAATGAAGTGAAATTTTTGTGGCATGCTACTCATGTGATAGTTGATGTGTGGTAAAAATTTCATGAGTATTGGATGAAGTATGAGTGAGTTATTGGTTTATGTTGCTCTCACATGATTTCTTGCAATAGAAAATTATCTTTTTCATAGAGGCAGCACTACTTATGCAAATAGTTTGAAATTTGTACAGTAGACTATTGAGAGGATATGTGAGATACTGTAATTTGTGTAGAATTTATTGTGCATTTTTGGTATATGTTCATAAATACACCTTGATGTCTAAATAAATTAAGAAATGCTTTAAGAAAATTTATTTAGAGGTGAGCACCATGCTTTCTGGTGTTCTTTAGTCATGTGTGACATTTTGGTAAAGTTGGTTTTGCCCAATTATGTGTTTGCAACATAAGTTAATATTTATTTTCTTGCAAATGTGGTTTATGGACAGATTTAGGAACTTAGCAAAGTTCTTCGTGATAATGTGCTTTGTTGTGAAACTTGTTTATACAAAAGTTGTAGCAAATTTCATGATCTTGCTTGTGTTCATATTGTAAGGCCATAGGCCTGATAGTGTCGGAGTTACATGACTTTTAAGTCTTCTGTCAGGTTTTGATTGTATTCTGAGCAGATCTGAAAGATGCTAGTGTTTGATCTAGTTAGGATTTGAATGAGCTTTTGGTGATAATAACAAAGTTGTAGATAATTCATGTATATAGCTTATGTTAAAATTTGGTGGTATTTGGCCTTGTGGTTTGTGAGTTATGCCTGTTTAAAGTTGGGTTTCAGAAATGGCTGTTTTCTGTCAATTGTGGACCAGTTTCTGTAAATGGGTATATTTGACTTAGTTAACTTGAAAATCATGCTAAGATGATTAAAGATGAATTGTAGAAAATTTCATAAGCCTTCTAGGTTGTCTTGTTGCATGTATTTTGGATTAGTACAACTCCTGTTATGAGTAAAAATTAACTGCTGCTGTTTGCAGTCTTGACTCTGTGATTGCCGTGAATAACTGGTTTGTCTTGAATGCTTATGTGATGCATCTTGTGTTACCATTCATCACATTCATACACATGCATCTTGCATCTCATCTAGGTGTGCTAGATGAACCACATGAAGGACGTGATGTTGGAGCCGAACCCGAAGACGGTGTATGGAGGATCTATCCCGAAGATGGAAGGACTAAGCGAGTGCTAGGACCTGAGACGTCACCAGGACGGTGCAAGCTAACTGAACTGACTTATGTCGGATCCCAGGCAAGCCCCGGAGCATTATAAGTCTCCTACTTTATAAAAGCAATTCTTTCTATATATATGAGTTTATATATTGTTGCATTAAGTTGTAGGAGTTGATTGAAACCGTTGATGCATTTATTACTATCCTTGCCTACCTTATTACATTTTTCCCTGTTAGGTCAGGATCGAATAACTGCTTAGCCTTGCTTAGACCGGTAGCGATCGGTGATATCCGGTCACCTACATTATAGGTGGTTACTGGAATAATTTAGCTATGGAAAGAATGATATCCTAGAATTAACCATGTGTGATGAATAATTGGAGACCGGACGGAAAAAGTTGGAGGCAACCAGACAGGGTTCTAGGGTGCTGTTAGTTTCCGTCTGTGTCGATTAAGGGCCGATCATTGCTCGTCCCTCTTGTCATGTTGAACGCATGCCTCACATTTAGCTGGCCGAATAAAGTACCTTTCGACCGCGAAGCTAGTGGCACTATTTGGGTCAGGATCTACACGAGTGCGCGTATTGGTGCTGATGGTGGTATGACAGGGAGGCGAAGAGTGAGCCCAAGGGCAGGTGCGCCCTGATTCCTGGCAGTCGAGCGGTCCCTGGGTACTGTGGCTCCAGATTGTCCCGCGGCTACCTAAATAGTGTCCTTGGTGATCTAAGCTACCTTGGCAGGGGAAGCATGGTTTGTGTGAGGAATAAATCACCAGCTGGTTAGGAATCAATTCGAATCGTCTTCGCTCCTAGATAGTGAGCACTTGACTCGAGCTACGGCATCGTAGTAATTATTATGGAACAATGATGGTTATCTGGATGGTATGGGATATGCTAAATCTAAATTGGTAACTGGATGTTATTGGTTAATTAAGTGATTGCTATAGTACAGGTGCTTACCTAGATGGATAGGTTATAATAAAGATGATGCAAAGTACTTAAAATGGTTTCTTCATGATAGCTTATACTTTTCGCAAACAAGTCAGCTAGCCCACTAAAGAGAGCCTTGCATAATCATTGGTGTCGTTTTATTTTTGGTTTATGATGGGTAAGTCTAGCTGAGTACATTCGAGTACTCAGGGTTTATCCCACCATGTTGCAGGTGAAGTTCTTGGCCTGCGGAAGATGGTGGCTAACCGCCGGTGGGCTCGATGACTCTATATTTACTTCTCACCTATATGCTTTTATCTGAGGATGTCACTTATGCTAGCAATGTATTTGGAACTTATATTAATGTAATCATTTGAAAGCTATGTTGTTTTCTCTAATCGATTTTAAAACCCAAACTTGTACTATTATTTGTGAACCCAAATTGTAATATTATTTCCGCTGCAACTCTGCGTATGTGATGTGTATTTGCTTAATCACGCAATCTTGGTTGTGATGTTGATTTACCGAGGTCCTTCGTGACACTCGGCGGACTACCGGGTTTGTATAAGTGAAAGTATGCGCGTGTCAACGTGTTAGCGGGGACAGCCATACTTGATCTTGTATAAATTGGGCGATTCTGTCACAGATCAACAGCATGAGCACTCATATGAGCCATTCAGTCAGTACTATGGATACCCACAGGGATAGCATTTTGAGGAGCCCCCAATGCAGTAGGACCTTGGTGCAGAGATTCACCCTACAGAGGCCGATCCACAGGTACAGGCAGCTTTGTTTCGCACATACTCCAGGAGACCGCGTCCTTCGACGGATCAGGCAGGGACTTCTACTTCAGCTGGGGCAGCACCTCCGCGACGTTCAGCACGCTTCACTACGCACACCCATGTTGCCGGACGTGCCCGCGTTGACTCCGACAGTGATGAGTGATTTCTCTTCTTTTTCTTATCTTTTTGGTATTTGATGCCAAAGGGGGAGAAAATTAGAGGGGTCAACAAGTTTTTCGACGCCATGTGTTCTTCACTGCTGCGCTTATTGTTCAGATCCATTGAGAGTAGTTAGGTTGTGAGTTTGAGAGTCGCTCAAAATACTATTTTATGAAATTATGCTACTTTGTGACTTAATTTGCTTCGGATATGGTCATGTATTCATGGTTACTATTTTAGCTTGTCATATTCTGAGTTTAGATTGTTTTATATACATATGATCTTCTGTTGGAATCTGATTGCTATCTGACTAGTATGGTCAGGACGGTAGTGCCGCCCTCTGGGGCCGGCAGTGCCGCCCTATGCTGTATCAGCCAGAATCTTAGGTGCCTAAACTGATATAACCTGTCATATGCATCACGTTTATTCCTATAACACTTTGCTCAGCACTCCACAGCAGGCATGGATGTAGGGGGAGGCTCCCATCACACCTAAAATGTGAATCATGGCCTTTTATGCCAAATTGAGAATTCAAATCTTTATTCACATATTTAGGGGGAGGCTCCTACACCCATGGTTCGAAAATCTCAGTTTAGATTTCATATCATTTGTAAGCTCTAATTGGGTTATCATCAATTACCAAAAAGGGGGAGATTGTAAGTGCAATCAAGCCCTATTGTGGGTTTTGGTATTGATGACCACCAAATTAGAGGACTAATGAGATTTATCGAGATGACAAGCAGAGAATCAAAGAATGAGGATGATGAACAGGTTGTAGGTGTTCTAATTATAAAAGGTGGCCAGACCTAGCTCAAGCGAGGTTTACATTCTTTTATGTTTTGAATTTGAGTTTAGGAAAAGCCGTACTATCAAGAGAGATTTTAGGACAGTTGGTCAACTGTTGAACCAGATGTTAAAATTCACAGATTTACATCCTTCCACCTAGTCAAAACAGCCAGCCAAATTTCATATCATATTACCTGTTTTGGCTAGGGTGGCAGTGCCGCCCTGTTAAGAGCGGCAGTGCCGCCCTTAACTGACCGTTGGGCTCGGGGGGTATTTATACCCTTCAGGCCCGGCCTACAACGGTCATCTTCTTCACTGAGTCACTCTGCTCAAAAACAGACAGAACCAAAGCTCACCCCTCTCCTCCATTGTTGGTCCTCCATCCCTCAAGCTAACCCTTGATTCCAACCATCAAAACTTGAGAGAAAAGGCAGCAAAACTCGATTGGAGAGGAGATCCACTGATTCCCAAAGTCTAAGAGCATTTGGTTCATGTTTGGCCGGTGGTTCTAGGGTTTGTTACTCTTGGAGCTTGCTCCTAGCCGGCTAGGCATCGCCTTTGTGCTTGCCAACTCGTGTGGCAGCCTTGGGAGGTTTGTAACCTCATTCAAAAGGTAAGAAATCACCCCTCACTTCAAGAGTTCACTCTCTTGATTTGAGAACGAGGGTAAGGCAAGCCTTAGTGGCAAGCTCAAGCCTTTTGTGCCTTCCTCAACAACGTGGACTTAGGCAAACCTTAGTGGTGAGCTGAACCACGGGATAAATCTTGTGTCTTGCGTGCTTCTTCTTTCACTATACTTGTTGTTTACACTCTTACTAGCTGTTGTTATGGTTTAGTTGCTCGATTCACTTTTGTGTGAAATTTCTATGGTATCCAGTCTTCGAACTAGATCTTGACTCTATACTACAGGATTAAGCAGCTAGTGGGGTCAGGTTCATCTCTGTTAAATCTCAACTGTGTTAGATTATTTTTCGTAGAGCGGCAGTGCCGCCCTGTAAGGTCGGCAGTGCCGCCCTTTGTTCTAACAGAGTTTCAAGTTGAATTTTTATAGGACTATTCACCCCCCTCTAGGCCTTCTTTATCTTCCAATAGATCCTATAGGAAGGCCTGGCCAAACGCCGCTTCTGACTCCAACCCACATCTCCGACAGGGATGCACCGAACCTCTGCTTATAGCTCTTCTCCGACTGGCGTAGTCGGAGCCGACTGGGACCAACCGACCGGTGGCACCCGCTCGGTGAGGACCCAGGAAACGAACAGAGCAAGTAAGGCAGGACACTCAAGACAATCGCAAATACCGAAGACCGTACCCTGCACGATCGCCCAGGAGAGACCAACGGGCTTCTTGAGTCGATCGAACAGCTCAGGAGAACGCCGAGAGATAGGTAAGGAGTAGAGGGACGCCCCATGTGAGCCATGTCGACTCCGTCATGAACGACGAGCGTGGATCCTGGTCGGACATATCCGATAGGAGCTCCTCAAACCCCATCACTCGAGTCATCAAGGTAACATTACCAAACCCCACTATTTCTTTATATGATCATTCATTCATCTGCTGTCATTCATACATTCATACACACATTCACACATTCATTCATACAAATCATTTATCCCATACATCTGAAGCATCGCATATGCAGTTAAATGCATCACAACGCTCCGATGTGCGTCACGAAGTGGCAGTTGCCTCATTCAACATGAGCAACGACCGACCAGGGTTCGAAGGCCGGCCCACGAAGGGCTCGAGGCTGCCTCGCGTCAAACAGAGCTAGGAGAGAAAACGTAGATGAGCCCCAGCGGCCCTCGCCTAGTCTGCTCCGAAGCAGACAGGGTCATCTCAACCTTCTCGTTCGATCCTAACCTCAAGCCATGCCCATAGAATCTCCATCGAGGGGAGGCCAGCGGGCCACCCGGGCTGGTCTCCGGAATGACCTAGGCATCTGCCGGGACATGGGTTAAGGAGCAGTGGAATGCCACATGAGGGCTATGCCGACCTCGTCATGAACGACGGACCCGGATTTCACTCGAATGTACCCGTTAGCGAGCTCACCGAGCGCGTCACTCGAGCCATTGAGGCAAGTGACGTTAGCTCAACCCCTACGGTTGCAGAAACCGCAGACGGGGTAGCGCACGAAACTCAACCAAACCCCTACCGAGCCCAACGGGGCTCAGGGGCTCGAGACACCCGACTCGCCCGATCCCTCGGCACGCCCGACGCCTGGATCCATGACTCTGCGACTTTGACTCACCCGGTCCCAGAGCTATCCCTAGGCTACACGCGACGCCTGGATCCACGACTCCGTGACTTCGACTCGCCCGATCCCACAGCTGTCCCTCGGCTGCACCCGACGCTTGGATCCACGACTCTGACTCACCCGAACCCTCGGCTCGCCCAACGCCCTGGTCGATGACTCCGTCTTGCCCGGTCCCTCAGCCGTGCCCAAACGCCTGGGACCGCGCTCCTGGAAACGATGGGTTAGAAACTAGAAAAAGGAGGCTACGCCCACCAAGGTGCACATACACACGCCCGCTGACAAAACCCCCCAGACGATTATGCCCGAGGGGGCTCGGGGGTTACACCCGCTTTTCGTGATGTTGGGAATAGAATTCCTCATCTCAGAAAAACGTCTGATGTAGCTTCGGAGGAGCTCGGACGGTTTTCTGGTAGATGCGATTCAGATCGTGCTTGGAGCCCGGCCGAGTACATGTAGCCATGTAGTTGTCGGTGAAGAACTTCTTCAGCTATTCCATGGATCCGATGGAATTCGGGGAAAGGCTCGTGAGCCAGTTCATTGCAGTTGGCGTGAGCATGATGGGAAGATAGTTCGCCATGACACTGGTATCTCCCTCGGCGGCGCGCACAGCGGTGGCATAAGCTTGTAGCCACAGTGTGGGGTTTATCCGTCCCTCATAGGGCTCGATCCCGATGATTTTAAAACCACGGGGCCACTGGAGTGTTCGGAGTGCCCTTCGGGATCGTCACCATCGTGATTGGCGGTATTGCCGGCGTTAAGCGACTAGAGAGCAGCATCCGGATTGTCGAATTCTTGCTCGTATTCCTGACGCCGATGTACTTCTTCATGGTGAGAGAAACGGCGCCCGTCGATATGACGTCGCGTGTCCCGGAGATTGTTGATGTGCGCTCGGACATCTTGGTCGTGTTGGCGAGGGTAGTCGATGCTTTTCCCCCTAGCTCCCCCCTGGAGGGGTTGTCCATCGTCACGCTGCTGATCGGCGAAACAGCTTCTGCTGGGGCGGTGATTGGATCTTGGAGTGGCGGATCGACGAATCAAGCTTGTCGAGTAGGAAGGTCTCTGAGCCTGGCGGATCTCGTTGACCTGGCACTGCGCCGCTTTAAGCATCGCGGCGACCTTGGCGACCTCTGGTGTTTGCTCGAGCCGAGCGAGCTCATTAGCGGCCACGGTCAAGTTGACGCTTGGGGTCTTGTAGACGTCGTGGCCGTCGACACGGATGAATTCATCGTCGAGGTTGTGGTGAAGTGGTCGTGGCCTCCCTTGCGAGTCGAGCTGCTCTCCGCTGCGGCAGCCTCGACTAGCACAATGGCGGCCTCATTTGCTCGGCGCTGCGCACGGTTGGCGTTTCTGTTGACGCAACCTAGCAATTCGGACCTAAAACGTTTCTAGGGATTCTAGGATGGTTTCACCGGATTCTTGTGCTAGCTCATGTGTGCTTCTGCTACGTATTTTTCCCAGTTAATTTTTTAAGTTAAGTTAAAATGTGTTGTATTTAAGTTATTCTACACCCACAAAAACTTCTAGATTTTTGGAAGAATATTTTATACGATTTCTATGATTCTTTTGTATATTAGAATCTAGCCTAACAATCGAGCGACCTCATGAAGTAACTTTGAAGAATATTTTTTATATGATTTTAAGATTTTTTTTGTATATATTAGAATCTAGCCTAACAACCAAGCAATCCCATGAAGTAATTCTAATTTATCATCTAAAGCATTCCTTAAATCTAGATCCGTAACCCACTAATTAAACGCAGCTCCGGTGCGCTAGTGTCAGTGTGCTGCCTACCAAGCACCCTAACCATATCGAAGCAAAGCTCTGAGCAAATGAGCAAAGAGAAGAAAGTGGTGAACGAGCGCTTAGCCGTTGGATGGGAACGAACGGTGGAGGTAGAAACTACTTTGCAACCTTATTTGCTGCATCTGGGTCCGACGTACCACATGCATGTCATAAACGTGCCAAAATATACCCACTTCATCTCAAATGATAAGTCATTCTAACTTTCTTGAAGAGTCAAGCATCTCAAGTCTGACTAAAATTATATAGAGGATTACAAAGATTTATCACATCAAATATGTATAATATAAAAATGTAATTAATAAAAAATCTAATGATACTTATTTAATATCATAAATGTTATTATTTTATTATATAAATTTGATCAAACTTGAGATTCTTGAACTCTTAAAAAATTAGAATGACTTATAATTTTGGATCTAGAGGACATATAGCTACTTGTACTATAGTATTTTGTCTCGATCAGACGAGGCGTGACACACACATGCGCGTGGTGATATTATTTCCGCTCGTGCAGTGCATGCAACTGGCCAGTGACCACACATGCAACTGTCTCAGAGGATAAGTATACACAGTAGAAAATTATTAAAGGTCGACCACACATGCTTGTGCAGGCCTATTTAGCCCGTCCATGCATATCCACAGGGGCCACACGTCGCATTGTGATTGGCTGGATGGGTCTATATATTTCGCGCGCCTGCGAATAATCATCAGCAACACCCAAGGCAGGCGCGGCACACCGACACCGTGTACCGGCCTACTTGCAGAAAGATGAAGCAGAGCAGCGGCATGGGCATCAGCAGCCCCGTCGTCATCCCGGCGATGCTCGTCGTCGCCCTTCTTGTCGTCGCTGTCTGCTTCGGCACCACCGCCACCGCCGCCGCCGCCACCAGACCCAGCCACACCGACACCGACACGACGATTCGTCTCCCCAGCAGCGCTGCTGGTCAATCGTGGGAGTGCTGCGACTGGGTTACCCAGGACCCGACGTTCAGGCCGCCGAAGTGGCGCTGCAACGACGTGGTGGACAAGTGCTCCGCCGACTGCCTGGAGTGCGAGGCGTCGGCGGCCGGCGACGGCTTCGTCTGCCGTGACTGGATCATCAGCCTGCTCGAGCCCCCGGTCTGCACGCCGAGGCCGTGGGGCTGCTGCGACCTCGCCGCCTGCACCAGGGACTACATCCCCTACTGCCGGTGCAGCGACAAGGTGGAGTCGTGCCCGAGCAACTGCAAAGAGTGCGAGCTTGTGGAGTCGGACCCTCCTCGCTACCGTTGCCTCGACGTCTTCCACGGCTATCCTGGCCCCAAGTGCACGCCATGGGTCAGTAAGAGCAACTAGTTTAGCTCAGCTACTTGCTAAATAAATGAGAGCTACTTTGCTAGTACGTACGTCCACAAACAGATAAAAGTGGCTAGCTGATTGTTCATTCCGAAATGGACGATTAGCCTAGCTCGATCGCTAGCTGCTGCTACTCTCTTGTCACTTAAATAACTGAAGAAGCCAACTAGGCCTCGGTCCCATGTGTAGAGAGTGTGGATATGATCAGCTCTACTGAATCGTTGATCATATATCCATCTCATATTTGTTCGCTGTTTGCTTCGAAAAAACAATTTGTTCGCTCTTCCAAGATCGAGTACTCAGCTGCTTTGTCGTAGAATCAATGATAAAAAAGATCGATCTATATTACTCGGGATCAACCCATTGTGATTTGTCGCGCACACGCTCTCTCTCTCTCTTATATATGTATGCTGTTGACAACAAAAGTTTAGCAAATACTCTCCGTTCTCAATTATAAGATGTTTTTATTTTTCTAGATACAAAGCTTTTACTATATATTTAGATATATGCTATGTCTATATACATAATAAAAACAATGTATCTAAAAAAGTGAAACATTTTATAACGTGAAATGAAGAGTAATGTATCAATGATTCTTTTAACCGCACGAGGCACCTACACCGCGAGAATGAACCACCACTTGCGTTTCTGTGATGCGGACTGAGGCCAGTGGTCGTGGTACTGCACCGCGTGGCCACAGCACCCGTGGTCTCAGAACACATGCCCAAAGTTTGTGTCGATACATGCAACTAGCATGGAGACAGAAATGATACAATCAAACAAAGAAACAAAAGTATTGACAAAAAAAATATTTTCAGGTAAGCAAAATCCAAATGCTATAGTGGGAAAAAGCTAGCTACCCACGCAAATCAAAACTATTAACAAAAAATATTTTCAAGTAAGAAAAATCCAAAAACTATAGTAAAAAAGCTAGCTACCCGTGCTATTAGCGCAGAGGTGGTGGTGCACGCGGTTGGTGGAGACAGCACGAAGGGCAGGGAACGTGGCGGCGTAGCTCGGTGGGTCATGGCCATGGTGACCGTGCGTTAGAGCAGAGAGAACGGGGGAGGGAGCTTGTGCGGAGCAAGGCACTAGGGAGGGAGCAAGGGCGTGCGCGAGGAGAGAGAGGGGGGGGGGAGGCTGGACAGAGGAGCGCCAGAGCGAGAGAGGAGCCGTGCGCGGGCTCACCTTGTCCTTAAGCCAGACACAGGAGGCAGAGGGGGGGTAGGTGAGGCGAGCGGCTGTGATCGCGTGCTACAGGGCGGGGTGAGGCAGGGCAGTGGCGCAACCGAGCGCGACAGTAGCCCACGACCCGCCAGACCGCAGCTAGGCCGGGACAGGCCAACGCGCGGACGGCCACAGCCGACCAGCACGCTGCGCGGTCCACGCGACGCCATGGGCGCGGTGACCACGCCCAAGAGCTCAACTGCCAAACCTAGCACATTTGAGGTACTTAAACACATTTTATTCATAGCTAAACCAAGCTCTAACAACACTAACCATCACATCATCACAAAGTACTCACTTTGGTGCAAATCACTAAATAAAAACATGGCACTAGTGTTTAACTAAAATTTTCAGAAATCAATTGCCAAAATGGCATTGTCTACTATCATTTCATACTTCAAAGAATTCAAGGTTTCAGTTAGAACTACATTCCTAAGCACTTTGCCGTAATTTTTGCAAGGTCTAAACCTCGACGATTTCAACTAACAAACATAGCATGACATAGCCCATACTCCATACTAACCCATAGGAGTAAAACATTTGAACACCTCTTAACTATTTTGCTTAATATAAATAATAAAAAATAGCATCCTAACTATAATTTCAACTTCCTACCGATTCATGAAAGGCCTAGTTTAAATTTCGGATTCGATTCCTGAGCTATTAGATATACTATTGAACAACTTTTATTCACCAAAACAAGAGTTGCATTTTCATCTATTAAACTTGCGCTCCATATTTTATTCAAGTACTAAATACAAGTTATATTTTATCTTGTTTATAAAAATTGCTTTTCGTGCTTAACCTAATAGAACAACCATTCGCTATATATTTGCTAGAGTCGTTATCGGACATTTTTTTAAATACTTTACGTACTGAGTGAGCTATCTTGAATGTTTATTTGAGTCCACAAAAGTGAGTCACATAAGATACATGTACCATTTCATGTGCGTTCAAAAATTTTAAAACTCCGAGGCACTCTGTTGTTAATTCTCATAGGCCCTAATCTCAGTGCTTAGCGAGCTCGTAACACCAGGGGTGTTACAGCGGGCAAGCTCCGTGCGCGCTACCACCGGAGAGCCCTGTGTTGCCGGCGAGCTCCGCGCCGCCGACATCCACGTGTCCTCACTGAGCTCTGCACGCGCTGCCGGCGAGCTCTGTGTCGCCGAGATTCGCGACGCCGATGAGCTCCGCACTGGCAACCTTTGTGGCATCGACCTTCGTGACGGCGTCGACGAGCCTCGATTCGTCCAAGCAGCAAGAAGATACTGCGCTGAAAGCGCATGTTGCAAGCGTGTGTTTTAGGTGTTTCATATACATGTTTTTTTGAACCTGTTTCATATGCATGTTGCATATGTTGCCATGACTATACACATAAGTGTTTTATCTAGATGTTGTATATGTTTGACACATATATTGCAAGCGTTTTATCTGGATGTTGCATATGTTTTGCAATGGCTACATGCGTGTTTTTCGGGTGTTTCAGGCGTATGTTGCAAGTGTTTCAACTATTTTGGACGTATGTTGCAATTGTTTCATCTGTATGTCGCAAAAGTAGATTTGGTGTTGCACTACCGCAGTCACCTGCTACAGCTGCTGGGCTCGTGTGCATACGCGTGGGTGTGGAGGGGCGCGAGCGGCAGGCATGGGAAACAGTGTGAGCGTAGATCGAGACGCAGCCCCGCATGGGGCGCACATGTGCGGGAAACGGAGCGGCGCAGGCCTCCACGTGAAGCAGGTGCAAGCGTGCAGGCGAGCACAGCGACATGCATACGCGGGGTCATGGGGGTGCGGGCATAATGAAAACATTTCTAATTTAAGATAACTTGGACTCTAATCTTTCCCTTTTTGTAGAGTCTAGCATGTCTCGTCCCAGTGCCGATCGTAGCCTCTGTCATTATCTGCTGGCGCTATCTAAAGAAAGCCGATTCTAGCGCTGCGTCCGAATCAACTAGCTCCGATCTCCACACAACTGATTTCTTGATGACATGATTTTGGGAGCTTCCAAATCCCTGCAATTCTTCTTCCAAATTATGATGTAAACACATGCCCCCCAATTTTGGAATAAAAGTAATTTTATTCCAAAATTATCATGTCTTCATCTTCGATGGGTCTACAGTCACGGGTAGAGAATCTTGATCTGGGGTCTACTGTTTGTCACCGCCCATGTCAGCTCGTGAGCCCATGCTTCACAACTTTTATGAGAGCATCATTGCTTCACGGGCACTTGGATTCATCCTTCCAGACCGGCCATAAAATGCCTATCCACCCCCGGTGAGAGCAGCTTAACGATTCAGCTATATTTCTCTTAGACCTGCCCTCTCGAGCTCTAACTTTGCCGGACCCTCCATGGTCCATTCTTTTGCTATGAAGATCTTGAGTGGCTAGAAGAATTCTTGTGTATAGGGTGATTGTGTCGCTCATTCTAGCGCCTTGTCGAGCAACAAGATCAGCTATTGCGGCTAGAAGAAGTCTCGTGATACCACCTGAGTCTTCTCTTCATGCTCGCAAAGCTGTTCTAGTGTTTGCAAGGGCTAAAATATGTCAACACCTTCCCCTTGTTTGCTTCATCAAACGCCCGCTGGGAGAGCCACCGGCTTCTTTCCCGTAGTTCCCAATCACCGAGAAACTAGTTAGGCGTCTGCCAAGTGGGCGGCCTTTCCCCTTCTCCTGGTATAATTCCATTATCCAGCCGATGTGACCTGGTTCATGATGACCTTCGGCCTTGTGGGGGCCTGGATTCCCTTCAATCCAAAGAAGTCTTGGTGGGTTGATTTCTGGTTAATGTGAATTCTTCGTATCCATCCCACGATGTTTCGTAATCTGGGGAAGCAATACGTCCGAATATGTTTTCTCTTCATCATCTCTCCCTGGAAATTCCAAAGTGCCGATCCATTTCCGTATCTGTTTTCAGTTTTCACACCCTCGGTGAAATCCATCTCGTCGCCTCCCCAGGCTATATATGCGGGCCACGGCTGGGGCTCAGAAAACTACCCGTCTCGTCTCAAACCTTCTGCATCTTTAGCATAGTTCCTGCTTTTTTGTAGGTTTGAGATCATGGAGAATAGCAAGAGGCCTGCCGAGGAAATTCTTAACAGGTCCGCATCATTGCGCCAGCATCTTCATTGTCGGGAAGGTGCTACTCAGGATGTCTCCACCGCCCCGGAGCACAGGGTCGACTTGGTTCAATCTTCGAGATCATTTTCAACACTGATTCATCGCCAGCTTCCCAGTTGTCCGAGGAGGCAGATCGATAATGATGATCTAATCGCTTCCATTGATTGGACTGATCAAAGTTTAACCAACTGTCTTTCCCTCACGGAGTCGGCTCTGGCTATGATTCAAATCCGATCATCCTCCGAGGCCGATCTGAGGGAACGGTTGGCCAGGGCTGAAGCCAGAGTCACAGGTAAGACGTCTACCACAATCTCCTTCGCTTTTTCTCTTAACTTTGCCTTCGAGATCTTCCGATCAACCCTTTCTTTGAATTTTTTCAGATCTAACTGCTCAGTTGGAAAGCCTTCGATCGGCCATAGATCATGCGGCGGGACTTGTTAATGCTAGGGGCGCCGTTTTGGTAGTCTATTTGCATGACATTCCAAACCGCGTCAGGGAGGTTGCTCTCCATGGCGTTCGCCATGGTGCTGCCACAGCGTTGGCTATTGCACAAGCCCGCTCTGGTCATAATCTTCGGCTTCTTCCTCAAGGTTTCCCGGATGCAGTGCCCCTCGAGGATCATGAGTGTTTGATTGAGGAATTCTTTAGCGCCGCCAACTCTGTAGCCTTCAATACTTTGGTCGATAATGTAGTGAGCAAATTGTTTTCTGGCCTATAGCTTGTAATAGGTGATTTTTAGCAAACAATTCCCTCGTCTTGAATGATTTTCCTTTGTCTCGTAGTTCATATTATATGTATCACTTCATCCATGTTTGCTTTTCCCCTATAGGCGATACGTATCGTACCGGCTTCTATTCCTTTGGGTTCATTTTTTGTACTAGAGGCGATATCTTTCTGATATCGGCTATTAGAGCTGTCGACCGAACAAATTAGCTACTTAAGTGTTAATCCAAACGTTGGGATAATATTTCTTTAGATATTTCCCATTGATTGCTCGGCTAAACTCTTCTCCTCCTAGTGTCTCCAAAATATAAGCATTATCGGGCGCACAACGTTTGATCCGATAAGGCCCTTCCCAATTGGGTGACCATTTGCCAAACTTACCGTCCTTTGACCCGATCGGCAATTTCACTTTCCACACCAAATCTCCTTCAAAAAATTGCTTATTCTTGACCTTTTTATTGTAATATTTTGCGACCCTCAGTTTATTGGCTTCAATATTTTTGAGAGCGCGTAGCCAAAGGTAACTTAAGTCTTCTAAGTCGTCCATCATAAGATTTTTGTAGACTTTGGCTGTCAAATCATTCTGTAACATAACACGCCTCGATCCGGTCTGAACTTCCCAAGAAAGGACTACGTTATGGTCATACACAAGCTCATAAGGTGATGTTTTAATTGATCCATGATAGGCCATCCTGTATGCCCATAGTGCCTCATTAAGTGTTGAATGCCACTTCCTGGGCTGTTCCTCAATTTTCTTCTTGATCAGCTTAATCATAGTCTGATTGGACGCCTCTGCCTGACCATTAGCCTGAGCATAGTAAGGAGACAAATTTAGCAGCTTGATCCCCATACTGGTAGCAAAATCTCCGAATTCCTCTGATGTGAACATGGTCCCTTGATCGGTACTGATGGTTTGAGGAATCCCAAAATGATACACAATATGCTCCTTGACAAAATCAACCATATTTTTTGAAGTTACCATTTTTAAGGGGACTGCTTCAACCCACTTGGTGAAGTAATCTGTTGCTATGAATATGAACTTATGTCCTTTGCTCGAGGGTGGAAAGATCTGGCCAATTAAATCAATTCTCCAGCCCCGAAACGGCCATGGCTTGATTATTGGGTTCATGGCCGATGCAAGCGACTTCTGGATATTACCAAAACGTTGACAGTCTTGGTATCCCTTGTAATATTCAAAACAGTCTTCTAATATTGTTGGCCAGAAATATCTAGTTCTGCGGATAATCCATTTCATCTTATAAGCTGATTGATGAGCTCCACATATTCCTTCATGCACTTCGCCCATCAACACCTTGGCCTCTTCTTGATTCAGGCATTTGAGTAAGGCCCCATCGATCGTTTTGTAATACAGCTGATCATCCAGCAAAACATATTTAGTCGATTTATACCTTAGCTTTTTGGTAACTTTTCATGACGGATTTCTAAGGTAGTCGACTATTTCAACTCTCCAATCATTATCCAAGGTTTCATTATTCAAGATTTCTTGAATTACTTGATAACCTGATGCACTTTGAGCCAAACGGTTAGCTTCTTGATTCTGTGCCCTTGGGATGTGCTGAAATGAGACATGAGGAAACTCTTTGATCAATCTCTGACACTCGTCATAATATCTCCTTAAAGTGTCGTCTTTGCACTCATATAGGCCGATCAACTGATTAATAATTAACAGCGAGTCTCCAAATATTTCAATTGCTTCGGTCTTTATCTCATGAAGAAGTTGAATCCCTCTCAAAACAGCCTCATATTCTGCTTGATTGTTGGTAACCATTGGCTCGGTTGAAAAAGCAAACTCAAAATTTGTCCCCCGAGGTGAAATAATAACAATACCAATGCCGCCACTTTGCTTGCAAGATGATCCATCGAAGAATAATGTCCAAGGTACCGGCTCTATATAATTCATGCTTGGTTTACGATGCTGGGTGACAAAATCGGCTATTACCTGCCCTTTGACTGCTTTAGTCGATTCATACCTCAAGTCAAACTCTGATAACGCAAGAATCCATTTTCTCATTCTTCCATTTAGTATTGGCAACGATAACATGTGCTTGATTATGTCAGCCTTGGAAACAACCGTACACTTGGCCGACAATAAGTAATGCCTCAACTTGGTGCAAGAGAAATATAAGCACAAGCATAACTTTTCGATGGGAGAATATCTTGTTTCTGGATCTAGAAGTCTCCTACTTAGATAGAAAACCACTCGCTCCTTTCCTTCAAACTCTTGTATCAGGGCCGATCTAATTGTTTTGTCATCGGCCGATATATACAACTTATAAGGCTTACCCTGTTGAGGGGGAACTAGCACGGGTGGACGCTTCATATATTCTTTTATCTCTTCAAACACCTTCTGTTGTACGTCACCCCATCTTTTTTAATTTTAACAAGGGAGAAAACGGAAGAACCATTTTCGACAAATTTGAAATAAACCTTCTAATGAAATTAATCTTGCCAAGCAAAGACTACAACTCTGTCTTAGTAGTCGGGGGCACCGCATCGTCAATTGCTTTCATGCTCTTCTGACCGACCTCGATCCCCCTCTCGTGGACCATAAAACCCAAGAATTGCCCAGCTGATACCCCAAAGGCACACTTATTAGGATTCATCTTCAGACCATGCTTTCTTATGCATTCTAGAGTCTCCCGCAAATCAGCTAGATGCTCTTTGTACCCTTTTGATTTTATCATGACATTATCAATGTAGATTTCAATAATCCTGTCGATCAACTTATGAAAAATATAATTCAATGCTCTTTGATAAATGGTAGCAGCATTCTTCAGACCGAAGGTCATCACAACCCACTTGAACAAGCCGATTGCGCCAGGGCACCTGAAAGCGGTCTTCGCTATGTCCTCTTCAGCCATGAAAATCTGGTTATACCCTGCATTGCCGTCCATGAAGCTAATAACCTTGTACCCGGCTGCTGCATCTACTAACATATCGGCTATCGGCATCGGATAACCATCCATGGGTGTGGCTTTGTTCAGATCCCTGAAATCAATGCAAACCCTTAATTTTCCATTCTTCTTGTATACAGGGACAACATTCGATATCCACTCTGCATATCGGCATGGTCGGATAAACTTCGCCTCTAGTAGCCTTTCAGTCTCCTTTTTAATATCATCAAGCACGTTTGGATTGAATCTCCTTGGAGCCTGCTTGAATGGCCGATATCCAGGTTTGATTGGCAACCGATGCTCAACAATTGACCGGTCTAAACCAGGCATCTCGTAGTATTCCCAAGCAAAGCAGTCTTTAAATTCTTTCAATAAATTATTTAATTACCGCTTATACTCTGGATTCAATTTAGCACTTACGTACGTCGGCCTAGGTCTGTCTCCAGAACCAATACCCACTTCTTCCAATTCATCAACCGACGTGAAGTCGTGTCCTAGTTTACCATCTGTACCATCTATTGGATTATCCATTAAAACAAATTTTCAAAACCGACTGCTTGGATCGGCTGTGGGCTTTCAGCATTGACTCTGAATTCTAATGGCAACAAAAAAACCATTTAAATATTATCCGATGGTTGCTTTCTATCGGCTATTCGCTTGAAACGCCACACTTGAGGTTTACCGGATGCCTGAGCCTGTTTCATTTCTTTATTCCTTAGGCGTTGCACCCTTATCTTCTGGCTTCTTGTCAATCCTCCGGGGCACCATTGGCCTTCCTACCAGACATGCTCCCTCTGGTTGCTTGCTTCTTCATGATCAGCCCAGTCTTGGTCAACAACTTTTTTTCTAGCCGATCATGAATATTTTTATTTTTTAAGCGACGATCCATGTTATTATGATGATATGCATCCTAGGCATGGATAGACCGATGGTTGATTTGAGATTGCCTAAACTCCCAATGTTGATTGCTACATTCTGGACAGTTATGTCTGGTAGGCAATTTTAAGTCTTCATTCCAGCAATATCTGAAGAAAGGACAACTCCAGTGCGATTCGACTTGCTTTCTTTTATACCACTCTTCTTCCAGTTTACGCTGGTATTCTTAATCCTCTAGCCATCGCTGATAATCTTTTTTCTTCTGCCACTGCCACTTATTCAACAGGATCCAAGATGTAACTCGTGGCTTCGTCGCTCCATCCTTTGACGTTTCCCCCTGCTCACATCGGCTCTTCTGCTAATCACGACATTTTCTAATCTCTCTGTATTCATCAGCCGACATTTGCATCTTGGGATCAACCGTTCCATCCTTTCTTGATTTGGCCGATGTTAGGACCTTAGTTTTTCCTTTGAATAGCCCAACATCAACCATATTTTGATCTCCTAGGAAAGGATTATCATCAACATTCATCTTCCGAGGTGCATCGAACTTGAGCCTCCCTTGCTGAATAGCCTTTTGTATATGCTGCTGGAAAATTCTGCACTCATTAGTGAAATGAGAAGTAGCATTATGGAACTTGCAGAACTTCTTATTCTTCAACTATTCAGGGGGCAACATGACATGATTATCCAGCAATCTGATCTGGCCCTTCTCAAGTAAGAAGTCAAAGAGCTTGTCCGATTTTGTGACATCAAAGTCATAGCTCTCCTCGACTCCTCTTCCCCAAGGATTTGGCACTATTACTGTCTTCTTGCCCCAATTCCATTTAGCTACAGCAACCTCTTCTTCTTTATCTTCATAGCCATCATCTGCTGAGTATGGATCGTAAGCTTTGGCTACGGTGGTACTCTTCTAGAATCGGATATCCCTGCGTATACTCTGGATTTGGCTATTGAGCGCTGCTACTCGTTGAGCCAATTGACCCAAGTTGTCAAATTCTTGTCCTAGAAGCTTTTCTTTCCACATTAGCAGCATTCCTTGGACAGCTAAAGCAGCTAGCTGATCGTCGGCCAAGCTCAATGAGAAGCACAAGTTCCCAGTCTCTCGGAATCTCTGAAGAAACTCAGTGCCCGATTTATTAGTCCTCTGTCTTATGGTTGTCAAATCGGTTATCTTCTTTTCTCCAGTCTCAGTATAAAAATATGTATGAAACTTCTTCTCTAGGTTAGCCCAATTGGCAATGGAGTTGACTAGTAGTGATGAAAACCAAGTGAAGGCTGGCCCTGACAGGGACAAGGAGAAGAAACGAACTCGATGGGCATCCTCAACTGATGCTTCGCCCAATTGTGTAAGATACCGACTAACATGTTCTATTGTGCTTGTACTGTCTTGACCAGTGAACTTGGTGAACTCTGGGAGCCTATAATTTGTGGGAAGAGTGACCAAATTATACCATTATGGGTATGGGCGTTTGTACAAAAAGGTTAGCCCTTTTGGCTTTAGACTGAACTGATTCTTCATCATCTCGGTCACCTTCAGCAGCAACTCATCATCTTGCGGATTTGGATTTCTCGGTACTTGCTGACCCATCTGTGGATTGAAATCTCATATGCCTTGATATCCTGGATGTGGTATCATGTGGAGAGTGTTATAATCTGTGCCATAGTGATACTCTTGTGGAATCTCAATCTGTTGGATCCTTTGCTAGTTTGCTGCTTGAAGTCTCTGATTATAGACATAAGGATCTATATCTCTACGGACCCTTTAAATTGATAGTGCTATTTTTTGAGCCGACGACGGTATGTGGCCTGATGTGCCAAAATTAATCATCTAGTTCTGACTTTGCCCGGCCGGCTGTTGCACATGCTGCATCGACGGTCCATAATTGTACTGTATCTGATTTGTAGTAGTACCTAGAGTTTGTTCAGACAAACCGTGAGGTGCCTGGACGTCACCATTACCAGCTGGTGCTGCTTCTTGATGGCTGGTACCAACTTGATTAGTCCCTTGGGTCGACGGATCTAGAATATTGTAACAAGTCGATCCAACCTGACCAACTGGAATTCTATGAATCACCTCTTTCATGGCGTTGTGAAATGCGTCAACAAAAGCTTCATTGCGGCTTAATATGGTATCACGAACAGATTTGTCTATGGCTTCCGTAAAGAAACGTCTGTCTTTAGCTTCGATTGTATCTGTCTGCCCGTGTAGTAGAACTCTTGGTAGTGGAAATTTTTGAATAATTGTGCTGTCACGTGTTTTGGTGTAGGACAACAAACACTTCTTCTGAAATTCTTCTGTAGCTTTGTTGATGGTATCCTTATCTTCATCAGGTAGGTCTTCATAATATACCATAAGGATGTTGTCGTTGTTGTGAACTGCCATGACGATTGTGGGGTCCCACCGGGCATGCCAGAAACGTGTGTCGACACAGAATTTTCATCTCCGTGCCGAGGACACACGCAGCAAGCCGGAAGGGTCCGCTCGATGGAGCAGATCCGCCTAGCTTCAGCGCAAGGATGGTCGATCCTACGCAATCCTCCCGAGACATGCTAGTCAATTTGACTCTGCAATTGGTAAGGAGAGAAAGCTTATCAGTAATTAAGGGCAAAACGTGCCGGTGTTGCTAGACAGTCCTAAATATGCGGCTCTGAGAGCCGATATGAGAGGAGATCGACTAAATAGTCGATTCCAGCATATTCATAAGAATAAATCGATTAGAGCTCATGGGGTTGTATAAGAAGAATCGGTTATCATTCAGGATAAATATTATTTAAGCAAATATTAATCAATGGCAATAAGATATCAATGATAATCGGTTTATACTGAGCCAATGATTACAAGTAACCGAACTCATTTTTATATAAAGAAACAGTTCAACATCACTTAACCATTTAATAAAGATAAACCTAATGAACATGTTAGATCTCATCTATCGCCATGACTAGTGGGGCTTGAGGCAGATTCATGCAGGCCGTAGAAACAACAATAGACTTGACGATCCTAACTCATTATTAATATCAATGAGGCATGAGGCAGAATCATGCAGGTCGTAATACAATAATAAGGTCATGGGGCTAACATATCTTTCAACTTATCTCTACTTTAATGATCTCGTAATGTGAACTGTTCATGAAAGCGCTCGATATCGGCTAAATAGCAGATTCAGGCATAGCGCACAGTTAAGGTCATGCCTTCTTAGGAACGGATCTACCAACTAACAATCCCCACTCCACGGTGCCAACAGTGGGGTGAGAGGCAGAATCCCATAGGCCGTGATGACGGGCCATGGAACAGTTCTCGCTAACTAATAGATCTACTCGAGATCAAACATGCCTTGACTGCACGTTATGCACGATTAAGATTGACGCAAAACAGCCGATAAAAACCATAACTCATCGCTTAAGATGTAGATTAGATCAATTTCAGATTAGCAAACGATGAGTCAAATAAGATATAAGGCTGATCCAGATCAATCTCAATCGGGCAGAGTGATATTGTTGTAATTAGATAAACAATGAAAGCAATAAGCAATACTGGTAACTTAATGAATCTATCAAAGACTGCCATACTAAGGTAGAACTGATAACTTGACCTTGATCTAGTTCAAGCAGTGGGGTGTGAGGCAGAATCACACATGCCATACTTGAACTAGGCAAGAGTCGATAACTAGCCTATACCAGAGTCACAGTGGGGGTCGACCGGATCGATGCAGCCATACGAATAGAGGTATAAACCATGACGGTACTTACAGACAAATAGTGAAGGTCGATCGGATCGATGCAGTCGTACTCGCTGAATAACTCGCCGAGATCTACTCTACTCCTACTCCTAAGGGGTGGCCGGAGCCGAAAAAGTAATGACTTGTATTTGATTGATTGATTGATGTCCTTTACAATAGCCGGTGTTTGGTATTTATATCCGGAGCCTAAAAATGAACCTTACTCGAGTACGACTCAATATAATCTTTGGCATAATGAAAACATTCCTAATTTAAGATAACTTGGACTCTAATCTTTCCCTTTTTATAGAGTCCAGCATGCCTCGTCCCAGCACCGATCGTAGCCTCTATCGTTATCTGCTGGCGCTATCTAAAGAAAGCCGATTCTAGCGCTGCGTCCGAATCAACTAGCTCTGATCTCCACGTAGCTGATTCCTTGATGATATGATTTCGGGAGCTTCCAAATCTCTGTAATTCTTCTTCCAAATTCTGGTGTAAACAGTCATTCCTTTGGGCTTGTCCATATTCTTACTTGTTGATCCGTAGGGTCAGAGTCCCGGGGGGATATGTGTAGTTTCCTTGTACACGAGCGTGGTTCTCGTGTACATGGAAACCTTTGGATATGACGGTATCCTACGATTGAGGGATAGGTGGCAGGTGGTGACAGTCATGTTCGTCCCTTGTAATCCCCCATGTCCGGGTATTGTATAGGTGTTTTAAAGTCTCTCGCGCTTGCCGATAGACCAGTGCTCGAAGATCTCCCCGTCCATCTCACACTTAGTTCTAACTCTAGTCATATAACTTGTATGATCATTAACTGTTCTTTGCACGGCTATATTAGAACATGCCGGCTTCACGTAGAAATATTCTTTTTTTCTTTGTTTTCCTTTTATCCTTGAGGTTAGCCTAGATGTGTGTCCATTATCCATGAAATACTATCTTTATCCCTGTCATGCACTATGGTCCACTATACAAGTATGTAATCATGTTTATGCTCATGCTAGACTCTTCATACATTGCCATCCTTTGGAAAAATATAAATATCGATACTCTGAATACTTCTGGGTGAAATGCTACAACGATAGATCTGTGCGCTTACGGATATTCTCTGTAATCGTTAAGAACTATCGTACTTGGTTTCTCGATGGCGTTGCTAAGATTAACTCAATCTTAGTAATGGTGTTAAGAAATACCAACATGCATTTCTAGCGCCGTTGCCGGTGATGAACTTAAAACCTCGTCACTTGGTGATTGCGTTAAGAAATACCAACACTACGTATCTAGACACAATGTATAGCAAAAACTATGTACATAGAAAAGCCAAAACATCTTATAATCTGGAACATATATAGAAAGTATATATATGGCTCATGTATTTTTAGGGCAACTCTAAAAGTTTGGCCATTCTTATTTTAGAGCCTATTTTAGAATTTGTATAGCAAAAAGTAGACTTCAATAGATGTGCTATCTTATTTTATAAAATAGGAAGTTCTCTTAATTTTAGGTGGACATATAAAGCCAATCATGGGCGCTAACTATTTAAAGATGAGAAATAGCAAGGCTGTTGTAGCCCTCTTTTTTTAGGAGTTTTCTATTTTATAAAATAGTTAAACTATGGAATTTGACTGCTAATTTTAACCAAGCTGTTGGAGTTGCTCTACTCCCTCTGTCCACCCCCACAGAAAAATACAATTATGAAATCCGTGATGGTCAAACTAGCTAAAATCTAACCAAATTTATAGCAAATAGTTTTAGCATTTACATCTCCAATATTTTTTTATGATTATAAAAATATATTATGTAATTAATTTAATAATACTTATTTTGTATAAAAAATGTTAGGGCCTGTTCGGCAGGACTGAAAAATACTGTTTCGGCTGATTGTTGTGAGAGAAAAATATTGTTCTGACAGGACGTGAATAGTAATTTTGTGAGATGGCTGGCCAACCGGCAACCAGCCAGCTGAACACGGCCTTAGTAGTTTTTTTATATAAAAAATCAGTTGACTTCTCGAAGGAAAAACGAGAATTATATTTTTTCTAAAACGGAGGTAGCTTTATCAGTGGGCTTTAACTAGAAGCAAATTAGAAAAAAAGAAAAAGAAAAGAATCTATCTGAAGCCCAAGCCCAACCGTCCACCACCTCCCTTGTTCCCGTCTCCCTCCTTGCGTTCCTCTCGTCCGTTCGCCGCCGCCGCCGCCGGCAGGCTCGCAAGTCGCACCGCCGACAGTGCCTCACTCCAGGTCGACCAGGTCGATACTCCCTTTTCCCAGATCCCCCCCCAACTGTCCACCACCTCCCTTGTTCCCGTCTCCGTTCCTCTCGTCCGTTCGCCGACGGCGCCGGCGGCAGGCTCGCAAGTCGCACCGCCGACAGTGCCTCATTCCAGGTCGATACTCCCTTTCCCTTTTCCCAGATCCACCCCCCCCACCCCACCACACCACCACCACAACAACAACAACGCACACACGCACCTTTCCTCCTCCTCCTCTTCCCTGTCTGCTGTGCGAAACCGAGTTCTCAAACTCTAACCTCAAGCTATTTGATGCCTGCTAAACTTCTAACTTTTGCAAAAAAATATTGGGTCTACTTGTGTACGCCCATGTCCCTCTACTAGATCCGCCCCTGGTGCTATTGTTGATGAAGTATGAGGTGAGGATGAACCAAACCGTTATTAGTTTATTTTATCGCTTCTCGCTTCATGTTTCCATGTACAAGTGTGGAACTGAAATACCATATAAATTGTGTGCGAAAATGCTTTATTTACTTTTGTTGTCTGACGGTATGTAGTGGCGGACCCAGGATTTGCTCATGACTAGGGCCTCTACCTAGCAGTGAAAACTACCCATTAAGCTAAAATGAAGGTAAAATTTCTAATAGATACGATGATTGAACTGAAACCGTTAAGAACATTGCACAATAAACATGAAAAATAAATACCTAGTGAGTAGTGAGGTGGTTCATCCGCATCTTCCATGTCAGCATCAAGACCTGGATATGCAAAAGATGGAAATGTAAATGAAAAGGTGACAAAAAACAAAGATTAATTGAGCATACATCTTCCATGTCCAGCAGCCGGCAACCAGGCAGAGTCGGAGGCCGATGACCCGGTGGCTGGTGGCGGATGCCGGCATGGCGACCTCAGCGGCTGGCGCGGTGGCGGCGTGGCCCCTGGGTTGCCGTCGCCTGTTGCTGACTCCCCTTCTCTAGTTCTCGGCTTCTCCTGTGTCTGTGACTCCATATTGCAGCAATTCGGGCGCAGTCGGGAGAAACGGGAGGCCGAATCCTGGTTGCTGGGAAGCATGCCCTAGTCATTTTCTTACTGTGCCTTCGTTTATGGGCCCTAAAACTATATGGGGTATAAAGTGCTACTAGGCCAACAACTAGGGCCTGGGCCCTAAGGGCCTTAGGCCCAGGTCTGCCCCTGTCGGTATGTGCCCTGGTGTGGGTGGTTTAGGTCCTAGTTGGTGACCTGGCTGTGCCAATTCACCAGATCCGCCACTCTGCACTGTACTACCCATGACCCGAATTTGGCCCGCCTCTGTCTGTTCCCCATAAGGCTGTGGCAATAGTTTTGTTTCCACTCTAGTGCTCATGTTCTATCCTCTGAGAAGTTTAACTTCTTCAGCAAGCTGATATATATTCCATGGTGTTATTTTTTTCAAATTTAGGAATTTAGATTCCATGTATACACCATGACAAGAATAGTGATATTCCCATCACTTTCTCCTAGTTATAATGCTCTTCCTTTCCTGAACATATTAATTGAAAGTTCAAGGCTTGTATTGTCTTGACCTATGAAACACAATCCAGCATTGCGGTGTTATCCCATTTATATGTAAGGATTTTGGTACAAAAAGATAGCATGATCATGGATTGCTCTAGTATTCATGCATTTTTAACAAGCCCTGCCCTCTACTTGCAATAGCTTATCTATCAAATTTCTCTGTCACTATAAATGAAATTTCGTCATAACTATTCAACTTGTATTTGCAAGAGGCTCTCAGGCTTTATGTTCATATAAAAGCAAACTTCTCATTTGGAAAATGAAAACTGCCTCTGCATGAAAGCGTGACATTCGCTATTTGCTTTACAAATATCTGGACCTATCCAGGCCCAGGGCAAGCATGATATGGTGATTGGTAAACGACACTGCCGACGGTTATCTGTTAAACAAGCAACCTTTTGCCAAATCCCAATGAATCTGAAAGCACTTAAATGCCTTTTCTTTCTTATTTGGGATTGATGTTTGTGTCTTAGTGTTCCATTTGGTCGTTACTCACAACTGCATCACACGTTTTGTTCAGAGAGATTAACAATTGGATGAAATTGGGTTTGTGCTCCAGTTTTGGGAGTTATGGACAATGAAGGGTTTACTCCCATAATTTCCCACTTTCTATCTCTCTTTTTTTGCCAAAAAAAAAGAGGAGAGTAAATGTTCTTTGACGTCTAAATCATCAGGAATGATACCTAGCGCACAATTAATCAATACATTAGATTATTGTTCTTTGTGAATCGAGACATTCGGAATGGAATGAATCCTAGGGAAAATAGGAACACTATGCTTTCACATAATCCCATTCAAATGTCTATATAGGATTTTAGTTTGTGGTGCTATTTGCTCATATAAGTCAATTGCTACTCCCTCCATTCCAAATTATAAGTCTCTTTGACTTTTTTGGTACATCCATTTTTCTATGCATCTAGATATAACATATGTCTAGATGCATAGTAAAATGGATGTACCAAAAAAGTCTGACTTATAATTTGGAACGGATGGAGTATTTTCTTATTCTTTGTGTTGTCCAAGTAATGTTTAGTTTAAATTGAAATGCTTAAGAAAATGTAGGTTTCTTTACTAAAGCATTTATTTTGTGGTCTATTTGAACCTCTTCTTACAGATTTCTTGGTTTTTCAGTTATGTTGACCTAGGCTGAGATAACCTGAAACAATGGACACCCTTCATAGCGACCCTTATTCCAGGAGCAGCTTGCAACTACAAGTTAGGGATGGCTCCATGTCCTTTGAGAACAACAGCACAGTTTTGGATAAGCATGAGGTTGTCAGCCCTCGAGTTGGCATGACCTTTGAGACGGTTGATCTGGCATATCAATTCTACCTAGAGTATGGCTATCGTGCAGGCTTTGGGGTCTCAAAGAGGACTTCCCACAGTGTTGATGGGGTTAAATACCGTGCTACATTTGTTTGTTACAAAGGTGGCATTGCTAGGATTAAGCCTGGCCTCAAAGCTCGAAGGAGGCTTGTTGCAAAGACTGGTTGCAAAGCAATGATGGTAGTGAAGTTTAATGCCAATGAGAACCATTGGGAAGTGGTTTTTGTTGAGTTGGAACATAACCACCCATGCAATCCTGAGATGGTCAGATTCATGATGTGCTTTAAAGATCTTCCTGACTGGCAAAGGGAGCACCGCCCATTCAATGCCAAAACTCGATTGAACCCGAAGATTCACTCTGGTAGAGGCAGGCCACCCAACCAAAACAAAGATTTCATGGTGAAATCCTTCTCCCAGTCAAATTATTCCATTGATGGGGCAGGGAAGACTGGAAAGTTGAGGTTTGCAGAGGGTGATGTTGAGGCACTCTTAGTTTTCTTTGATAAGATGCAAGCTCAAAACTCCAACTTCTTCTACAACTGGGACATGGATGATGAAGGTCGGCTCAAGAATGTTTGCTGGGTTGATGCTAGATCCAGAGTTGCATATCAACACTTTTGTGATGTTATTTGCTTTGATACTGTCTATTTGACATATCAGTTTGTCATTCCATTGGTCGCGTTTCTGGGAATCAACCATCATGGGCAGTTTGTGTTGTTAGGATGTGGTCTACTTGGGGACGAGTCTCCAGAGACTTTTGCATGGTTATTCAAAAAATGGCTAAAATGTATGAATGATAAAGCACCGGAAGCAGTTGTTACGACTCATTCAAGGCCAGTAGTCAAAGCTGTCACTGAAGTATTTCAAAATACTCGGCACAGATACAACCTTTGGCATATAATGAAAGAACTTCCTGAAATGTCTGGAAGAGTTGAGGATAAAGAAGCAGTCAGTCTGAGAATGAAAAAAGTAGTCTATGATACAATTACATCAGCTGATTTTGAGAGGGAGTGGGTTGAAATGATCATTCAATATAATCTTCATGATAACCAGTGGCTTACAACCTTGTTTGAAGAGAGGGCAAAATGGGTACCAGCATATGTAAAGGATACTTTCTGGGCTGGTATCTCCACTGTTCGTCGTAGTGAACGATTGGAGGCCTTTTTTGATGGATATATTACACCAGAAACCACAATAAAGACGTTCATTGAACAATTCGATACTGCTATGAAGCTCAGGTCTGATCGAGAAGCCTATGATGATTTCCGTTCATTTCAACAAAGGCCACAAGTCCTGTCTGGTCTTCTGTTTGAGGAGCAATTTGCAAATGTTTATACAATAAATATGTTCCAGAAATTCCAGGATCAGTTGAAGCAGCTGATGAATGTGAATTGCACTGAAATCAGTAGGAATGGCTCAATAGTGACATACACGGTAACAGTAATTGGAAAGGAGAGGAAGTTTGACTACAGAGTGATGTATAACAGTGCTGAGAAAGAAGTGTGGTGCATCTGTAGGTCATTCCAGTTTAAAGGTATTTTGTGTAGCCATGCTCTTGCTGTCTTGAAGCAAGAGCTTGTGATGCTAATACCTCCCAAATATATTCTTGATCGATGGCGGAAGGACTACAAATGCCCTGAGGAACCTAAGGAAACCCCCATTTCACCGAAAGCTGCAAAAGATACAGGTAAGGGCTCAAACCCAGAAAACATTCGGGAAGATCAAGCGGACAATCTCTACAAGCATGGACACCAGTACTTTGCTGACATTGTGGAAATGGGAGCTACTGACCCTGATGCGATGGAGTATGTCCTTTCTGTGATGAAAGAAGCTAAGGAGAAAGTGCGCAAGTTTGAGGAGTCTCGAAAAGAGAAAAGGCCTGGAGAGAGTCCAGTTTCTGCTGGTAAAAAAAGTGCAAAGTTTCCGAAGCCATCCACAGAAGTTGGCAATGGAACATCAGTTTCAACTCCGACGGCAGCAGTGGCTTCAGTCACAGTGGTGTCATCTGCTCCAATGGTGGCAGCCCCAACAGTGATTGCTATGGCGCCACCTTCAGCAGCTGTGGCCCCAGGAATGATTTTAGTACCAATGCACCCACATCCCTTGGTGTTCCCGCCCTTCCCACCTGCAGTTCCACCAGCAGTAGCTCCTGTAGCCCCACCTGCTGCACCAGCAACCAGTGTTGCCCCCAACACCTCAAAGAAACGAAAGAAAAGAAAGGGGAATAATTGATCTTCTGATGCTGTTGAAGTGATGAGTAAGCTGCCTTTTGCATATTGCTCCAATTGTATTGTGTCAAGATTAATGCTTCCTGGAATTTGTTGTTTTTTATACCTAATATAGATGTGTTGTTCCAGATCTAAAACAAGATATGATCGGTGAAGTTCAAAAAAGAGTTTGATCCCATACTATGCATCAGGCCTTCACATGAGTGAGCTATTGATTTATCTCTTCTGCGGGTTGGTCTTTCGAGGAAACTCTGCTCTGCGGGTTGTGCTGCCCATGAGACTGCCTACTGCATATTCCTGGGATGTTGGCTTCAGCTTAGATGCTGCTGCGGCTGAGGCAGTTCAGTCTACGGTAATATTGCGTTCAAAAGATGCAGCAAACAGGCATGCATTTGGCCTGGGCATACTGATCTCAATTAGTGTAGATTACTATATTAGATTGCATGTAGTGTACATTATCGTCCTCAGTGCCCAAAGTAATCTAACATGTAGTCCAGTTTATGAATGTAAAGATCTGTTTATGATTATGGATTGCATTTATGGGGAAGGATATGGATCTTATTGAGAACTATGAAGTACAAGCATTTGCAGTCGTTTGAGTTTTCAAAAGGTCAGTCCTATTGGATTACACTCCTTCCATTTGGCAATTTTTGTCTATTGTCTCGGTAGAATATATCTCAATGTTTTGTCTCCATTGAAGACATTATAAGGGAGTATACATTGTAAATTTTTTGACTCACATATAAACTAAATGCTTTGAAAGTATGGACCTGTAGCTACGATCGAGTAGTGTTACTGCCTCTTTTCCTTTCCCAGCCCGATAAGAGTTGCTGTTGGCAAGCCATGCGTTCATGGTGGTTTTGTCTTGCCTTTATCCGCTTCTACTTCTGGAGAGACGAGACCGGCGGTGGTTCCATTCCTCTGTTCCGGGCATCGACGTCATCCGTGGGGAGATGGGCAAATGTGAAATGTGCTACACAAGTGATAGCACGACGAGCAGGCACGGACATCTGACATCTCGAAGGCCCAAAGAATTCGAAGTCGCGACGCGAACGCGACCCTCCCTCCTTTCCCAGTCAAGAGTCAAGACGCCGACGCCGACGCCGAACCCAAACCGCCCCGCGCCCCATCATCCCCAGCGCCGCGTGTCGCGCTCCTCCTCCCGCCGCGTGCCCGCGCGCTCGGCACACGTCAGTCAGGGCCCCCAGACGGCCTGACCCGCAACCGCCACCTCCAAACTACAACCACGCTCCCCAGCCCGCCGGACTATCCCGGCTCCCACTACTTAATTCTGAGCCGGGTCCCTCGTCCACGGCGTGCGCTAAGCTAGCTACCGCGCGATCGCCATGCGGCTCTACGTGTACATGCTCGAGGCGCGCGATCTCCCGGCGCCGTGCTGTTCTACGCGAAGGTGACGGTGGGAAAGCAGCGGTTCCGGACGCGGGCGGTGGAGGCGGCGGAGCTGCGACGGCGGCGTGGAACGAGGAGTTCGTGTTCGCGGTGGGGGCGGCGGACGGAGCTGCTGGGGACGAGGAGGAGTTCGAGGTCGCCGTGGCGTGGCGGCGGCGGGGAGGGAGCGGGAGGGAGGTGGTGGGCACGGTCAGGCTGCCCGTGCCGCCCGCCACCGCTGCTGCTGCCCCGGGGGAGAGGCGGTCCGTGCCGCCGACGTGGTTCACGCTGCAGCTGCCGCCCGAGGGCGGAGGCGGACGGCGGAAGGGCGGAGGCGTCGTCGACGGCGGCGGCGGCGACGAAGCCGCGGCAGATTGCGGTGGGTGCACAAGTTTGCTTTCGCGAGCATGATACGGTTGACGTTTAATTTCTGCCATGCTTATGCGTTGCTCGATCGTTCTGGTCGGCGCGCGCGGCAGGCTTTTGGACGAAGCCACCGCGCGTCTTTGCCAATTGCTGCACGCAAGTGCAGCGTAGCGCTCGGATTCCCTCATGCCGCTGTCAGGCGTAAACTTCCGTAACCGTGAGTCATTAGCAAGTACGGAGTCGGTCGCATACGTGTGTGGTAATTAGTTAACCGAGATGCTTACGGAACAGCAGACTGTAAACTGATGGAATGCTGATCCTAGTCCTGTGGCTAGGGATGCTTCTGCTATAAACTAGTGTCTGTCGGAAAGCATGCCCAGGATTGACCACTTTTAACTTGGGATCGAAATGCTAGTGACGGATGGTACGTTTTAGTTTTATAACAGCATTAGTATGTACCTGAACCGTAGATATGATCCAATTTCAGGTCCCGTACAATTCAAGACAACTTTAGGTTTCAGATGTCGCAAAAAAAAAAGGTTTCAGATGTTCAGTATATGCTATTATATTTCTTTCTTCAGTTAAGGACTGCTTACCCTGTCAGATTCTTTAAAAAAAAGGTTTAAGGAATGCTTAGTCATGGTTATACTGGGCACACTTTAGAGCCATATAGATTATATGATGATTACACTTTCCATTACTTCACACGAATGGTCTATCCGTAATGATTTTATTCGTATTGCTTTCAGCCAGAGAAAATTCTCCTCAGCTTTTCACTTTATGGAGAAAACAATGACAATTCTGTCGTCCACATGTCCCCTTCTTCGAGCTCCAGAAGCTACACCGATGCCGAAGTGGAGAGATCACTTGATATGGAACATTCAAGTTCTAATGGTGGGGTGGTTGATTCTCCCAGGAGCCATGACACAGAGCGGACTTCTCTAGATAACTCTGACCATTTCATACAAGAAGATTCCAATTCAATTACTGAAGTTGATGACCTAGCAGAGACTAGTACGGCAACAGCAAATGGTGCGAGTGACACCGAACATATGGCTCCAGATGCTAGCTTTGAACAAGCTATGGAGATCATGAAATCTAGAAGCACACCAGAAATGCCAGAAGATCTTGACAGCGGCATCATATTTGAGCACACTTACCTTGTGGAGTCAAAAGAACTGAACTATCTTCTGTTCAAACCTGATTCTCAGTTCTTGAAAGATCTGCGTGAGCTTCAAGGTACCATAGACTATGAGGAGCAGCCGTGGACATGGAAGAGCATGGATCCTCCTAGCTTAACTAGGACATGTCAATACACCAAAGGCGCATCAAAGTTTATGAAAGCTGTCAAGACGAGTGAGGAGCAGACATATCTTAAAGCAGATGGCAAGAATTTTATCATTATGACTCGTGTTCGTACTCCTGAAGTGCCCTTTGGGAACTGTTTTGCAGTTGTTTTGCTCTACAAGATAATCCACAGCACCGGGTTATCAGGAGGTGAAGAAAGCGCACATCTGACTGTATCATACAATGTAGAGTTCCTTCAGAGCACCATGATGAGAAGCATGATTGAGGGGAGTGTTCGAGACGGGTTGAAAGAAAATTTCGAAGGTTTTGCTGAAGTATTGTCTAGGCACGTCAAAATGACTGATTCTGTAGGGATGGATAAAGATCAGTTGCTGGCGCCATTACAGGTAGAACACCAGTCAGATATCAGGCTTGCTTACAAGTATTTTTGCAATTTAACTGCCATTTCAACGGTGCTATTTGCACTATATGTTCTTGTGCACATCTTTCTGTCAAAACCCGGCTCAATCATGGGCCTTGAGTTCAATGGTCTAGATCTACCTGACTCATTCGGAGAGCTGATCACAGCTGGCATACTAGTCCTTCAATTTCAGCGTTTACTGAATATGGTGTCTCATTTTGTAGAGGCAAGGTTACAGAGAGGTATGCTCTTCTCTTCAATTGTTGTTTTGTTTTCTCGTATACTATACATGCTTGATGGTTCAACTCTGTGATGTCATGAATGATACTTATCTGCCACCTTTCATGACAGGAAGTGATCATGGGGTTAAAGCAAATGGTGACGGTTGGCTGCTAACTGTAGCTCTTCTAGAAGCTACAAGCTTGCCACCCGTTTCATGTGGATCAGTTGACCCTTATGTTGTGTTCAGCTGTAATGGCATAACAAGAACAAGTTCTGTTCAACTTCAGACTCAGGAACCTCAATGGAACGGTGAGTAGATTTCACCTGCTAGCACGTTGCATTGCAGACCTATGATTAAGCTTGTAGTCTTATCTTTTTTTTTTTTTTTGATTTGATAAGTCGAGTGGGCGGGAGAGAGTCCCCCACCTGGATGATATATTGATGGTTGGCTCTTAAATAGCCAGAAGTTTATTTGAAGTTTTTTGTTAAGGTTTACATTGCGCTAGCTATTGTAGAGCACCACTTGTAGTCTTATCTGATGGAGACGGTTGCGACAGCGTGGAGTTCAGTGCAACCCCTTCCCTGCCCTGTGCAAACGCTGTCCCAGAAATTCAAAGCAACAGCTAGGGCCCTCCAAAGTTGGAGCCAAAAGAAGATTGGCCATATTACATCTCAGCTAGCCCTTGCAAAAGAAATCATCCATCAGTTTGATATTGCACAGGATAGCAGAACCCTCCAGTCTAATGAATTATGGTTGCGTAACAACCTCAAGAAACATGCCTTGGCCTTGACCTCGTTGTTGAGGACAGTGGCAAGGTTGAGATCTCGAATTGGATGGCTGAAAGAAGGGGACGCCAACACAAGGCTTTTTCACAGGCAGGCAAGACATAGAAAGAAGAAGAACTTTATTGCCAAGCTGAAGGATGGGGACAATATCCTCACCAATCATGAAGAGAAGGCTGCTGCAATCTTTGATTTTTACTCAAATTTGATTGGGGAGGACAGTGACAGGAGCAGAACAATTAATCTGGACAGTCTTGACATACCCAGGTATGATCTGGAGGCTCTGGATACCCCTTTTTCTGAAGAGGAGGTTTGGAACACTATTAAAAGTATGCCATCAGATAAAGCTCCGGGTCCTGATGGATTTACTGGAAAGTTTTATAAAACTTGTTGGGTGGTGATCAAGGGCGATCTCATGGCTGCCCTGCAGGCTGTCTGGGGAAAAAATTTCAGGAACCTCTGGATGCTAAATTCAGCATATATTACTTTAATCCCAAAGAAGACAGAGGTTGATCAAGTGAAGGATTTCAGGCCCATCAGTCTGGTTCACAGCTTCGCTAAGTTGGTGACTAAAATGCTTGCGAACAGATTGGCAAGTCACCTCGATCAGATGGTCTCCCCCAATCAAAGTGCCTTTATTAAAAAACGGTTCATACAAGATAACTTTATGTTGGTCCAGCAGATTGCGAGATTCTTGCACTCCCAAAAGCAGCCCAGAATACTACTTAAACTGGACATTACTAAGGCTTTTGATTCTGTATCTTGGTCATTCCTCTTGGAGGTTCTTGATAAAATGGGTTTTGGCTCGAGATGGCGTGATATTCTGTGTGGTCTATTGGTATCTTCTTCCACTCGGGTGCTCCTTAATGGTATCCCTGGAGATTTTATCCAACATAGAAGAGGACTTCGTCAAGGGGATCCCCTCTCTCCGATGCTTTTTATTCTGGTCATGGATGTTTTAAATTGGATGGTTACAAGGGCTTCTGAGGCAAGGCTGCTACAACCCCTATCTAGAAGACCAATTCAAAGATAGAATTTCCCTCTATGCGGATGATGTGGCCCTTTTTCTCGGGCCATCGGCAGCAGAGGACATCTCTCTCGACTCTAAGCATGCTCCAACTATTTGGGGATGCGTCGGGGCTCAAGACTAACGTTCGGAAGAGTAGTGTGATGCCAATTCGATTGCTCGGAGGATGATATGGCTATAATACAAAGCTTATCGCCTTGTGAAATTATGAATTTTCCATGCAAGTATTTGGGTTTGCCTTGTCTCTCAAGAAACTAACAAAGGAGCAATTCCACCAATAATTGATGTAATCATGGATCAATTACCGGGTTGGAAGGCGATTTGATGACACGGGCTGGTAGGGTAGTGCAAGTGCAATTTGTCTTGACAGCCATCTTGATCTATCTAGCCATGGCTATAGATCTACCTCCACGGGCAATTAAGGCCATTGATAAAATCAAGAGGGTTCGTGTGGAGAGGACGCAAGGAAGCAAAAGGTGGACATTGTCTCATCAGCGTGGCCCAAGGTTTGTCGAGCAAAGGAGCTAGGTGGGCTTGGGATTTCTGATCTGAAATCTCTATGTATTGCACTAAGAGTAAGATGGCCATGGCTCAAAAAGTCTGAACCTAATAAATCCTCAGGCAAGTTTGCCATCGCAAGTCGACAAGGATGCTGAATGCCTCCTCTCCCAGCCATTATTACTGAAATTGGTGATGGTGCCAATACCCTTTTTGGAAGGATAAATGGTTGGTCAGTAAGAGCATTCAGGATCTTGCACCCAATCTGTATGTTCTAGTACCAAAAAGGAAGGACACGCAAACACACCGTGAAGACTGCTCTTGATGAGATGAAATGGATGAGAAGATATCCAAGGGGAAATACATGCAAGCTTTAATGGAATATCTTGAGCTATGGGATATGCTAGAGGATATAAGTGTACAGAGGGGATCCCCTCGATAGGCATATTTGGAGGCTGTCCGCCTCGTAAATAAATATCTACTAAATCAGCCTATGGTGCACTTTTGAGGAGCCCTCGGTTTACGCCCCATTTGAGCGCATCTCGATCTGAAATCTTGGGCGCCCCCTAAGTGTCGCTTTCTTCATGTGGTGGTTGCTCACAATCGCATTCTTTGGACCGGTGACAGGTTGGCTCAAGAGGTCTTCCTCATCCGGACCATTGTCCGCTATGTGATCAAGAAGAAGAGAACATCCAGCACCTTCTCATTGGGTGTGTGTTTGCAAGACAATTCTGGTATGACATCCTACATAGCATCGGACTGGCAAAGACTAGCCCCTTGATCGAGATGTTTCCTCCTTTGATGATTGGTGGGACAAGGCGGTCTTGACAGATGGCGAAGATGCTTGAAAGGGACTGAATTCCCTCATTATCCTAGGAGCTCGGACCATCTGGAAACATCGAAGCGATTGTGTCTTCAACGGAGCTACCCCTAGATTATCTACAGCTTTGAACCTTGCTAGGGAGGAAGCCCTCCTTTGGTCTTTGGCTGGTGCTAGGGGACTGTCCCCGATACACAGCTCTTGATGTTTAGAGGGTCTCTGGTCATGGTTTTCTTCTCAAGCATAGGTGATTAGTTCCAGTCAGTAAGTGGAGGTGTGTTGGTGTTGTGTTTGTGGGTGTGGGTGTGTTTGGGTCTCTGTATGACTCCTTTCTCTTCTATTAATACAATGATACGCAGCTCTCCTGCGTATTCGAAAAAAAAAAAATTACCGTTTGTAACAAAACTGAAAGAACATTGCAGAGATAATGGAATTTGATGCCATGGAAGAACCACCTGCCGTGTTGGATGCTGAAGTTTTCAATTTCGATGGTCCATTCGATTTGGCTATTTCCCTTGGACATGCTGAAATTAATTTCCTGAAACACACATCAGTAGAACTGGAAGACATATGGGTGCCCCTGGAGGGAAAACTTGCCCAGACATGTCAGAGTCGGTTACATTTGAGAGTATTTCTAGAGAACACAAAAGGACCAGAGACATCAATGAGAGAATACCTGAGTAAGATGGAGAAGGAAGTTGGTAAAAAGGTAACTTCCGATAATTTGTGCTCATGATCCCTTCACGTGTAGTAACCCTCTTGACAGTGTGCCTGCATGTGTTGCAGTTGCATGTTCGGTCACCTCACAGAAATTCAACATTCCAGAAGCTTTTTAATCTGCCAGACGAAGAATTCCTTATAGCAGATTATGCATGCTCCTTGAAAAGAAAGCTGACTTTGCAGGTAAATTCTCTACAAGTGCTGGGTTTTACCGTCAAGGTTGGCTTTATGAACTCTGCAAGATCAGCATTTTACTAGAAGCACAGAATAATTAGTTGATGATGCGATGGACCATAGCTACTGCCCTGTGCTCTTTGGACAACTAAAACATGACATCTCACACAAGTAGTTTATTTGTTAGTTTTCATGTCATACACTCATACAGTCATACTTGTGTATGAATGCTCACTTTGTAATTGTAAATTGTAATTGGTTGCTGCTGTTTGTGTCCGCCAGAATAGTTGGTTTCTATGCTAATTTGTTTGGACACAAAACAAAATTCTTCTTTCTGTGGGAAGACGTGGAGGAGATCGAAGTGCTACAGCCATCTTTCACAACCGTAGGCACCCCATCGCTACTGTTTATTCTGAAGAGTGGCCGGGGACTCGACGCAAAGAGTGGTGCAAAGTCCCAAGACAAGGAAGGGAGACTGAAGTTTCAGTTCCACTCTTTTGCATCGTTCAGCAAGGCTAGCAGGTGGTCATCTCTCAATTGTTTGTTTAGCCATCAGTATCAGTACTGGGACGCCCTGGCCGATGAAAAAACTGTGTATTTTTTCTTGTCTATCACAGGACAATAATTGGTCTGTGGAAAACGAAATCGTCGGCCATTGAACAGAGGTCCAAACTGGAAGAAGATCGTGAAGAAGATGCGAGCTCCGTTGATCTTGATGCTGTTCAAGCTGTGTTGAGCATTGGAGACGTGCCTCTCTCGAAGGAGTGTACTTTGGAACATCCGATTGACGTACGTGAGATCTTTATGCTTATTTGACTGCCTCTTTTGCTGACAGGATTTTATCAGTTTTGGTTTGGCTTAGCCTGCGCGTCATCAGTTGAAATGCTCCTCTTACCATACATAGGACAGCTGTTGCTTTCACTAACGTAACTACGCCAGATAATGAGATAGACAATGTAAAAGCAGAATCGAATTCAGTTGTCAGCATGCGGCTATGTATATGTGCTTCCGAAAACCTGAACCTTGGGTTATCGCAGGCTGATCTGCTCATGGGTGTGTTCGACGGGGGAGCCCTGGAGACGCGGACGATGAGCCGGGTCGGTTGCCTCGACTACTCCGCCACCCCGTGGGACGCCGTGAGGCCGGGCGTCCTGGAGCGGCACGTCAGCTACAAGTTCAACCGGTACATGTCCATCTTCGGCGGCGAGGTGGTCAGCACCCAGCTCAAGTTCCCGGCGGAGGACGGCGGTGGGTGGACCATACACGATGTCATCACGCTCCACAACGTCCCCTTCGGTGACTACTTCCGGGTACGCGCGCGCGCCATTGTTGATTCCATGTTAGAAGAGATCGGCGAGCGAGCACGTACGTGGGACAGTGATGTGACTAGCTGTGCGCACAGGTCCATCTGAGGTACAACGTGCAGAGCGCCACGTCTGAGGCGCCGAGCAGCCGGTGCGAGATACTGGCCGGCATCGTGTGGCTCAAGAGCAGCAAGTTCCAGAAGAGGATCGCCAGGAACATCTGCGAGAAGCTGGCGCACAGGGCCAAGGAGGTGCTCGAAGTGGCCGGGAAGGAGATAGCCTCGGCTGTGTCAGTCTAGGCTAGGGGTTGCGGGTTGCCTAGGAGACTACTCCAAGATGGAGGAGCTGCCGTCCTCCGGTTGTCCGGCAGCCGGCAGCCGGCAGGACCATAGAAATCTCTTCAGTTCTTTGTCACTTCTCACTGTTTTTTCGCTCAATAATAGTTACTGTAACACTTAACAGGAAAAGTCCCACGAGAAATAGTCAGATCTCAAATAGAACGGAGAAGAGAGGTACTGTAACGAGTGCCAATAGTTTTCTTCCGATGAAATGAAACTACAAGAGGGTGTTTGATCAGGGACTAAAGTTTAGTAGGTACACATCAGGTATTTAGATACTAATTAGAAAGACCAAACATGAACCTAATTAGGCTTAATAGATTCGTCTCATAAATTAGTCTCAATTTATACAATTAGTTTTGTAATTAGTCTACGTTCAATACTCTAAATTAGTGTCCAAATATTTGATGTGACAGAGACTAAATTTTAATAGGCAGAAGCAAACATGCTTGACCGTCTTGGTAGGTCAACAGCAGAGTTCTTTACGGTAGGTTAAGTGAAGAAATTAAATAAGAATGGTAGATAATAAATAGCCATTTTTCTTTCTCAATATTTTTTAATTACAAAATTATTTACAACTAGAGATTAAAGTATGTGGGTACATAACATAGACAAAGATATCTGATAAAAAATAATATAGTTAACAATAAATATTTAATAATTAAATGGGGCTTAAGCGTTTCTACCCCTGTATTAAAACGAAATGGTGATTTTGCCCTTGTTTTTTTTTAACTTTGTGACTTTACCCCTACGATTTCAAAACAAAGATAGACTTTACCCCTGCTCTGTAAAATCTCTCTAATGGTGTTAACTTTTGGACCAGATGACGACTTTGCCCATACGTTTTTACCCCTGTTTTATTTAGAATATGAATATTTGTGTTTTTACCCCTATTCTAATTACACATACATGGCAACACACTACAAGCTCTGTTCTCCGAAGTGCGACAGATACAATACAAGCAGATGACAGATAGCAGCAGGTACAAACAGATAGGGTGATGTTCAGATGACAGAAAACAAAATGATAGATAAACATGAAAATCACAGAGAGATGTTTGTCCTCTGTAGTTTATACAGTCTATTAGAACAACACAAAGAACTGTTGATATTGCAAGAACTAAATTATCCTGCACATAATAAAGATTATAATGATCAAGAAACTTGAGTTATATTTTCTATGACTGAATAAGCAGCATCTCACAAGATAATTCAATTCAATTCAATACTTAAACCTACTGCTGAACAGGTTTCCAATAGGCTTCAAAGTTCAGAATTATATTTTAGAGACTACACATTTTAGAGAGCAGGGCATGGTAAAACACTGAGTAAGTAAACTGAAATTCTTCTCCTATATAAAAACTGAAATTCTTCTCCTATATAAACACCTGAGTAAGTAAACTGAAGTTCTTCTCCTATATGAATTTTTCCCATCGACAACCAAATCAGGCAGGTCCTAATCCGCCTACAGCTCAAGCTTCCCCTTCTCTTCTAAATCTGCTTCTCAGGACATGACAAGCGCACGGCACACAGCCACCAACCCTGCGCAGCTCCGCCGGAGAAACCAAATCAAGCAAGAAGCTCGATTCAGCCATGGGAAAGCTTCTGCTGGAGGAGAACGGGGCGCTCTTCGGCTGCTAGGGCCTAGGGGAAGCAGGGCCGCGCGCCCTCTACTGCGGGGGTGGGGAGGCAGGGGCGGGGGTGGCCGCCGCTGCCTGCCGGGGGGAGCCGCGATGAGGGCTAGCCGCCGCCCGCCCGCCCGCCCGCCCGCTCGGGCCGGGAGCGCGCGTGCCCGCAAGGCCCGCCTTCTGCTTCTGCTCGGTCGTGAGGGGGAGGATGCGGAGAGGGAGGGAGGGGAGGCACGGGACCAGGCGCCGGGTGGAGCGCCGCCCAAAGGACGCCGGCGAGAGCGGCCACCAAACCCTAGTCGCGTGCTCCAGCCGTCGAGCAGAAGGGACTGGAGGAAACAATGCGAGGGGTATGCCTGTCTTTTGGTGTGGGTGCTTTTTCTTTTTTTTCCTTTTTTTTACCATTTAATTCACTCAGTGCTCACGGTGTTAGGGTAAACGGCTGTTTCATTTGAAAACATCAGAGGTAAAATCATAAAGTTAAAATAGTGGAGACAAAATCACCATTGGAGTTTGGAGTAGGGAAAGAAACACCAAATTCTCTAATTAAATATATCAATTAACCAATCATATTTTATATAATATTTTTCATGAAGTTATAAATTATATAAAACAATTTACACAAATAAATTAATTAATTAAAGTATTAAAGTAATTTAGTACAAAAAATATATTCGATTTAAACTAAATTAGAAAAATACTAAAAAAATCTGGACCTGTGAGGGTATGACCACCCCCGGCATTGCATTAAGAAACTATGAGAATGGGCCGGTCCTTAGACCTGTCCTTTGGTGTGGGACAGACAAGGTGATTTTTTTAACCCCAGGCTAAAATTCGCTCCCACGGGGAGTTGAACCCAAGGACCTGAGGAGTGCCGCCGGGACACTCTAACTAGTTGGACTAAACTTAATCTTTATGTATCATTAAAATATTAAATTAATATTAAAAGTTATTATAGATATACTGTTAAATAGTTTCAATGCATCACTAAAAATATTAAAATTAAACAATTAGTCACTAGTGATGAGACAAAACTTTTAAATAGATTTTTTATACCTTTGTTCTTCGCGGATACAAATAAATGTCAGATATTCCATGGTTTTATTAATAGGGATCTAAAATCGAATAGAGAAAAATAATGAAAAACGAATTCAGATACATCTATTTAGCATTCATTAGAAATAGATACAAACATAGATATTCATATTACAAGTTTTAGAGGATATAAAATATCGAATAATTCGGACATCTATTTTCATTTTCCAGTCTTACCTAGGATGCATTTAGTAACTTGAAAAAAAGTACGTTCCGTATAGGGGGCTTGAGTTTTTTCCTTGGCTGAAGCCAAAGTAGAGCAGGGGCTATCAAGCTTTAAAAAGAGTCAGTATATAGCTGTCGGCAAATCACTCGCTCTCACAGTGACAACTGTACTGATTACTCCTGGCCTGGCCTGTGAAAAGGAAAGAAGAGGTGGGGGAGCGTGGTTTGGTGGCCTGTACTCCACTGATTTGCAGCAGCGGATGCCGGCGCCGCTGCTCTCCCCTTCCGTCTCCGTGCTCCTCTCGCTCCACATGGCGCTGCTGCTGATCCTCTGCTCCAGCCTGGTACCTGCCCCTCTTTCCCTCCTATCATAATTAGCCCGCTTGCGGTCCGATTCTTGCTACGGTGTTCGACACTTCCTGGATGTATATACCTGGCTGCCTGTAAGTATGTGGATCAAAATTTTGTCCGGATCTGGCCTCAGTTCTTGCTACAGTTCTGTTGATTCTAAAATTGCCTTCCGAGTAGTTAATCTGGGTGCATAACTCGTGCTCTCGGAGCCAGAGTTCACTTCAACGCTGGGTGTCAATGAACGAATGATTCTGTTGGTTATCGTTTGCTGGGTGTCAATGAACTAATGATTCGGTTGGTTATCGTTTGCAGGTAGGGGATTCCTGCTCCTCCGTGAGCGACTGCGGCACGGGCCTCTACTGCGGCAACTGCCCCGCCGCAGGCAGGACCAAGCTCTCCTGCATCAGGGACCTAGCCATCCAGCCCACCTCCATTGTAGTGCACTGCATTCCCCTCTTGTAATTTCCCCAGGTGAAGGGGCTGCCTTCAACAGGTACTCATGGCTCGTCACCCACAATTCCTTTTCCATCCTCGGGGAGCCGTCGTGCACTGGGGTTGAGAGGGTCACGTTCTACAACCAGGAGGACTCCGTCACCAACCACTTGAGGGTAGGTTCTGGATCCATGACCAAATTATTCCTCGGGCCACTCTGTTTATTTCAGGTGTGTCATCAAGCAATTCATAATGGTGTTGTTCGCAGAATGGTGTCAGGGGATTGATGCTTGATATGTATGACTTCAACGATGATGTATGGCTCTGCCACTCCCTGCTAGGGCAATGCTATAACTTCACCGCTTTCGTAAGTTTATTCTTTGCAGATACTTACCAGTTTATGGCCTATCCCAGAATTTGGTAGGCTATCTTGAATGCAATGTAGGTATATTATTCTGTAACTATATGTTTGAGCTCGAAGCTCCCAAATTTTTATGATAGCACCTCCTCCAGACCTCAACTGGTGTGAATAAATGTAGCAAACCATAGTTTATTTCTTGGTTCCTAAATTTATCCGAAACTTCAAGAGATGTTACATGGGCTCCGAAATGCCCCAAACTAAGATATTCAACTTAAATATAATGTTAGGTACCAGCAGTTGAAAAAGAGGTGGAAGCATTTCTCTCCGAGAATCCCACAGAGATCATAACAATATTTATTGAGGATTATGTTCAATCACCGATGGGACTGAGCAAGGTCTTTACTGCTGCTGACTTGATGAAGTATTGGTATCCCATCTCGGAAATGCCAACTGGTGGCAAGGACTGGCCAAGTGTCACCGATATGTTTGCAAAAAACCGCAGGTTGCTGGTGTTTACTTCTGATGCTTTAAAGGAGGCTAGTGAAGGAATTGCTTACCAATGGAGCTACTTGGTAGAGAATGAATGTAAGTACCAAATCATTTTTAAATTCTCTCTCAGCCCATGTACCAAATCATTTTTAACCCAGTTCTATGTAAATTCACTCTCACGGTGAGTCAAACCCAGCGAGGTGCTACTAACGCTCCTGTGACCACTAGGCTATAGACCTGTTCACAGGCTGTGAGATTCTTATATAATCATTGGTTTAATCTGGGCACATAATTTAGAGCGAAAACAGTTCAAGAAATGTTGTAGTTCACTATTTGTTACTCTTCACATTTGAGAATTTTCTTTTTATGATCTTCTTTCTTCACCTGTTGTGAGTTAAGGATTTAAGGAATGCAAGTTATGGTAACTGAGGCAGTATAGGATCAGCTTTGCTTGAAATCTTTTGACTGGTAATCATGTTATGCACACTAGTAATAGAAATATCTTATGGCTTAAGAAGAGAATAAATTAAGTAGTAAGTGTCCTTCCACAAACTTCACATGATAAAATTTGATTAAAAATAGCTGTAAATTTGTTTTGACACCAGGAGTTTGGTTTATGACTTTTGTTTATTGCAAGACAAGCTTCAAGGTTAGAATTTGCATTCCTAACAAAGAGGTTATATTATGCCTCAGATTGACCTGGTGGCCATCTATAATTGCCATATGAAAAATGAAGTGGTAATTACCCTGGTAACTATTACCCAACTATAATGCATCCACTATTGACTTTGTTGCCTACCATACACCAAGGACAAACATAAGAGTTTCTTCTGTATCCAAATTCATATTTCATTTCTCATAATCATGGCAGCTGGAGATCCAGGGATTGTGCCTGGTTCTTGTCCAAACAGGAAGGAATCACAGCCACTGAACTCAAGGTCTGCATCTCTATTTCTGCAAAATTACTTCCCCACGATGCCTGTGCAGAATGAAGCATGTAAAGAGAATTCTGGGCTACCACAAATGGCCCAAGCTTGTTATGCTGCAGCTGGAAATAGAATCCCGAACTTCATAGCTGTGAATTTCTACATGTTTTTTTTTGAAACAATGGCAGGAGCTCTGCTTTTCAATTAAAACGAATGAAGTTTATATACAAGCAAAGGTAACCAAGCGTGGTGCCAAACACCGCGAAAGGTTAGCCCACCCACGCAACGCGGTAGAGTACACACTACCATGAGTCATCGTTGCGGCGTGGTACGCAAAGCGACCAGCAGCTCCGACTTCCCATGGCAAAACACCGACGACCCATCCTAAGATGACGTACCAACGGGCCCGGCGGGTGAAGTCGCAACAGTCATCGCTGCCGAGCTCAACGGCTCCGCGAAGAACAGCTCCGACTTCTGCCTTGATCCCACGCCGCCTGCAAGCGCGGTGCCAAGCCGCTAAAGTCAAAAACCTAGCCGTCGGAGAAGGAGGGTTCGACCAGCGTCATCGTTGCCGAGAGCTACATCCCCCGATGCGGCAGCCTCGACTTCCGATGCGAACTTGCCGTCTCGCGTCAACCGGGCGCCAAGAGGCGAGGACAACCGCCGAAGGAGACATCATGGCCGAGACGAATTTCCACAGCGATGCCTTCAGGAAGGGTACGACACAGATAGCGTTGTCGTCGCATGTCCAGGAATGGACCGGGTTTCCACCCGTGGAAGACATGGCTGGGGGCACAAGAACACGATGCCCCCAACAAGGAAAATGGCGCCCACAAGTGTCGCCGTCGCCAAGGCTTTTGCCGAGGTGCCCCTATCACAAACGCCGAGCCAAGATGCCGCATCCGTAGCACTGCCGCCACCGTCGTCGCCACCGCCATCCCGCAGAAGCCCTCCGGAGGGGCATCGACGCCATGGCCGCTCACAAAGACCCGCTTGCAATGCGTCGGTTGCCACCACCCCTCCGACCGGGCAACATGCGAGGTGGACTTACCTCCACACGCTGCGTCACCGCCAAGCCGCGCCGGTTGCCGACGCTGCCGACCTCCGCCACCACCGACAAAGCGTGTTGCCACCCGGCGCCGCCCCCGCCTGGGGCACAGGATCTAGCCATCGGTAGCGGCAAACCCGATGACCGGTGGCGCCGCCACCTCCACGCCAAGGCCGAGGAGGAAAGGGGGAAGCGGAGGAGGAAGAAAGGGCCCCCGCCACCGCCCGGCGCCTACACGGGCACTGGCCAGCGCCGCAGCCGCAGCAGGCGGCCTCGCCGAGCCCCACGCGGCTCGTGCGAGGGCACGCCCCGCTGCCCCGCCACTGCGCACGCCGCCACCAAGCGCGAGGAAGAGGAAGAAGCCCGGCCCTGGGCGACGCAGCCGCCACCATGGGCGCTCTTGGAGGAGCCGCCGCCACCGCCGCCAATACATGGCGCCCAGCGCGCTCCGCCGGAGATCCGCGCGAATCCGGCCGACGGACCGCCGGATCCGGACGCCGAAGCGAGGAGGCTGGCCGCTGGAGACGCCGGCGCCACCCCCTGCCCCAACGACCACGCCGAGCCCCAGGACGCGAGCCCGTCCCTGACCGTCGCAGCCACCACCGCGAAGAAGAGCCTCGCCGCCGCCCTCACGGCAAGCTGCACGGCCATGCCGGAGGCCTGCTCCGGCGACGGCGCGGCTGGAGAGAGGGAGGGAAGGGAGAGAGGCGGCTAGGGTTTGGGTCGCCTCCCGTGTCGCCTGCGTGGGGCGACGCGGGGGCTGGGGAGATTTTTTTCAGTTATGAGTAATATTTGATTCCCACAGTTACAAACAAGATACCCTTTGTTGTATGGAATAGAAATTTTCTTACTGTGATATGTGCAGTGAAGCGATGGTGGTGGTGTTTTTGATGTTCAAGACAGAATCAATGGCCGCACCTTATGTGGTTGTGACACCATTGCTGCTTGCCAGGTAATTGCAAAGCGCTTTTTAACTCTTAATGCTCGGACACTTTTTGTCCCTTTTGAGTTAGCATGCTATTTGTTTTCTATGATTATTAGCACCAGGGCTGACTTGTTCGAGAAGACCGTCGAACATTCTCTTTTGGAGCATACGAATTCTATCATCTTTTTTTTCCATATTGGTGATTTTTGTTGAATATCTGCAGGCTGGGGCACCAATGGTTGCATGCCAGGACACTGGGGCACCAAATCAGACTACGTCGTCCTCTTCCTCTGTAAATGGAAATGTCTATTCAGGAACTATAGAATTCAAGACACATTCCACTAGTTGGCCTGTTCGGCCGGCCGGCTGGCTGGCTGGCTGGCAAGCCCACTCACAAAATCACTGTTCACGTGAATAGTGATTTTAGACAGAACATTATTTCCTCTCACAACAATCAGCCGGAACAGTATTTTGGTTTATTTTTTTAGTCCTGCCGAACAGGCCAAGTGCTGCCAGGAATACCTCCATCTAGGGTACTTTTGTTTTTCTGCAAAGGCTGCAGTTGACTTTACTGCTTTTCTTATCTTTCAGGCTTTAGTTTTTATATTTCGACGTTTTTTTTCTCTTACTATATTAAAGATATGGGCACGCCGAATCGGCGGCCTCTCAGGGTGTCCACGTACGCTCTTTTTATTTAGTGTGTTAGATAGAGATTCCACGGCTCAGATGAGACGCGTCACAGTCATCCTTCATGCATCCCCTCTGTACTACCGTCAGTTAAAAACTAGTCGGATAGATGAACGCAATTAATGCCTCTCCTCTTTACCCATCGACCATGCTGGTACGCTCGGCACGGGATGGGCCACCAACCATGCACCGACCGGCATGGCTCCACCGTGGTCCTCATGTAAAATGGTGCTCATTCCTCTTTCTCTCTCGTGTAAATGCCAGGCGGCAGCAGCTTCGCTCCTCCCCTCCTCTCTCTCTCCTCTCCGCGCTCTCGCTCTCTCCCTCGCTTCACGTCATGACATCGAGGCTCGAGGCTTCCCGCAAGACTGCGTGCTGCGTGTGTGTCCCCCGCTGCGGCGCCATGGTGCATCGTCCAACGCCGGTGGGCGTGGCCACGTCCGAAACCCCTCGCTCTCCCCGGCCGCCTCGTCCCGCCGGTCGCGCTGTGCTCGATTTAAACCCTAGTCGCCTCTTCCTCGTTGTCGGCGGCGGCATCGACGAAACTTCGGCGCCTAGATTTGGCGGTACCTCACCCTCTTCTTCTCCTACCCGATCGGGGCCGCCCGGAGGCGGCGGCGGCATGCCCTCTTCTTCTCCTCCCCGGCCAAGGCGGCTCTGAACACCCGCCTTCTGTTGGCCCCCTCTTCCTCCCCACCTTCCTCTCTTCTCCCCTTCACCCCTTTCTCGGCTTTTCTCTCTCTCCCGCCCTCGACTCCTGCCTGAATTCGAGATCCCGGAGGCGGCTTCCCAAGGGCTCCTCGCTCTGCTTTCGCTAGATCAAACCATCGTGCTCTCGGCAGAAACCCCCAAAACCCAGCCGACCAAGCCCTGTTCGCCGTGGCGCGGTGGCTGCCGGGCCAGATCCGCAACGACACCGCTTCGCCTATCACGAGGTACAGAGAGGTCGAAATGAACCCCTCGGATCTGCTTTCGCTTAGGCGCATCCTCTCCGATGTATTGCCGCCGATTTCTTTGAAAATGGCATGGTCGCCGTAGGTGGATGCTCTCGTGATCTCTCGGAGGCGCATGGATCGGCGGCATCTCGGCGGGCGGCGTGCGTGGCGCGAATGCTACCCGCCGAGATGCGCTGAACAGGTGGTGGAATGCAGCGTTTGCCGCTCCCGGGTGGTGGTGCCGAGCCCTCGAGCGTGTCCGTGGCATACGACAAGCACCGCAGCAAGATGCCGCCCAAGTTCCGCGCGACTCAACGCCTTCCTCGTCGTCGGTGGCGCATCCTTGTTGGTCTCCGGTGTGTGTGCGTGCCTAAACGCTTCATTTTCGGTCCAAGCGCGGGAGACCTTTGCACGATCGGTGTTTGAGTGAAATGGCCTCACGGATTTGGTACAAAAGTAATGCTTTTACTAGTGCTGATGCCTCGCATGCTTGACATGGCCCTTTGCTGTAGTGTTACGTTCACCGAATAGCAAATGATTGGCCTTGGGGCGTTATGCTAATGTTTGACTTGGTTTATGCAACCCATCCTAGTGTTCATGTCAAAGGTTGATGGGAAGTTTCAGCTCAGTCCCGTCGGTGTTAACTTTCGGCGGAGGTTATGAAAGGCATCTTTGCTATTGTGATGCTCATAATTCAGGTTTGTTCTTGTTACTTGCTTGTCGATGTTTTCCCTTTGCAAGCATTCTCGACTCGAGGTGACTTTAGAGATGAAGAGTGATCCATTTTATGCGTGAGCTATTTTCACATGTTAGTCCGATAACATCTATGATCTCCTAATAAGCAAATTTCAACGAGAACTCTTATGATCTTTCAAAAAAATTGAGAACTCTTATGATTTGTGGTTTTGGAGTAAGGATCAGAGGACTAAGTGTTTACACGCAAAAGGAAATGGGAAAAAAGGGTTTGTCGAACAAAACATGAAGCCATCTTTCCTAGCAGTTAATGCCTTCTAAAATGTGGAGTGGCACTCTTGCTTGGTCAGTCCAAGTAAGCTGTTTTCCGTGTGTGCAGATTAGCTTAGGATTTTGTTAGTATTCCTCCACACTGCGGATTTTCATGGTGTCTAGTGGATGTACCGAATTACAATTACTCTGCAGTGTTTTCTCTTTAGTTTGTAGTAAGTAGTATTATGTTCATAACTTCTTATCTGTTAACCTTTTTTTGCTTTGTTGTTCCAATGTGACAGTCTAGAAAGCAACAGGTTGGAGAAAAGCCACTTTTGGCACGTTCAACCTTCATACAGGTGATTTATCTACCACAAGATATATTGTACTTTGATATGTACTGTTGCTCTGTATTTAATTTTTGCTACATTGTCTGATTATTTGGAAGGGCAGGCCTGGTGCAGTGGTGAGAGCTGTCTCACTGAGTCACCAGGTCGTGGGTTCGAAGTACTGGGTCTCCGGCTTACCTCGGTTTTTCCCTTCCCTAGACCCCACTCATGTATGAGCCTCCGGCACTGGGTCTGCCCTACATTGTCTGATTATTTGATCATTCACTATTTGGTTTTGTAGGCAGCCTATAATTTTGTATGGTGGTACCCTCATGCTTAACAAGTTGTACCAACAAAAAAGATATGCATAACGAACTGCATAGCTCATAAAAGCTGACTGATTTTGTGTAGAACATTAGAATTTAAAGTATTTACTAATGGTTAGTAGGGGGGCGGGGGGAATGTGAATGTCCCTTTCCGTGAGGCAAACACGATATGTATGTTGTCTGCCTTATGTTTATGATGATTACATTGTCCTGTCTTTTTGCAGGGCCAGAAAGTTTTAATATTCTTCGAGGGCATTCAAGGGCTACAACGTTTCTCATATATAACAATGCTGCACAAGACATTCTATCTTCATTCTTCTTTAAGTATGCAGGTAATGTTTTTTGATATTTGCTCTTTATTATTATTGCAGTTATCACATCTATTGTCTAACTGAAATACACTGCAGACACAATTTTAAAGAAGTATTCGTCAACTGTTGCCACAATATTTACTATCCTGGCTTCTGCTGCATTCTTGGGGCATACCTTGACCATTAATTTTCTCCTGGGCATATCAGTGGTGTTTATTTCAATGCACCAGGTAAACTGACCTTTTTATTACTTTTTTTGTTGAACAACCATTGTTGTATTTCATGTATCTTTCAGTCATTTCTCCTTAGTTCTTCTCTCCACTTGCTAAAGTCAAAGATGACAAACCAGCTGACTTAATAGAGTTGGAAGATACCCAAAATCACCGGTAAGTTTTTATCTCGCTTCAAATGGTATTAACAAATTACTCCAATACTTGATTTAGGTTTCACTTAGCATTGGCCTTTGAAGAAGTGTTGTTTTGCATTGTGTCCATGATCTCCATCTAGACTTTTATAGCTTTGGCATGTGCTTTGGGATGCCTGTTAATGTTGTTGTAGAAATAGCAGGCTGTTTATTAAGTTTCTTTTGACATGTGGCCTCATGTGGTGCATATTTTTCACAGGTCATCTGAATCTTCTTTTGTAAATATGACTGCTGGTGCCGCTGATGATGTGAGTATCTCAGTTTCCATTTTAGAATAGATGTGTCATTTTAGAGGCTACATCTAATTTGGCTTTCATTTCAGGCGAGCCATCGGATTGGAACTGATGAGAGGCAACCGCTGTTGCCTACATGAACTAGTTTCTTGAGGTATACATAGATTCTTGTAGCCATATTTCTACTGTGTTGCCCAGTTAACAGTTTGACATGGTAAATAACTATATGCACGTAGTTTGCCAATTCAGTAAGGTGTATGATTATAGATATTTTACACAAGATAAATCGTGATTTTTTAGTGGATATTTGTCTATGACAGTTCATTTTCTATAGCAATTTACGAAAACGTATTGTTGCAAATTGATGGTAGAGGCACCAAATGTTGATCTATAGGCTCACATTGTTTTGGATATATGCTTGAAGATGGAAATAATCTGGTTAGTTGTACCTATTAGCTAGACATAGGTTGGCAGCTGTGGGCTAAAATATAAGATTTTGATTTCCACATGGGTTCTATATTTCTATGTGCAATATACTAAGCGAGACAAGTTTCCTGGAATATTTCTCTCTCTCTCACAAGCAAATGAACACCGGTTCTTTCTGTTCTGCAGGTAGGATAGGAAGACAGCTTTTTTGCTCTATGAGCAGCATATTTCATGTAGCATTGTGAGTTGAATAAACTATTGTACACTGTAAAGCCAAAAGAAAGAAAGAAGTACCAACGTGTTCTCCATTTTTTCCTTTCATTTTTGGAATGAGGCCGATGGCCGGCCATTAGTGGCCCTGGGAGTGACAGAGCAGCATACATTTTGATAGGCATATAATTCAATAGGGATTTTCCAGATACGATACTTGTAACAGAAAATTTCCCTGGAGCTGTATATGAACAACGGCGATGTGATAACCTTTTTTGTATGGAACCTTTTCTTTATACTATTGATTAATTGTTTTACTATTGTTACTACATTGTTACTTGATTCTCCAACTGTGTTCAGTGTTTGACTTTTGCGTAACCACGAAGTCTCTTTGGACATACTGTTGAAATGGGAACATCCATGTAAGCTGAATCTCGATTTTCACGGGAATTCCACCTGCGCTGGGGACGCGAAGCCCCTGCGGTAGAGCAAGTCGCTCATGACACCGTTGTCGCGCTGTGTCAGGTGCACGCCGTCCTAGCTAATGTGCTCGTCGGGCCTCGCGCACACGGACACGCCTGGCGCGCCGCACATCCGGTCCATGTCGAAGTTGTAGGCGCCAGCGCCGCAGCACGCCTCGGTCCACACCCCCTCGTCGAACCCTGCCTTGCCGGCGTACCTTAGCATCCGCACGTATGCGTAGAAGTAGCCGGCGTAGTAGATGGTCGTGGACGGGTAGGACCGGCGCAGCTCTCGGATGCCCTGCTGCAGCAGCGCATTGTGCATAGCGGAGGGTCAGAACGATTTCATGTGAGTAGTTGCAGCACCGTCTCTTCATGGTTGTATGGAGGGACCCTGATTTCAATGCCTTTGGTCTCAAGGTTCAAACATGGTGTCCCTGTTGGCCTGTGCATATTTTGAGTTCATATCAAACATTACTAACCGATTCTTTTGCAGGACCCAATGGCCCAACGAATTGCTATGTTGATGCTGAGTTTCTATATACTCCTTCATATGGTTAGGCCCTTTCACTTCTCACGTTCGTGCTATGAATTTTAGTATTTTGTGTGTGTTAAGGTTGTGATAGAGTCCTAACTGCATGCGGTCCTAATAAATTGGTGGATGAACCAAGCATGGCAAAAATCCAATTGTCTCGAGTACTCCCAAGCGTGGCTGAACCAGGCGTGGCGAGTTGGTGGATGCACCAAGCATCCCGGCTATGGGGCACTCTGACACGAGTACTATTAGAACACATTTACTCAACAAGCATGATGTTTTAGATACAATTGGTCTTAACTTTACAACTGAAATAGTATCCAACATTGAGCATTGAGGTCCCTTTAAACATTTTGCTTCCATATGCTTACTTTTTCCATCATAATATCTTGTAGCGCCCGCATCTACCTGTTGCCCAGGTTAATCAAGGGGTAGCTTCTCCACCAGACGTATCCATGGACACCACCAAACTAACCCAGATTCTTGGTACCAAGCCAATCTCATTTCAAGATGGAGTCAGAAGTACACTTGATGCAGAAGCCCGTACATGACACTTCCTCAACAGTTTGCTTTACTTCCTAGGGAGTTGCTTGCATTCAAATATGAAAGTGTGACGTAGAAAATCACATTTAATTTGTGAAATTTCAGTAACGGTAAATTTCTGTTGGATCTATGTGAAATATGTAACTTTGTACCTACTAGACACCAGTGGCATCATCGGTGTTACTGCCTAACTGTACTGTATCGTTACGAAAAAAATTCCATTCATTTTAAATCGTTTTCCCCCAGCAGTATGTAACTGTATTGTGCATGTATATTACAATTTACAACTAATATTACTATCATGTATTTTTTTAGAGCTTTAGGCCTTTGCCCGTCTTAGCATTAAACAAAGACAATAGCATTCAATTACAGCATTCAGGTGGATCTACTCTCATGTATTCTGTTTGGTTGGTATTTTCAGATTTGTTGCTGCCTAATATTTGGCTTTAATTTCTAACCCTACCTTGGTGAGTTATTTTTCTATATAGTGCATAGCCCTGTATTGGATTGAATAGAAGTGCTGGCTTTGCTACTGCATTACTCTTTCTTTTCTTTTTAATGAAAAGATACGCAGCTCTCCTACGTGCTCGAGAAAGAAATATATGCTCCATCGTGTAAATTGGAAGTTGTATAAATTTAAGTGTAAGTTTGGAAGGTGTATAAGCTCTCAGTGGTCCTAATTGAACATATAACTTTGGTCTGTCCAAATGAGTTTATAATTTAGAGCTTCTCACTATCTGACAAAGAGTACGAAAATAAGCATTGCACAAACCATTGAATAATCGACAGACTCAGGTGGGTTACCAAAACCTTTTGTTTTACATTTGTTTTTTTTACTATTTAGCTTGGATAATTTTTTTTAAGAAAAAGGTTAATACAGATAGGTGATAGGCATGACTAAGTTTGAGACGGCCAATAGAGCATCAGTATAAGTATTTGTCGCTTTTTCAGGTGGAGCAGCATTCTAGGAATCTCAGAGCTACCTTGTGACAAATTCAGGGAATTGTGTATTGTGTAGATATCAGAGACACCAGCACAAAAGAAAATATTAAAATAGTTATTCTGAAACAATGATAAGATTGCATGGGATACACATACATGCTAACAAGTATTATTGGGGGCAGCGAGATTCGAAAACTACCTTCTAGATGAAAAATGACCTTATGAAGAAGCAAAGCCGTGACTTGTACTGATCTTCTGAGATGTTTTCTTTTCCTTATTCCCATTAACCTCAAAGTATGGGAGGACACAGTGGTAGCAGGCATATAACCATACAAATGCATTATCACTGCCATATATATGGTCTAAGTACTACCACCTGAAACGGTTCCACATAGAATGATACCCCACGGTAGAGTGAGTAAAAGTAGAATTGCATATTACAGCCACCATAGTATCCCTCGTAAATGTTAAAGTGCAGCCTGTACGAACTTTATTTAGTTATTACTGACAAGGAACTCACATGGATACCCAACACTGATACTATGCTAGGTACGTAAAAACTTAACCACAATGACAATTGCAAACGACCTCGCATCACAATATAGCTGGTATAGGAATTGCGCCGCTATTTATTTGGTGAATGTAAGAAATAACTTAATTATGCGTAGTCAAGTTGTGGACAGGCCCTATGCCCTCAAAATTTGAATAAATCCGTGAAGCTTGAATATTTATTCAGCTCTTCTTATTTCAACAACTATCTCAGGGCCTCTCGTAGGGTAGCGGGTGCATTACAAGGATATACAATATGATTGATGCCACCATGGTAGGAGTTCGGATAGCAAAGATGGTCATGGTGAGCTCATCTTCATCTAAGCACATCTTGAGAGTGTCGGCTTCTTGCTTCTAACAATGTACTTCGGCTCCTGCTTGATGTTTTCTTCGATAGTCTCCAGCTTGCAGCATTTATCTCAGGCTTCTTAAAATGTTGAAATAGGTTGGCATTTGAATAGGGGGCTTATGCGGGTGATTAGTGTTGAGTGTCTTGTTGTGAAGGGGGAGCTGGGGGGCGTTTTATAGGCAATTGATGGTGGGTTTAGAGGGTGGGTGTGCACCATTATTGGCGGCACTAAGCAGCATCGGGGGCTGAGGGAATCAGGTTTGTGGGGGACAGCAGCGACAGCATCGGGCCAATGGAGGTGACATCACGAGTGGTGTCGTCGGGCGGTGGTGCGACGTGCGGTGGGTGGCGGTGCAAAAGAGACAGCGGTGTGACGCTGAGAGGACAGCACCAGTGTGCGAGAAAAGGAGCGCGGGTGAGTGGCCACTGGCGGTGCGCGTGGCTTTAATTTGCATGCGGTCTTAGGTCAAACATACAACTTGAAAATGAAATCCTACACTATGTTAGTGGGAGGTCTTTAATTTGTGAAAAGCGGCTTTAATTTGTTACCTCCTTTGCGATTCATTTCCAATCATAGCTGGTCTGCTTGCATCTGAACGGTTGCTTTTCTTGTAACCCGTTTGATTTTTGCCTCGAGAACCCTAAGTAAGTCTAACGAGGTCTAAGGGTAAATCGACATAACAAACACAACGGATAGAGCAAAATGCACGTCCAAAACGCCCTTATACGAGTACAACATACATACACTCCCTCTCCCATTCTCGACACATCGTTTGGCTCCTACGGCTTGACGATTCTTAACATCGATGGATGAAATACAATGGAAAGATTACAACACTAGAGGATGGCGATGAAAAGCACTACTAACTACGGGTACATGTCCCCTAGGACAACTCATCTACTTCATCGGACCAAATGGCTTCATTCCTGGACTCGGTTGGTTCTTCTTCTGCACTGGCTAAGGATCTGTTTCCTCTCGTGGTGGTGGCTGAGTGAGGGGAACCAAGGACTCTACTTCTAATACCTCCGAGGGTGGAGGTGGTGGTGGTACTACAACACATGTTCTCCTTCTTTTCCGATGGGTGGATAGGGATTACCTCCAAGACCAAGGGTTCCTGCCTTTCTATGTCAAGCGTCCTACGCTTGGCCCTTGTGACCAGATAAGCATCCTCCAGCTGTTGGGTGTGCCGATCTTCAGCCTCCTTCAGGGCTTCCGCCATGGCAGTCTCACGACTTTCTATGGCTGCCACATTGGCATCCGCCTCAGCGAGTTACACTTTGAGCATCCTAGAGAAGATCTCGGCTTCCTCGGCTCGGCGGAGGCACTTCCTCAGCTCCAAGGCCTGCCGGTCATACTGCTCATCTAGAGCAATCAAATACGTGGCCAGATGTACCATAGTTGGGCTGTCTTCTTGCGCGTCCCGCCCTTGCAAAGCCTCCATGCGAGCCCTCCATACCCGTCGATTCTTTTCCAAAGGTGGAAAGAACTTCATGGGGGTCCGAGCAATTGGCTCTTCATAGATCTGGCAAAGATGCCGCAAGGCTTTGTGGGCCACAACTTGGTAGGTGTCGACAAAGCGAAACCCGGTTGCGGTCACATTCCAGGCTTCAGTGATATCGAGGAACTCCTCACTCTTCCCAATGTAGACGGTGACCTCACATCGCTCAGTGCCATGTTTCTCATACTCACGACCCTCATACTCGGGGCGATCCTTGACTTTGAGTTTTTGCAAGGTGGCATACAGGATTTTGGGAAAACCCTCAGTGTTCAGGCAATAGTTGCTAACCCAAGCTCCTGCCATCCTTGGTGGATGATGGTTACAAGGAAGGATCGTCCGAGAAGCTTGCTCAGGAGAAAGGCTAGGTGAGCTGAGCCTGACCGAGTGGTGGTACCAAGTGGCTAGGCTAGGCCTTTTGTAATGGAGGAGCGGTCATTGGGCCTGGCGCAGTCCACCCTTTAGTCTGGCACCGAGAACAATAAAAGGAAAACGACAGGATTTTTACGGGCACAAGACGAGTAGTGTCCGAGGCCATTCCCTAAGCTATCTAGAAATTCACTCAATAAATTTAAAAGCACTAGACATCTTCACCTACGTAGGGTGGGTAGAAAGCAGGTGAACACATTTAATGCCTCCCCTCCATGCTACCATCAGATAAAAACAAGTCGGGCAGGTGGACATATTTAATGCCTCTCCTCCTTACCATCAAATAAAAATGATTCATCGACCATGCAGGAACATTTGTACTTACACACGCATCCATGCATCTAAGACATGGCTTGGTTTGTGTGCACGTTGCTCCCGAGGTGGTCGGTGGTTGGGGTTGATCGCCATTACTACGGCTACCATACTTGCATCTGCACCCATGCATGTAGAGGCGCCCGTTCCTTGTGGCTTTGTGCTTCGCGTCGCCTGTGGTTAACGCCTGCCGTGACCCGTGTCTCCCCGTACTCTTTGCTAGGCTCTTGTTGGAACCTTGTCTTGTAGCCGTATTAGTTATTAATGGCCTCGGACATCGCTCGCCTCGAACGCGCGAAAAATTCGGTTGATTCATTTATAGTGATCTCATGCTGGAACCTTGGTGGACCGCGCCATAACCACTGACCGCTCTGCCTTTATAAGAAGGGTCTGGCTTAGCCGTTGTTACCACCACTCATTGCACTTTAGCTCGCCTAGCTTTTCCTTTTGATCTAGCTTTTCGCTCAGTCCTTCCTTGCAACCACCGCCAGCGATGGCAGGAACCTGGGTTAGTAGTTACTGCCTGAACATTGAGGGTTTCCCCAGGATCCTGTATGCCACCCTACAAAAGCTCAGAGTCAAAGATCGTTCCGAGTATGAGGGCCGTGAGTATGAAAAGCATGCCACTGAGCGTTGTGAAGTTATTGTCTATATTGGGAAGAGTGAAGAGTTCCCTGACATCACTGAAGCCTGGAATGTTACCGCAACTGGGTTTTGCTTCATCGACACCTACCAGGCTATGGCCCGCAGAGCCTTGTGGTACCTTTGCCAGATCTATGAAGAGCCCATTACCCGTACCCCCATGAGGTTCTTTCCACCTTTGGAAAAGAATCGACGGGCATGGAGGGCTCGCATGGAGGCTTTGCAAGGGCGGGATGCGCAATAAGATAGTCCTACCATGGTGCACTTGACCACGTGCCTGCTTGCTCTGGATGAGCAATATGACCGGCAAGCCTCGGAGCTGAGGAAGTGCCTTTGGTGAGCCGAGGAAACCGAGATCTTCTCCAGGATGCTCCAGGTGTAGCTTGCCAAAGTGCATGCCAGTGCGGCAGCTGCTGAGAGTTGGGAGACTGCTATGTCGGAAGCTCTGAAGGAGGCTGAAGATCGACATACCCATCAGTTGGGAGAGGCCTTCCTTGTCACCAGGGCCAAGCGGAGGATGCTGGCTGCTGAACGGCAGGATCCCTTGATCGTGGAGGGGATCTCTATCCACCCGCCAGAAAGGAGAACTGGTGTTGTAGTATCGCCAGCACCTCCACCGTCGGAAGTGTCAGAAGTAGAACCCTTGATTCCTCTCACTCAGCCGTTGCCAGGAGAGGAGGCAGATCCATAGCCAGGGCGGTAGAAGAATCCACCGAGCCTGGGAATGAAGATGCGTGGTCTAAAGTAGATTAGTTGCCTTGGGGTGATGTACCCATAGTTAGTAGTGTTTTCATCGCTATCCACCGGTATTGTAATATTTTCATTGTATTTCGTCCGTAGTTGTTGAGGTAGTCCGATCGTAGGAATGGCGAACGATGTGTCGAGAACGGGAGAGTAAGTGCCTGCATGTTGTACCAGCATAAGGACGTTCGGAATATGCATTTTATTTATTTCGCTATGTTATTACGTCCATCTGCCTTAAGTCTCGTTAGACGTGCTTAGGGTTTTCGAGGGCGATGTTAAGTGGGTTACAAGAGAGATTACCATTCGGATGTGAGCATACCAGCCGTGATTGGATAACATAGGACACTATATCGACTAATTGTGAGTGTCCCAATAGAACACTTGAATCTCTTTAAATTAAATCCGTTGTTGGATTTAAAGTCCTTGTCCCTTGTTGCGAAATGAACCCTTGTTTGAATCTTCCCTTACAATACTCCTCTAATTCTGTGGTCTATGACCCCACCGTCTTCATTGCGTGTAAGTTGGTAGTAGTTGTCTGGTTAATAGCATATGGTGCCGCAACAAAACCGAGGGCCCCTGTGGAATAGCTGCCACATGGTGACGCTGCTCGGCACGCACTTGTATCGAGGTTGTTGACCAAGTACATTTACCAAGCTACACCGCCATACCACTTTTGATACAAATATTCGGGTGTTTGAGCGGGAAATCCACAACAGGTTGATGAAATAGTGTTCTCTCAAAGTAAATAAGAGGAGGTGGTTTTGGAGGAAGCATGTATGTTGCGATCTCACTTCATACAAAGGTTGGCGCAGACTATGGACAAGGAAGGCATGGAAAGAAGAACACCTGGAAAAAGTTAGCCTTGGGTAGTAGGGAGTGCTTAGAAAGCCTGAGTGGATGTCAAGTCCCAGGCACTGTGCCCAGCTCGACCACGCTACACACGTCGGGTCGCTGTCACCGCGTGCCCCGCGGACGCCGTCGGTGTCGAGCCCATTAGCACCCTGTCCTCGCATATCCACGACATCGTGCCGCACTCGCCGTCCTCGTGCACTGTGCGCTTCTCCTTTTTCCAGCCTCCGGTCCGCTCTTGATCCTCGCCCTCGTCCCTGTACCAGACCCCCCTCCCTTCTTTCTTCTTTAGGGGACATGACCACCCGCACGCCTCCCTCGTCGAGCTAACCCTCTCTCCTCTCCTTTATTCCCCCCTTTCGCTCGTTTGCGTAGGGAGCGCGCCATGCTTGGCTGTATCCCCGTAGCGTGAAACGGCAGTGTATCCCATCCATGTTGTCTCCACTTCTGGTGCGTTGCGTCCCATCTCCGTTAGCCACTATAAGATGCCCTTGGTCCTTGCTCTTCTTCTTCATCCCCGTCCCTCTCGAATCCGAAACAGAGCTACGAGATCCAGTCGTCATTGTGGAACTAGGTTCGTCTGACAGAGGCGATGGTGTAATCTAAGAAGAAGGGATCTAGTTTTCGAAGAAGTTTAAGTCTACCGTTGGTTAGTTTGGTCTTAGGGTTCACGATGTTTTACTTCTCAGTCTCATGTTTCTGGATCTGTTGGTCATACGCTATGTTTTGGATAATCATTATCTCGTTGTTTCTTCATTGCCCTCGTCTATCCCGACTTCTGGAGTAAAACTTGGTTGTACTAGGTTGCACTTAATCATGTAACTTTAAATCCCGGTGTAGTTTAGTGTTCGACGCCGTGTAATCTTTCGTGTCATTCAAGATTTACGAAATGTGTTGCAGTTTCGCCTAAGGGGAGTGGATCCTACTTGTGTTGTAGTTTTTGCTCTTTCTACCTATAATGTAATCCTAGCCAATGTTGTGCTTTGAATCTAAGTGTGTTAGTTGTTTGAGCCTAGCTCCATCAAATATTTCTTTTCACTAACATGTCATTGATTTATTGTCCTAGAATAGGTATCATGTAATGACAACCAATCTCTATGTTCGCTTACAACATTGTAATGAAAAAAGTCAGGTTACCTTTCCTTCCCATATTTTTCCATTTAATCTACCAAATAGACCAACCTTTCATAGTAACGTGATGAGAAAACATATTAGACATATGAGCCATATTTTCAAAGAATTTTCCTATACCAAACGCATCACCCGTAGCGAAGCGCGGGCAGCAGTGGCCAGTATAGATGAAAGTAACATCAGCTTTTGTTGTGAGCTTGCTTCTGGCGGTTAGTGCCTTGCTAGCTTTATAATCTATAGTTGAGAGGGGGAGCAGACTAAGGTTGGATCAATGTTAATGCAAGAATGAGTAGATATCTTACTCTGTTCTCCCAGGAGTAGTACGAGTACAAACAAACTGATGAGTGGATGTTCATGCTGGCCCGTGCCATATGCAAATGTGTCATGTCGCAAGGTTTTATGAAATACTAGGAAGAAAAGACTGTCTAGAATATTGCCAAATTTATGTGATTATAGTTCAGTTATCCTGGTTTTTTGTTTTTCAGACAAATAGTGACGAATCTATATCTTTTATAAAGCAAAACCTCACTGAAAAGTCTATTTCATACCAGAGCGTTCCACGTCATGAAGTGATCCAAACCGTCTCATTCTGATCGGTAATATCTGCCCTTCGTTTATCGTCCGGCCTCTCATCTCCTGTACGTACAGCCAAAGTGGAAGCAATAACCCGATCAAAAAAAAAAAGAAGAAGCAATAACCATGCAGCTGGATGGGCCGGCGCTTTTGTTCTCGATAATGATAGGGTGAGAATGTCTGTCAGTCCGGAAATGCTAAAAAAAAAAAAAACCTCCGCCGTCCACTCGTCCCACTCTACCTCTCATCGCGTGTCCCATTCTGCGCCCCGCTGCCGCAGCCATCCCGCGCCATGCCCCACTCCGCGCGTGTTGCCGCCGCCATCCAACACGGTGCCTCTGTCCCCCGCCACGCCATATCGTGCCTTGTCCTCCGCCGCGCCTAGGCCAGGCGCAGGCGCAGGCGCAGTTGGCCGTTGCCAGGCTGTGTCACCATCCTCGGCCCCCAGCTGGCCGGAACCGGTCGTTCCCCCGGTCTGCGCTACGTAGTATGAAAGAACAAGGATGAAAAATGCATGTTGCAAGCTTATGCTTCAGATGTTTCATAGGTATGTTGCAATTGTTTTATATGGATGTTGCAATTGTTTCATATGGATGTTGTAAGTTTATGTCCCCAATGTTTCATCTGTTTTTTCACGTATGATGCAAGTATGTTTACGTGGATGTTGCATATGTTTCACACATATGTTGCATGTGTTTTATATGGAAGCTGCGTATGTTTGGTTTTAGGGTTTTTTAAGTGTTTCAGATGCATGTTTCAAGTGTTTCATCTGTCTTCATACGTATGTTGCAAGTATTGTATCTGGATGTTTCAAAAGTAGATCGGGTTTGCATCCCCGTCCTCACATTCTGCTGCCTCGCCTCGGTGTCTCCTTCTCTCCGCGTCGGCTGGGCATCCGAACCAGAGGCGCAGGTGGGCGCCGCCGCCGCCGCCGCCGCCTCTTCTCGATGCTGGTAACGTTTGAGGTGGCAGGGGCCCTGCGTGGAGCGCGCGAAATGAAGTGCAGGCGCGGACGTCTGGACGTTAGCACTGTTCTGTTCTCCATCCTCCCGCCTGTTGCAGACGGCAGGACCATAAAAATCTCTTCAGTTCTGTAACTAAACGAAACAAATATTTTCTTTGGATGAAACTACAAGTCTGTAACTAAACGAAACAAACTGAACAGAGGACTGCCGAGCCGACGGTCGACGGGTCGAGGCGTCTGCCCTCCTGAATTCACGACACATGGGCGTGGTTGCTCGGTCGGCTGCATCCCCGTGGTGGAGCGGTGCGCGCCGGCAGAGGCACGGTGGGCTATGTAGGGCGACGCCATGTGGAACGTGGGCAGCATATGGAACCTCGTGCGTTTGTGCTTGTTCGGTCGCGCCGAGCGAGCGGTGCCAGAAATCTCCCCAATTGATTTTCTGCTATAAGTATTGTGCGCACAGCACGAGCCACCTCTCCCCTCGTGTTGGCACGTGTCACCATTATGGCAGTTTCGAGCTTGTTGCCTCGGAAGAACGTTATCGTCTTCTCCATCTTGAGAACCTATTGTCAATTTCATCTGTAGCACGTTCTCTCCTCTAAATGAACTAGGGAACTGGTGAAGCAATTTTATTTTCCAGTTTCACTGTCTCGTACTCATCTAAGCCAAAATCGGGTATGAACGGCATGGCCTAATCTCGGTGAACTTTGACATTACCTAGGACTACTACGGAATACTTACCTATTTAATGTTGCACTGCTTGACCATTATTTTCTTCTAAAAATGACCTTAAAATCTTTCGAATTTACAAGATTGTGCAAGTATTCGTAATACAATTTACACATATAACTTACAATTTTAAACTATTGGCGTTTAATGAACTTTTAAATGTTTGAACTTATCAGCCCGATTTATCAGCCATAGCATAGTATTTTTCTCTTACAACAAAACAACATCAGCCGGCATATCAACCGTAGAAACCATCACCCGAACAGATGTTGCTGGAGTTTGGCTAGGTTTGCCTGAGTGCTACTATTCCAAGCCAAGCAAGCAGGGAATCCCAAATTTAGATCTGCGAGGTGTCAACGCTCTGCGAGGTGTCAACGCTGACTTGGAAAGCAAGGTCAGAATCCTAAATCTGGATGCTTTTAGCTTGTGCAGTAGTACTAGGAAAAAAAAGGGCCATGGATTTAGCGGAAAGCTAACTTTGACATGAAATCTCGAGTGTAAAATATCATTCAAACTGAACTTCTGTAGCAAGACACTGTAGTTTGGGACCCTAGATAGCCGAAAGTTGGAAACTACGCTACGAATCTGCCGGTCTGGCGCCGTTCGCTTGTACTTATCCGCCTGGCTTATCAGTTATGACACTATTTTTCTCCTACTTAATCAAGGGCTAAAAGGCCAGGCTCATCCGGTCACCCCGTCATCGACTCTGCCCTCCCCCCTTCAGCCTCCAGGCAGTCCTCGTCGACTTCGCTTTCCCAAACCCCCCGCAGGCTCGCATCGCTCCACAAAAATCATCTTCCGCCGCCCGCCTCCCCCGTCCGCTCCGCACTCCGATCCGGCGGCCATGGATCCGGCGCCGCAGACGCACCCGATCCTCTCCTACGTGCTCTCCCGCATCCCCACCCTCGCCAAGCCCAACAGGGCCCCCACCTCGGAGTTCGACATCGAGCAGCCGCCCGCGCCCGTACACACCCCGTCCCCGCGGACGACGCCGTCCTCCCCGTCCGCGGGGGAGTTCGAGCTCGTCGAGCGCATGCCGGGGCTGCGCCACCCGTCCGTGCTTCGCGCCATGACGCGCGCTGTCGCCGACGTCTCCGCCGCGCGCGCCGCGCTCCAGGTGCTCGGCCCACGCCCCGACCACGAGCTCGTCGACTCCTCCCGCGCCATCGTGGCCGCCGCCGAGGCCGGGGACGCGCGGATCCCCGAGGCCGACGCCGAGGCCTGCCGCGCGGTGGTTCGCCTCGAGGAGACCCACGACGCCTACGAGGCCCTGCTGCACGAGGCCGAGGCCAGGCTCGAGAGGGTGTACCGCTCCGCGATGGAGGGGACGGACCTGGATGACGACGAGGCGGCGGAGAGCGGGAAGGGTGAAGTGCCGGCGTCCGCGGGGCCTGAGGGCGGGGACGCCGCGGTGCAGGAGGAGGTGGCGGCGGTGCTCAAGCAGGCCGAGGAGGGCAAGCCGGTGGAGAGCGTGCGCCTCGTCGGCCGCCAGCTTCGCCAACTGCCCGAGGCGTTCGGGAGGATCCTGGGGCTCCGTGTGCTCGACGTCTCGCGCAACCAGCTCGAGGTAACAAACTGGGCATCTTCATGTATGTTAAGATCGATCTACTACTATTTGTTTAGAGCACCTAGGCCAGTGCCTTCTGTCTATGAACCATGAAATGCTATTTTTCGGGTGTTAGTCGTGGTCTTGTGGATGAGCATCGTTATATTCCACTGTTTTTTTATGGCCTGCAAATGGATGAACCGGACCATGTGATGGCTGATTGGGTTTTTTTTTGCATAACAACGGAATGATAGTGATTATGTGTATGGTATGCCGCATGCTTGATTGCTACTGTTTTAAGACCAGGTATGTAGGATAAGTGCCTACGCAGCCACTTCCAAATTTGATATTACCTTTGTGATCTGTGCACGCATGGAACAAACTGCTAGAGCGCTAGTTACACTTTGTTTACTGTAAAAAATGGGCGAATGAGTTGACAAATTTTATGATACGGAAAAAACTCCTAGTTACATTTTGTTAACTGCAAAAAGAAGTGAGTGAGTTGTTTATATTTCCCAACAGTTCTTATTTGATTATTAAATACTAAATTGGATATTCATGTGTTTGAGTGAATTTTTTTCCTCAGGACAAGGAGCAGGTATATTTTGGGTGAAAATAATTAGGCTATGCAGGTGTTAATACTGAGATTGAAATCATGTAATATTTGGGTGACAGTAGCTGAATTTGAATATTCTTGCAAAAATAAAGTATCAAGTGGTATCAGGCTGAAACTGCATTATACCTGATGAAACTGCTACATAATGCAAATGGTTTGCTTATATGATTGACTATAAAGTGTGTCCATCTTTGTACATATTAGTTTAATTCTATCATAAAATCCATGGATTTCTTGCTCAGTTTAGAATTTGTAAATCATAGTTTGGAATAGAACTAACTTCTGTTCCTTTTTTATACTTTGCAATATTGCTTGTCTGTATGCGCATGTGATCTTTATATCTTGTGTAATTTGTTTTGACATATCATCATTAAAAAAAAAGACAAGCAAACGTTATCTACAAAATGCTCACCATCTTTCTCAAGTACTAATTAACCAATAGATTCTGAAGGGTTTTGAGTTGTAATTCCACGACAGGATTTGTATACATTCTGTCAATTACAGTTTTTGTTCCCATGCTTGATTGATTAATAAATTTCTGTTTCAATGTCACTGTAGGTTATTCCAGATGCTATAGGAGGACTTGATCATCTTGAAGAGCTTTGTCTCGCTGCCAATGCATTGATTTCCCTTCCTGATACCATTGGACTGCTATCCAATCTGAAGATTCTGAATGTGTCAAGTAATAGGCTCAGGGCATTGCCAGATAGCATCTCCAAGTGCAGGTAGATAAAACTATGGTTCTTTTCTTTGGCTTGTAAATTATACTATCCAACTGATTGATATCAAACTTCAGGTTGCTAGTTGAGCTTGATGTGAGCTACAATGGCCTCGCTTATCTGCCAACAAACATTGGTTATGAGCTGGTAAATCTGCGAAAGCTCTGGATCCACATGAACAAATTGCGTTCTCTTCCATCATCTGTCTGTGAGATGACGTCGCTGTACCTCCTGGATGCCCATTTCAATGAACTATGCGGTCTGCCATCTGCCTTCTGGAAGCTTAGCAGTCTTGAAATTCTCAACCTTAGCAGCAACTTCAGTGACTTGAAGGAGCTTCCCTCTTCGTTTGGTGACTTGCTGAATCTGCGTGAACTTGACCTGAGCAATAACCAAATTCATGCTCTCCCTGACACATTTGGTCGGCTGGATAAACTGGAGAAGCTCAACCTAGAGCAGAACCCCCTGGCCATGCCACCAGAGGCCATTGTGAACAAGGGTGTGGATGCAGTGAAAGAGTACATGTCAAAGAGGTGGCTGGACATCTTGCTCGAGGAAGAACAGAAGAGCATTGCAGCAGAGACCCCACAAGCGTCATCGACTCCTAAGGCTTGGCTGGATCGCAGCGTCTCCTGGGTCACGGGCGTTTCTGGGAGTTTGGTAGGGTACCTTGGTGGGAACAAGTCAGAGAAAGATGCATACCTGGACCAGCAGTTTTGATAACTGATGCTTCCTTCGCCTAGTGTGTGTATGCGTGTCATGTACATACAACTAATGTTTTACCAAAACTTTATTACTAGGAAATCGATGTGTTCCTGGTGAGTCTGTCATACGGTTTTGCTCTGTTTCTACTCCATTAAATGACAGTATAAAAAGTTTTATAGGACTTGAGAGTACACTCAAGATGAACATTGTGAAGAGATAAACCTGTATTCAGGTATTTGGGTTTCCCCCTCGCTGTGAATTTTTGTTCCATGTACTCAGCTCGTCCATCCGTTCCATTTGATGTTCTCTGGTCGTTCAGATATCGAAATCATCTTAATCCAATGTACTCCCTCCTGTTCTGAACTAGAAGTTGTTTTGATTTTTTTTACATCAATTTTACTATGTATTTAGATATAACTAGTGGAAATGTACGTGCGACACGCATGTGTCTATAAAAAAAAGTCATATATACAGTATAAGATTAGAGACTAACAATGTTAGACCTAGAGCTTGTAATCAATATACATGCACATTAAAATTACCAAGCCATAAATTTATTAACAGCCTAATCTATCAAATCATGGTATGATAAGCAGTCAAAATTCACGATCTTCTCTTGGTCAAAATTCACTATCTTCTCCAAGTAACCTAATAAATTGTACGTCGTCTCTCCTACGTAGCCTTGCACATTCAGTGCGGTATAAATTATCATTGCTTCGAATAGACGCCGTGACTCGCATAAAATCAAATACTAAAAATAATACATAAACCATATGTTCGAAACATATAGGTTACCAATATATTTATTGCTTCAGCCAAATCACGATCTTCTCCCGGTAGCCTAAAAGACGACAACTCACATCTGAAACAACCACCTGCCTGCAAAGATTCAACGAAATCACCTCTGAATATTAACATGTGTGCAATGTCCATGCGTGATAGTCTCGAATGATAGAAATCGCATACATGTCATCATACATTATATTGCCTACAGACTACGAGGACAACCATAGTGCTCGAGTGCCCTAAGCTGAAGAAGAAGAAAAAACTAAGAATTTTTGGACATGAACCCACCTTCACGATGATTATTTCTCTAGCGGGGGCATGGTGCAGCCTATCAGCAAGTTTCGTGTTCTCGATAATTGGCCAGCATGTGCAGAACCTCTTTATTTGTTTTACGGCGACTCATCAACCTTAACTTTGAATTCATGAAAACCAATACAAATTTATTAGCATTTATTTAATAGAAATCGATCAAGTATTATAAACCACAGGTCAGGAACATAAAGACTACCAGTAGTATTTGTTGGTAGCCGATTGAATGACAACTCGCATCTGAAACAACCACCTACCTGCAAACTCTATGAAATCACCTCCGAATGATTAATATTTGTGCAGTGACCATGTGTAATAGGCTTGAATCACGGAAATCGCATACATATACCATCCTCCATTGCCTACAGGCAATGAGGACAACCACAGTGCTCCGGGTGCCCTAAGCTGAAGAAGAAGAAAAAACTAAGATTTCTCGGACACCAACCAACCTTTATAATGATTATTTCTTCAGCGGAGGCATGGGTACCGTCTATCAGCAAGTTCTGTGACCTTGACAATAGGAAAGCATGTGCAGAACCTCGTTGTTTGATAAGTCACAAAAAAAAAAAACTCGTTGTTTGATGGCGACTCATCAACCTTACATTTGGATTCAAGTTCTGTGCCCTCGACAATAGGCAAGCATGGACTCGTCAACCTTACCTTTGGATTCATGAAAATTATTATAAATTTATTAGCATTTAGTTAATAGATACTGATCAAGCATTATAAATTTTTTTTACCATTGGATATAAAATTATCAAGGTAAAACAAGATCAAAAAGCTCAAAATATTTTTTCCAAATACATTACTCGTTCAAAAAATTGCATGCCTCGATGCTTCTCTCGTTCGGCCGCAATGCTGCAGGAGAGATTAGTCATGACGTCACCACATATGGAGTATAGGCAGCCAATGAGGCAAAAACATGAATATGCGACGGGAGGGGAGCCAGACGGACAAAAGAAAAACACGCTAGCTTGTTATGCATGCTCAAAGCACGTAGTAGATGCGTTGAACACTTTTTTTTTAAAGTACACTTTCCAATCCTCAACTCGCGCCGAAGTTCGATTTTCAACCTTCAACTACGAAACCGGTTAAGAAACACCCTCCAACTATTAAAACCGGACAAATTTGGTCCTCGGCTGGTTTCAAAAAGTGGTTTCCTATTTTCGGGAGGCGCCGAAATTTTATATTATTTTTTGAGCATCTTAACGTCCTCAAATGAAAAAACTCAAAACTACAAAGTTATAGATCTCATTGAGAGCTACAACTTTGATATAAAAAGTATTTTCATTTAACTCCATACAAATAATATATTAGTGCTCTAATGCGGCAAGCGCTAGTAGGCGATTATTATGGTGCTGAAATTTTATATTATTTTTTTGAGCATCTTACTGTCCTCAAATGAAAAAAAATTAAAACTATAAAATTGTAGATCTACAATTTACATATAAAAATTATCTTCATCCGACATCGTATTGAAGGGTTTTCTATTTTTTGAAATTTGAGTCACGTCACGTGACAAAACAATACTGTGGCGTCATGGCCGGCGGCTCTGGACGGTAGAGTTTGGATCGAAGAGGCGATGTGATTGGGATTGGACAATTTTTGTGGAGTCGGCGGGCGTGGCTACACGGGTGGGTAAAGTGCTCGTACGTAAAAAAAATTGGAGGCAAGAGGAGATCGCAAGAGAGAAACACGCGTAAATATAGATGGCCAACGGGCCAGCCCGGCCCGCCCCGGCACTGGCCCGTAAAAGCACGGCCCGATAGAGGTCGGGCCGGCACGGCACGCTGGCCCCCGGACCGTGCCTCTTAGGGCCATAGGCCTGGCCTTCAGCCCAGGCATGGCCTATCGGTCCGTTTCTCATGCCGGGCTGGCCCAAAAAGCACACCACGGTTAACGGACTGTGCTAGCCCAAGGCTCACTGAGAGAGAGAGGTGTGGAAGGGCAGGCAGGGCAGTAGGATGAGGCCGCAACAGGACGAGACCGCGCGGGGGTTGGGGGCGTGGAGGAGGCGCTCGACGCTGCTGCACTCGAAGCCAGCCGCCGCTGCTTGACGCCGCCATGGAGGATCTGCGGAGGTTCGCGACTTCGTGAGCGCGACCACGAGATTCGAGAGGGAGGAGCTAAGTGCGGCCGCATGGGGGTATGGAGCAGGGCCAGCGGTGCTGGGGCGTGGAGGAGGAGGACAGGAGGCGCCGGGAGGAGGCAATGGAGCTGGAGCAGATCGGGAGCCAGCGCTGCGCGGTGCAGTCCCGGTCGATGGAGCTGGAGGAGGGGCAGTAGGGGGTGAGGGGCAGCACGGGAGCATGGTGGCGCCAGTGAGGAGTGAGTCTTGGTCATTGCGCGTGGGAGGGATCACAGGCTGGCGACAGGGGGAGGGAAGGGAGTTAGGGTTCGGGGCCACGTGGAGGGGGAGGAGGAATCGGGGTGGGCGGGTGGGAACTGGGAGCGTGGGGCTGCGTGGGGAGGAGGCTGCGGCTGCTGCAGAGCAGCAGCAGCTGGCCGCCAGCTGGCCCTCCAGTTCTCAGAAGGGGCCGTGTTGTGCCGCCCACGTGCTCGGTAAGGCCTAGGCACGGCTCTGCTCCTCCCAAGCCGTGCCGGCCAGAGCCCATGCTAGCATGGGCCATGCCGTGTTTGGGTCGGGCTAAAAAACGGCCTTTGGGTCAATGACGAGCTCGGGCTGCATGGCCAACTATGCGCGTAAACGTTTACAAGTTTTCCGGCTAGGTCCACTTGTTAAATCACGGTGGAAATTTTAGATGTGTTAGATCCAATTTTAAAGTAGATTTAAGTGACAAGAGTTTAGGTGGGTAGGAGGCATTAGGGTGAGAGGTTATTTTCAATTTCTTCGCTCTTTTTATAATATAGATAGATGTATGTCTAGATATATAACAAAATAGATGTAAAAAAAAAGTCAAAACGACTTATAATCTGTATATCATTCGAGTATCAACAGTCATAAATGTTTGACATATTAAGATTTGTTCTAATTTAAATTATTTTAATTGTCCATAAATATTTACAGTTTTACATGACCGACTACACATCAATCATATTACGTACTAGTTTTACCATGAAATACTTATAATATGTAAATTTAAAACAATAATATTTCATAGATATTGGTAGTCGAAGGACAACCAAGCCAAGATGGACTGGTATTATCTAAGTTACTCGTAACAAACCTTGTAGATTGACTTTTTAACAGGTGTATGAGTTGATTCTCCCCTAGCATCAATGTACCATATGGACGTCATCAAAATCAACTTATTTCTGTTTCTTAATGCAGTCTCAACTCTCAACGAACTTTTTTTTGAAAGACCGTTTCGAAAACCATCTCAGGAAAAAAGGGGAAAGGGGAAAATAATAATTTGTCTGTCGGTACTGAATGAATTTAAGAACAGCACGAAGAAATCAAAGACATTCGCGATAAGGGCACATAATGAAACTGCAACTACGGTAACATAATAGCAGTTCACCTACTAAATTAACATGCTTTAATAAAAGGATTACGGTAACATAATAGCAGCAGTTCACCTACTAACTTATCCTGCTTTAAGATAGTGCATAGTGCATACGTGATCATTAAACCACATCGCATGCCGCCCACAAGGTTCAGGCAACATGCCTCGCTTCCATCAACTTATTCAAGCATACCACTACTTATTTACATCTATATTGTACTAGGAATAGCAGACAGGAGACACCGAGACAGGCATCATCCATTAATGATCATTTGCCGCCTTGGTCACAAGATCCGCCACGATGAATCCTTCTTCGTCGCTGTTGTCAACCACCTCCTTGTTCATCTCTGCGTCACCAAATCCCTAGAGGCAATCAGACACCGAGGTTCAGAAAGTTCACAATAGTGTCAATATAGGATGGACATATATGGTCTTACTTACCAGCTCAGAGAACTCAAGAGCATCCCACTCATCATAGCCACAGAGGTGGGCAACAGACTGCTCCAGGTCGTAGTTGTTCTGCCGGAGTATCTTCTTGTTCAGGTCAGCCTGCATGAAGCCCAGACCCTCCAGCTCAGTCATCAGCTTCTCCTCCAGGTGGTTGATGATCTGTTCAGGCAAGGGTGCTGCTGGAACAGGAGCAATAGTAGCTGCTGGCGCAGGCATGCTAACATGATCAACAACAGGCGCAGAAGAGCTAACAGGAAGCATAGGCACAGGGTTGGGCTGGGGAAAGGCTTCAGATGCAGGCACACCATCAGGTATTGAAGCCAATAAAGATTTGGCAGAAACATCAGTGACAGGATTTTGCACCGGCTCAACTATTGTTGGGACAGAGGACATATCACCAGGAGCAGGCCTAGATTCCTCGAGTTTCATGGTTTCCCGAAAGCTTAAAGGGCATCTCAAAGGTTCAGAGGACACACTGTTTGTCTCGAGATCAAGTATGAAAGGCTTCAGTTTTGTGCTGTTGGCTTTTGGGATTCCAGGGCATCCATAGAAAGGTTCTGAGGAAACACTGTTTGTTTCAAGATCAATTGTGAAAGGCTTTAATTTTGTGCTGTTGGCTTCTGGGATCTGATTCAGGTTCATCGCAGCAGCCTGCTTGCCGCCACTAGATTGAATAGGCTGCTCCACCTGCCCTCAAATTTAACATGTCAATGATCAGATAAATGTAAGCATCAATGTGACAAGGACAAAAGCAGGCAATGGTAGAGTAACAACCTTAATATGAACCCAAATTTGCTGACCAAATCTCTGACCTGAGGGTAGTGCCAATCTCCAGTAAGATATGTACCTACCAGGCCTTGCGGGGGCAAGGAAGTCAACGGTTACATCAGTCTCTTCGCACGGATTTATCCTCCCATTTACCGAAATCTGCATGCACATCAAATATAAGTAAGACTTAATGAATTTGCATCCCATCCTGCGCTCAGTTTACACAGATGCTAAATTCATATAGCAAGTACATACCGCTAGTCTGACTGAACACGGGGATGCCAAGTGATCTCCACCAACCCAGACAAGTTGGGTGCCATACGGCCACCTAGTAGACCCATTGTTACGTACCCGCCAAATCTTGGTAAATGGATGTGATGGTGCCATTGGTGTTCCATCAGGGACAGTAACATCCTTGATGAAGAGAGAGTTTGTTTTTTCCGCCGGAACCCGCTCAAGAATCTTTATGTTCTGATGACAGGGTCAAACAACGTAAGGTGGAATCCTATCACTCTTACTATTGCATAGATACTATACAGTAATGGATACTCAGAGAGAGAACTAAGTGCCACTCAAACTTACACATCTTGAAGCAGGACTGTCCATTCTGGTATATTCAGCCTCATTGCCAATGTGAGAAAAACAAGCCCCACACAGATCATAGTCTTCTTTACTGTCAGCAAGGAAGCATGTCAGAATAAATAGAAACTATATTTAAGACTAGTACTGAAGTTAATAACTTACACATTAGACTTGTAACGAGGCCCAACAATCGGTGTCACTCCACATCCATCACATTGTACCCATCTATGCTGTTCGCGCTGTGGGATGCTCCCGTAATTGGCACCAAGACCTCTGTAAGAACTACCAAAAGATTTCTCTTCTGGATTGGGTAAATTACGATGCAAAGAGGCCATACGATCATGTGAACTCCCAATAGGGTAGAGGTTAGGAAAGCACGTACCAACAGACGAAGGTGTGTACTCAAAAGGACCATAGATGTTGGGTGGAGGGGAGAAAGTTGAGAGCATATCACCACTAGTTTTTCCATTGGTTCCAAAGATAGGATTGTAAGGGGGGGAAACTGGTGAGCGAGGATGGAAGACTGCAGGTGGAGGAGGGAATAGCGATCGCAAACCACCATTAGCTGTTCCATTGGATCCGCAGGATGTATAGGTAGGGTTTGTTCCATATATTAGTTTGTTTTCAAGCATAGATGGCACAGGAACAGGTCGTTGTGTAGGAGCACCATGAGATGTGGTGGAAGCAGGTGGCAAAGAGGATATGACAGATTTACCCTTACTGCGAGCATCAGTTTTTATCTTTATTTCATTATCAGCACTCCGCTTGAGTTCAGATTTCATTCCACCTAAGCTAGTAAAAACCAGTGAATCCTCAACTGAAGGACATAATGACACCTGATCAATTTTAGCAGTGGGATTCTCCAATAGCACACTCTTAAGACCATTTTCAGGTGTCCCAGAATTTTGCATGTCTGAGGGCTCGGAAGCTGAAACTGTCATAGGTGCAGATTGCTGCTTAGCCTTTGAATTTCCCAATTTTTGTGAACCAACTCCAGAGCCAGCAGAAGGCTGCATTTTGCTGCTTCGTGCTATCAGTTTAGCAAAACGGTCCAGCAATTCAGCCAATGAAGGTGCAGATAATGCAGCTCTAGAGCGCAAGTCGTGAGATAGTTTTGCAAAGACAGCAGGAATTTGCTCAGGTACAAACTTTAAAGCTTCATCAATAGCTGATTTCACCTGAGCTAGTTGATCTTCGAGAGACGCTGACCTAAGAGATTTGAGATCTGTGGTGTGCTGTTTTGTCAGAGCTGCCCCAACATTGCTGCCCTTCAATTGAACAATAATCCTAAGAGGGTTTAGTTTCTGATTAACAGCAGCATCACGTAGATCATTATCATCATCCAGCATGACATCATCTCCATCCTCATCAGTATAGGTGAGAATGAATTCAGTGTCAGGACTGAACTTAAAGGCAGTTGCAATCTTCAAGCGAAGGGCAAGCAGATCATGATCAAAGTGTGAACCATTCACAGAAGCATTGAAACGCTTCAAAGTGTCACCATATTTGACCTGAAAACCAGTTGAAACTATAATGAGATTCACAGAAACACATGGGGTAGCACATTCAATTACTCCTTTAGACTTTAGAGTGAGCAGATATGAAAGCTGGTTCACACTTAATGTATTAATAAAAACATAAATACCTTGTAATCAACATATTTGTGAAGTTAATAAGAACACCAGGTGACCAACACTTAAAATATGAGAAACTAATCTATTGCTTTTAATCAAACATTATCGCACCACTAAGAAACAACTGTTACCAAATTGATTGATCAAGAATAACTACACGCTTAACCATAGGAAATAGTTAAGATATATTTATCAAAATTTAGCTACACAGAACAAAGATGGAATGTTCCAAGAGGCGTTAGGAGTCTTAAACAATAATATTAAGGGCTTACTGGAACATGCCAGTGTATATTGACCTCATCTGCCACCAAACATCTGCGATGCTGTGTAATCTGTCGTTGTGCCACACCCTTAACAATGAAACTTCACCATAAAAAATCCCAAAGATAAAACATTCACACTACTATGATTCAACTCATCTATCTATATCAAATCCCAGATAAAAAAAAGATCCGTGCTCAGTGTAGATTAGCCTGAATCCTCCCGGCCTCTTTTATTAACGGGATCAAGATTAAATATAAAAAATCTGATCTTGGAGACGCAAAACCTCTACTCTGCCAGCGTGGTGAACATTAATAGTTCATCTGATCATACCAACCAGGCCGCACCTTCATCCCTATCCAGGGAGTGTTTCAGATCACTAGGATCCATCCATTAACTAAAAAGAAAAATCGTTGGAACAAAAAAACCAAAACAACAACACTATGATCTACGGAGCGGGGAAAACCCTGCTTTACACGACGAACCGCCAAACCCTACCCGCGGCATTCCCCTCCTTTCCTCCGCGACCATAGACGACACACGGAGGAACAGTAGCGCGACGTCAATGCAGCCCGAAACCTCACCTTGACGACGAGATCCCACGCGTCGACGCGCGGCCACCCGTAGGGTTGTGGGTATCGCTGGTGGTACCTGCGAGCATCCATCGCGGAACGGACGGACCACCCCCCTCGGATCCCAGCGAAGGCAGGGGGGGAGGGACGGGCCCTCGTCTCGCGACGAGCAGGCCGGAGGCAGTTGAGGAAACCTTGGACGATCGAGCGGAGGGCGGAAGCGGTGGAGTTGTGGGTGTGGGTGTGGCGAGGCAGGCAGAGCCGCAGAGGAGGAGAAGGGGGGCCGAGGCCTTGCCGTTACAGCTCCCTTTTACCGAGCGTTTCGCCCTTTTCAGTTTCCTTCCACGGGAAGGACGGGGGGCGGAGTGACATTTTCGCCGTTTTGCCGCTGGAGTTTTCGGGTATCACGACTGGGTTCTCGTCGGATGTTGGGTCCCACCCGTCGGTGGGAGAAGCGTGGCTATTGCAGCATTGCTTGGAGCCTTGGACAGTGCTCTGGTTGTGCGCTGTGTGATTTTGGAGTTCTCCTGGGTGAGGTAGTAGTTTTGATTTACGTAATAAATATCCCACTCTCCTCGGAGCTGGCAACAGTCAGACGGTGGGACGCGGACAGGGACCGGGACAGGGACCGGAAATATCAGCATGATATACATGTTCGCACGTTGGGTTTAGTCAACATTTATCAGTTAGTTAATAGTATTTTTCTCTTAAATAAATTAGCATCAACAAACAAATCGATAGTGTTTTTCTCTCGTAACAAAATAGCATCTGCCGAGTGAACAGGGTGATGGCTTCTTTTTGTGTCAGCGTTAACGGGAGGCTAGTTCTTGTGGTGGGAAAGAAGGCACATAGTGCACGAGGAAAATATTCAGCGTCCATCAAGATCAGGTCTCTCTTGTTTCTCTAGCAAAGAACTTTAAGTTGGCAGTAGGAAAAAGAACGAAGATACGTCAAGGCCGGAGGAAACCTCCAGAAGATTATATTATGTTAAATATTGATGTATCCTATGATGATGATAATGGGTGTGGAAGTACATCCACGATAATCAGAGATAGTTCTAGAGGAATGGTTGCGGCGACAAACACTTATATTCCTCACCTGGTAGATGCTCCAATGGAAGAAGCGTATGCTCTAAAGGAAGGGTTAATGTTAGCCCAACATATTGGAGGTAACTGTCTGATTGTTCAATCCGATTGTATGAAAGTGATTGAAATTATGAGGAATGGAGGTATTCAGCTGCTGCAATATATGATGAATGTAACATTGTTTGGAACGGATTCTAGGAGATTTCTATTGAGCATTCAAGCAGGGAAGCTAATCAGGTGGCACATGAATTAGCTAGGCAAGCTATGTTCACAAAAGAAAAACTGTATTCGGGATGATGATTCCCCTAGTTTTATTGTTCGTTTCTTATCAATGATGTAACTATTCTTAATCAATAAAGCTTGTCTACGGGTTTAAAATAAAGGTACCAACTCGAGGAGCAGAATGCAAATACAGGGATCAGGATACGATCCAAACACTTTTTTCGTGTGTCTGATTCCTGTGAAGGGGTTTCGCATGTTCAGGTAATCAGGGTCAGGGATGACAACGAGTTAGATGTGGTATGGGCAGAGTAATGCTCATTCATGATAACAACTGCAGCATTTTTATAAGTTGTGTTTGAGTGTCTGTTGGTGATTGCAGCTGCTCCTGCAAGCGATTAGGCATTTAGGCCTACAAGCGATGTGCCGATGTAGGTGCCCCGAGTGGGTTACTGGGTCTGCTCGGCTGGTAACCAAAATCTGTCATGCTAAGATTTAGCAAGTCAAAAATTAAGTAAAAACATTGTCATATATTTAGCAAACTAAATATGAGAGTTTGACAAGTTTTGATAGTAAACCAAATATTAGCTAAAATCATGGTTTGCCAAATCATTGGTATGGCAAATTTTGGAAGGGAACCATGTTAGATTTAATATGGGCCAGGTCCATATATTATCTAATTAAATCAAATAAATTCTAAGGCCCGTATTAAATAATGTGCGTGATATTATTTAGTCCCATACGGGATATTGACGAGACGTTGACTCGACTTATATGTGCGGGCTGTGTCTGTCTACATTGAATGGTTGAGTGGAGGCGTGGCCGTGCCGTGCCATGGCTGATGCGACGCAGAACATGAAAAGTTTTCCCACTCAAGCCATTTATGGGCAGGAGTTACCAAGTGACGGGAGTTTCTACCCCCAATTGGGAAAGTTAATACGGCGCCTCCTCCGCTTCCTCTCCCGCCGGTGTCACGCCCTCTCCGCTCCCTGCTAGCCCGAGATAAAAGAAAGACACACTTCAACATTCAGTTGGCTTAGTCTCTAATGCACACAAGTCTCCACACTTCCACTGCATCCAAGGCTTCTCCATCGTTTGGCAACTTCATCTTCTTCTCGGCGTTCGTGGCGGCGGCGGAAGATCGACACTGCAACTTCACTGCACTACATCGAGCGAGACGACTACTTCAACAGACGCTATATCGACTAGCGCAACCGGCTTTGGTGCTGCTGGGTATGTTCTAATTTATCCCCTATCGTCAACGATTAAAATCATGATTATTAGTATCATCTACATGTTCATGTCACTAAGATCACACAAGCACATACATGATGTCACAAATTTTTTGATTATTGCTATTTTCTGAATTAAATTATTACTGAAATTGCCTAAAATTCTAACAATCCAAAACCTGATAGGTAATTCTCGGTAGTTGGCTTTGCGAGTATGCTGAAACCGAATGTCTTTGAGAGGACTAATTACAAGAGGTGGCGGCAAAGATGCATTCTATGGTTGACTGCTATGCGCTGCTATTTTTGTCACTGAACCTAGGGCTGTTGGGCCGCATACTCCTAATGAGGAGGGTGCGTTCAAACATGATGATACTACGTTCAAGGCTGCAATTTTGAGCATGCTAGGAGACTCCATAGTTGATGCATATATGCCGCTACAGGCTGGTAAAGAGATGTGGGATGCACTTGAGGTCAAATATGGAGTTTCTGATACTGGTAGTGAGTTGTATTTCATAGAGCAGTTTCATGACTACAGGATGGTTGATGACTGTGGGGGGTACGACCCCGGATACCCACGGCGGACCACATGGGTTGTGCCCCCACAGGGGCGGCCTGGCCCACAAGATGAAGCCTTACGGGACACGATTCTGCTCGGCGCCTCCCGCAAGATATAGGAAGGATATCCTGAAGATACTACGAGATCTGTTAGGATACGTATGATCCCATGATTCTTGTAATCTATTATTACTTTCCGGTTATCTCTCAGATCTAACCGACTTGTAACCCTGCCCCCGGACTATATAAGGCAGGCAGGGACCCCCTCCAAAATCATGGCATATCATACGATAACTAATACAAACCAACAGACCACAGGAGTAAGGTATTACGTCATACTGACGGCCTGAACCAGTATAACTCGTGTGTCTCTGTTGCCTTCTTGTTCTTGATCACGCGCTCCTCTGCCGATCAATCTACCTTCGTGGGATACCCCTCGGAGAACTGTCGACGATATTCTGTCGACAGTTGGCGCGCCAGGTAGGGGTGTGCGTGCTGTTTCCTTGTCGAACAAGATGGCTTTTTCCGCAGGCTCTTTGTCCCTCCCGCAGCCCGGCTAGATCTTCACGGGCGGATCCATCTCATGGGTCATCAACGCTGACGGAGTCAGAGAGCTCCTTGAGTCGGTGCAGATCGATTCTGTGCCGGTCATCCCCGCACCTGCAACTGCAGATCCGATCTTGGAACCACTTCTGAGGTCGTCTTCATCAACAACTCGCCGCTCGCTTCCTCGTTACTAGAGGAGGCACATCAACAATGACGATCTGATTGAATCCATCGATTGGGTCGGTCTAAAGCTCGTCGATTGCCTTTTCATCGCCGAGTCGGCTCTGGACACTTTCGTTCAGCGCCGGCCACCCTCCGATCCGCATCTATCAGAAGCTACTCGGCAAACTCCGGGGGTTATGGCCCTGCCCTTCGGGCTCGTCAACACTACCGCTACATACCAAGACGCCCTGAGGGGCAAATTCGCTGACCAGGTGGGGGATATCCATCCTCTCGCTGACCAGATCGCCGATCAGCTTCCGCCGATGGTCAACATGCTGCACGCCAGCCGAGGCCCCGGAGCATCCCTCCAAACCATCCTGGAGGAAAATCTAGACTCTGAATCCTAGGGCTCCACGGAGACCCTCGCCAAAACCTTCACCGAGCAACCCCCTCTCCCGCCTTTCCGGGATGGCGCGATCTTCAACGTCAGCATCTATAGCCCCCCTCGGAATGGTGAAACCGATGAGGAACGCGCCGCTCGTGAAAATAGGAATGTCAACCGCGCACAACGCCGTGAAAACGAGTGCACCCTTGCGATGGCCGAGGCCGCTCGTGACAACCAATTCGACTCACAAGGAAGGCCGCTCCATCGCAACCTCGACGAAGAGTTTCTCTATGTTGACGGCCACGACGTCTTCAAGACTCCAAGTGCTAATCTGGCGGTGGTCGCCAACGAGCTCGCCCGCCTCCCGCAGACGCCCGAGCTCGCCAAGGTCGCCGCTGTGCTTAAAGTGGCACACTGTCAAGTCAATGAGATCCGAGAGGATCAGAGACCTTCATGCTCTACGAGCACGATTCGTCGATCAGCTGTGCCTAAATCCAATCGCCGCCCCAGTCAAAGCCGATTCGCCGACCAGTCACTACCTCTCCAGGGGGAGCCGATGGCCACCGCGCTGAGCATCATCGCCAGCACGACCAGGAGGTCGAACAGGACGCTCGAGTGCACCTTAGTAACCTTCAGGATGCACGACGTCGTATCGAGCAACATCGCTTCGGTCGCCATGAAGACAAAGTGCGCCGCCGCTAGGAGTACGAGCAAGAGTACGATAATCCAGACTCAGCTTTGGAGCCGATCGCCGCCGACAACACTGCAGACAACGACGCCGACAACACGGAAGGGCCCCCAGCTTTCACCAGGGTGCTCCGAACACTCCAGTGGCCTCGTGGTTTTAAAATCACCGGGGTTGAGCCCTATGAAGGAAGGATGAACCCAACTCAGTGGCTACAGGCTTACGCCACTGTTGTCCGTGTCGCCAGAGGAGACACCAACATCATGGCAAATTATCTCCCCGTCATGCTCACGCCAGCCGCCATGAGCTAGTTCACAAGCCTTTCCCCGGACTCCATCGGATCTTGGGAGGAGCTGAAGAAAGTCTTCACTAACAACTACATGGCTACATGTAGGCGGCCGAGCACCAAGCATGATCTCAACCGCATCACCCAAAAGCCGTCCGAGCTCCTCCGCAGCTACATCAGACATTTTTTCAAGATGAGGAATTCTATTCCCAACATCACGGAAGTTGAGATCATCATCGCCTTTGTCCGAGGACTTCATCACTGTGAGCTCCATTCCAAGTTCAACCGCAAGCCACCTACAGGCATCGGTGAGATGATCACGACCGCCAACCAGTACGCTGACACGGAGGAAGCTGAGGTGCGTTTCAACGAAGATACAGGCACAAATCGCCCGCCTCACCGCTACGATGACCGCCCCGACAACCGACGCCACAACGACCGCCTCTATAACGAATGAAGTTTCCACCGGGACAACGGCCGTGATCGGCCAGAAGGATCCAAGCCTGGTCAGAATCGCCACCGCCAGCCAGACCACTTTGTCGCTACCATCAATGAGCCACACACCAAGCGCAACTATGACGAGCAGTATAAGAAGATCCTCGATGGCCCGTGCCCCCTCCACAAGAACGCCAAACACAAGATGAAAGACTGCCTCGGTTTGGCCAAGGAGTTCCAGGACAAAAAGCTGGACGACGACGCCAACGACGGGAACGGAGGCCGCCGACCACCTGGGGGCAATAACAATGCCTTCCAGGACCATGACAAGATGGTCGCCACCATCTTTAGGGGCCTCGCCTCCACCGAGAGCAGAAGAGAATGGAAGCTCACCGCCCGACGAGTGCTCGCCGTCGCTTCAGAGGAAACCACCGCTAACCCTAGCTATCGCCCATGGTCCGAGGTCCCCATCACCTTCAGCAGGGCCGACTAGTGGGTGGACATACCCTACATAGGGCGTTTCCCCCTCGTCCTCGACGCAACCATCCAGAAGGTGCTCTTTAGAAAAGTCCTTGTCGATGGTGGCAGTGCTTTGAACCTACTCTTCGTCGGGGCCCTAAGGGAGTTGGGCCTCGCGATAACAGATCTCACACCCTCGGACTCCTCCTTCTGGGGTGTGGTACCTGGCAGGGCATCCTGACCACTTGGAGAAATCACCCTACCAGTACAGTTCGGCACAGCAAGCAATTACCGTGTCGAGCATGTCAACTTCTACGTCACCGACTTTGACACCGCCTACCACACCATACTTGGTCGGCCAGCTCTGGCCAAGTTCATGGACGTACCGCACTACGCATATCTGGTGATGAAGATGACTTCGCCTGCAGGAGTCCTGTCTCTGCGGGCCAACCTCTCCGTTGCCTATGCCTGTGAGACAGAGAGTCTCGCTCTCGCCGAAGCCACCGACCTCTCCATCCAGATGGCTAGCGTGGTCGCCGAAGCCAAGATGGCACCCACCGATGACATGGAGATCCTAGAGCTAGAGCTTCCTCGCGCCTCTGCCAAGTCCAAGGAAGTCAAGGAGGTCGGCCTCGGCCTCGATGACCCCTCCAAGACCGTGAAGATTGGGGCTCACCTTGACCCCAAATAGGAAAGCGCGCTCATCTCCTTCCTACGTGCCAACGCCGATGTGTTTACATGGAAACATGTAGACATGCCGGGGGTACCGCGGGAGAAGAACGAGCACTCCTTGAATGTCTTGCCGACCGCCAAACCGATCAAGCAGAAACTCCGCCGATTCGCGCCAGACAAGAAGGAGGCTATTAGGGTAGAAATAAAATGGCTCTTAGCGGTCGGATTTATAAAAGAAGTGTATCATCTAGATTGGTTAGCAAACCCTGTTCTCGTTTGAAAAAAGAATAAAGAATGGAGAATGTGTGTTGATTATACTGATCTTAACAAACACTGCCCTAAAGACCCCTTCAGCTTGCCTCGGATAGACGAGGTTGTAGACTCCACCGCCGGCTGTGAACTGCTCTCCTTCCTTGACTGTTACTCCAGCTATCATCAGATCTCCCTCAAGGAAGAAGACCAGATCAAGACGTCGTTCATCACGCCTTTCAGGGCATACTGCTACACAACTATGTCCTTCAGACTCAAGAACGCTGGGGCTACCTATCAAAGGGCCATCCAGATGTGTCTCGACCAACAGATCGGCCTTAATGTCGAAGCTTACATCGATGACGTGGTCATCAAGACCAAGACCGCTGACAACCTTATCGCCGACCTCGAAGAAACTTTCGCCAACCTGAACAAGTACCGATGGAAGCTGAACCCTTCAAAGTGCATCTTTGAAGTTCCATCCGGTATACTGCTGGGCTACATCGTCAGTGCTTGAGGCATCGAACCTAACCCTGACAAGGTCTCCGCCATCACCAATATGAAATGGCCGACATGCGTCAAGGATATACAGAAGCTTACAGGCTGCATGGCTGCTTTAAGCCGCTTCATATCGCGCCTCGGCGAAAAAGGGCTACCTTTGTTCAAGCTCCTCAAGGCCTCCGAGCATTTTTCCTAGTCGGAAGAGGCAGACACGGCTTTCGAGCAACTTAAATTGTTCTTAACAAGGCCTCCGATCATGACTGCGCCACGACCAGATGAAACTCTTCTGATCTACATCGCCGCTACTTCTCGCGTCGTCAGCACTGCTATCGTCGTTGAACGCAAGGAACCTGGGCATGCCTACAAGGTGCAACGTCCGGTCTACTTTATCAGCGAGGTACTTAATGAGCCCAAAACTCGTTATCCTCAGGTACAAAAGCTGTTATATGCAATTCTGATTATGTCGCGCAAGCTCCGACACTACTTCGAATACTACAAGATCGCCGTGGTCACCGAGTTCCCTCTGGGGGACATTCTCCGCAACAAAGAGGCCAATGGCCGTATCATCAAGTGGGCTGTTGAGCTCGGCACTTACTCCATCAAATTCAGAAGCAAACCTACCGTTAAGTACTTAAGTCACAGGCGCTTGCTGATTTCATCGCTGAGTGGACCGAGATCCAAGAACCCATTGCCGCCACTTGCCCCAAGCACTAGGTGATGTACTTTGATGGCGCCCTTAACATCAACGGTGCTGGCACGGGCATTCTATTCATTACGTCGACTAAAGACAAGCTCCGCTATGTCCTTCGGATACACTTTTCGGCCTCCAATAATGCCATGGAATATGAAGCATGTCTCAATGGTCTCCGTATAGTAGTCGAGCTCGGCGTCAAATGTCTCATGGTGTACAGGGACTCTGCGTTGGTTATCAACCAGCTCAACAAAGACTGGTCCTATTCCAGTGAGAAGATGGACGCATACTACGCCGAAATCAGAAAGCTTGAAGGGAAGTTCTACGGTATCGAATACCACCACGTGGTACGAGATCAAAATCAGCTAGCCGACCAGCTCTCAAAAATAGGTTCTTCTCGTGCTGCAGTTCCACCAAGGGTCTTCGTTCAAGACCTCTTGGCGCCATCCATTACAGAAGAAAAGGAAATTGAAGAGGTTCCCCCTGCCGAGCAGTTGGTACTTGAGGTACCTTCGCCGGTCACCGATTGGAGGGAACAGTTCATCAAGTACCTCACCAGCGCCGAAGTACCCACTGACAAGACCAAAACTGAATGTTTAATTTGCCGAAGCAAGCATTATGTGCTGGTGGACGGCAACTTGATGAGGAAAAGTGCCAAGGAAGGGATACTGCAGAAATGCATCACCCAAGATGAAGGGGTAAAGCTACTTCTCAAAATTCACTCTGGTTCCTGCGGCAATCACGCGGCCTCGAGAAACCTGGTCGGCAAAGCATTCTGAGCTAGTTTTACTGGCCCACGGCCATCTCCGACGCAGAAGACCTCGTCCGACTCTATAAAGGATGTCAGTTTTTCGCCAAGAAAATACACGCACCGGCACAAGAACTGCAGACTATCCCAGCTTCCTGGCCTTTCGCATGCTGGGGACTAGACATGATCGGGCCTTTCAAGCCAGCACCAGGGGGTTTTTGGTACGTATATGTCACCATTGATAAGTTCTCCAAGTGGATCGAGTACAAACCGCTTGTTTCATCTACTGCAAAGAAAGCAGTCGAGCTCTTTGTAGGTATCATACACAGATTCGGTCTCCCGAACAGCATCATCACCGACCTCGGAACCACGTTTACCAGCCATCATTTTTGGGACTTCTATGAAGACCGGTGCATCTCCGTTAAATATGTTTTCGTTGCCCATCCTAGAGCCAATGGCTAGGTCGAACGGGCTAACGGTATGATCCTTGACGCCCTCAAAAAGAGGCTATATCAGAAAGAAGAAAAGCATCTGGGCAGATGGCTCAAGGAGCTACCAGTTGTGATCTGGGGACTGCGCACTCAAGCTAGTCGCAGCACCGGTGTGGCTCCATATTTTTTGGTCTACGGCTCAGAGGCCATACTGCCAGCGGATATTGCCTTCCGAGCACCTAGGGTGGAAAATTATAATGAAGAGCAAGCCGCAGCCGTTTGAACAGAGGACGTCGACCGGGCCAAGGAAGAACGCCTGATCACCTACGTCCGCACATCCAAATATCTAGAAGGCTTACGGAGGTACTATAACCGCAACGAAAAAGGTCGTTCATTCACCGTCGGCGACCTCGTTCTCCGCAGAAAACAAAAGACCGAAGGGTTGCACAAGCTCTCCTCCCCTTGGGAAGGGCCTTACGTCATCAAAGAGGTCACTCGACTAGGCTCTTATCGCCTATGTGACTTGGATGGAATTGATGTTCCAAACTCATGGCACATCGAGCACCTTATACATTTCTATCCTTGAAACGCTCCAGATATGTACTCTCCACTTCGTGATGAATAAAGTTTTGATCTCCATAATTTGGCTCTATTCCTTTTCTCCATTATGTTTTAATCACCACGTACGATCACCGAGCATCGCAATACTCGATAATGATCTCCAATATGAAATCGCCGAACAGTTTTCTCCAAAATCACCGAACGATTTCTGCAAATCGTCGACCACGATTTCGCCGAATAAGTTTCTCCAAATCTCCAAAGCTAGTGCCAAACAGTTTTCTACAAAATCGTCAAATGGTTTTCTCCAAAATTGCCAAACGATTTCTCCAAAACGCCGCCAATTTTCGCCGAAAATCGCCGAAAGCGTCTCCTCCAAATCGCCGAACACGTTTTCTCTAAAGCGCCGAATACATTTCCTCCAACTCACCAACGTATTACGCCACGTGTTTTCTCCAAATCGCCGAGCACATTTCTCCAACCCTCCAAGTTATTTTCGCCGATAGCCTAGCAGCTTACGTCTTGGTCTATGCTCTGTGGAGAAAACCCAGTCTCCGATCTCTCCCCACACGTGCCATGGGCTCTGCGCTCTGCGTTATGGGTGGTCAGCTGCGGTTCCTCGGTCATGCCTTCTCTTCCTACACGTGCACGGGCTCCGCGCTCGGTGTTATGGATTATGGGCTAAACGGGGCCAAGGGCACAGCAGAGCGTTAACTGCTCGGTCGCCGCTTATACTACCTCTATCTCCAAGTTATTTTAACAACCGCCGAGCAGCACACGTTCCGCGCTGTTCTCTACGGAGAAGACCCAGTTTCCAATCTCTCCCTACACGTGTCACGGGCTCCGCGCTCTATGTCATGGGTGGTCGGCTGTGGTTCCTGTCACGCCTATTCATCCTACACGTGCACGGGCTCTGCGCTCGACGTTATGGACTATGGGATAGCCGAGGCCATAGGGGTCAGTAGCAAACCAACTGCTTGGACGCTAACTGAATTATGCATAATCACGTCAAGGTTAAAACTACGAAGATTTTTTCGCCGAAATACAAGCAAATTGCATATATATGCACCTTGTAACATTTATTCGATACATAATTGTTTCTTGCGCTTTCGCGCGTTCTAACTACACTATCAAGATTTTACAGATGATAGTCTATGGGCAGATTACTGAGCTCCGCCATCACCGTCCGTCTCGCCGAATAGATCTATATTGCCGGCCAGATTTTTCGCTGCATCCTCCACCTCATCCTCCAGCTTCTGGGTCTCCGCACCGCTCAGTCCTTCGGCGAAACCGCCCCCTATCGACTGAATGTCGATGGTTGGGTAGTGGGATCGAACCACCGCAAGAACGTGAGTAGCGACGGTCACAATGGCATCGCGGTTGAAGATCTTAAAGTTCTCCCACGCTGCCTTGCACCTTTGGATAATGGTGTCCGAACGTTGCCGCCTGCCGTCGGTCTGTGAAGCTGGTTCCAGGTCGACGCAGTCAAGCACCGGCTTAATTTTGGCAACTACAGCATCGAAGTTCTCCTTTTGGATCTTGGCCTCCTGCATCAGCACGTCAAACTGTGCTTTGGCTTTATGACGATAGCCTGCAAGCGTTACAATGTTCTATCATACAAGGAAGCTACTTTAAAAGTAATTCCGACCAGGAGGAATTCACCTTTCAGCTCCTCAGCCAGTTTGTCTGCCCGCTCTGTTTCCTTCGCCTTCTCCTAGCGAAGTTGATCGATGGCCTGGCATAGTTGGCCGAGTTCAGCGTCTTGCTCTACAAGTGCAACAGTTATCACCAAAAATATGGTTGTACAGCAATATGAAAGTACAATCGCCGATATATTGAACCTGCTTTCTGCTCGGATAGACTTTTCAGCTGCTCGGATTCTCTCTCCAGTTGCTCAGAGGCACTCTTTAGTTGGTCGGAGACAACGGCCAGTTGCTCGGACTGGCTCCGCATCTGCTTGGACGAAGCAGCCAGCTTTCCGGTCATGACCCCATTCTGGTACTCCAGGTCCCGCGCATTGGACTCTGCAAGGTCTCGTTCACGTCGGGCTCTCTGGATGTTTTTCTCTGAGAGGTTCATCGCCTCTTTGAGCTTTTCGTTCTCCTCGGCGAGGGGCTCCATCCTCTTTGTCAGTTGGCGACGCTGTTCAGCAATCCGGGTTATCTCCTGCAAATGCACAATAACAGTGTCGATATCCAATTCCAAACGTTGACCAGGACCTTTCAAGGTGCAGTACTAACCTTGATCTACCTCATCACCCCGGTAAGGGAGGTCTCCAATCTCCTGAATTCCTTGGTGGTGTCCTCCTCTTCGACAATTACAATATCGTCGCCGCACTTTCGAAGGATCCGGACTGATTGGGGGCGAGGTTCGTCACGCTCGATCTCCTCCACCTCATCCTCTTCTGTTGCAGCTGGAGGGATCACCTGGGGACTCGGTGGCTGGATAGCGGGTCCGACCATGCCCTCCGAAGCATCGGGGAGTGCCGTCGGCTCCCTCGGCACCGCAAGATTTTCTGCTCCAGATTCTGCCGTTGTCGAGGGTGCCACCGCTGACTCGTTCGCTGTCGTCGACAACCGTTCGCTGCCGCCAAGCCCACTAGGGGTAGCATTTGGCTCTCCTGCGTGCTGTCGAGCACTCAGGGACTCTTGGATGGGGTCCACAGGCATCACCCCCGCTCCAGGGCCAGCTCCCGGCTGCTGCTCAGTCTGAACGAACGGGGCTGCATCTGTCGTTCGTTTTGCACTGCATCAAAAGAGTTCATCAGTCACCACAGAAATTAAGAAATTACAGCAAAGTAACTCCAACACAAGGACGTTTATGGTTTGGTCTGACGGTTCAATTTCTTGTACCGACGATGCCTGCCCGAGCCCCCAAGCGTAGTTGCGGGGTTGACTCCAGTGCTCTGCTGGGGAATTCTCGGCTCCTCCTCGGTCGGCCTCTTTTCTGCCTGCTGCTCTGGATTCGCCTCCGCTTGTTGCTTGGGGACTTCCGTTGCTCGCCACGCAGGGACTTCAGTTGTTTGCTGTGCAGAAAATCCCTCCGCTTGTTGCTCGGGGACTTTTTCTCGTTGGTGGTTCACAGACTTCTTCACCTCCCCCTGATTGATCCCCCATGCGTGTGCTACTCAGAGGCTTCTCCATGCTCGGTGGAGGAGCCATCGGAACTTTGTCATCGTCAGACCAATCGAACACCGCGGTACTTCATGTTCGATTGGTCTGATCATCGCCAAGTGAGATGCTGCCTGGTTAGCGGGGAGCAGCAGCTGCTATTTTCCTCTTCTTCTGGGTCGGCTCATCTTCCGCCGGCCTCTTCCCCCAGATTTTCTCCGATACTAGGGGAGGACTCTCCGTCCGACCAACGTCCATACCTCTGGATTCTGAAGAGACGCCAACAGAGCTTTCTTCAGGTTGAGCTGGTGGTCGTGCATCCACTGCCGGCGGCCAATTGCCTCTCGGCACGACCGAGAAGTATACCGCCCTATCCTGCGAATGGATCTTCACATGAGTGGATCAGTCTACTGCTCGGTAATGACAAAAGAAAAAACTTCTCAGAAATATACAATTGGGATATTCACCGGGGGAGGCAGATTCTTGCAGTTAAAGGGTTTTATGTACCCTGATAATCTAAATGAGGCAAGTGGAGCGAACAGCTCAGCAGTCTGCTCTTCAACAGCATTCCTGGACAGTACCTCTGGCCTCTCTCGGGTATTGTCGGTCTCCCCTTTGAATTCGAAGCCTGGGTGCGCCCTCTCTTTACATGGCTGAATGCGGTGCACTATGAAACTCGCTGCCACCAATCCGCCATTGGTCCTCATGCTCTTTATTAAGTCAAGGAGTTCCTTTACTTATTCCATATCATTGTTGCTCGGCATCTCCGACCAACGCTTCTGGTTTTCTAGGATATGGTCGGTGTCACAGTGGACTACTGGGTGGCTTTGTTTCATGTAGAACCACCTGGTGTTCCACCCCTTCAGTGATGTGCTCAGCGACACAGTGAGGTATTCACTCGCCATCCCATCGCGCAGCTGAAGGTACACCCCATCGACCACCTTGGAACTAGTGCCTCCTCTCTTCTTCAGCCAGAATAGGTGACGGAAGAGATTGAAGTGGGGTAGGATTCTGAGGTATGCCTCATAGAAATGGATAAAGATTGAGATGTGCAAAATGGTATTGGGGTGGAGGTTGCACAGACTAACCGCCTAGAGCTCCAACAGATCCCTCAGAAATGGATGAACTGGAAATCCTAACCCGCGCCAGAAATAATCCTCGAATACCACTGCTTCATCGGTATGAGGTGTTGGGAAGGACTCACCGAGGGCTGGCCACCATCCGATGGTAGCACGATCAGGGAGAACGCCGGCTTCCACCAATCTGTTTAGTTCCGCCTCTCCCATTCGCGATGGCACCCACTCCTTGTCGCGCTGGGCCACGACGTCCGCCTTCTTAGGACTAGCTTTCTTTGATTTCACAGCTCCTTTCTTCGGTGCCATCTCCAGATCTGGTTAGGGTTTGGCAGCGGAGGCAAATATGGTTGTGGATTTGGGGATGCGAGAGATGAGGAGGAAGATGAAGTGGAAAAGGTGGGAACGGGGTATGTGGCAGCGCCGTTATAAAGTGTTTTCCCCACCCTTTCGCATTCAAGGGTTTTTGAGAAATCGTTCCCGCGATCTGCGCTGCTCCGAATTCTTCGACGCAGCTTAATGGGTTGTAACATTGGCTTTCACGCAACCATAGCCCACGTCGCTCATTTATCGTCGCCGTACGTTCAGACTGAGCCGATATCTCCGCCATTTATCGAGGTTCAGTAATCGTTACTGTACAGCCGTTACTCTGATTTTTTCTCCACGGTTTGATTTCTCTGATATCTTCGCTTGGAGCTCGGGGACTGGCTGCCTGCTCGGCTGGTTTTCATTATTTCTCTATTTCTGACCCTGGCACCACATGACTACGTCATCTACTGTCAGGCTCAGGGACTAAGTGGGCACACTTCACCTAGCGGTGAATGTGCTTTATCTCGTTTTGGGGGCTACGCCCGGGGACTGGCTGCCTACTCGGCTGGTTTTCTATTATTTTTCTGCTTTAGACCCTGGCACCACATGACTACGTCATCTACTGTCAGGCTCGGGAACTAAGTGGGCACACTTCACCTCATGGTGAATGTGCTTGTTTTTTCTAGAAGACTTCGTGCCTCTTGAAGCTAAAGAAGGTTATCTCCTTTCCTCGTGGTCGGACTCTAAGTGGGCACACTTGGTCCACTGTGAAGAAATTTTCGATTCTAGACTAGAGCTCCTTACACCCTTATGGCAAGCCATATTTGGGATATGCTGCTCGGCTGCGGGTCACGCTGCTCGGCGATGATTGCACGCTGCTCGGCAACTGCTCACAAATGTTCGACGACTCATCACGGTGGTCGGACCATGAGTCGGACTGCTCGGCTTTGGTTTGCACTTGCTCGGACACGCTCAGGACAGCGTTGCACAATGGGTACAAGGCACTTGGGGACTAGCTGTGGGGGGTACGACCCCGGATACCCACGGTGGACCACATGGGCTGCGCCCCTAGGGGTGGCCCAGCCCACAAGATGAAGCCTTGCGGGACACGATTCTGCTCGGCGCCTCCCGCAAGATATAGGAAGGATATCCTGAAGATACTACGAGATCTGTTAGGATACGTATGATCCCATGATTCTTGTAATCTATTATTACTTTTTGGTTATCTCTCAGATCTAACCGACTTGTAACCCTGCCCCCGGACTATATAAGGTGGGCAGGGACCCCCTCTAAAATCACGACATATCATACGATAGCTAATACAAACCAACAGACCATAGGAGTAAGGTATTACGTCATACTGACGGCCTGAACCTATATAACTCGTGTATCTCTATTGCCTTCTTGTTCTTGATCACGCGCTCCTCTGCCGATCAATCTACCTTCGTGGGATACCCCTCGGAGGACTGCCGATGATATTCTATCAACAATGATCGTTCTATAGTAGAACAAGCTCATGAGATACAAACACTGGCAAAAGAGCTCGAAATTTTTGGTTGTGTATTGCCAGATAAGTTTGTGGTAGGCTGTATTATTGCAAAGCTGCCACAACCTTGGACAAATTTTGCTACTTATCTAAAATATAAGAGACAGAGTTTGGCATTACCGACCTCATTGGCTCTTTGATGTTGAAGAGAAGGCGAGAGCAAAGGACGTCCGTGGCAAGAAAACTATTGATTGAGGTTCTAGTGCCCATGTGGTGCAGAAAAATCCTCAACACTCCCACAAGAAGAAATTTTAGTAAGAACTCAAACAAAAGAACACTACACCTTTTAAAAAGAAGAAGAAGAAGAAAGAAAAAGGGAATTGTTTCACTTGTGGCAAGCCTGGGCATTATGCTAAGAATTGCCCGGATGGCAAGTGTAAACCCAAGAAAAAATCTACAAACATGATTGAGGCTGATGGAGGAACATCGGGGTATGGTAATTTATTATCTACAGTTCTTTTAGTTTGTCATTCACTTGGTTGGTGGGTTGACACATGAGCTAATATTTATGTGTGTGCTGATATCTCTTTGTTTTTTTCTTATCAGGTCGGGCGGACTTCCTCCTTATTGATGGGGAACAGGACGCGTACGGCTGTATGTGGTGTTGGTACGGTCGATCTGAAGCTTACTTCAGAAAAGATCATGCAGCATGTCACCTTGATAAGGAAGAATTTGATTAGTGGTTCTCTGTTATGTCATGATGGTTATAAACTTGTGTTTGAGTCGAATAAGTGCGTACTTTCTAAGTATGGAACATTTGTGGGAAAAGGCTATGAGAACGGATGCTTGTTCCGCTTGTCTTTAACTGATGTATGTGTTAATTCTGTGAATCATGTGAGCCAGGATAATAAGATAAATGTTTGGTATTCGCATTTATGTCATATTAATTTTGGTTGTATGACTCGCTTAGCTGGTTTAAATTTAATCCCAAAATTTGATTTGGTCAAAGGTTCTAAATACCATGTATGTGTTGAATCGAAACAACCTCACAAGCCTCACAAGGCTGCTGCGACGAGAGACTTGGCACCACTAGAATTAATTCATTCCGATCTGTGCGAAATAAATGGCGAGTTGACCAAATGTGGCAAAATGTATTTTATAACGTTTATTAGGTAGCGTGCCTTTGCGTTGGTACATGACAACTAAACTTATATACTAAAAACACATGGATCGTACGATAAGATAATAATACTGTGAAATTAAATACAGACATTAAAGTGATATTTAATCCAAGAAGCAAAGTTCGTAAAATTAACACAGTTACAGAGAGCGCGGCGTCGCATGCTCACAAACTTTATTGTATAGACCTTTCCGTGATGCGGCTATGATAATGTTTTATATGGCAGGAAGAAATCTCTGATATCTGTTTCTTTCATGTGTCAATAAATCCACGAACTCCGTGCCATCCTATACACAGGTTGGAGTATATATGTAAATATTAGTGCCTGTCACATGGGTAATACTACATGTCTTGAAAAATCTCTCACAAAACCTTAAAACAAAGTATATTATACTCACCGTATAAATATGTGTTGCTTTAGATCTATTCCACGCAAACATATACTGTAAAATAAGAAGTGAAAATTTATATAAAAAAATAAAACACAAAATTAGATTTATTAAGATTGATGTCTTATATATTGTATAACCAAAAGCAGCTTTTAGCGTGTTCAAATTTCACGGCACCATCAGCCCTGCTTTTGGGTGTGTTTGGTTGAGGAGCTATGACTTTTGTAAAAACTACTGCTAGCCTCTGTCAGTTACGAGCAGACACTAAACATATTGCCTCTCATTCAAGGTAGGACCTTCTCGTTGAACACCAGATGATCAACAGTTTCGACGTCTCTTTGGCCAGGTTGAACAGTTCACAGAGTCCAGACCGCATTGATGGTGCATCCCTTTGCTTCGTCTTCAACTATAGATGGTATGCCGATAAAACACTAACAAAAACAAGCGTGTCGGCAGATTCTATGGATGATATTCTAACTACTGAAGTATTGAGTAGATAACCCATCCTCTCGTGCTGACTGAATAAACTGAACTGTACTATATTGAAGTGTTCTACACCTTCTAAAAATGTGCAACTATAGAAGCCAATGACCCAGTACACGGATAGGAAGAGCACCTGCACAACCAAAGTAGATAGATACTGAATGAGAAAGTATTTTACTTCTATACTTTTATACACAAGTAGCACTAAAAAATATGCTAATATGCGGTACATGATTTATAATCCCAACATTCAAAAATGATATTCTAGTAGAATCTACTTACCACCCAAACCTTGTTAGAAAAAAGAGGTTATGTTGATGCTCAGAACGTACAGCTCGACTCAAAATGAATTGACGTTTCGTTCCTGCTGTTGATATCAGTTGATATCTAAGTATTATGCTATTGATATCAGTTAATATCTAAGGCTGAAAAATTCTCTGTATAATATTTTCCTTATTTTTCACACCTTAAGGATCCACGTTCACCACCTATGTGCGCGGTCGCGCGACGCCCGGACCGCCCTTGCCGAGCTTGTCCTCATCGCGCCGTCCTCAAAGCTTGACGTGAACACTGAACTATGAACATCTCATTCCTGCAAAAAAAGACGATGATATAGCAGTCCGGTGAAGCACCTTAATATAATTCATTAACTAGACCAAGATCCAACTATCCAAGAGCTATCTAGTCTATAAATTTGAAGACAATATATGTAGTCACCCTGAAAACAAAATACAGCTCACTTCCATCAGCTTGCTTAGGAACGTCCCCCTGAAAACTTCTATAAAGTGTAGTGCGCCACTCAAACTGAATTTAGGAACACACCATTTTTCACGCAGCGTGTTTGGCCAACGCCCACTTCATCAAAAAGCTACAATTCCGTCACGGAAGCAATCGAAAAATCAAGGCACACAAAACTACAGATCAAGAGAAAAAACCAAGAGACAAAAAAGGTAATCAACGCTTAATCATTCGCACGGCTCGGCAGTGGCGAGCTCACCTGGCACTAGGCGTGCGCCACGGTACGTCTGGTTCGAGGTCGGTGGGGAGGCCGAGGAAGCCGCCAAAACGGTTGTAGGTGATGTACGAGACGTGTGGCACGTCCGTGGGCTGCTCAATCTCGATCCGCTCCTCGTCGCTGTCCTCCTTCTCGTGATCATCATTGTCAACACCCACGGCACCGGTGCTGCACATCACCAGCGACTCCGTAGCACCCCCACGATGGCGCCCACCAACCCTTCAACTCCTCCCCTCCCCGCCTAGAGCATCATGCCATCATCTAACCATTATTCTGCTGCAGAACCTAACCATTTTGAAAAACATGTTATATTGATTTTTGAGTGAACTCAAGTAATCAAAATCTCAACAAATATTTAATTCAAACATCAGGAAGGACTTAAATTGGATGTACCTCGACAGCAATCAAACAATTGACAAGATAACTACAACAACCGAGCATTTCCAAGAAGCAACAAATATGGCACTAAGTCGACAGGACTAACCAGAGGACATAGATGTGATGAGGAGACAGTGACAAACATGGCATACATTGGCGAGTATAGAATCACATGCCCCGCGACAGACAGCAAAGAACCAGATCAGTTTCAATTCTAAATACCCTGCTCAACAAGGTCACGAAGCACCATCACTCATGAGTTCTCAGCCATGAAATGGGCAATGATTAGCAAGTATGCATTTTACCTCATAGTTGTAATGAACCACATCAATTAACAAGTAAGCGAAAGATATGTCTGCACCTGCGTTCTAAAGCCCGCACATTCAATTGTCACGCAAAGGAGGTAAACTACCATGAACACACTCCAGTGATGACACCACCAACCTCCCTCTAATATCTTGGCTGAGCTGAGCTCCAAGAATAGGTACAAGTGTACGACGACTGCAACCTCTTCACCTTCAGGACAGAACTTACTGCCGTCGAGCCCTTCTCGGCGTGCTTCATGCACAGCACTACAAGGAGTACACAAATATTTTTGCTAGAGGCTCTGAATTTGAGACATCGAGCAAGAGTTGATCCAAGGCTAGGGTCAAAGCATTCCACCATGTGATGGTTCAAAAGCTTACAACGCAATAGATGCTGGCAAAGGGGGTGTCGTCGGACTTGGGTGACATGAAAGGCGACATCAAGACTGGCCGATGGGAGCACGAATTGCGAGGGCAATCCCACATACTCTTCGACCCAGGTACTCCCAATGTTGAGCTCCTGCAGCAGCCCCCACGCTGCATTCTCCTCCTTCGACAGCCACCCACGACTCGTTCTCCCCAGCCTCCTCCTCGCGCGAGCAGCCACGCCTCTGCCTGCTCCAGCTCCTCCACTCACCGGAGCAGCTCCTCCACCGCCTGCTACTTCAAGAAGGACACCATAGATCTAGGAGAGGGAGAAAAAGGGACATGGATAGGGAGAGGAGAGGAGGCAGGGGCTCACCTCGGCCTGGGGTTTGGCACGGTGACCAGCAGACCCTGGTCGTGTCGCGCATGTGGATCCTTCATGCCTGCCTCACACTTGGAATTGTGGTGGGGCAGGCGCCTCTGGAGCAATGGGCAATGGTGGGGCAGAGCTGGGGAGTCCCTAGGGCCATCCCTATCGTCGGTTTCTCCTTCCATGCGCCCCTCACTGCCGTCGCTGAGGCCGTTTGCTGCTGGGGCTTCTTCCGCCCTATGAACCACCATGGTAAAGGCAGGACGACGAAGACCAAACACCCTTTGTAGATGGGACCAGGGCTGAGGTTAGGGTAGGCGGCGGCCTCGGCGTGGTAGCAGCGAGGCGTCGGCGCCGGCGGGGTAGGCCGGTAGGAGCGGGCCATGACGGCACGTGCCAGTCCTAGATCTACGCCGAGTCATGGACGGCCAGGCCGTGGCTGCAACCGGTGGCCAAGGAGAGGGAGGAGGCACCCGCTGGCCAGCGGATGGAGGGAGGGGCGACGCGGCTGTGCCTCGCTGTGCTCGGCTTGGGGATTCACTTGAGGTGGTCAAGCGTAGGTGGAGGAGATGCTCACGTGATTGGAGGAGATCACACGCGCCATGATGGGGAATGGCATGATTGGAGGAGAGCGAGAGGGTGAGGGATTTAGGAAAGTGGAACAGGAGGTGTCGTGATTTCGTGGAGCTAGGCGGGAATTTTTTTCCGATGATCACGATTGCATGTTCTTTTCATAGTTATTTCCTTTTGAAACCACGGGAGCGAGGTTTGTTTCCTTCGCAAGGACGGGCGTAGGAGCGACGGGTACTAGATCGTAGCTGGCAGAACTATGGGCCCACGTTTGAATGTCGCACCAAAAAATATCCACATTTTGTTCTTTTTAGTTGTGGGAGATATATATATATAGGAGATAGACGATTGCACTAGATTTTGTCATGTGTATTTACTAAGATCAAAATATGAAGTGTTACATTATTTTAAGACCTATAAAGCTAAAGTAGAAAACAAACTTGAGAAGAACATCGAACGGTTGCGAACTAATCGCTGGAAGAATATTTCTCAAATGATTTTTATGAGTTTTGTGCGGAGCATGGGATTATTCATGAGAGGACACCGCCTTACTCACTACAATCCAATGGGATTGCCGAGAGCAAGAACCACACTCTAACTGAGTTGGTTAACGCCATGTTAGAGACAGCGGGACTATCTAAGGAATGGTGGGTTGGGGTGATATTGACAGCAAGTCATGTTCTGAATAGAGTGCCCACTAAAAACAAAGAAATTAGACCATTTGAGGAATGGAAGAAGAAGAGATTAAATCTCTCTTACCTGTGAACATGGGGTTGTTTGGCAAAGGTGAATGTGCCAATTAACAAGAAGCGAAGGGTTGGACCAAAAACCGTTGATTGTGTCTTTCTTGGTTATGCTATTCACAGCATAGGTTATAGATTTTTAATAATAAATTCTAGAGTGCCTGATGTAAATGTTGGTACTATCATGGAATCTAGAGATGCTACATTTTTTAGAATGAGTTTCCTATGAAGAATACACCTAGCACTTCTAGTCATGAATCTATTTTATTACCTTAGACACATGAACCGGTAATACATATTGATGTTGAAACCCATAAAGAAAATCTAGAGGAGGATAATAATATAGCCACTCAAAAGAGTAAGAGACGGAGGGTTGAAAAATCCTTTGGTGAAGACTATATTATATACCTTGTGGATGACACTCCTAAAACCATAGAAGAGACATTCATCTCTTGATGCTGACTTATAGACGGAAGCTGTTCAGAGTGAGATGAACTCTATTATGTCTAATGGAACTTGGGAGGTGGTTGATCGTCCTTGTGGGTGCAAACCTTTGGGATGTAAATGGGTGTTCAAGAAAAAGCTTAGGCCTGATGGCACAATTGAGAAGTACAAGGCGAGGCTTGTAGCAAAGGGCTATACACAGAAAGAAGGTAAAGATTATTTTGATACTTATTCACCAGTTGCCCATTTAATGACTATACGAGTGCTACTTTCCTTGGCTGCCTCACATTGTCTTCTCGTTCATCATATGGATGTTAAGACAGCTTTCTTGAATGGAGAGCTTGAGGAAGAGATCTATATGGATCAGTCGGATGGATTTGTAGCAAAGAGTTAAGAGGAAAAGGTGTGTAAGTTATTAAAATCTTTGTATGGTCTAAAACAAGCACCTAAGCAGTGGCATGAGAAGTTCGATAGAACTTTGACATCAGCGGGCTTTGTTGTGAATGAAGCTAATAAATATGTATATTATCGGTATGTTGGAGGAGAAGGTGTGATCTTATGCTTATATGTGGATGATATGCTAATTTTTGGAAATAATGTTAATGTGATCAAGGAAGTGAAAGACTTTTTGTCTAGTAACTTTGAAATGAAAGACTTGGGTGAGGCTGATGTTATTCTTAACATAAAGCTACTGAGATAAGGAAATGGTAGGGTAACACTTGTGCAATCCCACTATGTGGAAAAGGTGCTGAATCGTTTTGAATATAGTGATTGCACGCCTGCTCCAACTCCTTATAACCCAAGTGTGCTATTAAGAAAAAAATCAAAGAATAGCATGGGATCAATTGAGGTATTCTCAAATAATTGGATCGCTTATGTATTTAGCTAGCGCAACGAGGCCTGACATCTCATTTGCTGTGAGCAAACTCAGCCGGTTTGTTTCAAATCCAGGAGGTGGTCATTGTCGTGCTCTTGAGAGGGTATTGCGCTATCTAAAAGGGGCCATGAGCTATGGCATTCACTATACCAGGTATCCAAGGGTACTAGAGGGTTATTGTGATACAAATTGGATATCTGATGCTGATGAGATTTACACCACAAGTGAATATGTGTTCTCACTTGTAGATGGCACTGTTTCATGAAAGTCTTGCAAGCAGACCATCTTAACGAGTCAACAATGGAAGCAGAACTCACAACACTAGATTCTGCCTCAGTTGATGCTGAGTGGCTTCGTGAACTCCTTATGGATTTACCGGTGGTTGAAAAACCAATACCGGCTATATCCATAAAATATGATAATCGGACTATGATAATCAAACTGAATAGTTCTAGGGATAACATGAAGTCTACAAGGCATGTGAAGAGGCGGTTAAAATCTATTAGAAAACTGAGAAACTCCGGAGTAATAGCGTTGGACTATGTCCATACATCTAAGAATCTGGCAAATCAGTTTATAAAGGGATTGTCACGCAATGTGATAGATGGTGTATCGAGGGAGATGGGCTTGAGATCTAATTGAAGTCATTCCATAGTGGTAACCTGTCCTATGTCATCGGAGATCTTGTGAAGTAGGATGGTGAAACAAGCTAGTGGTTGACTGATGGAGAAACCCCTTATACTAAAGTCCAAATCATTATGAGATGCACTGTTTCTCCTATGCTGTATGGCAGATTGGTTAATTCCTTAATGTGATCTGAGTGGCTTATTTAAGTAGGGATGTTGCCCTATAGAACATCCTAAAAGGAACACACCTATATGAGTTCGACTGATAGTCACAGTCTATGAGATGTGGGTAATCTCTAGATACTCATGAAAGGCATCGAAGTGTGACTTATATGCTTCAAAATAGAGGGGATGCTTGTAGCAGCCTAGTACCATGAAAGAACTTTGGTGAAGCTCAATTCGCACAAAACTATCAATTCAAGGCATAGTCCATTGTTCAGTTGTGAATGAGTGTAACCCCTGTTCTAGACGGATGTTCAACTTACAGTCTCCGTTGAAACTCTGTTATATCAAAGAAATGTGGATTTGAGATTATTTAACATGTGCCTTCGAATTTGGTGGGGATTGTTAGATTTAATGTGGGCTAGACCCATATATTATCTAATTAAATCAAATAAATTCTAAGGCCCATATTAAATAATGTGTGTGATATTATTTAGTCCCATACGGAATATTGACTCGATGTTGACTTCACTTATACATGCGGGCTGTGTCTGTCTACGTCGTTGGATGGTTGAGTGGAGGCATGGCCGTGTCATGCCATGGCCGACGCGACGCACGTGGTGTAGAACATGAAAAGTTGTCACTCAAGCCATTTATGAGTAGGAGTTACGGGAGTTATCAAGTGATGGGAGTTTCTGCCCTCAATTGGGAAAGTTAATGCGGTAATAACGGGAGTTTGGGAGTTTTTGCACCCAAAGTGAAAATTGATGAGGAAGGTTACGGGAGTTTTTCTCCCATAGCGTCGTGCCTCCTCCGCTTCCTCTCCCGCTGGCATCGCGCCCTCTTCGCTCCCTGCTGGCATGAGATAAAAGAAAGACACACTTCAACATTCAGTTGGCTTAGTCTCTAATGCACACAAGTCTTCACACTTCTGCTGCATCCAAGGCTTCTCCGTCTCGGTTCCTGCGAGCACGGGAATAGGGAGAGCAGGCCTCTGAAACCGGGTTGTCTTCGTGTTCATCTGCTCGGGTGAAGGGCGGCCATCAGGTTTTTGGAGAGCGATCACGCGACTGCTCGATCGTTCGACAACTTCATCTTCTTCCCGACGTTCGTGGCATCGATGGGAGATCGACACTGCAACATCTCTGCACTGTATCGAGCAGGACGACTACTCCAACAGGTGCTATGTCGACTAGCGCAACCAGCTTTGGTGCTGCTGGGTATGTTCTAATTCATCCCCTATCGTCAACGATTAAAATCATGATTATTAGTATCATCTACATGTTCATATCACTAAGATCACACAAGCACATACATGATGTCACAAACCTTTTGATTATTGCTATTTTCTAGATTAAATTATTACTGAAATTACCTAAAATTCTAACAAACCAATCAGGCCTTCAGCAGCTACGCTGCAGCAACAATTTCTACTAATGAAGCTCTACCCTCGCAATACTTAGTGAGTGCAATTTTGCATCCGCTCATTACCGGAATCCTCAAATTTGCCAAGTGTTTTTATGTTTGCCGAGTGTATTCCCTCGAGCACTCGACGAATAAGTTCTTTGCCGAGTGTCGCGCTAAAAACACTCGGCAAAAAAAACAGGGCGTTTTGCCGAGTGTCAAAACAAAAACACTCGGCAAAGAGGTTGTTTGCCGAGTGATAAAAAAATACACTCGGCAAAGAAATAAAATCTTTTTTTCTAGAAAAGAAGGAGAAGAAAAAAACTTTGCCGAGTGCTCAGATCTAAAACACTCAGCAAAAAAAAGTATGAGAAGAAAAAAATTAAAAAAAAACTTTGCCGAGTGTCCCATCTGGGACACTCGGCAAACAAAAAAAATCCCACTTAACCTAACCGCGTCCCCATCCAGCACCCCACCCGCCCTCCCGTCCCCACCCCTTCTCTCTCCTCCCGGCCCCCAGCGCCCCCTCCCAACGGCGCTGCCTCCTTCCCCTCCTCTCACGGCCGCCCTCTTCCCCTCCGGTCGCCTCCGCTCCCGGCCCTCTCATCCGGCTCCCCCCTCCCCTACCTTCTTCCCCGACACGGCCCCTCCCTCCCCTTCTTCTTCTCCGCCGGATCCGACCCTTCCCCTCCCCTCCTCCCTTCTTCCGAGCCGGAACTGGGCCCTCCCTTCTTCCCCTGGCCTCCCCACCGGCGAGATCCGGCGGCCGGTGCCGCCCCCTCCCTCCCTCTCTCCCTCCCCCAACGGCGAGATCCAGGGAGGGGCCCCGGCGGCGGAGCACCCCAGGCGGTGGCGGCGGCATGGCTTTGCGGGCGGGGCGGGGCGGGGCGCGGCACTACAGCTGCCTCTCACCCTCGCGGCGCCCGGATCCATGGCGTGGCGTGGCGCGGCCTCTCTCCCTCGTCGGTGCTTAGATCCACGGTGGCAGCGGGCGGAGGCGGTGGCCGGCGAGCACGGGTCCTCGCGGTAGCTGTCTCCCGCGATGTGGATCTAGGGCGAGCGGGGTGGCCGGATCTAGCTCCCTCCCTCGTTCACTCAGCACGGCGGCGTGGATCTAGGGCAGAGAAGGTGGCCGCGGATCCAGGGCAGGGAAGGCGGCCACGCCGTCGCTCAGCACGGCGGCGCGGGCCCAGACTCCCTCCCTCCCTCGGTGGCAGCGCGGATGGAGGCATGGATGGAGGCGGAGCAGGAGCCGGTGGTGGCGTCCGGTGGCTGATGCTTTTTTTTATTTTTTTCAAAAAATGTTTGCCGAGTGTCTTCGCTGAGTGCCCGACAAAAAACACTTGGCAAAACAGCGTTTGTTGATAAACCATTTGCCGAGTATCGTTCGGTTTGCCGAGTGTTTTGGGGGCTTTGCCGAGTGCCCCTGACACTCGGTAAAGCTGCTGTATCCGGTAGTGGTTGCAGCAACAATATTTCTATGGATTTCGGGCACCGGTTAGGTGTACAAATAATATATCATTATAATCATATTAATCGGTACAGAAAGCTCGAAACAAGCAAAATATATTTATCTCTATGTTATGCAACTAGTCATATACCACGTAGGTGCCACATAATTATTCAGGGACTAAAAATTTAAGACCTAGGTACTACTTCTGTCCCAAAAATAATACAACTACGTATTACGTGCCAGTTAAAATAGTTCAAGTTTGCCCAAATTTTTAGTGAATGGTATTCGTATGACTTCAAATCAATTTATTAAGAAAATACATTTCATAATCATAATTAACCTAATAATATTTATTTGATATCACTAATGATATTTATTTGATATCATAAATATTGATAGTTTTTTATATATAATTGGTCAAACTAAATATACTAAAACATGATGTTGTGCTAGAGCTGTATTCTTTATAGGACAGAGGTAGTACCAAACATGTCAGTAGCAACTGGACATGAATACTTAGATCGCATATGATGTTAATTCAAACCTTGATAGGTACCGCAGGTGCAATTTAGCACTCGCACAAGACTCTTGTTCATTTCGGACTCCTACCCGACGAGACTCGTATGTGCGATGTGGCGCCCACGCCCGTGGGTTCAACTGCCGTCCCTAAGCATATGTTTTTTTCTCCATCACGTAAAAGGTTTACGCTTCTTTATATTAAGGTAAAGAAAAAGTTCAATATAGAGGTCAGTAAAGATTTACATAAAACTTAGACCCTTTCTAATGTACTCTAATTTTGCTAGTGTTTGGACGTGGGGTCAACGAGGGATGGGCCGGACCTCATATGCGTTTTGCTAGTTTGATCTTTGATGACCGCATGGATGTGTGGAAGATTATCATTATATATGGATCACCAGGTGCCCCCTGATTTAGACCAAAGCGTGTCACTTCTCCCTCTAATCACGGATTTTAGAAGGTTTTCCTGATTCCTGAACGCACAGCTGAACACGTAGACGGAGATTTTTTTTTTTTTTGAAATCTACGGAGAAAAGCTTTGGTGACACGATGATTCAGAGACACTTCATTCCGGCGTAAATACTACTAGTAGGTCACAGCGGAAAGGCAAAAGGGTGGGATAAGGAAACATAGGTGGGCCAGTGGGTGTTCCATGGGCGATGAATAGCATGAAAGGCCTAATTGGGCCCGATCGAGAGAGAGAGAGTCAGCATGCATGGTTATTACTCCCTTCGCCTTTGGGAGACAACTCTCACGTCTCACACGCCAAGAGGTACCAATGCCAAATTGCCAATGCCTGCTATCATGCCTTGCGTTTCCTGCGGATGCAAATCTGCAGTCGAGACTGGTCCAGCTCTTGGGCGTTGGGAGATTTCAACAATAACGTTCTTTGGTACCTGGCCAGCAGGCAGCAGTTCATTGCCACTTTGCCAGTGTAGTACGGCTGAAGTTACCTCCCAAAATTGGACACCAACATTTCTTTTGTCAGGGGGGTGCGAGCTTAAAGCTTCCACAAGTAGAATGATAGCCCAAGTTGCATTTGAGAGCACTTGATCCATACATATGAGGTGGATTTTTTTTTTTTTTTTCTTTTTTTTTTAAAAAAAGAGGTTGAACAATTTTTCTCCGACTATGGAAAATGAAAGAGGGACATAGTAGAAAGGGAAAAGAAAGAAGATGATGTAGAGCTTTCGTTATGGAAGGAGATTTCCTTGTTTATTGCAGACTCTGCATAATGCTGCACTGCACACGATCATTCATGATTACACGTATTAGCCTGGCTGATGTAGAGCTAGCATCCAGATAATGGGATTCTTGAACGTGAATAGGGAAAAACTTTGGGTGATTTACTACTGTAGTGGACGGTCCAGTTGCTAACGGGGAAAAAAAGTCTGTCCCTTGTTAAACTTTCATTCAGGAACCCGGAGATTGGAGGCCCCTGGAGCTAATCAAGTGGTAGACAACCTTTTCGATGCTAATATAATGATGCATGCACTTCAACTGAAGGAAGGTCTAAACTTTGCCCTCCCTTCTGGACCACAGTCGATTTCCTTATTGTGTCCACAATCAAGTGATCAAGTGCTAGCACAAACAAATCGATGGAGCAAAAGCTCCAAACTACAACTACAACTCAGCCGGGTGAAACTGCAAGGCCCAAAGTACCCACACCTCGCAGCCACCAGAAGCATGAGCCGGCCACCGTGCTGAACTCGTGCTGGTCCCCGGCGACGTGCCACGCCGCGCTCCTCCCCGAATCTCCGATCAGGATTCCTGGCATGCCGGCGCCGGTAAGCACAGTTCCCTGGCCGGCTGGCCGCCGCCGCCGTGCCACCAAACCGGTGTCACCTCGAGCTGTGATCTTGGACCCATTCCTTGCGGTTCCCAGCAGTCCCATCCGTGCGTTTGGATCCTGTCCCGTCCCTCCCCAACCGTAGCCGCCGTAGCCTAGCCTCTCTGTCTGTCCATCTTCTGCATGATATAGGAATAGGATCACGTCCAGTCCAGCTCCCTCCCCACGCAACAAAGCGCGCTGGACTTTCGTCTCAGTCCTTGTCCGCGATGAAGCTCATGAAGCTCGGCACGCGGCCGGACTCCTTCTTCACCTCCGGGCCCGTCAGGTACTGCCTCTGCCTGCCTGCCTCCCGATTCGTTCCGTCCGTCCCACGCTCCCAATGGTGAGTTGCTTTTCTTCTCTGATGAATTGGTGTGGCTTGTCCGTCGACGATGTGATTCCAGGTCTGTCTACACGGAGGTGGCCACCGACCTGCAAATCCAGGTGGATCACTGCCTGTTTCGACTCCACAAGGTAGCTATTCTTTTGCTTTAATCGATAGTGAGATGTTCGGTTCTTAACGAAGTTTGCTCAATTTCCGTTTTTTCCGTTTGTCGTGCGCCGTCGAACTCGGGCAGTTCCCTCTGCTCTCCAAATGCCAGCTGCTACAGGCTCTGTGCGCGGACTCCGACGCCGTCGAGCTGCGGGACTTCCCGGGCGGCGCGGACGCGTTCGAGGCCTGCGCCAAGTTCTGCTACGGCGTCGCCATCACGGTGGGCGCGCACAACGTCGTGCCCCTGCGCTGCGCGGCGGGGCGCCTCGGCATGACGGAGGCCGCCGACGGCCGGGGCAACATCGCCGCCAAGCTCGACGCGTTCCTCGCCTCCTGCCTGCTTCGCCGCTGGAGGGACGCGCTCGCCGTGCTCCGCTCCGCCGGCCGCTACGCCGCCTTGGCCGCCGAGTGCGAGGAGCTCGGCGTCACGTCCCAGTGCGTCAAGGCCGTCGCCAGGCTCATCACGGACCCCGGCGGCGGCGGCAATGCGGCGTCGGCCGCTCAGGCCACGGCCAGCTCCTCGTCGTCGCCGTGGTGGGCGCGTGACGTCTCCGACCTCCGCGTCGACCTCTTCTGGCGCGTCATGGTGGCCGTCAAGGCGGCTGGCGCCGTCAAAGGTAGAGCCGTCGGCGACGCGCTCAGGACCTACGCGCGCCGGTGGCTGCCGACCGTTGTCAAGAGCGGGTACCTGGTGGTGGAACAAAACGACATCAGCACGGCCGACGAGGGGAGTTTCGATTTCGAAGTGGTCGCCAGGAACAGCCAGCTTCTTGTCGAGAAGATGGTGAGCTTGCTCCCCGCCAAGAGGAACGCCGTCTCCTGCAGCTTCTTTCTCAAGCTTCTCAAGGCGGCCAACGTCCTGGGCGCCTCTCCCGCGTCCAAGGCAGAGCTCGCGAGGCGGGCGGCGTTGCAGCTGGAAGACGCCAACGTGAGCGACCTCCTCATACCGTCGTGCGCGAGCGAGAGGCTGTACGACGTGGACGCCGTGATGGCCATCCTTGAAGAGCTCGCGCTGCGGCAAGAGGCGGCGGCGGGGGGGCCGGAGGCAAGCCCGCCGCACGCGCGCGGACACAGACGGTCGCGGTCCGCCGAGAGCTCGGAGTTCGAGGGAGCGCGTCGGTCGACGTCCGCCGCGGCGTCGCACGGCGCGATGGTCAGGATCGGGAGGCTGGTCGATGGATTCTTGATGGAGGTCGCCAAGGATCCCAACCCGCCCCTGGACAAGCTGATCGCCATTGCCGAGGCCGTGCCGGACTGCGCCCGCCCGGAGCACGACCATCTTTACCGAGCCGTCGACACTTATCTCAGAGTACGTCGAAACAAACAGCCGCATTTCAGCTGACGCTGTCCCGATTGATTTTGATGCCTCACTGTTCTTGGTTCGATTTACGTAACAGGTGCATCCGGAGATGGACAAGGGATCGAGGAAGAAGCTGTGCAGGGTTCTCAACTGCAGGAAGCTCTCCGAGACGGCGTCCATGCACGCCGCCCAGAACGAGCTGCTGCCGCTCCGGGTTGTCGTGCAGGTGCTCTTCTTCGAGAACGCACGCGCGGCGGCGGCGCTGTCCGGCTGCCCCGGGGCCAACGGCCGCGTCTCCGGCGTGGCGGGTGGCGTCAGGGCGTTGCTCGCCAAGACAAGGAGGGAGGCAGACGGCGAGGAGGCCAAGAACGAGCAAAGGCTCCGGGGCCTCGCCGCCGCGCCTGGCCCTGACGACAACGACTGGAGCGTGGAGGGGCTGAAACGCGCGGCGTCGAGGATCTCGACCCTGAGGATGAAGCTGGAGGAGGACGAGGACGCGGACGACGAGGCGTTCGTCGTGCACAGGGCGCGCGCGGGGCTGGCCCAGAGGGCGTCCGCCCGCAGCAGGGCGCTCTGCGCGATCCCGGCCGGGAAGCCCAAGCGGATGCTGAGCAGGCTGTGGCCGTCGAGCTCGAGCAGAGCCGTCACTGAGAGGCATTGAGACCTGCACGGGAGTCGAGAGCAACGCGGTGGCAGATTGATCGATCAAGGCACACTATTCTGGTCGCGAAGGCTGTGCATTTTTGTACAAAAAAAAGTGAAAGAGAACGCTGCAAATACTCAATTTGATATGCCACTCAAATCTATGGTTGCTTGAGAGTCCTATATATATGATCTTTTAAAAAGAGACTCCTACGTATATATTTTTTTTCAATGAGAAAAGAGGGATAAAAACGTTGAATATCATACTGGTGCAACATTTGCCATGTTTACATTTGATTCCAAAATACACTAAAATGAGTTTGGATATAGAGTAATTAAATCAACCACAAAATTGTAAAATATTTCTATAATTTGTGCTCGGCATCAGCAAAGCTGTCAAACATCCATGGACGGTAAAGACTGGAAACTTGTAGCACTTTTCCGGTTCTCCCCATGGAAAATGTGAGCCGTAAGGAGCGCTTTGCTGTGCCAACAAGCCAAGGGAACAACCATTGGCAAATGATGGTTCGTTTCTTTGGCGGACAATATCAAATGATTCTTTCACTTTGCACCTACCTTAATCCCTCTCCTGGAGGCGCCGGTATCATTGTTCATGAGCTCTAATCCCACTACATGCCGGCATATGATTGCAGGTATCAACTTTACAGAAAGGAGAATGTAACAGAAGAAGAATCATAGGCGCACAAAATCATGTGTACATGCGCAACAGATGAAGCATACGCCACGCCAGAAGCTTCTCGCAAGTTGCAAGTGCATATGCGCTTAATTACACTACATATGGCATGGGGTGCCATGATCTCCGTCCGGGAAAAGGGAGGAAGAAGAGCTGATCAGCATGGGCAGACTTTTCTCTCAGGTCGCCTACAGATTTGGCTTCTTGCCCCGTTGCTCATCGCTATCATAGCATCTAGCAGCATAGCGTCAATCAAGCCTTCGATATGATTCTGCAAATCGTTTTATCTCTCCAAGGATTGGTCATGTCTTAGCACAGGACATTAGTGGACTGCTGGTCACTGGATGGGAGAGTGATCTGGACAGGCCCTCTTCTTAGGAGGCTTGGGACAAAGCTACGAAGAGACTCCTGCTTGGTATATGATCTGAAGGTGTTAGATTGATCTCTAATCCTAAACTGGGCCCAACGGCCCAGTTGGGCCTTTGATCCGCGCCCTGATCGGGGGCGCCCAGCCCACTATGGCTGGAGAGTCCCTGTCACACTGCGCAATAAATAGAGGTGGGAGCCGGCGGCTAAGTCACAAGGTTCGCCTGAACCGAGCTCCCCACCGACAAACCCTAAACCCGATCTAAAGGGCGCGCAGCCAATGATGGGAAGCCACCAGCCACGCCGCCACCGGACTGCGTCACCGCGACCACGGCACTGCGCCGCCGCCCGTCTTCCCCGACTGTCGCTGCCCTAGCTCAGACATCGACTCCATGGCGGACGCGAGCCGATCCTTCTCTACTACGGTGTCAGGTTTGACACGTCCATCTTCTACCTCTCCCTTTCTCACGTTCTACCTACTGTTATTGTACTAGTAGACGTTCTAGGATTCATGATACTATTCAACAGCAAGTACCCGACTAGATCTATGCTCCTAGTGATCCTATACGTTTCACAGAAGGTACTATATGCAATATGCTGTTGGGTGGTGCCGTGGTGGCACCAGGACCAGAGTGGTTTCAGTTTCAGCCTTTCAGCCATCCACTGAAAGGCTTCCAATCGAACGAACTTTCACTGATTACTGATATGATATATATAACCTCAACATCACAAATGAACGTGTCCGGATTAGCCACGAATGCCTTCTCCCCCTCCAAAATTGCGTGCAAGTGCCGTTTGATATCTTCTCTCTCGAGGATTTTGTGTTTTTGCATAACTAATTTACTACTGTTTGGTTGGCTGGATCGTATCGTTGCTGATTCGTTTATGTGAGAGAAAAGTACTGGTGGCTGGTTCACGTGAATAGTAGCCATGTGAGGGAGCTGGTCAGCCAGCCCCAGCCCAGCGATCAGGCACTGATCTAATGTCCAAACTGAAGTTTATACGTGCTACTATGGCAAAATATGCCAAGATTCTGAAGAGTCCCTCGGTATCAGCGAGGCCCCTGCACGGGCCACAGGGCGCGTACGAGCTCGGCGTGGCAGGCAAGGACGGCGGCCAGGAGAGCCCCAGCCCCCAGCAGCGCGGCCCCGACGGCGACCGGCGCGCTCTGGACCACCCAGCACGCCATGCTCGTGGGGACCGCCATGGCGACAGACCACTGCAGCACCTGCCCGGCCGCCCACCTCGCGCGGCGCCCGCGGTCCTCCAGGAGCGCGCACAGCGCCAGCAGCGACGTGAACAGGCAGAAGCTGGCCAGCTGCGACGCGAAGACGGCGAGGAGCACGTACACCTCGCGCGCCGCCAGAAACGCCAGCGTGCGCGTCGCCGTCGGCGAGGCGCGGGGAAACGCCTCGCAATCGAAGGCGCAGGCGTCTCCCGACAGCGCCTTCGTCTCGGCGGCCGCCGTGGGAGGCAGCAGCAGCGGCTGCTGCTTCTCCACGTCGGCGACCGGCTCCCCCGTCTTTGCTTCCGCTGGTTCCATTGCGCACGTTGCGCGTGGAGGTGGAGCTGCACTGACAAAGCCGTGCAAGAGCAATAGATTTATATATTGGAATATGTAGCGTGTTCGTGCGTTGCTACGGAAATAACTAAACTTTTGTATTAAAAATACACGGACCACACAATAAAATAACAATACTGTGAAATTAACTACGACGTTAAAGTGACATTTAATCCGAAAGACAAAGTTCGTAAAAATAAAACAAGATAAAATTTGTAAAAAATAAACAACCGATCAAATTCATTAAAATTCACGTCTCATATATTATATAACCAAATATTTTTATCACATAATAAATATCGCATAACGACTATGAGGCATGTTCAAGACTACGAGGCCTGTTCAAGCAGCTACGAGGCCAAGAACGGATTCACAAAATGAGGCATTTTCAAGCAAGTTTTATGGCATCATGATCACTAAATCAATAAGTTACAAAACATCCATGTTTACAATTCAGAATGTGGAGAGGCCATCGTCACAAGCTCAAGGAACTCCTCTTCATAATTGCATTGAAGCACTTGCTCAAGGAAGAGGCCATCAAGGACTCCTTTTGGAAGTTTCCTGAAGCATGCTTGTCTAATTTAAATATATAGAAGTTTCAGTTCTCTGAATCATGCCTGTCCAATTTAAACATAGTTTCATGGTTATTTCAAGCTGACAGATGTCCTACCTTAATCAGGCTGGCCAAGCAGTGAACACCAATGTCCTGAGGTACAACTCCTTTATTCAGCTGGTCCCTCGCGTGTTCCTCTGGTCATTCTCTGGATTAATGCGAAAGATCCCCTCAGCCTGAAATTGGAATGTAGGAAACTTCAGGGCCTACATGGTTTCACTACTTATACATTTCTTAGGGGAAGTAAATTTACCAGACACTTGCTGGTTGATAGAACAATTCTGAAACAAATGCAAACACGGACAAAAATAAAACCTAAAGCTTAATTAAAAATCATGAAATTGACTCCTTGAATATTCTAAATTCTTTAGTAGTTTTCTAAAAATATCAGACCTCATTTACAGTCAAAGGATTTATAGAAAAATAACTTAAGCAAACACTAAATCTTCTGAATCCATTATGTACTTTTGATTCAGGAGAACAAATAAGTTTCGAATTTAATTGGGTCTATCCTTTTCTGGCCTCGCCATTGCTTCATATACCAGTGCCACATGCTAAACCTTGACCAAAACTTTTTTGAATGAAACTCACAAATACAATAAAGAAGAGGTAGGAATTAAAAATACAAAGAAATACAAATCAAACTTTTTTAGTCGAAACTCACAAATACAAAATAGAATTGGTGAACCTTTTTTAGCATACATAAAACAACTTTCTCTGCTGAACCAACCTGACCGATGCTAGCTGTAGCTAGCAGTTCATAGTCGAAACTCCTCAACTTGGAGGACCAGTCAGGAGTTAGGACCAAGCTCGGCATCAAGGACTGAATTTAGCTACTTCCTTAGCATAACATCAGCACCTCGATGAACAATATCAAGAGCTGCCAACACCTACATTAAATTGGCCAAAGATCAGTTTGAATACACTTGGACATCACAAGGCTATGACAAATGAAGCATCAAATAAAAGGATGGACCAAAACTGTGGCAAATAATTTTACAAAAGAAAATAATTAACAATCTTCATTGTCACAATCTGAACAAAGGATTTGAACCTCTGTGATAACCACGTGCTTGCGGCACTTGCTTATGATGATTGTTTGTCCAGTTAAAGTGCAAATAAATTCCATTCATAAAACCAATGTCAACTATTTTAATTTTTTCATCTAATTTAACTAAATAAAAGAACCAAAATGGGTACTAATGTGCCCGGCATATTCCATCCCAAACAAGCATAAAGGAACACAAAACTGTTTGCAACCATCCAAAACTCCAAGTTTATATGCAGCTGACAGCGAAGCAGATGAGTTACCCAGGACATGCAAGATTTGCTTGCAGACATCAAGGAAGGGCTTGGTTAGAATGACTTTGTTCTCTGCCTTGACATGCTCCATCCCTTCTAAAGAGGGGATGAACACCGTCTCTGCCATCTATGAACCTGAAAGAATCAACAAATATATCAACCAATCATCGCAACCAGGGGCAGACCCAGTAAAGAACATGGTGTACACATGTACACCCAATATTTTTTGCAAAAAAAATCATATTCAGTAGGCAAATACATATATAAACTTTAATTAGATCAGATCCGAATAGGGTTCGAGTGCTCGCTGCTCGGTTTCAGACAGAAGGAAGGGAAGAGAAGGGGTGCGAATACCTGGTGGGCGTTGGCAAGCAGTATATCATAAATCCTTATATTATGAATATGTAGCACAGCCATGAGATATCCTTGAAAGGAAAGCTCAAAAACACTTTTACATGATAATAACTGTAAGCCAATGCAGAAAATTTGAGCCACATCCAAGTCCTTTGCAGCCTTGAGCTCTTGACCCTTGTGTTCTAATGGCGTAAACCCAAGTCGTCAACCAAGTAAAATCAATTTAGTTCAAATTCTATATTATTTTAGTCTGGGTAATACTTATTGTTTGACAAATATCTAAGTGACCAATGTCACAACATCATTGGTTTAGTAATCAGTTGTTGAGTCCTTGCTGGTGTGCTGAGTATATTCTAAGGTTTGTTACCGACTTGTATTGGTCCATCACAAAGCCATTAATAGGACTCGCTTACTGGATTGGCTAACTTCATAATAATCAAAGCAAATCACAATTACCAAAAAAAACACAAAGGAAAGCACGTAATGCGGTTCAGCACTGGTTTGCTACCACTACTTTTCTAAAATTGACTCTTTGCTCCATCAGAACATGAAACACACCTGATATAAAGTAAAAGGTTTATCAATTTTTTGTTCCATATAACATTATTATTCCATAACTTGCCATAGACACAAAACATTAGGCTTGCTACCTTAAATGTCTGTCCACAGCCACTACCCTGAAATAACTATCAACAATTACTGGCATCAGTATGCGAGAGAAAGAAGGTTAAGCCATCTTTAGATAATATCTGAAATTTCATTACCAAAAATTCACAAGTGCTAAAAAAGATAGGCATATCGTACTACTTGCATAGAGTACTGTATAACCTTTTTTTATGGCTAATGACATGAATTAAGAACAAAATGAATAATGACATGAACTCAATAGATAGCAGTCATATGGAAATTTTCTGGGCCTGTGGCGCCTTTGATAATGCCATGATAATGCCCGTGAGATTAGGGGATACCAAGAACAAATTAGTGATTGTTCGTGGAACAAATACCAGGGCGTAGATCAGTGGTGCGTGGGAACTGATTATTGGCACACATGCTGCTGCATTCCTGATTAAAACAAGCAATAGCACATATCACCTTTGCCTAATACAGAATTGCAGTTCGATCAATTCTTTCCTGTGATGTGCTGCTGCTATGGTGATTGGCGACTGAGACACCATCTATCAGGGCGCTGAGTCCCTAGTTGACCAGGGCGACGAGCATGGGCGTTGTTCCGTGGTGATGTGATAATACAACAAATTCCTAAAAAATAACAACATATTCCATTCAATTATAGGCTCACAGATGATAGATCCACAATCCCTAAGCCTTTACAGTTCAATCTTCCTTCTTCTCTAATGATGTCCAAACCCTAACACTGAGAATGAGATTTGGGAATTGGGGGAAAGTAGTGGAATGGAGAAGAACAAGCACTCACGAGAGGCCAGTAGTCCACAGGCACCATGACCCTGCTGGACGGCCGTCGGCCGGTGCAGTGGCGCCGATGGACGCCGGGGGCGGCCAGCACCTCCTCGCTCCTCGCTTCCGTGGGGGCGGTGGCGAACGGGAGGGTGAGTCAGAGGGCGCCGCCCCGTGCGGCGCGAGCGGCGGCCGGTGGCCGGAGGGAGGCACGGAGGGAGTTCCGATGGGGAGGGCAGCGGGGCCGGGCGTCGGCGTCGTGAGTGAAGAGGGCGTGCGCGGTGCGAGGATGAGATCCTTGCTCCTCGTGTCTCCCATGGCGGCAGCAGGCGTCGGTGGTTCCTGCGAAGGGCGCGGTGCGGATCGCGACTTCGCGAGGCCGGCGGTAGTCGCGACTTCGCGAGGGCGTGGGCACGGATAGCAGGCATGCGATTGATTGACTGATTGATTCCTGCGTTGTTTGACTGATTTGTTTCCACTTTTACCGGAGGAATTGTCGCATGGGGGAGGGAGGGATGCGCGAGCGTCGTCGTCGCATGGGGCAGACCGACGCCGTGCGAGGTTTCCTTCCTTTCCCGTATCGTCACGCGACGCGGAACGCACGGACAGGAGGGAAGAGCGACCCCAAAAAAAGTCGCACCTAACAATTGTCTTGCTTTTGTTCTTTTTAGTTGTATATGTAGGAGATACACCGTCGCCGTCGCCGTCGCCGGCTATACCCTGGCGCAGAAATGCAACAAATGCATAAGCAGATAAGCGCCTCCACGGCGGAAACAAGGAAGACAAGTCACAATGAGCAGAGGCTCCATAAGAGAGCGATCTTTACAAGGCCAGGAATGAACACACATCTGAGTATCTTAAGCAGTGACTGGAGATTAATCAAAGAGGTAATGGCATTTGAATTGGTACATAAATCAGAACAAAACAAAAGGAACAGCGTGCACGATGTGATCCCAGCCTAAAAATTTGACCAAACAGCCAATAATAGTAGATGTGGACACCCAGGGCGCCTTTCTGGCCACCAATCCTTCCCCCATTTCTCTCCAAGGATAGGCCATGTCTAAGCACACTTCCATGATTTCCAGTTAGCGCATAGATTTGGTGGACCATTTCTTTGCATGTCCGATGTCCCCATAGCTGCATAGATTTGCAATAATGCAGATGATTCTTTGAATACAAGGAAACAAAAAGGCATCTTATCAATTTGTGCGCGGTACATGGTTCGGTCAACCGTAAGTTACCTCTGTTCATATGCAGCCATTCATTTTTTAGTTATGGCTTTAGATGAGAAGCACTTGACGGCAAGTTCAAATAAACACACGACTACCTCAACTGTGCAGTTCGATAAAGAAATCATGAGCCAAAACTAAGGCTTCAGCCTGTAGCTTTGCGCTTCAGAGGGAGGACAGAGGATACTGAGTACTGACTGGTGAGTATCATTAACCAATGCCCATGGCATGAATCGCTTATGTACATAGACTATGCCAGTAATTCGTCCAAACAGGAAATAATGCAGAAGTCAGAACTAAACCCCAGATAGCAGTCAACCAGACACCAGCAAACCCACAGAAACCAGAGGTATCACCGTATCAGAACCGTAGAAACCTTTCATTCTGGTTCTTCAGTTTATACTTTATATAAACAGAAAGGGGCTAGGACCACACAAAGTGCAGACAATATGATGCTGTCAATGACTGTCAAATGGAGGGGTATGATACTGTGATTACAATTACTCTGCTCGCCGCTTTTTTGGACAAGACAGATTGTTAAGATTCACCTTGCTCAACTCATTAGCAGCAAGTCACAATTGTCACTTTTAATATAATCAGATTAATACTCCCTCCATTGCAAATTGTAAGTCGTTTTGGCTTTTCTAGATTCATAAGCTTTACTATGCACCTAGAAAAGCCAAAACAACTTACAATCATAGTTTTTACGGCGGCGTGGCGAGGCGCGGCGACCCACCACCTTCACACCTTTACAGCGTCTATGGTGCGCGGCGTGGCGACGCCATACACACATCGGCGTGGCGAATACATACATTATAGTCTAGGATATTAGGAAATTATATTGACAAATGGTAATGCAAATGTAGCTTAAAAGGTATAGTCTACAATATTAGCAAATCAAGACCTTCACTACTTCACTACTTCAGCATAACAGGTCTGTTCTCTGTTCTTGAGCAAAGTGCATAACAGAGTAGAGACTACAGAGCTTCACTACTTCACTACTTCACCAAATCACCACTTCACTACTCGCTTGTGCAGCAAACTAGAGACTAGAGAGCTTCAACAGTTAGCACGCTACTTCACCAGACCAGAACAGTGGAACACTAGCCAATGCTTAACGAGACCACTTCACCGATGAGGCGATGACCGATCAGCAGCTCAGCACTTCAACTCACCAGAACAGAGTAGAGACGAGAGAGAGAGTACCTGGCGGGCGCTGAAGCTTGAGGGCCGGCGCCTTGGGAGATCCAGGCGGCGTGCCGGCGGCTCGGGAGATCCAGGCGGCAGGCCGGCGGCTTGGGAGATCCAGGCGGGGGCAGCCGGCTCGGGCTCGGGCGAGGCCGACGGAGGGCAGGGGAGGCCAACGGAGGGCGGGGGAGGCCGACGGAGGGCAAAGCGGACGGATTTCCAGGCGGGGGCGGGCGGAGGGCGACCGTCCCGGCGGCCGACGGCGGCGGCGACTCGGAGGGCTGCTTGCGGTTGCGTCTCGGGCTCGGTCTCGGAGGGCTCCAATCGGCCACTCGGCCTATACAGGTACCCTCACGGCCTCACCCTCACCCTCACCGTCTATTGCGCCCGCCACAACGCACAAAGGAGCCACAGGACGCCAAATCGGCACCACGGGGATGCCACGGCGCTATGGCGGACGCCATACACGCCGGAGCCGTGGCGAGAGCCAGAAAAACGCCACGGCGATATGGCGACGATATGGCGTCGGTATAGCGACGCCTTAACAACTATGCTTACAATTTGGAATAGAGGGAGTAGAATATATGAACGTAGGGAACAGACAAACAAAAAATAAACAAGATGAGTTGTAATCTAACCAGATTGAAAGGAGACTTCACTTGCTATTGTTCAAAGTCTTCAGAACATCAAGTATGCCTTTTTCATTCATCCTTAATGTTTACAGGTACTCGTCACAGATTGACTGAAAGCACTGTTGACAAAGGCCTACAACTTTGTTAAGGGTCACTGGTGCACAAAATGCTAGTGTCATCTGGCCCTCATTGCCAATGCTGCTAATCATGAAACGTACAACTTGTACTCACTACTTCTGTCAGGAAATGCTATGGCGTTGTAAAATGCTATTGTAATCCAGCATATGTTGGACAAACAAGTCCTTGGTCCACTGCGAACAATGAGCTTATGCTCTGCTTCCTAGCAAGCTCAAGCTTTTGCAGCATCTGCCGCTGCCATTCGCTCATCTTCAGTGGTAAGTCCCTCAATCAGGGAGATATATGTGCTGTCATCTGGGGTGATGCCCTTCCCCACCATCTCTTTCATCAGGTTCTCAGCGTCATCTCCCTGTCCATTCTTGCACAACCCCTGTATAAGCGCATTATATGTCAAAAGTGTTGGATTGAACCCCTTATCCAACATCTCATCCCGGACTCTCAAAGCGTCCTTTATGTCACCCTTCATGCTATAGCCGCTGATCAGCGTGTTATAGGTGACAAGGTCTGGCTGGATACCCCTCTTTGTCATCTCATCAATGAGCCTGCGAGCTTCATCAAGCCGCCCAAGCAAGCAAAACCCCCTCATCAGTGTATTGTATGTCACATCATCCGGGGGGATCCTCTTCTTCTCCATCTCTGCCATGATCTCATATGCTCTTTCCATATCTCCACCTGTGCAGTGGCTATTGATCAGAGCATTGTACATGACAACATCAGGCCTGATGCCCTTCTTCACAGCCACTTTAAATAACCTATCCGTCTCCTGAACTTGCCCTTTCCTGGAGAAAGCATATATCAACGACGTGTAGGTCACTGCAGTTGCACGCACCCCTTTCTGAGACATCACCTCAAACACCTCCAATGCTTTCTTCTCATTGCCCTCTTTGCAATACCCATTGATTAGTATGTTATAAGTGAACACGTCTGGGTAAAGACCATTCCTCTGCATCTCCTCAAGCACAGCATAAGCATCTGATGCACGTCCAACCATGAACAACGCATGCACAAGTAAATTGTATGTAGCAACCGTCATGGCAACCCCCCGCTGTACCATATCCTCCCGGTATTGCAGAGCCACATCCAGTTTGCCCCTGTCACAGTAGCCACCGATCAATGCGTTGTACATCACTGCAGATGGCGCCACCTCTCCCTTAGTCAGCATTTCGTCGAACACCTTGGCGGCGTCCTCCGTTCGACCGATCTTGCACCACCCAGAGATCAGCGTGGCATAGGTGTACTTGTCGGGAGCAATCCCTCCGCGCTCCCGCATCTCGCGCATGACCTCCAGCGCCGCCTGGACACGGCCGCGCGCGCAGAACCCGGCTATGACTGTGTTGTAGGTGACGGCGTTGGGGCGGGGCATCTGGCGGAGCAGCTCGAGCGCGCGCACGGGCTTCCCCGTGGCGCAGAGGTGGCGGAGCATGATGTTGAAGGTGGTGGTGCAGAGCGGCAGGCGGAGGCGGTAGATGTCGGCGAAGAGGGCGAAGGCCGGGGCGGAGGGGAGGGAGGAGAGCAGCGGGTGGAGCGAGGCGACGGGGATGGGGACGGAGAGCGACTTGAGCCGTGCGTAGAGGCGGAGGGAGGTGGCGTGGGGGCGCGACGCGGCGGAGGCGGTGAGGAGGAGGTGCGGCAGCGACGGGGACGCGGCGAGGTGCGGGAGAACGGAAAGCGGGCACAGGGCACGGTCCGCGGAAAGCGCCGACTTGAAGAGCGCGAGCGCAGCGGCCGGCGTCGGAGACGCGCGGGCAGCAGCCGCCACGGCGGCGGGGGAGGTGGGCGGCGCCATGGAGGCGGAGTGGAGAGCCTCTAGCGACTAACGGAGTAACGGGCGCGCCGTAGGGGTCGGACCGTCAGAGTCGGACGTCACGCACGTTGGGCTCGGGCGCCCGTGATTTTTTTTAAGCCTGGACTAGCGTACAAGTTGGAGTACACACACACACACCACATATGCACATCTCTATAAACTACAACCTATACACGACAAATGTCTTTCTAGGGATCACCGAAGCCACACGAGCTTCGTAGACGATGGGCACGTCGTAGTCCATTGTAGCGCCACGCGAGTATCCAGGACCTGCACGAAACAAATATGAAGAGAAAAAACCCCGGTGCCATACCCGGCCGATCCACAACTGGGATTCGAACGTGGGTGGGTGGTCTCCACGACGGGAGCGCTCACCAGTGCACTACAAGCGCATCGGCGGGCGCCCGTGTTCGATTGCCGTCAGTTTGGGCTCTAACGGTGTTAAACTGTAGGTGTGAAAAGTCAAAAATACCCTTAAGTCTAAATATATCATTAATTTTGTTGGGCATCTTAACGACTTCAAATAAAAAAACTCAAAACTAGAAAATTGTAGATCTCATTGAGATCTATAATTTTTATATAAAAATTATCTTCATTTAATTTAGCAAAAAAAATATGATTTGATATGATTAATATATCTTAGAAAAATCATATCTTTTTTTGAAATTAAATGAAGATAATTTTTATATAAAAATTATAGATCTCGACGAGATATACCACTTTCTAGTTTTGAGTTTTTTTCATTTGAAGTCGTTAAGATGCCCAACAAAATTAATGATATATTTAGACTTAAGGGTATTTTTGACTTTTCACACCTGCAGTTTGACACCGTTAGAGCCCAAACTGACGGCAGTGGCATGGAGGGCACAAAAAAGTTGGAGCAGTGGCATTGAAGGCCGCTGAACTTTTCCGAGGACTCACAGGGCATTGCAATCTTTTTTAATGGCACATAAAGAATTTCTCGTCTTTTTTTAGACGAAAAAGATACGGGCCTTTTTTTCCTTGTTTTAGAAAAAAAACTAGGAGTCTGTCGTAGCAAAATACACGGAACAGTCCAGATTAAAAAAAACAGTAATGCTGGGTTCGGGGCGTACTATCCGTCGGACGGCGCCGTTGGTGGTCCGCGACGCTGGCCAAACTATCCAACAGACTCACACCACGTTTCTAAAAAAAAGTTATGGAATACTCCGTTTTCACTTTTCTGTTGTGCCCTACCGCAACATCGTGGCGTGCTGCATCGTGGTCGCGCCCGCACTGCCCCGACGTACTCCACCACAGCTCTCTCCACCGCGCCCGCCTGGCCGTCATCCTTCCTCTCCACTGTGCCCGAGCGCGGCCGCTCTCCACCGCGCCTCCGCCCCGTCGCGGCCTTCTAGAACGCAGCCACCTCTGCTGGTCGGGCCGCTCTCTCCCGCGCACGTCGAGCTGGTGGTCCTAGCACCGCCACTTGCCACCGGCTCGCACCCCGAGGACGCAATCGACCGGCTCCGGCCCCCTCTCCCTATGTTGCAAATATATGTTTTCAAGTGTTTCAGATGTTTCGATGTTTCAGAGATACGTTGCAAGAGTTTTATATGGATGTTGTAAAAGTAGATCGGGATGTTGCATATGTTGCAAGTGTTTCAGAGGCATGTTGCAAGTGTTTTGAATGCATGTTGCAAGCGTTTGTTCGAAATGTTTCATCTGTTTCAGACGTATGTTACAAGCGTTTTGATCTAGATGCTGCATATGTTTCACACATATATGTCACAATAGTATGTTCAAAATGTTTCAGTCGTTTCAGTCTTATATTGCAATAAGTGTTTTCATGTTGCAAGTTGCAAGTGTTTTATCTAGATGTTCCATAGGTTTCACATACATGTGTTTAAGTGTATGTTCCAGATGTTTTATCTACTTTAGACGTATGTTGCATCTAAATGTTTCATATTTCAAAGGTACAGAGTCATGGAGCACAGCCCGGGCGCCGGGGATGGGGTGTGATGAGCTGGGGCCAGCGGATGAGGCGTGCTAGGGGCCGGCGGTCGAAGTGCGCGGCGCACCTGGGGTCGTGCGGACGGGGCGCGCTTGTCCAGTCGTCCTCATCTCGGCTCGTGGGTCCTGCCCGTGCGGACAGAGGAGGGGTTCAGGGGGAAGGAGCGCGCGGGGGCGGTGATGGGCATGGGGAGGAGGCGTGACGTCCGAACTCGCAGAGAGAGGAGGGGGTAAGGAGGAAGGAGCAGTGAGCGCAGTGTTTCCGTGGGCGTGCGTGACGGAGGAGGCACGGGCGTTCGAACGCGCGCTTTTGTCCGGACGCTAGTATCTCCAAAACACACACACACACACAGAACAGTCATAATCTCATAACTAAATGATGGACTGTACTGTAGACTGGCCAACTCACCTGGTCTGACCCTGATTTTTTATAGACTCAAATTGTGCTTATGATTTTCTTGATGAGTGCCACACTAGTCATAATCCACTGCAGAAAGGTACAACATCTATTCTTATTATTAATTTTTTTTCGAAGAACATCTATTCTTATTAGGATTTATGAAAGAATATTTATATCTCACAGATGATAAATCAAGCATAGACTTGTTACAGCAAAACGGTAAGTATACAGGCAAAGAGCGTACCGGAAGGATGATCAATAGAACATCACCTCGGCGACCACCGTGCTGCTTGATAGTGAATAGACCCTACTGGTTGTGTTTTTCATCTTCCTAGTATAAATGGTATGTAGCTGTATTGTGTGATTGAGAAAAATAAGGCATCAAACCACTAAGACAAAATATTGATCATTAGTTGATTCAATCCCCTCACGACCATCTTTGATTTTGGATTTTCCCAAATTTCTCCCTTTTCTAGGTTTTCCTAATTTTCTAGAATCCGTGTGAAAGGCTCAATATTTTTTAATAATCCATGAACGGTGGAAAGGTACAACATCCATTCTTGTTATGATTCATGAAATAATGTTTATTTTTCATAAATGATAAATTCATTTATTGACTTTTTGATGAAAAAGGGTATATATATGTGTGACAGTTCGTACTACAATTATGACCAAAAGAACATGACCTTGCTCCCTGCCCTGCAACTTGGTAGTGAATAGTGTGTGTGTGAGTGTGTGTTTTGAATTTTGTGTGTGTGAGAGAGAGAGAGTGTGTGTGTTTGTTTGTGTGTGTGTGTTTGTGTTTGTTTGTACTCATTTTTGTCATCATCCTAGTATAAATACATGCACCTCTCCTGCGTGTTTGAGAAAAATGATTCTTTCAAACTACTGAGAAAAATATATAGAGCAGACAGGGCTCATAAACAAATAGTGGAATAATGAAGCTATTGCCTTGTACTTTGGTCCAATAAAAATGTAGAAATCATGTCATTATAATGGTGTAATTTGGACCAATTTACTTATCTCAACATCTCATTCGACCAAGGGGACACCCATGGACCCCATTGGCATGCAATTTTGGAGCTGCTGACTTTTCCCAATCATTGCCACATTGTGTCCATTATGATCGAGCAAACAAAGGTCAGTGTCACTACTAGTGCCCACCTAAAAGGAAGAATCAAACTCTGCAATCCATTGCCCGCCTAAGAGTTGAGATAGGGAGTTGTTGGAGAGAAGTTTTTTTCAATCTTGCTAAAAAAATCTAGATTGTGAGTGGGTTTGGAAAACTCTTGAAGATGCTCTTACTACTGTGTATGTTGAACCAACCTAGATCTAGGAAACGCCTCTTCACACCCATTAAGCCTATCAAAAAATGTGAATCCCCAACTCTTTTAGAGGCTTCTCCTAATGTTTTATTTCCTAAGTATTTATTTTGTATAAGAGCTCTTGCCACATACCATCTTCATTACAAAGTTTGAACAACCATTTGCTTAACAAACATGTTGTTCTGTAAGTCTAAGTTTAGAATTCCTATTCCTCCTTGCTCCTTTGGCTAACAAAGAATATTCCATTTAACTAATCTATACTTCTTTTTATGTTGTTCATTTTGCCAGAAAAGTCTTGGTCTAAAATAATCTATATTTTTAGTACTCCTCTTGGGACCTCATAAAAAGATAGCATGAAGAGAGGTAGGCTAGATAGAACTGAGTTGCTCTCCTGGAGACAATTTTTTTTCTTTCCGACTGCTGAACCTTTTTTTATTCTATTTTCAATCTCTTCCCAGTCCTTATTATTTAACTCTCTGATGTGCATAGGGTTCCTAAATAGCAAAAAGGAAATGAGACAACTTGCAGCCAAACAATTATGAGTATTATGCCTCACATTCTTTGGCTTGATCGAAGCAAAAAAATTTATTTTTATCCCGATAATTGTTCAAAGGTGCAAAGAAGTAATTTTGTATTCCTTGACTGATCAAAATCATGGTGTATAAAAATAACAGTATCATCATCGTACTGTAAGATAGATAGACCATTTTCTATCAGATGAGGCATTGCCCCTTTCACCTGAGCATCCTCTTTGGCCCTAGCAACAATGATAGCCAATATATCTACCACAATGTTGAATAAAATTGGTGATAGTGGGTCACTCTGTTGTAGGCCTTTCTTGGTTTGAAAATAAGAACTTAGTTGATCATTAACTTTTATTCCTACGTTACCGCCTTGGACAAATGCTTTCATCCTTAAGGTTTGTTGTAAGAAGTCTCACCTAACTTTATCATAGTCCTTTTCGAAATCAATCTTGAAGATAATCCCATTTTGGTTTTTGGTGTAACTCCAACACAACATTATTTCGTGTAGAATCAATGCACCTTCCATGATAATTTTACCTGGTAAAAAGGTTATTTGTGATGGTTTAATAATAATTCAATTGGCTATATTAGTGATCTTGTTAGTGGCGACCTCGAGCTGCACAGGATAGTCACTACTACTCTTGTTGATTAGGGTGGATGTAACGCCCCGGCCCGGGAAGATGACTAAGGCCCACTCCTACATGTTGAATGGGCTACACATGTGAATAATTATCTTGCATTTTCGTCCTTGCTTCACGCAAAAAGGGTAATCACCGGAGTTATTCACCTCCTAGGCCTAGGCTTTTAACTTGGTTCAGCTCTTCTTCAACTTCTAGTGTGGTACTAAAGTTCGGTCGCCACAGTGTTTGCCGTGGTGCTACAGTGAACCATGGTACATTTTAGACAAGGCTGTGGGATGGCGCATTTCGAACAAGAACGTGCTGCGGTGAACTCAGCCACAATGGCCATGTAATCGCTTTAGCGTTCTATATATAGTTGTGATCAGTCAAAGAGAAAACGCTGCCCTTTGCAGCACCACATTTGCCGGTGTCCACTGTGTTCACGTGTGTCCGCCTACCTCGCCATCGTTTATCTCACCGGCGGTCTTCTAACGTAACGTGAATGTTGGCAGTGAGGTGCACGAGACAAGGAGCAACACATTCTGCAAAGTGTTGTTGCTCCGCCTCGGCTCTCTGGTGCACAGAAATACTTCCCCTATTCTAAATTATAAGACGTTTTAGTTTTTCTACATATAATGTGTTTGCCATGTATCACCACATAGTGTTTATCTAAGTTCATAGCAAAAACTATGTATCTAGAAAACCAAAATATCTTATAATTTAAAATGGAGAGAGCAGTACTGATGCTACTAGAAAATCTTTCCCCCCACTTTTGCTCTCTTTTATAAGGCTGACTTCACAACATCACTACACATTACAATACACAACAACAGTAGCTTACGACGGGATTTTGGAAGTGGTCTGCTAACCTCTCTCGATTCTACTACACCTGTACAAAACTTCTCATGAGATGCTGAAATGCAGTCTTGCGCACCAAGCATCTCACAAGGCGATGATTAACACGCTGCAGTCATATACAGAACTGGCTCCTTTCTGCAGCGCCACTGCTGCCAGCTCCTAGCCTTGTTCTCGTCAGAGGAAGCCATCCAGCCAGGCCCCAAGGCTATCATCCTGTGGTCCGAAGATGTCCTGCGGATGACAACAGGAACTCATGAGCGTTTTACCTCAACAACACGAGCTCGTGGCCATGACATTTTACAGTAAGCGAACAAGCTAGAGGCACAAGATAGGCTTACATCTAAACTGATGCCACCACCTGAAGGTGTTCCAGTGAATGGAAGAGTATTATCCAGGTCAGGCAACTCATCAAACAGGTCCATGTTAGGACCATTGACGGGAAGAGATGCGTCAAGTCCTGCGTCCAGGGCATCCGTAGGCTGCATGGGTTCGTCCGAGGTAGGAATAGCTGGTGATAATTCAGCAACGCATGCAGAGCATTCCGCTGCTTCAACCTTCACCTTGGATGTGCTACATTCTTCTTCCCCCTGTCACAAATTCAGAAAAGCAAAATGAAAGAATGTTCCCCAGCTAAACAAAATATTTACAGTAATATGAAGAGAGCTATTTTGATCGTCAATCTATATGAACAGAGTCATCTTGAAACATACATAAAGTCAAAACAGAGGACAGCTTTAGCAAAATATGCCCTAAGTTGAGAAATCAAACTATAAAATATGATCACTGCATTTACCTGATCCACCTGAATGTGGGTATACTGCTCGGTGTTACATGGGCTGTTGTTCAGGAGATGGGGCTGGGGAGGACCTGTCGGTGGGGTCCTCTGGAGTTCATGCGAGGTAGGCATAGCTGGTGATAATTCAGCAAAGCATGCAGAGCATTCAGCTGCTTCAACCTTCATCTTGGATGTGCCACACTCTTCTTCCCCCTGTCACAAATTCAGAAAAGCAAAATGAAAGATTGTTCCCTAGTTAAGCAAAATATTTGCAGTAATATAAACCGAGCTATTTTGATCGTCAATCTATATGAACAGAGCCGTTTTGGAATACAGGACAGCTTTTGCATTCCTGTACTCTGCCAAAATATGCCCTATACTGATGAATGGAGGGAGGGAATACTTCGCAGCAAATTGAGAGATCAAACTATAAAATATGATCACTGGATTTACCTGATCCTCCTGAATGGGGGTATACTGCTCGGTGTTGCATGGGCTGTTGTTCAGCCGACGGGGCTGGGGAGGATTTGTCATTGGGGTCCTAGGATTGATTTTTGCAACAGATGCATCAGATCCAACTGCAACATCTGTTTTAGACTTGTCATTTTTCTTCAATGGCGATTGATAGAATACTTTACAGACTACAAATTCCCCATTAGTTTCATCTTCGTTTACACCAAGATGGTACTGATGCATCACCCAATTCTTTCTTTCTGGCTTACCACCAACTTTCTTTGGAGCTTTATAAAGAACTAAGATCTTCTTCCAGCCTTTTCTCACACCATTCTCGTCCAGTACGGGTTTGGATGATCCGGTCTTATGCCACCTGCTGTTCCCATTAGCAACACCGTCACAAATGCCGCCGGTGGCAATAATCCTTCGACGCTTGCGCTTACCGGTGTCATATGCGTTTAATACTCTATTAAAGAAATGGAGGCAGCTGCCATCCATCTTCATACCTAACAGAAAAACAGAAATGTATGAGCTAATCAACTACCTTAAGGCGACTACTACATGACATGAGATAACTTATTCGTTCCAAAGTCATTGATGAATTCAAAAGTAACAATCATGTACCAGGCAGATTTTTGGGATGTGTATAGCAAATTCCCTCCTCCTCTTTTATAGTAGGTATAAATTCATCAATAAGCGTATGGGGCACTGAATTTGGCTTGCTGGATTTTCCTTGCAGATGCTGCAGAAGCTCTAGGTCTGTGGGATCAAATTTGACACCAGCAGGAAGTGCTGGCCACACCAAAGAAACCTGCAAAGCATGGTATGAGGTTCCAGAAAAAAAAAGACGTCCAGAATGTGAAACATGTCAGTCAATGTTAATTGAAATCCAGCCTTTTACGGCAATTAAATAGGGTCCATGACAGTCATATGGCTAAGAAAGTGCAGGCATGACAATGAAGCAATGGGCAACCAATGAGTCAATTCTATTAAAAAGAATGGTGAGCTTTAGTTTCGATGAGGGCTGTGGCCATTAGACTTCGAACAGAACACCTTACTACAAGTTATAGCTTCATTGTTTCATATAAGGCTCCTTTTGCATCTCTGTCATTTTGCTACTACATAATGAAACTGTGACATCCACGTCATTTTGCTGTGCATCAAATCTAGAAACAACTCATTAAGTTTAGAGAAAATGACCTACAGAAGTTTTCCTACTTGTGTTGGATCAGAGTGCTTGATGGAAATGATGTCTAGAAAAACATTTTCGAAATTCAATGAGGGCCAATCAAACAACAGAGCAAAAAATACATAGAGCGGTCATAAACTCATAACTAAGTAGTTAACTGAACTTACATTACTAATGTCAATGTCGCAGTCGCAGTTGGTGCATTTGATATGTGGTTTTGCAAAAAGTTCACCAAATCGGAGGGTGAACGACTGAGCTGCGCTTCTTATTTTCTCAGCAAAACCCAACACATTCATAATCCAGGAACTGAAAAAGGTACATCATTCATTTCTGTTAGGATTTAGGGTAGCATCATTCGCAAACAGAAGATAAACTCAAGCAAGAACTTTTAAAGAAAAATAATTAAGTGCAAATGACGATGTGTAGCAGAAACATGATCAATAGAGCATTTGACCCATGGACCCCATCGACATGCAATTTTTAAGCTGCTAACTTTCCCCAATCATTGCCACACTGTGTCCCATTATGATCCATTGCTGCTCCTTCCACAGCAAACACACCAGGAGGCTAAACAGAACAGAGCACTCTGTCTGACATTTGACCTTGCACGACCCTTAGATTAGCAGTCACCATAAACGGAGACTAATACTCTTTGTTCTTACAGCAGTGACTGTCATTTCCGCACCACCTCCTGCTTCGAGGGATAAATAATCAACACGCTGGAATCCCAAATCTCTTCCTTTTTCCGACCACATCAAAATCATCCAAGCCCAGTGTCAGATAAGGTCATCCGCGACCAGGCAAGGGGCAACACATAGGACTGATCAGTCATCTCGAAAAAAAAAACAATCCTTATGCTTCCTTCCAGAGGAAGATTCCTCTTGTGCCTCAACAGACTGCAAAAACGATGCACTGGAGTGTATGAAGTAGTAGTACTTGGCATGATTCGCAAACGCAATGTCCAAGAGTTGCCTTTAGTCTTGTACCAGAACACACGGATGCGAAATCCCCTCTCTTCCTCACAACCATCAGAGATCGATGGAGCTCAGCCGAACAGACCGCACAGGATCCATCTCCAGACTCCAGTCCGCAGCAAACAGAGCCTTCCTCTGCTTCCTCACAGCGGAGCTCGTTTCCGGCCGATCTAGAGCACATCCCGTCGTCGTGGCTCAGAGATCATCCTCCCGTCCCGTCGCAAGCAAGCCCAGGAGCATCAGAGCGGCCACATCAAAAACCAGAGCCGCTCGGTTCATCAGACCAACCCCACGCACCAGAATCACCGCCTCGTCGATCGATCGGCCCGAAAACACAAGAGGGCTGGCCGCTCCAAATCCGCAGAGGCGCAGACCACCCCCCAGTCCCCCAACCCCAACGGAACCGATGGCCTGGCCTCACCGAGCGCAAAGCTAGTACTAGTAAGCAAGAAGAAAAACCACCAAAAACAAACGGCGACTTACGTATCCATGGCCGGGAGCGGCCCCGCGGGGCAGCGGAGCGGAAGCCGGCTGCTGCTGCTGCGCGCGGAGCGCCGCGCACCCCAGCAGGAGTAGGAAAAGGGTGGAGAGGAACCTGTGAAGCTGTGCGAGGCCTGGGAGCACCGGGTGGCCGCGGGCGTGGCTTTTATAGTGGCAGCTCGCAAGGAACGGTCTTGCGCCAAAAGGGTTCAGCTTGCGCGGCCGGTTTTGGGTACCGCCGCAAGCAACCCCCTCACTGGCTCGCCAGCGCCGAGGCCGGTGGCACTCGAGAGTTCACTCCCTCTCATCTCTCCGGTGGGACCCTGTTCTCTGTTGTCTCTGGATTCTGGTTCCTGCCCCTGGGCCATGGGGTGCCGCCACTTTACTGGCCGAGGCGCGGCACTCAGCGTGGCACCGTGGCATCTTTTCTTGCCGCGCAAGGCAAATGTGCGCAGAATGTCATTCTTTTTTTTTAATTATAGTTATTCCTATGTGACATATAGAATTCTTCACGGGAATCGGACGGCTGAGTATAATGGACGACGTGGCTCATTAAGGGCTCGATTTTGGCCCCAATGCCACCAGGATCAGGATTCGTCTTATAGAGATGACGAAAGTTTTCCCTTTTAAATTAATTGTTTAGTATATGAAGCAAAAAGAAAAAATAGATAAGGATTATATTATTTAATTATTTATCTATGTTTTCTTGCTTAATTTACGAATTTCAAAAAAAAAATTCTATTAGATTGGATTTGTTCGAGAATTCGAAGAATTACAATAAAATCTTTAAAAAACACATTTTTAGTTAGGAACTTCTATAGATTTTATGGTTCTTTAGGGCATAATTGGTTCGTTTCCCAGGCGAGCCTGGCCAGGCTGAGGAGGGACAGGTTGAGTGCATGTAGGTGCTTCTTGTTTGGTTCACAGTATGCATAGAACCTGGCTGAGTAGGGACTTTGTTTGGTTGGTTGGATTAGAAACAACCTACATCCAGAGATACACATGCACTTGTTTGGTTAGCTGTATACAAGTAAGTTCAAAAACCCAATAACTAGGTTTGGTGAGGTTACCTCCTCAAGTTCCATATCCCAGGTGCTCACATAATTGACACAAAACAACAATTTTTGCAATAAGAATATAGGTTGTCACAAGTGAGGTCTGATAATAATGTATTAGGAATTATGCTAAAAAATTAAATTAGAGTAATGAATATATCATTAGCCATGGGAATGTACTCAACACCAAAACAAATAGCAAATTATCTAAAATAGACATCATTGATAATGGATTTGTGCTCAGAATTGCAAGTGCAAATAGTGTTCAAGTTGATATCACAGCCAACGTACAAATGCACAAAAAATAGCATATGAAAAGAAAAGGCAAAGGAGAATGGCTCAGATATAAGAACATTGCCATCACATAGCAAATACATATAACAAAGGATCGTAGAAGAATGAAACAATTAATTATCTTTGCACAATTCCATTGTCTCAATCTAAAATACAAGTTCATCATTGCACAACCCCATGGCCTCAGGAAACAAAGAACATTAATAATGAAACTCCATTGCCTCAGAATTTAGGTAAATCATCACTCCACATGGACATATAATCTATTATGGGGGTGTTTGGGACTGCTCCGCTCCACATTTTTCAGCTCTGTTTCACGTTCTGTAGCCAAACGGTTTCAGCTCCACGCACTCTGTTTGAGGAAAAAGTATGGAGTTGTGAGAGCACCTAAAGGGGCGCTCCACAAACTCCAGGTTTTTGTGGAGCTGCTCTATGGTGAAATTTATGGAGTAGTCCAAGCACCCCTATATACGCACCAAAGCATACGGAAATCGAGAAGTAGGGAAGGGGATTAGGGGAAAATCATACCAGAGCATATCAAATCGAGAGGTAGAGGATGGGGATTAGGGGAAATCACACATCATAGACTACCAAATCAAGAAGTAGGGATGGGAATTAGGGAAATCACTCACCAATTAAACCCAACTGCACCTCTTTCGCCGATGGAGAGGGAGAGAGTGGAAGAGAGGGAGAGAGGGTGCAGTGGAGGGAGGGGAATCCCTAGCATGCATCACCTATAGAAGATGGAGAAGGAGAGGACATATAGGAGGGAGAGAGGAGGAGGGAAGAGGAGAGAGCTTCACTCACCGGCACTAGGAGAGACGAGCGACAACTAGAGCGGAGGGGGCGAGGCTAGCGACGACGGTAACTGTTGAAAGCATCTAGGCCCCTAGTTGGGTTTCGGTGATTAATGACAATACGAGATTACTGTGACTAACGTGTGTTTTGTAGATGCAATTAAGTTAGGTCATGGTAATGGCAATTGATTGGGCAATCATGGTTGTCATGCCCCTACGATGGAAATCGTTTCGGTTTTCAAAGGATGGACGACAAGGTTAAGGATGGACTAGTTCTAAGTGTCGTTTGGTATTGAAGAGACACTTAGAGTAGTTTATGACTTTTTTTCCTTTGGCCGTACTATTAAGGGGGGTATGGATGGGTAGCTTGACCTAGGTGAGTCTAGTGGGTTAGGTGTGGTGCACACTTGTCAAATCTAGCACTAGGTAGCTCCTAAATAGCCCTTAGATCAATTGGAGCAAACTTCATTCACATATGATTGCGAGTTGGAAGTGAATGGAGGGTCAAATGTTGACCGGACGCTGACGCAGAGTCCGGTCAGTTCATTTGATCAAGGTGAAGTCGTATGGTGCGACCGGACGATGAGAGGTGAGTGACCGGACGTTGGAAGCCAGAGTCCGGTCAACTCCAGTAAGGTTCTAGAGAGGGAGAATCCTGATCGTACGCGTCCGGTCAGTGCTGACCGGACGCTTGTCAGGTTCTAGCTACTAACCGGATACTGAGTAGCAAAGTGATCGGACACTGGGTGCCAGAGTCCGGTCAACATCAGTAAGGTTCTAGAGGTAGTTTTCATGACCGGACGCGTCCGGTCAGTACTGACCAGACGCTGGTCAGTTTCCGGTCACAACTTAACTGATCGGTGGCGGGGATAACTGACCAGAGCGTCCAATCATCTTGACCGGAGCATCCGGTCACCCCGTAGTGGCACATAACGGTTCGTTTTGAATGAGGGGTTATAAATACTTCCTCTATTCACTCAAGGGATTACTTTTGCTCATTTCAACAGCTGAGAAACACCCTTGAGAGTGCCAAGGAGAGCAAGGTCCTAGTGAGGTGATTGAGATTTGAGAATCCAAGACAGAGGCCTCATTAGTGAAAGCAAGAGTAGCAAAGTGTGCATCCACCCTTCTCATTAGGCTTGTTGTGGTCAAGTGAGAGTTCGTGCTTGTTAGTCTTGGTAATCGCCATCACCTAGATGGCTTGGTGGTGATTGGGAGCTTGGTGATCATCCGGCGGAGCTTATGGATGACCCAACTCAAGTTGTGAGCGATTGTGGGTGATTCACCGCGATGGAGTGTCGAAGAATCAACCCGTAGAGAGCACTTGATCCTTCACGGATCAAGGGGGAGCTACACCCTTGCGCAGGTGCTCTAACAAGGACTAGTGGGGAGTGGCGACTCTCCGATACCTCGACAAAACATCACCATGTTCCTCCTTCTTTCTTTACTTTAAGCATTTACTTTGAGCAATTCAATTGTTGTCTTTACATTCATAGAATTGCCATGCTAGAGTAGGATTAGAACTTAGGTTGCAAAACTTTTGATGCGGTAGAACATTAGAAACGCATTCTAGATACAAGGGGTGAAGTGGGCTAAGTGTAAGATTTAATTATTGCAAAGAATTTTAGAATTAGCCCAATTCACCCCCCCCCCTCTTAGGCATCTTGATCCTTTCAATTGGTATCAGAGCCTCGTGCTCACGTATTTAGGCTTGACCACCTAGAGAAAGATGTCTTACGGGGATGGTCCTCCTCCTATCTTTGAGGGAGATTGTTTTCCTTATTGGAAAATCTGCATGGAGGTATATTTAGAAGCTCTAGATGTTGGAATATTTAGAGCCGCCTCACAAGGATTCCCAAAACCTCGGGATCCCACGCACCTTCAAGGCGATGAAGTGAACTATGAGAAATAGAATGCAAAGGCTAGAAACACCATCTTTAGAGACCTTTGCAAATATGTGTTTAACCGGGTGAGGAACCACAAGGACGCCCATGCACTATGGTCGGATATTTGTGAGCTCCATGAGGGAACTAAGAGCGAGCGTGAGGAACGCTATCATCTTATAATGAAAAAGCTTAATTCTTTTGAGATGCTTCCTAAAGAGAGTGCTAATGAAATGTACTCACGCTTGAATGTTCTTGTAGAGGAAGTCAATGGGCTTGGACTCACTCAAATGCAACCATCCGATGTTGTAAGAAAAATCTTGAGTGTCCTCCCCATTGATAAATATGGGCATATTGCGACCGTGCTTCATCAAGGTGATCTTTCCACCGCTACACCGACTCAAATCTTGGGAAAGATCAATGCTCATGAGATGTACATGCACATCACACCACCGCCATCATCCTCTACACACCTATGCCTTATGGCCAAGGATGAACGAAAGGTATCAAATGATGATGATAGTAATGGTGATGATCATGCTAACAATGATGATAGTGATAGTGATAGTGATAGCAATGATGATGAATTTGAATCACCTTCATATGATGATATTGTTAAATTGCTAAATCAATATACTAAGATCATTAGAAAGTCAAGAGCTAAGAATGAAAAGCTAGAACTTAAGAATGATTCTCTCTTAGCTAAGTGTGACATAGCGAAAAGGCTAGTGTTGAGCTTAGAGAAGCAAATGATGCTATGTCATTCAAACTCAAGGAGCTCAAATCTTCTAAGAAAGAGCTTAAAGAAAATTATGATAAACTTGAGGGAATACATAATGAGCTCATCACTAGCCACAACATGCTAAAACAAGAGTATATAAATCTTAAGATTAATCATGATAATCTTGTTATCTCTCAAGAGTTCTTATCCAATGAGCCACATGATGCTACTAACGATGTTGTTAAGATTGATATAGCTACATCATGTGATGATTTGATTATTGAGAGCATTGAGCAAGGATCTAGTGGCAAAGGCAAGCAAGTGGTTGAAACCGACAACTATGATGAGTGTGTCAAGATCAAGCATGATAATGAAAAGCTCAAGAAAGATCTTGAAGAGCTCAAAATCACCAACACTATAGTGATAGAAACTCTTGATCATAATGGTGATTTGATTCTTGAGAATGAGAAGCTCAAAGAAGAGAACAAGGGACTCAAGGAAGAGAAAAATGATGATGCACTCAAGGAAGAGAACAAGAAGCTCAAGTTGGAAAAAGAACATCTCAAGATTGGATTGAGCAAGTTCACAAGAGGCAAACATCTTCAAAGTGAGTTGCTAATGAACACCGTCATGAAGATGGATAGAAGTGACATTGGGTACTTGGCAAACCAAGAGAAGAAGGCTCAAGCTCAACAACAACACAAGTCAAAGCCAAAGCCAAAGAGGTGTTTTGAGTGTGGACAAGAAGGTCACTTTGCCCATGAGTGTCAAACTCCACCACCACAACCCTTGCCCAAGCATGCTAGACCCTTTGCTTGCAATGCTCATTACATACTTAGAAAGGACTCTAGTGGAAAGATGAAAGTTGTGTTCTTAGGACCTCCCAACAAGAATAGGCCTAAGAAAATTTGGGTTGCAAAGTCACTTGTTGAGAAAGTCATGGGCCCTCAACAAGTTTGGGTTCGTAAAGCTTGATCTCTTGTGTGTAGGTGAACTACAAGACCGGTGGAACTTATTGGGTAATTGATAGTGGTTGCACACAACATATGACCGGTGATCCTCATATGTTCACCTCACTAGATGAAGAAGTAGATGGACAAGAAAGAATCACATTTGGAGATAATTCAAAGGACAAAGTTAAAGGATTGGGCAAAGTGACAATATCAAATGATCATTCAATCTCAAATGTGCTATATGTTGCTTTATTGAGTTTCAACTTGCTATCCGTTGGATAATTGTGTGATCTTGGCTTTCAATGCTTGTTTACCGAGAAGGAAGTTGTTGTATCTAAGAAGGATGATGATCAAGTGATATTCAAGGGATTTAGATACAACAACCTATATTTAGTGGATTTCACCTCCAAAGATGCTAATTTGAAGACATGCCTATTCACCAAAACAACACTTGGGTGGCTATGGCATAGAAGACTTGCTCATATTGGGATGAGCTCACCCAAGAAGCTAATGAAGAATGATTTGGTGAGAGGGTTGAAGGATTGGAAGTTTGAGAAGGACAAGCTTTGTAGTGCATGTCAAGCCGGCAAACAAGTTGCAAACACTCATCCTACAAAAGCTTTCATGTCAACAGCAAGAGTGCTAGAGCTCCTTCACATGGACTTATTTGGACCAACAACATACAAGAGTTTGGGAGGAAATCTTTATTGTCTTGTGATTATTGATGACTACTCTAGATACACATGGGTATTCTTCCTTCATGACAAATCTGAAGTGGCATCATGTTTCAAGAAGTTTGCCAAGAGAGCACAAAATGAGTTTGAGGTGAAGCTCAAGAAGATTAGAAGTGATAATGGGAAAGAATTTGACAACATAAACATTGAAGCTTATTGTGATGAAGTTGAGATCAAGCATGAGGTCTCCGCAACATATACTCCTCAACAAAATGGTGTAGTTGAGAGAAAGATCTGGACATTAATCACACTAGCAAGAACAATGCTTGATGATAACAACACACCCAAAGCTCTATGGGTGGAAGCTATCAACACCGCATGTTATGCATCCAACCGCCTATTCCTTCAAAAGTTTTTTGGCAAGACACCTTATGAGTTGCTCAATGGGAAGAAGCCAGACGTCTCCTTCTTTAGGGTGTTTGGTTGCAAATGCTACATCTACAAGAAGCGGCAACACCTAGGGAAGTTTCAAAGACGTTGTGATATTGGTTTTCTTGTTGATTACTCATTAAAGTCCAAAGCATATAGAGTGTTTAATCGTGCCACCAGCTTGGTTGAAGAAACATATGATGTGGAATTTGATGAATGTAACGGCTCCCAAGGAGCACATGAGAATCTTGATGATGTAGGTGATGAACCATTGAGGGAGGCTATGAAGGACATTCCGGTTGGAGACATCAAGCCTCAAGATGATGAAGATGTTGTACAAGTGATCAATCCACCTTCTTCATCAAGTGTGCCACAAGATGGTGATAAAGATGGGAGAGTAGAAAATGAAGATACTCATGTCTCCCATGAGAAAATGGTGACACAAGCACAAGATGTTGATGCTCCACAACCTCCCCCTCAAGTGGTTGATAGAAGAAACTCACCTCTACTACAAGCTCATCCATAAGATCTCATCATAGGGAGTCCATCAAAGGGTGTAATGACTCGATCTCAAAAACTTACTTCATTTATTGAACATCACTCTTTTGTCTCTTGCTTTGAGCCAACCAAGGTAGAAGAAGCTCTTCAAGATCCGGATTGGATAAATGCCATGCATGAAGAGTTGAACAACTTCACCCACAATGAAGTTTGTACTCTTGAAGAGCAACCACAAGATGCAAGAGTCATTGGAACAAAGTGGGTGTTCCACAACAAGCAAGATGATCAAGGTGTTGTTGTGAGGAATAAGGCAAGACTAGTTGCAAAGGGGTTCTCTCAAGTTGAAGGGTTGGATTTTGGAGAGACCTTTGCACCGGTTGCAAGACTTGAAGCCATTCGTATCCTCCTTGTATATGCATCACATCATGAAATGAAGCTATATCAAATGGATGTTAAAAGTGCATTTTTAAATGGCTTTATTAATGAACTAGTCTATGTTGATCAACCTCCTAGGTTTGAAGACCCTAGATATCTTAATCATGTTTATAGGTTGTCCAATGCACTATATGGGCTTAAGCAAGCCCCAAGAGCATGGCATGAATGCCTTCGAGATTCCCTTATTGAGAAGGGCTTCACCATTAGGAAGATCGACACCACACTATTCACCAAGAAGCTTGATGGAGAGATCTTCATTTGTCAAGTATATATTGATGATATCATCTTTGGATCATCAAATGAAGATTCTTGCAAAGAGTTTGGTGAATTGATGTCGAAGGAGTTCGAGATGTCTATGATTGGAGAGCTTACATTCTTTCTTGATTTTCAAGTCAAGCAAATGAGAGAAGGGATTTTTATCTCTCAAGAGAAATATACAAATGATCTTCTCAAGAGGTTCAAAATAGATGAATGTAAGCCAATCAAGACACCAATGCCAACTAATGGACATCTCGACCTAGATGAGGGAGGTAAAATGGTTGATCAAACTCTCTACCGCTCTATGATTGGTAGCTTGTTATATTTAACCGCATCTAGGCCCGACATCATGTTTAGTGTGTGTATATGTGCTAGATTTCAAGCTAATACTAAGGAAGCTCATTTGATTGCCGTTAAAAGAATCCTTAGGTATCTTAAGCACACACCAAGCATTGGCCTTTGGTATCCCAAAGGAGCTAGATTTGAATTAGTTGACTATTTCGATTCGGATTATGTCGGTTATAAAGTTGATAGAAAAAGCACATCCGGAGGGTGCCATTTGCTTGGTAGATCACTTGTGTCTTGGTCCTCCAAGAAGCAAAATAGTGTGGCCTTGTCCACCGCCGAAGCGGAATACATTGCCACGGGTGCTTATTGTGCACAAATACTTTACATGAAGCAAACTTTGCTAGACTATGGTGTAGTTCTAGAAAAGGTACCACTTTTGTGTGCCAATGAGAGTGCGGTAAAACTTGCAAATAATCCGGTTCAACATTCTCGCACCAAGCACATAGATATCCGCCATCACTTTCTTAGAGATCATGTTGCTAAGAATGATATATCATTAGAAGGTGTAAGGACCGAGGATCAATTGGCGGATATCTTCACTAAACCGCTAGATGAGGCTACATTTTGTCGGTTGAGGAATGAGGTCAATGTGCTTGATTTTAACAACTTCACTAGAAAATGAGCTTGTGTTGTCCCTTGCATTGCATCATAAGATACAACATGTTTAATGTTTGGTAATGCATTTAGGGCTTGTCTAACATGGTTATGATAACCGCCAAAAAGCATGTGAAGAAGCTTAATCTTGGATCAAACTTGACAAGCAACTAGAATTACTTTCAAGTATTGCATTGCATATGTATGAATGTTGTTTTGTCGTTTCTCTTCAATCACCCTTTTATTGCCTATTTTCTTAAAAAGAATTATAGCCTAAGGCAAAATACTTTGAAAAATATGAGGGTTTGAGAGAGGTCACTTACATCAGTCCCAATTGGTGTTTATTTGGGTCTTATTGAAGTTGGGACTTGATTGGGAACAGGTAGCACGAAGGAACTTTAAAGAACTGCTGAAAAAGAGTGACCAGAAGCTGCACCAGACTCTAATGTCCAGCGTCCGGTCAGTTCACAAGAGATGAACCATTGCTGCAAAGGAGTGATCGGATGCTGAAACAGTTCTTTCCCTATGTCCGGTCAGATGGCGTTCCTGCGTCCGGTCAAGCGAAGACGATGAAGACAGGATGGACCGGACTCTGGCTGCATCCGGTCAGTGGTGATCGGATGCGTCCGGTCATGACTCGAGAGGATTTGGACCTCTTTGGAGTTGACCGGACTCTGGGTGGCAGCGTCCGGTCGTTGCCACCGGAGCGTCCGGTCAATAGATGTCGTGTGGTTTTCGGTCTCTGTTCCGTTTCCTTTTCTCATCCATCGGGGGACCACCATATAACCGCAGCCGCGCCGTGTTTGACCTATCCCGCATGCTCGCGCCGACATCGCTGCCACGCCTCCACCGCTCGTCCACGCCGCGCTCCTGTGCCCTAGCTGTGCCGTCGCGCCATCTTCTCCAGCTCCGCTTCCTCGTGCCGCACCACGTCCGCACCACCCACAACTCACCCACACCACAACCTACGCCTCCCCTACAGCAATAGCCACCGTGCTCTTACCCTAGCCCGCTCCTGTGCTTCTGCTTCTCGTGCCCGAGCCAAATTGCATTGCCCTGCATCTTCTCCATGGCCAATCTAGCACTACATTGCCTCACCAAACCCTAACCCTAGGCGATTCTCGGTGGTTCCCCATGATTCGTTCCTCTGCTCTTCGGTTCTACGGTTCGTCAGGTAGCAAGCCCTCGATTCTAATTTTGTACCTAATGCTTGCTTCTTAGGGTTTCGTATCTCTAGATGTATATTGAAATTATTCATATATCCAATCTATTCTATCGTGCAGCGAGTCGATGTGTTTGTGGTCACTTTGGCAGTTGTCAGTGAACTCGAGGCCAAGCTCACGAGTACGGATCGAGGCCAAGCCTCAGAAGTGACAGTTGGCGGTTGTTTCTTGTCCGAGGCAGCAGTTTGTTTTAGATGGCTCATGTCAAGAATGCTGGAGGTGGTCCAAGTGATGAGGATCCGAGGCAGCCTCCCCGTTTGCCTACTGATGTGAAAGGCAAGGCGACGAAGAAGATCACGTCGAAGAAGCGGAAGTATGCAGATGCTGATACAGCGAGAGCAGCAGCAGTGGCAGCCGCCACTGAGCGTGCAGAGAGAGGAGGTGCCAGGAGTGGAGTCCAAATTGTAGATCAGCTTTCACCAGCACAGAGGGCAGCCATTGAGCAGGTTGAGCGTCGTCATGGTAGTCCAGCTAGGACTGTCATGCTTGAGGGACGGTGTGTTGCTATAAAGGAGACTCAGCCTCAAGGGGAGCCACAGCAGTAGACAGAGCAGACACAGGAGGCAGAGCAGACCGAGGAGACAGAGCAGGCATCTCAGCCACAGCTTTGCCGCTCTAGTCGTACTCATACCTAGGTGACATCGAGGCCAGAGACACAGAGGAGGGGTTCTCATCTGCCTCCTAGACCACAGGGTCCACCTCCAGTGACTCATCTGGATTTGAGGGCCATCATGGCCAAGCAGGTGCAGTAGTTCAGATTTGTACAGTTCAAGGACTGGTTCCCGCCAAGGAGGGATGAGCGTGCTTCAGAGGGGTTCTATACACCACTACAGGAGGATTTTTATAATGCATATCTTAACATCGGGGTGACCTTCAGATCTCAGCGAGTATGCTCTATTGAGGCTATTGTAGCAGCTACAGGAGAGCAGATCCGTCCTCACCTTTCTTACCTGCCAGGGTTGACATACCTACTTGGGTGGATATGCAGATATGTACCATTATGGGTTCATGAGTTCTATGCTACACTTTGGATTGACCCAGGCCACAGATTTATTCACTTTGCATTCAGAGGCCATGACTACAAGCTGATGAGCTTCAGGGTTAGAGAGATCCTCATATTATAGGAGTCACCCATCCGCATTCACGAGGTTTGCTATGGACACACAGAGCCTCCTAGACGCCCTCACGGTGGTCTTGTGCCTCCCACAGATCTCATCCAACCTTGCTTCATAGAGCCATTCGGCGAGGGGTCGAGCAGGACACCCAGGGATCTTACTCCTACAGCGCGACTGCTAGATGCTATCATGAGGAGGACCCTGCTACCGAGGATGGGATATCGCGAGGGATTGACTCGCATTCAGTTGTGGCTACTGAATGCCTTGATGCAGCAGACAGTGTTTGATGTATGGGATGTCATTCTCTCTAAGATGGAGGATACACTTGCAGAGGGATTCAAAGGTCACCGACAATTGCCCTATGCTCACTGGATTACTTTTCTGATTCACAGGGCAATCATAGTGAGGCCTCTAGAGATGTTGGTAGAGTATAGTGGTGCTACTACCGAGTTCCCTACATATAACTTGACTCAGATGCTCCGCCACAGTGCAATGAGGACACCCAGCCAGTCGAGCCATCTCCCAGAGGTGCCAGAGTCTATAGCCCAGTAGGATGAGACTATCAGGGGCATTGCAGCAATAGAGGAGGAGCAGCTAGATGCTCAGCAGGAGGGTATGGTCGAGAGCGACCCCAACGATAGTACAAATGATGATTATCAGGATATCCCTCGGATGCCTCCTCGACGACATGATGGTGAGGCCAGTGGTTCTAGCTCAGCTCCACCTACACCGCAGATAGACCCTGCTCTACTTGCTATACTTGAGTGGATGAGGTAGGATCAGGCTCGCTAGGGCTAGGAGACAGCAGTTGCTCTAGCATAGGTACATGCTAGATAGGATGAGTTCCAACATCAGCAATAGGCTATTCAGCAGCAGCAACAAGCCATGTAGCAGCAGCAGCTCCTCATGCAGCAGCAGTTACTTGGATTTATGCAGCATGTTGTGACTGCTATTGGGGCTTCACCGCCACAGCTTACTCCACAGCTTGGCCAGCCTGCCACCACTTCATAGACTCCAGTTCTACAGCCTAGCGGGCTTCAGAGTTAGGGACAGACTACTACTCAGTTTGCTTCACCTATAGAGCAGGTGTCCTAGTGGTTTGCTTCGCCAGTGATAGCCCAGGGTCCGCAGTTCACACCGCTACATACGGGCTTCACACCAGCTCAGACTTCCTCGCTGCTTGTGCCAGATACCCTAGTCTCTAGGAGCCTTGGTGCTACCTTCAGTGAGTTGATAGGGCAGCCGACACCGCCAGATCTACATGTCCCTGGTCCTTCCACAGTTGCTCCTATTACTAGGACTACAGAGACGCTCCCTTCATCAATTGCATCATCAAAGCCACCTGCTACAGACATACATGTAGAGTCACAGGTTGCACCAGTTCCAGAGCAGACCTAGACCGCTTCAGCGTCAGTTCCAGCGATAGAGGGTCAGACAGCTTAGAGCTCAGGACCAGATGATGATGGCACATAGTTCTAGATCGCTCATCGTGCCTCAGCGCCCGACTCATTCGCTCCAGCCCCACCGACCGACCCTTAGGTTTTGGTGTTTGACGCCAAAGGGGGAGAGGGATCGAGTATGGTAGACTTAGAGGGAGCGATATATCTAGGGGGAGCTTATCTATTACATTTGGATTTTTATGTGTGATACTTATTATGCATTCATGTTTACTTTTATGCATTGAACTACATAAGTGTGATCGTAATCGTGATATTTATGGGATCGTGATATTTATGTGATATGTGACATGTGTGCTCTCTATTTTGGTCTTTATATATGTCATGTCACTTGGTTATGCTCATTTGCCTTGCTTCCACGTTTTACTCCGATGCAAATGAGCTTTATTTCTTGTACTCATGCTTATTTCATATCTATTGAGTACATCATGTTGGCTTGGGTCATATAAGCTTGCCTAACTCTTTTGTTATTATTGTCAAAATCTTATATGAACCAAGAATGTTGAAAACCTCATCTCTTTTACATACTCGATGTCGTATTGTCATCAATCATCAAAAAGGGGGAGATTGAAAGCATCTAGGCCCCTAGTTGGGTTTTGGTGATTAATGACAATACGAGATTACTGTGACTAACGTGTGTTTTGTAGATGCAATTAAGTTAGGTCATGGTAATGGTAATTGATTGGGCAATCATGGTTGTCATGCCCCTACGATGGAAATCGTTTCGATTTTCAAAGGATGGACGACAAGGTTAAGGATGGACTAGTTCTAAGTGTCGTTTGGTGTTGAAGAGACACTTAGAGTAGTTTAGGACTTTATTTTTCCTTTGGCCATACTATTAAGGGGGGTATGGATGGGTAGCTTTACCTAGGTGAGTCTAGTGGGTTAGGTGTGGTGCACACTTGTCAAATCTAGCACTAGGTAGCTCCTAAATAGCCCTTAGATCAATTGGAGCAAACTTCATTCACATATGATTGCGAGTTGGAAGTGAATGGAAGGTCAAATGTTGACCGAACGTTGGTTCCGGTGTGACCGGACGCTGGTGTAGAGTCCGATCAGTTCATTTGATCAAGGTGAAGTCGTCTGGTGCGACCAGATGCTGAGAGGTGAGTGACCGGATGTTGGGCGCTAGAGTCCGGTCAACTCCAGTAAGGTTCTAGAGAGGGAGAATCCTGATCGGACGCGTCCGGTCAGTGCTGACAAGACGCTGGTCAGGTTCCGACTACTGACCGAACGCTGAGCAGCAAAGTGACCGGACGCTGGGTGCTAGAGTCCGGTCAACATCAGTAAGGTTCCAGAGGGTAATTTTCATGACCGGACGCGTCCGGTCAGTGCTGACCGGACGCTGGTCAGTGTTCAGTCACAACTTAACTGCTTGGTGGCGGGGAGAACTGACCGGAGCGTCTAGTCACCTTGACCGGAGCGTCCGGTCACCCCGCAATGGCACATAACATTTCGTTTTGAATGAGGGGTTATAAATACTTCCTCTATTCACTCAAGGGATCACTTTTGCTCATTTCAACAGCTGGAAAACACCCTTGAGAGTGCCAAGGAGAGCAAGGTCCTAGTGAGGTGATTGAGATTTGAGGATCCATGAGAGAGGCCTCATTAGTGAAAGCAAGAGTAGCAAAGTGTGCATCCACCCTTCTCATTAGGCTTGTCGTGGTCAAGTGAGAGTTCGTGCTTGTTACTCTTGGTGATCACCATCACCTAGACAGCTTGGTGGTGATTGGGAGCTTGGTGATTGAAAGCATCTAGGCCCCTAGTTGGGTTTCGGTGATTAATGACAATACGAGATTACTGTGACTAACGTATGTTTTGTAGATGCAATTAAGTTAGGTCATGGTAATAGCAATTGATTGGGCAATCATGGTTGTCATGCCCCTACGATGGAAATCGTTTCGATTTTCAAAGGATGGACGACAAGGTTAAGGATGGACTAGTTCTAAGTGTCGATTGGAGTTGAAGAGACACTTAGAGTAGTTTAGGACTTTGTTTTTCCTTTAGCCATACTATTAAGGGGGGTATGGACGGGTAGCTTGACCTAGGCGAGTCTAGTGGGTTAGGTGTGGTGCACACTTGCTAAAACCAGCACTAGGTAGCTCCTAAATAGCCCTTAGATCCAATGGAGCAAACTTCATTCACATATGATCGAGAGTTAGAAGTGAATGGAGGGTCAAATACTGACCGGACGCTGGCTCGGTGTGACCGGACGACTGGCTCAGAGTCCGATCAGTTCATTTTTATCCAAGGTGATTTTGTCTGGTGCGACCGGACGCTGAGAGGTGAAGTGACCGGACGCTGAGGGCTAGCGTCCGATCGACTCCAGTAAGGTTCTAGAGAGGAAAATCACGATCAGACGCGTCCGATCAGTGCTAACCGGACGCTGGCCAGCGTTCGGTCACACTTTAAACACTGGAGTTCGGGATGAACTGACCGGAAGCGTCCGGTCAACATGACCGGAGCATCCGGTCACCCCTGAGGCACATAACGGTTCATTTTTCAGCCGGTGTTATAAATACCACCTCCACTCGTGTGTGGGGGTACTTTTTCTCATTCCAACAGCTAAGAAACACCTTTGAGAGTGCCAAGAAGAGCAAGGTCCTAGTGAGGTGATTGAGATTTAAGAATCCCAAAGAGAGCCTCTCATTAGTGAGATCAAGAGTAGCAAAGTGTGCATCCACCCTTCTCATTAGGCTTGTCGTGGTCAAGTGATAGTCCGTGCTTGTTACTCTTGGTGATCCCCATCACCTAGATGGCTTGGTGGTGATTGGGAGCTTGGTGATCATCCAGAGAGCTTATGGATGACCCAACTCAAGTTGTGAGCGGTTGTGGGTGATTCACCACGACGGAGAGTCAAAGAATCAACCCGTAGAGAGCACTTGATCCTTGCGTGGATCAAGGAGGAGCTACACCCTTGCGCGGGTGCTCCAACGAGGACTAGTGGGGAGTGGCGACTCTCCGATACCTCGGCAAAACATCTCCGCGTTCCTCCTTCTCTCTTTACTTTGAGCATTTACTTTGAGCAATTCAATTCTTGTCATTTACATTCCTAGAATTGCCATGCTAGAGTAGGATTGGAACTTAGGGTGCTAAACTTTTGTGCGTTAGATCAATAGAAACACTTTCTAGGCACAAGGGGTTAATTGGGCTAACCGTAAAGTCTAATTATTGCAAAGAAATTTAGAATTAGCCCAATTCACCCCCCCTCTTGGGCATCTTGATCCTTTCAGTGATCATCCGACGGAGCTTGTGGATGACCCAACTCAAGTTGTGAGCGGTTGTGGGTGATTCATCATGATGGAGTGTTGAAGAATCAACCTGTAGAGAGCACTTGATCTTTCGCGGATCAAGGGGGAGCCACACCCTTGCGTGGGTGCTCCAACGAGGACTAGTGGGGAGTGGCGACTCTCCGATACCTCGGCAAAACATTGCCACGTTCCTCCTTCTCTCTTTACTTTAAGTATTTACTTTGAGCAATTCAATTCTTGTCTTTACATTCATAGAATTGCTATGCTAGAGTAGGATTGGAACTTAGGTTGCAAAACTTTTGTGCGGTAGAACATTAGAAACACATTCTAGGCACAAGGGGTGAAGTGGGCTAAGTGTAGGATTTAATTATTGCAAAGAATTTTAGAATTAGCCCAATTCACCCCCCTCTTGGGCATCTTGATCCTTTCAACTGTAACCCGCATGCCATCTCCACTTGCACACGAAGGGCCAACACTAGGATGTGCAAGAGGCCCACGTGAACCAGCTTGCTCGATGGATATGAAGCCTCATCGAGTTCCTTCGTAGCCTGGCGGCGAGGGGAATCTTACATCTGCCGAGATAGGCCCTAGGTCTAGTTCAAGATACCAAACGCGATGAACCTGCATAGCATGGGCTAGGCCAGGGCAGAGCTAGGGTACCAATCATGTCCTTAGTGAGCCCACTAATTCACGAACCTTCACCCAAGTTGAATACATTGAACAATCCCACACGTGCACTAGTTTCATTCTTCAAAAAATGAATTCCCACCTCTTTCCCATTTCACACAGTGTCGTGCACGCTCCGCTAATTCTCTTTTCACGTGCTCCACCGTGCCGTCCACTTTTCCTTTTCACACAGTGTCATGCGCTCCGCTTATTCTATTTTCATACGCTCCGCCGCGCCGCCTGCTTGTTTTTTCTCCTTTCGCGATCTCAGACGACGCGCAGCAGTTTCAATTTCACAAGGTCTTACACGTGTAACATTCTCTTTAGCATGCATCGGTGTTTTTTTCTTCGAGAAACTAATCATTCGGGAATATCGCAAAAAGGGGTAAAAAAATTAGGTGGGGAGCAAAATAAAACTAACTTTTACACCCTATACTACACAACAAAATTTCATAACATTAAAAAGCATATGATAAAGTATCACGGAAGCCATATCTTGCATAACAAGACTCCATCTTCACTTGAAAGATCTGCAAAATATTTAAAATGATAAATACAAAATGACAAAATTGACAACAATAAAAAGAAAATTAATAGCAAAACTTACATAACATAACTAGAAGAAGTCAAGTTAGATGTACAAGATGGTTATCTAACATAGTATGATAAGCATGAAACTAAGTACAACAGCTTAATCAAATAAGTTAGGTGTCATACACATGAAAACACAAGGTTAGATACATAGCTCAGTTATATAACATAGCACCCCAAACATAAAACCGTATAAGATAAATTCTAGTGTAAGTTAAGAAACAGAATTGATTACATAACCTCATAAACAAAACAAACTATTTGAGTAGCAATACATGTTATAACTTAAGTAGAATATCATACTTGTTATACCTTGTTGATCTAGAATTTGAAAGCTTTATACCCTAACAAGTTTAAAAAGGTACAAAGGATTCCTTGAAACATAAAAATAAAGGTACAATATATGTTGTTCAGCTATGTCATGTATTGCAGGTAACAGGACTTGATTCTCCTTATGTGTGCACAAATAGTATGTCAATGCTTCACAAATAGACTTTGCATGCTCCTGCATGACATAAAATTTTCTAAAACATCTTGACAACTAATCTGAAGATGTAGGCAATTTGTCCTAATCTAAAGATTACAATTTTAAATAGAAACAATTCAATGTATAATATCTAGTTTTCAGAAAACTTATACATATAGAAAATTGTAAGTATAAAATAAACAAGTGGCAAAAAAATAAAAAGAAATCTATTATATAATACTTAGAATATTTTAGACATTTAGCACAAAGTAATACCTCTTCAAAATAAAGGTAAGTCTGGCCATCATAAGATTTAAGTAATAGAAGAACAAACACTCCACTGTTATTTCTGCAAATAATGAATTATTTAAAATGTTATTTTTAAAGGTTGCACAAAGGATATGAATTCAAAACGTATTTGAAAAGCCAAAGAACCATACTGGCTAGCTGAATTGGACATACTAGCAAAAGCAATGCCCCATATTGTAAACATCAACTCTTCTTGACACTAGATATGAACACTTGAAGGCTTTACGGAAGTTGCTGAAACTATGAGAGTATCTTCTTTTGACAATATTAAAGTCTTTAAATGGACAGATGACTTGAAATATTTTTCCCTTATGTTTGCAATGTCAACATACCAATATCTATTCTTGCAAGCTAGGAGAAATACCTTCAAACATAGACAAACAGATTTATGAATTTGAATACAAAACTATTAAAATATCAAGGATTCATTGTCTATACAAAAAGGACATGTATATGACAAAGCCACACATACACATAACATTTGCATATGGAATGAATTAAATTAATAACAACTTACAAGGTCAGAGTTGTATAGACTTAATCCAATACATTTTCCTGAGAAGTGACTAATGCACAAGATTGACTGACAAGAATAGGCTCAACAGATGTAACATAATGCCTAAATGAATCATTGAAGAAAGATTAACACATGTTCTTCATATCATATTCGATAAGACCTGATTAACAAAAAAGAAGCAAATTAACATAGACAAAACTAATATACTGATGTATATAAAAACTAGTATTAATACAATGTAAACAAAGGAACAAATGAACTTGTCACATCAACATGCAAATCCTCTTCACAAAAACACGCAATGCAAATTCACTACATTCGGGAGGAGCTTATTGATAACGGTATGGGTGTCCCGATCTTTCGGTGGAGAGGGATAACTTTGATTTTGACTGGAGAGATGTTCACGACCCAACTACAACCGTCCAAGGGCGCTGCGCCTTAGCTATCGATACACCAATTCCAATGGTTGTCATGATCTTGTGGATGCATGACCAACCAAACCACTAGGATTATTCCTGCAAGCAATCGAAGAACATGCAAGAACAAGTAGACAAGCACTGAATTGCCAAATAAGATATGAAGGTTCAAAAAGGTTCCGAATCGAGTAGAACGGATGGTCTAGCCGACACACGCGTCTACAAGAAAGTAGCAATGGCTAAACTTTCAACAAAACAAAACCCAACTGAGTAGTGGCGGCTCTAGGGAGCCTTATGTACATGAGAGGATGACCAGAGGGGTGCTGGGGTCATGCTAGAACCCTAGGACACGGTCATTATGGATCCAACATGATGCATGGTCCATTGGCTAAAAATAGGTGTCATAGCACCTGCGGACAAAAAAGGTCTTGGGACTAAAATTACTATTGTGGATGGCTCCGAAGAGATATGATGGTGATGTTGGATCTATTGAAAAGTGGACTTGATAAGCTTTCCTCAAAGTGCTAGAACGTCCCAATTGGATTCTGTATGAAGTCGTGGTGACTGTTGCAAGTTGGGACAATTCTGCAGTCCGAATTGAACTTCCAGAACGTGTTGGACTTGACTCTTTCTTTTCTTGAGCCAAAAGTGACATGGTGGCTTGGTGGAGGACATTAGGAATACTTGAACTTGGTCCCCAATCAACTTCGTTAACCCTCCATGCTTTCCATATGCAATCTAACCATCTCTTGATCCATGTAAGCACTTCTGAAAAGGAAAATGTACAAACTTTGAGGTGCAACATTAAACCATAAAATCTATTGAATAAAAACCACATATAGCATGGTTTCACCTTTAGTTTTGAAGTGGTTAACACTATCATATCTGAGTTGCTGATGTCTTCATCACTTATGACATAACTTGGAGACACAAAAGTTATAAAACACAACTTATTTACAAAAGTTATGAAACACTGTAACACACTAAAATTTGCATTCTTTTAAAATAGTAAATTTGATTTATTTATGCAATTATGTGTGCATTAAAACAAAGGAAAATAATAATTTTTGTGAAATTAAAATCAATCATAAGGATAGATACATGTTGATGCACTCATGCTGCAGCATTTTATTTAATATGTTGAGTGGTTTTGATTTAAACTTAAAAGAAATCAAAAATCAATTGGAAATGAATTTGGAAATTTGATTTGGAAAAAGAAAAAGGAAATTCATTTCTCTCCCCTCCCTTCCTCATTCTGGCCCACCGGCCCAACTCTCCCTGTCGGCCCGTTCGCCCCCTTCCCCTTCTCCCCCTCCTCCCGTTTCCTTCCTGGGCCGGCCCAGCTCGGGCGGAACGGCCGTCGCCGCTCCCTCCCCCTTCTCTCTGCCGCTAACGGCCTAGGCCCACGTGCCGGTGCCGTCTCCAACCTCCCACATCGCGCGGTCAAGGCCACAACCATCGCCCGCGCCCACTCGCATCGTGGGAGCGTCCTCCCCCGTGCCCCGGCCTCTACAAAAGGCGGTCCAGACCTGTCGCCGCCCTCCCTGCTGCCTCCCCAGCTCCATTTTTGTACTCACCGAGCACACGGAAGCCGCAACCACCGCACCGAAGAACGCCGAGGTCCGCCGTCCGCCCCTCCGCGTGGTCCGCCGTCCCCGAGCCGTCTCCGTCCTCGTTTTCCACCGCGGTGAGACCCCTTGCTCCCCTCCTTCTCCCCATGCCGTTATTTTCCAGTTGCATGGCCTCTAGGGCCCAATCCGCGAGCGCCATGGAGTTTCCCGCCGCCGGCCATGGCCACCACCGCCACAGCCATGTCCTCCGGCCACATTCTGGGCCTGGCCGAGGTCGCCTGCACCCCCTCTCTCCCCCGGTGCCCTCGGTTCGTCGAACCGTGGCCCGTAACCCCTGAACCGAGCGCACCGGCGAGCTCCACGTCGCCGGCCCTGGTGCCCTGCCGCGGGAGCACTGTTCCTGGCCGTTGTCCTCCTTCTCTCTCCCCCCAGCTCTAATCTGAACCGTCCAATGCTTGATCAACAGCCATCGATGGCCGATACCCCTTCGTGGGTCATTTTGCAAAAGAGACCCCCAGGTTTTGCCAAATAGAACCCGCAGTCCTCGGCCGTTTTAATTATTCCGAATGATTTTATTTAAATTCAGAAATAGTTCATTCTATTTATAGAAATGCCACTGTATTGTTTTGCTTATAAAATCGTCGTTTTAGCTCCGAATCGACCCGTTCAAATTGCGTTAGTTTCGTAATTGCATAATCTACGTGTTAGTACCACTGTTAACCATGTTTGCAACTTTTAAATTTTATGGTTAGGTTTAATTAAATAAATTGCTATAGGAAACCCCGTTTAATTCATAACTTTCGTGTTTTAGCTCCGTTTTTCGTGAACTTCGAGTTGATGTGATCGTAGCGAGACGTAGATTCTTTTCATAAACATTTTATCTTGTTTTCTATACTGCTGGTGTACTGTTCTAACTATAGGATTGTTTGCTTTGCATGAATGCCTTTGGAATGCTTGTATGTTGCTTTGTTGGTCGAGTTCAGACGATGAGGAGAACGTTGGAGACCAAGAGTTCTTCGGAGACCAGTAGGACCAGCAGGAGTTTGTTAACCAAGGCAAGTATAGCAAGGGATCTACCTTGATGTCCTATTCACCATTTATTAATTACACATTTGCATGTGTCTAATTTTGATACCCATAAGGACATCCTAGTGATTGATTATCCTATTTCCTTGTCTCCTATGGGTTATATCCATATGGGTAGTTTGCTAGCGCTCAATGTAACTGTACATAATCCAAATAATGAATAATGGTTCTATGGAACGAAAAGGTAAAATTTGCTTTTAAACAACTGAATTATAGGGTGAAGGAGCAAATGACTTTCGATCATGATGCTCTCGGCCCTCCATAAGGACTTATCTATCGGCAAAAGCTGGGACTGACAGTGCAACCGTGAGGGTCACATGGCTCTAACTTTAGCTCAGTAATAGGACCTTTTCTAGCTTGTTAGAGGTTACCTTTGTGGCGTAAAAGGGGCTTACCACGTTGGGTATAGGACTGCCCCTGTTCTTATGTGTATAGCCGCGAAGGATTTGTGCCATAGGAAAGGGGGGTTCCTACATCTACCTGCCGAGGAAACCTAGCGGCCCTAACTTGTTAGAAAAACCTATGAAATGGCTTCATAGTGTACCCCGTCCGCTCACCTTGGCAGTGTTATGGGAGTAATTAACCCGGGCATGTGGGAATCACGACTCACGGTGAATGTGCACAACCTCTGCAGAGGGTTACAAACTGTTATAACAGTCGTGCTCACGGTCATGAGCGGCCTGGAAAACTCACAAAATAACTTGTTATTTATTGTTGCTCATTTATGATGTTCTATGATGATAATATGATACAATTGATTCTGATATCTGATCACGTGGGTTTAATTGGGGCTTAAGCATAACTTAATAATAGTTAATTAAAAAATCCTGACTTACTAAAAGTGCTAACCGCAGTAAACCAGAGTCATCCTTTTTGAGCTTTCATAACCCCATGTTATCTTGTTAAGTACGGGAAGTACTTACGCTTGTTTACTTTCTATATTTGGATAAAAATCCCGGATGGGTAACAGATGTCAATGAGTATGAGGAGTTTCTAGAGGACTTTTAGGCTTGTGGTCAACTAGTTGACCGTCCCTATGTTGGAGCTTCCACGAGAGAGCTACTTTCTTTTATTTTCCGTTGTGTTGTGTAAGACTATGTTATGGTATTAATCGTGATGTAAGATACACCGTGATGATACTTTTGTAATTTGTCAACGTATGTGTGTGACAGATCCCTGGGCACACATGAGTTTAGTGCATTCAATTTTATCCTTAAAATTGGGTGTGACAAATTGGTATCAGAGCCAGGTTGACTGTAGGACGCAAGCCTAGTTAGAGATGGTCGTTTTAGCATCTTTGCTCCACTGATTTCATGCTTACTGTCTCATTCTTGTTATTTTATTAAAATATTTATGCTTTTCATACCTTAATCTATTATATAAAATTGTTGATTCTAATTCTATCTTACTCTAAATCTATAGATGTCTCGTTACCCGAAGACCGTCCGCCTCAGCACTGCAGGCTACCGAGCCATGTTCACCCCCCATGCTCCACAGGTGGAGAAGGAGATTGTGGTCATCTCCGATGATGAGGAGTGGATGGCTACCCCGACTCCTACACCAGCACCTACTCCTACTCCAGCTGTTGCACCGGTCTATGCTATTGCAGCTACCCCCAACGGAGTCATCAGCTACTTCACCTACGCCTGTGCCACCCCCAGCTGTCCCTGTGGTGGATGAGGAGATGGGCTGGGCGTGCAAGTACTACTTCAAGCAAGCCCTAGAGATGGCCTACTACCACACCCTCCTTACTCAGGTGCTGGATGACTACTACACTGACCTGCACGCCTCCATCAACTATCACTATGCAGAGTACCAACACCCTTTGGAGGCAACTTTTTGGAAGGTAGAGCTGGTTGTCACCGCCTGGAATGACATAAAGAATGCACATGAGGTGGAGACTGTCCACAGTGCCACTGCCAGATGGGCGTATGCATTGGATGGCATGGAAGATGCAGCGCAGGATGCCTACATCTACTACCATGGTCGTCGTTTTGAGGCCATGAAGGAGGATCGTTTTAGGTTCCTTCCTCGCAATGATCATGAGGGTAATTGGCAGTTCCTGGCACCACCAGAAAGTGATCCAACCCTAGAAGCAATAGTGCAACATGTCCATGCCATGCAGGGGGTAGATGAAGAAGTCAAGGGAGAGCTGCGTGCTTCGTAGAGGGCCAAGAGGCGTCTCCAGAAACAAGTTGATGAGCTGCGTGCTCAACTTGGGCTGCCACCGATCTACAAGAAGAAGCCCTGGTCGTTCACCATGGTTGACAGCGCCCCATAGGTGTTACGACATTGTTAGTTCGTGTGTCATGTCTAGTCTTGTTTTGTCTTGTGAACTTTAGTGATCAGATGTTTTTAATTGTGAACTTGGATGATTTGGAGTTTGTTTGATTGCTGGAGGTTTGTGGGCATGTCCACAAATTCCATAGGTTTGAACCTTAAGTTTAGATGATGGTCTTAATGCAGATGGGTTGCTTTATCATATCTCTGCTGTGTTGTTTTCTGCAGCAGCCTGTGTTCTTTATCTTGTATCTCGAGATCTGGGCTTCCAAAAAATCTGAAATTTTTGTGGAGATATCTAGACTTCTGTATATTTCAAATGTCTCTGGAATCACGTCGATAGCTGTTCAAGTTTGTGAGATCTAGCTGTCACAAGTTGATGTTTCTATGCAGACTGGAACCCAGAACAGATTCGGTTTAGCCCTGTTTTTGACCATGTATATATCAGAATCTGTAAAAGTGTTCTAAACAAAAGTTGTAGCTGATCTCCTAAGCTTTCTAACCATTCTTGGTACACCTCTGTTGGGTCTCTGAAACTCGAGTTATGACAGATTTACTAAACTGCTGTATTTGAATCTTGTCCAGAAAATTCTCAGCATTGTTCCTTATCTTTTATAAGCTCTCTATAATTTGAAAATCTCTAAAATTTTGCACATTTGTTGGAAAGCAGATGGCCGCAAGAGGAGGAAGAGGCAGAGGCCATGGTCGTGGTCGTGGTGCTCCCATGAATCCACCACCACCGCCACCAGTGACTATGGAGCAATTGATGGGAATGCAAGCGCAGCTGATGCAAGCCATGATGCAATGCTTGGATAACGAACCTGCAAGAGGGCCACCGCCTGTTCAGGTTAGAGACAAGCGTGGAGAATTCATGAAGGGTCGCCCTCCGGTGTTCACTCATGCCTCAGATCCCTTGGAGGCACACGATTGGTTGCGTGCTATGGAAAAGCAACTTAACATAGCACAATGCAATGATCTTGAGAAGGTGTTGTATGCTTCTGATCAACTCCAGGGAGTAGCTCTGGATTGGTGGGATTCTTTCCAGTATGGACACCCCAACGACGCTCCTGTTATCGCCTGGCGGGAATTCAAGGACAATTTTCGGTCATATCATATTCCCGATGGACTAGTGGAATTGAAGCAGGAGGAATTCAGGTCCCTTAAGCAAGGATCCATGTCTGTGGCGGAGTATCATGACAAGTTTGCTCAACTATCACGCTATGCTCCAAATGATGTAGCTGAGGATAAGGAGAAGCAACGCCACTTGCTTAAGGGACTTTATGATGGCCTGCAGCTCCAGCTTATGTCGAACACATACCCTAACTTTCAGTCATTGGTGAACCGCGCTATTGTGATTGACGATAAGCGCAAAGAGATGGAAGCCAAGAAGAGGAGGCTTCAAGGCCAAGCTTCTGGAAGCAACACCCGCCAGCATGCTTATCCCCAGCAGGGTTTTCAGCAGAGGAATCAAGGACCACCTAACCAGGGAAACCATGGTCAGTATCCTCAGCGTAACCAGTTTCAGCAACGCCCTCAGTACCAGCAACAGTTTGGTAATCAGCGTCCCCAGCAACAGACCGGCAATCCGGCATCACGCCAGGGAATGTCCAACAATGCTCCTATGAAGAGTGGTGCACCCAATAACCCCAACGCATGCTACCGCTGTGGAGAAGTAGGTCACTATGCTCATCAGTGTCCAAAGAAGCAGAACCAGCAAGCTCCACAGAACCAGAATGGCAATCCGAAGTTCAACGCCCGACCACATCACACTACTAAAGTGAACTATGTGTCATCTGATGCAGCTTAGGAGACGCCTAAGGTCATGTTGGGTACGTTTAGTGTCAACTCTATCTCTGCTACAGTACTTTTTGATTCCGGTGCTTCGCATTCATTTATTTCCCAAGCTTTTGTTAGAATGCATAGCATACCTTTATGTGCCATGAAAAACCCCATACTACTAAATTCACTGGGAGGTAGCATGCCAGCTTCTTATTGGAGTCCCTCAACTAGCATTTCCTTAAGGGGGTAGACTTCAAAGTGAAACCTATTGTGTTGAGAACAGCAGGAATTGATCTTATTCTGGGAATGGATTGGATGAAACAACACCAGGCAGTGATTCAGTGTTAGGAGAGATCGGTTGTTGTGACATCACCCAATGGAGATAGAATCTGTGTAGAAGTGGTAGTGCAAGCTTAGCCAACAGCCACTGTGAACCAGTTGGATGGTGATGCCAATAAACAAGATCATGTTGTGGAGGAGTTTCCGGATGTCTTCCCCGATGACTTGCCAGGTATGCCACCTGACCGTGACATTGAATTCATTATTGAATTATTACCTAGAACTACACCAATAGCTAAACGTCCATATAGAATGGGGGTTAATGAATTAGAAGAGCTTAACAAACAACTAAAAGAGTTGCAAGAAAAAGGTTTCATACGCCCCAGTTCTTCCCCATGGGGGGCACCGGTGATCTTTGTGGATAAGAAGGATGGTACCCAACGGATGTGTGGATTACCGTTCACTTAATGAGGTTACTATCAAGAATAAATACCCTTTGCCAAGGATTGATGATTTGTTTGATCAGTTGAGAGGAGCCTATGTGTTCTCCAAGATTGATCTCCGCTCAGGTTACCATCAGCTAAAGATTTGAAACTCGGACATACCCAAGACAATATTCGCTACACGGTATGGCTTATATGAGTATACCATTATGTCTTTTGGATTGACCAATGCACCTGCATACTTTATGTATCTAATGAATAAGGTGTTCATGGAGTTTCTTGATAAATTTGTGGTGGTATTCATTGATGACATACTGATATTCTCCAAAACTAAAGAAGAACATGCTGAACATATAAGGTTGGTCTTGCAAAAGCTTAGAGAACATAAGTTGTACACTAAGCGGAGCAAGTGTGAGTTTTGGTTGAAGGAGGTCTCTTTTCTGGGTCATGTTGTCTCCAATGGTGGAATAGCAGTGGATCCAGGCAAAGTGCAAGATGTATTGAATTGGAAACCACCAACCAATGTAAGTGAGATTCGTAGCTTTTTGGGATTGGCTGGATACTACAGGAGGTTCATTGAAGGTTTTTCTAAGCTTGCTAAGCCTATGACAGCTCTATTGGAAAAGAATGCTAAATTTGTATGGTCTGATAAATGCCAGGCAAACCTTGATGAGCTAAAGAAGAGATTGACTACAGCTCCAGTGTTGATTTTGCCAGATTTAAGCAAGAATTTCTCTATATATTGTGATGCATCTCGTTTGGGCCTTGGATGTGTTCTTATGCAAGAAGGAAGAGTGGTGGCATATGCATCTAGACAATTGAGGAAGCATGAGTTGAACTACCCTACTCATGACTTGGAATTGGCAGCTGTGGTTCATGCTTTGAAAATCTAGAGACATTATCTAATTGGGCATAAGAGTGATATCTATACAGATCACAAGAGTTTGAAGTATATCTTTACCCAATCAGATCTGAATCTAAGACAACGTCGTTGGTTAGAATTGATCAAAGACTATGATTTGGAAGTGCATTATCATCTAGGAAAAACAAATGTCGTAGCTAATGCACTTAGCAGGAAGAGTTATGCCAATGGGCTTCGGATGACATTTTTGCCAGCAGAGTTGTGTGCTGAAATGGAGCATCTCAACTTGAGCTTCGTCACTAATGCAATGGAATTGGTGATAGAGCCTACTCTGGAGCAAGAAATACGTAAAGGTCAACTGGAGGATGAAAAACTTAAGGAGATAGCGGAGAATATAGTGCTTGGAAAGGCACCAGGATTTAGGATGGATGAGAATGGTACTCTTTGGTTTGGAAAAAGGATATGTGTACCTGAAGTGAAGGCTATCCGTGATGCAGTTCTACAAGAGGCACATGAATCTGCTTATTCTATACATCCCGGAAGTACCAAGATGTATTTGGATCTTAAAGAGAAGTATTGGTGGTATGATTTGAAGAGAGATGTGGCAGAGTATGTGGCTTTATATGACACTTGTCAAAGAGTGAAAGCTGAGCATCAAAGACCTGCAGGGTTGTTACAACCAATGAAGATTCCTGAATGGAAATGGGAAGAAGTTGGTATGGATTTTATCGTAGGTTTGCCCCGCACTCAAAGAGGTTATGATTCAATATGGGTAATAGTAGATCGACTCACCAAGGTTGCTCCCTTTTTACCAGTCAAGACTACCTATATAGGTGCAAGGCTAGCAGAGTTGTACATGGAAAGGATAGTGTGCTTACATGGTGTTCCCAAGAAAATTGTGTCTGATAGAGGCACTCAGTTTACATCGCAATTCTGGCAGAAAGTACATAGATCTTTGGGGACAAAGTTGAATTTTAGTTCTGCTTACCACCCACAAACTGATGGACAGACTGAAAGGATCAACCAGATTTTGGAAGATATGTTGAGAGCTTGTGCACTGCAATATGGTACAAGCTGGGATAAGAGTCTGCCATATGCTGAGTTCTCATACAACAACAGTTACCAAAAGAGTCTCAAGATGTCACCTTTTGAGGCACTGTATGGGCGTAAATGTAGAACGCCTTTGTTCTGGAATCAGACTGGTGAAACTCAAGTGTTTGGACCCGATGTCCTTAGAGACGTAGAAGAACAAGTGAGAATGATTAGAGACAACTTGAGAGTGGCTCAATACTGACAGAAGAGTTATGCTGATACTCGTAGAAGAGAGCTGACTTTCGAAGTTGGGGATTATGTATACTTGAAGGTGTCACCAATGAGAAGTGTGAAAAGATTCAATATGAAGGGAAAGTTGGCATCGAGGTATATTGGACCTTTTAGGATCCTAAAGAGACGTGGAGAAGTAGCCTATCAGTTGGAACTGCCTGAGAGTTTGTTAGGTGTGCACAATGTGTTTCATGTTTCTCAATTAAAGAAGTGTTTGCGAGTACCAGAAGAGCAGATTCCTTTAGAAGAACTTGCTGTTAAGGAAGATCTCACATATAAAGAGTATCCGATAAAGATCTTATAGACGGTAAAAAGAGTTACAAGGAGCCGAGTTATAAAAATATGCAAGGTTCAGTGGAATCGATATACAGAGGATGAGGCTACTTGGGAAAGAGAAGAGAATTTACGAAAGTCTTATCCACAACTGTTTGAGTAAGCAATCATCCAAATCTCGAGGATGAGATTCACCTTAAGGGGGGTAGAATTGTAACACCCTAAAATTTGCATTCTTTTAAAATAATAAATTTGATTTATTTATGCAATTATGTGTGCATTACAACATAGGAAAATAATAATTTTTGTGAAATTAAAATCAATCATAAGGATAGATACATGTTGATGCACTCATGCTGAAGCATTTTATTTAATATGTTGAGTGGTTTTGATTTAAACTTAAAAGGAATAAAAAATCAATTGGAAATGAATTTGGAAATTTGATTTGGAAAAAGAAAAAGGAAATTCATTTCTCCCTCCTTCCTCATTACGCCCACGGGTCTCCCAGGGCCTTGTGAGTTCTCCCCCTCCTCGTTGCATCTGGTGCATGTAATCGTAAAAAAACTTATACCTCCTCCTTCTCTCTGAAAACTATAAAATTTATCTCTAGCCTCCCGATCGTGCGGTCAAGGCCGCAACTGTAAACTCGCGTAAGAGCGTCCTCCCGTGCCCCGCCTCTACAAAAGGTGGTCAAGACCCGTTGCCGCCCCCAAAATCCCATTCATTTTCAAACTTAACCGAGCACATATAATTAAAATAAAATCACCGAGGTCCACCATCCGCCCCTAAAGCGGGGACCGATCCCCCGAGCCATCTCCGTCCTTGTTTTCCTCCGCGGTGAGACCCCCTTGCTCCCCTCCTTCTCCCCATGCCGTTATTTTCCAGTTGCATGGCCTCTAGGGCCCAATCCGCGAGCGCCATGGAGTTTCCCACCACCGGCCATGGCCACCACCACCACGGCCGTGTCCTCCGGCTGCATTCTCGGCCTGGCCGAGGTCGCCTGCACCCCCTCTCTCCCCCGGTGCCCTCGGTTCATCGAACCGTGGCCCGTAACCCCTGAACCGAGCGCGCCGACGAGCTCCACATCGCCGGCCATCGTGCCCCACCACGGGAGCACTGTTCCCGGCCGCCGTCCTCCTTCTCTCTCCCCTAGCTCAAATTTGAACCGTCCAATGCTTGATCAACGGCCACCGATGGCCGATACCCCTTCGCGGGTCATTTTGCTAAAGAGACCCCCAGGTTTTTCCAAATAGAACCCGCAGTCCTCGGCCGTTTTAATTATTCCGAAATTGATTTTATTTAAATTCAGAAATAGTTCATTCTATTTATAGAAATGCCACTACATTGTTTTGCTTATAAAATCGTCGTTTTAGCTCTGAATCGACCCGTTCAAATTGCGTTAGTTTCATAATTGCATAATCTACGTGTTAGTACCACTGTTAACCATGTTTGCAACTTTTAAATTTTATGGTTAGGTTTAATTAAATAAATTGTTATAGGAACCCCCGTTTAATTCATAACTTTCGTGTTTTAGCTCCGTTTTTCGTGAACTTCGAGTTGACGTGATCGTAGCGAGACGTAGATTCTTTTCATAAACATTTTATCTTGTTTTCTATACTGCTGGTGTACTATTCTATCTATAGGATTGTTTGCTTTGCATGAATACCTTTGGAGTGCTTGTATGTTGCTTTGTTGGTCGAGTTCAGGCGATGAGGAGAACGTTGGAGACCAAGAGTTCTTCGGAGACCAGCAGGACCAGCAGGAGTTTGTTAACCAAGGCAAGTATAGCATGGAATCTACCTTGATGTCCTATTCACTATTTATTAATTACTCATTTGCATATGTCTAATTTTGATACCCGTAAGGACATCCTAGTGATTGATTATCCTGTTTCCTTGTCTCCTACGGGTTATATGCATATGGGTAGTTTGCTAGCGCTCAATGTAACTATACATGATCCAAATAATGAATAATGGTTCTATGGAACGAAAAGGTAAAATTTGCTTTTAAACAACTAAATTATAGGGCGAAGGAGCAAATGACTTTCGACCATGATGCTCTCGGCCCTCCATAAGGACTTATCTGTCGGCAAAAGCTGGGACTGACAGTTCAACCATGAGGGTCACATGGCTCTGACTTTAGCTCAGTAATAGGACCTTTTCTAGCTTGTTAGAGGTTACCTTTATTGCACAAAAGGGGCTTGCCATGTTGGGTATAGGACTGCCCCTGTTCTTATGTGTATAGCCACGAAGGATTTGTGCTATAGGAAAGGGGGGGGTTTCCTACATCTGCCTGCCGAGGAAACCTAGCGGCCCTAACTTGTTAGAAAAAACTATGAAATGGCTTCATAGTGTACCCCGCCCGCTCACCTTGGCAGTGTTATGGGAGTAATTAACCCGGGCATGTGGGAATCACGACTCACGGTGAATGTGCGCAACCTCTGCAGAGGGTTACAAACTATTATAACAGCCGTACTCACGGTCACGAGCGGCCTGGAAAACTCACAGAATAACTGGTTATTTATTGTTGCTCATTTATGATGTTCTATGATGATAATATGATACATTTGATTCTGATATCTGATCACGTGGGTTTAATTGGGGCTTAAGCATAACTTGATAATAGTTAATGATAAAATCTTGACTTACTAAAAGTGCTAACCGCAGTAAACCAGAGTCATCCTTTTTGAGCTTTCATAACCCCATGTTATCTTGTTAAGTACGGGAAGTATTTACGCTTGTTTACTTTCTATATTTGGATAAAAATCCCGGATGGGTAACATATGTCAATGAGTATGAGAAGTTTCCAGAGGACTTTTAGGCTTGTGGTCAATCAGTTGACCATCCCTGTGTTGGAGCTTCCACGAGAGAGCTACTTTCTTTTATTTTCCGCTGTGTCGTGTAAGACTATGTTATGGTATTAATCGTGATGTAAGATACACCGTCATGATACTTTTGTAACTTGTCAACTTATGTGTGTGACTGATCTCTGGGCACACATGAGTTTAGTGCATTCAATTTTATTCTTAAAATTGGGTGTGACAAACACAAGTTATGTACATAAGTTATTCAATACGACTTATGTACTGTACATAAGTTATCCTATACAACTTATACACATAAGTTACACAATATGACTAATACATAAAGCTGTCACAAATATCATATAAAAATGAATGAATGATGCTAGAATGGACAATCAAGCTGAGAAAATCACACAAGAAAATCAGTGGACCAATTCAATTGCCATTGAGGAGGTCTAGATCCCCACAGGTCCATGGCATCCACATTACTTGTCAGTCATCTTTAGGAAAAAAACATTAGTTATGGCTTCTATTGATGCTAAAAGTTATTGCAATATAATTGACCGAAACTAATTCAATCTTGTTAGAATCTAATATCTTGGAGTGCAAGGAGGAATTCACTCAAACAATTAAAAAAGGCAAGTTATGCATATCGATATTATATAAGAAATATTTGATGAGCAAATAAATATAACTCATAAAATATGGGTTGTGCATATAACATATCATCTAAAAACTTGTACACACAAGTTACTCATAGAACTTATATACATAACTTATACTACAAAAGAAACTGTTACAAAAATTGTGCTAAATAGAACAAAAATATGTAAAATTCAGACAAGCTTATATAGATAATTTGTAGAAAATAGAATTCATGTGACAAACTTATATACATATAATTAAAAAAATCAAATATTCATTGCCCATTTCACTTATATAAGTAAGCTATATAAAAGACAAGCTCTATATACAGTATCAAGGACATTTTTCATTAAATTACAAAACCTTCTAAACAAGCAGCAACATCAGTGTGAATAATCTAGACCAAATAGAGCAATTTATCTAAAGAGGGAAAGCTTATGCAAGCAGAGTTTAAGAAAACCAACAATGATAGCAACACTCACATTCAGAGGTCCTGCAAACACCCTAGTGAAAAGTGTCAAAGTGCATTACCTTATTAGACATATCCCAGTTGTGCAATTTGCCTGAAGCCCTAAACTCCAACATTGATCGCCGGTCATATCAAGCTATTCAAACAGAACATATCATGTTAGGTGCATTTAAGAACTGACAAGGTCAGGGATTAGGAATCAGGGAAAATGGAATAGAAGCACACATTTAAGATTTAAGAGATGACATGAATCCTTTTCTATTGCTCAACCCAAGTCTTTTGGTGTTTCTTAATCTCGGGACGAGATTTTTGTAAGGGAGGGAGGAGCTGTAACACCCTAGGTGTTAAGCACTTTGTTAAACCTTGATCATGTTTCATCATCATGCATTGGATGCATCAATCATAGTGCATATGTGGCATCTGTGCATGGCTTATGTATGTTTTGGAGTGATAATAAAAAATCTCAATTAAGGTGCTTTGTGACCTTGTATTTTGGAATTTACTTAAATACTTGAAAATGTGCCAATATAATCTTTGAAGTGCAAAGTGTGTAATTTACACTAGTATCAAGGTTGGTCTATATTTTCAAGTCAAACCTGTTTAAACTTGAGCTTCAAAACTGAATTTGGCACTGAATTTTTACACAGCCAATTTTTGGCAAAGTCCTTGAATAACAGTGTTAAAGTTCAATGTTTAGGCCTTAATTAAATGATTTTCATAAATAAATTTTGTGCAACTTTGGTGCTATTTCAAAGTGTGAACTTTGAACTTTGGAGTTTTACCTTTGTTTATGCTTGTAGCACAATAATTAACCTTTAATTAATTAACTAAAGTGGTTAACCAAAACTGTTCACCATGACCGGAGCAAGCACAACATGGACGTCATATTTCACTACTCCCTGGGCGGGAAGCGTGATCGTGCTTGTCATGCGCACGCACACACGGAGCACGGGAACCGTAGTACATTCCAGACAGGGCTGTGGGATGGCGTTGTTCGAACAAGAACGTGTCACGGTGTTAATCGCTTCAGCGTTTTGTATATAGTTGTGATCAGTCAAAGAGAAAACGCTGATAAAAAAGAAAACGTTCCTTGGTCACCACCTCCCCCGGACTGGATAAAATTAAATGTGGATGCAGGTTTCGATCCTCACTTTGGTCTTGTCGGGCTTGGTTTCATTGCAAGGAACCACGTGGGTGAGGTTTTGTTCTCTGGATGGTCATGCAATCAATGATGCTAGTCGGCTGAAGAAGCAGAATGTCTTGCTGCATGGGTGGGTCTAAAACATACCCTCGCCTCCTGAAAAGGGCGCCTCTGGCTAGAATCAGACTGTTTTGCGATGGTATGCTATTTAAAGGATCCAAACAAAAATCGCTATGTAATTTGACACATCATCGAAGAAGCAAAAGAAATTCTTCAGTGCTTCGTATCCAAATGCCACAGGAGTGCAAATTGCAGGCAGCTCATGAGTTGTGTCAGGTTGGTCGCAGGAGAGAGCTTTATGATGTTTTCAATGCTAATGGCATCTCGACCTGTGTGTCGGCGGCTTTAGCTCTAGTTTGTAATCCACGTTGTCTTAATGTAATTAAGCTCTCGCCTCTCTAAAAAAACTGCTACTTTGTGGCATCATATTTTTGGTGTCCACTATGTTTGCGTGTGTCCGCCTACCTCGCCGTCGTTTATCTCATCGGCGGTCTTCTAACATACGCGAATGTTGGCAGTGAGGTGCACGAGACAAGGTGCAGCGCGTTCTGCAAAGTGTTGTTGCTCTGCCTCAGCCCTCCGACGCATAGAAATACTTCATCTATTCCAAATTATAAGATGTTTTAGTTTTTCTAGATACGATGTATTTGCTACGTATCACGATATAGTGCATATCTAAGTTCATAGAAAAACTATATATCTAGAAAATCAAAATATTTTATAATTTAAAATAGAGAGAGAATAGTATTAATGTTACTAGAAAATATTTTTCCCCTCACGTTCGCTCTCTTTTATAAGGTTGACTTCACAACATCACTACACATTACACAACATGGATATTACAAACAGTAGCTTACGACGGGATTTGGGAAGTCGTCTGCTAACCTCTCGGTTCTACACTCCTACTGTACAAAAACTTCTCGTGAGATGCTGAAATGCAGTCTTGCGCACGAAGCATCTCATAAGGGTCCGTTCGCTTAGCTTCGCTGAAAAAAAAGCTGAACTGTTCCGGCTGATTTGCTGTGAGAGAAAAATACTGTTCTAGCTGAAAAGACAAGTCGAAAAGTACGGATTATAACACAAGCGAACAGGGCCGAAGGCGATGATTAGCACGCTGCAGTCATACAGAACTGGCTCCTTTGCGCAGCGCCACTGCTGCCAGCTCCGAGCCTTGTTCGCGTCAGAGGAGGCCGTATGGCCAGGACCCAAGGCTATCCTTTGGTCCGAAGATGTCCTGCGGATGACAGCACAAACTCATGAGTGTTTTGTCTCGACAACACAAGCTCGTGACATTTTACAGTAAGCGAACAAGCTCGAGGCACAAGATAGGCTTACATCTAAACTGATACCACCACCTGAAGGTGTTCCAGTGAATGGAAGATCCAGGTCAGGCAAACCATCAAACAGCTCCATGCTAGGACCATCGACGGGTAGAGATGCGTCAAGTCCTGCGTCCAGGGCATCCGCAGGCTGCATGGGTTCATCCGAGGTAGGAATAGCTGGTGGTAATTCAGCAACGCATGCAGAGCATTCCGCTGCTTCAACCTTCACCTTGGATGTGCTACATTCTTCTTCCCCCTATCAGAAATTCAGAAAAGCAAAAATGAAAGAAAGTTCCCCAGTTAAGCAAAATATTTACAGTAATATGAAGCGAGCAATTTTGATCATCATTTGTCAATCTATATGAACAGAGTCGTTTTGAAACATACATAAAGCCAAAACAGAGGACAGCTTTAGCATTCCTGTAATCTACCAAAATATGCCCTATATTGATGGATGGAAGGAATACTTACCAGCATGTTGAGAAATCAAACTATAAAATATGATCACTGCATTTACCTGATCCACCTGAATGTGGATATGCTGCTCGGTGTTACATGGGCTGTTGTTCAGGCGATGGGGCTGGGGAGGATCTGTCATTGGGGTCCTCTGGAGTTCATGCGAGGTAGGCTCAGCTGGTGATAATTCAGCAAAGCACGCAGAGCATTCAGCTGCTTCAACCTTCATCTTAGATGTGCCACACTCTTCTTCCCCCTGTCACAAATTCAGAAAAGCAAAATGAAAGATTGTTCGCTAGTTAAGCAAAAAATATTTGCAGTAATATAAACCGAGCTATTTTGATCGTCAATCTATATGAACAGAGCCGTTTTTTGAACACAAGACAGTTTTTGCATTCCTGTACTCTGCCAAAATATGCCCTATACTGATGAATGGAGGGAGGGAATACTTAGCAGCAAATTGAGAGATCACAAAGTATAAAATATGATCACTGGATTTACCTGATCCTCCTGAATGGGGGTATACTGCTCAGTGTTGCATGGGCTGTTGTTCAGCCGACGGGGCTGGGGAGGATTTGTCATTGGGGTCCTAGGATTGATTTTTGCAACAGATGCATCAGATTCAACTGCAACATCTGTTTTAGACTTGTCATTTTTCTTCAATGGCGATTGGTAGAATACTTTACAGACTACAAATTCCCCATTAGTTTCATCTTCGTTTACACCAAGATGGTACTGATGCATCACCCAATTCTTTCTTTCTGGCTTGCCACCAACTTTCTTTGGAGCTTTATAAAGAACTAAGATCTTCTTCCAGCCTTTTCTCACACCATTCTCGTCCAATACGGGTTTGGATGATCCGGTCTTATGCCACCTGCTGTTCCCATTAGCAACACCGTCACAAATGTCGCCGGTGGCAATAATCCTTCGACGCTTGCGCTTACCGGTGTCATATGCGTTTAATACTCTATTAAAGAAATGGAGGCAGCTACCATCCATCTTCATACCTAACAGAAAAACAGAAATGTATGAGCTAATCAACTACCTTAAGGCGACTACTACATGACATGAGATAACTTATTCGTTCCAAAGTCATTGATGAATTCAAAAGTAAGAATCATGTACCAGGCAGATTTTTGGGATGTGTATAGCAAATTCCCTCCTCCTCTTTTATAGTAGGTATAAATTCATCAATAAGCGTATGGGGCACTGAATTTGGCTGGCTGGATTTTCCTTGCAGATGCTGCAGAAGTTCCAGATCCGTGGGATCAAATTTGACACCAGCAGGAAGTGCTGGCCACACCAAAGAAACCTGCAAAGCATGGTATGAGGTTCCAGAAAAAAAAAACAAAGACGTCCAGAATGTGAAACATGTCAGTCAATGTTAATTGAAATCTAGCCTTTTACGGCAATTAAATAGGGTCCATGACAGTCATATGGCTAAGAAAGTGCAGGCATGACAATGAAGCAATGGGCAATCAATGAGTCAATTCTATTAAAAAGAATGGTGAGCTTTAGTTTCGATGAGGGCTGTGGCCATTAGACTTCGAACAGAACACCTTACTACAAGTTATAGCTTCATTGTTTCATATAAGGCTCCTTTCGCATCTCCGCCAATTCAAGACAGAAAAGAATACATTGTCACCTCATCAATGCATATTAATCATGACAACATGATGAAACTGTGACATCCACGTCATTTTACTGTACAACAAATCTACAAACAACTCATTAAGTTTAGAGAAAATGACCTACAAAGTTTTCCTACTTGTGCTGGATCAGAGTGCTTGATGGAAATGATGTCTAGAATAACATTTTCAAAATTCAATGAGGGCCAATCAAATGACAGAGCAAAAAATACATAAAGCGGTCATAAACTTATAACTAAGTAGTTAACTGAACTTACATTACTAATATCAATGTCGCAGTTGCAGTTGGTGCATTTGATATGTGGTTTTGCAAAAAGTTCACCAAATCGGAGGGTGAACGACTGAGTTGCACTTCTTATTTTCTCAGCAAAACCCAACACATTCATAATCCATGAACTGAAAAAGGTACAGCATTCATTTCTGTTAGGATTTAGGGTAGCATCTTTCTCAAACAGAAGATAAACTCAAGCAAGAACTTTTCAAGAAAAATAATTAAGTGCAAATGACGATGTGTAGCAGAAACATGATCAAAAGAGCATTTGGCCAAGAGACCCCATTGACATGCAATTTTGGAGCCGCTAACTTTCCCCAAGCATTGCCACACTGTGTCCCATTATGATCCATTGTTGCTCCTTCCAACATTTAAATTTGTACTTTGCCAAGAGAGCTATGCCACAGCAATCATACCAGGAGCTAAACAGAACAGAGCACTCTGTCTGACATTTGACCTTGCACGACACTGTCCTACAGCAGCGACTGTCATTTCTGCACCACCTCCTGCTTGGAGCGATATACAATCAACACGGTGGAATCTCAAATCTCTTCCTTTTTTGCGACCACATCAGAATCATCCAAGCGCAGTGTCAGATAAGGTCAGCCGCGACCAGGCAAGAAAAAAAACCCTCCTTATGCTTCCTTCCAGCGGAAGATTCCTCTTCAGCCTCAACAGACTGCAAAAACTCCCCCTAATTCCTGTTGCACCTCAACAGATTGCAAAAACGATGCACCGGAGTGTGTGAAGTAGTAGTACTTGGCATGACTCAGTAGTCAGTACTTTGTACTCCGTATTTCCGCCTGCAGCAAACGCAATCTCCAAGAGTTGCATTGTACTAGAACACACAGATGCCAAATCCCCTCTCTTCCTCACAACGATCACAGATCAGCTGGCGTCGGGTCAGCTGCGATCGACAATAGACCGCACAGGATCCATCTCCAGACTCCAGCCTGTAGCAAACAGAGCCTTCCTCTGCTTCCTCACAACAGATGCTTCCTCTTGCACCTCCGCGCCCGCAGGCTGCAAAATGTCTTGCCTTTTGGCCGGGAAACCGCAGCCGGACGCGGCAGCTCGCCGTCCGCACGGGCTCGGAGCTCGTCTCCGGCCGATCTAAAGCACATTCCGTCGTGTCCCAGAGATCATCCTCTCGTCCCGTCGCAGGCAAGCCCACGAGCATGAGAGCGGACTCATCAAAAACCACAGCCGCTCGGCTCACGAAACCAGCCCGACGCCACCGGATCGCCGCCTCGTAGATCGATCGGAACGAGAAACCAAGAGGGCCGGCCGCTCCAAATCTGCACCATCCCCAACCCCCAACCGCGTGCACACGAGCGAACCCGACGGAACCGACGGCCCGACGGAGCGCAAAGCTAGTACTAGTAAGCAAGAAGAAAAAAACACCAAAAAAACTGCAGACTTACGTCTCCATGGCCGGGAGGCCCGGGAGCGACCCGGCGGGGCGGCGGAGCGGGAGCCGAGAGCCTGCTGCTGCTGCTGCTGCGCGTGGAGCGCCGCGCACCCGAGGAAGAGGGGAGGGAGAGGGGGAGAGGAGCTTTGTGAAGCCGCGTTTGTGAAGCCGCGTTTGTGAGCTGCAAGGGATGGCTTTTAAAGGGTCGGTCTACCGCAAGGGAACCCCTCTCACTGGCTCACTGCCCAAACACAATGGTCGGGTGTCCCAAGGGCTGCGCTGCCGGTTGTGCCTACCGCCACAAGCAACCCCCTCTCACTGGCTCACTCCTGTGTCCCAAACACACATACAACAAGGGACCCCACCACCCCCCACAACACACACCCTCACACTGGCCACCCCCTGTGTCCCAAACACACATACACCCCCCCACCCCCCACACACACCCATCTCTCCTCTCTCCCTCTCTTCTTTTTTTTCCCCCTTTTTTCGTGTCCGGATCTCGGCACGCTTGGCCGGCTCGCCAAGGCTGCAATAAAATTCTATGTGGCGGCGCCATAACTTGCATGCCATGCAACACCGTCCGCACGCATAACATGTGTCCTCTGGGCCCCACCACGTGCATGCCGATACTCTAGCCGGTTCCGTGGCTTTTCCTCCGAAACTGCCCGCCCGCATGATGCGCGAGTCACTGTTCCGTCCGGCTGCTGGGCTATGCATCGAGATTAGCACGAGATACATGGATGGCTCGTAGACGGTGATGTAGGGGGGTTGGTCTGCGACTGAGTGCATAGAATTTTTTTCGCCCAAGGCCGGTTGGGACTCGGAAGTTTACTCCCTCTCATCGCCTGAAGGGCTTTGTCAGGAAGACCATCGGTGCTACTGCTTGGCAATGGTGTCCCGGTTTCATGCATGCACGGACGGGTCGGAGCCAACACGGCGGAACGGGTGCAGATGGATGGTTCCCAATGCATGCTGGGGGCTAGATCGGAGCCAAGCCGAACAGGATCGCCCTGTGGGTGGTTGGACCATCCCACCGATGCTCCGGTGGGACCTTGCTCCTTGTTGTTTCTGGATTCTGGACTGGCTCCTGCCCGGCCCGGGTGCCGCCGTGCCGCCACATCACTAGCCGAGGCCCAGCATTCAAAGCGGCCCCACCCCATCTTTTCTTGCCACGCAAGGCAAATATGCGCACCGTGCGATGACCCCGACGACTCCCACAAAATGGAAACAATAGCAGGATGGTAGGACACAGTGAGGCAACATGGAAGACGGTGCCACATAGCCGCAGAAAAAGGACCAAGAACAGGGTGCCTTCTCCCTCAATGCCTTGTTTGGATGTAATCGATTCATATCAATCCACATGTGTTGGGGTGGATTAGAGTGAAACTTGAACTAAATTCTACCTCAGTCCACCTCAACACATGTGGATTGAGGTGAATCCGACAATATCCAAACAAGGCACAAGGGATTTCTTAGTCCCACAAGCAAATCTTGCGTTTTGTTCCAAATACCTAAGAAACATCTCATACTTCTAGGGATTTGAAAGGGGGCAAGGCATCCTGTTCGGTTTGGATAACTCAGCCCACGAGATAATATTTCCTTATAAAACCCAATCAATATAGGCAAATAATAATACAAGTCTTGCTAATTTAGTAAAGAATTATTTATACCGAAATTGGCTAATGCATGATTGAGGATCCGTGTGTCATGTGCGGAACCTGGCCAACCGGCTACAGCAAAAGTAAACCTCATCTCAAAATCACAAATAGCAAGTATGTTCTGAGATGTATATCCATGTCGACATGTGTCATTAACCACTTCCTCTATTGGCACTGCAACTCAAACATTTGAACCATCTATAAGCTGCCCTTGAAATCAACTGTTTGCTTTGCCTCATTCCATCCAAGACTAGTGGCACAATTCTTGAAGTCCATGAAGGATGCATATTCTTTTTTTATATTGTCCAACTTGTTCTTCAATTGTTTTTTTGTTCGCTTCTGGCCAGACTTTTCTTTAAACTTTGATATAGGATTTTTTTTCCATCCACTCGAAGTGTAAATTCCCATTGGCCTATTCCCAACTTATATCTCCCCTTTGCAGACATCAATCAAATGCCTCACATAGGAATCACTCCAATCTGCCTTATCAGTCATTCTTGAAACCAACAAAAAAATTACTTAGGCAATCTAGTTACCATAACAATGTATCATCAATTTCATCATGCACACATCATACTCCCAGTACAAAACATGCAAGCAACAATATGTCCAAGATCACTTTTTTGACTAATCAAGCAAGCTACGATTTTGGACAGATTAAAGAGGAAAAATAGGAGAGTTCTAGGTACCTAGCTTGTGGAGCCGCCCGTCAAGGGTGCAGATCAGGGAAGAGAATAGGGAAGTCACACCTATGCTGCTTGCGGTGCCTGGAGAGGAGACAAGAGGGAGCTACAGGCTAAGGGGCTCCTGCCACGGCCAGGAAAGGGAGGAGGGGAGCCGCACGTGGCTCCGTGGCTTTGGCAATTGAGTGACAACCTAGGTGGACTTGTGTTTATGTGAGATACACATATGATTACCACAGTCGGACGCGATAGGGCTCGAAGAGATCCATGGCGGAGCTCCGGCTACATTGAGTCACGAGAGATCTGACTTGGGGGGGGAGAGCTTTGGAATGGACCACGTGGCGGCGGCAGCAAGACTTTGGCGCCCGATGAAACCTAGAAAAAGCAAGTGAAGTCAAGATCGGAACCAATATGCAATATGGTTGGGGTGAGGATCATGAGGTTGGAGGCGCCATGACTTTCTTTCCGTCAGTGGCCGGATCGGGAAAGACGAACCAATATTCTCCACTTACGAGTGGCAGGCGGGTAAATTTTACAATGTTTCTCCCCCCAGCCGCTGAAAGCAAGTCCGGACCGGCTGCGAAGTTTCTACTATGATGGAATCTACTTTTGGACAATGCAGTTGGGCCAGGATGTGCCCTTTGGTTGGCTTTTGGAAAGCAAAAGCAGCCCCCAAAAGCCCAACCAAAGAGACCCAAAGAGCAAGTATAATAGCAGGATGTAAGTGGGTTGAATGCTGAGATGGAGGAAAAATAAGAGGAGAGAGAAGGTAAGCGGGCTATAAGGTCACAGCCAGCTTATGCGCAAAAACCAAGAAACTTTGTGACAGAAGAAAGTGGGTTGTACATTAATAGTGTAGAGCTAACTATTATGTGGGTAGGCTATTAGATGGGCTGCGAAGATCCATACAACCAGCAACAGGCTGTATTATTAGCCTTGCTCTAATCCGCCCATGAGGTCAAATGTTAGAGGTGCATTAATATAGTTTCGTACTTAGGATTTTAGGGCACTCTAAATGGGTATTAATGGTAGTTTCTATCTCTATTAAATGATTTACCAGCTAAGCAAAACGCTAACATGGCAGCCTTATCAGCTAAGCAAAATGCTAACATGGCAGCCTAGTTACTGAGGAAAGAGAAGATAAGAAAAATAGAGGAAACGGTTTCTTAGGAGGAAAACCACGTCTACTCAACCCGAGGCAGGAAGAAATGATGATTTCAGCATTTGGAGGAAACCGCCGGTTTCTATCTTAGTGGGGCTCGGGATGGGCTCGCTGCAAATGCCACCGCTTGCCGCCACCACAAGAATCGCTCTCACCTTCTGTGTGCGCTCGCCTACGCCACCATGCTTGCGAGTCACTCTCGCTCATGCGCCAATTGTGCTAGTTCACTGGCCGCAATCATCCACGCCACCATGTCCAGACTCAGCCCTTCGCAGTGCTCACCTACATGCGCCTCACGCATGGGTTGTGGGTTGTGCACATTGCCCACCGCCAAACCAGCCTCACTTGCACACTAACACCAGATAGATACGACCCCACCACATAAGCCAGAGCCCACCGGAACCCGCTCCTCTATCCCCACCGGATTTTGGGTATGACCATTTTCTAGATTTAAGGAGGTTGCCACCCCCTACACACACACACACCCCCCCACCCATCTAACCCTTTTTCCACTAGATATGAGTCCACCACATAAGCCTGCCCGGCACAACCCGCTCCACTATCCCATCGAATTTTGCGTACGACCGTTTTTTTTTCATTTTTCACTAGATTTAAGGAGGTTAAACCCCCCCAGCCCCCACACACAATACCCACCCATCCACCCCATTTTTTTCACTAGATATGACCCCCACCACATAAGCCTAGCCGCCGCAGCTCGCTCCACTATCCCAACAAATTTGTGGGTAACACCGTTTTCTTCCTTTTTCACTGGATTTAAGGAGGTTACCACCCACCCATCCCCTTTTTCACTAGATATGACCCGTACCACATAAGTGTGTCTACCGCAACCCCATCCGCTACCCCCAACCAAATTTTGTGTATGACCGATTTTCCTTTTTCACTCGATTTAATGAGGTTATCCCATCCACACCCGACCCCCGCCACACCTTTTTTCTTCCCAAGCATGATGATGTTCTTTGATTAAGTAACCGAAATGGAAACATTGGAAAATAACTTTTTTGGAAAAGTTATAATGAAACCAACCCCACGCACAGAATCGCCGCCTCGTCGATCGATCAGCCCGAGAAACCAAGAGGGTCGGAACCTCCAAATCCGTAGACCACCCGCGACCCCAACCCATGTGTACACGAGCGAATCCGACAAACCGATGGCCTGACTGACCACAAAGCTATTAATAAGCAAGAAGAAAAATCACCCAAAAAAGGTGACTTACGTATCCATGGCCGGGAGTGCCCGCGCGGGGCAGCAGAGTGGGAGCCGGTGCTGCTGCTGCTGCTGCTGCGCGTGCAGCACCATGCACCCCAGGAGGAGTAGGAGATGGGAAGAGAGAACTTGTGAAGCCGCGAGGCATGGGAGCATCGGGTGACCACGGGCTTGGGGCTGTTATAGTGGCAGGTCATGAGGAATGGGCTGTGCGGAGTGGAGACTAGTGAGAGGGACATGCATTTTTAGTTTCATAGTAAGGATTTTAGGGCACCCCAATGCGAATTTATGGTAATTTCTGTCTCTATTAAATGACCTACCAGCTAAGCAAAATGATGACATGATAGTTTAGTTACTGATGAAAGAGAAGAAAAATAGAGGAAACCGTTTCTTAGGAGCAAAACCACATCTACTTAAATAGAGGTAGGAAGAAACGATGATTTTAGTGTTGGGCGGAAACCACTGGTTTCTATCTAGGCGGGGTCCGTGATTGGCTCACTGCAGATGCCACCACATCACTGCCACCGCAAGAACTGCCCTCACCTTCTATGTGTGCTCTCCTGCGCTCGCGTGTTGGCCTCGCTCGTGCGCCGGTCATGCTCATTTGCTGGCCATGGTCATCCACGCCGCCGCACTCGCCCACATGTGCTCGCCCGTGTTGCCGCGCTCGCTACTGCCCGTGTGCGTTCGTGCACCGGATGCACTCGCTTGTGCCTATCCGCAGCCCTCACGGGTCTCGTGGTAGAGAGGACGAGAGGAGAGCGAGCAACGGAGGGAGAAAGGGACAATAAGTGAGAGAGAGAGAGACAGAAATTCAACATTTATTATGTGAAGACACCTGCATTGAAAGAGATAGTTTCTATAAATAGTTTTTGGCTAGCCTAGTATCGTGAAAACCACGTGTAATTTCAAGCATTGGGACAACCCTTAGACAAGGGAGGGTGACATGACTACATTTAACACTGCAAATGTAACAAACACATATATAAGTAAAGAATTTATGGGAACAACACATAAACTCACAAAGGTCTTACAAAGATGTTAAATTGAACAGTTAATTCCCAAATTCACTTAAAGTGGCTTCCAGGCCAACAAAAATACTTACATAGTGATAATACCTTAGACAATAATGTCGGTGTTGTCCATAGCTCATGCAGACCACCCTTTAACAATGCATCTGCCTGGAAACCATGTGAATGTTATTGGCTTCTAGGTATGACTGTTTCCCCATTTTTCCACTGGTTACGACCACAACACATGTATATACGCCTGCCCGCCGCAACAAGCTCCACTATCCCCACCTAATTTTGGGTACAACTGTTTTTTTTTTTCACTAGATAAAGAGGTCCCCCCACACACCCCACCCATCCACCCCCCCCACACACGCACCATCCAAACCATGTGAATACGGTCACTAGATTTACCTGGTCCTCTTGAATGGGAGTATATTGCTCGGTGTTGCATGGGTTGTCGTGCAGCCGATGGGGCTAGGGAGGATCTATCATTGGGGTCCTAGGATTGGTTTTTGCAACAGATGCATCAGACTCAACTACAGCATCTGTTTTAAGACTTGCCATTTTTCTTCGATGGTGATTGGTAGAATACTTTACAGACTAAAAATTCCCCATTGGTTTCATCTTCTTTTACACCAAGATGGTACTGATGCATCGCCCAATTCTCTCTTTCTGGCTTGCCACCAACTTTCTTGGGAGCTTTATAAAGAACTAAGATCTTCTTCCATCCGTTTCTCACACCATTCTCATCAAATACGGGTTTGGATGATCTGGTCTTATGCCACCTATTGTTCCCATTAGCAACACCGTCACAAATGTCACCGGTGACCATAATCCAACAGCTTAGCTGGTAAGTGTGTCCGCCACAACCCCCTCCACTACCCCCACCAAATTTTGTGTATGACCATTTTTCCATTTTTCACTCAATTTAAGGAGGTTACCCATCCACACCGGACCCTGTCACACCTTTTTTCTTCCCAAACGTGATGATGTTCTTTGATTAAGTAACCAAAATGGAAACATTGGAGAGAGCATTGCACGGAGAAAGGGATAAGTGAGAGATAGAGAGAGATAGAAATTTGACATTTATTACGTTAAGACACCTGCATTGAATGAGATAGTTTCTATAAATAGTTTTTTGTTGCTAGCGTAGTATCATGAAAACAACACGTAGTTTCAAGCATTGGGGCTAGCCTTAGACAAGGGAGGGTGACAAGATTACATTTAACACTACAAATGTAACAAACACATATATAAGTAAAGAATTTATGGGAACAACACATAAACTCACAAAGGTCTTACAAAGATGTTAAATTGAACAGTTAATTCCCATATTCACTTAAAGTGGTTTCCGGCCAACAAAAATACTTACATAGTGATAATACCTTAGACAATAACATCAGTGTAGTCCATAGCTCATGCAGACCAAGCTTTAACAATGCATCTGACCTGAGAAACCATGTGAATGTTGCTAGATTCTAGGTATGACTGTTTCCACCATTTTTCCACTGGATACGACCACAACACATGTACATACGCCTGCCCGACGCAACAAGCTCCACAATCCCCCCTAATTTTGGGTACGACCAATTTTTTTTTTTTTCACTACATAAAGGGGTTGCGACCCCCACACCACCCAAACCATGTGAATGTGGTCACTGTATTTAACATGTGAATATGGTCACTGGATTTACCTAGTCCTCTTGAATGGGAGCATACTACTCGGTGTTGCATGGGTTGTCGTGCAGCCGACAAGGCTAGGGCAGATCTGTCATTGGGGTCTTAGGATTGATTTTTACAGCAGATGCATCAGACTCAACTACAGCATCTGTTTTAAGACTTGCAATTTTTCTTCGATGGTGATTGGTAGAATACTTTACAGACTACAAATTCCCCATTGGTTTCATATTTTTTACACCAAGATGGTACTGATGCATCCCCCAATTCTCTCTTTCTGGCTTGCCACCAACTTTCTTGGGAGCTTTATAAAGAACTAAGATCTTCTTCCATCCTTTTCTCACACCATTCTTGTCAAATACGGGTTTGGGTGATCTGGTCTTATGCAACCTGTTGTTCCCATTAGCAACACCATCACAAATGTCACCGCTGAATGTAGTCCAACGGCTTAGCTGGTAAGTGTGTCTGCTGCAACCCCCTCCACTACCCCCCACCAAAATTTGTGTATGACTATTTTTTCCTTTTTCACTCAATTTAAGGAGGTTTCCCCATCCACACCCGACCCCCGTCGCACCTTTTTTCTTCCCAAGCATGATGATGTTCTTTTATTAAGTAACCAAATTGGAAACATTGGATAAGTAACTTTTATAGGAAAACATATAATGAAACCAACACCACGCATGGGAATCGCCGCCACGTCGATCGATCAACCCGAGAAACCAAGAGGGCCTGCAGCTCCAAATCCACAGACCACCCCCAACCCCAACCCGCGTGTACACGAGCGACCCCGAAGGAACCGATGGCCTGACCGACCGCAAAGCTAGTAATAAGCAAGAAAAAAAAAATCACCCAAAAACTCTGACCTACGTATCCATGGCTGGGAGCACCCCCATGGGGCAGTGGAGTAGTAGCCGGCTGCTGCTACTGCGTGTGGAGTGCCACACACCCCCAAAAGGAGTAGGAGATGGGGAGAAAGGAACTTGTGAAGCCACAAGGCTTGGGAGCGTCGGGTGGCCGCGGGCCGTGGCTATTATAGTGGCAGGTCACAAGAAACGGGCTACGCGGAGTGGGGACTAGTGAGAGGGAGGTGCATTAATAGTTTCGTAGTAAGGATTTTAGGGCACTCCTAATGCAAATTTATGGTAGTTTCTATCTCTATTAAATGACTTAATAGGTAAGCAAAATGCTGACATGACAGTCTAGTTACTGATGAAAGAGAAGAAAAATAGAGAAAAAAATTCTTAGGAGGAAAACCACATCTACTTAAACCGAGGTAGGAAGAAACTACGATTTCAGCGTTGGGAGGAAACCACTGGTTTCTATCTAGGCAGGGTCCATGATGGGCTTGATGTGGATGCCACCGCATCGCCACCGCCGCAAGAATCGCCCTCACCTTCTGTGTGCGCTCTCCTGTGCTCGCGTGTCAGCCTCATTCGTGTGCCGGTCGTGCCAATTTGCTGGCCATGGTCATCCACGCCGCCGCACTCGCCCACGTGCGCTCGCCCGCGTCGCCGTGCTTGTTGTTGTCCACGTGCGCTCGTGCGCCGGTTGCACTCACCTGTGCCTGTCCACGACCCTTGTGGGTCTTGTGGTAGAGAGAACAAGAGGAGAGAGAGCATCGGAGGGAGAAAGGGATAAGTGAGAGAGAGACAGAAATTTGACATTTATTACGGAAGACACATGCATTGAATGAGATAGTTTCTATAAATAGTTTTTTTGCTAGCGTAGTATCATGAAAACTGCACGTAGTTTCAAGCATTGGGGCTACCATTAGATAAGGGAGGGTGGCATGATTACATTTAACACTGCAAATGTAACAAACACATATATAAGTAAAGAATTTATGGGAAAACACAAACTCACAAAGGTCTTACAAAGATGTTAAGTTGAACAGTTAATTCCGGAATTCACTTAAAGTGGCTTCCAGGCCAACAAAAATCGTGATAATACCTTATACAATAACGTCGGTGTAGTCCATAGCTCATGTAGACCAAGCTTTAACAATGCATCTGCCTAAGAAACCATGTGAATGTTGCTGGATTCTAGGTACGACTGATTCACCCATTTTTCCACTGGATACGACCACAACACATGTACATACGCCTGCCCACTGCAACAAGCTCCACTATCCCCCCCCTAATTTTGGGTACGGCTAATTTTTCTTTTTCACTAGATAAAGAGGTTGCCACCCCCCCCCCACACACACCACCACCACCACCACCTAAACCATGTGAATGTGGTCACTGGATTTACCATATGAATACGGTCATTGGATTTACCTGGTCCTCCTGAATGTGAGTATACTGCTCGGTGTTGCATGGGTTGTTGTGCAGCTGACGGGGCTGGGATCTATCATTGGGGACCTAGGATTGATTTTTGCAGCAGATGCATCAGACTCAACTACAGCATCTGTTTTAGACTTGCCATTTTTCTTTGATGGTGATTGGTAGAATACTTTACAGACTACAAATTCCCCATTGGTTTCATCTTCTATTACACCAAGATGGCATTGATGCATCGCCCAATTCTCTCTTTCTAGCTTGCCACTAACTTTCTTGGGAGCTTTATAACAAAGAACTAAGATCTTCTAACAGCCTTTTCTCACACCATTCTTGTCAAATACGGGTTTGGATGAGCCAGTCTTATCCCACCTATTGTTCCCATTAGCAACACCATCACAAATCCACCGGTGGCAATAATGCAATGGCTTAGCTGATAAGGTTATGTATCTAATAGAAACACCAACAAGACTTCTAAATACAACTCCAAATAATCTTTGGGGGTTAGGGCAAAGAACAATAGCCCTATTAGAGCCCTCATTATATCAAGGCCCTAAAAAGGACCCTAGAGCCCTTGAGGAGATCCACCAAGCCCCTACTTGGTGGCTGCTCACATTGAGGACATTTTTGCACCCATCCCCTTGCGTATTTGCCTCAGACACCACCATTCATAATCCATTGGTCCCCACCATCCTCTAACCAATGGGGTCTCCTATGTCAGGGCATTGCAATAGGAAAGTGGGTACAACCCAAACCATGTGAATGTGGGATTTAAGAGGTGACTTTTTCCTTTTTGACCAAAAATGGTCCCCACCACCTCAGTCACGCCTCCTACACACACAACTTCGTTCACAAATGTCTCGATGTCCTTGGTTAAGAAAACAAAATAGAAATGTCTTGGTCAAGTAATTTTTTCAAAAAATATTCAAATAAATGTTACATGAAAGTTACTAAAATAATGTTTAAAATGCCATGCCTTATCGTGCCTCCACATAGTGAGAAGAAAGGGAGTTGCTACCCATCACCCGTTGGAGACAAGGGATGGTCCATCTCCCATGGAAGAGTGAAAGGAGAGAGGGATAGAAGAAATAAGAAAATAAAAATTGAAATACAAAGCGGGTTGGTCACAACTGTCACATGAAAATGGATGTGATGGTAAGGGGGCTATTAGTGGATTTGGTGTCATTTTGTGGCCCCAAAAATTTTAACTAGGGATTGATTGGAAGTGAGCTCCTTGATTGAATGTGTGTTGTTTCCAAGAAAGTGAAATGGTCCAGAATTCCCGAAAGGAATTCTAATTCTTTCCACGTTGATTGGGTGAAAAGCCGTAATTTGGTTTTGGTAATTGAGTGACAACCTTAGGTGCACTAATATGTGTTTATGTGAGATACACATGTGTTTAGTCCACACGTACACTAGAGTGAGCAATACATAAAGACATAGTGGAGAGGTAGCTTGGACATGTTGCAAGTGCTCAACTAGTGAGACGAAGGAGCACATTGCATATGAGACATGACATAATGTTATGTGGCTAGGTGGAGAAGATCAAGAGGCATGGCTTGGCTATGAAGGACCGTGTTGCTAGTGTGAAGGGCAAGTTATAGGCTCGGGTGTGATGGACCATCGAGGCGATGAAGCCGGAGCAATGGACTTGGCGTCGATGGACCGGGTGCAATGGTGAAAAGCAAGCATAGCTATGATCGATGAACTAATAAGGCCACGTGATGAAGTGGATCATATCATCTACGAGGTATCAAGTCATGGAAGACTTGTGTTGTTTACAAGTGGCTTGATGGAGGTTGGATGCTTGGGTGGCATCACGAAAGGAAGAGATAAAATGGAATGTGCAAAGCAAAGGTATATTTGTAGGGCATTTCATTACACCAGTTTAAGGTTGACTAGACAAGTGCATGACTAGGTTTAGGATATATGGTCGTACTATTAAGAGGGCAAACTTGTTTGATTATTAGTCATCTAGTGCCACTTAACTTGAGCGATCTAACTTTGCATGCGTTGCTAAGATCGAATGGCGGTTGAAAATGAGTTTGAAAACCTTTGTGAAAAGATTTGAAAAATGCTAACACGAGCTTGATCAAGGTGCTGGTTGTCTCATGGGACAACACTTGAAGTTAGCGGATTTTCAAAATGTTTGAAAACGATTTGATTCGGGGGTCATGGAGGAACTCGAAGTGTGTTTGGTGCACCACCAAATTGATCCAGTGGTTAAGGAACACCGAACTATAAGGCGTGAAGAAAAGGTGGCGCGTAGAGAGCTAAGGCTCTTGTTGGTGGACCTCGAGGTCTGATCGACCCACGGAGCAATTGGATCGGCCACCGGACCGGTCTGGGTGTGAGGGGCCTGTTGGCCCTCATACTATGTGCTAGGGGCATTTGGGGCCAAGGTCCACTAGCCTGAGTGTGGTGACTAGACCTGCCTTAGGGTGCGGTTGGATGGCTAGTTGAAGCCAAGCACGCTAGAGCTACTACGAGTTCAAAAGTTCTTAGTGTATAATCCGATCCTAAGCATAGGACTAATCTCATGTGGAAAAATGAGGGTTTGGACCTTACTAGTCGTCATCACATTGATGTGATGGTTAGATCACTGGATTACTTTGCTAAGCATCAAGCTAATGATGAGGTGGCGCAGACGACCATTGGAGTCACTGGAGATCTCATAGTTGTACATGAGGTGGGTTGGTTGGACCATGGTGTCGTCGGGCCCACTACTAGGTTGTCGTTGCGCTACTATAGGTGGCCATTAGGACCTGACGGTTGGACCGCTAGTGCCCAGGAGGCATGGGCTGAAGGCCCAAATGGCAAGTGGTTTGCTCCCCTCTATAAATAGAGGGATGGTTGGCCATGGGGGCACAATTAGCACCACTAGGACTTAGTGTCCATGCTTGGAGGTGTCTTGTAGCCCTATAACTCATATATGCTTAATGGTGATTGGATCTGATTGTGAGTGAGTGATTCCTAGTGTGGTGCATTCAGAGATTGCAAGAGTTGGCACTAGGTGATCATGTTGCAAGCCGGTGATGCTTGTTACTCTTGGAGGTTTCCACCTCCAAGGCAGCTGGAGGCTTGTGTTCTCTGTTGTAGCACGCACGGAGATTGTGCGGTGCTCCAGAGAGACCGCAATTGTGAGGGGCATTGTGCTTGCTCCATGGAAGATTGCAAAGAGCAACTAGTAGTAGAGCAAGGTGCGATCTCTGAATGCACCGCACAATCTCCCATGGAAGAGATAGCTTGGACATGTTGTAAGTGCTCAAGTGGTCCAAACAGATCAAGTGCTAGAGCTCAAGTTGGGAGCATGCCTTGAGGGGCGAGAGCAGGCTCATGGCTTGCCACAAGCAAGAGGGTCGGTGGCAACCTTGGGCCTGCCTCAATGGGGATTAAGTGGTTGGCAAACCACTAAACCTTAGAATAAAATTCACTATGTCAACATGTCTTCCCGTTGGTTTGCAATCTCATTCACTAGCTTGTATTTTTGTTTATTACTTGTGCTAGTGAGTAGTTGTTGCTCTAGTGTAGCTAGTTAACTTTTGTAGTAAATTAGTTGCACTCTTGTGCTAGTTAGCATGAGTAACTTAGCTTAGCCTGTGTAGCTAAGTAGCTATAGCTCTCTATTGGAGCTTGCTTTTGTGCTTGTGCTCACTACTCACTAGTATGTGTAGGAGCTTCCCAGTTGACTAGTTGCATTTGTGTGACTTTTGATAACTAAACTACATTAAGTGAGCTCACTCTAGCTTGGTACCTTAGATATAACTTGTACTATCTTTTGTAAGGTGCTTGTGATAGATAGAGAGGTGTAGTCTAGGCTATACTGATTAGTTTTAATTTAGCTTTTATCATGGTTATTCTCCTCCTCTAGTAAGGATGAAAACGGTTGGAAACGGTCGAAAAACTCCTAAATTGTTTTCTACTTTTACATTTGAAATACAAACGAAAAGCCAGCGAGTAAAGCCGGGACACTATATCTAAAAACGAACGCGAACTTTTGACGAAATATCGAGAATTCAAAACGAACCAATTCGAAGGCAAGCCCTCAGATTTATGTCGAACACGGTCGATATCTGAAAACTCAATATGGAATATCGACCAGTTGTGGACCAAGTGCGTGACTAAGTACATACATGATCAAGTTCAAGTGCATATAATAATTAACAAGTGCATGATCCTTGGTCTTAGGTATTTAACACAATAATCCGAGCTACATATAAATACAAGTCTAGAATAAGCAATTAGTAGCTAGCGGGATAATAGAATTCAAATTAGATGTAGCAACTAGCAATTGATTGGTCCAGTATGACTTGGGTTGCAGTTAATAAATTCAAATTTAATAAATTGGTTTAAACCGAATTTTGAATTGAATATTTCAAATTAAAAGTAGAAAAGTAGAAAACGGTCGAAAAATGTCTAAACCGTTTTCTACTTTTACATTTTAAATACGAAACATCTGAAATGCGAAAGCGAAGATGGTAAAGTCGGACAAGAAAATACGGATTCGATCGGATTAAATATAAAAAACAATGCGGTTCGGTTCGGGATATTTCCGTTCCGTTTTCATCCTTACCCTCTAGTCGGCTCCTTGTTCCTAACACATGGTATCAGAGCCAATGCCCTTAATTAAGCGGTCTTAACCAAACCAAGAGCTAAGGATGTCGACAAAAGGGCTAGAGGTTCGTGCTCCACTTATTTTTTATGACACACACTTTTCACGGTGGAAAAATAGTATGTATAATCATTTTCGTGCAATTTTTCCTCTAAGTGTGGTAGATCGTAGATGTTGGCTTTTTCTCATGTGTTGGTGGAAAAGAACCTAAGCAAAGCACAAAGAAATGTCTATATCTCAAGGACCAAGGTACTAGCATTTTATATCAATATTTGAGTGAAGAGGTCTTTGAGGAAATTAAACATGTAGAAAGAGACCACCCACGACAAAGTTACACCCTCCGAAAGATTGCAACACGGGCCGGGCTAGAAATGGACACAAAGGGAGGTTGGGCGACCCTATCAGAGGTTGGGTGACCTGGACCTATGTCCAAAGGCCTCCAAACTTATCACAAAGCCTCTCCACTTGTGAAGAAGGCCAAGGAAAGCAATGCTCATACTAGAGGCCCAAATGGGAGGGTCAGGCGACCCAGCCCATGGTCGGCCGATCCAACTCGGGTTCATCCACATCAACGAAGAAAAACACTTAAGAGGCATCCCACATGTTGATTCAATAACCGTTCACACCAAGGGATGACGTGGATCCATGTGACCTCTCCAATGGATCCATGGGCCCACCAACCAAGAAGAAGAATTCCATCACGACCACAACTTGTACCTAAGTCAAGGTCACTACTACAGAAAGTTTAATCACCACCAAAACTTTCACCGTTGGTTGTGAGACAACCAGCGGTGATACTTATCACCGTCGGCTCATGACCTGAGGGTTCCTTCTGGATGACCCTCTAGCAGTGATAAACGTTTTCACCATCGGTCCGTCATATGATTCGGCGGTGGATGTAGTGCCAGTCTTCGTCATTGCATCATACGCTGAACCGATGAGGTAAACATGTAGCACCATCGGGTAGTCATCCAATGCGCGACACAAAAGAAACCGGTGGAGATAAGAAGTTTCGCCGGCGGTTTCAAGGTGAAAGGACGCATCACCGTTAGACCCGGCGATGAAACAAGCTAGCACTATCGGTTTGCCTTATGATCCGACACTAGAAATCACAATGATTCAAAACACCGCATCGTCCGACCGTGCTAGCGGTGATCGGTAGTTCCACTGCTGCTTTGTTCGAACACTGAATACCATATGCTTCGATCCGGCAGTACAAATAGCATCGTCGGTTGTCTGTTTAACCTTGCGGTGATAATCGGTTGAACAAGAAAACATCATTTCCCTCCTCTTCTTCTCCACTCACTCAACTTCTTCAGTTGCGGCTCCTCCCACCATTTTTGGCGACCGTTTGCTAGTGAAGGTTGTCATCTTGATCTTCACTCAACTTCTTCATAGGTGAGGAATTAGATCTTAAGTACTAACTAGAGCTTGTGACGCCATTCATGCCTCTACAAGATGAAGGAGAGCTACGGTCGATGTAGATGGTGTAGCAGATCTTAATCTTCACCGGCTTAGGAGCTTGATGCTCCTAGTAGATGAAGAACTTGATGTAGAACCGCAACATCAGCAACATCGAGTAGTCGTGGATATCGTGCTTCCGAGACCCTACGTTGATGCCTGGGAATACCTAGCTTTTGTGTCAAAATAAATACTTATACATCAATATACATATGTGTATATGTTATAGTGGGCATGATTCTCTATTCTCAAGTCCAAATGTGGCCCAACACCAATCCCATCCCCTTCCTCGTTACAACATCAATTGTCCTAATGATTTCTCAACATCAGAGAGGAACCATATTCCTTTTACATTTAAACCATTTCTCACTAACACTACTACAAAAATGATTTTGCGAGAGAGGGCCAAACATTACCAGAGAAGGGGCACATCTATTGACCACCTCAGTAAATGGTAGGAGGGACTCCAGGAAAATGCCTGCATCTGAAAATCATTTACGGGGCATTCTAAGGAGGCCACCTCCGTAAGTCATCGATTAACAATGGTGGTCGTCTTAAGACGCCCGTCTCGATAAATCAATTTTCAGAGAGGGAATCTCCAAAATCGCTACTAACAGAGGGGGTCATTCTAAGCGTCCGTCTCCTCCGTAAATCATTTTACAAAGGTAGATGTCTTAAGATGTTCGTCTCTATAAATAGTTGCAACAAAAAATATTTCACAATTTTTTCAGATGCACTTGGATGAAGAAAAACTTTATATCAAAATTTTAGCTCTCAACGTGATCTACATCTTTGTAGTTGAAAAGTTTCTTATTAGAAACTGTTTAGAGTCCCAAAAAATGTTCTAAGTTCTCTAATTTTGAAATTTGATTTTTTTTCAAACAACCTTAGATGTTGACATGATCTATACCAAAGTTGTAGGTATCAATACAATCTACATCTTTCTAATTGAAAAGTTTTTTAATTTGAAGTCACTTATAGTCCCAAATATGTGTTCTAAGTTTATGAAATTTTAAATTTTAAAATTTAGAATTCCTAAACGGACCTTTAATGTTCACAAGGTTAATACCAAAGAAGATGTAGTAGCCGACCTCATCTACATGTTTGTTGTTGATAAATTTTATATTTGAAGTCGTTTAGAGTCTTAAATATTTGTTTTAATTCACATATTTGAGATTTAAATTTTTGAATTTTTCAAACAATATTGGATTGAGAGACATCATATTCCAAAGTTGTAGTGCTTGACAAGATTTAAAACTTTGTAGTTATTTTTTTTCATTTGAGTTCATTTAGTAGCCAAAGTATTCAATATAAGATTACAAAATATTGATACAAAAATAGCATCTTATATATAGTCACAAATGAGTGTGTAGTGTAGTGGTAGAGAGGCTAGTAACAACATGTTGCGGTTTTAATTCCTCGAAGTTGCAACTTTTTTAGTTCTTGAGGTTTTATGAAGACCACTAATGGAGGTGGGCGTATTAAGGCACCCGCCTCGAAAGCCTTATTAACAAAGGCGTTTTGCCAGAGACGAACGTTGTGTCCGCCTCCGTTAATCGAAAACGACTATCTCCAAAAATGGTTTCAGTGTAATATGGATATGTTGTAAATTCCTCTTGTTCCAAAGATACCTTAGATTTGAGCAATTTACGTCTTTAGTTATCGTTGCCGTGAACTATTTTGTACTTTCAGATTGGATCTTGTTTTTTGGAAGTGAAAACACCCAACTTTGAAATCAGGTAATCGCCATTGCGGGACAGGTTCTCTGCATGCAGGGGTCAGTTTTGTTTGGCTCACATTTCCTTCCATCCCGTCTGATCGTAGATGTTGTTTGGTTGGTCACTCCCTGGTGGTTTCGTGCATGCGCCAAAAGAACACCCAACGCGCGAGACGCACCACACGAGCCAGAGTCACCAGAAACAAGACCTGATTTCGTTTATCAGGAGCTCGACCGAGGTGGCAGTTTTGCACTAGTTAGGCCAGGCTCATGTAGACATCCCGGCAACCAAACAAGCCAATCAGGCTAGGTGATATCCAGCCAAGCAAACCAATAACGTCCTAATTAAGCTAGGTGATATCCAGCCAAGCAACCAGGCTTATATGTTATATCCCATGAATCAACCAGGCTAGGTGATATCCAGCCAAGCAAACCAATAACGTCCTAATTAAGCTGGCGAGCGAAATAAGGAAGGCTTTAACCGGCTGCTAAAATTTGTAATTTTGGTTAGCTTCGACTCTCAGCGCGTGTTTAGTTACACAAGTTGGAATTTGGAGCTAAGATAGCACGTTCATTTTTATTTGGTAATTAGTGTTCAAACATGGATTAATTAGGCTCAAAACGTTCGTCTCGCAATTTCCCACCAAACTGTACAATTAGTTTTTTTTCGTCTACATTTAATGCTTCATATATAGGCCACAAACATTCGATGTGACAGATACTGTAGCAATTTTTTTGGATTTTGCGGTGAAACTAAACACGCGCTCATTTCATTTTGCGTGACCATACCCTAGCGTCCGCAATACTCTTTGCCGGCTCTGGGCTCTCCAACCGTCCACCCGGCCATAGCCCACAGGCCACAGGCATAGCTCTCCATCCTGACACTGTGACAATGTGGAGCTCCAGTGCTAAGAGAAGTCAACGTACACCACGGCACGCTGTCCTGTCAACAATCTTCGGCATGTACCCATGGCGGTCTACTTTCCCTGAGGCCCCCTGCCACGCCCGCCCCCTACAGATGCGGCTATGGAGGGTGGAGGCCGCCTCGTCAGCCGTCACCAGTCGCGTCGATGGGACTGGGGGGATGGGAGGTCCCACCGGTCAAAAGGCAACCATGCTTGCTTGACTTGACTGACTGACTGAATTGACTCGGAGACTTTCAGCACCATTTTCCTGCGACAAACAAGCATTATCTATAGGATTTATTCTTATTCAGCGTCTTCCTCTTGACACTCTACCGTACTCCCTCCCTACCAAAACAGAGGTATGCGTGCATGTGAAACTTTCTTATCTTTAACTGCTTTGTAGAAAATAAGTGTAATATTTATATCTCCAAATAAGTTTATTATGAAAGTATATTTAACGATCTATGTAATGATATTAATTGTGTATTATAAATATTAATATTCTTTTACACATAAGTGGTTAAAGTTAAAAAATGCTGACTTCTCGGGAAGTGAAAACGACTTTTATTTTGGGATGGAGGGAGTAGTGAGCAAGAAGAGAGAAACAAGCAGTAGGAGACGGCTTGTAGTAGCAAATTGGCTTCTACAGGTACCTGAGGTTACCGCTCGGCAATCGGCATTGCTGGACGTAGCGCATGGTAGTTACTATAGAACAGGGAAGTGGGGAACCTCGTCTAGGTCTTGTCCGGCCATGATCGAAGTAGCACAAGAAGCAAATTATAAGGGAGGAGCCTCAGCAAATTGTGCATAAGTAAAGACTGAAGAAAACGCACGCACGAGGTGACCCTCTTATCGTCAAGAGGATGCTTTAATAGAGGATAAGTACGTACGTACTTACTCCTATAAGAATACATATGAGGGAAGAAAAAATAACTCCTTTTAATGATTCAAAGATCCAACATGTGACGAGGTGGACAGTGCAATGCATGCAAACATGAAACTTAAGATGGTTCGACCGGCTGAATCAGCCCGCGCTAATCCTATCGATCCTGTGAGGCTTTAGGCCGCGTTTAGATTGCAGCCTAAAATTTTTTGACTTTGGGCTTTTTGGAACTAAACGGCATCCAAAAATTTTGGCCTCGTACTGTTGACGCTGGGGTTTTTGGCTTGGTACTGTGCGGCTTGGGAGGCGTGAAGGCCGCCTGTTTCCCCGCACCCACCCCTTATCCATTCACGCTCGCCCGACACTGGCCCTCTATCCCTCAGTCTCATCCACTCTCGAACCCTAGGCCGCCGCACCGATCACTCCCACCGCCGCAGGTCTCCCGCCATCCCACCACCGCCGCGCAGATCCACGAGCTCCGCCGCTAGATCCACGCCATCGAGTCCGGATCGAGGACCACCTTCACGCGTTCGGTGATGGAAGGACACGACGGCGACGACATGAACGGCGCCGGCTACAATGGCGACCACGGCATCGACGGCGCCGGCCACGGCAACGACGCGCACACCAGGGATTTCCTGGCGCCCGGTAATCCCTGGGGCCATGCCGGCGGTAGCGGCCTCCTCCCCGACACGGCGCAAACCTTCTCAGGTTCCAGCAGCTTCAACCAGTCCCGGCTGGAGTTGCAGTCGCTGGATCTCAACGCCGGCGAGGATTGGACGCAGATGCAGGCCTACGCGGGCTACATTCGGGGGGACAACGAGGTCCCCCCATGGCTCCAACCCCCATCCGCGTGCCTTCCCGCAACAGTGTGCGCAACCGGGTCGAACACTGGCATCGCCCCTCCTCTTTCTCCACCACGGGGAGGCGCGTCTGCCCGTCGTAGGGGCCGCAGTGCGCGTGTCCGCGGGCCGGGGCCAGCCATTCTTGATGACAACTTCAATCAGGACGACAACACGTACGCCCCGCGAGTCCCGGTACAAATGTCACTCCCTTTCTCCTTGATCTTCTGTTTAGTAGTAGATCTGCTGAGTTACATGCATATGTCTACATTAACCTAGCTTAAGTGTTTACCAAATGCTTTAATCTCTATACATGTGGTGAACTGAAACAAGCATCGTTTAGGCTATCAAACACAAGGCAAACTGGACTGTACCGAACACTAAGAAGTTCTGTGACATATGGTGCCATGAAATTGCCATTGGCAATTGTACCAAGGGAGTCATGAGCAAGACTGGGTGGAGGGACCTCATAAGGAGGTACCAAGCAGCAACAGGTTTGGTCTATGATAGGGAGCAGATTGCTGGTAGGCTAAGGCAGCTGAAGGCCCAATGGGCATTCTGTAACAAGCTCCGCTACGCCTCTGGCTTAGGCCGTAGCGATGATGGAACTATTGACGCCACTGATGCATGGTGGAAAGCAAATACCAACGTAAATGGTCTATCTATCTCTTTTGGGTTTCAGCACTTACTAAGTAAAACATTGCATAACAAATGATTTCATATTGCAGGGCAATCTGATTTGATGAAGTTCAGGAAAGGTTTGCCTGGGTACTTAGATCAAATGGACAAAATGTTTACTGGAAACACAGTAGATGGCTCCACCTCTTTTGTTGCTGGTGAATGTGGTTCTATTGACTTGGATGGTGCAAGCTCCGATGAAGAGGCAACAGATGAACAGGATGACCAGCTAACCCCACTTAGCATTGGCAACAAGAGGGCCAGCAGCACGAGCACCACTGCCTCCAGCCCACGCAAGAGGTCAAAGAGCCCAGCACTGGGGGCAATGGACAACAACATGAGGACACACAATGAAATTGCCAACCGTAGGCTCTGCCTGATGGAGAGCATGTTTGAGCACAGGAAGCAAGAGGACCACAATTCACAGTCGGACCTTAGCCAGAAGATAGACAGGGTCACCCAGATACCAAAGGAGATGGGTATAAGTGCATAGACTCCAACATTGTTTAGGGGGCTGTACAAGGTCATCCACAATGAAAGTGATATGGACTTCTTCCTTGCCAACGGCCCTGAAGAAAGGATGATCATCATCGAGCAAGCTGCGCCGGTCGACCCATAGACCATCTTATCTTATTTCATCTATGAATTGAAGTTCATGTCGTAATGGTGTCCTGAAACAATGTCAGCCATGTCCTATGTCATTTGAACTAAGTCTGTAGTGCATGAATGTGTGTTTCAACTATGTTTGTGATGTTTCTTATTTCAACAACTTAAATGTAGTAATGTTTGGTGAACTTCAAGTATGGTGACCATTTGAACTATGTGATGCATGGGTGAGAGTGACTGGCACATGTCAGTGAACGTAGTCATGCATGGCATTGATTTGTAATGTGATTCATGACTGAGTTTACTCCTTGTTTGTTTTGACAGGTTGATGTTGTATTAGCAGCAGCAACCCATTATGTAGACCCTTGGGATGTTTTATAAGAGATGATGATGGCTGAGTTAGAGGATGATGAAGATGATGATGCTTTTATCTATGGTATGTACCAGTATGCCCTGCACATTGACAAGCATTTGAATAGGGCTAAGTATAGACAACCTGCCATGACTGGTTTGGAATGGGTACAGAGGAAGCTGGGGGATAGCAAGGCCTGTTTTAGCATGTTTAGAATGAGCCCACCTATGTTCCATAGACTGCATGATCTTTTAGTACAATCATATGGCCTAAAATCTAGTGCTAAGTCCACCTCGGTTGAGGCTCTAGGGATGTTTCTTTGGATGATTGGAGCACCACAATCTTTTAGGTAAGCTGAGGACAGATTTGAGAGGTCACTAGGGACTGTCTCCAACATGGTAAACAAAGTTTTGAAGTGTATGGTGAAGCTTGCTGCTGACATCATTAAACCTGTCGACCCACAATTTAGAACAATGTATCATAGACTGAGAAACCCTAGGTTCTATCCCTACTTCAAGGACTGCATAGGGGGTATAGATGGGACTCATGTACCTTGTGTGGTGCCCAATGATAAGTTTGTGCAGCATTTGTGCCGCAAGGGCATGACTACACAAAATGTCATGGCTGTCTGTGACTTTGACATGAGATTTACATTTGTGCTTGCTGGTTGGCCGGGGTCTATACATGACATGAGAGTATTCAATGATGGAACAACAACAAACAACCATGTCTTTCCACATCCACCTGCAGGTACACACCTTTCTGATAGCACATTTGGTTTCTTGTTGTTCAACTACTTCAATGTAAATTTTTTTTTGCTGATGTAGGGAAATACTACCTTGTGGACTCCGGGTACCCTAACCGGCTAGGTTACCTTGCTCCTTACAAGGGAACTAAGTACCATCTGTAGGAGTATCGAGACGCCCCAGAACCCCAAGGTAAAGAGGAGACCTTCAATTATGCACATTCATGTCTTCGGAATGTCATTGAAAGGTCATTTGGAGTTTTGAAAATGAGGTGGCGCATCTTGCATCAGATCCCTTCTTATGCACCTCATAAACAAAGCCAAATCATAGTTGCATGTTGTGCTCTACATAATTTCATTAGGATAAGTGGCATAGGGGATAGACACTTTGCAAGGTGTGACCGTGATGATAACTATGTGCCGCGAGAAACGTCTGAGAATCAGCCTAACCCTGAGGAAGTTGAGGATGAGTCTGATCTGATGAATGAATTTTGTGATTCGATTGCTTATGCTTTGCTAAACCATTCTTGACAGTTTTGTGTGTTTGAGGATATGTATGTGTACTGCAGATGTACAGTTGCGTCAATATAGTTTTGTGGATGAATTATGCATGATTAATTATTAATTACATCTGTTGTGTCATTGTGATCAAACATGCATGCTGTTGCACGAGAGACAACAGCATGCATGCGTTTGCAGCTTCAGCATGCAGCCGGTGCATGCATGTGTTTGCATGTTGCATGGTGCAGCTGTCAGGTTTTGGGAACACCATCCAAAAATTTTTGGGAACAAAACAGCAAATCCAAAAATTTTTGGATCTCAGGTTTTTGGCCAAAACCTGCAGCTCTCAGGTTTTTGGCTCAGGCCAAAATTTTGTATCATCTAAACGCGACCTTAGTCAAAAGAAGAAAAAAAAATTTGTCATCTAAACACGGCCTTAGTCAAAAGAAGGAAAAAGACAGAGAGCGGCCGCCTGTCTGCACCCCAACGACTCAGTACTGAGACATCCTGTAGCGATGTATTAATGTCACCACCCACCACAACAGACCACGCGCATTAGCTAGGGGCGCGTTTAGATGAAAAAAATTAGGTTTTAACTACCGTAGCACTTTCGTTTGTAGTTGGCAATTAGTGTCTAATTATGCACTAATTAGGTTCGAAAGTTTCGTCTCGCGATTTCTCACCCAACTGTGCAATTAGTTTTTTTTCGTCTACATTTAGTACTTCATGCATGTACCACAAGATTCGATGTAATGAGTACTACGCAAAAAAATTTGGTAACTAAACAGGCCCTAAGCTTGGTTGCTTTGATGAGCACGACGAACAAGCAAAACCAGTCTCCGGCGACTAGCCGACAACAGTCCCTGACAAGTCACCGCAGGTGCGCAGTCCCTCGCCGCGCCCGCCTATTTCTTGCGTCGCAAGACGCAGGAGGCAAGACAAATGCAGCCGGTGCCTTTCACCCAGTGGTCCGTGGGACCCTAGCTAGTCCCCGACGACTCGCACAAACCGGAAGGCAACTGGAATAGGGCCTTGTTTAGATTGAGGTTAGGAATCGGTATTTGGCACTGTAGCACTTTCGTTTGTATTTGATAATTATTGTCTAATCATGGTCTAACTAGGCTCAAAAGATTCGTCTCGTAATTTACAATTAAACTGTGTAATTAGTTATTTTTTATCTACATTTAATACTCCATGCATGTGTCCAAAGATTTGATGTGATGGAGAGAGAGTGAAAAAACTTGCAATCTAAACAAGGCCTAGGGTGCGCCAGGGAGGAAGCAGGGGAGCAAACATTTGCGACTGAAATGCAACCCTATTCGGGCCTTGTTTAGATTGGGGTTATGAATCAGTATTTGGCACTGTAGCACTTTCGTTTGTATTTAAGGATGGCAACGGATCGGGTTTGGGGCGGATATCCATGTTTGTTCTGCGGGTTCAGGTTTGGGGATGGTTTTCACCCATTTTTGTCCAATTAATCGGCCTCGGTTTCGGATTTGGTTTTCACCCGTGGATATCCAATGGATATCCTAAATCATTTGGAATTAAAACTCATGTTTTATAATATACTAATAATTTTTTTACTTAGATTATTAAATTTATTTTAAGTTGACTCATGAAAATATTTATTTGTTGCCTCTTGTTTATACATGTGAATATGTGTATATATATCCACGGGTTTCGGTATCCATTCGGGTTTCGGGTATCCGTTCGGTTTCGGTATCCATGGGTTTGGTTTTGGTGATGGATTTCCACCCGAATCGGTTTTCGGGGCGGATTCGGGTTTCGATTTCGGGTTTCGGTTTTGGGTGCACGGAGACTCCACCCGATCCGAACCCGACCCATTGTCATCCTTATTTGTATTTGATAATTATTGTCCAATCATGGCCTAACTAGGCTTAAAAGATTCGTCTCGTAATTTACAATCAAACTGTGTAATTAGTTATTTTTTTATCTACATTTAATACTCCATGCATGTATCAAAGATTTGATATGATGGAGAGAGTGAAAAAAACTTTATCTAAACAAGGCCTCGATCGTAGTTTCTCACCCGCCTTGTTTAGATTGTCTTTAGAAATTTCGTTGTTATTTGGTAAATAATGTCCAATTTCGTTTGTATTTGACAATTATTGTCCAATCATAGCCTAACTAGGCTCAAAAGATTCGTCTCGCAATTTACAATCAAACTGTGTAATTAGTTATTTTTTATCTATATTTAATACTTCATGAATATATCTAAAAATTTAATGTGAGAGAGCGAAAAAACTTACGATCTAAACAAGACCCCGATGGAACGAGGGACGGTTTCGAAGGTCACCTGTCACGTCACAAACTGTCCGTGTTAACGGAGCAGGCACCGGCAGGCGAGAGGACCCCCTCTGTTTCCTGGAAAATCCCATGGAAGATTCTCCTTCGTCCTGTGCTGCCGCGCGGCGGTGTCGCTGGCCGCTAGGGGGTAAGAGGGATAAGGATGCGCTTGCATTGCATCTGTTTCGGGCGGCCTGCGCGCTGCCTGACTCCGGGACTCCTTCGCGGCTAAGCAAAAGGAGACACACTGTTGGTAACGCGGAGCAACCCCGGCGCTGCGGATCAGCGGATGGCTGGGGATCTTCGCTCTCACTGTGAAGGAAACCAGTAAACCACGATGCCGTCCTGATTAGGCCCAGCTCGTCCACTTACTGCAAAAAAAGGCCCAGCACAATGACCCCGAGATGGAAGTGCAGAAACTTCTGTTATTACGACGATTAAGGCCCATACCTGGTGCAAATAGCTCTCCTTGGTTGCTCCTGCCTGCTTGGTTATTACTATTAGGAAAGACGGCCCACACGTGGGAGTCTTGTTTCGGGCCGACGCCTGCCTGACAAGTGGGGAGTGGAGACGAGCGATGCGCGTACAGAGTCCACGACCACCACGACTCTGACAGTCTGACGACCTCGCGTCCTCGCGACGCGAAAATATCGCAGTCCCCGCGCCGCGCGCCGCTCCGGCCGTCCGGCAGCGGCAAGTCCCGTCAGGATCACGCACCAGGCGAGTCAAGTCAACGGACGCGGACCAGGACCAGGAGTACATGCCCTGCAAAGGCATGCTACTTTCAGGCAGCGTACCCCCGACTAGCAGGAGATGCGGAAGAAATACCCAACAGGCCAACACACTCAGTGCTTGTTTAGTTTTCAAAAACTTTTCCAGAAAGTGCTATAGTAGTCATCACATTGAATCTTGCGATACGTGTATAGACCATTAAATATAGACGAAAAAAAAACTAATTACATATTTTAGTTGAAAATTACGAGACGAACGTTTCAAACCTATTTAGTCCAGAACACTAATTATCAAATAAAAACAAAAATACTATAGTACAGAATTCACGAACTAAACACAGCCTCAGTTGGTCTAGACCTGCGAGCTTCGGGCTGCGGTCACCAATCGGTCGGACCAGAATCGGTCCAGGGCTCTAGGCCTGCGGGCTGCGAGCTGCGGTCACCAATCGGTCGGACCAGACTTGACTGATTTGGCTCGGGCTCTACACATGGCAGGCTGACAGGGGACATCCAGCCGCCATAGGAACGCTGCGTGTATGCTTCGGAATTTCAGAGATTCAGGAGGCTGTGGCTGGACCGTAGAGCGCTGGGAAAAGAGCAACAGGCTGTTCGAACACTACTCCGTACTCCTACAGGAGCTGTGTAACAGAGTTCAGCTTGAAAATTCAGTATGCTTTCCGTGAATCTTTTAGAACTAGGTATTTCTACCTCAGAAAATTGTAAAGCTGCAGCAGTCGTACGGCTTTCTATCTACTGCTCCCTCCGTCACAAATTATAATATTTCAAGAATCTTGAAGAGTCAAATCATTTCAAGTTTGGCAAAATTTATATAATAAGATAATAATATTTATGATACTAACTAAATATCATTAGATTCTCCATTAATAATATTTTCATAGTATATCTATTTGATGTCAAAAATCTTTCTAATTTTCTCAATAATTTTGATCAAACTTGAGATGCTTTGATTCACCAAGATTCTTGGAACAACTTATAATTTGGAATGTAGAGAGTACTGTACATAAAAATAAGTTCTTGGTTTTACCATACAAACTTCAATATGAGGTGAAGCTAATGCTGTGTGGCAAACGACACCTACATACATAGACTTTGGCCTGTCGCTCGTGCTATCACTGCTTTGTCCCGCACGAATGGGCAAAACAGATACATAGCACCCTGCTGCTCCCTACAGACAAATATTAGGACCTGGATGAACAAACCATGAAACTGTAACTAACTAACAAGGCTAGGGTCTTGTTTAGTTCAGGGTTAGAAATCAGTATTCGGCACTGTAGCACTTTCGTTTGTATTTGACAATTATTATCCAATCATGACCTAACTAGGCTCAAAAGATTCATGTCGTAATTTACAATCAAACTGTGTAATTAGTTATTTTTTTATCTATATTTAATACTCCATGCATGTGTCCAAAGATTTGATGTGATGGAGAGAGAGTGAAAAAACTTAGAATCTAAACAAGGCCTAGGATTTGCCAATAACATTACGTATAGAGATGGTAACGGTACCCGCAACTCGACGGGTTTTTACACTATTAGGGCACGGGCATGGATCAACTTCTCTACCATGGGTTCATTAATGGGTAAAAAGCCAGACCCGTAAACCTATAGGTTTTTAAAACCCGATCCATCTTATTATCTCTACTATAATGGATCAATCAAAATTATACTAGATCCCTCGGAAAACGTCCCCCGCGGAGAGCCTCCAACCATTATGTACCCAGAAAATACACATAGGAATTCATCTCCATTAAAATCAAGGGCTAATAAAACACCTAAATCAAATCCGATGGCCACGATTCGATGTAGGATGCCAGGCTTCTCACCCCGCCTTCTCAGTTCTCACCCCCACGCCCTCCATCCCACGCACGGATCGAAGCCGCGCCCCCACGCACGTCATGACCACGGAAGCCTACGCCGACCGAAAAAAAAGATTCAAACACACCACTCCTAACCCCCAACCACGCCCTGGACCCCCCGCGTCTCCGACGGCGAGGGATCACGTGCGCAGGCAACATCATTGGATCCAGTTCCGCGCCGTCGGCTAGGCCCTGCCCGCCCTCCACCCACGACTGCGTTGGCCGTCGGCGCGCCCCCACGGCCTCCGGTCCCTCTCGCGCCTCCGCCCTCTGCCGGAGTCCACCCTAGCCTGCTCGCATGCCCGCGTCGCCATGACCACCTCAAGCTCGGACGCCTGGCGGCGCCAGTGTGGGGACGCCGACAGGCGGCGTGCGGCGGCGAGTCAAGACGCCTTCGGGACGGCGTCCACGGTGGGTGATCCGCTGTCGCCTCGACGAACTCCACCACCTTCCCTAGATCCGGCGGGGACGGCGCGCCGGGCGTGGTCCCTGGCAGATCTGGGTAGGCGTCCATTGGATGGAGAGATGCGGCTTCCCCGTGGGCGAGCAGCGCGAGGTCACCCACCGACTTGGCGCCCTCACCGTGGCCCCTGCCGTACGAATTGGAGCGGAAGGCGATCCCTCCCGTCTTGTGGTGGTGGTAGGTCGTCGTCACTTCTTTGCGCTGTGGACGACGTCATGTGCCCCTCGTGAGGCCTTCTGCTGACCGCCCCCACTCTGATTGCTACTCTCTCGATTGCTCGTTGTAGAGGAGACTCGAGGGTGCTCTTGTGCCACACTAACTTTGTTGGTGAGTTTGCATATTATCATCTCATCATCTTTGAAGTATATTTCCTCATGAAACAATTGTGACTTTTATTTTCTGCTTTTAATGTTTTGCTCTGATAGTGCAACAGACTGGATCAAAGATTGATAACTAGATCAATTTATATTCTAAAAGCAAAATAGCAATTTAAATCAACTAGCAATTTCAGTTGCATGAATATGACCATACATGGACTTTTTTTTGTAGAAACAAGGAGGGGTAATACCGGACGGATTATATGTAATTATATATAAATTTTAAAAGTTACAAAGAGAAATAGTGAGCTCAATCTTGACATGCAGGTGTTTTGTTATCTCGTTAGTTTCATTTGGAACAAGTTAATTTCCATTACTTTCTAAATTGGAGAGCTTGGTTTGTTCTAAAAGAATGCTTTGATTTGAACTGACCTGGGGTTCTGACTTGGCATCTTATGTGGAGTGGTGGTTTAGATGTGGACGGTTTAGATGCTCTGTTCGTCAACTGCAACAAAGAAGTAAGCATAATTTTAGAGCTTCTTCAATGCATTTGATTAAGTACCTCAGTGAATTTGTGTGCAAATTTTACACCTCCAGTTATTGGCTGTGTGGCTATGTTTTGTCGGTGAACTGAACAAGCTTTGGAAATATTGCAATTTGCTTCTTCTCGATTATTAATATGGAGAGAAATGGTTTATTGCCCTTGTGATGCATAAGAATTATTTGCTATATTAAATATATGTAATTATGTACCGTGCTTAAGTCACGGTTTATTCTATATATTTCTCTGAAATTAAACTATCTCTTTCCATTTCATTTTTCTAATATATGATAGAATCTATAAAATCAAGGTATTTTGAGATGTAACTTAGATGGTTAATATGAGAAATAACTCTACTATGCCTTCTTATGCAAAAGTGTTTCCCGGATTTTATACATGCTCAAATACAATTGTGTAAAAGTTGAATTATGAAAAAAAAAACATTGGTTGTTTTCATGTGCATCCCTAAGATAAAACCGTGGCGTTAGCATGGGCATTATACTAGTATTAGTAATTGAGTGTTTTAGTCGGACATTGATGCCTACTTGTCTGGTTCTTATGTTCAAAGGACAATAGAATAGAACATGGAATATTTTTAAAATTTCCATGAAAGTGTGGAGCTGTAGAGAAAACAATTAAAAGGAACAAATAATACACATGCAGCAGCACACAGGAGGATTTTTGGGGGGAAAATGACGTTCACACGCATCAGATCTTGAGAGCACATGAGAGCTATCTAATTCTGGGCCGGCCCATTTAGCATAGTAGCAATGGCACTATACAACAGCAGCGCTGAGAAGAAATATAGTCCCACCTCACCTGTGCAAACAGGAAAACAAATGCCAAACTCTCTATATAAGCACTTGAACATAGGACACTACACAATTCACAATTCACAACTAGGCAACGCTGGTGGCTTGGTGCCTAAGCGTGGGATACATGTTTCAAGTTGTGAATTTTCCCCTACTATATACCATTTATGTACTCAGTATTATAGAAATTATGGTAATTAATATTTTATATAGCTAAAAGGCATGGTTATTGCTAATAAAACGAATAAAATTAGTGTGCTTGTCGTGCGATTGGATTGGATGACCTGTTGGGTACCTGTGACCAGAGCGGGATTTGGACACAAAATTAGACCTATAATGGTTAATGGGTCATGGGTTTTTTAATAGGTACTTAAAAATTAGACCTTTAATGGGTCATGGGTTCTTTAATCGGTACTTCCTCTGATAACTTTTGTTATGTACGTAGATGTAACACATCTAGATACGTAGTAAAACAAATGAATATAGAAATATCAAAACGTTTTATAATTTGAAACGGAGGGAATAGTTTTTTTTTCATGGGTACGGGTTTGGGATGGCAAAACCTAGTAGGTTTGTATACCCGTTGCCATCTCTAATTACGTATGTGGCTTTCATCAGCGGTGCACCATTGTTGGTGTTTCAATCACCGGCTAGTAAATTTTTAGTTTACGCGTCTGGCCCGGATGATGTTCGGAGGACACAAGGATTATACTGGTTCGGGTAGAACGTCCCTACGTCCTAGTCTGCTGCTGCTCATGTTACCGGCACTGTCTGTAGTAGGGGTTACAGATGGACAAGAGAGGGAGCGGATCCCGGTCTCTGGTGGAAGGATTGAAAAGTGCTGAGAGTTTGTTTAGTTGCTCAGCCGTATGCTTGTGCTATCTGCTTGTGTTGTGTTACGTTGTGTTCCCCCTTTTATAGAAGAAAGGAAGATGCATGTTACATCAGAAAAAGAGAAGGGGGAGAGAGAAAGAGGGAGAGAATCGAGGAGAAGTCCTCTAGGACCACCGCATCCTTTTTCTCCTTCATGCGGGTCCCGCCGACGCTGTAGATGGTGACAGGGACGGCTCCACGTCGGGCTCTTGTTCACCACTGGTGCTATGCCTCGACGTCATCAGCTGGTCGTGGCGTTCCATCCCGTCCCGGTGGACGGCGTCGTTAACCGACGTGCCTGTCAGTGGTCGTACGGGGATTAGGCCGCACAACGCCCACGCACCCGTCATGTTGGCGATGCGATCCCCCGGGCATGGCTTGTCGTGGCCACAGGTCACATCAAGGTGTGCCCACGCCCTTCTGGTGTTAGAGGCTTAACCTAGGCCCACGCCCTTGGACCCGTAGTGGTCGGGGGTGGTACGAACACCGCCGGTGCGCGGGGCGGAGCCCGCGCCCGACGGATCAGGCAAGATGGAGCCCGCACCCGAGGGGTCGGCCAAGACGGAGCCCGTGCCCTTAGGGTCAATCGAGATGGCTCCCGTACCCTTGGGGTCGGGCGACACGGGGCCCGTGCCCGAGGTGTCTAGCGAGGTGGAAACTGTCCCTTCAGGGTCGGTCGAAACTGAAATATGTCCTTGATTATCTAGGCGAGTTGTCTTCCACGGTCCTCAGATCCCTTCTTTGGGTATCCCTAATACTGATACCCGACAGTAGCCCCCGAGCCTGTGGAGGAGTAGGATACTCCTTCGTAGGCTATTTTGGATGGAGGGACTTCGAGGGCTCTGATCTTCTGCTGCTCACGAGACGCCTTGGTGGGTTACGATCCCTTTCTATTGCGTCCGGACTTCTTTCGAGGGCATGTAGCTATGGGATTTATTTGGGTACCGAAGAGGACTTTCCTTAATTCTGGCCCCTCTTATGACCTGATCGATCCGCCGTTGTCACGCAACCGCGTATTCGGTCTCTTCACAAGTCCAATTCCCCCCGAGCCCCCGCGCGTTGCGGGGGTGCGATCGAGGGGTCGCCTCGTCTTGCAATCGTTCTTCCTCAAGCATTTTTTTGACAAAACAGAGGGGTTGAGTCGTGCCATGTGTTTCCTCGGTGGACAAACCATGGTGCTCGGTTAGCTGTTAATGGGCTAGATCGAGTGGGGCCCCGGTGTCCCATTTGCGGGGGTCTAGCATGGGTCAGCTGGTGATCGACTCTAGATTCCTGACGGCTAGTCCATATAGTTCTTGGATCTGTTCGTCCGGTCCCAAGGGCTCGCTGCCTTTCTTCAAGGAAAAACCATGGACATCGCGCTGGCCAGAACTCAAATGTGGGCTAGGATGCCCGTAGTGCTCATGCGCTTGGGTATTGGCCTCTAGCAGGTCCATTCTTTTCCACTCCTCGCTCTAAAGGTGCCCTAGAGCGGTTGTGAACCCGTCGGTGGGCCAACCTTTGAATTCATGGGCCGTAATGGGTCGTGGAGAGCATTTTCAGCCCCGTATCCCTTCCTTACCTGCGTTGGTTCTCAGCCATCTTCGCTTTCCATGGAGTCATGGTACCGCTCCGATGTCACCTACACACGCATGGAGGGCCTCGTCAAGCACGGTCTTCTTCACGGGAGGACCGACGTGATGGAGTGGCTGGTTCCCGACCATGAGGAGGTGTCGATGCTGCTCGACGGTTACATCATTTCCTTTCGCCCTTCCACAAGAGCAGTCTCGCGATCCCTCGTCATCCGTTCTTCCAGGGGCTGCTGCACCACTACCAGATTGAGTTGTAGCACCTGAACCCCAACGAGATCCAGCACGTCGTGGCCTTCATCGTGATGTGTGAGGGGTACCTAGGGATCGAGCGCACTTCAAGTTGTGGAGGTACTTCTTCACCATCTCTCTACACAGGAAGAAGGACAGAGGCAGGGAGATCTTGGTGCCGATGGGATGCGCGGGCATCCACTCCGGGGGCAGCGGGCGGCTGAGTACATGCCCTGCCAGCTGTCCAGATCCAATAAGGTGTGGCGTGCATAGTGGTTCTACTTGAAGAATGACCCTGCCGCCCCCTTACTAGACTTCACCGGGCGCTTGATCGAAGAGGCATCGCCGGCGTGGCCGTGGGGGCCACCCGACAAGGAAAAGAAGAGGATGCACGACATCCTCGGGGCCAACGTCATTGGAGCATACCACGTGAGGAGGGTGGTACCGCTGATGGTGCATGCCCTCCTGTTGTTCGAGATGATGCCGGTTGTGGAACTTGGCGAGACGGTGCTCGCCTAGAGGCTGCTTCGCAACAACGAGATTTTGCAGCGCATCAATGAGGCGATAGATGAGTTCGATGTCGTGTCCCCAATCTCGGGACATCCCGTGATAGGACCGGAGCCGAGCTTTATCGAGCTACCGGTAGATTTGGTCTTTCGGGCCTCTGTCGCGCCGTTGCTGGAGCACGTGGCCGTGAGGGTGGTGAATCGTGCCGTAGATGAGCGGAGAAAGAAGGATAAGGACGATGAGGAGAAGAAATGGTAGGTGAAGGAGTGGGCAAAGCTGCAGCGAGGGAAGCGGCACCAAGGCTCATCAGAGGAGGAAGAGGAGGAGAAAGATGAGGAGGAGGAGGAGGGCTCTAGGTCACCCATCCCATGGGATGATTTGGCCAGTGGGGATGAGGACCCGTCTTCGCCGTAGGCGGGCCCTTCCCTGCATCTCTTGGAGCAAGAGGGGGAGGACACACCCATGGAGACAGCGGGAGCGAGCCGCCTCTCTGTCTGGGTCTTCTACGGCGCCCTCGGAACCGAGGGGAGCTAGCGGCTTTGCCTCGTCCGAGCCTCCCAAGCAAAGGGAGGTCTCGAAGCGGCAGCGCCATGAGGAGTCACAACCAAGGTTGGGCGGGCTGGCCCCAAAACATCGGTGCCCGATGGCATCAAGGTAGGCTAAATTTTTTTTGTCCTTTTGTTTCTAACGAATTTTTCACCATGATCTGACCGCAGCATGTTCCGCAGCGTTGGAGGACGTGGCACCCTCCTGAAGCTGGCACCAAAAAAGACTCTCGCCCTTTGGTGGGCACGCCAGGACCCGTCTGGTGTTGGCCGTGTTGGAGAACAACGGGAGCATCGCCGGGGCGACCATGGGGTCCACCGGAGAGGCGTAGTCGACGGCCGCATCTACAGGAAGGCAGGCGGTGGAGGGCGCGTCTAGGGCTCCCGTGGAGGGTGCGGCATGGCCAGGCATGACCACGACATCATAGGTGGAGACAACGTGGCCAGAGCCATTGTCCATGCAGGTGAGCGCGTCTGCAACAGGGCAGACATGGCCATTGTCTGTGCAGATGGCCGCAACCCGTGGCGGGGCGGATAGAAGATGCCACGCCTGGTGCATCCTTGGCAGGCGCGACTGCAGGACAGGCTTCCTTGTCCGCGTCACCCATCCCCTCTACTGCTAGGGGGCCCATCTCGGAGGAGTTACTACCGCGAGAGGGATCGATGCTGCCTGGGGTCGGCGCTGAGGCGTCCTAGCCTCTAGTCCAGGTCACGACCCACCCGCCGCCTAGGGTGGAACCCAGATCCGGTGGGTCAATCGGCGGAACATGGGGGCAACGCTTCACCCTCGATGACTCCATAGAGGAGAGGGAGTGGGGGCACGTTCACTCAGGGGTCGGGATCACGGTCAACGCCCTGACCACCACGCTGAACTCGCTATAGGACGTCATCACGCCGGTCGGCCAGGTACGTCATGTCCGTGTCTCCGACCTTCGTCTCTCTCCTTTGCGCCTCTTAAGCCGTGTCCTCTCCACAGTCTCTCATGGACCGCAGCCAGGAGAAGTCCCTGTTCCTTCGTCGCGAGAAGGATGTTTGGGACCACTGTTGACGGTAGTTAACAACTAATATAATCTATCAATTAAACATGTATAAGGGCATAAATATAATCACCAATAAAGGTTTAGGGGTTTAAACTAATAAATTGCATGAGTTTTAGTGAACCTATGTTTCCAGCAGGGTTTAATCAGAAAACCGCCAAGGAGGACATAATCGTCAAAGGAAAATACGGAGTTCCACCGTGGTACCTACATGGGAAGACTCTAGAAGACCCCAGAAGCCACATCACCAAAGCAGGGGCCACCCCCTAGGCCCATCTATCAGCCAGCTTTGTATGTCAGTCTTCCACCGCCTTTGAGGATGCATCTAGGCCATTGCTTAAGTCGGTTTTATCCAAGGGCTCACGTTGGACCCTCAGGGCTATATAATCTAGCCCCTACCTCTCCCCCAGGCATAACCCTAGTCATCAAGTCATTTGAGAAGATAGAAACCCTAATCTCCTCAGAGCTCCTTCTCCTCTGTAGCATAGCTAGTTAGGATAGATCTAGAGGGAGGCAAGCAGGACTTCGCTTGAATTCCCGATCTTGTCAACAACGTGGTTCGGTATAAACTTTGTACCCCTCTCTCTCTCTCTTGTTTCTCTATTGTTTTTATATGCTAGCTACAATTGTTATGACAATCTCAGTGTTCATCTTATTCATGTTCTTCATTATGATGTTCAACGTCTACTTTGATTATATATTTAGTATAGCTAGTTTATCATTGTGTTTATGCATAAGTTCGTATAACGTTCACTCTGATGTACACGGGGTGGGTGGTCGACATTATGTTAGCGTGGTGCTTATACGTTGTTCACCTATGGATACACCCTATATTCTGGGTCATGTGGCAGATCGCGGATGTGGCACTCCCATTGAGTCTTTATAGTCCACTCCCTGAATATAGGTGCAAGTAGGGTCCAATTACGAAGGTAGAACGAGCTCTGCCCTCAATCTTCCTTAGTAATATCCCTTAGGTGTAGATATGATGATGATCTTAGCCATGATTATTAGGTGTAATTGCACTAATCCAATGTATGCTTTGACTTGTAACTAAGAATGACTTAGGAATTATTCCTCTAATACTCTACCTGACCATGCTAATGCTATAGAAAGGAGTGCTCTGAGTGATTTACAATTGTCATTACTTATCATTTATACATCTCTTATCTTATGACTTACCCCTGTTGTAAGTAGAATATTGGCTATGGTTTATTTCCCCTTCAATAGTATAAACTATCAATGCATATCCATGCTAGACCTTCCCAGTGGTGAAAATAAAAATAACGGTACCTAGAATACTCTTGGGTAAAATGCTACAATGGTATATTATCTGTACGCTTGTAGATACTTTGTATTCATATATTTATATATATTCTCTCTAGTCACTTGCATTAATAAGAACTGCTTAGTGTTATTCTAGTAATACTATGTAGTACCAACACATTTCTCTGGCATCATCACTAGGGATGACAACCTAGTAAAGCTAGGAGGTATAGGTTTATGAAAGGTGGCTAACTACTTAAAACAAGTGACATATTAATAAACACCAACAACCGCCTCGCCGAAGAGAAGTGGCGGTGTGAGGAACTAGAAGCACAGCTCGCTGTTGCCTGTCAGGAGGTGGCTGAGCTCTGGATCAAGGAAGCGGAGGCTCATGTTGATGCCCAAGAGGCTGGGGAGAAGCTCGTGGCCCTGCTTAAGAGGACACACGTGGATGAGGCGATAGCCAAGCGGCTACGAAAGGAGCGGGACGACCTACTCTAAACCAAAGAGGGGTTCCGCACAGAGCGTGACCTAGCTCGTCAGGAGCATGTCGGTGCCCAGCAGCGGATCTGCCTCCTAGAGGGCAAGCTCTAGGGAGAAAAGGACCTGAAGGTTGTAGTGGAAGCGATGACCGCCAGACTCGCCACGGAGGTTAGTTAGCGTTGAGAGCAGATCTAGAACCTAGAGGCCGAGGTGACCCAACGGCGCGACAAGGCATGCAAGTTCTAGGTGGACATGGACGGTAATCTTCTGGTTTGCCTTGTTGTCCTTTTCCCTAGAACCCGTGGTGAGTCCTTTGACGTGGTTGTCATGAGACTTGGACAAGACTTGATGGTAGGTTCGTGGCGGAGGTGATGAAGAGTTGCAACCAAGAGAAGGAGCTCGGCGAGGTGAAGGCCACCCTCCTAAAGGAGAGCAAAGAGCACGATGCCCTGCGCGTCGCCATCCGGCTGGTCTACAGCGACCTTGAGCTAGCCCCGGCGCAGGAGATGAGCTCGCTTGCAGTTCAGCTGTCCAGATCATGGATCAGGCGCACGACATTGCAAGGGGCACGCTCTGCTTTGGCATCAATCGGTCGTTCATGATTGCTCGCTCTCACTATGAGAACATCGATCTAGCGACGATGAGCCAAGGCTTCACGCCCGGCTACTCTGATGTCGAGCTAGAGGACATCGAGAAGGAGGTGGCCCCTCTGGCACAGGACTTATCTACCAAGATAGAGGATAAGATCATCCCCTAGAAAAATTAGTTAGTTAGATAAACAAAGTGGTGGTATTGTAATAAATGAACAAACTTTAGTTCTTTTGTTTCGGTCAGACAAACTTTTGGGGACTTTTTTCTTTTTGTGTTTAAAAAGGTTACTACATTCTGACCCTTTTCCATTGTTAATGCTACAAAGCTTAAGCCACGGGTGAAAGAACCCTGATCATGCTGGTGAGCAAGAATGTTGTAGCCGCTGGGGCATAGGTTTCTTGTAGTCTGACCAACTTTACTCGGTGTTCATTTCCACAACTCTCGCTTTTAGATCTTAACATGACAAGGGGTTCGGGCACAACGATTGTTTCTAAATAGGTATGCTCTTATCAGCCCTCGAGTGAGGCCTGGTCCCGTGTCGTTGATAGGATTGGGTGTCACTAAGGATCGAGGATGAGATAGCAAAAAAGAAAGCATTTTTGTATTTCAGAAACATCGTTCTTAGTTTTCATGGGTACATACATATGCTAAGGGTAAAAATGATGTAGCTGCTCGATGTTCCAAGCATGGATGAAGACCTTGCCATTGATGGTCTTGAGCTTGTAGGTGCCGGGTCGGAGCACTTCTGCGATGACATATGGTCCCTCCCGCGGCGGAGAGAGCTTGTGATGGTTTTTGTTGTTCTGGATGAGGTTGAGTACCAAGTCCCCGATGTTGAAGGCATGACCCCGCACCAACGGCTATTGTTGGGTATCGATAGTAGGGATACCCAAAGCAAGGAAGTTAGCGCCCATGCTGACTTCACCGAATGGCTCAAGACGTATTAAAAGGTCTCGCCCGACCTCAAGGCCATGGGCTCCATCTCACCCAACCCCTTGGGTGTGGGATCCGCCTTGCCCGACCCCTTGGGTGCGGGCTCTGTCTCGCCTGACCCCTTGGGTGCGGGCTCCATCTTGCTCGACCCCAAGGATGCGGTCTTCGTCTCGCTCGACCTCAAGGCCGCAAGCTCCATCTCGCCCAACCTCAAGGTCACGGGCTCCATCTCACCCGACCCCTTGTGTGCGGGCTCCATCTCGCCTGACCACAAGGACGTGGGTTCTGTCTCACACGACCCCTTGGGTGTGGGCTCTATCTCGCCTAAGGTCATGGGCTTCATCTCGCCCGACCTCGAGGACGTGGTTTCCATCTCGTCCGACAGGGACCCATACCGTCGCCAACCACTCCAGTCCAAGCGTATGGGCTGGGTCAAAACTCTGACACAAGGGAAGAGGCGGGCATGCCTCAATGTAACCCGTGGCCATGATGGTCCATACCTAGGGATTCACATCGAGAACAGTGTCGGACATGCCGGTGTTGTTCTGCCTAATCCTCGTACAGACGCTGACAGGCGCATCAGTTCACCACGACGTCCGTCGGGATAGAGTGGAACACCATGACCGGTAGATGACGCCTATGCATGGCACCAGTGATGAACAGCGCCGCAACATGGAGCCATCCCTATTGACATATACAGGATCAGTGGGACCCGCATGAAGGAGAGGAAGGACCCGGCAACCCTAGAAGCCTTTGTCTCTCTCTCGTTCTTCTACTTTTCCTCCTCTGTAACCCGTGCTTTCCCTTCGTCTATAAAACAGGAAGTAGGGCGCCCCATGGAGGGGGATTGAGATCTCAAGAAAAACATGAGATTGGAACACAAGAGCATGACACGAGCACATGGCTGAGCGGCAAGCGAGCTCTCATCACCCGTTCACTCCTTCCACCAGAGACTTGGGATCCACTCCCTCTCTCGCCTGTTTGTAACCCCTACTGCAAACCAAGTGTCGATAACACGAGTAGTAGCAAACTAGACGTAGGGACATTCTGTTCGAACCAGTATAAACCCTTGTGTCCTCTGAGCACACCATCTGAGCTAGACGCGCAAATACACATTTACTTGTCGGTGGTCTGAAAACACCGACAGTTGGCACGCCAGGTAGGGGCTTTTTACGCATCTCGATGTCCACATTAGGCCTCAGATGGCTAGTCACGGCGTCAGCAAGGTCCTGGGCACACACGTACGCTTCAGGAACCAAGACTTCATTGTTACGATGGAGGGAGAGTTGGCGCAGGTTCCCGCCACCGTCCAACCTCTCTACTTCGCTGGCCTCAACACGATCGTCGAAGTGCTTGAGGAGCTGCAGCTGCACGCACCAGAGGCCCATGGCCCCGGGAGCGACCAGCTCCTCGGCTTTGATTACACACCTTGTCGTTCACCAATGTCATGGCATAGCTTGTCGGAGGAGATCAACTCTCCCGAAATACCTCATTTAGAGTGCCCCGACAGCGCTCCCGTTCGGTCTGCACCACGCCGCAGAGATCGTTGGCCACCTTGTGCCGCAGCGCACGCCCCCATCCCCTACGAATGATGAGTTTGTGGGGATGACCGAATACATCATGGAATCTTTTCACGACCTCCTCACGGGAGAATCGGAGTCACCCTCCGACTCTGACTCCAGTAGGAGGAGCCATCACCCCTCGCGTGAATGTTTCAGGGTAGGTGCCCCAAGAGATACATCAAAAGCATACACGAGGGAGGAGCTACCCCAATAGATGACCTCAATGACGAGGTCGAGGGGGATGCAGGGCCTCTCACTCACCTATGGGTAGAGCAGCTGAGGGCATGACACCAAGAGCTCAAAGAAGCATGACTCTAGCTCGAGCAGGAATGCACGGAGCTCGAGCGAGAGATCGAACACCACAGAGATGGTGGGCGTGCATGCGCCGTGGCCCGCGACGTGAACCGGAGGATCATCGAGGATGACGAAGCCCTCCCACACTTCACCTAGGCAAACCAGAATATCATCGCTGCCATGGTGGCCTTGCTCCAAGGGCTTACGAGGCCTGCAACGCCCGAGGATCGAAAGGCCCACCGCGAGTTTCGCATGCTACTCGAGCGTGCGGTGGTGCAGCAGGACGAGAGCTCACTATCCCAATGACACGAGCTCGACGCTAGCCAGGCGCATGCCCCTCGAGTGACCCAATAGGGATGTGTCAATCCACCAGGCGTAGTGAGGCGGCATGAGTGTCTCAGCCTCCATCGTGATGAGCGCGACACCTTGGATGCCCACAGGCATGCCCGCAGCAATGAGAGGGAGGAGGCAAGCCATGGCTACCACCCTTATCGTGGCCAACGCTACGACAATGGTGATGACCGAAGCCCTAGCCCCAACTTGTTGGGACCTCAGGCCTTTGGCCGACACAACCTCCTCAACGACGTCTTCCCACCGTGGTACCAACCACTGACCAACATCCTGAAATACTCCGGGGAAAGAAACGCCGGACTGTGGCTCGAGGATTATCGACATGCTTGCCAAGCCGGTGGAGTGTATAGTGACAATTTCATTATCCGCAACCTTCCATTGTTCCTAACCGAATCGGTGTGAACGTGGTTGGAACACCTTCCGCCCAATCAAATCCAAAGTTGGGCGGACCTAAGAGAAACCTTCGTGGGAAACTTCTAGGGCACATACGCGCATCCTAGGAACCCATGGGATCTCAAAAACTACCAACAGAAGTCCGGGAAACTCTTCATGGTACATCCGGCGCTTCTTCCGACAGTGCAACGAGCTGCTCGATGTCGCCGACGCCGACATCGTAGGAGCGTTCCTATCCGAGACCACCTACGAGTCCCTAGTTCACAAGCTAGGACATAAAGGCCCGTGAACCACCAAGGAGCTCCTCAACATTACCATCATCCATGCTTCAGGCGAGGAGGTGGTCGAGGTGATTTTCGACCGCCCTAAGGGCAAGGTAAAGCGGGATGAGGACATCGGTGAAGGCGCCTCCAACCGCCCCAACAAGAAGAAGAACAAGCAGCGGTGTGAGGGCTTGCTTGTGGCCACTGCCGACCACAAGGGGGGTCAGAAGCCCGCCGAGGGTACCTGAACGACTTCGAGAAGCTGCTCAAAGGGCCATGCCCGAACCATGCTTTCCCCGTCAAGCACCTATACAAGGACTGCATCCTCATGAAGCGGTTCTTGTCCGAATGCTCTCAACAAGGGGAGCATAGGAAGGAGCCCAAGCCGGCCATAGATGACATCAAGGTGAAGGACGGTAGATTTTCAATGCTAGATGGCTACCTCATGATCTTTGGAGGGTCAGCGGCCTATGACTCAAAGCGCTGCCAGAAGTTTGGGCATAGTGAGGTCTATATGGCCAAGACGGCCATGCCTTCCTTCCTCCGATGGTCGGAGTCCGCCATAACCTTTGATTGGACTAACCACCCGGAAAGCATCCCGCAACTGGGAAATACCCGCTCATGGTCGACCCAATCATCGGCACAAAGCGACTCACCAAGGTGCTGATGGATAGAGGCAGCGCCCTCAACATCATGTACGCTAAAACACTCAACACCATGGGCATCGATCAATCGTGCATCTGGCCGACCAGGGCGCCTTTCCATGACATAGTACCTGGAAAGCAGGCCATGCCACTTAGGCAGATCAATCTGCCAGTCGCCTTTGGGAATCTAACCAATTATAGGACGGCGACCCTTACCTTCGAGGTGGTCGGGTTCCATAGGACCTACCACGCCATCCTAGGACAACCATGCCACACGAAGATCATGGTCGTCCCCAACTACACCTATCTAAAGTTGAAGATGCCAGGTCCATGCAGGGGCATCACCATCGGCATCTCCTTCCAGCGTGCCTACGAGTGCGAGGTCGAGTGCTGTGAACACGCCACAGCAATTGTCGCCTCCAAGGAGCTTGCGGCCATCAGGGAGGAGGTCGTCGAAGAAGCGCTCGACCCCAAGCGGTTGGCCAGGTCTTTCAAGCCTATAGAGGGCGCCGAGGAGGTCCTCATAGACCCCAGTGACTCTGAGGACAAAGTGGTGCGCATCGGCACCACGCTTTCCTCCAAATAGGAAAGCGTGCTCGCCGACTTCCTCCATGCCAACAGAGACATCTTTGTGTGGAAACCCTCGGACATGCCAGGCATTATGAGAGAAGTCGCTGAGCGTGCCTTGAAGATCAGGTCAGGCTCCAAGCCGGTGAAGCAGTGCCTGCGTCGCTTTGACGAGGTAAAATGCAGGGCCATCGGCGAGGAGATTGCAAAGCTTTTGGCGGCCGGGTTCATCAAGGAAGGATACCACCTCGAGTGGTTAGCCAATCCCATTCTTGTATGAAAAAAGAGTAGGAAATGGAGAATGTGTGTAGACTACACGGATCTCAACAAAGCGTGTCCAAAGGATCCATTTCCTTTGCCACGCATAGACCAAGTAGTCGACTCAACCTCAGGGTGTGAAACCCTTTGCTTCCTTGATGCGTACTCTGGGTACCATCAAATCGTGATGAAAGAGTTTGACCAGCTCGCGACATCTTTCATCACCCCATTCGGATCGCTCCGCTATATCACAATGTCGTTCGGCCTGAAGAACACGGGGGCCACGTACCAACGTTGCATGCTCAAGTGTTTCGGGATCTCATTGGGTAGACCGTGGAGGCCTACATGGATGACATCGTGGTCAAGTCCAAATGGGTTGACCAGGCCATAGCCAACCTAGAGTAGACCTTCGTGAAACACCGAGCAAACAACATCAAACTCAACCCCAAGAAGTGCGTTTTTGGGGTCCCAAGGGGTATGTTGCTGGGTTTTATCATCTCCGAGCATGGCATCGAAGCTAACCCAGAGAAGATCTCGGCCATCACAAGGATTGGCCTGATTCAGAACATAAAGGGGGTACAACGAGTTACAAGGTGCCTCGCCATGCTCAGCCGCTTTATCTTGCCCCTCGGTGAATGAGGTCTCCCCATCTATTGGCTTCTGAAGAAGGCCGGCCATTTTGAATGAACGCCCGAGGCCTAGGAGGCACTCAACAAGGTCAAGTAGCTCCTGACGAAGGCCTCGATCCTGGTCCCCCCAACCGATGGGGAACCGCTTCTGCTCTATGTTGCGGCCACCACGCAAGTGGCCAGCGCCGCCCTGGTGGTAGAGCGAGAAGAAGAGGGACACACCCTCAAAGTGCAATGTCTCATGTACTTCATTAGTGAGGTCTTGTCCGATTCCAAGACTCGCTACCCCCAAATCCAAAAACTCCTGTACGCCATCCTTATCGCCAATAGAAAGTTGCATCACTACTTCGAGTCGCATCCGGTGATGGTCGTGACATCCTTCCCTCTCGGTGAGGTCCTTCAAAACTAGGATGCCATAGGAAGAATCATGAAGTGGGCACTCGAGCTGATGGGTCAAGGCATTTCACATGCTCCTCAGACGCCATCAAGTCCCAAGTGCTGGCTAATTTCGTTGTAGAGTGGACCGAGATCCAAATGCCGCCAGTAGTTGTCGACCAAGAGTACTGGACGATGTACTTCGATGGATCGCTGATGAAGAAAGGCGTCGGCGTGGGGTTGGTCTTTTTTTCGCCCCTCGGGGTACGCAAGAGGTACATGGTTCGCATCCATTTCCCCTCCTCCAACAATGTGGCCAAGTATGAGGCACTCATCAACGGCATGTGCATCACCATCGAGTTGGATATCCAATGGCTTGACATCCGAGGTGACTCTAAGGTGGTCATCGACCAAGTTCTTCTGATTCTGCGATGAATACCATATCTGCGTCGATTGGGCCATCGTGGCGCACCCCCACACGAACAGTAGGTTGAGCGTGTGAACGACATGGTCCTACAAGGCCTCAACCCTAGGATCTTCAACCGGTTAAACAAGTTTGGCGAACGATTGTCGTGGAGCTTCCCGTGGTGCTCTAGAGCCTGAGGACGACCCCCAATCGGGCCACCGGCTACACGCCATTCTTCATGGTCTATGGTTCCGAGGCTATCATTCCGACCGACCTCGATTATGGAGCGCCGAGGGTCAAGGCATATGACGAACAGGGAGCATGTCACGTTGCCCTCCTACGCTCGACCAAGTACCAACAAGCATTGTGCCGATACCATAGCCATCGAGTGTGGGGTCGGGCCTTGAACGTTGGGGACCTGGTGCTCTCGCCTCATCCAGAGCAACAAGAACCGCCACAAGCTCTCTCTTTCATGGGAGGGACCGTATGTCATCGTGGAGGTGCTCCGATCGGGCACCTATAGGCTCAAGACCATCGATGGTGAAGTCTTCGTCAACGCCTGGAACATCGAACAGCTACGTCGCTTTTACCCTTAATTTACGCACGCTTTCTCTTATCGGTTTCGCTATCGACCCCTTGATCTTTAGTGACACCAGACCCCAACAACGGTAAGGGGCCCAGGACCATTGTCGGCAAAGTCATTATCAATGCCTAAAACATCGAATAGCTATGTCGCTTTTACCCTTAATTTATGCATGCTTTCTCTTATCAGTTTCGCTATCAACTCCTCAATCTTTAGTGACACCCGACCCTAGCAACGGCAAGGGGTCGGACCTCACTCGGGGGCTGATAAGAGCATATCTATCATATAGACATTAACTATACCTAACCCTTTCTCATGTTAAGATCTAGAAGCAAGGGTTGTGGAAACAAATGTTGAGTAAAACTGGCCCGACCGCAAGAAACCTACGCCCCAGCAGCTACGGCGTTTTTGCTCACCAGCGTGATAAGAGTTTTTTGCCCGCACCTGAACTTTTTAGCCTTAACTACGGAAAGAGTCAGAACACATTAAAGAGTATATCTACCCAGCAAACATTCTTTGTGCTCGACCCTTTATCATGTTAAGATCTAGAACTAAGGGTTGCAGAAACGAACACTGAGTAAAACTGGTCGGACTGCAAGAAATCTACGCCCTAGTGGCTACGACGTTTTTGCTCACCAGCGTGATCAGAGTTTCTTCACCCGCACCCCGAGCTTTACGGCATTAATGACAGAAGTGTCGAAACGCATTAACCTTTTTATACAAAAAATGGAGAAGAGCTAAAAATATGTTTGACCATAACGAGATTTAAGAGCTTGTCCACTTATTTCAAGTTCGCCGCCTAGCTTATCTACCTAACTAATCTCTTGAGGGGATGGTCTCATCCTCTATCTCCACAGATAAGTCCTGTGCCAGAGGTGCCACCTTCTTCTCGATGTCATCCGACTCAGCGCCCGTATAGACAGGCGCGAGAACCATCATAGTTAAGGTGGGATACGGAGCTAAAAATGCTCCTACGACCCATTCAGGCCTAGGAGTTCGAAGGTTGGCCCTCCGACGGGTTCACAGCCGCTCTGGGGCACCCTTAGAGTGAGGGGTGGAAAGGGATGGGCCCACTAGCAGCCAGTACCCAGGCGCACGAGCGCCGTGGGCATCTCGGCCCATGTTCAAGTCTTGGTTGGTTTACAGTCCATTGTTTTTCCTCGAAGAAAGGCAATGAACGGACCAGTGAACTATATGGATTGGCCAATTAGAATCTAGAGTCGGTCACCAAATGACCCATGATGGACCCCCATGAACGGGAAGCCGGCGCCCCACTCGGACTAGCCCATTAATAGCTCACTGAGCACCAGGTTTTGTCCATCGAGGAAAAACGTGGCACGGCTCAGCCCCTCCGTTTTATCAAAAAAATGTTTGAGGGATGATGATCACAAAGACAAGATGACCCCTCGACTGGACCCCTACAACGCATGGGGGCTCGAGGGAAGTTGGACTCACAAGGAGACCGAATGCGCGGTCGTAGAATGATGGCTCGGATCCTAAGGATGAGGTACGTACAAAAACTAAGAATAACATTTTTGAAACAAAAAACGCTTCCTCTTACTAGTTTCGCTATCGTCTCCTCGATCTTTAGTGAAACGTGACCCTGGCAATGGTAAGGGGTCGGGCCTCACTCGAGGGGCGATAAGGGTATATATATCATTTCTAAAACAGTCACCATGCCTGACCCTTTCTCATGTTAAAAACATATAGGCAAGGATTACAGAAATCAACGCTAAGTAAAACTGGTCGGACTGCAAGAAACCTACACTCTAGCAGTTATGGCACTCTTGCTTACCAGCATGATCAGAGTTTCCACCCACACCTCGAGCTCTACGGTCTTAACAACAGGAAGGGTTGAACGCATTAACCCTTTTTACACATAAAAAGGGAGAAAGAACAAATTTGTTCAAACGAAACAAAAGATACAAGCTTGTTTAAACAAAACAGAAGGGTTGGAACTTATCCGCTTATTACAAATGCGCCGCCTGACCTATCTGACTAAACTAACCCCTCAGGAGGATGATTTCATCTTCTATCTTGGCAGAAAGGTCATGCGGTAGGGGGGCCACCTCCTTTGCGATGTCGTCCAGCTCGACGTCGGTATAGACGAGCGTGAAACCTTGGCTCATCATTGCTAGATCGATGTTCTCGTAATGAGAATGGGAGATCGCAAACGATCGATGAACGCCAAAGCAAAGTGCGCCCCTTGCCATATCATGTGCCTAGTCCTTGATCTGGGTGGCGTGAACCACAAGATAGCTTGTCTCCTGCTTTGGGGCCAGCTCGAGCTCATCGCAGACCAGCTGGATGGCGATGCATAGGTTGTCATGTTTGTCGCTCTCCTTCTAGAGGGTGTCCTTCACCTCACTGAGCTCCTCTCTAGTCCATGGCTCTTCACCACCTCCGCCCTGAGCTTGTCATTGAGACCTACCCAAGTCACGTACCGACCGTGTCAAAAGGCTTACCACAAATTCTAGGGAGAAAGACAACAAGGGAAACTGGAGAATTATCGTCCACGTCCGTCCAAAGCTTGTGCACCTCATTGTGCTGCTGGTCACCTTGGCCTCCAGGCGTCGGACCTCTTCTTTGTGCTGACCGATCTCCGCGGCGAGCCCGACGGACACGCCCTTGGCTGCAACCTTCTGGTCTCTCTCCCTCTAAAGCTCGTCCTCAAGGTGGTCGATCCGCTACTGAGCATCGGCATGCTCCTGTCAAGCTAGGTCAATCCCTGTGCAGAGCTCCTCTATAGCCCAAAGCAAATCGTCTCGCTCCTTCCGTAGCCGCTCGGCCTCCACGGTGTCTGTGCACACCCTCTCGATCAGGGTCGCGAGCTTCTCCTCGGCCTCATGGGCGTCCTTCTCCCTGACTCGGAGGTTGGTCACCTACCGAGCGGCAGGCGCAAGCTCAGCCACCTCCTAACGGGTGGCAGCGAGCTGTGTGGCCAGCCCCTCACTCCGCCGCATCCCCTCAGCAAGGAACTAGGACTTCTCCCAGCTATAGGCCACAAGGATCTGCAAAGAAGACAAGACTTAGAGGTGTGGGAAGAGAACATAAGGGTCAGAAGCATGGTCATATCATACCTAGCCAACCGGGGTGACAATGTCGTGCATCGAGCTCAGCATGGTGATCAGGGCACGAACTACATCCCCAACCTCCGTGTGGACGCTCCCCCATTCCCTCTCCTCTGCTGCTTCATCAAGGGCAGCCACTGGGACTAGAGACCAGAACATCCCCGCCCGACCTCAAGTGGCGCCAACCCCTCTTGCAGCGACAGCTCCTCTCAGCGGTTCCTCTAGCGATAGAAGGTGCGGGTGACGCAGACATGGAGACCTGCCCTATCGCCACATCCGTAAAGGATGCCTTGGGTGCACCCCCATCCGTCTGACCCACCATGGACATGGCCACCTACACAGATGATGGATCGGCCATGCCTCCTCTGCCTGCAACGTCGAGGACATGACCGGTCATGTCGCGCTCGCCACAGGCACCCCAGACGCGCCCTCCTCCGCTTGCTCTCCTACGACACAGCCATCGGCTACGCCTCCCTGGTCGACGTCGTGGCCACCCCAATGCCACTCACACTCACCACCAGTGTGGCACCAGCCAGCTCCTGGAGCATTTGCCAGAGGAGGATCTTTTTTGGAGGGAGCCACAGGAGAGTCCCACGTCCTCCGACGCTGCAAGGGACATGGCGGTCAGTTCATGGCAAAAATTCGTTAGGACAAAAGGACAAAAAAAACTCTTCATTTACCCTAATGCCATCATGCGAGGATGTTTTGGGGCCGGCTTGCCTGACCCCGGCTGCTCCTCATCGGCACATTGCCGTTTCGAGCCCTCCCTCGGCTCAGAGGGCTCGGATGAATCGGAATGGCCGCCTTCCGCCGACTCTGGAGGCACCACCGAGGGCTCAGACGGAGCGGGGCGACCTATTTCTACTAGCTTTGGACCGCTGTCGAAGGCCCAGATGTGGTGAGGTGGCCTGATTTCGTTGATTCCGAGGCCATCATCGAAGATCCGGACAGGGTGGGGTGTTTTGATTCCGTCGTCTCTGGGGGGGCGTCCTTCCCCTCCGGCCCCGTGGCATGCCACATGAAGGGCCCCGCCTGTGGCGAAGGCGGGTCCTCATCCCCGGTGGCCAGATCATCCCATGGGATGGGTGATATGGAGCAGTCATCCTCTTCCTCCTCTTTTCTTCCTCCTCTTCTTCCGATGAACCTTGATGCCGCTTCCCTCGTTGTAGCTTCGATCGCTGCTTCGATCATCGTTTCCTCTCTTCATCGTCCTTCTTCTTCTTCCTTTGTTCACTCGTGGCATGGTTCGCCGCCCTCATGGCCGTGTGCTCTGGTAGTGGCGCGACAGAGTCCCGAAAGACTAACCCCGCCAGCAGCTCGATGAAGCCCACGTCCGGCCGCATCACGGGATGCCCCGGGATCGGGAACACAGCGTCGGCCTCCCCCGTGGCCTCCTTGATGCACTGCGCAATCTCGCTATTGTAGAGCAGCCCCTAAGCGAGCATTGTCCCGACGAGCTACGCGCCAAGCATCATCTCATACGGTGGGAGGACGCACGACATCAGCGATGCCACCCTCCTCGCGTGATAACCCCCAATGATGTTGGCCTCGCGGAGGCCGTCGGTCTTCAGGAACACGATGGCCTCGAGGAGCTCACACATCCTCTTCTCCTTGATGGGTGGCCCCCACGGCCATGACGGTGGTACCTCTTCGACCAGGCGCTCGGAGAAGACTGGCAAGGGAGCGGTAGGGTCATCCTTCTGGTAGAACCAATGCGAGTGTCATCCCTTGTTGGATCTGGACAGCTGGCAGGGCATGTACTCGGTCGCCTGCTGCCCCCGGAGGTGGATGCCCATGCATCCCATCGGCACCAGGGTCTCTCAGCCTCTCACCTTCTTCTTGATCAAGGAGATAGAGAAGAAATACCTCCACAGCTCGACGTGTGGCTCGATCCCTAGGTACCCCTCGGACATCACGATGAAGGCCACGATGTGCTAGATCCCGCTGGGGTTCAAGTGCTGTAGCTCAATCTGATAGTGGTGTAGCAGACCCTGGAAGAACAGGTGGGGAGGAACCATGAGTCTACACTCGTGAAAGGGCACGAAGGAGACGACGTAGTCATTGGGCGGCGTCGGCGCATCCTCACAGCCGGGCACAGGCCACTCCACCGCATCGGTCCTCCCACGGAGAAGACCATGCTTGACAAGGCCCCCTAAGCGTGCATGGGTAACATCGGAGCGGAACCACAAATCCATGGAGGATGTAGGCGGCTGTGGAGAAGCAAAGGTGGTGGCAGAAAAGCGGAAGCAGCAGATCTAGGGCTCCGACAGCGTATTAGCAAGCACGGCAGATCCAAACGGCGGCGGCGGAGAAACGAAGAAGGTAAGGCTATGGTTTTGGTGTATAGAAACATGAAGGGGGAGGCCACTATTTATAGGATGGAGTGGGGCGAGAAGGCGAACCATCCACCTAGATTCACGCGCCCGCTGCGCCACGTCACGTCACCTCCCTCCGAAGATCATGCGCACGCTATCTCTGGCCACGCCCTCAAAGGACACACTGGATGATGGTTCACCCAGTCGATGGGCCAAGAACAGTCATAGGTAAGGTGGGATACGGAGCTAAAAATGCTCCTACGACCCATTCATGCCCAGGAGTTTGAAGGCTGGCCCGCCGACGGGTTCCCAACCGCTCCGTGGCACCCTTAGAGTGAGGGGTGGAAAGGGATGGGCCCAATAGCGGCTACTACAGGGGCGCATGAGCGCCATGGGCATCTCGACCCATGTTTGTGTCTTGGTCGGTTCCCAGTCCATGGTTTTTCCATGAAGAAAAGCAATGATCCCTTGGGACCAGCTGAACGGACCCGAGAACTATATGAATTGGCCACCAAGAGTCTGCAGTCGGTCACCAGTTTACCCATGCCGGACCCCCGTGAATGGGAAGCGGGGGCCCCACTCAGACTAGCCCGTTAACAGCTCACCGAGCACCATATTTTGTCCATTGAGGAAAAACATGGCATGGCTCAGCCCCTCCGTTTTATCGAAAAAACCGCTTGAGGGATGACGATCACAAAGATGAGCCAACCCTCGACCAAACCCCTGCTATGCATGGGGGCTCGAGGGAAGTTGGACTCGCAAAGAGATCAAACACGTGATCATAGTATGACGGCGGACCGATCAGATCCTAGGGGACCGAATCAAGAAAAATCTTTCTGACCTCACGAATCCTATGGTTACATGCCCCCTAGAAGACCGATTGTGACAAAATGGAATCACCATCCTACCAGGCAAACCACGGGCTACAAAAAGAAGGCCAAGGCCCTTAGAGTCCTCCTCTCCAAAAACCCTCCAAAGAAGTATTCTACTCCATCGCAGGCTCGGGGGCTACTATCGGGTATCGATACTAGGTGTTGATAGAATATCGTCGGTAGTCCTCCAAGGGGTATCCCACAAAAGTAGATTGATCGGTAGAGATGCGCGTAATCTAGAACAAGAAGGCAACATATACACAAGAGTTAGACAGGTTTGGGCTATCAGCGTGACGTAATACCCTACTCCTGTGGTCTGTTGGTTTGTATTGACTATCGTATGATATTTTGTTTGTTTTGAGGGGGTCACCTACCTGCCTTATATAGCTGGGGGTAGGGTTACAAGTTGATTAGATCTAGGAGATAACTGGAAAGTAATAATAGATTACAGGAATCATGGGATCAAATGTATCCTAACAGATCTCATAGCATCTTCAGGATATCACCCTTGATGCCTTGCGGTACACGCCGAGCAGTGCCGTGCGCTGTAGGTCTTCGTCTTGTGGGCTAGACCACCCCTGGGAGCACAGCCCATGTAGTCTATCGTGGGTATCTAGGGTCGTACCCCCCACAGCTACTCCCCAAGTGCCTTATATCCATTGTGCAACATCATCTTGAGCTTGTCCAAGCAGGTGTGAACAAAGCCGAGCAGTCAGACCCATAGTCCGACCACCCTAATGAGTCACCGAGCAATTGTGGACCATAGCCGACCAGCTTAACTATCTAGCCAAGCACAAGCTTACCCAAGTAAGGCTTGCCAGAAGGATATAAGAAGCTCAAGTTCAAAATTGAAAATTTCCTCCCTGTGAACCAAGTGTGCCCACTTAGAGTCCGACCACGAGAAAGAGAGATAATCTTGTTCAACTTGTGGAGGCATGGAGTCTTCCAGATTAAAGAAAACACACTCACCGCAAGGTGAAGTGTGCCCACTTAGTCCCTGAGCCTGACAGTAGGTGACATGGTCACATGGTGCCAGGGTCTAGAAAGTAGAAGAAAGGCAGAAGACCAGACGAGCAGGTGACCAGTCCTCGGGGTGAACCCTGAAATGAAAAGTGCACATTCACCGCAAGGTGAAGTGTGCCCACTTAGTCCCCGAGCCTGACAGTAGGTGATGTGGTCACATGGTGCTAAGGTTAGAAACAATAGTCCCCAGTGTGGTGAGAAGCCAAATCATAATGATGACATAGTCCCCGAGCCACAAGTGGAAATCTTGAATAAACTAAGAAGTGCCGATTGCTCAAATCATGGAGAAAAAAACTGGAGTAATGATTGTACAGTAGAAATTACTGAGCCTTGATGGTATTGTAGAGAAGTCGGCGAATATTTGGCATGCAGTACCAAGTTGCGTCAAAAAATAGGCGATATCTGCTAAAATTGCGCAGACGCCCAGATAATGGCCCACCACGCCGCTTCGGGGAATTCGGAAAGGCATAAATCAACATCGTGCGGTTTCCCAAAAACCCTTGATTACGAAAACTAGAGAGGGTGCCTTTATAACTGCATCACCGCACTCCGCGCTCCCACCTTTGCCACTCTATCACTTTGTCTTCCTCCTTGCCCTCGCACTCCCCCATTTGCATTCACACACGCTTCTACCACCAGGGCTAAAAAGCTTGCGTAAAGATGCCAGTTCCAATCCAGATCTGAGGGATGGCACTGAAGAGGGGAGGTGGTAACACGAAGAAGGCGGCCGCCGGGATGACTCACGACAAGGAATGGGTACCGTCCCTCATGGGGAAACAGAGCTCAATGAGATGGTGGAGGCGGGCGTTCTTCCTGACCGTGTCACCGCCGGATGGCATCCGGCCAACGGTGAGCCCTATCCGATGCCACACACCAACGAGCTTGTCGTATTCGAAGATTATTTCTTGCGTGGATTAGGGCTTCCTATACATCCTTTCTTGTGGGATCTGTTGGAGTACTGGGGAGTGAGCACTGTGCAATCTACATCCGAACACTATCTTGCACATTTTCGTGTTTATCCATTTCTACGAGGTGTATCTTGGCATTCTTCACCATTTCAATCTCTTCCGACACCTTTTCTGGATGAAGAAGAAAGGAGGGGGTGGTTCCAAAGTGGTCGGTGGTGTGTATCTGCAGCTCCGTGACTGGATGCCGAGCGAATACATTCCCGTGCCACTGAACACCTCGCTGAAGGGGTGGAATGTCAGGTGGTTCTTCATGAAGCAAAGTCATCCTACCATCCGGTGCGACGTCGACCAAATTCTGGAGAACCAAAGGAGCTGGTCGGAGAAGCCGACCAGTGCCAATATGGATCAAGTGAAGGATCTCCTCAAGCTAATAAGGGGCATGAAGATGAGCGAAGTGATGGTGGCGGTGAACTTCATAATGTGCCACATGCAGCCCTGCAAGGAGAGGGCCCACGTGGGCATTGACTTCAAAGGGGATACCGACGGCACCCGGGAGAGGACGGAGAAACTGGCAAAGGAGGTTGTGTTGCATCGGGCTGCTGAATTGTTTGCCCCAAACATGCCATACACCTTGCTGGGTCAGCCGAAACCCTTCAACTGCATGAACCCACCTCCTCAGGTAAAAATCTCAACTGTTGTTCCTCGTGTTTTTTTCCCGTACCGACGCCGAGCAGTGGACTGATTCACTTGTGCAAAGATCCATTTGCCAGAACGGGCGGCGTACTTCTTGGGCGTGCCAAGGCGCGATTGGCCAAAGGCGGTGGATGCCAGGCTGACCACTCAGCCAGAGGAAGGTGCCGTCAGCAACTCGTCTGAACCTGGAGACAAAGGTGCTGGTTGGAAGGAGAGTCCCCCCTAGTGTCGGAGAAAGTTTGGGGGAAGAGGGCGGCGAAAGATGAGTCGGCCCGAAAGAAGAGGAGGATGGCAGATGTAGCCCCCCGTAAGCCAGGCGGCATCTCACTTGGTGGTGATCTAACCACTCGGATGCAGAGCACGATGATATCCGAGTGGTCGGACAACGATGGGGCTCTAGTAGCCCCCCCTTCGAGCACTGAAGCGTCATCGCGCAGCATGCACCTGGAGGTGCAATCGAAGGGAGGGGAAGGAGTCCTGGAGCAGCAGGCGAAGGAAACGCCGATGGCGGGGGCTACAAGACCTCTCGCTTAGGACACACGGGTTGACCCCAGAGCAATGCCCGGGTGCTCGGGGAGGCAGCGCCGGTTCAAAACCATCTATCGGGAAGCTGATGTGTAAGTATCTTTTCCTTTGGAATTGATTGCTCTCCGATCCTTATAATGGTGGTGATCAATGGACTAATCTGATGCAGGATGGGGCGTGCGGAGGATCTGAATCCTTTAGGCCAGACTAGCAAGCAGCTAGGGGCTGGTCCCGGGGTGGAGACATTGCGAACAGACTCCGTCCCAGAGTCCTCGGGCGCTCGTCAATTTGTGAAGGACTCAACCACCGCTGCTGGTGGAGTTAGAGGCGGAGAGCGGTTGGCGACGACGGTGGGTGATTCGGCGGAGATGCCAGGAGCGACGGTGAGAACGGCCGAGTCTTCAGAGGCGGGAGCGACCGACATCGTGTCGAGTCTGAGGCATAGAGGCCGGCAGCATCGGAGGAGCAACCGACATGCCCTGAGATGCCGCAGGGCGTGGTCGGACGCTCTGTACGGACCACCAAGCCCCTAGGGCGCCACCGGCTAGGGAGGAAGAGGATGAGTTCGAGGAGATTGAGCGTGAAGAATCACGACCTCAAGCCGTCTGCATCCTCCACAAGCGGGGAGACGAAGTCATGGTCATGGAAGAGAGACACCACCAGTGAGGTGAAGAGGCTGCGGTCCACCTTTTGCATGTCCATGAAGCAAATTGAGGTTAGTGTTGCGTCAGCGGTGTCCATCTTCGCCGTTGTAAACTGTGATCTTTTATAATCTTGTTGCTTTGCAAGGCATAGTGTGGACTACCAAACAACGGCAGTAGTTGATGAAAAGGATGGAGCCCCTCACCGAGGAGAATGAGAAACTGAAGGAGGCGACACGACTGATGGAGAAGAACGTCTAAAGGGCCTAGCGCGAAAGGGATCTTGCTGAATCAAACACGAGGGACCTAGAGTACCAAAAGGGCGTCTTATCTGAGCAGCTCAAGACCATCACCGAGCAGCTGGAGCTCACTGCTGAGCAGCTAAAAAGTGTCTCTAAGCAGTTGGGGCGCACCTCTGAGCAGTTGAAAAGCATCTCCGAGTAGAAGAAAGGTATTGCAGATCGGTGAGTTTTGTTCTACATTGCCGAATAGTCTTGACGTTGTTGTTGATCATCACGTTTGTAGGGCAAGATGCAGAGCTCGACCAATTGCGTCAAGACATCGATCAACTCCAAGAGGAGAAGGAGAAGGCATCTAGGCGAGCGGAGAAACTGGCCGAGGATCTAAAGGGTGAGTAGTTCATGGTCGGAGTTGTTGCTGATATGATTGCTTCGTTTGACGATTCCCTTTGGTGTCTGCAGAATACCGTTGAAGGACCAAGGCGTAGTTCGACGTGCTAGAGCTAGAGGCGCAAACCCAGAGGGGAAAACTCAACGCTGTGGTGGTCGGAGTCAGGCCGGTGCTCGACTGCATCGGCATGGAGGTAGCTCTTCAGCCCGACAACAGGCCACCACGTCTAGACGCCATCATCGACAGGTGCAAGGTGGCGTGGGAGAACTTCAAGAGCTTCAACCGAGAAACCACTGTCTCCATCATGACAAATGCCCTAGCGGTTGTCCGGTCCCGCTACCTTGCCATCAATCTTCGAGCGATAGGGGCCGGATTCGCTAGAGGGACGGGTGCGATGAAGCAGGAGTAGCTGAAGGATGAGGTGGAGGACGCGACAAAGAGGCTGGCCGACGATGTTGATCTGTTCGGCGAGGTAGACGGTGAGGGCCAAGCTCAATAACTTGAGTGGAGAGGAACCTGTATTGGACAACTGGAGAGGAGAGTTAGATGCGTGAGGGCATATTTAAAACATTTGTGTATTTGTATAAATGTTTTATGTAGATGACATGTGCATGCTCAGGCGGCCTGCTAACACTTGCGGTGAAAAAGATGTTAACCCTAATGCGTTTATATGTGGTATAAGTAGCGTCCGAGCAGTTAGTTCGTTACTAGGCTCTTGGCCTTGGCTAGCCTGTATTCCATAATGTCGAGCGCAGAGCCCGTGCATGTGTAGGAGGAATAGATGTGACCAAGGAACCATAGCCGACCACCCATAATGCAGAGTGTTGGAGCCCGTAGCACATGTAGGGAGATATCGGAGACAGGGTTTTCTCCAAAGAACACAGAGCGGAACATGTGCTGCTCGATGGTTGGCAAAATATCTTAGAGATATTTTAGTATGGAGAAGCAGGGCGGAGCATATATGGAGATCACGTATAAGTGTCAGAGTTTAAACAAGAGTAGCATAGAGCTGGCGATCGCAAATGGAGATTAAAACGGAGTGGAGAAATAATGGAGACAAATTAGGGCAACAAAAACTTCATTCATTATGGAATGAAGAGTACATATCTGGAGTGTTTCAAGGATAGAAATGTATAAGGTGCTCCATGTGCCATGAATTGGTGATATCGATTCCTTCCATGTCACATAGCCGGTAAGACCCTGATCGGGTAACCTCTTTGACCATGTAAGGCCCTTCCTAGGGGGAGGAGAGCTTGTGCATCCCTTCGGTTTTCTGCTTTCTACGGAGAACGAGGTCGTCGGCCGCAAATGAACGACCTTTAATATTGTGATTGTAGTATCTTCGCAAGCCTTCTAGGTATTTGGCTATGCGGATGCAAGTGACCAGGCGTTCTTCTTCGGCAGAGATGCGTATAATCCAGAACAAGAAGGCAACAGAGACATAAGAGTTAGATAGGTTCGGACCGTCAGCGTGACGTAATACCGTACTCTTGTGGTCTGTTGGTTTGTATTGACTATCATATGAGGGGGTCCCCTACTCGCCTTATATAGCTGGGGGGTAGGGTTCCAAGTCAGTTAGATCTAGGAGATAACTAGAAAATAATAACATATTACAGGAATCATGGGATTGAACGTATCCTAACAGATCTCGTAGCATCTTCAGGATTCGCCCTTGATGTCTTGCAGTACACGCCGAGCAGTGTCGTGCACCGTAGGTCTTCATCTTGTGGGTTGGACCGCCCCTAGGAGCGTAGCCCATGTAGTCTGCCATGGGTATCCGAGGTCGTACCCCCCACACTAGGGATACCCAAAGCAAGGAAGTTAGCGCCCCCACTGACTTCCCCGGATGGCTTAAGATGTATTAAAAGGTCTCGCCTGACCTCAAGGCTGCGGGCTCTGTCTTGCCTGACCACTTGGGTGCAGGCTTAGCCTTGCCCGACCCTAAGGACGCAGTCTCCGTCTCGCCCGACCTCAAGGCCACGGGCTCTGTCTCACCCGACCCCTTGGGTGCGGGCTCCGTCTTACCCGACCTCAAGGCCACGGGCTCCGTCTTGCCTAACCCCTAGGGTGCGGGCTCCGTCTCACCCGACCCCAAGGACGTGGTCTCCGTCTCGCCTGACCTCAAGGCCACGGGCTCCATCTCGCCCGACCTTGAGGCCATGGGCTCCGTCTCTCCTGACCCCTTGGGTGCGGGCTCCATCTCGCCCGACCCCAAGGACATGGGTTCCATCTCACCCGACCCCTTGGGTGCGGGCTTCGATTCACCCAAGGTCATGGGCTCCATCTCGCCTGACCTCGAGGACGCGGTTTCCGTCTCATCCGATGGGGACCCATACCGCCGCCAACCACTCTAGGTCCAAGCGTATGGGCCTAGGTCAAAACTCTGACACAAGAGAAGAGGCTAGCATGCCTTGATGTAACCTATGGCCATGACAAGACATACCTAGGGTTTCACATCAAGAACAGTGATGGACGTGCCAGTGCTGTTCTACCTAATCCTCGTACGGACGCTGATAGAAGCGTCAGTTCACCACGACGTCTGTCGGGACGGAGTGGCACGCCATGATCGGTAGATGATGCCTGACGCATGGCGCCAGTGATGAACAGGGCCATGAAATGGAGTCATCCCTATTGACATCTATAGGATTAGTAGGACCCGCATGAAGGAGAAGAAGGACCTAGCAACCCTGGAAGCCTTCTTCTCTCTCTTCTCTTCTACTTTTCCTCCTCTGTAACCCACGCTTTCCCGTCGTCTATAAAAGGAGAAGCAGGGCGCCCCATGGAGGAGGATCGAGATCTCAAAGAAAAACATGAGATCGGAACACAAGAGCACGACACGAGCACACGACTGAGCGGCAAGCGAGCTCTCAGCACCCGTTCACTCCTTCCACTAGAGACTTGTGATCCTCTCCCTCTCTCATTTGTTTGTAACCCCTACTACAAACCAAGTGCCGGTAACACCAGCAGCAGCGAACTGGACGTAGGGACATTTCGCCTGAACCAGTATAAACCTTTGTGTCCTCTGAGCACACCATCCAAGCCAGACGCGCAAAATACAAATTTACACGTCGGTGGTGCGAAAACACGGATAGCTATGGTACCAGTGCAACTCCTGCTAGTGCCTAGCCGAGCGGAGGACGGCAATGTCACGCGCCCTCATCGAGCTGATCCATGGCAACCTCGAGGGACATCTTGTGTCGGGTATCAGTATTAGAGATACCCAAAGAAGGGATCTGAGGACCGGGGACGACAAACTCGCCCAGATAATCGAGGACGTATTTCAGTCACGATCGACCCCGAAGGAATGGTTTCCGCCTCGCCCGACCCCTCAAGCACGGGCCCTGTGTCACCCGACCCTGAGGATACGAGAGCCATCCCGCCTAACCCTGAGGGCATGAGCTCCGTCCCGCCCGACCCCGAGGGCGCGAGAGGCTCCGTCTCACCCGACCTCGAGGGTACAGGAGCCGTCCTGCCCAACCCTAAGCGCACGAGCACCGTCTTGCCCGACCCTGAAGGCGCGGACTCCGTCTCGCCCGATGGGGATCCATACCACATCCAACCACTACGGATCCAAAGGTATGACCCCAGGGTCAAAGTTCTGACACCAGGAAAGAAGCGGGCATGTCTTGACGTGACCCATGGCCACATCAGGCCACGCCCGGGGGTTCACATCGCCAATAGTGGCGGGTGCGTGGTCGCTTACTGCCCTACTCCCCGTACGGCCACTAACAGGCACGTCGGTTCGCCATGTGTCCGCCAGGATGGGATGGGATGCCACGACCAGCTGATGACATCGGGGCATGACACCAGTGGTGAATAGGATCCCAATGTGGAGCCATCCCCATCACCATCTAAAGCATCGGCAGGACTCGCATGAAGGAGAAGAAGGATCCAATGGCCCTGAGGCCTTCTTCTCCCTCGCTTTTCTCCTTCTTTCTCTCTGTAACTTGCGCCTTCCCCTTCACCTCTAAAAGGGGAAGCAGGATGCACCAAGAAGGGGCAATGAGCAAACGGCTGACGAGCTCAACAAGACTCAAGTCCATTTGATCTTTTCACTAGAGACTTGGGAGCTTCTCCCTCTCTCGCTCGTTTGTAACCCCTACTACAAACTAGTGTCGGTAACACGAGCAGCAGCAGACTAGACGTTGGGACATTCTGCCCGAACCAGTATAAATTCTTGTGTCCTCCGAGCACACCATCTAGGCCGTCGACATGTAGATACAAATTTACTAGTCGGTGATCCAAAACACCGAAAGTTGGTGCGCCAGGTAGGGGCTTTTTGCATCTTGACGTCCACATCAGGCTTTGGATGGCTAGTCATGGCGTTAGTTGGGTCCTAGGGCGCACATGCGCTTTGGGAACCTAGAACTCATCGTCATGACAGAGGAAGAGTTGGCGTAGGCTCCCACCGCCATCCAGCCTCTGCACTCCATCGGCCTCGACGTGATCGTCAAGGTGCTTGAGGCGCTATAGCTGCACGCGCTGGAGGCCCGTGCCCCCGAAAGCGACCATCTCCTCAGCTTCGATTACGGGAGGCTAGAGCACTAGCTCGATGTCTTCCTAGGACCCCAACCATCTCGGGAGGACCTACGCTGCCTCACCTTCTTGTTCGCCAATGTCATAACGTAGCTTGCCGGAGGGGACCCGCTCTCCCTAGAATACCTCATCCGGAGCGCCCCAACAGCGTTCACGTTTGGTCTGTGCAACACCGCAAGGACCGTTACCCACCTCATGGCGTAGCGCATGCACCCATCCCCTACGAATGATGAGTTCATGGGGATGACCAAATACGTTGTGGAATCTTTCCACGACCTTCTCGCGGGAGATTCAGAGTTGCTCTCTAACTTTGACTCCAGCAGGGGGAGCCATCACCCCTCGCGAAAATATTTTATGGCAGGTACCCCCGAGGGATGCATCAAAGCATCCATGAGGGAGGGGCTACCCCACCAAATGACCTCGATGACGAGATCGAGGAAGATGACAGGGGCCCTTCCTCGCATGCGGGTGGAACAACTAAGGGCGTGGCACTAGGAGCTCGAGGATGCATGACTCCAACTCAAGCAAGAGCATGTAGAGCTCAAACAAGAGATCAAGCACCATGGAGACGATGGGCGGTGCATGCGCCATGGCCCGCCACGTGACCCGGAGGATCATCAAAGACGATGGAGCCCTCCCACACTTCGCCTGGGCAAGCCAGAACATCGCTACCATGGTGGCCTTGCTCTGAGGGATCTCGTAGCCCACGACACCCAAGGATCATCGGGCCCATCATGAGATCCCCACGTGTTCAAGCGCGCAGCGGTGCAGCAGGCGGAGAGGTCACTATCTCGGCGACGAGAGCTCGACGCCAGTCAGCGCGCGCCCTTGGGACGACATGTCAGGTACGTGTTTGTACATCAGGCGCCATGCGGCGGCGGGGAGCGCCGCGGCCCCGGTGAATGAGCATCTCGGCCTCTACCATGACGCATGTAACACCCTAAATGCCCATAGGTGTGGACAAAGCGATGAGAGAGAGGAAGCCGGCCGCGGCTACCACCGTCGTCGTGGCTTGTCGAGACCTCAGGACTTCGGTCGACACACCCTCAATGCCACCTTCCAACCGTGGTACCGACCACTGACCAACATCCCAAAATACTTTGGGGAAATGAACCATGGACTATGGCTCGAGGATTATCGGCTTGCTTGCCAAGCCGGTGGAGCGGATAGTGACAGTTTCATTATCCGCAACCTCCCATTGTTCCAAGCCGATTCGGCGCAAACATGGTTGGAGCACCTCTCGCCCAACCAGATTCAAAGTTGGGCGGACCTAAAGGAGATTTTTGTGCAAAACTTCTAGGGCACCTACGCGCGTCTTGAGAAATAGTGGGATCTCAAAAACTGCTAATAGAAGTCTGGGAAGACTCTTTATGAGTACATCCGGCGCTTCTCCCGATAGTGCAACGAGCTGCCTGACGTCACCGACGCCGACGTTATAGGAGTCTTTCTGTCTGAGACCACCTATGAGTCCCTAGTTCACAAGCTGGGATGTAATGGCCCGTGAACCACCAAGGAGCTCCTCGACATCATCACCAGCCATGCCTCGGGCGAGGAGGCGGTAGGAGCAATTTTTTACCACCCCAAGGGCAAGGCAAAGCAGGACGAGGACATCGACGAAGGCGCCTCCAACTACCCCAACAAGAAGAACAAGCAGCGGCACGAGGGCTCGCTCATGGCCGCTGTCGACCGCAAGGGGGTCGAAAGCCCACCAAGGGTACCCCAGACCACTTTGAGAAGCTGCTTGAAGGGCCATGCCTGAACCATGCCTTCCCTGTCAAGCACCTATACAAAGACTATGCCCTCTTGAAGCGGTTCCTGTCCGGTGGCTCCAACAAGAGGAGCATAAAAAGGAGCCCAAGTCAGCGGCGGATGACGCCGAGGAGAAGGACGGCGGCTTTTCGACCCCGGATGGCTGCCTCATGATCTTCGGAGGGTCAGCGGCCCACAACTCCAAGCACCACCAGAAGCTTGCGTGTCGCGAGGTCTATGCGGCCAAGACAGTCACGGCTTCCTTCCTCCGATGGTCGGAGTCCAGCATCACCTTTGATCGGACTGACCACCCGGAAAGCGTCCCACAGCCAGGAAGATACCCACTCGTGGTCGACCCGACCGTTGGCACAAAGCGGCTCACCAAGGTACTGATGGATGGAGGTAGCGGCCTCAACATCATGTACGCTGAGACACTCGACGCCATGGGCATCGACCAATCGCGCATCCGGCCAACCGAGGCGCCTTTCCACAACATCATGCCTAGAAAGCAGGTCGTGTCGCTCGAGCAGATTGATCTGCCTGTCACCTTTAGGAATCCAACCAATTACAGGACGGAGACCCTTACCTTCGAGGTGGTCGGGTTCCACGGGACCTACCACGCCATCCTAGGACATCCATGCTACGCGAAGTTCATGGATGTCCCCAACTACACCTATCTGAAGTTGAAGATGCTAGGTCTGTGTGGGGTCATCACCATCGGCACCTCCTTCCAGCGTGCCTACGAGTGCGAGGTCGAATGCTACGAACACGCCGCGGTGATTGTCGCCTCCAAAGAGCTCGGGCCATCAGGGAGATCATCGAAGAAGCGCCTGACCCCAAGAGTGGTTGGCAGTCGGTACCGCGGTGGGAAGGCGGCGTTGAGGATATGTCGGCCGAAGGCCTGAGGTCCCAGCAGGTCGGGGCTCGGGCTCCGGTCCTCGCCGCTGTCGTAGCGTCCGCCGCGATGAGGGTGGTAGCCACGGCCGGCTACCTCTCTCTTATCGCTTCGTCCATGCCTACGGGCATCTAGGGTGTTATGTGCATCATGGTGGAGGCCAAGATGCTCAAGCACTGGGGCCGCAGTGCCCCCCCCACCGCACGACACCTGGTGGACAGACACATCCCTAACAAGTCGTCCCGAGGGCGTGCACTGACTGGCATCGAGCTCGCGTCGCCGAGACAGCGAGGTCTTCACCTGCTGCACCGCCGTGCGCTTGAGCAGCGTGCGGATCTCATGATGGGCTCGACGATCCTCGGGTGTCGCGGGCTCCGAGAGCCCTCGGAGCAAGGCCGCCACGGCAGCGATGTTCTGGCTTGCCCGGGCAAAGTGTGGGAGGGCTCCATCGTCTTCGATGATCCTCTGGGTCACGTCGCGGGCCATGGCGCACGCACGCCCACCGTCTCCGCGGCGCTCGATCTCTCGTTCGAGCTCTACGCGCTCTTGCTCGAGTTGGAGTCATGCATCCTCGAGACCATGGTGCCGTGCCCTTAGCTGTTCCACCCGCATATGAGGAAGGGCCCCTGCATCTACCTCGATCTCATCGTCGAGGTCATTTGGTGGGGTAGCGCTCCAACGTGGACGCTTTCGACACGTCCATCGGGGGTACCAGCCATAAAACATTCTCACGAGGGGTGATGACTCCCCCTTGTCGACACATAATTTTTGTCCCGTGCCGAGGACACATGTAGCAAGCCGGAAGGGTCTGCTCGATGGAGTTGTAGATCCGTCTAGCTTCAGCGCAGGGATGGTCGATCCTGCGCACTCCTCCCGAGACGTGCCAGTCAATTTGACCCTGTAATTGACAAGGAGAGAAAGTTTATCAGTAATTAAGGGCGGAACGTGCCGGTGTTGCCAGACAGTCCCGAATGTGTGGCTCTAAGAGCCGATATAAAAGGAGATCGACTAAACAGTCGATTCCAGCATATTCATGAAAATAAATCGGTTAAAGCTCATTGGGTTGTATAAGAAGAATCGGTTATCATTCAAGATAAATGTCGTTATTTGAACAAATATTAATCAATGGCAATAAGATATCAATAATGATTGGTTTATGCTAAGCCAATGATTACAAGTAACCGAACCCCTTTTTATATAAAGAAACAATTCAGCACCATTTAACCGTTTAATAAAGATAAATCTAATGAGCATGTTAGATCTCATCTATCGCTATGACCAGTGGGGCATGAGGCAGAATCATGCAGGCCGTAGAAATAACAATTGACTCGACGACCCTAACTCATTACTAATATCAGTGGGGCATGAGGCAGAATCATGCAGGCCGTAATATAATAATAAGATCATGGGGCTAACACATCTTTCAACCTATCTTTACTTCAACGGTCTCGTGATGTGAACTATTCATGAAAGCACTCGATATCGGCTAAAACAGTCGATTCAGGCATAGCGCACAGTTAAAGTCATGCCTTATCAGGAATAGATCTACCAAATAATGATCCCCACTCCACGGTGCTAACAATGGGGTGTGAGGTAGAATCACACAGACCGTGATAACGGGCCATGGAACGGTTCTCGCTAGCCAATAGATCTACTCAAGACGCAACATGCTTTAACCGCACGCTATGCACGATCAAGATTGACGTAAAACAGCCGATAAAACGTAACTCAACGTTTAATGTGTAGATTAGATCAGTTTTAGGTTAACAAACGATGGGCTAAACAAGATATAAGGCCGATCTAGATCAATCCCAATCGGGCAGAGTGATATTGCTGTAATTAGATAGATAATGAAAGCAATAAGCAACATCGATAACTTAATGAATCTACCAAAGACTGTCATTCTAAGGTAGAGCCGATAACTTGACCTTGATCTAGTTCATGCAGTGGGGGTCGATCGGATCAATGCAGCCATACTTGAACTAGGCAAGAATCGATAACTAACTTATACCAGAGTCACAGTGGAGGTCGACCGGATCGATGCAGCCGTACGAACAGAGGTATAAGCCATGACGGTACTTACAACAAGCAGTGGAGGTCGACCAGATCGATGCAGCCATACTTGCTGAAGAACTCGTCGAGATCTACTCTACTCCTACTCCTAAGGGGTGGCCGGAGCCGAAAAAGTATATGACTTATATATTGGATTGATTGTGTCCCTTACAATAGCCGGGGTTTGGTATTTATACCCGGAACCTACGTCTGACTCCTATCTAAGCACGACTTATCACAATCTTTGGCCCTACGAGAAAACATTCCTAATTTAAGATAACTTGGACTCTAATCTTTTCCTTTTTGTAGAGTCCAACATGCTTTGTCCTGATGCCGATCGTAGCCTCTGTCGTTATCTGCTGGCGTTATATGGCGAAAGCCGATTCCGGTGTTGTATTCAAATCAACTAATTTCGATCTACACGCAATTGATTCCTTGGTAGCATGATCTTAGGAGCTTTCGAGTCCCTGCGACTCTGCTTCTAAATTTTGGTGTAAACACCCCTGCTGGAGTCTGAGTCAAAGAGCGACTCTGAATCTCCCACGAGAAGGTCGTGGAAAGATTCCGCGATGTATTCGGTCATCCCCATGAACTCGTCATTCGTAGGGGATGGGTGCATGCGCTGCGCCACAAGGTGGCCAATGGTCCCCACAGCATTGCGCAGACCGAACAGGAACGCTACCGAGGCGTCCCGAGTGAGGTGTTTCAGGGAGAGCGGTTCCCCTCCGACGAGTTGCATCGTGGCGTTGGCGAAGGAGAAAATAAGGCAACGGAGCTCCTCTCGGGACGGTCGGGGTCCTAGGAAGGCGTCGAGTTGGTGCTCCAGCCTCCCGTAGTCGAAGCCGAGGAGTCGGTCGCTCCCGGGGACACAGGCCTCCGGCGCGTGCAGCTACAGCTCCTCAAGCGCCTCGACGATCGTGTCGAGGACGGCTAAGTGGAGAGGCGGGACGGCGGCGGGAGCCTGCGCCTACTCTCCCTCCGTCATGACGATGAAGTCTAGGCTCTCGAAGCGCACGTGCGCGCTCGAGATCCAGCTGACGCCGTGACTAGCCATCCGAGGCCTGATGTGGACGTCGAGACACGCAAAAACCCCCTACCTGGCGCGCCAACTGTTGGTGTTTCGGATCACCGGCTAGTAAATTTCTAGTTTATGCGTCTGACCCCGGATGGTGTGCTCGGAGGACACAAGGATTATACTGGTTCGGGCAGAACGTCCATACGTCCAGTCTGCTGCTGCTCGTGTTACCGGCACTGTTTGTAGTAGCGGTTACAGATGGGCGGGAGAGGGAGCGGATCCCAGGTCTCTAGAGGAAGGATTGAAAAGTGCTGAGAGTTTGTTCAGCTGCTCAGCCGTGTGCTCGTGCCTATCTCCTTATATTGTGTTGTGTTGTGTTTCCCCTTTTATAGAAGAAGGGGAAGATACAGTTACTTCAGAAAAATAGGAGAGAGAAAGAGGAAGAGAATCGAGGAGAAGCCCTTTGGGACCACCGCGTCCTTCTTCTTCATCATGCGGGTCCCGCCGACGCTGTAGATGGTAATGGGAACGGCTCCACGTCGGGCTCCGGTTTACCACTGGTGCTATGCCTCGACGTCATCAACTGGTCGTGGCGTTCCATCCCGTCTCGGCGGACGGCGTGATGAACCGACGTGCCTATCAGCGATCGTACGGGAATTAGGCAGCACAGCGCCCACGCACCCGTCACTGTTGGCGATGCGAACCCCCGAGCGTGGCCTGTCGTGGCCACGGGTCACGTCAAGGCGTGCCCGAGCCCCTTCTGATGTCAGAGGCTTGGCTCAGGCCCACACGCTTGGATCCGTAGTGGTTGGGGTGGTACGGATCCCGCCGGGCGAGGCGGAGCCCGTGCCCTCAGGGTCAGGCGAGACGGTTCCCGTACCATCGGGGTCGGGCGACACGGGCCGTGCCCGAGGGGTCTAGCGAGGCAAAAACTGTCCCTTCGAGTCGAGACTGAAATGCGTCCTTATTATCTAGACGAGTTATCGTCCGCGGTCCTCAGATCCCTTCTTCGGGTATCCCTAGTACGGATACCCGACAACCACCATACAGCTTGAACAGGAAAGTACATTGCGCTAATGCCGTGGAAGACAGATTTTTGCTCAAAGAAATTCACAAATCTAGCATTCTGGCGCCACTACGGACAAAACAGAACACCAAGTAAGAGCAAATGCATGTGAATTATCTGCAGAGCAAGGCCCGGTTCTACAATATGTAATTCTGAAATACCACTTGATTTGCAATCTACAACAGCTTTTTGAGTTTATATATCAATCAGGGAAGTAATGAATGACGATGACATCCCGGATGTAAGCACAAACTGCTCAGCTCAGCTCGTCTGGAAGGTACAGCCAGCCGGGACCAAGCATGCCCTATGCTGTTAGATCCTCCTCCCATGTTCTATTACACATTACAGAACCATGAGCTCACCCATCCATGAACCAATTCTTCCCCAAGCAATTGTCCAACTACGTTAGGCAATCATTCCAGGTGAACTGCCACAGGCGGCATCCCATGGACAACAGCTTTGCAGCGGCACCCACCCATGCACAACAGATTGCAGGGTAGGCCACAAAACCTAGCCACTTTCTCTCCTGCAGTTGCCGGGTAGAAGGTATCTAAACCGCTCGACATTCTTTAGTAGGTAACTAGGGAGATGAACACCAGAATATGTGCTTGGGATCGGCCCCAGCTTGGCAATGATTTCTTGGAATGTGTACTCTTCTGGAAGCATATCAAAAAGATCTGCCCCTCTGCAGATGACATCTTGAATCCTTTCAGGGTTCAGGAAGTACTTGAACCTGATCCGGTCAACATGGCTGTACGCTTGCATCTTGAAGGCAAAATCGCTTATGTAGCGGAAGCAAAAGCTGCAGTGCCACCCTGAATCAGCAAGAAGCTCATCCGTCTGCCGGAAGTGTGCATACCTTGTCTTTCCAGGTTTGTACTTGTGTATTGATGCCCTCCAGCTCTTGTCATCAAGAAAAAACTCAAACGAGTAAAGATAATTCCTGAGCTGAAGATGAAGTATGTCTGGAATGTCGTCACACCACCTTAAGAGATCAATTGTGTGCCCGCTTGGGATTTCATCAACATCCGACATGATCAGCAGGTCATCATCTTCTATTCTTGCAAGCTTAAGAAGACGGTCTAGGGCAACCCTCTGATATGACTCCTCAACAAATGGGTTCTCCGCCTTCACGAACCTTCCCCCAATATTACCATATGTCAGCCGTGATTTAGCAAACCCAAACCGATGCTTGTTTTCCTTGAAGTGGAGGGGCTTTTTTATGCCAGTAAAGGTTGAGTTGGACTCAAGAAGCACAAACTCTGATACATAGGGACTAAGCTCATTCCAACGGATCTCCAGGATATCAAGCTCATTGCTGAAGAGTACAGCATCAAAGACACGGCGTGGGATATCACGGACTTTCCACCCATGTAACTTGCAGAGGTTCTCCATGGTGACATTCTCATGGTAGTAGTGAGGGATAGTCTTGAAGGGCTTGGGAGGAGATTCCCAGATTGGCCGGAGGAAGTATGTGACCTTCTGACCATGCACATATATCATCAGAATTAGAATTGGCACACCGATCAAGAGGACCATAAGTGCCCTTAAATCAAATCCCCGGAGTGCGCACTTTAGCCTTGACATGGTCAGAGCTGCCTTTGACACAGGCTGCAATGAAATTCATCAACCATATAAGAAATCTAACAAGCAATAGTGAACAAAAAAGGAATTCTGTAAAGCAAATAAGAACACCAGCTATCTTCAAACAACTACTAGACTAAACTATTTAAAATTCTAGTATTCCCATGTATTAGGCACCCTCTACCCCCAAAGCAACAAAACTTTGCTATAAACAAAGCCTTGTTACCGAAGAGATATAAACTCCTGAAGCAATAACCCAAACATCAACTTTTCAGAGAAGAAGGGTTTGTTATTTCCAGGAAGGAGTCATCAAAAGCTAAACACTTAAACAGAAGCTGACTAGCACCGCACACAACCAGCAAAGAGCAAACAAAAACATAACTAATGTCACAACTACATGCACAAACGCAGAAAGCTGAAGTTAACAAAGAGCACGTGCTTAGTAAAAAATATAAACTAGGAACAGAAAACCCAAAGCATTTAGGATATCACAATGCCCAACTGAACTAATCGGCTTAAGGTTACAAGAGCACTCTGACACCACTGATTGTAATGTTCCCAAAAAAAGAACGTAACTTTTCCGGTCTATCCAAAGGGATCAATAACAGTCCAAAATTCTGCAAATTCGGCGCAAAGCCTAAAACTCTGGCAGCACGAGAGCCCGCGTGATGGATGGAATCAAGAAAGCAGCAGGAAAAAACACCCCAAGCTCATCTAGAGACATATTCTGAAGCTCCAAATGTCATGCCCGAAACACGCGATTCGGCCACGTCGCGAGATTCTGCCACCCAAACGGCGTGAAGAATTCGGACTCCCCAGCGGCACGGGCAGCACCTAATTCACCTCGTCGCCCATACCAGGCCTGCTGCAGGGCAGATCAACGACACCGCACAAGCATGGAACAGCAACGGCCTCCACGCCCAGCGGCGCCCCCAGAATCTAACCACAACCAGCATCTCCCATCGAAAGCCCGAAACTTCGCGTGACGCGTCGTCACGGGCGCGGGTCGCACGCCAAATCGTGGCAGGCGGGGACACGAGCGCGCGACCGGGCAGAATGCGCCACGCACCCGCGGCGTAGAACCGTCTAGGCGGGCCAAAGAACCTACCCCTGCGCCGCGCGGCGCGGATCTGACCGGGGAAGGGAAGGGGAGGCGGGTGAACGGGGCAGGAGGATGGAGGTGGAGACGAGTGGAGCTCACCTCGCCGCACACGCCGTCGCAGATGCCGTCGGTCTTCTTGTACCCGTAGTGCCCCGCCTCCGGCATCCCCGGAAACGAGACGGCCGACGGGAGGTGGGGGCGAGGGAGCCCGCAGAAGGAAAATCCCCCCGAGAGGAAGCAGCAGCCGCGTGCGAGGAGCAGCTCCTCCAATGGCGCGGCCGATGGAGCCGGGCGGGCGCGACGTCCCCGGCGAGCGATCGCCGGACGGGGGCGGAGAGAGCTCCGGCGGTTGGCGCTTTTCCGGCTCCGGTCCCTCGGGGCCGCTGGCTATTCGCGACCTATCCTAGCGCTGGCTGGACTCGGGGACCTGGCGGTGATTAGCTGGGATCCGCGGGGTCACCGGCGCAAGAGCGAGAGAGCCAGAGAGGGGCGTTTCGTTTGGAGCCGCCTAATTATATATATATTATTACTAGTTTTGTTGTGAAATATATTTCTATAGTATACTTATTTATAGTATTAGAAGTATCGATATATTTTTCGGAACTTTGGTTATACTTTATATAATTTGACTAAGTATGGAACCAGAAGTGTATATCTTTTCAAGACAAAAAGTAGTGCTACTTTGTACGACCAACATAAACGTGTGATAGCTAGAGAAGTTCGCTTATTTATACTTTCTCCGTTTTAAATTATAAGTTATTTTAACTTTTTTAATTCATATATTTTGCTATGTATTTAGACATATTATTATATTTAGACTAGATACATAATAAAATAGATGTAAAAAAAAATCAAAGCGACCTATAATCTAGAACGAAGAGAGTACTTACTACTACTACTAGGCTTGATGCAGTCTCCTTCAAACAGTGCAAGCAATTGTCAGGAAAAGCAACGGAAATCACCACACGCGTGTCGACCCGGGCGATCACATCACATACCGTGTCGCTCAGTCGCTGTGCCGGTCGTTTTCGCTCTCAAAAAGGAGAGCATGCCTGCACTGCCTTTGCCGGTGGCGGTCCATCAGAAGATCGACAGGCACGCGCTCGCTCGCAGCTATGGTGGCCACTTGCCTGCCTGTCTAGCGGCCGGATCGTAATGATCAATCACGTACAGTACCACAAAGGCAAAAAAAAATCATGCGAGACAGGACGCACCCACGGTTTGACTAATAACAAAACCCTCCACGAACCGGCACCAAATAGCAATGCGTTTGGTCCTCACCGATCAGATCCACAGCCTCTGAAGTGGCAATAGGAGGATTCTGCTAGTACAAGATGGCGTGCGTGGCGGGGCTTTCCTGAAACTGAAACGGTCGTTCGCGTCAGTGATGGCTGGCCGGCCATCTATCTATATATCTATATCTATCCAGCGTTGGCTTGGCACGTTCATCCAAGTGGCATTGCGTGGTAAAATCGGCAAGGGTGCTTGGAAAACGGCAGGACGGTGGTTGCTCCGCCCGAGAACGATTCTACCTCGAAACAGAAAGGAAGAGGAGTTGGTTGCACTGCCAGCTTTTTGTCACCACAGATGATTCATTGTACGTATAAGACACAAGACACTGATAATTTGTGGTATTAACGGGATGTTGATTCTAGCCTTTGCATCGTCACCATCGCCTATAAAAGTGTGTAATAACATACGTATACTCTTTCCGTCCAAAATAAACTTAAGGCAAGTTAGCATGGAGGCAAAAATGACACATACCGTATTTATTAGGCCGGTCCAAGCGGAGGTTTTACAAGACTTAGCTCCGCAGCGTCGACCTCTGCGCCATTCCGTGGCATCGAGCTCCGCACCGGCGTTAAGCTCCGTGTCAACGAGCCTCCATTTGCCTAAGCAGTAAGCAGATGAGCACATGTTGCAACCGTATGTTTCAGGCGTTTCAGATGTACGTTGCATGCGTTTTATTTGGATGTTGCAAAAGTAGATCTGGTGTTGCATATGTTGCAATGGCTATACACGTATGTTGCAAATGTATGTTTCACATGTTGCAAGTGTATGTTGTAAATGTTTTAGTTGTTTCACACGTATGTTGCAAGTGTTTTATCTGGGTGTTGCAATGACTATACATGTATGTTGCATGTGTTGCAACCGCATGACGGATGTTGCAAAGGACATGAGACGTTACGACAGGAGCGGAGCATGGATGGTGCGCAGCGAAGACAGAGCACGGTGGAGGACGGGGCGCTGTGGAGACAGAGCACAACGGAGGACGGGGCGCCGCGAGGGCATAGGGGTGAGGCGGGGGATGGAGGAGCCACATGGCAGAGACACAGCGCCGCGAGCTAACGCGAGGCGCAGCCGGGATGGGATGCGGGCGCGGGCTGTGTCCAGACGCGGGCTTCGGCGCGGAATGGGATGCGGGCGTGGGCATGGGATGAGATGCGGGCGCGGGCGCGAGAGGTGTGTCCGGATGTCTTAGCGCTAGCCACTCATTTGAGAACTACTCGTATATAACTAAGATATCTGCATGCAGCCATGTTGCCATATCAACGCCCCCATGGTCTTTTGGTGCTTAGAAATCCATGTCCAGCTCGAGTAAATGTGGAAAGAAATTAAGGGCGTGTGTTATTGACCATTGGTCTGCCACGCCTTAGGTGAGGTGGGGCGCCCAAATCCAACGCCACACCATGTGGCGAGAAATGAATGTGTGTTTTCTGTGTCTTAAGTCTTCTTGTATCAACCAAATACGAGTACTAATTTTTGTGGCGTCACCATAATTGTGGCGTGATAACTGCGGTGAGATCAAACACTCCCTAATTCCCTTGACAACATTTTTCCTATAAAATTTGAGCAATAGAATTTCGATCCTTTGGGACATGGTGAGCAGTTACCAAATTAGGCAGTAAATTGATTTTTAGCTTGGAGAAGTAGAGGGTTGCTGATCAGGACAATGGATCTCCTGGTTTTTTTTTATCGGTTCACAAATGCTATGTAAAACAATTTAGATCACAAGTGATCAAATGATGTAAAACTCTGTTCATATTTGCCCGCAGGCACTAAGTGAGCAATGAAATATTCATGTGGGGATCCTCTCCCCCGGTGACTTTTAAAAAAAAATCACAGGACGCGCATCAGCGAGCACCACCATGCGGGGTTGAAAAAGGCGCGGTTCGGCCGGCGAGCACGGGTGCATGACGCACGGCGCATGAGCATGAAGCACAGTTGGCAGATTCCGTCCGTGATGTGTGACGTGCTTACGCTAGTTATCCACGGAGGCTACGCAAAACTCTCTCTCCCTCTTTTTTTTCCCTGAAAAAATGAGCTGAGACCTGCCTGAGATAACAACAATTCCTGCCAGCCGCATGACGTACCCCATGAACCCCACATGGAGCCATTGGTCCATGGAGGAGGAGCTCCGTCATACGATCATTATTATCACCCTCAAATACTCCGAGCCATCATCATTATTTTATTTCCCGGGGCGCCACCTACTAACTCGTGTCGTGTGACGGTTCTTGTGCTAACGACTATTGCAAGTCGGCATTGTATAGCTCGATTGGATGCTGCGGTTTCGTGCTCTGGTTATGCCGAAGCATAGAAGTGTACGTTTTGACTGTAATATGCCGGACGGGGCCGGGGGTCGACCATGTCCGCTGTGCGTCGTCCTGGCTCTGACCAGCTGGCTCTCGCGATCGGCATCAAGGAAAGGATTAGTTAAGGCTAGTCTGAGTCGAGGTTTCATATGAGTTTTATTTACATTAAATAGGTTGCTACATATGTATTTTTATGACATAACAGTGTATTTAAAAAGAGAGAGAAGAAATGAGTTTCATTTAGATGAAACTCTCACGGCACGATTATCAACTCTCTATGAGTCATAGAATTAAATGCCTATGAAACCATAGAATAAAACTCTCCATTGAGAGTGGGTGTTTTATCTGAGTTTCATTCCATTTTATATGACATGACAATCTTAGAAACAACGTCATAAAACTCTCCGCTGAGACTGCCCTTACGGGCCGTGCCAAGTCATAAGATAGCACGCGTGAATCCAAAGCGAATTATTTGATACCATTGTAGACTGCCCTCAAACATTATTTTTAAAGATCATCCGCAAAGTCAATGAAGGGGAAAAAAGAAACATGTCTCCCTCGTCACTTGAAAAAAATGTAAGAATTTCGCGGGAATCATCTTGCATATCCGGAGCATCGAACGCACTTAACAATGCGGTCTTCACCGTCCGTCAACCGCTATTCATAAAAAAATTGAAAGTAGGTGCGGACATGAAATGGGTGTTTACTCCGCGTGCATTATTGCCCCCATCATGTACTACTGGTGATCAAGATTATCCTTGCCAGGGCAATTGGCATCGATCGGCTTCGTCTTAAGACCACGATCTGAATAAACAATGATTCGCATAGGAGTTCTCTTCTCCAATGACCAGTTTATTATACACCCATAGGCGAGAGGCCACACATAGGCGAATGAAACTGATTCGGCTGTATTGGACTTAGCTTCATCCCATCAAGGGCCGGGGCATGTCCACGTACAACACGCAGCCGGGGTATTAGCAGGCTTGCTCAAACACCAAGGTGGAATTAGCAGCGGAGTTTAAGTTTAGGGGAGTGCAGAATTATTTTGTTTTTAGTTCGGGACGTATGGGATGAGTTGATCGGCGCTGAGATTTCTTATTTGTGGCCGACTGGCCGTGATATTGTCGTCTTGGACAGCGATGCCTTAGCTTCGTCTCCTTTGTTTGTATGTGTACGGCTCATTGCTGGATCCAAAGGCCGGCTTTGCCGACTTGCCGTGTGTGTTTTTGTGCCGGTTATGATGTGCGCCGTTTGGAAGTTGGGTATGGGGGCCTCGCAAGTGACAATCCAAGCCGGAGTCCAACAGGTTTGAAAAAATCGGCACGACGGGTACGTATTTGGAGTTTTCTTTTCAGATTTTCTTATGTGCGTGGCGCTTGATTTTCACAACCCTCTTTCTTTCCGTGCATTTGTCCTAACGAAAACACTATGGCCTGATACTGAACTAAAATGTGAAGTTAACTCTAAGCCATCCAAACCTGTGAAGTGATTTTGAAAGAACATAATTTTTTAAGCACGACAGATGAACTAACTGATAGACTAATTTTTAGTCTACACTCGACTAAAGGGGTGTTTGGGACTATTCTACTCCACATTTTCAGCTACGCTCCGTATATTTTTTAGCCAAACAATTTCAGCTCCACGCACTCTGTTTGAGAAAAAATGATAGAGTTGTGAGAGCACCTAAAGAGATGCTCCACAAACTCTAGTTTTTTTTGTGAAACTACTCCACGATGGAGTCTGTAAAGCAGAGTTTGCGGAGCAGTCCCTAACAACTAGCCAACTAGTTGGCAAAGGAAAGCTAAAATGGACTAATAGCCACTAGTCTATGCATCCAACTAGTAGAGGACTAAACTTTAGTCATCTAACAATTAGAGCAAGGCTAATAATATAGCCGGCCACCGGCTGTAACGATATTTGCAGCATTCTCTCAGCCCATCCATGGCCCCGTTTGGTTTGTTGAATCTTGGCTGAAATTGGCTGAAAAACACTGTTCCGGCTAAAATATTGTGAGAGGAAAACATTCTTCCGGCTGAAAAAAGAAGCTGAACAAGCTGGATATGGGGTAAGCCGAACGGGGCCATTTTATAGCTCTTTCCTATTAATACATAGATCACTTGTCTCTCTCGTAAAGTTTCTCGGTTCTTATGTCTAAGCCGACTGTAAGCTTATAGCCCGCTTCTTTTCTCTCTTCTCTTCTCTATCTCAACATTCAGCCGGCTTACAGCCTGCTATTATACTTGCTCTTAACCCTAGGTGATCCAAATAGGTTATTCTTTCAGAGCAAGGCCTCACGATTTACTTCATCCACTGCCATCCTAAATTTCAATTGCAATTTTTTTCTTGCGTGCTGAGTTTGTAGAATGAATATTTATACTTCACTTTGTTTATGCTTACTTGTCACTAATCTTTTACTCTACTATTTTTTTACCATCTGCCTTTTTTTCCTACAGAAAGTCCATAGATTGTTCAAAGTGTATAACACTGATGAAGGATGCTCAATAAGAAAAATCTTACATATATGAAAAATTGAAGGGTTAATTGAATATACACCACCGTAATTTTCACGATTTTGAAATACGCCATTACTATTCACCTAACTGGGCTGGTGCCATTACAATTTCGCAAGAGTTTGAAATACGCCACTATCTACGCCTGAGACCGTCGTGGACCCACTATTCAGGCGTACATGAAGCTGCTGTATTTCCATATGGCCACTTCTGCCCTTCACGCCACGCTGAAAGGATAAGCCCCGACCCCACGACGCGCGACGCCCGCGACGCGTCCTTTCTATTCGCCATCCCCGACTCCGCATTCCTCGCTCCCTTCCCCAACCCAATCCCTAACCCTAGAACTCGAGAGCGTGCGAGGCGGGCCGGGCAATGGGCGGCGGACTTGGTCTCTGGCGAAGGAGGAGGGGCTCTCCACGATCCATGAAGGTCGAGTGGGGCTGTGGCGGTGGTCTAGTAGGCGGCGATGTTCGTTCGGCGCGCCAACGGCGCGGCGCCCCGAGGTCGTGGCGGCTCGGTCGCCGACGGCTCGACTGCACAGACGGCTCCTCGGTATGTTGTTTGAAGCATCACCCATACTCATTGATGATTTGGGACCGAGTCGACTCTTTCGGTACTCACTTTGTTCCAATAGATTTAGCTGCGGTCACCACCTCTTTCTTGTTCAAAGGAACGAGGAAGAAGATTTCACTATCATGCTAACTTGTTGGAACACCAAATACTAGATTGGCAAGCATGTAGAGAATAGGTGTTCAATACAATCCAAGACTCTCACACTCTCTGTCGGAGATACCTTTTAGGTAGATGGAGCCAAAAGTTGTATGGTTGGTTAGCCTACGTCCACAAAGCGCTACTGTTTCATCGCTAGTAGGAATCAATCCGATCAGTTTCTCTTTATCTCATTTCGAAAGTTGCATAATTTCATTCAGAATTCAATTTGCATTCTACATACTGTTTGTTGCATTATTTCTAGTGTTCCAATTCAGCCATGACTGCTTTTGTTATCCTTTGTTTTGTGCTAGGATGTTTTCGTTAGAGATCAAAGTTGAGGCCTTTATGATGAAAGACAAAGTGATGGGAAAAATCTTACTATAAGGGAAGGGTTGTTAATCGGGATGTGGAGTTGGGCACGATTACCTTTGATTTGTTGCTTTCTAGGGTGTCCAAGGAGGTCAGTTGTAGTTCTAACTAAAAGGGCACAATTTGGTTCTTTGACAAGACTCTCGTGTGAGGTCAGAATGCTTGTAGATGATGTCCGGTTCAAAACATGTTTGAAATGTATAAGTCAGAGATGCATTGCTAAGTCCTTGTAGTTGTGATGGATAAAACTGTGTGGGAACAACCCCTGTGTGTAGAAGAACCGACCAATTATACGAAATTAAGTAAGAAAATCATCCGCCAGAGCAGACGATTCAGCAAACTTAAGCCCGTATAACCCGGTAGTCCGTGAAATCATGAAGGATTTCAAACCAACTTCCATTCCAGCCAAGATCGTAATAAGTTTAGCGGTCACCATCACATATTACATAAAAGTTTGCATCTCAGATACATCAGAGTTTAAACATAGTTATTACAAAACAAGTTCGAATAAAAGTAGCGGAAGCCATTTGTTTAAAACCACACACACTCACACGGAGTTCAAATACAGTGCCAGCTGATGATCATCTCCAACAAAAGCATTAGACGAGACGTTTTAATGACCATGCCCATGGTCCTAAGCATCACCATCGCAGGATAAAGGCGGTTGATACAAGAGTCAGTAATACATCTCATCCATCTCGCAACAAGTGGGAATAAAACCCTGAGTACGAGAAGGTACTCAGCTAGACTTACCCGACATAACCGAAAATAAATGACACCAAGGATTATGAAGGCTTTATAGTAGGGTAGCTGACTCATTTGCAAAGAAGCATTTTTAGCATTCCAAGAACCTTTCTAAAAACATTATTGCCAAGTTAATTAATTATAACCTGTCGACTAGATTTGCACCTATACTAGAGCAAACATGTGATTAAGCAGATAATGATAATCAATGATCATTAAACAACTTTCATAATGTCATATTCATTATAACTATCCAAGTGTTCCATCAACATTACTACGATGAAGTCACTCAAGTCAAGTGCTCACTATCCAGGAGCGATGGCGATTCGAATCGATTCCTAACCAGCTGGTGATTTATTCCTTACACAAACCTCACTCACCCGCTAAAGTGAGGTATTGATCACCGAGTCAACTATCCAGAGTCTCGAGTTTGTCGAGAACCACATGTACCGGGGCCGACCGATCGCACTTTGGTCTTATCATCTCGCCTGTGTCCTACCACACCTTTCCCGACAAGTCGTTGCTGGCAATCAATCTACTGCCCAATAATCTCCTAGCTTCATGGTCGGAAGGTACTTTATCCGGCCAGCCTAAATGTAAGGCATGCGTTCAACATGACTCGAGGCCCAACAACGGTCGGTCCTTAATCGACACGAGACGGAAAGCACTACTGATCAAAAACTCGCAAGTCTCCGTCCGGTCTCAACTTCATTTAACACTTAGTTATACCATGACTTCATAGTCATCCAAGCGAGATCCAGTAACCACCTATAGCTCGCGGTGACAGAAATCACCCGACTTCTACCGGTCTAATCCAAATAAGCATTGACTCGACTGCGGATACCAGGGTAACAAGGATATAGTATAACAAAGGTAAACAAGGTATAATGCAGCAACGGTTGCAAACAACTCCTGAACGTAATGCATCAATTAAAGTAAAGCATTTAATTAATAATTGTAAACCGGGAGAAAATGCTCCAGTGCTTGCCTCTCTCGAAGGAGCTCGGGCGGTGATCGGGGCACTTCGAAAGTTCCTCAACGTCCTCCTCGTCGGCTTCGGGCACTTCCTGCGGCTGCACCTCGAGCTGCTCCTCGGCCTCCTTGGGTATGACGACTGGGTTCTCGGTTTGCGATCCTGTATGATGCAATGTGCGTAAGCGCTTATGCAATCGGTGCATCGAATGAGATGAATACAATGGATATATTTGAATGCAAGGTAGTCAACATCATCCAAGAACATATACTACAAGCATATGTCATCTACTGCATTCTCTTCTACTACTAATATGCTAAATCAACACATCTTATTAAATGCTTCAAAGATACACCAAAGCTTCACTAATTTCTTAATCACACTTAAAGCAACACTTGATTAAACCCTAATTAATAATAGGTTTGAATAGCAACCTCTATTTTTATTGCTTAGAAAAATCTTAGAAAATTTCCATAGCACATTACTACCCTAAGTAGTCTACTATCAGATTTTCATGGTATTTGAATGAGTGGATTAGCCTACACAAAAATAACAAGCTATGGCATGATTATGAACATGAAAATACTTTGTACTGTGAAAAGTGTCAAACAACAGAGTTAGTATTTTTCCTATGATCTTCATAGCATACAATCACTGTACAAAAATTATCACATGCATGTTTTATACAAAGTTTGCTCTCTAGTTAAAATAACAAAAATCAGCCATTAAAGGCACTTGAACTACACCTCATAAATTTTCTACAGTACATGTATGACACATATTTTTCCTAGGAAGTACATTACACAAGAAGATTAACAAACTTGGAATCATATTTTTCTGAAGCCTATAGGTTTTTCTACATATTTTTCAAGTTATCAGCAATATCAAGGATTAAATAAAACTCTATAGAAAAGTATCTCAAAAATGACATGCAATAATTTTATCATGTAGATCTGATGACAAGGAATCTAGCAAAATTTATTCCAACAGATTTAGAGCCAAAAGGAGTACACAAACATTTTCCAAAGCATTTAAATAGAATTCTGAAAAATCATTTTTGAAATCCTTTTAAACTTCATGCTCAAATCTGCTAGATCCACCCGGTTATTCACCCAAAACCCGCGCTGAGAGAGATGATGAGGCGGGACCAGTGGTCAACCGCCCAGCGCCCGCCACCCGGGGCCTTCGCCACCATGATGGCACTGGTGGGCCTGTAATCGCCGAACCGAGGCGGGGAGGTGCTCACGCCCGGCCGGTGCTCACCGGCGGCAAGCCCCTCCGTGGCGTGGGGGGTGCTAGCCTTCTCAACACGCGGAGCCGCGCCGACTGGCAGAACGGAGCTAGCCCGACGGCGTGGGGGTCCGCGCGGCCACGGCGGCATGCTCGCCGTAGAGGAAGGAGGCGCCAAGCTCGGCCCTCACCTCGACGACGGCAGCGGCAATACCGGAAGCAGCACAAACGACGGAGGTTGACGAGGCGGAACTACTAGCGGCGCGAATCGGGGGATGGTGCGGTGGTGCGGGAGCTCGACGCCGCCGGGCACGCCGTGAAGCTTAGCGGCTCGAGCGCTACTTCTGCTTCTGCTGCGAGAAGAGAGAGGTAGGGAGGTGGCGAAGTAAAGTGGCGGAGTGGGGTGGCGTGCGTGCGCTCGGACCGCTTTGAAGGCGGGGCGCGGCTGGTCGGAGAGCACCACCTCGCCGCCGGTGTCTGGGCGTCAGCGTGGCGGTGAAGGGCAGGGAAGGCGGGCGCGGCCAGACGCTGAGAGCCGGCAGCGTGGGCCAGCTGCGGCCGTGACTTACTTCTGGCAGGGAGAAACGTCTGTGGCGTGGACGGGGGCCTTGACCATTGAAGCCGGTGGTAAGAAAAGTTGAGCGGCTGTTGTTTAAAATGAAAAAAAAATCTTTTTATTTCTCAAATAAACAGAATTAAATTCCCATTTTTGAGCCATTTAAAAGCATTTTCACAAATTGGTGTAAAAATGAAATTTGTTCCATTTTTCAATATCTACAACTTTGATTTTATGACCAAAGCCAAATTCTTGATAGATTTTGAATAAAAAAAATTAAAGTCAATTTTAAGTCAAAACCCTAATTTTTGGAGAATTATTTTTAAAACCAAAATCGACAATAATTTGAATATAAACTTTGCTCCAAAAATTGTACTAAATAATTCTAGATGATTTACAATCATAACCAAACAAGTTCTACTAACCTAGCAAGCATAATCAGGGCAAAACAACTCTAACAAGTGTATGCATCATTTACGTTTCACAAGCATGTTTCATATGTTTCGAAGCAGTGTTTCAGTTATTATTTACATGATTAGTCATGTATGATTAGGATGCTTGATGATGCATGATATGCGTGATTTGCAGTGCCTAAATGCTGGCATAACACCGGGGTGTTACACTGTGTGTGCTTCCAGCTGACATAAATTCAGCACTAAAGCCTGCTATTTATACTGAACTACAACTAGACCTTATCCTTCCTGATCTAGGAATGCAGCCTGGTCCGCTAATGCAGCCTAAACCACCACAACCTATTGATCTAGAACCACAGCCTGATCCAACAATGCCTAAAAAATCCCAAGGTGTTGCTGAAGAAGTATCTGACATCTTTGATAATGAAGAAGAGTATGTTGGCGTCAATGATGAGCATATGTACATTTCACTTCCACCTGCACAACCATCTATGAATGTGCAAACAGATTCATCTATGCCTACTAATGATGCCAATGAAAATGTCTGCTTTTGCTTTCAAGAAGGTATACCTTCCGAGGCGAGGTTACCGATCTGAGATCCTAATGAGATAAGGGTCCTCCATGATCCTGAGAACCCAAGAATAGAGAAGGGTGCCTTATTTCCTGACATAATCACCTTCAGGAAAGCAGTGAGGCACTATATAGTGAAGACAGGTTTTGAGCTTGCTCCTAGCATCAAGACTGACCCTACCAGGTATATTGCAAGGTGTAAGCACCCTGGTTGTCCTTGGCGTATTCATGCTTCAAGGATTCATGATAAAAAAACTATACAGGTATAAACTTGCTCCTATATCCTTGTATTAATTCAGTTTGGATGTGCATACTACTTATTCATGCTTGCCATTTATTCAGATTAAGTCCCTGCTAGAAAAACACAATTATCCAAGCAAGAAGCTTGTTGTAGGAAAAATGGCTTCTCAAGACTGGGTGGCGAGATAGACTACAAGATCAAGTTGAAGAAGAATCCAAGCAACCGTAAAGGCAAACCAAGGAGAAGGTTGAGGGAGACTATGGAATAACGCTCAAGTACAAGAAAGGTATATTCGGACATGCAGCTTAGCACCAAGAAAGATATTCATGGTAAATATGAAGAGTCATTCAAATTATTATTTAATTGGAAAGCTCAGATGGAGATAACATGTCCCGGTAGCATTGTAGAGATAGATGTGGAGAAAGTAGGCAAGAAAAACAGTTCAAGAGGATATTTGTAGCTCTCAAACCATGTGTGGATGGGTTTATAGTGGTTGTAGGCCATTCATTGGTGTAGATGCCTCAAGTCTAAATGGTAAATACACAGAGACAGTTGGCATCTGCTATGTGAGAATTGATGGACATAACTGGTTATATTACATTGCTTATGGTATTTTTGATCGTGAAAATGAGGACAATCTGGACATGGTTTATGCATCAGCTTGAGAAGGGTCATTGGGAGGCCAAATGGACTAGTGATTTGTACTGATGCATGTAAGGGCTTGGAGAAAGCAGGTTGGTCTTTGTGTTTCCCGAAATTGAGTACAGAGAGTGCATGAGGCATTTATATTCCAACTTCATGAAGCATTACACGGAGATGTTTTCACAACTCATCTCTATTCAAATTGCTAGAAGCTACACTAAAGGGCTGTTCAAGTGGCACTTGAAGAAGATACATGATTTTGCTCTGAAGCAATTAAGTACTTGGAAGATCACCACAACCGAATCTGGTATAGGGCTGGGTTCTCGAGAGACAATAAATGTGATTATCTCGACAAACAATGTGTCGAGAGCTTCAATAGTCGTGTGAGGGACATGAAAGGGCTGCTCATACATGAGTTAGTTGATGGGCTCGGGGAGATGATAATGGAGAAGAGGTTTCTTAGGAGAAAGGTTGGTAGAGAAATGGGTGAAGGCATTTTGCCAAGTGTTACCAAGGAGCTGAACCTAATTAGCAAACACTTGAGGTTAGTCAAAGTTGCAATAAGTGATGAAGAATTTGCCGAGGTTACCCTTATTGATGAATGGAACAACACCTAAAGGCATACAAATGGACCTAGTCAATCATAAGTGCAAATTGTGAGGGTATGGCAGTCACAGGAAAACCTTTGTAGGCATGCACTTGCTTGGATCTTGTCCAATAGAGGCTTGGAAATCAAGGATTTTGTGCACGAATACTACTACTGCTGCGTGTTCAGAAGCAAAGATATGCGCATGCGAGTTCCACCCATGCCCGATAGAATTTGGACCGCCCTAAGGTGGAACTAGGATACAAACTGCACTCACCTCTCGAAGCAGAAGAGGCAGCAAAGTGACCTAGAGTTGTCGTGATCGGAGGGAGTATGAAAGAAAGGGCAAACAAAAGGAAAGTGAAATGCAAAAGGTGCAAAGGCTTTGGGCACTTTGAGAAGACCTGCAAATTTGCTGAACCAACAGAAGATGATGATGGTATTGATGAAACAGCTACACTTGCATCACTTAAAAGGTACATTTCTAATTCCTGATTCGCTTGTCAATGTAAATGGGCAAGGAATGTTTAACCGATAGCCATCTGTTACAGGGTGAGAGAAGAAGATGAAGGACCGAGCAAGACACCAAAAAAGAAGAAGAAGACAAGCGCAAAACAAGCGGTAGCCTAAGAAGAAGAAGAAGACTCTCAGAAGAAGAAGCTAAAGAGGGCTGCAAGTGCTCTTGAAGCAAGAGTGGTGAGAAGCCTCAAGAGTTGGCTCGGCGTGGAGTAGATGCTGTTTTTTCTGGAGCTTTTGCTGGTCTAAGTGACCTGATGTGTTTGGGGAACTATGAACCAATCTGTATGGATGTTAAGTAGGATGTTTGCGAACTATGCATGTGGACTGGTGGAATATTTCCATCTTTACTTTTGGAATGTTGTGAACAATGTTCATTTATAATGAAAATGCATGTTCGGAACTATGCTCAAAGGGAAAAGTGAAGATGCATGTTTTAATTTCGAAATGTGTGCATGAAAATGCATGTTTTATTTCGGAAATGTTGTATCTGTGCTTGACATGTCAATACGATGTATGCATGTCTTGACAACATCGATGTCATTTTCAATTCTTTTTTTTTTTATAAGCCATCGATCGAGTTCAGCAAGTGTGGGAATGGACAGATTTAACGATCGTCGTGGCTCATCCTTTCGCGGGGAGGCGCGAATCGGTCCATACGGAAATACAACACAGTCCACGATGGCGTCAGGCGTAGATAATGGCGTCTTTCAAACTCTTGCGAAATTGTAATGGCACCAGCCCAGTTAGGCGAATAGTAATGGCGTATTTCAAAATCGTGAAAATTACGGTGGTGTGTATCCAATTAACCCAAAATTGAAAGTATCTAAAAGCTTTATTAGAAAAGCATGGTTGAAATTGTTAAAGGTTTGCAGTTTTGTGTCAAGTAACCGAAAACAGAGGTAAGTATTAGTAGTAACACCAGGTTTTCGATCCTGTAGGAATTCAAAATACAAGAAAGTTTTTAATAGGCCTCAGGGTGCAACGTACGTGGCTTGTGGCTTAGACGGATATAATAAAAGTACGTTTGTACAACTCCGCTTCACCGGTGGGGCAGTTTTTTTTTGGCTTTGGACGGTGCAGCATCTTTACTGGCATAGTTAAAGCTGTTTTAGAAAAACATTTGGTAAAACAGATTGACCTAGCTGTTGAAAGCATTGAAATATCCGTAGTACCCTTTTATATTCTTTTTCTTCTTTTTTCTCATACTTTTTTTTTTTTCTCTCTCCTTATGTATCTTCTCTATCTACGTATACGCACATCCGAACTGCACACATGTGGACTCCTTCCCTTTGGGCTCGTGGCCTCGCCTCCTTCAAGCATGATCTCGCTTTCATTCATCTCAATCCTCCACTCCACGGCGTGGCCACGCTGTCGTCCAGTGGCTACCCAAGCCGTCGTTATGTCGCTGGGTGTGCGCTGGGCAAAGCTCCGCAGCCGCTGGTCCGAACTCGCACACGGATTCCTGCCCTCACGGCATCGCCTCCGTCCCGTCCGCGTGCCTTTTGTTGATCAGAATTTGTCACCCTCCGACTCGAACTCGATGTCAACACGACTCGCCTTGCCTTTATCTCTCCGGTCTCCATCCTTCTACCTTAGAGGATCGAGTACCTAATATTTTTATTTAACTTTTTTTCCTCGACCTAATCTCAGTTTTTTGATGTTTTGTATCAGGAACCCTGAGTTTGTTTCTATACCCTTTTAAGTTCTCCCGCAAGATCTTTCTCCCTTACGCTTTTCTCACCTAAAACCTTGTCTTTCCTCCTTTTTCTTTCCCACCTCCTTAGTTTTTTTTCAGTTCGGACGAGGAGGTCGACAGTACGAGTCTTGGACTTTCGATGGGGCGTGCGCACGAAATCTTCGAGGACGAAACCCGTCGATACTTTTTAAGTAGTAATAACAGATCGGTGTTGCATCTAAATATTTTAAAAGTAGATCAGGTGTTGCATCGCCTTCCTCGGTGTTTGCTTCTGCTCCCAGCGCCGGCTGGCATCCGCCACCCTCTCTCCCTCTTTTCGATGTTGGATGTTCGGGCAGAGCGGACTCCACGTGGGCGTGGGAAACGACGAGCAAAATGGCTACATGCGTGAGCGTCCTGTCCAACTGGATGTCCAGGCGCTAGCAAGCCATATATATTTATTGGCTAATTGAAAAGAAACGAGAGGAGGAGGGGAGTCCGGACTCTGGAGCAGTCCCTGTCTGGGCCCGGTCAGACTGCTCTCGAACCAGCTCCTCTAGTTGCCCTGGTCCTAGGGGCTCCATGGTCGGCGTGCCCGGCGCGTCGCCGTCACTTGCTCTGTAACCTCTGTTCATCTGCCACCGCCTCTTGCTGCGCACGCAGTCACACACGCCCAGTGGGTCGCTCGCGGCGTCACGGATACTATTTGGTGCTTGGTTTCGTCGTCATCTGCTGGATTACGGCATCGACAGGTCGTCGAGTCGAGTCCCCTAGAACCACAGAGCCCACGACACGCAGGATCGGAGTCAGTAATTACTGCACTTCCTCTGTGATAGCGTCGAGCAGCAAATCGTGAGCACACGCGGACGCCATGACACGAGACGAGCCTCGGCGGCACGGCACCTAGCTAGAGATTGAAGCTGCAAGGCACGGGACGACGTATCATAGCTTCTTGTAGTACTAGCACGTACAGTACGTAGCGTCGTATCTACACATTGCGAGCTGCGCCTGCGCCTGCACTGCACAGCTGTTGCGCTGCCAGTACGTAGACTGACTAGACTCTCTGCTGGGCCTTGATTCCGGACTCGTTTAGATGCGTATATATTCACCTTAATCCATATGGGTTAAAGTGGATTAAAGTGAAATTAAATTAAATTTTATTCTATTTTATTCCAACACATATAGGTTGGAGGAACAAGCCACCTCACGTGGGAATGTTCCAGGACTGCCGTGGCACGGTCCTCCTTGCAAAATCGCAAGGAATAGTAGCCTAGTAGGGTCGACGTATATATCTTTTTTCTTTTTTTCAAACGGAGAAGGATTAATAATAATAATATGTTCATGCCAAATGAAAGAGCTGTATGGTGTGCCGTGGAGTTAAGACCAGTGTTGGGGCGGCCAGTAGCACCAGTCCATTATTAGCACATCTTATTATAATTATTATGTTTCTGATTCCACCACTGTGATAAAATACATACTTACATAGCAGTCTTGAGTAAACAAATTGAGATAAAAGAAACACTTTATTCTTATCTCTGCAACAGTTTTGCATTTAATTATCTACAATTATAACGTTCCAACTTTCGGTTAAGGAAGAGAAGCTCTTAAAAAACAACTAAAGCATGAGCGTATAAAACAAGTACGGGGTAGCAAAGAAATTAACTTTGGAAATGAAGTGCATCTGTTCACATTGCACTTATGTAAAATTAGGGTTTAAATCTTTTGGATTCTGATTTTGTACAGCTTGATATCGGCTTCTACTCCGAACCTCAGCAAATTGTCTCTGGTTTCTAAAAGAGAAAACACTGAAACCCATACATAAGGCTTTTTTTAGCAGCCACACTTGTTGGCACCAAATGTGGTAGGGCCTCTTGGGCCAGGCTATACTGGAGGACTTTCGACCGGGCTCCAAACCAGCCCAATAATTCCTACACAACCCAACCCCTTTTTCACACGCAAGCCCGTCTCGCTTTACAACTTCTTAAGCGCGGGAAACCCCAAATCCGCTCAAAATCACCTTCTCCATTCCACAGTCCACAACCTCCTCCATTCCCGTTCCCCAATTTCCCAAAACCCTAGAAAAATCTCGCGCGCGCAGCTTGGGCCGCTCACCATGAGCGCCCCTATGGAGATCTCCTTCTCCGCACCCCCACCCCCTCCCCCTCCGGATGCCGCGTGTGCCGCCACCGCTGCCCCGTTGCTGGCACCTGCCGCCCCCCAGGTGCTGCCTCCCCCTGTCGCCGCGGTCTCCTCCTCGCCGCCGCAGCAGCAGGCAGCTGTGGCTGCGGCCGTGGTTGCTCCTTCCCCGGCCGACGACAAGGTCCTCGTGTCAGGTGGGTGCCGCCACGCTCTCGTTGGGCACCATCCTAACAATTTCGAATTCGAGTGCTGTTGACACGCCGATTTCGTGTGTTTTCCGTTTTTCATTTTGTGCCTGCTGCAGTTGAGGTACTGTTGCACGCCGCTAGCGCGGCTCGCCACGAGGACGTCCAGGTGGCGGTAGAGAGGTTCGTGCTTGATCTAGCCAGACTTTGTTCAGAAAAATACTCTTATCGTTGTTTAGTGATTTGGTGAGTAGTATGAGCAGTGCACGTGAGTTGGTTTAGAGATGGTGGGGGCTCTGAAAAATGTGAAATTAAGTGTTGACGGCCTTATTTTGCACTGAGCCATGCTTAAAATGTCTGATAAGAAACTTGTATTTCTGGAGGAAGTGGCAGAATGCAAAGATAAAACAATGTGGCAAATCGGGACTGAGTTTTCAAGATTTTCTAATAGGTTCCCAGTGTGCACCCAAATGCTAAACAGTCAAATCACCTGACAAATAGCTAATACGAAGTAGAAACGTCAACTAGACAGTTTGTACATAGTATACAAAGTTTTGTATGGTACTAACAACAAGGTACCAGTCACCAGTTCAGCTGCAGAGGGCAGTGGAAACCACATGCACCAGTCACCAGTTTGCCACTGAAGCAGATCCCAGAGCCCAGATTAGTACTATGTCAGTAATCCACACTCCTGCCATTGCCATTCACAAATTAGTAATCAGAGCCCAGACTATGGAGTAGGAGCAAATTTGGAAAGAAAAAATGTCATACAATTTCCAAGTCCTGTGATTGATTAGTGGTTAGGTGGAGATTATTGGTTTGTGAAATGCTTATAAGCCAGTCAATGGCTTAATGAAATTATGAAGAACTCAAGTGTTCTCTAAATCCTGTCGTTAGTAGTGGTATGCTAAGAAAATAGTGCCAAAAGGCTCATCTCTTTCTTGTCAACATGTGAATTGGTGGTGTAAAGTCATGGACCTAACATAGTTTTCTGAAGAAACTTTCTGCATTTTAATGCTAGCTTAAGTGCTTTATTAAACTTTTTCACACTAACTGCCATCTTCTCTCATGAGATATTAAAATTTACTGTTGCTCATGCTTATAGTTTTGTACTCGCTCAATCAGGATGCTAGAAGCTCGAAGCTTAAGCTATGTTGATGGGCCTGTGCCAATTCCTGCTGATAATTCTTTTCTTCTTGAAAATGTCAAAAGGATACGAATATGTGACACTGGTATGGTCATTCACTTAGGCTGGGAATTATGGTTACTTGTGCTCTGTTACTCATAACATCCTTATTCTGAGTGCTAAACATTTATGCAGATGAGTGGGCTGAGAATCGCAAAGTTCTCTTATTTTGGCAAGTTAAGCCTGTTGTGCATGTGTTCCAGGTATGAGATTCTTAATGTTTTACGTTTACTTCCTAATCACTTGCAGTTCTATCCAAAACTGATGTCATTTTTTTATGTCAACATGATTCCATGTGACCATGTTGGTTATCTTGCTTCTTCACTCAGTAAAATGCTATAGCTGTTTTATCTGGACATACTCCCACCACTGCTGAATTTTAGCTGTTGTTTTGAGTTCAAGTTACAGTTGTTTCTTCTGGGGACATTTTACATCCTAATATTGATCCTGAGGAATGGTTTCGTTCCGAAACAAAAATCGTTCCATATTTTGTATCCATTCAATATACTAGCTGCTGTCCAGTTTATTCACCTCAAACTCATTTGGTTATGCTGTAGCTGAGTGAAGATGGTCCTGGTGAGGAACCAAGCGAGGATGATACGCTCTCTAGCTTTAATGAGTGGGCCTTACCTGCCAAAGAATTTGATGGTTTGTGGGAAAGGTAAATACTGCTTATCCTTAACCACTTCAATCTCCATTTTTGTTCTGTGGATGATCTCATTAGTGTTTGCAGTTTACTATATGAAGTTGGTCTCAAGCAGAGGTTGCTGAGATATGCTGCCAGTGCTTTGCTTTTTACTGAAAGAGGTGTGGATACATGTCTGGTTTCATGGAACCGGTAAGCATCTGTAACACTGTTATACACATTTGCAGTCACTATTTATTTTACAAAAAACAAAGTAAAAGATTGTGTACTCTATAGAGTGAAATGATTCTTCATGGGCAGACCCAGTGCCGGAGGCTCCCACATGAGTGGGATCTGGGGAAGGGAAAAACCGAGGCAAGCCTTCCCCCCGCAAAATCTGCGGAGAGGCTGCTTCGAACCCGCGACCTGATGACTCAAAATGATTCTTCATGCTTTTATTTTTTACAAATTACAGGATTGTACTTTTGCATGGTCCACCTGGAACAGGAAAGACTTCCTTGTGTAAAGCACTAGCACAGAAACTTTCCATTCGCTTCAAGTCAAGGTCCGTGCTAAATGAGATATACTTTTTTTACCAGATGTGTTATTCTTCACTGACACTTGTATATACTAGGTATTCTATGTGTCAATTGATTGAAGTGAATGCTCATTCGCTGTTCAGCAAGTGGTTTTCTGAAAGTGGAAAATTGGTATGCCTTTTTGTGCTAAGCTGTTATCATATGTTCATATGCATGAGCTCCCTAATTTAATAGTTCCTGAACCACTTTTATCTTTTCTGTATGGTGGATTCTGGATTGTCAAAATAAGAAAAACAGTATTTCTACATAAAACACCCACAAAGGGTATTTCAATTGAAATACCCAAACAGGAAATTAGCTCTTTCTCTTGTTTGATGATATTGTAATGGAATGACAACCTATTTCTTCTTTTTTCACCAACAAATCCGAATTATATTCTGGAAATATTGTCTTACTCACCCATAGTTACATCTGACAATCCACATTCTATCCATTGTCCTTTAGGTTGCCAAACTTTTCCAGAAGATCCAGGAGATGGTGGAGGAAGAAAGCAACCTGGTATTTGTATTGATAGGTATGTTCTTGAGTCGTGACAGGTGACCCTGAATGAGTCTGCTTTGTTTGATACCTTGGTCTGAATTAGATATGAGTCCACCCCCCTGATCACATCCTGTATGTGCATAGGCGCGCATGGACCCTGAATCCAGCACAGTTTCACTTAACCTCAGCATTGTCTCCTAGTTGAAGCAAGCAAACACATAACACAAGCAGTAGTCCTATAGAGTGCTACCTAAGGCTTGAGAAAATAGGGTACTTGATTTGCTGCATGCTATATATTTGAAACCTCAATCTTATATATGATATGTATATATATTGTAGATGAAGTTGAAAGCCTTGCTGCTGCCAGACAAGCTGCCATATCTGGCTCTGAACCTTCAGACTCCATTAGAGTAAAGTTTTCATCCTAATTTTTTTTTCCTGGTCATGTATTATTTCTTGGCTAATGTTTACACTATATTCTTCTCTTGTGCAACTTCAGGTTGTGAATGCACTGCTAACACAAATGGACAAACTGAAGTCTTGGCCAAATGTTATCATTTTAACAACATCAAATATCACTACAGCAATAGGTACTAGATTTCCTGCCATTTGACTCTTTAACCGTAGGGCTATGAATAATCATCTTGACAGTCACACGTTGTTAGTTGGTTGAGTGAATCACTTTATTATGAGAAAGCAGTTCTGCAGTCACACCACTAAACATAATAATATTCTTTAAGGTTGATGAACTATCCATTTCCATGGAAGCAAATTTCCTAATTTTTTTGATTAAAATAATATAATAGCTAACTTATAAATATCTTCTTGACATCAAAATACAAATCATGTGTGCTCTGTAGAATTTCTTTCTCTTGGATCGACTACCGTTATGTTTTTTTATGAGCACTCATGATTTGATCTCGCAGTTTGTTTCTGAGAACACTCTGTATAAGGACTTCTGTAATTACCTATTGCTTACTGTCTACTGGCAGATATTGCATTTGTTGACAGGGCAGACATTAAGGCATATGTCGGACCCCCTATGCTTCAAGCACGATACGAGATCTTGAGGTCATGCATACAGGAGCTCTTAAGAGTTGGCATTCTTACATATCCTCAGGTATGTCCTGCTTTGCCAACTTGGTGCCCAACTTGCCCTAATTTTTTACTATTTAACCCTTTTTTTGAATAAAATTTACATTTGGCCCCCTGAGAGACTTAAACTCATCTTTGGACCCTGGGGGTCGGCGCCATGAGTTATGGCGCCGAGGTAACACGTCTCGGCGCCACAGATCTTGGCGCCGAGGTAACTGGCCGTGCACAGAAGAAAATCCTACGTGGCCGGTACCTCGGTGCCATAATACATGGCGCCGACCTCGGCGCCACGGACTCTGGCGCCGACCTCGGATAATTAAAAAACTAGCGTGTAGCAGCGCCCTTGCGTCAGGATGGAGCAGCCGCACCACGTGCCTGTCAGGGAGCTCAGTGATCAGGTACGCAGCATGCTTCGATTCGGACGGCATCGCTTTGCGCGTCTGCTTGCAGAGGCGTGGGCAACGGATTGGGCAGCGATGGGGCGAGGCGGATGCGAAGCGGGCTCGAGCACTTGAAAGGAATAAAAACAGCAGGCCATCGTTTCATGCTTCACGCCTTTATCAATCGTGCTCGTGTCGTGCTGTTTGATAGGAGTACTAGTAGGAGCTATCAGCTTCATTTGCTGCGAATCGGGGCACATTGCCAATAGCGGCAGCGGCACCATCAGGTTGCTGCTTTTAAGCTGCAGTTCAACGTATGCAGCACGCCTCTCCATGGTGAGAAGACATAAATGATAAGAGAACTACTCCAATACTTTTCTTTTATAAAATTATACACGCGATGAGAAGGCACGCCTTTTATAAAATGGAGAACAGTACATAATTGGTTTGCTGTATCTATCATACCTGTAATGAGAATAACACACAGCTTATCAAAGAACGACGACAATAATTAAGAAATAATAACAAACTCAGGCCCTGTTTGGTTTGTACAGGCGCTCCTAAAATTCCTGTCACATTGGATGTTTAGACACATGCATGGAGTATTAAATATAGACTAATTACGAGACTAATTACACAACTTGCGACTAATTTGCGAGACGAATCTTTTAAGCCTAATTAGTCCATGATTTGACAACGTGGTGCTACAGTAAACATGTGCTAATGGCAGATTAATTAGTTATCAAAAAAATCATCTCGCAAATTAGCCTCCATCTATGTAATTGATTTTATAATTAATCTATATTTAATACTCTTTATTAGTATCTAAACATTCGATATGACATGAATTTTACGAGCCATTGAAGAACCAAACACCCCATAAGTTCGATGCTCTTTATTAGTAGCTGAGCTGATAGTCTGATACGTACTCCTCCTACTAGTACTCCTATCAAACAGGCACGACACGAGCACGATTGACAGTGCGTGAAGCATGAAACGATGGCCTGCTGTTTTTTATTCCTTTCAAGTGCCTGAGCCCCGCTCGCCGTCCCGCCTCGTCCCATCGCTGCCCGGCTGCCAAATTGTCGCCCACGCTGCTGCGCGCAGATCGCAAAGCGATGCCGTCCGAATCGAAGCATGCTGCGTACCTGGTCACTGAGCTCTCTGACAGGCACGTGGTGCGGTTGCTCCATCCTGACGCAAGGGCACTGCTACACGCTAGTTTTTTAATTATCCGAGGTCGGCGCCAGAGTCCGTGGCGCCGAGGTACCGGCCACGTAGGATTTTCTTCTGTGCACAGCCAGTTACCTCGGCGCCAAGATCTGTGGCGCCGAGACGTGTTACCTCGGCGCCAGAACTCATGGCGCCGACCCCCAGAGTCCAAAGATGAGTTTAAGTCTCTCAGGGGGCCAAATGTAAATTTTATTCAAAAAAAGGGTTAAATAGTAAAAAATTAGGCCAACTTGCCAACTTTTCATAGTGTTACTGTCACTGTATCAGCCTACCAGAGCTCATGATGGTTGCTTTGATCATGCAGAACTATGAGCGGATCTTTTTTCTTGATTTCAGTGGTAGCACTTTGCTTTTCAATTTTATTTACTGCAACTATTGGTAACCTTGAAATTCTCCAATTGTAGGGTAGTAGTGTGCCGTGTATTCTGAACTATTCGACCCTGAAGGAGAAGAAGCACTGTCCTGAGGCTGCAGAACCCCATGGTGCGTTTCAGTTATCCAGTCTACTCTATGAAGCCGCAAAACTGTGTGAGGTAAATAATGAAGCTGACCCACATGCTGTTTGCTGTAACCAAGGCTTCTCCATTTCTCGTTAAATGGTGGTGGTTCATATCTCTTTGCAGGGACTTAGTGGCCGGTCATTGAGGAAACTCCCTTTCCTGGCACATGCCTCTGTCACCAACCCTTCATGCTGCGATGCTTCTACTTTCTTGCATACATTGATAAAGACTGCGCAAAGAGAGGTCTTGGAGTCATGTGGTTAGTTACTTAGTTCAACCTTGAGACCTTGGCATCTTTTGGAAGAGCAAAATGCTAACAGTTCATTCCAAATGCCATGTTCCGGTTGTCCCTGATATTATGGTCAATTGCCAGGTCGCTACAAGGATAAGAAAGTCCATCCCATCTCTAGGGTTAGGTTAGTGTTTAAATGTAAAGAGACAAGGACAAAGAATGAATGAACTGTCTTGACGCCCCTTCGAGATGCCCGTGCTTTACACGGATGAATAGTAATCATAGGATTAGATCTATGGTTAATACTAAGCCTAGTCACTACTACGTGTGAAGATGGATCCATGTGATGAGATCGCTGGCTTGTGTTTGGTTGATCTGATTCTTAACAGTTAGGAGCTCAGAATGGATGTAAGGTGCCTATCTGATTGTCGCTTCAGCACATTTGATCTGTAGATCTTTTCACAGTACGAGAAGCCGTACCGTCAGGGACGGCTCACGGCTCGCTGCTGCCCCTTGCCAGTTAGTGCCATAATCTGGTGACTGAATCGGAATCGTCTCTTCGTTAGCGCAGGGGTAGGGTGACACCGGTGTCGGATTGAGCGCTGTCTGCTCAATGTCGCTTCATTGTCGTCCCCTACCGGACAGCGCATACCAAGTTCTTAGGTCGCACAATTAGTTTCTTAGTCACAACAACGTGTGTTTCACCGCCTAGCGGTGTCTTTTGTCGGTGTTTAACCCCATCTCTTATGGTAACTCGTCATGATGTGATGAGGGGCGTGTAAGCTTTCCAAACTTCTTATTAATGAAACACGTGCTAAGCACGTTCTCGAAAAAAGAATCGGAATCGTCTCCATCATTGCAACTTGGAACCAGATCGTTGTTTAGTGCCTACCGTCATGTTCCTTTTCTAAACAGTCGTAATTGTACGGCCTCTAAACTTTTTTTTCGACCAATTTGGGGGAGAGTTCCCACCTACTGTATTGAATCGAGGGAGCTAAAAAGCTCGAACAAAGTATAAGTTACTTCCGACATCCCAGAAGGTGTACAAAAGTGTATAGGGAAGGGTGTGGAGAACTGAGCATAGAGAGTAAAATTACGCGTTGTTACAACAACACTGAAGATAATCTATCTAGGCTGTCACAAGCTTTATCCTTCTTGTACCTGCACGCCCAGGGACCGGCGTCTTTGATTGCTGCGCGTAGCACACAAGTCGTGGTGGTGGTCGCGGAGTCGAAGATGGTCGCGTTCCTAGCTTTCCAGATATGCCAGAGAATGATGAGCATCATATCAAGCCGAACCTTAGCAGGTAAATTGATGGTCCGTCCAATATCTCAGGGCGCTGTTTGGTCGCCAGCTTGTACAGCAATGTTGAGTCGGCTCCAGACGCTGGTTGCCTTTGGGCAAACGATGAAGATGTGGTCACTTGTTTCCAGAACTCCGGGGCAGCTCGGACAGAAGCACTCGTCCAGCGGCCGGATGTTTTTCCAAAACAAACTTGCCCTAGAGTTGATTCTATCGAAGTGGACAAGCCAGCCAAAGAATTTTAGCTTCCCGGGGAACCTGCAGCCCCAGATTAGTTGCGGGCCAAGGAGTACGGGGTCTCCGGCATGGAGAGCATGGTAGGCTTCACGGGACGAGAAAGGATGGCTCCCCGGGGCGTCCATGAGCCGGCGGTCCGGGGAGTCGTTGAGGGAGACAGTGACCAACAAAGAGCGGAGCAGCTCCAAATCTGCTTGCGCCTGGTTTGTAAGCCGGGGATGGGGGTGGCCTCGAGGCCATGAGTGAGGACATCCCTGACATTACAGAGAGGCCAGCGGCAGTGAGTGAAGAGAGCTGGAAAGACAGTAGCCAGGGGCTCAGCTTTGGTCCACTTGTCGAGCCAGAAGGAGGTGGAGCCGCCATAGCCGACGATTACCTTCGTGAGGGATCTGAACCGCTGGAGCTCCTCATGAACTATGCGGTCAAGGAAGCTAGTTGGGTCACTAGCCCCTAGATCACCAGTTGTGTTATGAAAGAACCATAAACCATTGTTTCCATGGAAGATCATCAGGACCAAGTAGTTTATAGACCAATTTCATGAGGAGGCAATGATTCTGATCTTCCAGATTGCGGACACCAAGACCACCAGCATCCTTGGAGAGGCAGACTCGGTCCCAAGAGATTAGGCACTGAGAACCATTACATTTATCACTTCCCCCAGTCCACAGGAAGGCCCTACGCCGGCTATCAATAAGGTCAAGCACGGTTTTGGGGATCAGCGGACTAGACACATGAACAAGCCACTTACATTAAAGCCAACGTTTCCCTTATAGTTCCGGATGCACACGTGTGCTTTGACAACTTCGAGCTGTACCCCAAACATGTCTTATGCGTCTCACAGGAATAAAGAATTCAAGACAACTTCACAAAAGCAGATGAGAAAATTGGAAATTTGCACCTATGGCAAGTGGATATTGCCAAAGTGTCATCAAATTTGTGGGTTTCGTTAGGTTGCCCTTATGAAACGATACACATCCACTAAAATGCCATTTCATGATTTTAACTCTCATTTAATCTTCTTTGGCCAAATATCAGACCTAAAGTGGCAATTTTGCCCATATGTTGATTTCACCTCATCTTCTTATCCCCTCTCTTTAATTTCACCTCATCTGTGTGAGTGAACCCTCCCCCCAAGAGGAGACAAAAACCAAACAAATAAAACACCTTCCGCGGTCTCTCTCTTGCGTCTTTTGATAAGCTATTGACAAACTAGAGAAATCCAATTACTTAACCAAGACCATTGCCCATGTAGTCTTGTGGTTCCACTGTTTTTCTGAGTGGTCACTCCAAGCTCCATTTAAACTCATTATTAGTTATCATCATCAATTGAATAACCATTTATCAAGTGTATCAACAGGTTATATTTTTTATAAAGATCATAATATATCATCATTGTGCATACTCTAAGTCTCTTCACTCACATACTTGTTTTAGATTTCATCATTTGAGTGTGAAATCAAGATTCTAGTGCATTGCATTGAGTTATTTTATATTGGAAGCAATTTTCTTGCTACTCTTAGTGGTTGCCGCTGCCTAGACGACCTAAAGCTTGCAGACTCCGTGAAGCATAAGGAAGATTGTGTTGGTGCTTCGGAGGAGGATTTGTGAGGGGCTATTGTGGGAGGAGGTGAAGAGCGACTCTAGTTTAAAAGAGGTATTGAGTAGCTTCTTGTTGTATCCTACTGAAGATCAAGTGCTCAAGGCACCTAGGCAACCTTTGTGGGTTGGAAGCTTGATAGAGGAGTGGTTAACCAAGAGCTCACCTAAACATGGACTAGGGGTGACCGGTAAGTCACCAATACCATGAAGATATACCTTGTGTTATTTTGTGTGGTATCTCTTGAAGCTCACTATCAATTCTAGTACCTACATTGTGTTGTTTACATTCCTAGAATTGTTTGCTTGCACTCGTCATCTTAGAAAGCAAATCTCTAGCTAGAAATAACATTATTAAGGTCATTTATGTTTCTAATCAAAATTACTTAGTGTCTTTGGTTTTAGTGGGCATCTGGCTATTCACTTCCCTCTAGCATATTTCTAGATCCTAATAACAACTGTGGGATGAGGATAGAGGAAAACCACATAGCATGTGCTTGGTTCATGTTTAAGACTTAGCATGGCTAGTCAACTAAGCCTTGATAGCTAAAGACTGGCTTCGGCAATGCAAGATACACTTGTTTGTTTGCATTGACTAGCTTAGCATTCATAAGAAATGATATGTTTAGTTAACTGGTTTGTCTTGCATAGAATCACTCTATCCTTGCGTTGGTAAGCTTACCTTTGAGACATTTTAACGAACATGTGACGAGCACAGATGTCAAACCACCACTGTCACAAGCATGCTCCTCTGTGAAAACAGCCGCCCAACAGCAGCGTGGGGTGCTCTTGGAGCTTGGCACGGTGCTCGGAGGTGTGGGAGATGCAGGTGCAGGGACCTAAGGGCGGGAGGTGAGGCAGCAAGGACCTGAGTCAGGAGGTGAGGCAAACACTAGCCAAGCCTGGCTCCGCGAAAACAGTCTGTTAGTGGCAGGTAGTACAAAAGGATTGGGGTCTGCATTTTCAAACGGGGAGTCTTTCCTATAGTCCCCTTGATTCTTAATGATTTGTGAACTGGCCTCCAGCGAACGGGTATGTGATTATTTTTTCAAGGATTCTGTTAGTGGCAGGTAGTACAAAAGGATTAGCAGATCAGTTCATTAAGGACATCAAACTTGAACCAGAAATCATTTGACCACACCCATAAGCTACTGAGCATACTCCAGTGCTAAGAACTTACAAATTCTGTAGTACTACAAAATTGGGAACAAGTCCTACTGTCACACTATGAGCACTGGCTATGGACAGAAAATGTACAACTGAATCCCTTGATACATACAATTGACAATGTATAAGTACGACACTGGAGACGAGAATGGCGGACAGCTCTGACATGACATTAGATCATTAAATTTTCTGTAGCACATTTACATACGTATAGCTCGAGAAGATGACAAACAATCTTCTAAACCTGCAAAGACACATGGAATATGTTGATTATCTTTAATTCAAAAAAGAGCTTCCCTATATTTGAGAGGAAAAAAAAACACATTCCGTAACTGCTGAGTCAAACACAGCCCATATTGTTTCCTGATACAACTAAAAGGTATTGATAGATGCCATCTTGATGATATACTGTATTGGCAGCAATTAGCAAGTCGCTGACTCATTATATGTTGGCCATTATATATTGTGTGCAATGATATAAATATGATGCAATCAGAAACTTCATTATGAACTTATAGTGGCTACGTGGATTGATCTCCAGCACTCTATTAAAGTTGACAGAAACAATGCTTTCTCCATGAAAATGCAAATATGAAACTCTTATACTTACCAAACCCACTGACTTCTGTGTGCAGCCATTGCCTCATAGCTTTTGGACGGTCTACTGTTAACTAGAGTATAGATTGATTGCTTTGACCTTGAGAAGGATATCAACGAAGAAAGCCATATGTCAACCGGACCACTGTACTTGCGAAGAATATTCAGGCTTGCCTGCATTTACAAATAATCCAGCATGGATCATCTTTCCTCCACACTAATGTACTACTTCCAGCAAGAAGAAAAAACATGATACAATCAAGACCAAAACAAAAATGAGAGGGTAAACTAAAGATAAGGTGGCCAGGAAGTTTCGCATATATACAGAAATGATGTTAAATAGTAAAGTCACTAGCTTTGTCTTTATCCAGTATCCATATAGCATAAGAATTAAGAACACAACAGCTTAATTTTCCCATGTAAAAATCAACTAGGACGTTAATTATCCTAGTGCCAAAGTCTCTGAAAAAAATAATATTTAAAATACTAGGTCATCACCCCAATAGAGATGGCAAATGTATGCTGTAACATTATAGATTCTCAGTTTCCGACTTTTTTTTCGGGAACGTGCTTAGCATGTGTTTCATTAAGAAGAAGTTAGAATGTTTTACACGCCCGTCATCGCAAGATGGCCAGATGCCACCTAGCAATGGGGTGAGCACTAACACAAGGCACCGCTACAACGGTGGAACACACGCTGTTGTACTATCTAAAGAAACCACTTTTGCGACCGAAGTGAGATCCGTAGCTTTTGCTAAACATAGCACTGACAAAGTCAAGAAAGTAACACATATTATCTTCCTCTCTACAGTGAAAATCACTCTGAGAAGTAAATCTAAAGAAGGTTGTCAAAGGATTTAAGGGAAAAACTTACTAGTTCCCAAGCTTCAATGTTTCCTTGCCTGTTTGCATGGAGAAACTTGCTGTTCATATAGAAATAGAGTTTTTTAGACTGAGTGATAAAAATACAAAACTATCTCATAAATGTGACATGCATATGTGTAGTAAAAAATGCAAAAGTAAATGAAATGAGAACAAGTTGTGTACAATCAAAGAACAACAACAGTTCTGATTCCCAACATATTGGAATCCCAATGTTTTCAGCAATTCATGCATGTGGCTAATCATGCAGTGTTAAACCAGATAACTGAACTAACCATATGCCGTGATGAAGATCTTTGTGGTTTGGGTGCCCTGATACTCCATATGAATCAAATGTCACAATCTAAATGGCATCAAATATTGCATCAGTAAGTAGGGCCTAGAAAGGAAAACAAAATAAGTACAAAAAAATTTAAGTACATAGCAAATGAAGGTAAAGCAACTGAATATGGTGTACAGTATTAACAAGGAAATCATATTGAGATTTGAAATTATGGAAATTTATTCAGATGTATCAGATACCAAGGATTCACTCTCAGGATTTTTAAGTAGAATTCGCAAACTGTAGTCACAAGTGTTCTTTTTCTGAAGAAAAGATGAGAACGTTTGAACAAGCATCACCCCAATATGTCATTTGCTAAATTATTCCGAGGTTAAAAAGAAGAACTGGCAATTTGTGAGATTTGCTTTGTAAACATGTCGTGTGTTACATATAATGCAGACCCGCACATTTGTGTACTCAACTACTCATGTTACTTCAACACTATAATATGGAGGATCAAAGAAACAAGCACAATCAATGGCTCAAGAATAAGAGCGAGAGGAGAAGCTGGTAGCATACTTAAAATGCTTGGAATTTAATGATGGTCAGGGTTGTTTTTCATGTTTACTAGCCACATGAGTTTTATTTTCTGCTAGGTATGTGTATGAACTGTGCGGGGCTCTAATCTCCATAATGATACACAGCTCTCCTGCGTGTTCAATGAAAAAATACTAAAAATGCCATGTATTTTGAAGTTCATAAGGTCTCTGAGATGTAGCCACTACCATGTTAATGGCCCATAGTTGGACATGCTCCATAGTAAGTTCTGCTACTAGCCCATGGTCCCATTTCTCATGAAATCCATCCTGTGAAATGTATAGGGTCAAGATCACATGTTTTTTGAAACAGTATGTACAGGTATGCAAGTATGGACCCAAAACAGAGTACCTGCAATTTCGGGTGGTCCAAGACTTTAACTTGTTCGTGTGGAATCTGTAATGACATGAGCTGATTCAGCAACTGTACAAAGCTTGCTCTTTGAGGGTAAAATGAGCTAGTTAACGATCTGAGTACCTTAAGGGTGTCACAGGCATGGTACAATTCTTCTCTACGAGTATTTCCGAGACCATCAGCATTACCTGTGGAAGGAATAAGTTAGTTCTTGGTGATTTTCTGTTCACATGTCAGGGTTAAAAACACTATTAAACTTACTGCTAAAAGCTCCGACAATGCTTGAGATGTACAGGGTACTATTTTTACTTCATTGGCTATCACTGTTCTTAATTCACTAAAAAACACCTATACACAATGGCACTGCATGTTTAAGCACCGTGCATCCATCCATCAGAGATGAATATCTAATTTGTGCTGTAAAGCATAGAGTAAACAGACATCATGGTTGCCTATGACAGTTTTATGATGCATCCTAGCAGACATTACAATGGCCAATTGGTCATTCCTGTTCGGTGCTGGGCTCAGATGAACAAATGTATAGGGCAACATATAAACAAACATATAGCGTCAGTTGCTTGCCATCTAACCTCGGGACATGCACAGAATGTGAATATTGTGACCTTTTGACTTGAGGAAAAGAATGGTTGGAGCAAAGAACCTGTAGCAACACAAAAGATGATAAAGAAACAATAAGAACGAAGCAACATGTCAAACGAGAACTAAGCAGATGTTTCACAGACATGGCAATTGGGCACTCAAAACACAAGGAGAAGTAGCATACATGGACTCGTCGTCGGGGTGGGCGACGACCAGCAGCACGTTCCGGCTCCTCCTGTCGCCGCGGAGAGGGGGCATGAACTGCGGGCTCGGGGGCACACAGGACGGCGCAGGGTAGGAGAGGATCCGCCCCAGAGAGGTCGCCCACAGGAGCACGGCTCCCGCCACGGGGACCATCCAGATCCAGGCCATGGAGAGGCAGCAGGCTCTGGAGCCTGGAGGGAGGGAGGGAGGGCAAGCAGAACACACGAATTTTCCAAAGAAAAAACTGTCACTGTGTTTCTGAATTTGTTTATGTACTCCCTCCATAAAAAAATACAATTCTAACACATTAGCAGTTTAAAATATCTCAAGTTTGACTAATTATATATTTTATTATAAATAGTTATAATATCAAATAAGTATAGTTAGATTTGTCATAAGATATATTTATAATATATACTTATTTAGTATCACAGTCATCAATATTTTTTAACTATATGTTTGGTTAAATTTTTGAACACTTTAACAAAAAAATGCACCTAGAATTGTACTTTTTCTGGGCAGAGGTAGTAAGAAACTAGCAAGCTGTTTGGTGCGGAGGAATGTAACGCAAACATAAATGATAATAAGCCGCGGATGTTACCGGCGGGATGTAAGTTTGAACTAATTTCATTAACGTTTAGGTTACTTTGGAACCAGCCAAACAGCACGTAGGTGTCAGCGGTAAAAACACATTAAAACGACTTTAAGCGCTATAGGCGCTAAGTAGTCATGGAAAATCACAAACTGCTGCATCTAACCAGTTATTATATTCACAATTTTCATATGGTGATGTGCATACAGTAGCTTCATGTCATCATAACCATATCAATGGTAATGTGGCAGAAACAGAGATGCTACCAGATCCAACAATAGTTAGTAGTTACAGCTATGGTAGCAACTATTCAAACATAAGAACAATACCCGCCCTAGAAGGCCTGCGGGCTGCGGCTATACCCAGCCCCATGCTCGCTGCATCTTTGCGTGTAGGCTTTTGGTTGGTTTATTTACTCTTTCAGATTTGTAGGGTTTTGGTTGGTTTACTAACAAGCCAGCGTCTACGGATTTTCCAGAATCTGAAGGTCTGATGTAAGAGGAGGCCATTTAGCCAATTGACTTTGGACCTGACTACATCAACATATACACAAACTTTTTTTGTATATAGATGATATAAAAGAATACAGAATAACGACGCTACGACCTACAGTCCTACACTATACTTGCAAATAGATGATATATAAAAGAATACAGAATAACGACGCTACACTTTTTTTGTGTGGTTTAATGCCGCATTGCTGGCCGAATCATCCTTAACCAACAGCTAATCCAATCAACCCATGTACCAACAGTTGAGCATACATCAACTCTTCCATGATGTCAATTAAGCTATCCGCGACTGAATCTACATAACTGAACCAGTAATCAATCTACAAAAGCGGCAGCATGACAGAATCTATATAATTGTCTGCTCAACAAATATGCATGTCAAACAGCCATCTGGTTTACATCCCCAGATTTCACCTCTGGGCTCCTCTGGTTTGGTCATATGTGCTAGGATATGGTGCTGCCCGCGGTGGTGGAGGTGGTTGCGCTGCATTTGCAGTGGCACTGCTCGGCTGAACTTGCCCAGTAGGATATCCAGCACTACCAGCTGTGCCATACAGGCTTGCGGCGTCTGTAGCTGCACCGCTGCTTGGCTGTGGAGGTACGGCATAGGAATAATTGGGCACTGCACTTTGCGCATAGCCTGCAACTGGATAGCCAGAGTAACCTGCATATGCGTAAGCCGTGGCAGCATCATAAGCATAGGTGTATGCTCCAGCCTGGTTTCCTTGCTGATATGCCCCAGCCTGGGTTCCCTGCTGATATGCCCCAGCCTGGGCTCCCTGCTGATATGCCCCAGCCTGGGCTCCCTGCTGATATGCCGAGGGGTAACTGGCATATGCACCTGCATATGGGTCTGTAGCTGCTGCTGAAACCGCTGTAGCTTGAGCTGTCCCAGGCTGTGAAGCTGTCACCTGTGCACCAGCTGCATGTGCCGCTGCTTGAGCCGCAGCTGCTGTTCATTGAGAAAAAAGGATGGAAATAAAATATTAGAGTATGGTATTATGCAATTAAGGAGTAAAATATGTACATGTATATCTCAAGAAAAATCATGCACACATGCGCAGAAAATTAATCATTTCAATTTCTCGTAAATTGCATATGCAAAGGTTTTCTCTCTATACAATAGAGGCCTTGAGCTACAGAGCAGTTTGCTATGTCCTATATGCTTCCAGCTATGATATTGAAGCCCAAAATAAAATGCTTGTGATATAAAAATTGGCAAAGCTTAGGCAACATCTCCTCAGGTAAGTTTGAAAAAGAAAACCTATCATTCACATGTCAGCTACCAAAAGCTTCCAGTTAAGCTGTACCACAGAAATCAGATGTAGCAAATTTGCTAGATAAGTTGAAGCTTAGTTTAGGCCAATCACTTTTGATACAATATTGCTAATGATAGATTAGTATGCGCTAAAGTGCAATAAAATCATGGACAATTTCAAAGGATTGATACGTAACTTATGCCTACCTTTCTAGACTGTAAACAACACAATTATTCATTTCCAGAGGAAAATATAGCTATGTATTTATGCTGTGTCACAACAATGAACTATAATGAGAACCAGTCAATACAATGGCAGTGGTTACTACACATTGTACTAAGCCGGTAACACAGAATGTGGAATGATGAACAAAAGACTCAGTTTGTTCCTATATCCACTCTTCTAAAAAAATGTCAAACTGGATATCCAACTTGACTTTATGCATGTAACCGTAATACTGTATTGCATTATAAAATTAGAAAGGTCAGCTCTCGTGACTTCTATTTCATTTGTCACTAATGATTTTTTCCGTTGGTCATCCCCCCAACCCCCAGAACTGTGCTCTGCAGCATACAATGGGCAAAAACTTGATAAATGACTAAAACTAATCAGACTTTATAAAGTATTGTTCTGATTTATGTCTGCAAATCTAGACCATGATGCCGTCCCTGCTGTACAAGAGACTATCCACTACGGACACTTTACACTATGTTTTCTTCAAATACAAGCAACCCACGTGTCATTAACCTAAGATGCAATGGCGGAGTAGTAAGGGGGGCCAAATTGCTCATTCCAACAGTAATCCATGGTGAGACATTAAATAGGCCTGCAGTTCAGCCTGTTGGGGATCTATGGGCCATGGAACTTCTATGCAGAGGCCCAGATTCGCCTCCACTACCCTCTACTCCTAGCCTCCTACTAAGACGGTAAGACCTACAAATGATAATATCACACTGCAAATTCTGTTGAAAGTAGGGAAATCAGGATTCAGATGGGGAAACTTATGAACGAGCAGTTTTGAGATTCACACTACTAGGACAAAAACCTAGCAGTCTTGACAAACTAAACACAAAACAGATGGAATAGAAATAATACTGCTCCCATCTAAGAGTACAGCCCAGTAAGGTTCAACTCAAAACCTAACAATTACAGGAATGAGGATAACTTGCAGGCCAAATCAAGAGGATGAGAATATTTACCCTGTGCCCGTCTTTCAGCATTTGCCACATCACCACGTAACTTCTCAGCTTGTTTAGTCATGGTTATCAGGTTCATTTCCATTGTCCGCATCTGCTCAACTTGCTTGATGTTTGTATTTTTCTCATATTCAAATTGAGATCTTCCAATGGAAAAGGAAAACACAGACATATTAAAACAAAGCTCAGGCAGTTGCAAAAAATGTAAGGAAGGAACATTGTCACAAACCGTAAATTATGATGCTCTTTCCGTAGCCCATCTAGCTCAGCAAGCAATTCAGGAAGGCTTTTACCATCACCAGAGGCAGAGAGTTTATGTAATTCTTTAGTCAGATTCTCTATCTCAAGGGTTAGCATCTGCCTTTCAGTAATAAGTCTCTTTGCCTCCATATGCACTTGGTGAAGCTCCTTCTTCACTGCATCACCACTATGTATGTCTGCCTCCATTAATCTGATTCTCTCCAATAAATCTCTAATCTGCAAATCAGTCTCTGTCTGAACTTCACCTAGGTGGGTGCGGATCATTTGCATCTCTTTCTCCGTATCAACGATGTCCTGCCTCAAGACCACATGGCTTGATGCTAACCGCTGATTCTCCATGATAAGCTTTTCCACTTCTGCAGTTTGCATGCCAAGCTTGCTCTCCAGCATCTCCAGTGTGGATGAAGACTGCAAAGGTGAGTGGCTAGAGAGGCTGCCTGCAGCGAAGGAACCATGGCGCATCAGAGCTGGAGCTTGGGCAGTCAGTCCATCTAGGTGTCCACGGCGAGCCATTATCCTGAAAATACAAATATTGTAAGGGAAGATGAAAATAAAAAGGTGCTTTCAACAAATGCAAGTAACAAATAAACACATAATTACATCAGATCAATTAACATGCCACTGCCAGAGATTAGAAAAACGTTTAGCAAATTCCACACTCAGTATTTTATTTGAAAGATTGCAGCTACTGCCTACTAGCCTACTTCGTATTTTGGCCATACATCATGTTCCAAGACATGTATCCAGGGAGCAGGGATAGGGACAGTGAGATTCCTATCCAAAGGAAAGCAGGAAAAGAAAAACTACAATATAATCAACGCAGCTGAAGGACATTGCATTGATGCAATTAGTGCAGGTATGTAAACATTTCATACATGAATCCTAGAGAAGTGAACATAAAAAGGAATAAGACAAACCTATCTCCCACTACAAGGACATAAAAAGCATCTAGATATGATGGCCTGAAGACCCATAAGTAGGATCTGGATACATCAAATCAGAGGCGAAGACAATAAGGGACATGAGTGTACACATGTACAGCTACACCCCGATAAAAAAAAACGAAGTTAGTAGGTACAAAACTTGTGATTATATATCAGATCCGCATACAAATAGGCAAATAGCTCAAGTTAGGGTTCGGGTGCTCAATTTTGCACAGCAGCAAGGGAAGAGAAGGAGCGGGCATACCTGGTGTGGTGGGTTCTCGTCGCCGGCAAAGCCCCGACAAAGACCTGGGAAGCTGGGCGTAGGGCGGCGTCGGTCGCCCTAGTTGGCTCGCCGCTCGCGCACGCGAGGTGAACGGGAGAAGAGCAACGCAGCCACGCAGGACAGAGCAATCCTTCCGGGGCTGTTTACAGCTTTTGCTTCTCCGCGCTCGCGCGGACTACTGGGCCGATTTATGCACGCGCATGACCAGAGAGGCAGAAAGCGGCCCATGAAACTGGCTCACCCTTTCTCCGTTCCCTTTTTCTTTTTTCTTTCGTCCACTTGGTTGTTCTTTTCCTTTTTTCTGCTTTTATTTTGCTTCGAACTGTTTCCTACATTATCATAACTTGTAACTAGTAATTATATTTGTTTTAATATCCACTAGTAATAATTTTTTCTTTTCTATCACTAGCCTAGGGTAAATTTTGTTATTGGACTTTTTAAATTGTGGTCTGATTTCTTTTACAATATTTTTATTTCAAATAAACATCTCAATCTGTAGTTTTTCCGGGTGATGTTGGAACGTTTTTATTGTGACATTGGAACAAATTCTCTCGTTATTCCAGAATAAATTTCTCCTAAACATGAAACATTTGGTCATGAAGCTGAAAATTTTTCTTATGAAATTGCAAAAAAAAACAGTTTTCTAGTGAAGTACGTTTGGGACTAGTGGCGTGTATAGGCTCAGGCATATAGAACAAAACAGATCGTTTGGGTAGGCCTGGGCATTTTTAATCAAGAACCGAAAACCAAACCAAAATAACTGAAACCGAAAAAATCGATTCCGTATTCGGTTCTAGATTGCCAGAAACCAAAATAACGAGGAAATTTCGGTTCCTACTCTCAGATAACCGATTAACCGAAATACATGAATTGTAATTCACTTACTTGTATTTTGTAAGACTATGTTCGATTTACTTGTGATGTCTCACATTGAGTTTTTTTTTTTCGATCGTCTCATATTGAGTTACTATGTATTTGTGTTGCTATATTGCTATTGTTATCTTATCTATTATTATTGTCTAAAATAGAGATAGTGTCGTCTAAATTTGCTTTAAAACCTATATATTTTTTTGTTGTGTTTAACCTCTGCTAAAAAAAATCGGTTTATTCGGTTAGAACCGGAAACAAACTGAAATAACCGAAAACCGAGATGCTCAGTTTTTTTTGAACCGATCGGTTCTTATTTTCTAGGAACCGAATTTCATCAATAACCAAGGAACCGAACCTAGAACTGAGTACCCACCCCATTTGGGTGCTTGAATGCTATCTTGTATAATGATGCACTCTACTTATTTATAAGCATTGTACCTTTAGTGTCACATATATGTAGATGGAAGTTAAGTTCTGACTTCGTCATTCTTTTATATATATGTTTCCTGAATTGTTTTTCTTTTTATTTAGGAATATGTCAGTGCCCGCGGTGTTGGAAAAAAATGATGCTCCCCGTGAAATGAGAGAAGAAGAATCGTCGACGCTTTGCACGCTCCGAGGGGCGATGCTTGGAACCTCGATGCTCCTACTAGCCTCAATGCCACACAGTAAAATATTGTTTCTCTTTTTTGAATCTCTGTGACGTGAATAATCTGAAATTCTGAATAGTCTAACTCCTTTGGATGCATTGCCTCAACCAATCATGCCATGCTAGAACATCTTTCTATTTGCATAGTGGGTCCTGTGAAACTATGCTTCAACACTGCAGCCTACAAGTCTGAAATCCATTTATATGTTGATGTAACATTTTCATTTGGGGCATCAATGTTCACGTACACATCGGGTGTTCTAATATAGGAGGAAGACAATGGCAGGGAGGAAAATAAGACCTTCGAGTTCACAGGCGTGCTTCGATGGAAGCCGGGCGGCCGGCACAGGCGTCATTAGTCGTCTATTGGCAGCTTCAACATGCTTGGTTCGGGCCTAAGGTTAGTTGTAGTAAGTTTAGACACCAGCCAAACAGACTCTTAAGTTTAGTATAAGGAGTCAGGTAAGTTAAGTATATGAAATAAATATTTTCAATATTTTTCTACTCCATCCGTTTTAAATTATAAGTCACCTTGACTTTTGGCACATCCGCTTTCTATGTATCTAGACATATATCATATTTAGATGCATAACAAAATGGGATGTATCAAAAAAGTTAAAGCGATTTATAATTTGAAATGGATGGAGTAGAAAATAGCATTTTGATTGTTTTAATCTGATATAATATACTCCCTCCATTCTAAATTATAAGTCATTTTAACTTGAGAGTCAAAACATCTCAAATTTGTCTGATTTTATATAATAAAATAATAACATTTATGATACCAAATAAGTATCACTAGATTCTTTATTAATTATATATTTTTATAATTACCTATTTGATGTCAAACCTTTATAATTCTCTCTATAATTATGGTCAAACTTGATATGCACCAAGATAATTGGAATGACATAATTTGAAATGAAAGGAGTACATTAAATTGTATAAAGTGTATTTAACAGATAATAATTCTAAGAGGCACTAAGATGGTGGCTGGTCTCGTTGTCCACCTCAACTCTTGATCGATATCGTACATGCCACTATCTTCACAGAAAAGTACTCCCTGCCATATCGAAAATTATCGTGCAATGGCAGAGTAAGATTGAAGTAGAGGAAGACATCATTATCGAAAATTTGATGTGAATATATACAAATTAAAGCTTTTCACGGCTGGGTCCATTGATCACCAGACGCACAGCCGGAAATCAACAAACAGGCACATTTACCTTCCCAAGTAAAACCACAACGTCCGTAACAGTAAGTCTCAGGGAATAATCCAAAGAGACAGCTCAATGTAGTGGCAGCCATGGGCCAAAGCTCCAATCTGAGAGTCGACTCTCAATTCATGTTATTTTTGACTGCCATCCATTCCCTTTGGCTTTTGCAACTCAAGGTCTTCCTCCTTGATGATAAGTGCAAAGTATCACATGAACACAATCATCGTGGGTTCCCCAATAATTATTTCTAAACAAAATCTGAAACAAGGGATACCTTGTAATCCCTCGAAAATGTGAAGCAATCTAAATCTATGTAAGAAGATAAATAACACTCAGGAGTCAAGACTAGCCAACTAGTCGCCCCAAAGAATTAACTTTTTTTTTCAGGCGCACACCAGGAATCTAATCCAGACTGGCAATCACAGCATCGGTAACTTCCTGGGTGGTGCTGCTACCGCCCAAATCCTTTGTTCTGTAGGTGCCTTCTGCAACGACGCGCTTCACCGCTGTCTCCAGCCGGTCAGCAAATGATGGGAACTGCAAATGCCTCAACATCATAGCGGATGACAGAAGCAGCGCGACAGGGTTTGCTTTCTTCTGCTCCACGATGTTCTCGTTTCCAACATTTCCTGCAGAAGCACCTTGCTCAAAGACAGCATAGTCCTGACCCACATTGCCTAAAACATAATGCAGTACCGAGGATTAGTACGCTGAGCATCAAACTTATTGCAACTCAAAATTAATTAAAAGCGCCAAGAGATGCTCCATATGCCACAAAGTTTTTACAAATATGTAACAATGTAGGCACAGAGGGAGATAAGTCAGGCCCAAAATATTATTTCTGCAGCAAATTACAAAAATGGAACGGTACCAGAACCATTTGCCAGAGGAGGAAACCACAAATAATAAAGAATGAGCTGCAACCCCTACCTCCAGGCATGATGCCTGTCCCTCCAACAATACCTGCAGCCGTGTTAGCCACCAAATTGCCATAAAGATTAGGCGTAACCTACAAAAAGAAAAAAAAAAGTTTGAAACCTGCAGGTAATCCTAATCCATGGTATACTTGCAAGGAAGCAACAGAGAAAATTAGGAAAACAGAAAAGAAATGAGATAACAAATAGAAAAGACGTTTAGTAAGCACATGCTTTTTACATTGCATCTAGCTTAGCTTGCCAATGATGTGCTTCCCTCACTTAAATACTGTAAATTAGTCACAAATCTTATAAATTCTCAATAATATCAATTTCTATTCCTTAAGAACAATGGGATTTTGATTAGCCCAATATATCTTGGTTTGATATGTCTCAGAGAAACGTTATCTTTATTACATGGCAAGCTCGGTACTCAAGCAGAGCATTCCCCATAATTTCTCACATTCTGAAGTTCCAAACTCCCACAAGCCACAAGTTTTCTAGTTTTATCCCAAAAGAAAAGGATCTCAAATTTGTCAATAAAGAAAAAGGAGCAAAGGGTTACTGTTTACACAAAATTTACATATGCTTGAATTGGTAAAGTTCAGGAACTGTTCTTCTAGCAAGATCAAGCAATCCTATAATAATAACTATTCAATAGTTTTATAATTTTGGCATTGGAACCACTACTTTGCAACTCAAGTACTCAACAATATACAAACAAACATTTGATAGTTTAAAATTGTACAATGCAGATGAAAATGAACTCGGTGCAGAACAGAAAAAGGTAATTCAAGGTTTGCTTGAACAAAAATGTGATGTTCCAAATTAAATGGCATATATACAGAAAAATGCTCAGAAATTCAGATGCATACCATGACATCAAATTGTTCTGGCTTTGAAACAAGTTGCATAGAGCAGTTGTCAACAATCATTTCATTGTACTGAATACCAGGATACTTTGAAGCAACCTCGCGGCAAGACTCCAAGAACAAACCATCGGCAAGCTTCATAATGTTTGCTTTATGCACTGCAGTGACTTTCTTTCGGTTGTTAAGGTAAGCATACTCGAACGCATATTTGGCAATCCTCTCAGAGCAAAACTTTGTAATCACCTAGGAAATCCATTCAGTAAGAGTAATAATGGAAGAAAAGTTCAGATAAGAACTGAAAAGGATCACAAACACTAAATGAGTGGATTCTATTTCAACAACAGTTTCTTGAGCAAAGTCTCAAAGGAACTCATGGCACAAAGGATAGGGGAAAATTGCTTAAATGGCTTAACCCAAAGAAAGAAACATATGACAAGACATGAAAAATGTGGATCATTTAGTAAATACAGTACCGGCACATTTTATTCACGGGTTGGTAATATATATTTATATATATGTGTGTGAATCAATAAATGAACACAGTGAATATAACCCAATTCCCTACTGTCCAAACATTCGAACATGATGCTAAGCTCACCACATGTCCTATAGCTGCAGCTGCAACCTTTCGAAACATAAAGTGATCATTACAATGATACAAGCTATTCATAAAAAATTAAAACTAATTGTCTTTCTTAAAGAAATTTTGGTGATCACAAATTCAGATGAAACCAAGTTCGTGCTGATTGAGCTAATAGGCTAAATCACTCCCATTGCAAATAGATCCTGGGGGTACTCAAATGGTGGCAAAGTATTGATAAAAAAACCCTGTTTTGTCATTTACGTGAAAACCATGACCTGCAAAATCTATATATACCAACTTTAATACGCGGAAGTAATAGGCGGCCCCACGAATTTTATAATATATATCGGGAAAATCATCATAAACATGAAACGTACATAACCGATCCCCCAACCCCAACCGAGACTCCGTCGTACCTTGAGGCTCTCAACGACCCCGGGCACGACCTCGTGCTCGAGCCCCGAGTACTCGCCCTCGGTGTTCTCCCTGATGACGACGATGTCGACACCCTGGTGCCTGGTGGGCAGGCCTGGGAGGTTGGAGCAGTGGACGAGCGATGCGTAGAGGTCGAGCTCCTTGCGCAGCTGCATGTTGAGGGAGGAGACCCCGCCGCCGACGGGCGTGGCGAGCCCGCCCTTGATGCAGACCTTGTTGCGGCGGATGGAGTCGATGACGGCGGGCGGGACCGTGGGCATGTCGCCGTGGACGTCGTAGGCCTCGAAGTAGACGGGCGCGTGCATCGCCTCCATGACCTGGCGCACGGCGCCCGTGACGAGGGGCCCGATGCCGTCGCCCGGGATGAGCGTGACGGCGCGCGGGGCGCCGTCCCCGGGCCGGGGCATGTAGGTCACCGTGCGCCGCGCGAGGCCCGGGAGGGGCTGCGGCGCGGGCGGGGAAGAGGCGGAGACGAGGCGGCGCAGGAGAGGGGCGGATCGCCGCGCCATGGGTGGGGAGGACGAGGGGTCGTCGGGGCCGCGCGGGCAGGCAGGTGCGAATTGCGATCACGGAGGCGGGGCGGCCGGCCGAGGGAAGGAAAAGAGGAAGTCGCCGGGAATCCGGGAGAGAGGAGAAAGGGAAGGTGGAGATCGGTACTTGAGAGTTGTTTCACGGTTTAGCCCTCGGGTTCTTCGGCATTTGCCACTAATTGACCCTGATTTGCCTGACAAGTGGGCCCATACGGAAGGGAGTTTCAGATATCCTCACAGAGAAAATTCGTCGTCGCGTTCGTCGAATTGGTGCACGAACTCCTATATATACGCACAAAAATATAACAACTGTTCAGCGATGCCAGGTTCTAGGCAAGATGGGCGGCCGTGCCATCAAATTGACCCAGCTTCTCCTGCTAAAACTTCTCCTAATTCATGTATTCGGGTCAATTTCAGTTGTCCTTTCAGAAAACGAGAGCCCATCGCAACAACCAACAAGTCTCCATCGTGTGATCGTCGGTTGAAGGTAGCGAAGTTGGCCTTCCTTTTTGGTACAAAATTGGGAACGAATCTTCTTAAATGTAGCATATCATGAAAGAAAATACGTTGTGTATTTCAGCCATCACAAAGATGGCAGTTGCAATTTGCTAAACGATGTCCATTTTGATACGTACAACACCTTACAGCATCTCACAAGTTCTATGCTTGGTTCAGCCCTTTCATCCCCGAATCTTTCAGCGTTTGTTTCACTCCTCCCGATCTATATATCTTCACTTTTTTTTTTTGAATGAACAGGAGGGGTCAAAGACCCCTACTGAAGATTTTATTAAGGTAACCAAGAGAGTTACAGAAAAAACTAAAGTAGCAACAGAGATAGAAAAAAGGAAGAACAAGATTTCAACTCGAGTTGACAAGGTGCATAGAGAGATTCAGCGTGAGTGGAAAGATGAACGTACAGCCTGCACATCCTTCTACCTCGGGAAACATATATGATATGATTTTACTAGCTGATGTGAGCAAAGGAAAAAACCAATATGATTTTTATTTAGTTTAGACATGAATATATACAAGCTAACAAGGAGATATCAGAACTGACCAAGGAGATATCAAAGCGCATACACTCTTGCGATAAATGGTAATTTGGATTATACGGAAGCAAAGGAAAAATAGAGGTTCTTTTCTGCACCACTACTTCAGCAGTACTTTTCTGCGAACGAACAGTGTTCTCCTCTCACAACAAACCAGTATAAGTCAAATTTCAGCGAAACGATCAGCAATGACTATTCAAGAGAGAGAGAGAGAGAGAGATAAAATCAGTGGAAGAGCTTTTTTTTGTGATGCAGGACGTAATGTCCATTTGGTGCAGGGGACGAGCAAAATCCACTGGGAGCCCTCGAAGGTCAAAAGTTCGATGAGTAATTAATTAGCACTTTTCCTATATTTCAGGTGCCTGAATTTTAAGATAATTTCAGGCAACACTCTTTACTACTAATTAATACGAGTAAATTGTCACTTTTGTAATTTTGTAATTGTCTTTGTGTCATAACATATTAAATTTTTGTCCTTGTCTGACTATAGAAAATAATTATAAATTATTAAATTGTCTTTGTACCAACACATATCAAATTTTGTCAGATTTGTGGTTTTGTTTAACGGGTTTTTATTCTTGGAACCAAAAATTACAAATTGTGTCTACAAAAATTACGACGAACTAAAACTATAATTTTAATATAAAATATATGCAATAACCGTCGCTTGAAAGAAAACTAAAATTCAAGCACCTGAAATTTAGCAAATCCCGTAAAACTTGCTCTTAAAAAGCAGTCTAAATTGGAACAGGCCCATATATTTGAGCCATTTTGGGCCGTTCATTTTATCACATGTTAGCCCATGGGATGGAGTGTGCCAGATTGCTGCAGCGACCTTTTACATTTTATAACCTGCTGATTAGAGAAGGGATTATTATAACACTAGAATACTTGGATGGAACAGGATGTAGGTACTATTAGAGATTTAGGCAATTTCAGTAGCAATTTAATTCAGAAAAATAATAATGCCAAGTTTGTGACACAAGATATGTGTGCATGTGATATAAGCATTATGAACATGTAGATGATACTAATTATCATGATTTTAATCACCGAAGATAAGGGGATAAATTAGAACATGCCCAGCGGCACCAGAGCCGGTTGCGCTAGTCGACATAGCGTCTGTTGGTGTAGTCGTCCCGCTCGATGCAGTGCAGAGAGGTTGCAGCGTCGAACTCTCGCTGCCGCCACGAACGCCAGGAAGAAGATGAGGAACGAATTGTCGAACGATCGAGCAGTTGCGTGGTCGCTCCCCAAAAATCTGATGATCACCCTTCACCCGAGCAGGTGAACTCACAGATGACTCGGTTTTAGAGGCCTGCTCTCCCTATTCCCGTGCTCGTGGGAACCGGGACAGGAAACTTGGCCATAGCGGAAGCAGTTGATGTGTTTGCACGTTGGATCAAGAGAAAAGAATGAGGAGGCGAGCTTTGCTTTTATCTCATAGCCAGGAAAGCCAAAGGATTGCACAGGATCACCAAGAGCCAGAGCACAGGAGACACTACGGGAGGAGTGGAGGAGGCGCCCACGCTACGGCGCACTACGGGGAGAAAAACTCTCGTAACTCCTGCCATTACTTTCCCAATTAAGGATAGAAACTCCCGAAACTCCTTCCATTATTTCCTTGTTGGGGACAGAAACTCCCGAAACTCCCTACGACTTTATAATTGGCTGGAGTGGCAAAACTTTTCATATCCTGCACCTCGCGTCGACTAAGTCACGGCACAGTCACGCCTCTTCTCAACTTTCTCAATGTAGAGAGACACAACCCGCACATATAAGTCGAGTCAACATCCAGTCAATATTCCATATGTGACTAAATAATATTGAGCACATTATTTAATACGGGCATTAGATTTTATTTGATTTAATTAGATAATATATGGGCCTAGCCCACACATTAAATCTAACAATCCCCACCAAATTCTAAGGCACATGTTAAATAATCTTAAATCCACAGTTCTTTGATATATCAGAGTTTCGACAGAGACTGTTAAGTTGAACACCCGTGTAGAATAGGGGTTACACTCAGTCACAACTGAACAATGGATTGTGCCTTGAATTGACAGTTTTGTGTGAAGTGAGTTTCACCCAAGTTCTTTTCTTGTACTAGGCTGCTACAAGCATCCCTCTGGTTGAAGCATATAAGTCACACTTCGAGGCCTTTCATAAGTATATAGAGGCTACCCACATCTCATAAACTGTGGCTAGCAGTCGAACTCATATAGGTGTGTTCCTTCTAGGATGTTCTATAGGACAACATCTCTGCTTAAATAAGCCACTCGGATCACATTAAGGTATAAATCAACGTGCCTTATAACATAGGAGAAACATGCATCTCAAACAATCTGGACCTTATTATTATAAGGGGTCTCTCCATCAGTCAACCACTAGCTTGTTTCACCATCCTACTTCACGGGATCTCCGATCACATAGGACAGGTTACCACTATGGAATGACTTCAAGTGGGTCTCAAGCCCATCTCCCTCGAGGCCTCGATGCACCATCTATCACATTGCGTGACAGTCCCTTTGTAAACTGATCTGCCTAATCCAATGTCTCCCAGGAGTACTTGTCTTCCATTAGACACTAAATACTCAAGAGAGGACACTAAACTACGTAGTTCTGTTGGGCACACCCCAAGGGAGAACTCGAAAATCCATATTTTCCATCAGGATCATAAATGAGAGAATAAAGGTTACAACATTCTTAAGTCATTTCTTACATCGCTTCATTACAGTAACATAATATTACCTCAATTGATTATAACAGCGAAATATAGCAATGTTATCAGAGTCACAGAGGGAGCAAGATTAATTTAATGATATGGTGGAGCATTAACTTAGTGGACCTTTTTATACAAGAGGTGCTATCAGATTTTACATCTTTTCTTATAAAAACTTTTAGCAAGGGTTATAAATAAACACTGCGGTCGTAGCGAAAAAGGAATCCTCTCTGAGCCCACCAGGAGGTTTCCACACACAAGAGTCAGCTCTAAGTATCCTCCGATCACCTGCAACAGAGGGAATAAAACCCTGAGTACTCGATTGTACTCAGCAAGACTTACCCAACAGGAGAAAAATAAAAGACTTCAAGGATATGCAAGGCTCATTTGGCTTGTGGGTTATCGCATTTGCAGAAGCATTACTAAATGTGCATCCTTATATTCAATTTTATTAGCAGTCATCATTAGTTCATTAACTAACCATTCTATGTAAGCACTTATGTTACTTTCAAGTAGGTGGTAAGCAATCAGAATTATTTTACCATTTTTCATATTCCAGTTGTTACTACGGTGCTAGACCGTAGTCAAGTTGGTATCGTCCCATAGAAACGGCGATTCGTGAACCAATGTATCCCAACTGGGTACCCCAAAACACACGCCCCGTTTATACCACAGGCACAAACAAGACCAACCCATTCCACTCCTTTCACGGGGTCTAGGTCCCCGTTCAAACTTGGACTCCAAGCCCCCCACACTTGAGACCCGGTTTTAGTATGGTGCTTAGACCTCCACATTTCCCCGCCTCCAATCAGTCGGTCCGGAAAGAGCCCGAACCCGTGACAAGAGTGCAACGAGCCTTCCCGCTCCAATAAGCAAGTATGTGCTCAGGATAATAAGTCTGTGACATGACTACCATCCACAACAACGGACGGTCCTCAATCGACATAGGCAGAACAAGTGCAATCCGAGCCTCGCTCGAATGCCTAACCAAGACCAGATCCAAAGTACCATTCCGCCCAGTCTCCAATTATCATCCATATATATTTCATGTGATAGTAATATAGTAACAATAATATCTTTCCTATCTCTCGCGAGTGATAGGTAATCACTCAACTTCTATCGGATCATATAGCATCACAATCTACACAATCCTGACATACTAGTAGGACTTATAGGGTAAGGATATATATATGTAAGTGGTTTTCATTCAACTCCTTAAAACTTAATGCACAAGCATAAGATAAAGTGCAAAATAATAGGGGTTATGCACCAGGGCTTGCCTAGGTAAGATATAACCAAAAGTTAGCATTCCATTATGGTGACACGATCATCAAGGCACCATCTTTTCTGCTACTTCAGTCGACTCCATGATCCATCGTTGTTCCTATTATGATATATGTGGATGCAATGCAGAGATGTAAATAATCAATGGCAACTACAACTCTAAAATACGATTACACTCCGTAAGCTAACGAGCTAGCTTTAATGACTAACGTACTAGTCTACGGAAAAATGTTCTAGTTTTAAAATCCCAAAATGTTTTGATATTTCTCTACAACTAAAAATAGCAAAGATTTTCGTACACCCGGCTACTTTCACCGCGTGCCTGCGATCCATGACTCTCCAGGGAAACAACCGCGTGCCTGCGAACTGCAAATCGCCCGACAAAATACCGCGCAGTCCATTCTTTCCAAAACAAACCGGCGCCCATAACATTTCTGAGAAAACCATGTCTAGCCAAAAAAAGGAAAAAAACAACCAGGGAACACACACCCCGCAATGCGTTCCAAAAAATAAGCCGATGCCCATAATACATGTCTCGTAGAAAAAGGAAGCAAACAATCAGCGCCTGGTCTTATGCGATCGCTATTAGCCCAGCACGAGTGGAAATAAAACTGTCGTCGTCGTGACCACTCGACTTAGACATCGACATCGATCTCCTCTAAGCCACCGCCGCCGCAAAGTCTGGTGCTGTCACCGTGGCACCGTGATGTCAGCTGTGATCTGCTATGCCAATCCTCCGACGCCCCATGGCCACTTGACATCAACAGATTGTCCTGTGGCCACTTGACGTCTACAGCGATCTAATACTCCAAGCCGTCGACGCCTGTCCGTCGCCGCGGCCACCTAACATCGACGGTAATCTGCTTCTCCTTACCTCGCCGCCTCCCTCGTGATCTGCTTCTCGGTCACACAACGCTTATCTAGTGCCATCGCCGTGGCCACCTAACATCGACAGTAATCTACTTCTCCTTCCCTCCGCCTCCCTCTTGATCTGCTTCCCGGTCACACGACACCTGTCTATTGCCACCGCCGTGGCCACCCGACATCGACGGCAATCTGCTTCTTCTGCACTCACCGTCTCCCTCACGATCTGCTCCTTGGTCAGACTATACATAGGGCACAACAAGTCATGGGTAAGTGATGCTCAAAAAATTGCCCTAATCCTATCTATTATAGTCTGTAGTGATTGCAGTTCTAATGCACGATTTAACCTTTATATGAACTAATAATAGAACCATGCATTTGGCTCCAAGAACAGAAAACTGTGTTAATCATGATTTACTTTGGAAAGAATATGGGTTTTATTTTAGAAAAAAACTAAGTACCATACTCCTATTGAAGACCCATTTGACGTCAGCAGCGATCTGCTACTCCAAGCTGCCGACGCCAAGTCTCGTGCCGTCACTGTGGCCACCTGACATCGATGACAATCTGCTTCTCTTGCCCTCGCCATCTCCCTCGCGATCTACTTCTTGGTTTGACTGTACAAAAGGGAGGACAAGTCATGGGTAAGTGATGCTCAACAAATTGCCCTAATCCTGTCAATATAGTATGTAGTGATTGTAGTTCTAATGCACGATTTTGCCCTAAATATGAACTGGCTTTACCTTTATATGAACTGCAATTTTTGCCCTAAAATATGATGTTGCTGGGTTTTGTTTCAGAAAAAAATCACATTTGTTCCATAATACCCTTAAACCTTAATGACATATATTCCAAAGCCTAAGTACCATACTCATATTGAAGTGTCGGGATGGTGACCAAAACAACAATTAAAGCTGCTGCAAAAGCACATGTTAGTGGTGCAACGAAGAAACAATCAGAGCAAAACATCTAACAAAGGAGCTGTCGGTGCAGAAAGTGACCAACACGTAAATATTTGTAGTTTTGCCATACGTTGTGATCGGAGGTGGCCTAGCACTCAATGACACATGGTTTATACTAGTTCAGGCAACATGCTCTACGTCCAGTTTGAGTTAGTCGGTGACTTTATTCCTGAGCCCAGGCGCTCAAAGTTTGCAGTGGGGTTACAAACGAGAAGGAGAAAGATGGGGGGTATAAGAGGTCCAGTCGGACTCTGGTCAGAGGGGCCGAGAGTGACGGGAGCTATGTGTTCAAGCGTGTGCTTGTGGTTTGAACCTAGTGGTTCTGTTGTTGTGAACTAGTGAATTGATTGATCTGAATCAACTTATCTGTTGGAAGAGAGCGCATCCCCTTTTATAGATGAAGGGAATGGCTTTACAAGTGAGAGGGAAAGAGTACGTTCGCTGCTAAGTCTTGCTGCACACACTAGCGGGTACAAGACGATGGTAGGCGCCCACAATATTGTTGAATGTCAGATGCACATGACAGGTTGCGTTGTCTTCTTCAGGTATGGCAGATGTCGGTACCAGCTATACTGTTGATGCCTAGAGGCATGTGAGGGGTTTTACCGTGTTTGTCTACTACGGTAAATGCCGACGCCCACAACACTGTTGATGCCTCAGAGGCACGTGAGGGAGCCTTACCATATTTGTCTGGTATGGGAGTTGATGGCGCCCACAACACTATAGGGAAAAATGTCAGCGCCTACAACACTGCTTGGGCTCTATCATGTTAGGGAGGTCGTAGGGTACTGTCCTACAGGTGTACAGGCTACGGTCCTCGATATTGCGGTTGACTTGAGTGCGCTGCCTTACTTTCTCCGTCCATTTCCTGGTCCTTACCGAGCGGGCGTCCCCGGTCGGTTGGTCCCAGTCGACTCTAAATGCGCTAGTCGGAGAGGAGCTGTAAGTAAGGTTTCGGCGCATCCCCGGTCAGAGAAGCGGGTTGGAGTCGGAAGTGGTGTTGGGCCAGGCCTTTCGATCAGTGAGGCCGTCTAGAGGCGGGCCGTAGACTGAAGCGAGCGCTCCTAGTCGGAGAGGTGGGCCAGAGTGGGAAGCGGGTGCCGTTCCTCCTCGGCCAGGCCTTCCGGTCGGAGATTGGATCATCCTTCTGGCCTGTCGTCTAGGTTTTTCAGCCGGCCCATGAGTTACGCGTTGCTCGCAATGTTGCCTGTTGGGTCGAGCCCTTGTTGGGAAGCCGGTCCATGAGGGACCTCGGGTTTATGTATACCTGGCCATGCAGCCCGCGGGCTCATGGCCCGGCCGGTGGCCCGACAATTTGACCCAGCCCAAGCACGGAACGGCTCGGTGGCCATTGGGCCCGGGCCGAAGGACCAGGATGTGCCTGGGCCGCCACCTAGGCCCGCGGCACGGCGCGGGCACGGGCATGGCCTGGTGAAAGAGGCGGCCCGGTGAGCGGCCCAGCCCACGAAACCGCCTCCCCCACGCGGCCACGGTCCGTATATATGCTGCCCCCGGCCCCCCATCCCTAACCTTAATCACACTCCACTCCTGCCGCTCATAGTCGCAGTCATCTCGTCTCGCTCGCTCTCGATCCGCCGCCTGGAGCTCGCCGCCACTCGCCTTGAGCTCGCCGGCCCTGCTCTGCCCCCCCGGCCCCCATCCCTAACCCTAATCCCACTCCACTCCCACTGCTCGTAGTCGTAGTCGTCCCGTCTCGCTCGCTCTCGATCCGTCGCCTGGAGCTCGCCACCGCTCGCCGGCCCTGCTCCGGTGACCTCGTCACCGCTCATCCACCTCGACCTGAGTTTGCTAACCATCTCCTCCCTCCTTTCCCTTCCTATCCCCTCTTCCCCCCTCCTTCCGGTGACCATGTGAGTTTGTTGTGCCTGTCTGTCCTCCTCTGGCTGCCTCCCTGGCCTCTTCTCTGGCACTAGGCTCCGGTGGCGCAGGTTAGGGTTAACCCTAACCCTAACCTTAGATCTATGGTGTATGTCCATCTTTCACTCACTCACTGATTCACCCCTGTTCTTCTGTTCTGTCCTCTGTTCTTCGTAGGTTGGTGGTGCCTGATGCCGCGTCTTCCTCCTCTAGAGGCGCCATGGCTAGGCCACCAGCGCCAAAGCACCAGCGTCCACCGTTGAGGGATGATGTTGGAGCTGGAGGTCAGGGGACTCAGAGCTGGGGCTGGCCGTTCAGCCCTTCCTCGGCTAGGGTCACCATGCCGGTGGTGGCGGATGTCTATTCCCACCTAGCCGATGGCGAGCACCCCGAGCCTGAGGAGCTGGAAATCGAGGACGATGACGACATCGGTGAGGATTCCCGTGGGCTGTTCGGCATTGATCTCGGTGATGGCACCCATCCGATTGATCTCGATGCCGGCGACAGCGACGGTGGGGTGGCAGCCTCGACCGACACTCATGGTACCTCATCGACTGGTGGTACTGGTAAGCTCATATCTCCTGTTTGGGAGGATTTCACTGAGGTTAAGGAAGGTAACATAAGAGTTACTGCCATCTGTAAAATGTGTGGTTAGAGGTATTCTGCTAGATCTGCTGCTGGCACTGGTCATTTGAAACGGCACCAGAAATCATGTAAGGCAAAACATGATAATGATAAGAGGGTCCAGTCTAGGCTTGCTCTGAATGCTGATGGTTTGCATAACTAGGTGCATGACCCTGCTGTTGCTTGTACTGAGTTGTGTCGGTTGATTGCCAGGCTGGACCTTCCATTAGGCATAGGTGAGACACAGGCCTGGGAGGATTACATTAAGCGTGCTCATAACCCTAGATTTGAAAAGGTTTCTAGGCAGACCACTACTAGAGATATGGGCAAAATGTTTGCTGATCAACGTTCTTTGCTTATGAATTCATTGTTGCCTGCTTGCTCATCTGTTTCTTTGACATCTAACATTTGGTCTGGTAATGCTAAGGAGGACTATATTTCTGTTGTTGGTCATTATGTTAGTGTTGATTGGGAGTTGTAGAAAAAGGTTGTTGGTTTTAGGCTAATTGAGGTGTCACATTCTGGTGAAAACATTGCTGAAAAATAGCTGGTGTGGTTGAGGAGTTTGGTTTGATTGATAAGATCTTTGCTGTCACTCTAGACAATGCTTCATCTAATTCTAAGGCTTATGATATCTTGCAACTTGTCTTCTTTGGTTACTTGGGTTCTTATCCTGCACCTACACGTGATGATCCTCATAAGGTTAAGTATTTGCTTGTGCATCAGCGTTGTGCCTGTCATATCATTAATTTGATTATTAAATCTGGCTTGAAGAGATTGAAACCTTTTACTGAAGATTTCAGAACTGCAATAAACTTTTTGAATTCCTCTAATCAAAGAATTGCATTGTTCAAAAATTACTGTATTGCTCAGGGTATAAGACCTAGAAAGTTTGGCTTGGATATGGATGTTAGATGGAATTCCACCTATTTAATGCTTAAACATTTGCTGCCATACGAGGAAGTCTTTTCTGTGTGGTTTAACTCTAATTATGGTTCAGAATTGTTGACTGCACAGCATTGGTATGTTGCTGAACAGATAATGGTGTTCCTGGAACTCTTTTATGATTCTACTGTTGTTCTGTCTGGTATTTATTATCCCATAGCTTCACTTGTTTTGCACCATATTCTTGACATTGCTGAACATTTGCATAAAGCTGAAAGAGATCAGAATTTTAGAATGATTGCTTATCCTATGAAGCTTAAATTTCTTAAATATTAGGAGAAAATTCCACTGCTTTATTCATATGCATTCATTCTTGATCCTAGAGCTAAGATAAAAGGATTCTTTAATGTGCTTGAACTACTTGCTCAACATACTGGATCCACTTATAGTTCATATTATGCTGATGTGAAAGATGAAATATACAGATTGTTCAACAAGTATGAGCAGAAATTTGGTGGTGCAGCTAGGTCTCAAAGGGTTTCACAGCCTTCAGCTCATTCTGGTAAGAGAAAGCAGGCATGGGGAAGGATCTTTGGAGGCCCTGGTGCATCCCCTGGCTATTCCCTCTCATCTTCATCTACTCCAGCTGGAGCTGGTGTTAGTGAGCTCTCAGCTTACTTGGACAGTGACCCTGTCACATGTTATGAGGAATCCTTTGATATACTGCTCTGGTGGCGTGACCACAAGCTAACCTATCAAATCCTATCTATTATGGCTCAAGATATCATGTCTGTTCCTATATCTACTATCTCTTTCGAGTCTTGTTTCAGCTTGTCAGGTAGGATACTCGAAGACCGGCGGCGGCGCTTGTTGCCTGAGCATGTGGAGATGCTCACCTGCATAAAGGAATGGGAGCAAGGAGTAAGAAGAGAACAACATGCACCTAAGGACGTGGACCTGGAGGAGGCATTCAAGAACCTATTCCTGGACGAAGAAGGCGAAGGCAGCGGCAGCGACGGTACTGCTGGTGCTGGATAGTGATGACTGATGAAGAAGGATAACTGGAGAGGTAGTGACTCTTTCATGTTTCCTCTTTCCTGTTTAGATCAGACTGATGGCAAAAGAATGACATATTGACATGAATTCTGTACAATTTTGTAGGTACTTTTGGTCTTTTGCTGTGACTGAGTGAGTGAGTGTGAGATGAGAGTGGACTGTGGAGTGTGGACTATGGAGTGGACTCACTAAGTCACTAGGACTTTACCACTTTGGTTGGCTTTTGTAATAAGACACTACTACTAAGACTTTGACTCTTTGAGCTGGCTGCACTCTTTTTTCCTTTCTAGGTTTTCTCACAAGGGCGAGTTTTACCTAGAAAGGTTTTTAATGAGGCAGCATTGCACAAAACAACTCCTTTTGATCATCATTTTCATATAACCTTGTCTCTTTGTCTTTTCTCTTGTGTTGTGATTTGTGATTGTGTGGTACTATGGTGAATGTGAATCTATGAATGAATCTGTGAGCTTTTGTGAAAATGGTGATGAAAATGATGGAATCTTGTTCAAAACTGGTGAAAATGAAAAAGTGGTTCAAACACTCGGTGAAAATCTGGTGAAAATGAGATGTTTTTGGTTGTCGGGCTGTGGGCTGGCACGGCACGAGAAAAATGGCTATGCCCAACGGGCGGCACGGCATGGTCAGACGGCCCACGGGCCGTGCCATGGGCCGTAGGCCAGGCCCAAAGCCCGTGGAGGCACGACGGCCCGTTGAGGCAAGACCCCCATTGGGTCGGCACGGCACGATGTCGGGCCGTGCCGGGCTGGCACGGCCCATTGGCCATCTATAGGTTTATGAACCCGACAGGAGCACAAACAGAGAAAATGATCAAAGTAAACAAAAGTCATAAATTAACAATCAGGCTTTGCCGCTAGAACAAAAATCTTAAAAAGCCCACCAACAGAGGAACAAGATGCAGCACTACGCCAATTCCAACAGGAACTGGAACAACATGGAGGATGTACTTGTTACTTCCAGTGAGGAGTGGTTGCCTGCAGCAGATCAAGTCTCTAGGAACGCCATAAGGAAATCCATGTATAGGAAATTAGTAGGGTGAAACTAAAGGTAGCAGTTTCATGTATAGATGCAAGCCTATGGAAAAATGGAAAATCATTGCCAGGATTAGCATATGGTACATATAATGCTCATTTCATAGTATCTTTCAGGTTCAGTTCACAATAACAAATGGATACACGAAAATGGAAGCTTAACCATAGATGAACATGAGAGGTCTAAAATTGTTAGTTTAACCATTTTCGTGGTCACGATTCCACTGAGATCTACAATGGTGACACTCAAAGACTCATTTATAATCTTTCTCCATATATGGATCCTGTTGAAATTAGTTGCATAAACTCTATTCCTGTACATATAAATATTCCCTCAGGCACTCTAAATTCCTTTATGAAACATCTAAGAAATTCTACCTATTAACTGGGAATATAATTTTTTGCATTCAACAACCAAAGACTTGTGTTGATGAATGAAATTTTGGAACAATGTGAGCATATGAAATAGATTGATAGTATATAGCTCAAACAACATATGAAAAACACCCACAAGCTCATCATATAGCTCACCTGGGTGACAGCTAAATCCTAGAAGTGCAAAAGAAAGATCCTTTATTTTTTCCAAAATTAGAAGTGCAGGAAGTAAAATTAGAAGGTTGGACACTCTAACTATAGGACTAGCAGTACCTAGAGGCCATTATAAATGAATTACCAACAAGCTCTGGCAACACGAGAAATAGATAAAACAAGCACTGGTAGCACGAGAAATAGATAAAACAACGAATTGGGAACAAGCAGGATCGGGATTGCAGGGTACTAACTATCATAATAACTAGAAATAGTAGGTAGGAGTACTGACTATCACAAATGAATTAAATAAAACTTCCGGAGTTCAGACTAGCACCATTAACCAACACAAAAACTAGCAGTGAACAAATTAAACTACGTAATGGCAGTGCATTCCGACTTGGGAGGAAGGAGAAGCCATACCTCGAAGTGAGGGTGCCGGGTTTGGCGCCGTGGGGATCTGGTGCCATGGCGGCTACAGCACCATGGGGCCCCACCTCTACTAAGTTAAGCAGATGCTGGAGGGGATGATGTCGGGTTGGATTGGCCTTCTTTCCATCGGTAGCTTGCTCCGCCTGGTTCCACGCCGGCGGCCTCCTGCCCACCAGGCCTTCTACCCAAAGACCCCATCCACGCATCATGGCCTGCGGTGATGGATTTTGTAGCTGAGAAAGCGTTGGTCAACCACCGACGTGAGGGGGTGGCGGTGCGAGCACGACAGGGAGGGCATCACTGTGTGGGGTCGTAGGCTCCTCCATCGAGCAGGCGAGTAGTTTAGATGGCACAGGCAATGCCGGCCCTGGAAGGGCGGAGAGAAGAGGTTGGCATGGGGAGGATTGAGTCAGCGACGCTGGTCCCCACAGCCGTGGGGAAGGGCTGCTCCGGCCAGCCGTGCATGGTCGAGCTCCTTCGGCATGGGCGCGTGGTCGAGCTCCTCCGACGAGCTGCATGTGGCTGCTCTGGCCAGCTGCGCATACTCGAGCTCCTCTGATTTGCTACTGCTCGAGCTCCTCCCATCGTTCGACCAACCATCAGTTTCGGCGGCGATATCGTGGTGTGAACGGACAGTCAAGGAATCGAGTCCAAGGCGAGCGCATGGTGGAGGATTGTGATAAGGTGTCGTGTGGTGGAGATAAATAAAAGGATAGGGGAGTACAAAATAAAAAAGTAGATACAAATAAGGGGAAAAGTAAAGAGAGAAAAGACAAAAAGAAAAGAAGTGTATATTATAGACATTTTATTTACCATCGGTGGGGAACGGGATGACGAGAGAGAGAAGGGAAGAAATGAGGAGAGGAGAGAGTAAATGAGAAATGAGAAAAGAAAAAAAGAAATGGAAATAAGAGGGTTATTTCATACATTTTTCTCTCTTCAACGGCATAGAGAAGCCATTCTGCCAAATAGTTCATAAATCTGATTTAGCTCTCCGAATGAATCTGCTCTACATATGAAGGCACAACTGAATCTCTACAATATCGTATATAAAGAGGTTCTAACTCCATAAAAGAGATAATGTCTCATTCGTCGATACATATTTTTTAAAAATAGTCAATAGTATGCTTTAATAAATAAGCAACTACTTATATGCAGGATACTTTAAACTACAGTCTCCTAATGCTTCCGCTGCAAGAAGTCAGACGCCTCATCTTGGACTTAAAATCTTCTCGATCATCTTTGATTAGTGACCAGCTACAGCTTGGTGTCCGTGCAAAGCATGTTCTTCTGGTCAAACTACTGAGAGACTAGATTCTTAATTGTATAATATATCTTATGAATTTATGTACACATTTTATTATGTAAGATAAGAAATAGTGAGTAGTCTGCCATGTTTACACATGGATTTTTATTTTTTTATATGCTGGTTGAAAGAACTATGGTTTCGCATCAAAACTTAGAGTTATATTTTAATTGTCTATCATTCATGCAGAGTTATGGAATAATGACGTTTCAATATCACTATTGCAGTATCTTTTTAAGGTAATACTTCCCTGCATTTTCGTTTACTTGTCACCAACCTTTTATTGTAGCAAATTTGACCATCTATTTTTTCTTCTAAAAAATCTTAGATACTTCAATGTATATAACACTAATGAAGTATGTTCAATAAAGAATTATATATATGAAAACTTGATGTATCTAAAAATCTTTTGCAGAATAAAACATATGGTCAAAATTGTTATAGTAAAAGTTCGGTGACAAGTAAATAAAAACAGAGGTAGTAGTATAACACGCACTCATACATTCATTAGCGTAGTATTATGTTTTCCCGTTGCAACGCATGTGCATTTACCTAGTATTGATTAAACATATATTTTCAAACTACGACTCATTTAGCTACCTTAGCAAACTAATTATTATGGAGCTACAAAATTTACAGCGAGCACCTAATAATGTGAGAAATTTACTATGAAAGTTTCAGAACCAACACTATCACCAATTTATCATAAAAATTCCTACAAGTTTATATCTTATAATATTAAACATCTTAAATTAATTAGATAACTCCTGAAAATATTATAAAACTATGTGAACAAAACATCCTAGCAAATAGATCTTGATTTTAGGAACTTAACAAAATTGGTTTCACATTTTTTTCTAACTACACAATTTTATATTGAATTTACAAGTTTACCTTAGAAACCAAATTAGAAAATACTTAGAAAAGGAAAAGGACCGGCAGCCACCCCATCTGGCCCAGCGGCCCAGCATGGCGCGGCCGTGCGGACGTCGCGGTGGCCCAGTACGCCCCAAGGATGGAGGCGCCCGCACGGGTGTGCTCATTTTGCAAAATAGGACTCGTATTTTTGGACAATTAAGCGGCGTAGCGCAACACTATTACAACATATTCAAGTTTTGCACTTAGGACCCTAGAATGGGTTGCCTTCGCAATGGGGCTGTCCCCGGCGTCCCCGTACGCGGCGTCGTGGCTCTAGCTAGCACAGCACGGCGACACCGGCCTACCGAGGGCCAAATCGGCGCGTCCATCGGACCTGCTAGGACCCACGGGCCAATGCACAATGGTGAGAGGCAGCGGAAAGTCCAACGGTGTGCTACTCAACACTAGCCTCGACGATGGTGGATCCGTACGGCGGCACGAGCATTCCGGCGAGCCTATGTCCTCACAGAAAGGTAGAGATGGCGGAGAAGCATCAATAGCTTACCGTGATGTATGCTATAGTGATGGTTGAAGCAAGAGAAAAAGCTGAGGTGGTCTAGCCACGTGCATCCGAGCACGGTGGCGATGCACCGAGACGGACATCGATAGGTCACCACGTCGCCAACGAGTTCTCTAGCCAAAATAGTGTGAGCACCAGATAGAGGGATTCAAGGCAAGTGTAGGGTTACGAGCAATCAAACTGCTACCACACCTACATGCCTTACCTCCCAACCTATCGATTGGCGGCGCCCATGGCTCGCGGCGAGCAAAACACCAAATTGTTAGTCGGTAGTTATCAGCCAGGCATGAGGAGAACAGGCCGCGTAGCTGACTACCTATGCCACCCACTGATGCGGGGAATTGCGCTGCGAAGCCCGAGATGGTGATTTAGAAAGGAAGGAATGGTGTGCTACCGCTGCTATGTTGTGGGCAGCGGCCTCGACTTAACGCGGACCAACCAAGATACGATGAGGGCACAGCCGCATGGGGACATGACCGTGGAGGCGGTAACAGAGGCGCATTGGTGAGTGAGGGAATAACGAAGGAAACAGAACAAGCAAGAGCGCCAGGCGCAGCGCAGCGAGGCGACAACGGCGCGTGAGCGGCAGGGCAGTGGGGGTGAGATCGCAATGCTACAAGATAGCCGTGGTAGACAGTGACTCGGCGGGCAGGTGAATTGAACGGCAAGACGAGTGCCATGACAGCCAGACGACGACTACCACGACATCGGCTTGGTCCCACGCACGGCCGGGCAGAGGTAGTGCCATTGGACAAGGCCAAGCAGCGGCGTAGGTTTGCAGAGGGCGCAGACGCGACGGCACCGGCAACAGGGACACGCCCACGCACCTGATAGCGAGAAGGACAGCAGCAGCACCACAGCGCGAGGCGGGAAAGGCGGCAACGGGGGCAGTAGCGCGGTGACCAGCCGCGTAGGGTGATGACAGTGGCCCGCCAGGGCCAGTCACGGCCACCCACAGCCAGACAGGCTGACCAGGTTTGACATCACGGTGCGTGGAACATGGCCAGCCGCACGACACCGAGCGACTACGCGAGGTGACCATGCCCATGAGCCAGACATATGATGTGCGTGAATTTTAAAGCGAAGCAAAGGATGTCGATCATCTCAACCGAAGTTCAACCAATCCTACCAACCTAAAGTCGACACTACCAGCTAGCTAGCGGAGCAATCGCCATGACCCGTGAGCAACCAGAGAGGGAGATAAAAGGATGCCAACTTGGGTTCGTCGCTAGAGTGCCGGTTCACGAACAGAGCGCCAACAACATAGTTAACAACGTGTTCCAACGAAGTTTGGGCAATTTTACGAGAGCAACGTGACATCCAACACAACTTCGACCTAAGCCATGCTCAAGCACTCACTTTGATGCAATCAACAATACCAAAACATGCAGCCAGTGTTTAAACATTTTTGTTAGAAATTAAACATCAAAATAGCATTGTCTTACTACTTTTCCATACTTAGAAAAGTTGAGGATTCAATTCAAACTAACAGCCATTAACACTTTTGTTACAATTTTTAAAAGGCCTAAACCCTATTAACTGCTACCAACAAGTATTTCATGCGATAGTCCATACCTTATACTAACCCATAGGAGCAAAATATTTAAGCACCATTTAACTATTTTGCTCAATATAATTTGCCAAAAATGGTATTTTATACAATAGTTCAAGTGTTTGCCGACTTAACAAAAAGAGCTTATCTTAACATCAAATTTGATTTTTGAGCTCCCAAAACACTAGTTAACAACATCTATTTTCCAAAAGTTAAAGTTGCATTTCCATCAACTAAACTTGTACTTTAATTTTTATTTAAATACTAAATACAAATTATGTTTGATCCTTACTCCTAGAAATTGTTTTTCACCTCACGTGCGTTATAAATTTTTAAAACCTAGAAACTTGTTAGGCTAATCCTTCTTAGACCTAAATCTCGGTGCTAAGCAAGCTCGTAACACCAGGGGGTTACAGAATAACATCAGCTTCTCCCGAATCTTTCATTCCAAAGTTACTCGACAAAAATCCTTTCACTTCCTCAATCACATTAATATTATTTCCAAAAAATTGTATAGCATCCACATATAAGCACAAGATCACACCATCTCCCCCACCATACTGATAATAAACACATTTATCAGCTTTGTTCATAGAAAAGTCGACTGATGTCAAAGTTCTGTCGAACTTCTCGTGACACTGCTTAGGTACTTGCTTTAGGCCATACAAAGATTTCAATAATTTACACACTTTTTTCTCTTGACCATTTGTTACAAATCTATCCGGCTAATCCATATAGATTTTTCCTCAAACTCTCTATTCAAGAAAGCTATCTTAATGTCCATCTGATGAACGAGAAGACCATGTGAGGCAGCCAAGGAAAGTAACACTCGTATAGTCGTCAAACGGGCAACTGGTGAATAAGTATGGAAATAATCTTCGCCTTCTTTCTAGGTATAATCCTTAGCCACAAGCCTTGCTTTATACTTCTCAATAGTACCATCAGGCCTAAACTTTTTCTTGAACACCTATTTACATCCCACAGGTTTACACCCATAAGGACGATCAACAACCTCCCAAGTTCCATTAGACATAATAGAGTCCATCTCACTCTGAATAGCTTCCTTCCATAAGTCAGCGTCAAGAGAGGAGTATGCCTCTTCTATGGTTTTAGGAGTGTCATCCACAAGGTATATAATATAGTCTTCACCAAAAATCTTTGCAGTCCTTAGTCTCTTACTCTTTCGAGTGACTATATTATTATCATTCTCAGGATTTTCCACATGGGTTTCAACATTAGCGTGTTCTATCAGTTCATGCAACTATGGAAGTGTTACAGAATCATGACAAGAAGTGCTAGGTGTATTTTTATAGGAAATTCACTCTAAAAAAATATAGCATCTCTAGATTCTATGATAGTACCAACATTCATATAAGGCACTCCAGAATTTATTATTAAAAATTCATAACTCACGCTGTGAATAGCATAACCGAGAAAGACAATCAATGATTTTTTGTCCAAGCTTTCGCTTCTTGTTAATTGGCACATTCACCTTTGCTAAACACCCCCATGTTCGTAGGTAAGAAAGATTTAATCTCTTCTTTTTTTATTTCTCGAATGGTGTAATTTCTTTGTTCTTTGTGGGCACTCTATTTAGGACATGACACGGTGTCAAAATTACCTCACCCCATCATTCCTTAGTCCCACGGTCTCTGACATGGCGTTAACCAACTCAGTTAGAGTGGGGTTCTTTCTCTCGGCAATCTCATTAGATTATGGTAAGTATGGCGATGTCCTCTCACCAACAATATCATGCTCCGCGCAAAACTCAGAAAACTCATTTGAGAAATATTTTCCCCGCGATCAGACCGTAACCGTTTAATTTTCTTCTCAAGTTGGTTTTCTACTTCAGCTTTATAGATCTTAAAATAATTCAATGCTTCATCTTTTGATTTTAACAAATACACGTAGCAAAATCTAGTGCAATCATCTATAAATGTCATGAAGTATCTTTTATCACCTTTGGTCAACTCGCCATTCATTTCACACAAATCAGAATGCATAAGTTCTAATGGTGCCAAGTCCCATGTCTCAGCAGCCTTGTGAGGCTTGCGAGGTTGCTTTGATTGCACGCATACATAACATTTAGAACCTTTGACCAAATCAAATTTTGAGATTAAATTCAAACCAAGCTAAGCGAGTTATACAATCAAAATTAATATGACATAAACATGAATGCCAAATATTTGTCTCATTATCCTGGCTCACATGGTTCACATAATTAATACATGCATCAGTTAAAGACAAGCGGAACAAGCCTCCGCTCTCATAACCTTTTCCCACAAATATTCCATACTTAGAAAGTACACATTTATTCGACTCAAACACAAGTTTATATCCATCACGACATAACAGAGAACCACTAATCAAATTCTTCCTGATTGAGGGGACATGCTGCACGTTCTTTAGCCGCACGCGCCCCCATTCCCCATCAAAAAGGAGAAAGTCCGTCCGACCTGATAAGAAGAAAACAAAGAAATATCAGCACATACATAAATATTAGCTCATGTATCCACCCACCAATCAGGTGAATGAAAAACTGAAAGAACTGTAGGTAATAAATTACCATACCCCAATGTTCCTCCATCAGCTTGTTTGTAGATTTTTTCTTGGGCTTCCACTTGCCATCTAGGCAATCCTTAGCATAATGTTCGAGCTTGCCACAAGTGAAACAATTTCCCTTTTCCTTGTTCTTCTTCCTCTTCTTAAAAGATGTTGTGTTCTTTTATTTGAGTTCTTACTGGAATTTCTTCTTGTGGGAATTTTGAGGATTTTTGTGTACCACATGGGCACTAGAAACTCCCTCAATAGTTTTCTTGCCATGGACATCCTTTGCTCTCGCCGTCTCTTCAACATCCAAAGAGCCAATGAGGTCGGCAATGCAAAATTCATGTCTCTTATATTTCAGAGAAGTAGCAAAATCTATCCAAGCCTGTGGTAGCTTTGTAATGATATAGCCTGCCACAAACTTATTTGGCAATACACAACCAAAATTTTTGAGCTCTTTTGCCAGTGTTTGTATCTCATGAGGTTATTCTACTATAGAACGATCATCAACCATCCTGTAGTCATAAAACTGCTCCATGACATACAACTCACTACTAGCATAAGAAACTCCATATTTGGCCTCAAGTGCATCCCACATCTCTTTACTAGCTTGTAGCCGTACATATGCATCCACTATGGAGTCTTCTAACACGCTCAAAATTGCAGCCTTGAACGTAGTATCAGCATGTTGGAATGCACGCTCCTCCTTTAGAGTATGCGGCCCAACAATCCTAGGTTCAGCAATAAAATAGCAATGCATAGCAGTCAACCATAGAATGCACCTCTGCCGCCACCTCTTGTAATGAGTGCCCTTAAAAACATTTGGTTTCAGCATACCCGCAAAGTTGACTATCGAAAAATGCGTATCAGTTTTTTGGATTGTTAGAAATTTAGGCAATTTCAGTAGCAATTTAATCTAGAAAAATAATAATGCCATGTTTGTGATATCATATATGTGCGCGTGTGGTATAAGCATTATGAACATGTAGATGATACTAATTATCATAATTTTAATCGTTGAAGATAAGAGATAAATTAGAACATACCCAGCGGTACTAGAGCCGGTTGCGCTAGTCGACATAGCGCCTATTGGTGTAGTCATCCCGCTCGATGCAGTGCAGAGAGGTTGCAGTGTCAAACTCCCACCGCCGCCACGAACATCGGGAAGAAGATGAGGAACGAATTGTCGAACGATTGAGCAGTCGCGTGGTCGCTCCCCAAAAACTTGATGGCCGCCCTTCACCCAAGCAGGTGAACTCGCAGACGACTCAGTTTCGGAGGCCTGCTCTCCCTATTCCTGTGCTCGCGGGAACCAGGACGGGAAACTTGGCACAACGGAAGTAGTTTATGTGTTTGCGCGTTGGATCAAGAGAAAAGAATGAGGAGGCGAGCTTTGCTTTTATCTCATAGATAGGAAAGCCAAAGAATCGCACAGGATCACCAAGAGTCGGAGCATAGGAGACACTACGGGAGGAGTGGTGGAGGCGCCCGCGCTACGGCGCACTACGGGGAGTAGCGCACTACGAGGAGAAAAACTCCCGTAACTCCTCCTGCCGTTACTTTCCCAATTAGGGAGAGAAACTCCTGAAACTCCTAAAACTTCTTCCATTATTTTCTTACTAGGTAGCGTGCCCCATGCGTTGCTATGGGATAACTAACAATTTATACTAAAAACACACGGATTGCACGATAAGATAACAATATTGTTAAATTAAATACCAGCGTTAAAGTGACATTTAATCTAAAAAACAAAGTTTATGAATTTAACACAGTCACGGAGTGCGCGGCATCGTAGGCTCACAAACTCTAGAGCTTCTAGAGATTGGGTCGAATCCAACCTAGAGCCTCAGAACCCTGCATCTTTTCTTGGACAGGCTTCACTTTGGATGCGCCGGTAGCAATATCAACGATCTCCAGTCAATGGACCAAGTCATATGGATCCCCATACAATGGCTCAGACATGTAGATTTTATTCTCCTTGTATTTGGATACACTTGTTCCACTGAAGCTTTCATTGAAATGTTTAGACATGAACAATGTCTGATCACCGATGTCCCTCACCCTAGACCACTCCGGCATATGGTCTTAGAGGTTACACTTATAGATCGCGCTGCTGTAGGTGAAGCTCTGTGTCTCATGGAACGTGCTCACCATGGCACCCACAATGTGTAGCTCACCGTTTGATTCTAGGTAGCTGCGATGGCAGAGCCCCGCAGGTGGCGACAGCGATGGCAGCAGCGTCGCGATTGGAGTAGCGCCGGCGGCGTTGCTGCTGCAGACGGAGATTTCTCTAGTGCAGTCGATCGCCAAGAACTTGTCTTGTCAGTGGACGATGGACCCCATAGAGAACTCTAGTTTGGTGTCGAGCAGCGTCCATGCGCTGTCGACTCCAACCCAGCAGAACGTGACCTCCGTGGAGCACCCAAGCATGGCCATGGCCACGCACTCGCAGCCGGCGGCATTAGGCGACGTCGAGAGCACGATCTCACGGAAGAACACGTCCCTCATGTCTTCTAGCTTGATGGCTCTACCTATGACATCCGTGTCCCCATAGCCGTTGGTGGGATGGAGGACCCATCGGCCGTGGACCCTAGACACACGTTCCGATGAGGACGTCGCCGCGACGTGTTCGCCAGCTGGCGGGAGCTCAACGCGGGGGGCACGGGCACCAGCGAATGGATTCAGCAACGTCATAGACGCTGCCTCATCCATGAGCGCCAGCCACCCACACGAGGAGCCACACGCCACCTTGCCGCGCGCGTCGGGCAGTGTCTTGGACAAGACCTTCTTCGGGGCGTAGTAGAAGCCGACGCGGTCCGAGTCGGGGTCGAACGGGAGCAGCAGGAGTGGCCCGAAGGTCGCGAACGGGACGGCGGCGCGCCATGGGGAGCAAGTGGATCGGAAGGACGCCGCGTCGTGGCCTGACGCGAGACGCTGCCCAATGGACTCGAGGAGATCCTCTGGCATGCCGGATCTCCAGTCAGGGAGAGGTAGGGACCTTCTCTTGGGATTGGGAGGCCGAGCCATGGAAGATAGATGACATAAACTATGGTTCACGCAAGAAACAGCAAGCGAGGGTGATGGAACACATGAGCGTGAAACCAAATGAAAGGAGAAAAAAGCTGTCCCTTTTGCAAATGCAAAGAGAAAAAGTAATTAAATATAGGCAGATTTGGCAAGGTTCTCAGAAATGCAAAGATGTTTCTTTTGTCTTAATTGTCTTTTCTTCTATGTTAATTCTTTTTTCTTTTGTTCGTTGCCATGTATGCTGGTGCATGCAACATGCAATACGTATATGGATAGCACAATAATTTTCTACTTCCTCTATCACATGACAGGCAATATTCAATCAAGGAGAATGGTACGATCAATCAGTAATTAAGATGTCATGGGATCGCAGGTGTGGGCAGACGGACGAACCAAAACAAATGTCCCAAAAAATGTCCACACTTTGTTCTTTTTAATTGTAGGAGATTGGGGGCAGGAACTTCTAAAACTCCTGACTGCTCCATAATTGGCTTGAGTGGCAAAACTACGGGGAGAAAAACTCCCATAACTCCTGCCATTACTTTCCCAATTAGGGACAGAAACTCCTGAAACTTCTTCCATTATTTCCTTATTTTATTTCCTTACTGGGGACAGAAACTTCTGAAACTCCCGATGGCTCCATAATTGGCTTGTCATTACTTTCCCAACCATTACTTTCCCAATTAGGGACAGAAACTCCTGAAACTCCTCCTACCATTACTTTTCCAATTAGGGACAAAAACTCCCGAAACTCTTGAAACTCCTTCCATTATTTCCTTATTGGGGACAGAAATTTCTAAAACTCCCGACGACTCCATAATTGGCTTGAGTGACAAAACTACGGGGAGCAAAACTCCTGCCATTACTTTCCCAATTAGGGACCTTATTGGGGACAAAAACTTCTAAAACTCCTGACGGCTCCATAATCGACTAAGTCACGGCACGGTCACACCTCTTCTCAACTTTCTCAATATAGACAAGACACAACCTGCACATATAAGTCGAGTCAACGTCTAGTCAATATCCCATATGGGACTAATATTACACACATTATTTAATACGAGCCTTAAATTTTATTTGATTTAATTAGATAATATATGGGCCTAGCCCACACATTAAATCTAACAGGTACACATAGCTCATTCCAAAAAAATTCAGCCAGTCCCGTTCAAAAAAAAACAGCCAGTAGAGCTGACGTGAACTTGAGCATGTTAGAAAAAAGATTATGCATCCTGTGGATACCGATCAAATGATCAATTCCGCGCGTACACTTGTTGAATAACATTTCTGGGATTCTGAAGGTACCCTTCTTGAAAAGGCGAAGATAGATGGCATTTCTGAAGCTGTCTCGTGTTATTTTATTTGCGTCTTGTTTAGTTATTCCGTAAAGTTTAGTCCCTATTACATCGGATGTTTAGACATATGTATGGTCTATTAAATATAGACTAAAAATAACTAATTACACAGATTACGACTAATTTATGAGACGATTTTTTAAACCCAATTAGTCAATAATTTGACAATGTGGTGCTACAGTAAAGATATAGTAAACATGCACTGATGATGGGTTAGTTAGTCTTAATAAATTAGTCTTGCGGATTAATGAGAACTTCTATAATTTAGTTTATTATTACTATCTAAACATTCCCATATGACACCTAAACTTTAACCACTGAATTTAAACACCACCCACTTTTACGCCCGCTTCAGAAATTTTTGTTTTACGCCAGCTTCAGGAATTTTTGTGAAAGTTCGGCTCATGTCATCTCATCCCCTTCGCTTCAGAGGTGGGGATCGGGAAAAAACGGTGATGTGGTCTGTCCAATGCCATCCACGGTATGCTGATCTCCACGCTGGAACGTACCGTTCAGTAGTGTTCGCCCACGATGAAAAGCTCCCTTCAACTAGTGGTTTCTGCAAGTATCACGTATTCAGGTTAGGACACGGCCAATGCAGATATACAATAATACTGATTTCATTTAAAAGTATGTCTAAATAAGAATTTAAATAAGAATAGAAAATTTTAAGCTATCATCTATCCAACAAGAGTATTATATTTTTATTCTCTACAACTCTTTCTTTCCTCTTCGGTATGTTGCTTTTTCTTTTACCATTTTTCTCCCTAAAACTATTATAGCTTGTGTAGATACACCGCTGTCATCTCACCCTTTTTTTATCCAAGCCCTAGTTAGGCCTTCTCCAACGCTCCACGCTGTATATACGCTTGGTCAGGCCAGATAGGATCGGATAAAAAAAAAAAGCTACCGAGTTGATATCCCCGTAGATCAGTGTAGCTTGGGGAGGAGCCAATTGGACTGCTCGGCCTGGTCGGCCAGACTGCGTCGTAAAATTCCTTTTCAGGCAGGCTTGGTCGCTTGGAAGCCAAAAAGTTGCAGGAGTTCGTGCTGCAGCGTCAGCTGGTCAGTCGTCAGGGCAGGGATGCCACTACCGGACCTTGCGATTGCATGGCGGTGGCGTGCATACGAAAACGAAAAGAAATGCGACTTGGTTGACCAGATCAAATAGCAAAGCTAACTGCCTTACGCCATTACCAACCGCCTACCGGTTGGCCTCCAGTCTTTATCTCCTCTCGGTCCAGTCTTTATCTCCTCTCGGTCTTCATCATCAGTGATTCAGTTCCATGCGTCTGTGGAAATCTGACGACTTTGTTGTTCATTTGTATTCTCAAAACTCAATGACGACGCATTTACAAAATACTTTAGCAGTTCAATCGACCGCGCAGAGCTTACTTACATGGTCTTCTCGACCAGAAGCCAGCTAAATAAGCAGAATATATGACGGTACGTCCAAAGTTTTGCAAAAGTTAATGATGAAGAACGTCGCATTCATAAAGATTAAGTAGAATATGACGGTGCATAACTTTTGTAAAAAATTAGGTAAAAAAGAGCTTTTTAACAAGTAACAGCCTGTTCGCTTGGTCGTAAACGATCGTAAATTTTCAGCCAGAACAGTATTTTTCTCTCACACCAAACTAGCCAGCAGTAATAATCCACGATCGTATACGATCGTTTCAGCCCCAGCCGAACAGGTTGTATGTTATGAAGAACTGAAGGATGAGGGAAACCAACAAATTGTTCTGGTACCCTGCAGCAACCTGGAAAATACCAAAGATTTTTTGTTCCTAGAAGGAAAATATTCTTATGGCTATTGCACTTGTTTTGATGCTAAAGCTCTTCCAAAAATACACCCTTGGGTCGTCATTACTTGATGAGGCCTGTCCTTTCTAAAATCCCGAAAAGCGACGCCAAGCACGACTAAGCTCGCGACAAATTCATCTGCTCTTTTAGTCCCCTATGCTAAGAACCGCTTTATGCTTTAATCGCCAAAATTAACAAAAATGTCGAAAAATACAGATGTAGGCTCTTTTGTCCCCACTACATATTGTCAAAAACATGGTAAAGATTGTGGATTATGGAAAATCTAGATTGTAAAAAGTCAGTGTTGTTTGGCATCCTGAATTATAGGAAAAGCTAGGATTTGTTGACCTTTGCTGCGCGATGGTTATAATACCCCACATTATTGTTTGGGAATTGGTGCATAGAATGTACCTTCAATGCTTGTGAATGGGGGATGTTGTCAGTGCTAGAATGGATGATTCGACTCCTAGGGTTGGCGAGCAAGAGGAGAAATAGTAGGGGAAGGCAGTCACACTTGCTCAAGTGAAGAAACAACAGGAGTGAGGCGGCAATATAATGGTGTAGACTATGAATGCCTCTTGATTTGTTATAGATCCTGGATGAAGATTGCCAAGATGGGTACTGATGCCTAAGGACAATCCAGATTGATTAGGTTAAACTGAGAGTGATCAAGGGAAGATTCTTGATTTAGCTTAACTAATTTAGAGGGTGCTCACTGCTCGCACTCACATGATAACCAACACCTTTAGCATTACATTTTCATAATATTTTTAAAGGTTTTTTGCTTGCTTCCTCACCATGCCACTCAATCCAAGACATATGCATTGTTAGAGCTCACCCAGTGACAATAGACAACATTATTAACCAAAGATTTTCTCTCTTTATAGTACAATCCTCTATCTATAGTAACATTGGCCATTGTCTTCTCTAGACACCTTAGGCCAGTGAAAGCAAAAACCTATTCATATATCTTAGCCTTGGGACCTTTTTTTTTAGGGAACATAGCCTTGGGACCTTGCTTTCATCTCCATCACTTCATCTTCATATATTGAGCACTTGCGCGTCCACGATCAACATCATCTTCATGACCATGGTCTTCATGTTGTTCAACATGCTTGTGAACTAAATCACCTATTCTACTTATATGAAATGCATTAGTCCACTAATGTTGTCACTCAATTACCAAAATCAAACCTATTCTTTCAATCTCTCCATTTCTGGTAATTGATGACAACCCTAAAAGGTATAGAGATAATTAAAATTTCTAAGATCACACTATACACACACGTGTATATTGCGATTGGAATTTGTGTTTTTTACCATAGTATGAAGATCATGGTATATGATTGATAAAATTCACAAAATTCAACTTACTAGCGACAATTCTCCCTACATATATGGTTCGATTCAAGTCATGCACATATGTATTAATGTGAAAACTGTGGGAAAGATCTCACTTGATGCTAAGGTCTATAGATTTAGAATGTACCTTTGTAGGGTGTATACCACATGGAAAAACACCCTTAGCATCAACATTTGCTAGATACCACTTAGAATTTGGAAATAAACATAATACAGCACAAATGAATCTAAACCCTATCTCCAGTTCTCATCACATTCAGGCAAGTTTATATGGTTCTAGCAAACCATCACACAAATATATTCGTTTAAACTTCTACGTGAACAATCATATGAGATGCACATCATAAATTTATAAACATCTAAATATTCATGAGATTGCCCTCTACTTGTGTGCTTAATGTGTTCAATTCTTCAATCCTACGGTTTTTCTTTTCTTTCAATTCTCTCCTTGGCACAACTTTACTCTTTCTTTGTGCCAACCTCTCTCCTCCGTAGTGAATTCTTTGATGACAAATCACCTAATTATTTGACAAAACTCTCTCCTTGGCATACCTTTTCAATTATTTGCTTAAGGCATTATTTGGATGTGCATGTATTCATTTCAATCCACATATGTTGAGATAGATTGGAGTGAAATTAAACTAAATTCTATTCCAATTCACTCCAACTCATGTCGACTGAAGTGCGCATTCAAACCAGGCCTAGGCCTCGTTTAGTTGTGCCGATTCGGCGCCGACAAAAACACTGAGCGTTTTGTTTTTATTTGGTAATAATTGTCCAATCGTTGACTAATTAGGCTCAAAACGTTCGTCTCGCAAAGTACAACCAAACTGTGCAATTAGTTTTTGATTTCGTCAACATTTCGTACTCCATGCATATACTGTAAATTTGATGTGACGGGGAATCTTCTTTTTGCATAGTGTCAAAGTTTGGAATTGGGGGAACTGAACACCCCCCTAAGGCCAGTCTCAATGGGGGTTTCGTGGGTGTATCATGCACATTAATTAGATGACACATCAGCAAGAAAAGGAATCTTTGCATGATTTTAGGAGGAGAGAGAGGGAATACGTTTCATGGCCACGACACGTTTGGGCACCGTTACCAAGTCCTCAGTAATCGAATGAAACTCGCGTTGAGGGGCGTCCGGCGCTTCATCCTCATCCCGTCTTGGCCGGGCTCCCGACGGCGCGCCCTTCTCGCCCCCCGCCCGCCTTTTCCCCAATCTTCCCCCCCTCCCGCCACCCTCCGATCGTTCCGCCCTCCTCCTCCTCCGTGGATAGGTTCGCCCCCTTTGTCGCTTCGCTTAGGGTTTCAAATCAGCGAACAACGCCGTTGCTCAATGCACCAAATGAGAGATCCGGGCGGCGCACCTCCACGAGTGGTGGGGGGAAGGGGCGAAGAAGTAGCCGTCTGGGGCTGAAGAAGTCATCCTCGATCAACTGTCGTAGCCTCCAACTTCAGAATACCGCCGCCAACTTCCCGAGAGGTGCCGGTGCCGCCACCCCGCCTCCACATGCCATTGTGGTTTCTCCCCGCTATGCTAAGTTCTTCCCCTGCTCTCCTGTCTTCGTCTGTGATGCCGTAGCCAGCGCGAGTAGGATGGGGGGCCGTACCCCCAATTTTTTTCCTCTGAACACAGAAACCAACAATCCCCAAATTCATGGTAAGCACTTGATTTCGATCAGGTGTATTCCCAAATTCATGGTCACTTAGGTGAGTTGATTTGTACTAACGTTGGAAGTTAATAGCACCGCAAGATTGTTCATCATGATATTGAAGATTGTTTAATACAGCTTGGTTTTATAGTTGATCTTAGCATAGAAAGGTTCACTCTATTATGGATAGTGTTAATGATAGTGTGAAAACTTCAGGTCTATCCACCGTGTGGTTTTATGAATTTTCTTCAACAACCACACTATCCACAAGAGAGCTACAAATTCAAGGTGAAAATTTTCATTTGGTTGGACAGACCTATGGGCTTCAACCCGATATCACCACCACCAAGTGCCTGTGGAGCACCCCAAACCAAGAAACAAGGTACTTCAACAAAGGAGACGGTGAACATTGACATTGATGAAGATGACAACAATGAGGCAAATAGGCAAGTAAAGAAGAGATAACGAGTCATGAAGAGGAAGAGAGACTGGTATAATACTTAATTTTGTAGGCCAAAGTTGTCGATAATACTTGATTTGTTCATCTTATATCAATATTTTGTATTTTGTAGGCCGATTGCTTGGTTGAATGCTTCTAAAGACCCAATTAAGGAAATGACAAGAGAGGTGACACATTTTGGAAGGAAGTCACCGATGATTTTAACAAGAAAGGGAATGGGAAGCGTGGGAGGAAATAAACCAATCAAGGTTCATTTGGTCACGCCTCAAGTCATCGATCACCGATTTCAATGACTATTGGAGTAAGGTAACTCAAATGCATACAAGCGGATACTCCAACGACATCTTCGGAAGATGAGGCACAAAAGATGTATGCAAACAGGTTTGGAAAGCCTTTTTCGTTGGTGCATTGGTGGAAGATACTAAAAAACGAGCCCAAATGGTGTGCACTTTTTTTTGAGGAGACAGAGAAAAACAAGAGTGAGATAGTTGATGTTCTAGATGAACAATCACGTCCCCATTGGTAGAGAAGCGACAGAAAGGTCGAAGCGTAGTGGAAGGCGCAAGAAGGACAATGTTATGGAAGGAATTGTCATCCTTGGGGACAATATTGAGAAAATTATCAAGGTGCAAAATATCGGAAGGTGGAGCGGGAAAAGGTCATGTAAGCACATGATTCGGATATCAAATGCAAATTTGAGGGCAACAAAGGAGCAAAAAAGAAGCAAAGATGTTTGAGGTCTATAATTCCTCGCTTAATCAAGACATAAGTCACATGTCAAGATCAAAAGGCTAGCCGAGACAGGGCAATACGCAAGATAGAAGAAAAGTTGTTTGCAAACTAAGGTTAGTTCTGAACTGCTCACATCATGTGTAAATGCTGCATCATGTGCACTATATTAATTAGATGTGAAAACTACTCATATCATGTGTAAATGATGCACTATATACTATGGCAGTTTGTAGTGTGAATGTTGCATTATCTACTATGGCAGTTTCACTTTAGGTGTGAAAACTGCTCATATCATGTGTAAATGCTGCACTATATACTATGGCAGTTTGTAGTGTGAATGTTGCATTATCTACTATGGCAGTTTCACTTTAGGTGTGAAAACTGCTCAGTTTCACATTAGGTGTGAAAAGTGCTCAGTGTGCACCTATATATACACCATCCTCTCTTTTATGGCTGCCCTGTGCACCTATATATACACCATCCTCTCTTTTCCTTAACACACACGAAGGTCTTCTCTCTTCCTCATTCTTCTTCCATCTTGTTCTATAGTTTTGAGGTGATCTTAATATCTTTAAACTTTCTATCTTATTTTTCTTATTACTGTACTCTCTCACCTTTCCTTTTTCTCATCTGCAAAGATGTCTGAGGAACATGACAATCCTGATGAAAGTCAAAATCCTCTGTACTCGTTGGATGAGTTCATTGCTGAGGATGAGATCCTAGATGATGTTATCAGTGAAGCCACGGTGGTCATTCATCCTTCGTCAAGCTCTACTAAAGCTTGATGGTGACCATCGACTGCATCCGAGGAAGCACATCAAGAGACCACGAGAGGAAGCACATCAAAAACTAGTGAATGATTATTTCTCGAAAATCCTCTTTATCCTTCCAATATTTTTCATTAAAGATTTAGTATGTCTAGGCCTCTTTTCCCACACGTGATCGTCGAGGCCTTAGGCCAAAATTCCGATTATTTTACTCAAAGGGTGGATGCCACCAGGCAAGGGCTCATCCACTACATGTCTTGTAGCTATTCGCTAATTGGCTAGTGGTAGTGCTGCAGATGAACTAGATGAGTACTTGAAGATTGGAGAGACTACTGCAATGGAGTCGATGAAGAATTTTGTCAAAGGTGTTAGAGATGTATTTGGTGGACAGTATTTGAGGCGCCCCAATATGGAAGATACTGAGCGTCTACTCAAAATTGGTGAAAAACGAGGTTTTCCTGGTATGTTCGGCAGCATTGACTGCATGCATTGGCAATGGGAAAGATGCCCAAATGCATGGAAGGGTCAGTTCACTCGTGGTGATCAGAAAGTGCCGACGCTGATTCTTGAGGCCGTGGCATCACATGATCTTTGGATTTGGCATGCGTTCTTTGGAGTAGTGGGTTCTAACAATGATATTAATGTTTTGAACCAATCTACTCTATTTATCAATGAGCTAAAAGGACTAGCTCCTAGAGTTCAGTACATGGTCAATGGGAATCAACACAACACTGGGTATTATCTTGCTGATGGAATATACCCTGAGTGGGCAGTATTTGTTAAGTCAATACGACTCCCTATCACCGACAAGGACAAGTTGTATGCACAGGGGAACAAGAATGGGCAAGAAAGGATATTGAGAGAGCCTTTGGTGTATTGCAAATCATGGTGCATCCTAAAACGACCAGCTCATCTATATGACCGAGATGTACTCCGTGATGTTGTCCTAGCTTGCATCATACTTCACAATATGATAGTTGAAGATGAGAAAAGAAAGAGGACATTGAAGAAAATCTAGATCTAAATGTGGCTCCTAGTTCAAAGAACTGTTCAAGAACCTAAAGCTCTCCGATCAGTATGTTCCGCTTCGAGAGAGCTTTAGAAAAAAGATACTAATATTCGAGATCGATCGGCTCATCACCGACTTAAGAATGATTTGGTAGAACATATCTGAGTAAATTTGGTGGTCGTATACATACACAGAGTTTGAGATAGAATACATGTAATAATAATTTTATATATCTGTAACGTTTGTTTATATATATGTGCAAGTGCATTTGTATCTCGAGATCTCATGTTTGAACTATGTTTATTTATGCAGGTGAAAAGCATCTATATGAATCTATGGGGTGCATCTCGACATTGTTGGTTGAATGGTCATCATCAATTTACCGCCATTATCTCGGCATCATCTTTTGCCATTGGAAAACTTGGTCGCTCCATTATCTTCTTTGTTACAATTAAGTCTTAGTTATCTTGTTGTTCCAGATTATCCGAACTTATGCGCTCATACTAGTTTGTAGTGATTACGAAGTTATCTGAACTTATGCGATTATCTAAATTATGCGATTCAACTTTGCATTTCCGTTGGTTGAAACTGAAGTTCTGTATTTGTAGTGCACGTATTTTAGTTTTTTTGGAAAAGTTATTTGCTGACTAAGGTTGCTCAAAGCTTAGCTCGTAGCTCATATGGTTAACCATTACGGATGATGGTTGCTTGCTCTTGCCCAATGTTTAAGAAGTGAATTGAGAGAGAGAGGCTATCTGAATTTTTTATCTCTAAAATGAAAATCTATCTGCATTTTATGTGAATGAAAATATAGTTGAGTGTTATCTATATTTTCTCATGTGTGAATGTGACTGTCCAGAAATCTCCCAGAGTTATACAATGCCAGGCTTGTATGGTTTCTCTCTTATCTGAACCGAAAGCTCATGTGTGCACCTGATGCTTGTATGGTTTCTGAGATGAACCCTATGAAGGTCCTGATCTGAAACTTAGTTATGACAAACTTAGTTAACTGAAATCTATGAAGTGCATTGAGTCCTCTCTGTTATTATAAACTTAGTTACCTTAAACTTGTCATCTGCAACTTAGTTATGGTCCTTATCTGAAACTTGTCCTGGAACCTGAACTGTATTTGTCCTGATTACTGATCTGTATTTGTCCTGATGCCTTGATCTGTATTTGCTATGAAACCTGATCTGTATTTGTCTCGGTTCCTAAAATCTGATCTGTACTTGAGTATTATCTCATTTGTAAACCTATGTTCAGTTCGGCGGTGGCAACAATTGCCGTAGCTATCTGTGCATGTTTCCTCCTCTCTTTCTTACTTTACATAGCTACTGCATGTGTGCACCTGATGCTTTTGATCTGTAATCTGAAAGCTTGTTTTGTTTTGAACAACAACAGTGCAAAATCTATTGTCCACAATGACGACGTTCAGTTTAGATAAATGACTACATATTTGATTGGTACATTTGATCACAACACCATACATACATTAAATGATGTAGGTTGTCTATGAAACAGTGAAATGAAACCTTTCATTGAGAGAGCCAGTTTCATTTCTTAGTCCTAGCCCATAAAACTGACGTGGCAATTTTGGAAACAGTAAAATAAAACTCTCCATTGAATATGGCCTAATGCGATCGCTAAAGGCACGTAGGAGTACACGTGGATCCAAATCAAATCGAACTTTGATGACAGCGAAAAGCTTCACTTGGCGTGGTGGCCTTTTAAACTTCTGAACTTGTCTTTTCCCCTGTACGATCCAAGTGCTTCGACGCCCGGCAGACCTCTCGTGCCTCTTATCCTCCTCGGAAAAGAAGTGCTTTGAGCCTTCGATGCCTGATCGGACGGCCCAGGTCGCTAGTCTCGTCACGCGACACACGAGGCCGCACGCCCACCCACGGGCCGCGTCCTCTCGAAGGAATCGAGACCACAGCAGGCCAGCAGCACACCCGTCGGCCGTCACAGCTAGCGCCAGCCCAGAGCCCACAAACCACAGCTCGCAACGCACACGACACGAGCACGGCGCGGCGGGATTTTAGCGTGCACCACCCGGCCTTTTACCCCCCGACCCCAGCCAACAAGACCCCCCGGCTCGCCTCGATTCCACCCACCCACATACCACCTCCCTCCGCCACCGAGCACCACCAAACCCTAGATCTCGCACCGGCGGCAGCCAGCCATGTCGAAGCCCTGGGGAGGCGTCGGCGCGTGGGCGCTGGACGCCGAGCGCGCCGAGGAGGAGGAGCGCGAGCAGGCCCTGTCCTTCCCGGCGCCCGAGCCGCCCGCGGCCGCGGGCGGCGCCGCCAGCTTCCCGAGCCTCCGCGAGGCGGCCGCCGCGGGCGCCGGGGGCAAGTCTAAGAAGAACAAGAAGGGCACCACGCTGTCGCTGTCCGAGTTCACCACCTACGGCGCGGCCGCGGCCCAGCGGCGCGCGGCGCACGTCGAGCCCAAGGGCCTGACCCACGAGGAGATGATGATGCTGCCCACGGGGCCCCGGGAGCACTCGGCCGAGGAGCTGGACCGCTCCCGCGGGTTCCGCTCCTACGGCGGCGGCGGCGGCTTCGGCGGCCCCGGGGGAGGCGCCGGAGGGGAGCGCTGGGGCGGCTTCGACGACGAGGGCCGCCGCGGGCCAGGCCGAAGCTCGGATCTTGACATGCCCTCCCGCGCCGACGAGGCTGACGACTGGGGCGCCACTAAGAAGTTCACCCCGGCTCCCGCCGACTCTGGCCGCCGCGATAGGTTCGGCGGGCCTTCCCCTCTCGGCCGTGCTGATGACATTGACGACTGGTCACGCGACAAGAAGCCGCTCCCGTCGCGCTACCCCAGCCTCGGTTCTGGAGGTGGCTTCCGTGACTCGCCGGGCTTCCGCGACTCACCATCTGCTTCTGATTCTGACCGTTGGGTCCGTGGAGCCACCCCTATGCCACACAACGGCCAGGGGGCGGGGGAGAGGCCACGCATCGTCCTCAATCCTCCTCCTAAACGTGACCCGGCGGCAGCTGCTTCCACCCCACCTGCTGAGGTGGCCCGCAACCGCCCAAGCCCGTTTGGGGCTGCAAGGCCCCGGGAGGATGTGCTGGCCGAGAAGGGGTGGACTGGAGGAAGTTTGAGAATGAGATTGAGCAGAAGACCAGCCGGCCTAACAGCTCGCACTCCAGCAGGCCGAATAGCGCTCATTCCTCCCGCCCTGGGAGCCCTGGGTCGCAGGTTTCAGCCGTTGGGAGTGAAGGAGCACCGAGGGCACGGCCAAAGGTTAATCCATTTGGTGATGCCAAGCCAAGAGAAGTGGTGTTGCAGGAGAAAGGGAAAGATTGGAGGAAGATTGATCTTGAGCTCGAGCATCGTGCTATAAATAGGTATGATGTCCGTGGAATTACCACTTGATTATGCATAGAATTTCTGTTACTTGTGGCAGTGCAATGCTGAGTACTGACATAAGTTAGAAAGCTGCAACCTCACTCAACATCGATTTTGTAATGGACGCACTTGCTTATGGCATATCTTTTATCTGTTGTATCATACAAGTTTGCTTTGCTAAAACTGACCACTACTCCTGGTATGTTCCAATCACAAGTGAGTCATGTTTTGTTGTAGCACCCTGGTGCTTAGTACATCCAAGCATAATCTTGACATGCCTACACACTGGTATCACATGAATTTGTTCTCACTACATGTAAGTGGGCCAACACTAAGGTATTATGTTTGCATCGAGGCATTATGTGATAGCATGCTACCACCACCATAGCTCACCATATGGCCATCAGCAATACACTGGGTTGGTCATGCCTGAGGCATTGGATATTGATATGTGACCCTTGATCGTATAATGTCATCCTTACTCATAATTATTTGAACATTGTGCAGTTAATCAATGCTTATTTTAGTGAATTTTATTCTTGATATACTTGTCATAATGTAGCATCCTTGTTATTAAATCATTAATCATGTGTGTTGTTAAGGTCATGGTCATGGACCTGCAGCAATAGCCAATGAAGCAAATTTTTGAAATGATATCTGGTGTGACATTTTTAGTGGGATTGTTGTGGTATATTGGTAAAGTTGTATTTCTATCACTTGGAGTTTTTGTTTACATCACTCACTGCTGTATAATTTCCTTGTCCTGAATAAGCATTAGAACAAAACAACTCTAAATAGATTTTTAGATGATTGAACAAGCCCAAGCACCCCATCCTCTACATCAACAGCTCTGCCTTGCTAATCTTGTAGCACTTTAATGTTTATGCTATTTATTTGCCTCTGGTTAAGTGTGATATATGAAGCGCATTAACTATAGTTAAAAAGTGCATGCTGTGATCTTTGTTGATGGTTTGGTTACCATTGGTGGGGTTTATTTTAATTTATCTGAGTACAAATAAAAATTTAGTATTTTTTGCACAGGCGAGGGTAAGGCTTGCCACTGACACCCTTCCCTAGACCCCGCACAGAGCGGGAGCTCTCTACACTGGTACGCCCTTTTGTTTTAATATGCTGACACACTCGAGTGAACTTGTGCACAACCTGTTCGCTTGTTGGGTTTCAGCCAGAGCTTATCAGCCAGCCAACAGTATTTTCCTCTTACAACAAACCAGCACCAGCCGGGCTTATCAGCCCAGAAATCAACCAGCGAACAGGCATCCATCAGAAGATGTTTGTATAGTTTTATATTTGACACTGTTGCCACGAGTACATCTCTTTTCAGTTGTCAGTTGTCAGTTGGAGCTTTTCTTTCTACATACACTTAGGTCCTGTTTGGGTTGCCTGGATCCTAGCACATTTCATGTGAATTGGTCCAGATTTGAGGCATCTAAACAAGCATTAAAAGTTTGTATATCTAATTTTTATAGTTTCTACTAGCAGACCTTCAGGCTGCTGAAATTTCTTCAATGTAAAGGTTCTGTTTTCTAGTTTTGTTCCACATTGATGAGGCAATATGCTCCTGTGTCCCACTCAAAAAATACACCTGCATTTTCTTCTGTGGTTTTGTATAATTGAGATTCCAAACAATGGTGCTATATGTCTTCTTGAACTCTTATAACTTACTGATGATCGTGGGATCTCCTCTGGTTTTATCTTCTATTGTATTATGCTAAGGCTTGATGTCTGAAACTGCTGATTATTAAACCACTTTCAACACACCTAAATTTGGGATAAATTACATGATGTTAGGGTAAATGAATTTTCTTTTATTCCACCCTTTCGCTATTGGTGGTTAAATGATTCTCAACATGATCTGATACCAACAAATTTTATTTGGGAAAATAACATTTTTTTGTTCATCTAATTCAGCTTCAGTATCATTTAGGGCAATTCAGTTTCATTATCTTTTTCAATCCTCCCTGAACTGTTAAGAATTTGAAGTAAATTAACTACTTTGGTACTTTATATCCTGTCAAAATTGATTCCTTTTCTCTTAAAATCTTTCCATTTAGTTTCTGGGGACGTATTACCATGTGATTTGAATATTCATGCACCAAACCTTTCAGGCCAGAGTCTGATGAAGAAAGAAATTTTAAAGAAGAAATCAACCTTCTGAGGGTGGATCTTAAAGAAATTGAGGGAAAGATGAGTAATGGTTCTGACCAGACATCGGTAGATGCAAAAGATTTGTCTGAGAAGATATCTCAGTTGGAAAGCCAGCTTGAGCAGCTTTCAAGGGAGTTGGATGACAAGATTCGATTTGGGCAAAGGCCACGTTCTGGTGCAGGCAGGGTTACAACACTTGCACCAACTAGTTTAGGGGAGGAACCACAGGCTACAGTGGTGGACAGACCGCGTTCTCGTGGTGGTATGGAACCACCCCCAAGGCAGGAAGAAAGATGGGGATTTCAAGGAAGCAGAGAAAGGGGCTCTTTTGGTGGAAGCAGAAATTCAGACAGGTTTGTGCATTTTGCTTGCTTAACTTGATCATGTATTATCTCTAGAATCAAGATGCTTTGCTCAGGAACTTATTTTTTAGAAAGTAGCATGGGTGAAGTTTGGAAACCTGTGCTAATGGTTCATCATGTTTTAGGTTAAATGCCTGCCCTCTTATGTTATTTCTCATCATCACATGCCAAGCCAGTGATTCTGTTTCAGGATCGATGCACATTGGTAGACTGAGGTTGTAGATTAATCAATTAACCATGAGCATGATTTTGGCATAATCATCCTTCAGATATTATGGCTTGAGTTCATTGTGCCTGTGCTTTGTTTAATGTGTAGGTTTCAAAGGTGTCAACATAGTGTAATCTATCCCTTTTAGAATGCAAATCAATCTTCTTTCTATTGTGCAGTTAAACATCATGCTGTTGGGATTTCTAATCATTCTACTCTTCATCATTTTTTCTTTTCAGGCCAATGGCAAGACAGAGATGGTGAAATTGGGACAACAAGCATCTCATAGGGATACTTCTGCTTCCCAGTCCCTTTTTTGTTTGAAAAGATGGGCAAAATAAGTCGTTTTCTATTTGTCGTGTTTGTTTGGTCTAGAAGATTGTTGAGGATGGAGATAACTCCACATGAAGTTATTGGTTGTCAACTCTGTATGCTGTAGGATATTTTACATTTGAGGCTTTTACCCATGTGCCATTAAAAAAGTTTGCAATTATGCACAAGTCATTAAAAATTTTGAGCTTCCACGAGTGTCATGTTCTGAAATTTTTTTTGCTCTTCAAGCCATTTCGTCTGTGTTCTATTTGGTTTTTACCGTTTGGCAGCCCTTACATATGGGCTCGGTCAGTGGAAACATCTAAAATATCAATTCTCTCGTCCTTTCCTCTTGCTTCTTTCTCTCTCTAGTTGGGCCAAACTGTCAGCGACCTAGCTCCACCTTCCTCCTTGCCGTGCGCCAGCCTCGCTGTGTCGATGCCGGGGTGGAGCTCGTTCGCCCGCGCCTGCATTGGGGCGGAGCTCGCTTTCCCGTGCTCGCGCGTTGGGGTGGCCTATTGTGGTCTACTGCGCTACAGCAGCTCCGCTGGTCATCTCCCCGACCTGCGACAGCGACAGAGGCAGACGAGGAGGAAGAGAAGTGCGGCGCCCAAGGCGGAGCCTACAGCAATTCTGGCAATGGTGCCACCGGAGAGCTTGCTCTTATGGCCACTTTCTCCCCCACTTCCACTGTTGGTGCCGCTCGCCATGCCACACACTTCGCCATGGGGAGCAGGCGTCGGCGCGCCTCACCTTGTTGGAGCGGGGAAGGGAAACCTCGCTGGGCAAGGCCCCAAGGGCCCGCCACACAAGCCCGTCCCCAGAGCGTGGGCGCTGGCTGCGACCAAGTGAGGCCGGATGGATCCATTTAGCTGGTTGAACGAAACATTGAACTACTACAGCGGCGGTAGCTTCACATTCAAATCTCGCCGGAAAAGCGATTATTCTCAAGGAGCAGGACCACGAGGTGCGTGAGGTTGCCGAGCTCACGGATGGGCCTCGACAGTTGTTCCCGCCGAGCGAGAGCCTGATGAGCCCCGAGAGCGTGAGAATCGCCTGCGGGAACCCGCTCGACAGCCTGTTCCCGTTGAGGAAGACGTTTTGAAGCGCGGCGGCGGAGACGAGGTCGGCCAGGAGTGCGCCGGAGAGCCCGTTGAGGCGGAGTCTGAGCGTGTGGAGCGCCGTCAAGTTCCCTAGCGTCCTCGCGGGGACCGCCCCCAAGAGCGTCGCCCCGGGGAGCCGCAGCACTGCCACGCGGCTGTATTCGCAGGAGACCCCGTCCATTCCACGCCAGGCGCCGCCCCACGGCGTCACGGAACGCCAGGAGCGCCCGCGCGTCGCTTGCGAGGTCGTTGGCCCCCGCCCGCGCCGCCACGAGCAGGAGCACGGGGAGTGCGGAATGGAGGCGCAAGAGAAAGAGAAAGTTTGGGTGGCTGACAAACGGACCTCACTATAGAGTAAAATGGTTATTTTACATGTCTGTTTGACACCGTTAAATAGAAAAGCGGACGGAATGGCTTGGAGAACAAAGAAGTTTAGAACGATGACATTCGTGGAAACTCAATTTTTTAATGGCTTGTGCGTAATTTCAAACTTTTTTAATGACACACGGATAAAAGCCTCTTTACATTTCCCTTTTGCCGTCTTCCATGTCAAAACAATATCTGTTCAGCTTTTGTCACAAGTCGTTTATTTGTGCATTGAGTAATGGAAACCTTGAATTTGCACTTCTACTAATGCTGTGTCATCCTTCTGCTCGTTTTTTAACCAGTGTCTGTACATTGAGGCAAGAAGATGTGATTCCCAGTCGTTTTTGCCTCGTAAACATCTGTGTCTTGCGAAGCCATGACGTGCGCTGGATTAGTTTCAGATGATGTGCGAATATTTTTTGTAGCGAGTTTTGTACAAGTTCTATATGTGGGCGATTGGCTGAGATTTTTTTTATTTTTAACACTTTTTAAAACTATTTTTAAAACTGACATTGTTTTTTTTTTCAAAACTAACACTTTTGGACGCGCATGTTTGCATGGCGTCGGCTAATTCACGCTGCCACGCCATACATAGCGGCGCGACAGGGGGCAGTCAACGGCTGCGGCGACCGTTGAAGTGGCAGGTCTGCCGCGCCACCCGTCACGGTGCGGCGGGGCTGCCGCGCCACATATCACGGCACGGCAGACCCCTTGTTAAGTGTCTTCGTCCTTAGACGAGAAAATGCGCCACCGCGGGAAAATGCGCCGCCGTGACTCCCGCCGCGCCGCCGTCACGCCACGCCCGCCGCGCCCTGCCCAGCGCGCCCGCGCCTGACGTAGGTTGACGTAGTCAGGTCCATATCCCTTCTTCCTTGCAATTACTTGCCTCCCCTTCAATTCATTCAAGAACTTAGCTTGACCATCATAACATTCCCACATATATTTCCTAGTGCTATGTTCAAACGAAAAATTATATCATATATGTCCTAGCAAAAGAAATATAATACGATTTCATGTTTACCATAAAAATAACCAATCTTATCATAGTCAACCATATCGCCGCAATAATGGCATATTCCAAGCTTCGAAGGGACTAGACCGTAGTTGGATTTAACACCACATTCGCACATGACTGGAGGTGTTTTGTAAATTAACCTTTTCTCTTTCTTTTTCTTTGCCTTTGGTGGCCCCGGCCATTGATTCTTAGGACCGTAGAGCCACTCATTGAAACGACACTTCGCAAATCCATAACGTTATAAGATAATACATTAGTACACGCACACATATAGAGATAAACATTTAAACAGATACACTTTTCACTTACTTCATGCTTGTTGGGACACAAAACTCCAATGTATTCTTAGGATTTATCACAGCTCGATCTCCGCAATCGCACAGATGAGGTTCATCGAGTCATCTAACTGCTGGCTAGGTGCTTCTCCTTAGCCGTCATTGGCGGGGGGTTAGGGGGGTGGAACCCACCGCTCGAAGTGGTCACGTGGATGTCTCCCTCTCCACCAATAGTCGAAAAAGAGGTACCTTGGTGAAAGGTCCTTGTGTGGTTTTGATAATTGAGTGACAACCTAGGTGGACTAATTATGTTTATGTAAGATACACAGGTAATTAGTCCACATGTACATATGTGAGCAACATATGCCATGAAGGTGGAAATAGCTCGGAGATGTTGCAAAGCTCACACATGTGATGTTGAAGGAGCTCATTGCACATAAGACATGACATTGAGTCATATGATCAAGGTGGAGAAGATCAAGACATGACTTGGCTTGATGGACTGGTTGCAAGCGTGAAGGGCAAGTTGGAGGCTTTGGAGCGATGGACCGCGTGGTGGTGAAGCTTGAGCAAGACTTGGCGCCGATGGACGAAAGTAACGGTGAAAAGCAAGTGAAGTCAAGATCGATAAACCAATATAATCACGTGATGATATGGAGTGAATCATATCATTGTTGATCATGTTGGTTCATGTGTTGCATCGACATTGGAGGAGATGGAATGGAATGCGCAAGGCAAAGGTATAACCTAGGGCATTTCATTTCACCGGTCATAGGTGTGTAGAGAAGTTGATGACCGGGTTTAGGATAGATGGCCGTTCTATCAAGAGGGGCAAACTTGTTTGCATATTGGTCATCTAGTGTCACTCGAGTGATCTAACTTTGCATTGTTGCTAGGATCAAGTGGCGCGGCAAGTTGAGTGGTTAACTCCTTGAAAAATGTATGTGAAAAACTAATATACGTACACAAGGTGTTGTACACTTGGTGGTGTTGGCACATTTACAAAGGAGAAGTTGGTGAAGAAAAGGAGTTGAATGCGCTGGTCATGGGGTGACCGGACGCCTCCGACATGAGGACCGGACGCGTCCGGTTTAAGACTCAGGCGGCAGTGTTCCCAACATTACCGGACACGTCCGATATCGATACCGGATGCGTCCGGTATTCTGGCCAGGCGTGGGCAGAGTTGCCGAGGTGACCGAACTCTGGCTCATGACAGTGACCGGACGCTGAGCAATCACTATTTAGCTTCAGGTTGTGGTGACGTGGGGCACCCGTGTTGGTCCAGAGAGGACTGGACGCAGGGGCGCGTCCAGTCATAGTTGAGCGGCTCTAGGAGCTCTTTGGACTCGACCGGACGCTGCCCCGCCTGTACGTCCGGTCAGCCACACCATACGCGTCCGGTCATAGTTGAGGGGCTCTGAGAGCTCTCTAGACTCGATCGGACGCTGCCCCTCTTGCATCCGATCACTTCGCTACAGTGCGTCCAATGCATCGCGTTAGAGCATGTCAGAGAGGGTTGTTGGATGGCAACGGCTACTTTGTTTGAATGAGACACGTGGCAGTCAAGCAGTGACCGGACGCAGCGGCCGGACGCGTCCGGTCGCCACACCGGACGTGTTCGGTGCACACGACCTGCGCATCCGGTCATCCCGAAATCTACCCAGTGAAGGGGTAACGGCTATTTTAGCCCGTGGGGCTATAAATAGAAGTGTTGGTCGACCTTTGGCTGAGAAGGGGAGCACACTAGAGCCTTGGTGGCTTATGTGGTGGTGCTTGGGAGCCCTCTAACTCACTCTAGCTTGATAGCGTTCATCCGATCGAGTGAGTGAGCGATTCTAGTGCGATTGCATCGTGAGTTTGCATTGAGTGGCACTAAGTGATCGAGTTGCAAGCCGGTGGTGCTTGTTACTCTTAGACGTTGCCACCTCCTAGATGGCTTGGTGGTGGTCTTCGTCAAAACCCGCAAGAAGCTTGTGCGATGCTCCAGAGAAGAGCTTTGTGAGGGGCATTGTGCTCGCCCCGCGGGAGCCGCAAAAAGCAACTCTAGTAGAGTGAGACACGAAGGGCGACAAGTGGTCCAGCCGGGTCAAGTGATAGAGCTTGTGGTAAGCACTCCACGTGGGAGAGTGTTGAAAGCATCTAGGCCCCTAGTTGGCTTTCGGTGATTAATGACGACACGAGATTACTATGACTAACGTGTGTTTTGCAGAGGCAATTTAAGTTAGGTCATGGTAATGGCAATTGATTGGACAATTATGGTTTTCATGCCCCCGTCGATGGAATTTGTTTTGGTTTTTAAAGGATGGATGACAAGGTTAAGGATGAACTAGTTCTAAGTGTCGTTTGGTGTTGGAGAGACACTTAGAGTAGTTTAGGGCCTTGTTTTTTTCCTTTGGCCGTACTATTAAGGAGGGTATGGACTAGTAGCTTGACCTAGGTGAGTCTAGTGGGTTAAGTGTGGTGCACACTTGTCAAACCTAGCACTAGGTAGCTCAGAAATAGCCCTAAGATCAATTGGAGTCAACTTCATTCACATAGGATTTTGAGTTGGAAGTGAATGGAGGGTCAAATGACTAACCGGACGTTGGTCTGGTTGCGACCGGACGCTGGAGAGTGAGTCCGGTTAGTTCATTTGATCAACTGTAGTCGTCTGGTACTGATCGGACGCTGAGTGGAGGAGCACCGGACGCTAGGGTGCCTACGTCCGGTCGACTCCAGAGAGGTTCTAGAGAGGCTTTCTCTTGACCGGATGCGTCCGGTGTGTGCTGACCGGACGCTGGTCAGAGTCCGGTCAATCAACTACTGTCATCTTGTACTGACCGGACGCTGAGTGTTGGTAGTGACCGGACGCTGGGGTGCCTACGTCCGGTCGACTCCAGTAAGGTTCCAGAACGTGTTTTTCTTGACCGGAGACGTCCGGTGGATGCTGACCGGACGCTGGTCATAGTCCGGTAGAACTTAATGGCTCTCTCTAACACAGTGATAGGTATAATTGACCGGTGCGTCCAGTCACCCTGACCGAGAGCGTTTGGTCAGCCCGCAGAGTGGTGACTCAGCCTCCAACCGTTATGTTTTGAATGAGGGGGTATAAATACTTACTACACTCATCCATAGGAGGCCTCTTGCCCATTTGTTCAGCTGAGAAATACCTTTGGAGTGCAAGGGAGAGCAAGAGCCCAGTGAGATGATTGAGATTTGAGAATCCAAGATTAAGGACCTCATTAGTGAATAGAGAGTAGCAAGTGTGCATCCACCTTTCTCATTAGGCTTGTCTTGGTCAAGTGAGAGTTTGTGCTTGTTACTCTTGGTGATCGCCATCACCTAGATGGTTTGGTGGTGATTGGGAGCTTGATGATCATCCGACGGAGCTTGTGGATGACCCAAGTCATGTTGTGAGCAGTTGTGGGCGATTCACCGTGATGGAGTGTCAAAGAATTAACCCGTAGAGAGCACTTGATCCTTGCATGGATCAAGGGGGAGCTACACCCTTGCGTGGGTGCTCCAACAAGGACTGGTGGGGAGTAGTGACTCTCTGATACCTCAGGAAAATATCACCGTGTTTCTTTCCCTCTCTTTACTTTGAGCATTTACATTTGAGCAATTCATTTCTTGTCTTTACATTCCTAGAATTGCCATGCTAGAGTAGGATTGGAACCTAGGGTGCAAAACTTTTGTGCGGTAGAACAATAGAAACACATTCTAGGCACAAGGGGTGAAGTGGGCTAAGTGTAGGACTTAATTGTTGCATAAAATTTAGAATTAGCCCAATTCACCCCCCTCTTGGGCATCTTGATCCTTTCAATTGGTATCGGAGCCTCGTGCTCCCTAAATTAGGCTTAACCGCCTAGAGCAAGATGTCCCGTGGGGATGGACCCCCTCCTATCTTTGAGGGAGATGATTTTTCTTATTGGAAAATTCGCATGGAGGCATACTTAGAGGCTTTAGACATTGGAGTGCTTAGAGCCGCCTCACAAGGCTTCCCAAAACCTAAGGATCCCACCAACCTTCAAGGCGATGAGGTCAACTATGAGAAGTGGAATGCAAAGGCTAGAAACACCCTCTTTAGAGGCCTTTGCAAGGATGTTTTTAACCATGTGCGAAACCACAAAGACACCCTTGCACTATGGTCGGACATTTGTACGCTCCATGAGGGAACTAAGAGTGAGAGTGAGGAACGCTATCATCTTGTGATGAAAAAGCTTAATTCATTTGAGATGCTTCCTAGAGAAAGTGCCAATGAGATGTATTCACGCTTGAATGTTCTTGTAGAGGAAGTCAATGGGCTTGAACTCACACAAATGCAACCCTCTCGATGTTGTAAGAAAGATCTTGAGTGTCCTCCCCATTGACAAATATGGGCATATTGTCACGGTGCTTCATCAAGGTGATATTTCCACTGCTACACCAACTCAATTTTTGGGGAAGATCAATGCACATGAGATGTACATGCACATCACTCCATAAGATGGCTGTTCTTCCACCAAGAAGAAAGATTTGGCATTCAAGGCTAGTCAAGAGAAGAGGGGCAAAGCTAGAGTTGATCATGATAGCTCAAGTAATGATGAGATTGATGATGCAAGTCTTGCTCTCATGGTGAGAAGAACCGCTAAGATGCTCAATAAGCTAAACAAGAATGGTGTCAAGTTTAATGGCAAGAAGAAGAAATTCTTCACTAGTAGTAGAAGGAAGCCCATCTCCGAAATGGATTTCTATAATTGTGGAGAACTTGATCATCTAGCTCATAAATGCCCTAAACCCAAGAAAGACAAGTACAAAAAGAAGTACAAGGGCAAGAAAGATGACTCAAGTGATGAAGATGATGATGAGAAGAAGAAAAACAAGCCTTATAAGAAGAAGGATGGCAAGAAGGAGTTTCACAAGAAGAAGAATGTCAAGGCATACATTATTGGTGATTGACTCACGGACATTCAATCATCAAGTGGCTCATCCGATGATGAAAGTGAAAAAGAGAAGGAGAAGATGGCCGCTATTGTGATTGATTCTTCACTATCTTCATTGATACCACCGCCATCATCCTCTACACACCTATGCCTTATGGCCAAGGGTGAACGAAAGGTACAAAATGACGGTGATAGTAGTGGTGATGATAATGCTAGCAATGATGATAGTGATAGTGATGAAGAATTTGAATCACCTTCTTATGATGATCTTGTCAAGTTGCTAAATCAATATACTAAAATCATTAGAAAGACAAGAGCTAAAAATGAAAAGCAAGAATTTGAGAAGGACTCACTCTTAGCAAAGTATGACATAGCCAAAAAAAGCTAGTGTTGAGCTTAGAGAAGAAAATAAAAATGTGTCATCCAAACTCAAGGAGCTCAAATCCTCTAAAAGGAGCTTAGAGAAAAACATGACAAACTTAAGGGGATACATAATGAGCTCATCACTAGTTATAATTTACTAGAAGAAGAGTACACCAATCTCAAAATTAATCATGACAATCTTGTTCTTTCTCATGAGTTATTATCCAATGAGCCACATGATGCTACTAACAATGTTGTTAAGATTGATATAGCTACATCATGTGATGACTTGATTGTTGAGAGCATTGAGCAAGGTTCTAGTAGCAAAGGCAAGAAAGTGGTTGAGTCTGACAACTATGATGATTATGTCAAGCTCAAGAATGAGAATGAAAAGCTCAAGAAAGATCTTGAAAAGCTATCAACCACCAACACAATTGTGATTGAGAATCTTGACAATGACTATAATATAGCTCTTGAGAATGAGATGCTTAAAGAAGAGAACAAGAGACTTAAGATGGAGAAAAATCATGATGAACTTGAAGAAGAAAACAAGAAGCTCAAGTTGGAGAACAAACATCTCAAGACCGGGTTGAGCAAGTTCACAAGAGGCCAATATCTTCAAAGTGAGCTACTCATAAACACCGTGATAAAGATGGATAGAAGTGGTATTGGGTACATGGCAAATCAAGAGAAGAAATCTCAAGCTCAACATCAACAACAATACAAGTCAAAGCCTAAGCTTAAGAGATGTTTTGAGTGTGGACAAGAAGGTCACTTTACTCATGAGTGTCAAACTCCACCACCATAACCCTTGCCCAAGCATGCTAGACCCTGTGCTTTCAATGCTCACTACATGCTTAGAAATGACTCTAGTGGAAAGATGAAAGTCATGTTCTTAGGTCCACCCAACAAGTATAGGCCTAAGCAAATTTGGGTTGCAAAGTCACTAGTTGAGAAAGTCAAGGGCCCTCATCAAGTTTGGGTCCCTAAACAACAAGCTTGATCTCTTGTATGTAGGTGAACTACAAGACCTGTGGAAGTCATTGGGTTATTGCTAGTGGTTGCACTCAACATATGACCGATGATCCTCGTATGTTCACCTCACTAGATGAAGAAATAGATGGTCAAGAAAGGATTACATTTGGTGATAATTCAAAGGGCAAAGTTCAAGGATTAGGCAAAGTTGCAATATCAAATGATCATTCAATATCAAATGTGCTATATGTTGCTTCATTGAGTTTCAACTTGCTATCCATTGGTCAATTGTGTGATCTTGGCTTTCAATGTTTGTTCACCGAGAAGGAAGTGGTTGTATCAAAGAAAGATGATGATCAAGTTATATTCAAGGATTTTAGATACAACAACTTATATCTCGTGGATTTCACCTCTGAAGATGCAAACTTGAAGATATGCTTATTCACCAAAACATCACTTGGGTGGCTATGGCATAGAAGACTTGCACATGTTGGGATGAGCTCACTCAAGAAGCAAATGAAGAATGAATTGGTGAGAGGTTTGAAAGATGTAAAATTTGAGAAAGACATGCTTTGTAGTGCATGTCAAGCTGGCAAGCAAGATGCAAACACTCATCCAACCAAAGCTTACATGTCAACAACAAGAGTACTAGAGCTTCTCCACATGGATCTATTTGGACCTACAATTTACAAGAGTTTAGGAGGCAATCTCTATTGTCTTGTGATTGTTGATGACTACTCTAGATATACTTGGGTGTTCTTTCTTCATGGCAAGACCGAAGTGGCCTCATGTTTCAAGAAGTTTGCTAAGAGAGCACAAAATGAATTTGAAGTGAAGCTCAAGAAGATAAGAAGTGACAATGGAAAAAAAATTGACAACACAAACATTGGAGCATATTGTGATAAAGTAGGGATCAAGCATGAGGTCTCCACAACATATACTCCTCAACAAAATGGTGTAGTAGAGAGAAAGAATCGGACACTTATCACCCTTGCAAGAACAATGCTTGATGAGTACAATACACCCGAAGCTCTATGGGCGGAAGCTATCAACACCGCATGTTATGCATCCAACCGCCTATTTCTTCAAAAGTTTCTTGGTAAGACCCCTTATGAGTTGCTCATTGGGAAGAAGCCGGACGCCTCATTCTTCTGGGTGTTTGGTTGCAAATGCTACATCTACAAGAAGCAGCAACACCTAGGGAAGTTTCAAAAACGTTGTGATATTGGTTTTCTTGTTGGTTACTCATTAAAGTCCAATGCATATCGAGTATTTAATCATGCCACCGGCTTGGTTGAAGAAACATATGATATGGAATTTGATGAATCTAATGGCACCCAAGGAGCACATGAGAATCTTGATGATGTAGGTGATGAACCATTGAGGGAGGCCATGAAGAATATTTCGGTTGGAGACATCAAGCCCAAAGATGATGTACAAGTGATTGATCCACGTTCTTCATCAAATGTGCCACAAGATGATAATAAAGATGGGAGAGTAGAAAATGAAGATACTCATGTCTCCCATGATCAAATGGTGGCACAAGCTCAAGATGTTGATGCTCCACAACCTCTCCCTCAAGTGGTTGATAGAAGAAATTCACCCCTACTACAAGCACATCCACAAGATCTCATCATAGGGAGTCCTTCAAAGGGTGTATTGACTCGCTCTTAAAAACTTACTTCATTTATTGAACATCACTCGTTTGTTTCTTGCATTTAGCCTACAAATGTAGAAGAAGCTCTTCAAGATCCAGATTGGATAAATGCCATGCACGAAGAGTTGGACAACTTCACCCGCAATGAAGTTTGGACACTTGAAGAGCGACCATAAGGTGTAAGAGTTATTGGAACAAAGTGGGTGATCCACAGCAAGCAAGATGATCAAGGTATTGTTGTGAGGAACAAGGCAAGACTAGTTGCGAAGGGGTTCTCTCAAGTTGAAGGATTGGATTTTGGAGAGACCTTTGCACCGGTTGCAAGACTTGAAGCCATTCATATCCTCCTTGCATATGCATCGCATCATGAAATGAAATTATATCAAATGGATGTTAAAAGTGCATTTTAAATGGCTTCATAAATGAACTAGTCTATGTTGATCAACTTCTCGGGTTTGAAGACCCTAGATATCCTAATCATGTTTATAGGTTGTCTAAGGCGCTATATGGGCTCAAGCAAGCCCCAAGAGCTTGGTATGAACGCCTTTGAGATTTCCTCATTGAGAAGGGCTTTACCATTGGGAAGGTCGACACAACACTATTCACCAAGAAGCTTGATGGAGAGATCTTGTTTTGTCAAGTATATATTGATGATATCATATTTGGCTCATCAAATGAAGATTATTGCAAAGAGTTTGGTGAATTGATGTCGAAGGAGTTTGAGATGTCGATGATTGGAGAGCTTACATTCTTTCTTGGTTTTCAAGTCAAGCAAATGAGAGAAGGGATCTTCATCTCTCAAGAAAAGTATACCAAGGACCTTCTCAAGAGGTTCAAAATGGATGAATGTAAGCCAATCAAGACACCTATGCCATCAAATGGACATCTCGACCTAGATGAGGGAGGTAAAATGGTTGATCAAATCTCTCTACTGCTCTATGATTGGTAGCTTGTGATATTTGACCGCATCTAGGCCCGACATCATATTTAGTGTGTGTATGTGTGCTAGATTTTAAGCTAATCCTAAGGAAGCTCATTTGGTTGCCGTTAAAAGAATCCTTAGGTACCTTAAGCACACACCAAGCATTGGTCTTTGGTATCCCAAAGGAGCTAGATTTCAACTAGTTGGCTATTCCGATTTGGATTATGCTGGTTGCAAAATTGATAGAAAGAGCACATCCGAAGGGTGCCATTTGCTTGGTAGATCACTAGTGTCTTGGACCTCCAAGAAGCAAAATAGTGTGGCTTTGTCCACCACCGGGCGGAATACATTGCCGCGGGTGCTTGTTGTGCACAAATTCTTTACATGAAGCAAATTTTGCTAGACTATGGTGTAGTTCTAGAAAAGGTACCTCTCTTGTGTGACAATGAGAGCGCGGTAAAGCTTGCTAATAACCCGATTCAACACTCTCGCACTAAGCACATAGATATCCACCATCATTTTCTTAGGGATCATGTTGCTAAAAATGATATATCACTACAAGGTGTAAGGACTGAGGATCAATTGGCGGACATCTTCACTAAACCGCTAGATGAGACTACATTTTGTCGGTTGAGGAATGAGCTCAATGTGCTTGATTTTAGTAACTTCACTAAAAAATGAGCTTGTGTTGTCCCTTGCATTGCATTGTAATATAAAATATGTTTAATTTTTAGTAATGCATTTAGGGCTTGTCTAACATGGTTAAGATAACCACCGAAAAGAGTGTGAAGAAGCTTAACCTTGGATCAAACTTGACAAGCAACTAGACTTACTCTCAAGTATTGCATGGCATGTGCATGTGTGTTGCTTTGTCGTTTCTTTTCGGTTATCTTTTGAGCACCCGCTGTGTTTATCCACAATTAGGGAGAGCATTTGAAGCTCCTATTGGTCATAAAACCCTATTGTGTGACCACATGTTGCTCCTTGCCCCTTTTATTGCCTATTTTCTTAAAAAAATTATAGCCTAAGGTCTCTCACATCAGTCCTAATTGGTGTTTATTTGTGTCTTATTAAAGTTGGGACTTGATTGAGAAAAGGCAACGCGAAGGAACTTTGAAGATTTGCTAAAAATGGTGACCGGACACTGCACCAGACTCTGCTTCCAGTGTTCGGTCAGTTCATAGGAAGTAAACAGATGCAGCACAGGAGTGACCGGACGCTGAACAATGTTCATCCAGCGTCCGGTCAAACAAAAAACAAGATGTCAGGATCGACCGGACTCTGTCTTGCGTCCGGTCAAGGGTAATCGGACGCGTCCGGTCGTGACTTGAGGGGTTTTAGACCTCTCTGTTGTCGACCGTACTCTGGGTGGTAGCGTCCGGTCGTTGCCACCGGTGTGTCTAGCCAGTTGAATCCGAGTGGATCTCATATTTCGTTTCCTTGTCTATCACGTGGGGCCACCATATATATCCTTCTCCGTACACCGCGCCGCAAGTGCAACCCTAATCGCGCCGTTGCGCTGCTCTGCTCCACCGCCGTGCCACCGCGTCACTATCCGCGCCTGTGCCACCACCGTGCCACGTCTGCCGTTGCCATGCTGCTCTGCACCACCGCGCTGCGCCCGCGTCTGAGCCAGCATCGCGCTTGCCTCGTTGCGCCGCTATGCCCGTGCCTGCCTCATCGCGCCGCCGCGCTCGCTCCTGCCTCATCGTGCTACTGCGCCCACGTCTGCCTCACTGCACCCACGCCCGCGCTGCCTATCCATGACGCCGCGCCACCACCGTGGCCCCTGCTGTTGCACAGCCCGAGGACCCAAGTCGCCTACGTCGCGCCACCACATGGGTCTCACCTGTGTCGCCATCCACTGTGCCACCGCGTCTCCTTGGCCGCCGCACCATTTTGTGTCGCCCAACCCTAACCCTAGGTGTAACATTGCCAATCCCGTGTGGTGCCCCGTGATCCTCTCCTTTGCTTGTCGGTCATCGGATCATCGAATTTCATCAGGTAGCAAGCCATTGATTCCAATTTCTCATCTACTGCTTGCTTCTTAGTGTTTCTCACCTCTAGATGAATATAGTGATTATTTATATTTCCTATCTATTCCATCATGTAGTGAGTCGGTGCTCTTGTGGTTTATTTGACAGTGGCTGTTTTACTCGAGGCTAAGCCTACGAGTACGGATTGAGGCCAAGCCTCACGAGTGTCAGTTGGCAGTTGTCTCGTGTTAGTGGCAGTGATTCTCATCAACTTCAGAGATATTACGTTGCAAGAATGCCAGAGGTGGTCTCGGTGATGAGGATCCAAGGCCTCCGCCTTGCCTGGCTGCTCAGCAAAAAGGAAAGGCAAAAATGACTACAAAGAAGAAGCGGAAGTTAGATGATGTTGAGGCAGAGAGGGCAGCAGCAGTGGCAGCTGCCATAGAGCGTGCAGAGAGAGGTGGAGCTGGCAGTGGTGTTCACATAGGCGACCAGTTGTCACCTGCTCAGAGGGCCACTGTTGAGAGGATTGAGGCCAGTCTTGGTAGTCCACCTAGGACTGCCATGCTTGGAGGACGACGTGTCTCTTTAGAGGAGAGTCAAACTTAGGGGGAGACTGGGCAACAGACACAGTCGATAGAGCAGACAGGATGCTCAGCAAGGAGAGCAGGTTGAGAAGGCAAAGCAAGCAGCGTAGCCACAGCTTTGACGCTCCAGCCGTACATGCACTCAGGTGTAACCGAGGCCTCAGACACAGAGGCGGGGCTCTCATCCACCTCCTAGACCATAGGGTCTACCTCTGGTGGTTCAACTTGACCTGAGGGCAGCCACAGCCAGACAGGTGCAGCAGCTATGGTTCATTCAATTTGAGGATTGGTTTTCACCGAGGCAGGATGAGTGTGCGTCAGAGCACTTCTACACCATGCTACAGGAGGATTTCTATAATGCATATCTCAACAGTGGTGTTGCCTTCAGATCTCAGCGGGTCTACTCCATAGAGTCTTTAGTTGCAGCTGTAGGCAAGTAGATCTATCCTCATCTCTCTTATCTGCTAGGGTTGACAGATCTTCTTGGACGGATAGGTCGCTATGTTCCATCATGGGTTCATGAGTTCTACTCCTCTCTGTGGATTGACCCGAGGCACAGATTTATTCACTTTGCTTTCAGAGGCCATGATTACAAGCTCCAGAGCTCGAGGGTCAGAGAGATACTAAGGATTCTAGAGTCACCTATTCGTCTTCATGAGGTATGCTATGGTCAGACATAGCCTTCGAGACGCGCTCATGGTGGACTTATGCCACCTACAGATCTTGTCAGACCGTGCTTCACAGAGCCGTTTGGCGAGGGGTCGAGCAGGACACCACGTGACCTTACACCTATAGCTCATCTCTTTGATGCTATTATGAAGAGGACTCTACTCCCCAGGATGGGTTACCACGAGGGCCTGACACGTATTCAGCTATGGCTAGTGTATCACCTGGTGTCTTAGACTGTCTTTGATATTTGGGATGTGATGCTTTCAGAGATGGAGGACACACTAGTAGAGGACTTCAGAGGTCACTATCAGCTGCCTTATGCTCATTGGATCACTTTCCTAATTCGAAAGGTAGTTACATAGAAGTCTCCTGAGATAATGGCAGAGTACACAGATGCTACTACTGAGTTTTCGCCATATGACATGACCCAGATGCTACGTCACAGTCGTGCGAGAACACCTTTCTAGCCAAGCCATCGCCTAGAGGTACCAGAGATAGCAGCTCAGCAAGATGAGATCATCAGAGGCATTGCAGCTATAGAGGAGGAGCAGCTTGATGCACAGTAGGAGGATGTGGTCGAGAGTGACCCAAGTGACAGCTCTGATGATGATTATCAGCCAATTCCACAGATGGCTCCTCGACCACACGACAGAGAGGCTAGTGGCTCTAGCTCCGCTCCACCACAACTACCATAGATAGACCTAGCCCTTCTAGCTGCACTGGAGCGAATGAGGCGGGACCAGGCATGCCAGGCATAGGAGACCGTAAGTTCACTTGCTCAGGTTCAGGCTCGACAGGATGAGTTTCAGAGGCAACAGCATGCCATGTAGTAGCAGTAGCTTATGATTCAGCAGCAGTTACTTGGCTTCATGCAGCATGTATTCACTGCTATTGGGGTTGCTCCTCGGTAGTCTACACCTCAGATAGGCTAGCCTGCTACCACCACTCCAGTGACTCCAGCTGTATAGCCCAGTGGGCTTTAGAGTTAGGGACAACCAGCTACTTTGTTTGCTTCACCTATAGAGCAGGTGTCCCAGTGGTTTGCTTCACCAGTGACATCTCAGGGTCCTCACTTTACTCCTATTGTTACGGGCTTCACTCTGACTCAGAGTTCTTCAGTGTTAGTGACGGACACCCTAGTCTCCAGGAGTCTTGTTGCTACCTTCAGTGAGCTTATAGGGTAGCCTACACCTCTAGAGTTATGAGTCCCTGTCCCTACCACAGTTGCTCCAGTTACTGAGACTACAGAGACGATTCCGTCGTCTGTTGCATCGTTCGAGCCACCTCAGACAGTCACAGCGACAGCGGCAGATGTGGCTCCACTTCCTATAGTGACACTTCCAGAGTCACAGGCTTTGCCAGTTACTGAGCAGACCCAGGTCATTTTACCTTCACTTCTAGCTATAGATGGTCAGACCACTCAGAGTTCAGGGTCAGAGGATGATGCAACTCAGTTCCAGATTTCTCACCGCACCTCAGCGTCCGACTCGACTGCTCCTGTCCCATCGTCTGACCCTTAGGTTTTGGTGCTTGACGCCAAAGGTGGAGAGGGAGCGAGTATGTTAGATTTAGGGAGAGCATGTGAGACGGTCTTGATACGATTCGTTTGGTCTTTTGTGTGTGATATTTTATACATTCTTGTTTACTTTCATGCATTGCATAATTTACATGTGATTGTGAGACTTATGTGACATGTGTGATCTCTACATTGTTTTATATATTTGTCATGTCACTTGGATTATGCTCATTTGCTTTGCTTCCGTGTTTTACTCCGATTCAAATGAGCTTTACTTCATGTACTCATGCTTAATTCATATCTTTTGAGTACACCATATTGGCTTGGGTCATATAAGCATGTCTAACCCACTTGTTCTTATAGTCAAAAGCTTATATGAACCAAGCATGTTGAAAACCTCACTCATCTCTTTTACATACTCGAGGTTGTGTTGTCATCAATCACCAAAAAGGGGGAGATTGAAAGCATCTAGGCTCCTAGTTGGGTTTCGGTGATTAATGATGACACGAGATTACTATGACTAACGTGTGTTTTGCAGAGGCAATTTAAGTTAGATCATGGTAATGGCAATTGATTGGGCAATTATGGTTTTCATGCCCCCATCGATGGAATTCGTTTTGGTTTTTAAAGGATGGACAACATGGTTAAGGACGGACTAGTTCTAAGTATCGTTTGGTGTTGGAGAGACAATTAGAGTAGTTTAGGACCTTGTTTTTTCCTTTGGCCATACTATTAAGGGGAGTATGGAGTAGCTTGACCTTGGTGAGTCTAGTGGGTTAGGTGTGGTGCACACTTGTCAAACCTAGAACTAGGTAGCTCAGAATAGCCCTAAGATCAATTGGAGTCAACTTCATTCACATAAGATTTTGAGTTGGAAGTGAATGGAGGGTCAAATGACTAACCGGACGCTGGTCTGGTTGTGACCGGACACTCGAGAGTGAGTCCGATTAGTTCATTTGATCAATTGCTGCCATCTGGTACTGACTGGACATTGAGTGGAGGAGCACCGGACGCTGGGGTGCCTACGTCCGGTCGACTCCAAAGAGGCTTTCTCTTGATTGGACGCGTCCGGTGTGTGCTGATCGGATGCTAGTCAGAGTCCAGTCAATCAACTACAATCGTCTAGTATTGACCAGACGCTGAGTGTTGGTACTGACCAGACGCTGGGGTGCCTACGTCCGATCGACTCCAGTAAGGTTCCAGAACGTGTTTTTCTTGACCGGACGCGTCCGGTGGATGGTGATTGAACTTAACGGCTCTCTTTGACACATTGGCGGGTATAACTGACCGGTGTGTCTGGTCACCCTGATCGGAGCGTTTGACCAGCTCGCAGAGTGGTTACTCAGCCTCCAACCATTATGTTTTGAATGAGGGTGGGGGGGTACGACCTCGGATACCCACGGCAGACCACATGGGCTGCGCCCCTAGGGGCGGCCTAGCCCACAAAACAAAGCCTTGTGGGGCACGACGCTGCTCGGTGCCTCCCGCAAGACACCGGGAAGATATCCTGAAGATACTACGAGATCTATTAGGATATGTATGATCCCATAATTCCTATAATCTGTTATTACTTTCCGGTTATCTCTCATATCTAACTGACTTGTAACCCTGTCCCCGGACTATATAAGGCGGGCAGGGACCCCCTCCAAACACACGCCATATCATGCGATAGCCAATACAATCCAATAGACCACAGGAGTAGGGTATTATGTCATACTAACGGCCTAAACTTGTATAACTCGTGTGTCTCTGTTGCCTTCTTGTTCTCGATTACATGCATCTCTGTCGATCAATCCACCTTCGTGGGATACCCCTTCGAGGACTACCGATGATATTCTATCAACAGTTGGCACGCTAGGTAGGGGTGTGCATGTTGTTTCTATATCAAACAAGATGGTACATTCCATAGGCTCTTCGTCCCTCCCACAGCCTAGCCAGATCTTCATGGTCAGATCGATCTTGTGGATCATCAATGCTGATAGAGTCGGAGAGCTCTTCGAGCCGGTTCTGATCAATTCTACGCCGATCACCCCAACACCTACGACTGCAGATCTGATCTCAAAACCGCCTTCGAGGTCACCTTCATTGACAACTCACCGCCCGCTTCCTCACTACCAGAGGAGGCAAATCAACAACGACGATCTGATCACATCCATCAATCAGGTTGGTCAGAAGCTCACCAATTGCCTCTCCATCGTAGAGTTGGCCCTAGACACTCTGGTGCAGCGCCGACCACCCTCCTATCTAGATCTATCGGGGCCTACTCGACAAACTCTAGGGGATACGGCCCTACCCTTTGGGCTCACCAACGTCACTGCCACTTACCAAGATGCCCTAAGGGGTAAGTTTGCCGACAAGGTTGGAGATGTCCAACCTCTCGCTGACCAGATCGCTGACCAGCCTCCGTCAGTCGTCAACATGCTGCACGTCAGCCGACGCCCCAGAGCATCCCTCCAAACCATCTTGGAGGAGAATCTGGACTCCGAGTCCTAGGGCTCTACGGAGACTGTGGTAGAACCTCCTAAATTATAGGGCCCACATGCACCTGTCACTGTCCAACGACCTTTGACATCTATGCATACGTTCCCGGTAACTTAAGAAGACTGTCGGGTGTCCTCGAGGAACCCCGAATCATCCATGATTTCCGAGCAGGATCACATTACAGAGTCATTGCAGTATTACAATAGTTTATTCAAATAGATACATCTGAGTAAATATAGCGGAAGACTTACAATAACATAGTTTACAAACCATTTGTTTCAAACCATACAACTAAGTTCGATTAATAATACAAAACAAAGTAGTGGAATGGCATTATAATATATTACAAAACACACAATTAAAGCTGCCCTGCCCAAGGGCCACACATTTACGTAACGTCATCACAAGGAACAACCGTCATGCAGCATGATCCAAAACAGATCTGCTCATGAGCCTTACCTGCAACAATGGTCAACAAACCCTGAGTATAAAAGTACTCAACAAGACTTACCCGAAAATAAAAACTAATAGAACTTATGAATGCAGGCTCAGGGATTCAAGGTATGGCTTTAGCAATAATCAAAGTTCTTTTGCGTAAAAGCTTTTTAATAAAATTCTTTACATCAACATTTAAAACTTCATAAGATCATATACAAAGCTGACACGATCCGTATTGAGATCATGAAACTTCGTATCCAACACTTTCTCAAACCATCCTCAAGTTCTAGTTATTAACACTACGATGATGAACAGTGAGTTGAGTCTCCATAACCGAGGAGCAACGATGATTCGAACCGATTAAAAACCCAACTGGGAATTCCAGACCACACGACATATGTAGGTTTCTGACCTACATATACCAACCCACCCTCGGATCCTCTAAAACAAGAATAGGTCCGCGCCACCTGAGAATACAGTACTCCACCAATCCAGCCCATTGCCACGTGGGTACACGCTATTCACGCCATCTCTCCACTCCCAGTGCGCGAGTAGCCATTCTCCTAATAGAATAGCCAAGTTAAGGCTTACCGGAGTATGTGGTTATTACTACAAAGTCTCACCTCATGCAATTCAACAACGGTACGGACCTTAATCGACACAGGCGGAAAGAACCCGCTCACAAGACCTCCATGTCTTGTGGCTCACGCACACCGAGTCCGCCTGGTCTATATTTATTACTCCACATTCCCATATCACATGTTAACATAATTAACCAAAGATCCATTTAAAACTTGCAGATGACAGATAATCACCCGACTTTCATCGTTCTAAGCATAGCTAAGCAAAACAAGGCATATACGAATTTAAAACTGGTAATATGGTAAATATGGAATAACAAGGTTAGTAATGTACCAATTCGGTTTTCACTTGACTCCTAATCACTTAATGCAGTAAAAAGAAGCAAAAGCAAAATCAATTTGTAAAATACAAGGTAGGGTTGTATGCATCCGGGGCTTGCCTTCTTTGACGGAAAAATCTAGGTCCAGAGTCGTTCCACCGATATCAACACCAACCTCCACAGATGGATCAACCTCCTCAACTACTTGATTAACTACCACGTGTTCACCTTCGTTCACTACACGTAGTAACAATGCCATGTTTAACATGATGCGGAATACGAAACATGATGCTCGATGATGGATGCAAAATTAACAACTTGAATACAACTTTCCTTCGCGGAACATTTACAAGTCAAACTAACTAAACCATTTTCGCAACACTCACATCAATTGCCAAGGATCATCACCAACTAATAACCCAAGGACATCACTCAATCAAAAACTCAAACAAAACCTAAATCACTAAAGGTTACTATTTGCTTTTATGAATTAATTAATTAATTAAGAATTATGAAATAAATCAACTTGTTCCAATTGGCCTCAAATTTTTTGTAAATGTTCATCACATGATAACTAAGTGACAAAACAATTTTCATAATTTTTGGATACATAAATAAGCCTAAAAAAATCCTGGAAACTCATTTATTAATTAATTAAGCAATTTTTATCACATTCAAAAAGTACTGAAAACCAACATTTCATATTTTTCCTAAATAATATACATCACAGAGAGTTCACACAAAAATTTTCATAATTTTTGGAGCTTTAAATAAATCTACACAAAAATAACAAAAATAGATACTATTCATTCAATTCTGAAAATAGAAAATTCCAATTTGAACGCTGTGTCACTGACATCGGGTCCCACATGTCATATTCCACCTCTAGCTTTGACCACAGCGACACGCGCACTGACCGGCGAATTCTCGCCGCCGGTGAGACCAACGGTGACGGTAAAAGCACCACCACATCCCCTACACTACTACGCTTCGACTGGTGGCACAAACCAGACTAAACACTGACTAGGCCGAGCACCACGACGGCCATGGCGGACACGATGGCACGGCCGTGCTACGCCGGCGACACAAGTGCGGTAGAGGTTAAACACTTAGCACAGAAGGGTTTAGCACCTCACCCCGAACACGACTGAGCAACGAGCAGGGTCGGAGGAGCAACGAAGAGGCTGGTCGACGTTCCGAGCAGGCACGACGGAGCAGACCGTTGTCGGTGGCGATGCTCCGGTAGCTGGGGTGGTAAAAATGAGAAATCAATGGGTCATAGAGTACCACGGCATCGTGGCGAAGCTGAAGCAAGACTTGGCAGGGGCAGAGGCGCACTGTGGAGCTCTAGCCATGGTGAAGTGCTTGCGACGGGGACGTTGCCGGCCGTGAGGAAGAAGAGCACGCAGAGCAGTTTCCCAGTGAAATCAAGCAACAAAAGCGGGTCGGTTGGGTGCGCAAGGAGCAGACGGAACTATTGAGCACTACGCTGCGACGACACAGGCGCTGGTTTGACGGTGGGAGCTCGCCGGAGATGAGCAAGGCGATGGAAAAACAAAGGAGGAGGAAACGGCAAGGACGACGGTGGCTCAGGTTATAAAGGATGGCCAGGAAGCGCAAGGAAGCCATGGCGGAGCCATTTCCCTCACCAGCGCGACGGCCAGACGGCCACGCGCACGACTGAAGCAAGCCGAAGGATCGCCGGCAATGTAGCTTAGGCGGTGAACACTGTTCATAGAAATTACAAAATTGCTATTCGCCAAAATTCACAAATTACTCTCAAATTTTCATAACAACTCAAAAATATCCAAAAACAAAAGTTGTTCAAAATCAAAAGTTCTACAACTTTGCTTTTATAACCAAACCCTAATTCGGTCTAAATTTTGAAATGAACTTTTGAATTCAAATAGAGGACATTTAAGGAATTTCGCCTTTTCAAATAACTTCAAATTTTACTAAACAACTTGAAAAACTCTAAAAACAAACTTTGTACAACTCAACAAGCCCTACAATTTTGCTTTAAGGCTCAACCCCAAAATATGCTTTGATTTTGAAATGGGTTTTCAGGGTAGGGTTTAAATATTGAAAATCAGGGTTTTCGGAATTTCAAATCAATACAAAGATTTCAAACTTGATTCAAACAATACCAAGCAATACTTATAACATAAATGTAAACTTGTTTTAGTGAATTCATATCAAAGTTTGCAATATGACCAATGCCTTGCAATGCATATGATGATATGTCCAGTTTTTAATACTTAAACACCCGGGGTGTTACAATCCTTCCCCCCTAAAAGAAATCTCGCCCCGAGATTCAAAGCCATAGGGTAAGTAATGGAAAAGGAAATGTGTCAATCCAAAAACATCCAATTCTTATCCATAAAACAACTGAGGTTCCTTTACAAAACACAATTTGTAACAACCGAGCTCAACTAATAGTACTCTATTCTATAATGACGCAAGAAACTTTGGAAACTTTTCTAACAAGTAATCTTCTGATTCCCAAGTAGCTTCCTCTTCTGAATGTTGATTCCATTGTATCTTGTAGAACTTTATTGTCCTCCTTCGAGTAACACGATCTTTCTGATCCAACACTCGGATAGGATATTCAGAATAAGTCAGATCTGGTTCAAGTTCTACTCCTTCAACTTCAACCTTCTGCTCAGGCACTCGGAGACACTTCTTCAACTGAGACACATGGAACACATCATGTACAGCTGATAAATGTTCTGGTAATTTCAAGCGATAGGCCACTTTTCCATATCTCTCCAGAATTTGAAATGGTCCAATATATCGAGGTGCCAACTTGCCTTTAACACCAAAACGGGTAACTCCCTTCATTGGTGATACTTTCAGATATACAAAATCTGCTTTGCTAAACACCAATGGTCTCCATCGTCTATCCGCATAACTCTTTTGGCGGGACTGAGCTATCTTCAAATTACTCTGTATTTGCCTAACCTTGTCTTCTATTTCTTTCACAAGGTCAACACCAAAGAACCTTCTTTCTCCGGGCTCGGACCAACTCAACGATGTTCTACACCTACGACCATAGAGTGCTTCAAATGGAGCCATTCTAATGCTTTCCTGATAACTATTGTTATATGAGAACTCAGCCAAAGGTAAGCATTTGTCCCACTTGTTGGAATAATTAAGGGCACAACACCTTAACATATCTTTAAGCACTTGATTGACTCTTTCAGTCTGTCCATCAGTCTGCGGATGATAAGTTGTACTATACAGGAGCTTGGTACCCAATGAAGAATGTAATTGTTTCCAAAAACTAGAGACAAACTGTGTACCCCTATCTGACACTATGGTCTTTTATACTCCATGGAGACTCATAATTCTTGCTAAATATATCTTGGCATATTGGACAGTGGGGTATATAGTCTTGACAGGAAGAAAATGTGCTGACTTAGTGAGTCGATCTACAATAACCCATATTGAGGCAAATCCCTTTGATGTCTTGGGTAGACCAACAATAAAGTCCATACTTATGTCCTCCCACTTCCAAGCTGGAATAGGCAATGGTTGTAATTCTCCAGCAGACCTCAAATGTATAGCTTTCACTTTCTGAGAAGTATCACACTTTGCTATATATCTTGCAATTTCTATCTTCATTTTGGTCCACCAAAATCTTTGTTTCAAGTCATGATACATCTTGTTGCTTCCCGGATGAATATATAATCTAGTAGCATGTGCTTCTTCAAGAATTGACTGCCGCAACTCAGTAACTTTTGGTACCACTAGGCGATCCTTGAACCATAGCACACCTCCATTATCTATGCTGAAACATTCGGCCTTTCCATTCCTGACTCTTTCCTTGATATGGGCTACACCCTTGTTTTCCTTCTGAGCAGCAATAAGTTGATCTCGAATAGTGGCTTCAACAATTATGTTGGTCAAACTACCTTGTTGAATTACCTCTACATTCAATTTCTCCATCTCTTGACATAAGGTCAGACCCATTGTTCTTACTGTCAGGCAATTACAATAACTTTTGCGACTGAGGGCATCTGCCACCACATTTGCTTTGCCCAGGTGATAATGTACTTCCAAGTCATAATCTTTAATCTACTCTAACCATCTTCTTTGTCGCATATTCAACTCTGACTGAGTAAAGATATACTTTAAGCTCTTGTGGTCCGTATAAATATGGCACGTATTACCAAGTAGGTAATGCCGCCAAATCTTCAGAGCATGGACCACAGCTCCTAACTCCAGATCATGAGTCGGATAGTGTTCTTCATGTTGCTTAAGTTGCCTAGATGCATAAGCAATGACTCGGCCTTCTTGCATTAACACACATCCAATACCAACACCTGAAGCATCGCAATAAACATCAAACGGCTTCTCGTATCAGGTTGGGCTAATACTGGTGCAGTGGTCAACAGTCTCTTCAAAGTCTGGAAAGCCTCTTCTCAATCAAATGACCAGGCAAACTTGACTTGGTTCTTCAGTAACTCAGTTATGGACTTTGATACTTTAGAGAAATCTAGAATAAATCAACGATAATACCCCGCCAATCCCGGAAAACTCCGAACTTAATGAACTGTGGTTGGCGGTTTCCAATCAAGCACATCCTTCACTTTGCTTGGATCAACAACAACTCCTTCCGCTGACAAGACATGTCCAAGAAATTGTACTTCCTTAAGCCAAAAATCACACTTGCTGAACTTGGCATATAGTTGATGTTCTCTCAAATGAGTCAGAACAATTCTAAGGTGTTTCGCATGTTCTTCCTTATTCTTGGAATATACTAGAATGTCATCAATAAACACCACTACAAATTTGTCTAGCTCAGGCATGAATACTGAATTCATCAAATGCATGAAATGAGCTGGAGCATTTGTCAAACCAAAAGACATTACCAAGTATTCATATAATCCATATCTTATGGTAAATGCCGTTTTGGGAATATCTTCAGGCTTTATCTTGATTTGGTGATATCCTGACCTCAAATCTATCTTGGAGAAAACTTTGGCTCCGACCAGTTGATCAAAAAGCAAATCTATCCGAGGTAATGGATACTTATTCTTGATGGTCACTTCATTCAACGGACGATAGTCAACACATAACCTCAGGGTCTCATCTTGTGAAGTACCAGGAATATACGAACCCCACGTACGACGCATCTGTTCACAACAAACCATACTTTACTCACAAGCCTTTATTGATTGATAAAAGAGCGGACTACAACTCATTACACTAGTTTCACTTATTTAAACACAAGACCGCATTTAAACAAGACTACTTAACTTAAACTAGAACTAACTATTATACAACTCTACTCCTTTTTGCGATTACATCAAACTTCAGGCTCGGTATCCATTCCAGAAATATTACCGCCTTCATTGTCACTTTCATCGATCATTACTAATTCTTTGGGATCTTCTTCTTCTTCTTCTTCTTCTTCCGATTCACTACCATCGGCAAGGATAACACCGGAATCCATTGCATCAGCTTGGGTTCATGATTATGGTTCAGGAGATGGCTTAGCCTATGAACTTCCTCATGCAGATAGGTATTATGCTCTTCTAAGTCTTCTACATAAAATTCTAATTCATGAGTTCTAGCTCTAGCTACGTTCTCTCTATGCCAAGCTTCATTTCTTCCTTCTACCGTACGAACTAACATACGTTCGTAGTTCCTGTGAGCGGTGGTGAGATGTCTTAACTGCTCCTGTAGTCTACCCACCTGGATGGCGTCCATAGCCCTATCTCTAGTAGCTTGGGCTAACTCTGCAGAAATCCTCTGTATCTCCGCCTGAGGATCAGGCCTAGAGCTGCTACTGCTAGCACCGTCATTCCTAGGGGCAAGTTGGTGACGAGGAACTCCTTTGGGTCCAGTGGACTTACGGGGTGTCTTCTTGGTACGAGCCATACTGTACAAAGCATGATTAATCCAAGTAAAACAATCTGACAATAGTCTCAAGAGCAGTAAGGATGGACTACACAACTCAATCCATACCCACTATTCACCCCAGACTCAGAGATGAAGGAAGTAACAAATGAATTAATTATGATGCATGAATCGTTCTTACTAACAAAATCAACAAAGCTTATACAGAACATAAACAACATTTGATTTTATATAGGGCATAGTAAGATTACTACTCCACCACACAAAGCTTTTTTAATCAAATAAGAAATGGTAAGAAAGAAATAAGATAAGTCAGAAACAATTTGGACCAAATCAACAAGTTAAATTTAGTCATCCCAAATCATTTTGAAGTTTTCGTAAACCAATACAACAAAAACTTTGTAACGATTGCTCTGATGCCATTCTGTGGCAGAACCTCCTAAATTATAGGGCCCACATGCACCTGTCACTGTCCAACGACCTTTGACATCTATGCATACATTACCGGTAACTTAAGAAGACTGTCGGGTGTCCTCGGGGAACCCCGAATCATCCACGATTTCCGAGCAGGATCACATTACAGAGTCAATGCAGTATTACAACAGTTTATTCAAATAGATACATCAGAGTAAATATAGCGGAAGACTTACAATAACATAGTTTACAAACCATTTGTTTCAAACCATACAACTAAGTTCGATTAATAATACAAAACAAAGTAGTGGAATGGCATTATAATATATTACAAAACACACAATTAAAGCTGCCCTGCCCAAGGGCCACACATTTACGTAACGTCATCACAATGAACAACCGTCATGCAGCATGATCCAAAACAGATCTGCTCATGAGCCTTACCTGCAACAAGGGTCAACGAACCCTGAGTACAAAAGTACTCAACAAGACTTACTCGAAAATAAAAACTAATAGAACTTATGAATGCAGGCTCAGGGATTCAAGGTATGGCTTTAGCAACAATCAAAGTTCTTTTGCGTAAAAGCTTTTTAATAAAATTCTTTACATCAACATTTAAAACTTCATCAGATCATATACAAAGCTGACACGATCCGTATTGAGATCATGAAACTTCGTATCCAACACTTTCTCAAACCATCCTCAAGTTCTAGTTATTAACACTACGATGATGAACAGTGAGTTGAGTCTCCATAACCGAGGAGCAACGATGATTCGAACCGATTAAAAACCCAGCTGGGAATTCCAGACCACACGACATATGTAGGTTTCCGACCTACATATACCAACCCACCCTCGGATCCTCTAAAACAAGAATAGGTCCGCGCCACCTGAGAATACAGTACTCCACCAATCCAGCCCATTGCCACGTGGGTACACGCTATTCACGCCATCTCTCCACTCCCAGTGCGCGAGTAGCCATTCTCCTAATAGAATAGCCAAGTTAAGGCTTACCGGAGTATGTGGTTATTACTACAAAGTCTCACCTCATGCAATTCAACAACGGTACGGACCTTAATCGACACAGGCGGAAAGAACCCGCTCACAAGACCTCCATGTCTTGTGGCTCACGCACACCGAGTCCGCCTGGTCTATATTTATTACTCCACATTCCCATATCACATGTTAACATAATTAACCAAAGATCCATTTAAAACTTGCAGATGACAGATAATCACCCGACTTTCATCGTTCTAAGCATAGCTAAGCAAAACTAGGCATATACGAATTTAAAACTGGTAATATGGTAAATATGGAATAACAAGGTTAGTAATGTACCAATTCGGTTTTCACTTGACTCCTAATCACTTAATGCAGTAAAAAGAAGCAAAAGCAAAATCAATTTGTAAAATACAAGGTAGGGTTGTATGCATCCGGGGCTTGCCTTCTTTGACGGAAAAATCTAGGTCCAGAGTCGTTCCACCGATATCAACACCAACCTCCATAGATGGATCAACCTCCTCAACTACTTGATTAACTACCACGTGTTCACCTTCGTTCACTACACGTAGTAACAATGCCATGTTTAACATGATGCGGAATACGAAACATGATGCTCGATGATGGATGCAAAATTAACAACTTGAATACAACTTTCCTTCGCGGTACATTTACAAGTCAAACTAACTCAACCATTTTCGCAACACTCACATCAATTGCCAAGGATCATCACCAACTAATGACCCAAGGACATCACTCAATCAAAAACTCAAACCAAACCTAAATCACTAAAGGTTACTATTTGCTTTTATGAATTAATTAATTAATTAAGAATTATGAAATAAATCAACTTGTTCCAATTGGCCTCAAAATTTTTGTAAATGTTCATCACATGATAACTAAGTGACAAAACAATTTTCATAATTTTTGGATACATAAATAAGCCTAAAAAATCCTGGAAACTCATTTATTAATTAATGAAGCAATTTTTATCACATTCAAAAAGTACTGAAAAACAACATTTTATATTTTTCCTAAATAATATACATCACAGAGAGTTCACAAAAAAAATTCATAATTTTTGGAGCTTTAAATAAATCTACACAAAAATAACAAAAACATATACTATTCATTCAATTCTGAAAATAGAAAAATCTAATTTGAACGCTGTGTCACTGACATCGGGTCCCACATGTTATCTTCCACCTCTAGCTTTGACCACGGTGACACGCGCGCTGACCGGCGAATTCTCGCCGCCGGTGAGACCAACGGTGACGGTAAAAGCACCACCACATCCCCTACACTACTACGCTTCGACTGGTGGCACAAACCAGACTAAACACTGACTGGGCCGAGCACCACGATGGCCATGGCGGACACGACGGCACGGCCGCGCTACGCCGGCGACACAAGTGCGGTAGAGGTTAAACACTTAGCACAGAAGGGTTCAGCACCTCACCCCGAACACGACTGAGCAACGAGCAGGGTCGGAGGAGCAATGAAGAGGCTGGTCGACGTTTCGAGCAGGCACGGCGGAGCAGACCGTCGTCGGTGGCGATGCTCCGGTAGCTGGGGTGGTAAAAATGAGAAATCAATGGGTCATAGAGTACCACGGTATCGTGGCGAAGCTGAAGCAAGACTCAGCAGGGGTAGAGGCGCACCGTGGAGCTCTGGCCACGGCGAAGTGCTTGCGACGGGGACGTTGCCGGCCGTGAGGAAGAAGAGCGCGCAGAGCAGTTTCCCAGTGAAATCAAGCAACAAAAGCGGGTCGGTTGGGTGCGCAAGGAGCAGGCAGAACTATTGAGCGCTACGCTGCAATGGCACAGGCGCTGGTTTGACGGTGGGAGCTCGCCGGAGATGAGCAAGGCGACGGAAAAACAGAGGAGGAGGAAACGGCAAGGACGACGGTGGCTCAAGTTATAAAGGATGGCCAGGAAGCGCAAGGAAGCCACAGCGGAGCCATTTCCCTCACCAGCGCGACGCCCAGATGGCCACGCGTGCGATTGGAAGCAAGCCGAAGGATCGCCGGCAATGTAGCTGAGGCGGTGAACACTGTTCACAGAAATTACAAAATTGTCATTCGCCAAAATTCACAAATTACTCTCAAATTTTCATAACAACTCAAAAATCTCCAAAAACAAAAGTTGTTCAAAATCAAAAGTTCTACAACTTTGCTTTTATAACCAACCCCTAATTCGGTCTACATTTTGAAATGAACTTTTGAATTCAAATAGAGGACATTTAAGGAATTTCGCCTTTTCAAATAACTTCAAATTTTACTAAACAACTTGAAAAACTCCAAAAACAAACTTTGTACAACTCAACAAGCCCTACAATTTTTCTTTAAGGCTCAACCCCAAAATATGCTTCGATTTTGAAATGGGTTTTCAGGGTAGGGTTTAAATATTGAAAATCAGGGTTTTCGAATTTCAAATCAATACAAAGATTTCAAACTTGATTCAAACAATACCAAGCAATACTTATAACATAAATGTAAACTTGTTTTAGTGAATGCATATCAAAGTTTGCAATATGACCAATGCCTTGCAATGCATATGATGATATGTCTAGTTTTTAATACTTAAACACCCCGGGTGTTACAGAGACCGTCGCCGAAACCACCACCACGGAACCTCCTTTTTCGCCCTTCCGTGGAGGCGCAATATTCAACATCAGCGTCGACAACCCCTCTCTAGAACAGGGAAACCGAGGAGGAACGCGCCGCTCGCATCAACAGGAACGCCAATCGTGCATGCGCTGAGCAAACGAGGCTGCCCTTGTGATGGCCAAAGCTCAGCTTGACTCACAAGGAAGGCCACACCAACTCCACCACAACATCAACGACGAATTCTTCCATGTTGATAGCCACGACATCTACAAGACCCAAGCGCCAACCTGGTCATGGCCGCCAACGAGCTCGCTAGGCTCCCGCCATGCTTAAAGCGGCGCACTACTAGGTCAACGAGATCCACCAGGATCAGAGACCTTTATACTCCACAAGCTCGATTCACCGATCAGCCATGCCAAGATCCGATCGCCGCCCAAGTCGCTTCACCGACCAACATCGCAATGATAGGTAACCCCTCCAGGGGGAGCTAGGGGCAACCACGTCGAACATCACTACCAACATGACCAGGAGGTCGACCAGGACGTCCGAGTGCAGCTCAATAATCTCTGAGATGCATGATGACAAATCGACAAGCGCCGCTTTGGTCACCATGATGAAGAAGTACACCATCGTCAAGAATATGAGCAAGAGTACGGTAACTTGAACTTAGCTCTCGAGCCGCTCAACGCTACAGATCAAGGCGCCGACAACCCCGAAGGGCCCCCAGCATTCATGAGGGCACTCCAAACACTTTAGTGGCCCCGTGGTTTCAAAATCACTGGGGTCAAGCCCTACGAGGGAAGGATGAACCGCACACAATGGCTACAAGCTTACGACACTGCTGTGCGCACCGCCGGAGGAGACACCAGTGTCATGGCAAATTATTGTCCCGTCATGCTCACGCCAACCGCCATGAAATGGTTCACAAGCCTTGCCCCGGACTGCGTCGGATCCTGGGAAGAGCTCAAAAAGGTCTTCACCAACAACTACATGGCTACGTGTACTCAGCCGGGCACCAAGCATGATTTGAATCACATCTACTAGAAGCCATCCAAGCTCCTCCGTAGCTACATCAGATGCTTCTATGAGATGAGGAATTCTATTCCTAACATCACGGAAGTTGAGGTCATCACCGCCTTCGTCTAAGGACTCCATTACCGCGATCTCTGTTCCAAGTTCAACCGCAAGCCGCCCACGGGGATTGGCGAGATGATTATGACCACCAACCAATACGCCGACGTCGAAGAAGCTGAGGTGCACTTCAACGAGGATGCGGGCACTCATCGCCCAACTCACCGCAGCGACGATCGCCTCCGACGACCGACGCCACAGCGACCTCCGCTACGATGACCATAGTCATCATCGGGACAGCGGCCGTGATTGGCTAGAAGGATCCAAGTCTGGTCAATATTGCCGCCGCCGGCCAGACCACATCATCGCCGTCATTGATGAACCTCCCGCCAAGCGCAACTATGATGAGCAATATAAGAAGATCCTCGATGGCCCATGCCCTCTCCACAAGAATGCCAAGCATAAGATGAAGAACTGTCTCAGCTTGGCTAAGGAATTCTAGGACAAAACGTCGGACGACGACAACAACGATGGCACCGGAGGCCGCCGACCACCTAGGGGCAATAACAATGCCTTCCATGATCATGACAAGGTGGTCACCACCATCTTCGGGGGCCTTGCCTCCATCGAGAGTAGAAGAGAATGGAAGCTCGCCGCCTAGCGGGTGCTCGCCGTCACTATGGAAGACGCCGCCGCCAACCCCAGCTATCGCCTTTGGTCTAAGGTCCCCATCACCTTTAGCAGGGCCAACTAGTGGGTGGATATCCCCTACATAGGGCATTTTCCCCTCGTCCTTGATGCAACCGTCCAGAAAGTGCTTTTCAGAAAAGTGCTCATAGACGGTGGGAGCGCTTTGAACCTCCTCTTCGCTGGAGCCCTAAAGGAGCTTAGCCTTGGGATAACAGATCTCACACCCTCTGACTCCTCCTTTTGGGGTGTGGTACCTAGCAGGGCATCCAAACCGCTTGGAGAGATCACCCTACCAGTATAGTTCAGCACGGCAAGCAATTACCGCGTCGAGCACATCAACTTCTACGTCGCTGACTTCAACACCGCCTACCACGCCATACTTGGTCGGCCAGCTCTGGCCAAATTCATGGATGTACCACACTATGCTTATCTGGTGCTGAAGATGCCTTCGCCTGTAGGAGTCCTGGCCCTATGGGCCAACCTCTCCATCGCCTATGCCTGCAAGACAGAGAGTCTCGCCCTCGTTGAAGCCACCGACCTCTCCATCTAGATGGCTAGTGTGGTCACCGATGTCAAGACGGTGCCCGCCGATGACCTAGAGATCCCATCGCTAGAGCCTCCTCGCGCCTCCGCCAAGTCCAAGGAAACCAAGGAGGTCGGCCTTAGCCTCGACGACCCCTCCAAGACCATAAAGATTGGGGCTCACCTCGACCCCAAATAGGAAAGTGCGCTGGTCTTCTTCCTACGTGCCAACGCCGACGTGTTTGCTTGGAAACATGTAGACATGTCGTGGGTACCACGGGAGAAGATCGACCACTCCTTGAATGTCTCACCGACCGCCAAACCAATCAAGCAAAACTCCGATGATTCACGCTAGACAAGAAGGAGGCTATTATGGTAGAAATAAAAGGGCTCCTAGCTCCCGGATTCATAAAAGAAGTGTATCATCCTGAGTGGTTAGCAAACCCTGTTCTCGTTCAAAAAAAAAAAAGAATGGAGAATGCGTGTTGATTACACTGATCTTAACAAACATTGCCCTAAGGACCCCTTTGGTCTGCCTTGGATAGACAAGGTTGTAGACTCCACCGCCGGCTACAAACTGTTCTCCTTCCTTGACTGTTACTCCGGCTATCACCAGATCCCCCTCAAGGAAGAAGACCAGATCAAGACGTCGTTCATCATGCCTTTCGGTGCATACTGCTACACCACCATGTCCTTCGAGTCAAGAACACTAGGGCGACATACCAAAGGGCCATCTAGATGTGCCTCGATCAACAGATAGGTCGCAACGTCGAAGCTTACATTGATGATGTGGTCAAGTGCAAGACCGCCGATAATCTCATCGCCGACCTCAAAGAAACGTTCGCCAACCTAAAAAGGTACCGATGTAAGCTCAACTCTTCAAAGTGTATCTTTGGGGTTCCATCCGGAATACTCCTGGGCTACATCGTCAGTGCCCGTGGCATCAAACCCAACCCTAACAAGGTCTCCGCCATCACCAACATGAAATGTCCGACCTATGTAAAGGACATTTAGAAGCTTATGGGTTGCATGGCTCCTCTTAGCTGCTTCATATCATGCCTCGGCGAAAAGGGTCTACTGTTCTTCAAACTCCTTAAGGCTTCCAAATGCTTTTCCTGGTTGGAGGAGGCAGATATAGCTTTTGAGCAGCTCAAGTTGTTTTTAACAAAGCCTTCGATCATGACGGTGCCTCGACCAGATAAAACTCTACTGATCTACATCGTCGCTACTTCTCGCATCATTAGCACAGCTATCATTGTCGAACGCGAGGAGGCCGGGCACGCCTATAAGGTGCAATGTCTGGTCTACTTCATCAGTGAGGTCCTTAATGAGCCCAAAACTCATTATCCTCGGGTCCAAAAGCTGTTATACGCCATCCTGATCACGTCACGCAAGCTCCGCCATTACTTTGAATATTACAAGATCGCCGTGGTCACCGAGTTCGCTCTGGGGGACATTCTCCGCAACAAAGAGGCCAACGGCCACATCATCAAGTGGGCTATCAAGCTCAGCACTTACTCCATTGAATTCAGAAGCAGGCCTACCATCAAGTCGTAGGCGCTCGCTAATTTCATCGCTGAGTGGACCGAGATCCAAGAGCCAATCGCCGCTACTTGCCCCGAGCACTGGGTGATGTACTTCAATGGTGCCCTCAACATCAACGGTGCTGGTGCGAGCATTCTATTCATTACGCCGACCAAGGATAAGCTCTGATACGTTCTCCGAATACATTTTCTGGCCTCCAACAACGCCGCCAAATACGAAGCATGCCTCCGCGGACTCCGTATAGCCGTTGAGCTCGGCGTCAAATGCCTCAAGGTATACAGGGACTCCGCACTGGTCATCAACTAGCTCAACAAACACTGGTACTGCTCTAGTGAGAAGATGGATGCATACTGTGCCAAAATCAGGAGGCTTGAAGGGAAGTTCTATGGTATCGAGTACCACCACGTGGTACGAGATCAAAATCAGCTCGCCGACCACCTATCCAACTTAGGCTCCTCTTGTGCCGCGATTTCGTCGGGGGTCTTTGTTCAAGATCTTTTGGCACCATCCATTAAGGAAGAGAAGGAAGTTCAAGAGATTCCCCCCGCCGAGCAGCTGGTACTTATAGTACCTTGAACGATCTCTGATTGGAGGGAACAGTTCATCAAGTACCTCACTAGCGCTGAAGTACCCACCGACAAGACTAAAACGAACGCCTAATCCATCAAAGCAAGCATTACGTGCTGGTGGATGACAACTTGATGAGGAAAAGTGTCATGGAAGGGATACTGCATAAATGCATCACCCAAGAAGAGGGAGTGAAGCTACTTCTCAAAATTCACTCTGGTTCCTACAGCAACCACACGGCCTCAAGAAACCTGGTCGGCAAGGCTTTCCGTGCTGGTTTTTATTGGCCCACGGCCATCTCAGATGCAAAAGACCTCATCCGATGTTGTGAAGGGTGCCAATTTTTTGCCAAGCAAATACACATGCCGGCACAAGAACTGTAGACCATCCCAGCTTCCTAGCCCTTCGCTTGCTAGGGACTGGATATGATCAGGCCCTTCAAGCCAGCGCCAGGTGGTTTCCGGTACGTGTATGTTGCCATCGACAAGTTCTCCAAGTGGATCGAATACAAACCGCTTGTTTTGGCTACTGCAAAGATAGCAGTCGAGCTCTTCGAAGACATCATCCACAGATTCGATCTCCTGAACAGCATTATTACCGACCTCGGAACTACATTTACTGGTCATGATTTCTAGGACTTCTACGAAGACCGATGCATCTCCATCAAATATGTCTCCGTTGCCCATCCTAGAGCCAACGATCAGGTCGAACGGGCGAACAACATGATCCTTGATGCCCTCAAAAAGAGGCTATATCAGAAAGAAGAAAAGCATCCGGGCAGATGGCTCAAAGAGCTACCAGCTATGGTCTAGGGACTGTGCACTCAAGCTAGTCGCAGCATCGGTGTGTCTCCATATTTCTTGGTCTATGGCTCAGAAGCCATACCACCAGTGGACATTGCCTTCCGAGCACCTAGGGTGGAACATTATGATGAAGAGCAAGTCACAGCTGTTCGGACAGAGGACGTCGATAGGGCCGAGGAAGAACGCCTGATCACCTGTGTCCGCACAGCCAAATACCTAAGAGGCTTGCGGAGATACTACAACCACAACATCAAAGGTCGTTCATCTACTGTCGGCGACCTCATTCTCCACAGAAAGCAAAAAACCGAAGGCATGCACAAGCTCTCCTCCCCCTAGGAAGGGCCTTATGTCGTCAAGGAGGTTACCCGACCAGGGTCTTATCGGCTATGTGACTTGGACGGAATCAATATCCCCAATTCATGGCACATCGAGCACCTTATACGTTTCTATCCTTGAAACGCTCCAGATATGTATTCTCCACTCCATGATGAATAAAGTTTTGGTCACCATAATTTGTCTCCATTATTTCTCCATTATGACTTAATCTCCACTTACGGTCGCCGAGCTCTAGGCTACTCCTTAACGAACTCCAATACAAGATCGCCAACATGTGATCGCCATTTTTCTCCATATCTACAATATGTGATCGCCATAAACACTCTGCCGCGTTTCTCCATGTCTACGAAATGTTTTGCCAATCGCCGAGCAACACACATTTTGTTCTATGCTCTATGGAGAAGACCTAGTCTCCGATCTCTCGCTACATGTGCTACGGGCTCCGCGCTCTGCGTTATGGGTGGTCGGCTGTGGTTCCTTAGTCACGCCTGTTCCTCCTACACGTGCACGGGCTCCACGCTCGATGTTATGGACTACGGGCTAGCCAAGGCCAAGGGCACAATAAAGAACTAACTCCTCGGATGCCACTTATACTACGTATATCTCCAAGTTAATTCACCAACCGCCGAGAAGCACACGTTCTGCTCTATTCTCTATGGAGAAGACCCAGTCTCCGATCTCTCCCTACACGTGCTACGGGCTCCACGCTTTGCATTATGGATGGTTGGCTGCGGTTCCTTGGTCACGCCTGTTCGTCCTACACGTGCACGGGCTCTGCGCTCGACATTATCGACTATGGGCTAGCTAAGGCCAAAGATTTTAGTAACGAACTAACTGCTCTGACGCTACTTATACTACGTATAATTGCGTTAGGGTTAATACTACTACGATTTCTTCACCGTAATACTAGCAAACTGCATAAACATGCACATGTCAACATTTATACATATACATAAATGTCTGTCTGTGCGCCCTTGCGTGTTTTAACTACTCTATTACAGCATGTTCTCTGAGCAGATCATCGTGCTTCGCCATCGCCGTCCATCTCGCACCGAATAGGTCGATGTCGCCAGCCAGCTTCTTCGCTGCGTCGTCCACCTCATCTTCTAGTTGCTGGTGCTCCATCGCGCCCGCTCCTCTGACAAATCTGGCCCCTATCGCTTGAAGGTCAAAGGTAGGGTAATGGGATCAGACCACTACCAGGGCATGTGTAACGAAGGTGACTATGGCATCACGGTTGAAGCTATTGAAGTTCTCCCACGCCGCCTTGCACCTTTCGATGATGGTGTCCAGACATGGCGGCCTGCCGTCGGGCTGAGGAGCCGCCTCCAGGTCGACACAGTCAAGCACCGGTTTGACTCTGGCGACTATGTCATCAAACTTGTTCCTCTAGGACCTGGCCTCCTACTCTAGTACATCAAACTACGAGAGTTACACAAGCAAGGAAAATTTGACTCAAGCAACTATGTCATCAAACTTGTTCCTCTAGTTGATGGTTTGCCTCCTATCTTGCTCTACAAGCACAATGGTTATGAAACAATAATATTTCCTTGAATTTCATCGATCCTCTTACGTGGGAGACTCTCACGAGAGTTACAAGGTTCCATCAAGCACCCGTCATTGCTTTCGGAGGAGGAAATACTACTCTAACTTGCCTTTTTCTGCCAAGAAGTACTCACCCTTCGGATAGGGCGCCTTCCTTGGCTAGGTTTGTTGGACTCGCAAGGTCTCGCTCGCCGCGGGCCTCCTCTGGCTTTCTTCTCTATAAGCTCCTCTTTGAGTTGCTCAATGGTTTGGCTCCATCCTCTTGATCAATTTGGCTTGTTGTTCGCATCTTATCCCCTACAAAGCACAATGGTTATGAAGAAGAACAATCAATAATATTTCAGCAATGTAAAATAATTTGTTTCATCACTCGTCGCAAGGGTGGACTCCAGTTCTCTCCCTAGTGGTGTCCTCCTCCTCAACAACCACCACTTTCAGTTGTGGAGGATTCGGATATCTTGGGGTCAAGATTCTCACGGTCTTCCACCTCATCCTCCTCCGTGAAGGCACCACCAGGCTCTGTGGCCGTGTCCGACCATGCCCTTCGACGCCTCGGACTCCTGGCGTAAGGTCCTAATGGCTAGAGGGGGGTGAATAGCCTAATAAAATTCTACAACAACACTTAACGCATGGTTAGACAATTATGAGGCGAAGCGGTTGCGCTACCTACTTAAAATGCAAGCCACCTACCACAATTCTAGTTTAGATAGGAGCGACACTACTTCTGTTTTTCTCAAAAGCTCCCACCAACCAAGTTGGACTCTCACAACTAGCTACACTAAAGAGCTCTCAACTAGTTTCTTGATAAAAGTAAAGAGAGTGATCAAGAGGGTTATACCTCTGGATGGTCTTCAATCACAATAATGCTTCATTGCCTCTTTGAGTTTTTCATTCTCACTCTTGCCTAAGAAGCTAGTCCTCCATCCTCTTTGATCACGCATGGCGATTGGCATCACTGTTCGAACCCTCAATAGGGTGCCGCACAACCAACACAAGATATCCCACAAGCCACAAGCAATTTACTAGAGTACCTTTTGCGCCAAAAGATTATGAAGAAGAACAATCTCCAACGTCCAAAGACGAGCATTCCAACCACCAAGAGTAACAAGCGAAATCCATGAAAAACACAATCACCAAGTGCCTCTAGATGCAATCACTCAAGCAATGCACTTGATTTGTTTCATCACAAAGATGTTTAATCTATGATGGACTGAGTAGTCTCCCCGAGCTCCCTCACAAAGGTGTCCTCCTTCTCCTCAACCACCACCTCGAGCTCATGGGGCTATAAATAGAGCCCCAATGAAATAGAGATTTTCACTGGATAGCTTGGCTTAGTCAAGATTCCTCCGACGTTCGATCCTTCCACCTCGTCCTCCTCGTGTCCCCGGCTTCAAATGCTGTTGGCACCACCAGGGTCGCGAAGCTGGCCGGATAGCGTGTCCGACCGGACGCTGAAGCCCCATGCCGTTTCGACGCCTCGGCAAAGATTTTTTGACCGGACGCGTCCGTCCTCCTCCGGACGCAGCCGGCGTCCGTTCAACTCTCTGCGCTCCATTCGAAGTGGCGTGGCATTGACGACGTCGGTGCTTACGGATTCGCTCCCTCCGCAGACCAACGCCAACATCATTCCAACTCCATTTCAACTCTTACTTCTTCACCTTGCTCAAGTGTGCAACCACCAAGAATTTTGCATCATCACGGAAAATAGACATTTCATTTTCCCGAAAGCGCCCGAATCCCGCGAAGCTTGCACCTCGTCCTCCTCGCCTCAGCTGGAGGCACCACGGGGCTCTGGGTCGGATAGCGTCCATCAGCAGTGGTTTCTCTGCTCCAGCCTCCGGCGTGGCATTGATGACTCTAGCCTCTGCTCCCAAAGACCCGGCGGCTTTCGTCGCCGTTCGAGAAACCATCACGGACACTGCAGGCCACCACAGGTCCATCAATAGTGGTGGTGGTCGCCGACATTGCCGAGAGCACCTGGGACTTCGAGACCAGCCCTTGCCTACTCGTTAGTCCGGCTCGTTAGTGTTAGGTGGGTGGGGTCGATCCTTCGTCGCCTTTGCTTCGCATTAGATCAGCTCTCATCACCACCAAAAGAGAGGAGGATACGACACCAAGATAACTCCAAGTCAAGGACACTTACGTATCGGCCTACCGGTAAACTTTTTTGAACCGACGATGCCTACCCGAGCCCGTAGGCGTGGCCCTAGGGTCGACTCCCGTGCCCTGGGGTAGAGGTCTTGTGGCCTCCACCATCGGCCTCGCCTCCACCTATCGCTTCGAGGCTCCCATCGCCTGCTGCTCGGGGACTCCCATCGCCTGCTGCTCGGGAACTCCCGTTGCCTGCCGCTCGAGGACTCCCTCCTCTCCCTTCGATTGCTCCTCCACGCGCGTGTTGTGCGGAGGCGCCTTAGTGCTTAGTGGAGGAGCCACTGGCACTTTGTCATCATTTGACCACTCGGACATCACGGCGCTCCGCGTCCGAGTGGTCCCATCGCCGCCAAGCGAGATGCCGCCCGGCTTGCGGGGGGCAGCACCCACCGTCTTCATCTTCTTCCATGCTGGCTCATCTACTGTTGCCCTCTTCCCCGGACTTTCTCTAACTCTGGGGGGTACTCTCCGTCCGACCAGCGTCGGTGCCTCTAGATTCCGATGAGGCGCTGGCGGCACCTTCCTCAGGCTACATCGGTGGCCGGGCGTCTACTGCCTGCGGCCAATCGCCCCTCAGAACACCGAGAAGTACATCGATTGTTCCTACGAATGGATCTTTCCATGAGTGCAACAACTCACTGCTCGACAACCGTAAAGGACAAAAATGGATCAGGAACATGCAATTAAGATGTTTACTTGAGGTGGTGGGTTCTTGCAGTTAAAGGGTCTCATCATTCCTGACACGTTGAATGAGGCAAATGGAGCGCATAGCTCTGCCGCTCGCTCTTGCACATCATCCCTCGACAGCATCTCCGTCCTCTCTCCGGGTACCATTCGTGTCACCCTTGAAGTCATAGCCTACGTGGGCACTCTCCTTGTAGGGCTGGATGCGGTGCACTATGAAGCTCGCCGCCACCAGTCCACCATTGGTTCTCACACCCTTATTAAGTCAAGGAGCTCCCACACCTGCTCCATATCAGCACTGCTTGCCCTCTCCGACCAGCTTTTCTGGCTCTCCAGGATGTGGTCGGCGTCGCAGCGAACGGCAGGGTGGCTCTGCTTCATATAGAACCACCTAGCATTCCACCCCTTCAGCATGTCTTCAGCGGCATAGTAAGGTACTCGCCCACCATTCCATCACGCAGCTGAAGATACACGCCGCCGACCACCTTGGAACCACCGCCACCCTTCTTCATCAGCCAGAACAGGTGATAGAAGTGGTTCAAGTGGGGAAGGATTCTGAGATACGCCTCACAGAAATGGATGAAGATAGATATGTGTAATATGGTGTTTGGGTGGAGGTTACACAGACTGACTCTCCAGAACTCCAACAAATCCCTCAAGAACAGATGAACAGGAAATCCCAACCTGCGCTGGAAATAATCCTCAAATACTACAGCTTCATCGGTATGAGGCATTGGGTAGGCCTCACCAAGGGCCAGCCGCCATCCGGCAGTGACGCGGTCCGGAAGAAAGCCCGCCTCCACCAATCTACTGAGCTCTGCCTCCCCCGTGCGCGATGCCACCCACTCTTCATCATGGCTGGCTCCAGCGCTCGCCTTCTTTGGGTTCGTAGCTCCCCTCTTCGGCACCATCTCTAAGATCCGGATTGGGGCTGGCGGTGGAAGCATGCATGGATATGAATCTAGAAGCCCGAGAGCTAAGGAGGAAGATGAAATGGCAAACTAGCAAAGGTGGGAGCGCGGGGTGCTGTGGCGCAGTTATAATGCACTCCCCCCACCTTTCGCATTCGAAGGTTTTTGGGAAACCGCTCCCACGATTTGCATCTCTCCGAATTCTCTGCAATAGTGTGGTGGGCCATTACCTGGGCTTTCACGCAACAGCGGCCCGTATCGCCCATTTATCTTCGCAATTTGTTACTGTTCGCCGAATATTCGCTGACTTCTCCGCCAACCGTTATGTCTCAGTAATTACTACTGTACATCCATTACTCTGGTTTTTTCTCCACGGTTTGTTTTCTCCAAAATTCCCACTTGTGGCTCGGGGACTACGTCAGCAATACGATTTGGATTCTCACTACACTGGGGACTTTCTTCTGATGACTGTTGTTTCTGACCCTAGCACCACGTGACTACGTTACCTACTATCAGGCTCGGGCACTAAGTGGGCACACTTCACCTCGCGGTGAGTGTGTTTGCTTTATTCTAGAAGACTCCACGCCTCTTGAAGCTAAAGGAAACTATCTCCCTTTCTTGTGGTCGGACTCTAAGTGGGCACACTTGGTCCACCGCGAAGAAATTTTCGATTCTGAATTTGAGCTCCTTACATCCTTATGGCAAGCCATACTTGGGTCACGCTGCTTGGCGATGGTTCACGCTGCTCGGCGATGGTTCACGCTACTCGGTGATGGTTCACGCTACTCGGCGATGGTTCATGCTGCTCGACGATGGCACACAACTGCTTGGCAACTCATCACGGTGGTCGGACCATGAGTTTGACTGCTCGACTTTGTTCACACCCTCTCGAACAAGCTCAAGACGGCGTTGCACAACGGATACAAGGCGTTCGGAGACTAGCGGTGTGGGGTATGACCCCGGATCCCCACGGCAGACCACATGGGCTGTGTCCCCAGGGGTGGCCCAGCCCACAAGACGAAGCCTTGTGGGGCACGACACTACTCGGTGCCTCCCGCAAGACACTGGGAAGATATCCTAAAGATACTACGAGATCTGTTAGGATACGTATGATTCCATGATTCCTGTAATCTGTTATTACTTTCCGATTATCTCTCAGATCTAACCGGCTTGTAACCCTGCCCCCCGGACTATATAAGGCGGACAGGGACCCCCTCCAAACACACGCCATATCATACGATAGCCAATACAATCCAACAGACCATAGGAGTAGGGTATTACGTCATACTGATGGCCTGAATCTGTATAACTCATGTGTCTCTGTTGCCTTCTTGTTCTCGATTACATGCATCTCTGCCGATCAATCTACCTTCATGGGATACCCATCGGAGGACTGCCAATGATATTCTATCGATAGAGGGGGTATAAATACTTACTCCACTCAACCATAGGAGGCCTCTTGCCCATTTGTTCGGTTAAGAAACACCTTTGGACTGCAAGGGAGAGCACGAGCCTAGTGAGGTGATTAAGATTTGAGAATCCAAGATTAAGGACCTCATTAGTGAATAGAGAGTAGCAAGTGTGCATCCACCTTTGTCATTAGGCTTGTCTTGGTCAAGTGAGAGTTTGTGCTTGTTACTCTTGGTGATCGCCATCACCTAGATGGCTTGGTGGTGATTAGGAGGTTGGTGATCATCCGGTAGAGCTTGTGGATGACCCAACTCATGTTGTGAGCGGTTGTGAGCGATTCACCATGGCGGAGTGTCAAAGAATCAGCCCATAGAGAGCACTTGATCCTTGCACAGATCAAGGGGGAGCTACACCCTTGTGCGGGTGCTCCAATGAGGACTAGTGGGGAGTGGCGACTCTTTGATACCTCGGAAAAACATCGCCGTGTTCCTTTCCCTCTTTATTTTGAGCATTTACATTTGAGCAATTCATTTCATATCTTTACATTCCTAAAATTACCATGCTAGAGTAGGATTGAAACCTAAGGTGCAAAACTTTTGTGCGGTAGAACAATAGAAACACATTCTAGGCATAAGGGGTGAAATGGGCTAAGTGTAGAACTTAATTATTGCATAAAATTTAGAATTAACCCAATTCACCCCCCTCTTGGGCATCTTGATCCATTCAAGTGTGACTTGTGGGTTACCACTAGCAAGAGGACCGGCGGCAACCTTGGAGCTTGTCTCAACGAAGACTAGCGTGTTGGCAAGTACATGAACCTCGGGATAAAAATCACCATGTCAATATTGTTCTTCCCATTGGTTTGCAATCCCCTTACACAAGCTTGTAATTACTTTCATATACATTGTGCTTGTGTAGTTGCTCTTGTAATTAGTTAGCTTGTGTAGCTCACTAGTCACCTTCTTGCTTGTATAGCATAGAAGTAGCTCCCTTGCGAGGCTAATTTGATTTATGTAACCTTGTTAGTCACATTGCTTAGTTTGTATAACTAAAAAATTTACGCTCTATAATTTAGCTTGTGTAGCCTTGTTATTGAGCATTGCTAGTGAGCTTATGTGACTTTGTGCTTTTGCTTACTACATGTGTAGAAGCTCCCTGGTTGTGTAAAGTATAAGCACATAGGTTTGTGTGACCTTGCTCTAGAATTGATTAGGTGAGCTCTAGCTAGTCCGACACCTTTGTTGCATAATTATGATCTTTATAAGGTGATTGTGAACTTAGATAGAGGGGTGTAGTCTTGGCTAGACCATTAGTTTTAATTCTGCTTTTATCTCGGTTAGTCGACTCGTTTAATTTTAGAAAGAACTATTCACCCCCCTCTAGTCCGCCACCTCGACCCTACACTTGGGTCAAACTTGTCTGCACCGTCGATCCACTGAAAGAAAAAGCACTTCTCATGGGCCTACACATAAAATTCCAACAAAATATTAGTAGCCTACTTACACAAATGAAGAAAAAAGATAATAGAAATAATTACTTACATTAAAATGACTGCATATGTAGAAGCAACGCGCCGCTGTGTCTGGATGTCTCGATTAAAACACGTCGGCGGGGAAACCACAGTCACAATTAGGGATAGGGAGGTCAGGGGGGATAGAGGCATCTTTGCTAGACGCGTCAGGGTATAATTCTCTAGGACAACCCCGTTTTCGCCAAAAATCCTCCCGATACATGTCTTCCATCTAACAAAACGGTTGTAATTTAATAAACAAAAATCAAAATATTACAAATTAATGTCAACGAGAACCATTTGCATTACAATAAATAAAATATAACCTACACTTTGGTGCAAACTCTATCTTAGATGTAAACATGCAAAATATATAAAACTATATTTTGGTCATAAAAAATAAAATTTAGTACATCAACAACGTGTCCATATATTTATTCACATATAAAAGTTGAGATGCAAACTCAAACAAGCAAAATTCATATAAAAATTGATCTTAGAATACATGGTAATCATATTTCTAACTAACCAATTAACCTTAACATTGGCAATCCTAATCATAATTCTTCAATCCAATGTTCTAACGAACTCATATTTTCCTACATACCCTAACTACTCATTCAAATCCTTCGATCCACCGTGGAGGCCGAGGAAAGATCTTCATTACCTTGACAAGACCGAGAAGGAGCTTGGAAAGGTAGGGAGGGGGCCGGCAAGGGAGGGAAAGTCGACGGCCGGCCGTGGGGGAACCGGGAGGCAATGGCGCGGCGCCCATGAGCGCACCTCGAGTCGAGACGGAGACGAGACGGAGGGGGGAGCCAGCCGCCCCGGGGAAAGCCTCACCTGATGCACAAGTCGTCGGCCCCGCCACGTCAGAGGGAGGGAGCCATCGCATGCCGCCGCCACCATGCATGGTGCGGCAGTAAAGCCTTTGCCACCATGCAAAAAAATTATTAGTTGTGAAAAAAAATTAAACAGTGTCAGTTTTAAAAATAGTTTAAAAAAATTGTTAGAAACGAAATTCTTGGCTGACGGCTCATAGTTACCCACATGGTGTGAAATACTTTGTGCTTCCCCAGATGGCCAGGCTTTTCTCATCTCTGCTGGAAGTTGAAAGATAAGTGGGGTTGGACATATGCAGCTTGTTCGCTTGTTGGTTTTAGCAAAAGCTTATCAGTCAGCCAACCGTGTTTTTCTCTAATAATAAACCAATACTAGCCGGGCTTATCAGTCCAGAAATCAACCAGCGAACAGGCCGATGGTTGATTACTTGTCTCGGATTCATGATACGAGCGTTGGACCCCTGCTAAATCTGGTAACTGCAGTAGTGTAGAGCTTGTTGAGCCTTGTAGGAAGCTTGAAGCTGCTGCAGCCCTGCAAGGATCTTGAGTACACGTGGGACCAGCAGTGTTCTCGATTGCTTTTGTCTTGAATCTCATGCACTTCTATTTCGGAGTAGGCTACGTTCAGAGTGTTGAGAACCAGAGACCCGGAGTAAAGCTGAACGGGCGCGTCTAAAATTTGCGATCGACCGTTGCAGTTGCAGTTTCCTGGACATTTTCGATTCCCATGTTTTGCTCTGCAACCAGATCGGTGGTTGGTCATCAGCTTGCCATCCGCGTGCTCTCCTCCTACGAACCCGGTCAGCCACCGCGGACGCGGACGCGGACGACGCCGTCGCAGCCCTCAAGCCCGAGCTGGCGACGCTGACGGTTGCGTTGATCGAGTCCCGGCGGCTGTGACCGGTTCGGGAGGCCGTATTGGAAGGACATGGCAGCGTCGAACAGCTTGCTACTTGATGGGTCACTAGCTGCATTGTGCTTTGTCGATCGAGTTCATTTCATCTCATCTGGACATGGATGTTTCATGTTTGTGAGATGGACCAGTGCGTCGTAACCTTGTTTCCAGTTTCGCTGTTAACTTTGTGCCAGTCAGTTTGAGGTTGCCGATTCCTCTGTAAAAAGTTGTTGCGATGGTTGAGTTAGAGACAGCCGTTTGGTCTCGGTTTCAGTTTAATTTGTGCACGGATGATGGAAAACTTGAGATAGTTTGTCCCCAGATTTGCATATTAGAGTATAACTTCCGAGCCAATTCTACTACCGCGTCCTTGTGTTACAACTGCACCGCAGCATGACCTGCGGTTCACCAAGCGCTCGCACGGTGGTGCCTGCCTGACACGGTGTACGGCGCTTACTCATCCTTCCTCCTTTTCTCGACGACGGTGAAGAAGGACACCGCGTCGATGGAGAGCGCGGAGAGCACGGGCGACGACCCGGAGGGACGCGTGGACGCCCATGACGCCCGCGACGCGGAAGTAGTAGGCGGGCGCGGTCTGGCCGTAGCCCACGGGCGCCCAGACGCGTCCAGTGACGTAGGCGCGCACGTGGTAGGACGCGGTAGGGACGTCGTGGGCCACCCTGTACCGGAGCGTGCCCAGTCCGCCGGCGTACGGCTGCGGCTGGGCAATCACCAACTGGCATGTCTTGTCCTTGCCGATTTTTTTTTATTTTTAACATATTTTTTAAACTAATTTTAAAACTAACATTGTTTATTTTTTTTCAAATCTAACATTTTTTGCCGCGCCTATTCGCATGGTGCGGCAAATTAATGCTGCCACGCCATGCATTGGCGCGCGTGAGCCAGCTCGTCGCGCCACCGGCCCGTGCCCGCGGCGGTGACGCGGGCACGCTCAAGGCGCGGCAGCCGCCCACCGTCAGTGGTGCGACAGAGCCTAATATAGTCCCACGGCCCAGTCCCGCCCCTCTCTCTTTGTTTCACTCCGCGCCGTGCAACAACCGCCTCCGTGCCGCCCTGCCCCCGCCACCGCGCCTCCCAGCCCGCACCGCCGCGCCATTGCCTCCCGGCTCCCTCACGGTCGGCCGCCAAATTTCTCTCCCTTGTCGTTCCCCTCCCTACCTTTCCCGAAGCTCCTCCTCGGCCTTGTCAAGGTGGATCGAATGATTTGAATGAGTAGTTAGGGTATGGAGGAAAATATGAGTTCGTTAGAACGTTGGATTGAAGGATTAGGATTAGAATTACCAATGTTAATGTTAATTGGTTAGTTAGAATTATGATTACCATGTATTTTACTTGTTTGAGTTTGCATCTCAACTTTTATATGTGAATAAATATATGGACACACTGATGATGTACCAATTTTTATTTTTTACTGACCAAAGTATAGTTTTTATATAGTTTTCATGTTTGCATCTAAGATAGAGTTTGCATCAAAGTGTAGGTTATATTTTATTTGTTGTAATGCAAATGGTTCTCATTGACATTAATTTGTGATGTTTTGATCTTTGTTTGTTAAATTACAACCGTTTTATTAGATGCAAGAAATGTATCGGGATGAGTTTTGACGAAAACAGGGTCGTCTTGAGAATTATACCCCGACACATCTAGCAAAGATGCCCCCATCCCTCCTGACCTCCCTGTCCCTAACTATGAATGTGGTTTCCTGGCCGACGTGTTTCAATAGAGACATCCAGACATAGCGGCGCATTGCTTCTACACATGCGGTCGTTTTAATATAAGTAATTGTTTCCAGCATCTTTTTTTCTTCATTTGTGTAAGTATGCTACTAATATTTTATTGGAATCTTGTTGTCTAGGACCATGAGAGGTGCTTTTTCTTTCAGTGGATCGACGGTGCAAACAAATTTGACCCTAGGTACCTCCTTTTTGACGATTGGTGTAGAGGAAGACATCCACGTGAGCACTTTAAGCGGTGGGTTCCCCTCCCTAACCCTCCACCAATGATGTCTAAGGAGAAGCAACTAGCCGCAGTTAGATGACTCGAGAAACCTCCTCTGTGCGAATGCGAAGACCGAGCTGTGATAAACCTAGAGAATACGTTGGAGTTTGTGTGTCCGAACAAACACGAAGTAAGTGAAAAGTGTATATGTTTAAATGTTTAGCTCTATATGTGTGCGTGTACTAATATATTATCTTGTAGCATTATGGATTTGTGAAGTATCATTTCAATGAGTGGCTCTACGGTCCTAAGAATCATGGCCGGAGCCACCAAAGGCAAATGAAAAAAAAAAAGAAAGGTTAATTTACAAAGCACCTCCAGTCAAGTGCGAATGTGGTGTTAAATTCAACTACGGTCTAGTCCCTTTCGAGCTTGGAATAGGCCATTATTGCGGGCATATGGTTGACTATGATGAGGTTGGTTATTTTTATGATAAATATAAAATCATATTTTGTTTCTTTTGCTAAGACATATATAATATAATTTTTCGTTTGAACGGAGCACTAGAAAATGCATGTGGGAATGTTATGATGGTCAAGCTAAGTTCATGGATGAACTGAAGGGGAGACAAGTAATTGCATGGAAGAGGGGGTATGGATCTGACTATGTCAACCTATTCGTTAAACATCACAAAAACAAGATGCGTGAGTTTGCTAGACAGCGCGGTATTTATAACCCAATCAATGTTGGGCTTGACAAATGGGGATTGGAGAGACGGAGGGTATTAGAGGAGGAGAGGGCAAGGAAGGAGGCAAGGGAGGAGAAAAGAGTACAGATGCAGGTCTTGAACGACCATGTTGTTGCATTGTGTGCTAGTGAGTCATTGGAAGCCTTGTTATTTTCATTGCCTGCTTTTAAATGTAATATAATCGCATTGCTAACTTGTTTTATTTCATACATGAAGGGATTGGATGTAGCGAGGACCATGCCGTAGAGGTGGCCCATGCAAGATTTGAGGAAAAGAAGTTACATGAGCATAGAACGCGAGCTGGTCGCACCGTTCAATCTCTAATTGTGTTGTCTGATGAGGAGGGCGAGGATGAGGACGACACTGCCAGGTTGAACGATCTCATCGCTCTTGCTGAGGCGGGCTTGTAGGCGGAGGACGCTGAGGACAACACTGGCAGACTGAGCGAGCTCATCACTCTAGCAGAGGCGGGCTTACAGGCGGAGGAGGTTGAGGACGACATTGGCAGATTGAGCGAGCTCATCGCTCTAGCAGAGGTGGGCTTATAGGCAGAGGAGGATGATGACACATTCTTCACTTAGGCCGTAGAGGTCGCAGATGAAGCGAAGGCCGCTTACTGCAAGCGACACACATCATTGAGACAATGTAGGTGAGCCTAGCCACATGAGTCAGACGTAGTAGGATGCGTTCTTGACTTAGGCCGCAGAGATCGCAAATGAGGCGGTGGCAGCTTACTATAGGCGACAAGCAGATCAGGGTAATGCCGGTGAGCCTAGCCACAACAACGAGGTTGTGTTAGAGGACTAGTACTCGGATGATGAGTTGCTTACTCAGTATGTTTTAGACTGAGGATTGGTACAGGTGTGCTAGTTCAATGTTTTAGATTTGGTATTTGTATCGTACTAGAACTTTCTCGGTGCTGCATTGTGTTTCATTTGAACTATTTATGTATTGTACCCATGTAACAAACACTGTTTTATTTTTGTAACGGACATTGTGTCATCTCATTAAACTTTCACCACAAAAAATGGTATTACAATGCTACTGCTGAGCATGGCGCTCCCAGCATGGCGCAGTGGTCAAAGCGGCAGCAAAAGGAACAAGGAACTTCTGTTATGTCGTCGTGTCGATTTAACGAATAGGTCAACAGGATGGATAAGTGCACGAGACAATCAATACACAAGTTTAGCAATACTAACTTGTACGTCCCAAGTTCATCGCAAGTTCGACAATACCACTATTTGACATAAGTTCAGCAAGTCATAACTATGAAATAAGTTCATCAATACATAAGTTCGACATTACTCGACATACTACATGTTCCATCAGTTTATGGGTGTCCGAGTACAAGTGCATCCTAAAGAACTCCTACGACCCAGAAGTATATGGTGACCGTGGACGTCGCTGCCTCTTCGGACGTGAAGGCAACACGTTTGGGGTGAACCCAATGTTGGTACGGTCTCGCTGGCGGTACACCCGGTGGTAGTGCTGAGTGTAACTAGGACCCTACAATTACAATATAGGCATCGTTACTTACAATGTTTAAGTAATTGTCACGTATATGGCAAAAGGTTGTTTCAAGTACCTGTGCATCGAACTATGTAGGAAATGGTGCATCACCAACTTGAGACATCCCAATCTCATCATAGTCCTCCTCCTTGTCCTCATCCTCGTCCTCCTCAATGTCGTGCTCCGTAGGACCCTTGCCACGATTGCCGAGAGTACGAACATAAGAGGTCCCACTAGCCGTCGTGTCGGAGGAACCTACTCATGTCGGCATAGTGCTCGAGCATAAGGAACTAGATAGGTTCAGGTCATAGGGCATCTCCCACGGAGTATCCACACAGCTGAGCTTCTGTGCTAGCTTCTTGCAGCTCCTCACTTTCTGCAAAAAAAGAAAACACGGATGAATGAGTCATGGGAACCATTTAATCACTGTCATGTCTCTAAGAATAGAATGCACATCGACAAAGACTTGTAGAATGCCATGCGGCTCCCCTCTGGTCTCGTGAAGTCACACGGCTGCTTCGTTGGACAGACTTGTCAACTGTGATGCCTGCATACACAAGCGAGCTAAGTTCGTATCACTACAATTCATAGGAACACCGACGTGCAGTTGTATTGAAATTCAAAAATCTTACCACGTATCTCTGTAGCGGGGCTCTCTGAAGCTGTGTCTCCATCCTTATCGCCTCATCGTACGCATCAGCAATGTCATCCTCATCTTCGTCCTCATCAATTGGCTTATTAGTGTAGGGGGCCTGCATATGTGTGCGGGTACTCCTATGCAACTATTGGAGGTAGCGATCGAAGTTGCGTTGGTCGTGCGGCGGTATCTTGGTGATCAGGACCCTTTGCCAGCTGTCCCATTCGTGGATGAACGGGGCGTGCATCATGGCCCAATTCTTCTCCTTGTACCTGTTTCTTCTATCGTACCTACAAGTTTAACGTAAGTTAGTGGTTGTATGTATGAACATGACTACTAAATTATTATGTTTTAGTTGTCGCACTCGTGCAACATTCTGTTGGTTGTGTACAACAGCGGTGGGCATGGCTGCAATCTTCCGAGCTGCCTATACACCCTTATAGGGTAGTGCATCTCGACCACGTGGAAGAAAATTAGTGGCCCATTAAAAAGCTAGTCGTCTGACTCTTCCTCAGTGCGAGGACTTAGGTACCCCTATAGCTCAAATCTGGACCACGGACACCAATTCACCTAAAAGTTAGGTAACTACAGTTAGGTTTTTGGAATAACAAAAAAGCAACAACACCGACTAGCAGTATCAAAATGGTCGTTACCTGGTGCTGTGTCAGGACGTCTAGCGTGTCCGAGTACTGCCTGTACCGATGCTTCGGGTTCCCTCTAACTACCTCCGCTTCTTGTCAGACGTACAGAGCAGTCGGTCCTACGTCCACGTGATTCAATGCCTGCATTGAATAGGAATAGGATAGTCAGTCACAAGTGCGGCATCAAGTTTGAGGAAAATAAAAAATCGATGCACTTACAGGTAAACCATGAACAACGGGACTCCCGACTGGCCATCGCTCCCAACACCACACCTATAGTAGGTGGGAACAACCTCCTAGGTTGGCACCTCCTGTACTGCATCGGCAAGCAACACAGAGCTGATGATAGATCCATGCTAGGACCACGCTGCCCTAGTCATGCGCTCCCTATATTCTCCCATGGTCGGCTCAAGATGTTGAGGAAGGCCCATGGTGTTACCCGATGCGTGGAACAGCATACTCTCGATCTCCCTGCCACACTAGCATACCTCTCGATCTCCCTCGCTGAGCGTGCAGGTGCCCGCCCAAGTTTTCTATTATCTAGACCGAATTGACACCGGATGTTTTCCTACAAATTTTGAAGGACAATTATATGAGAGCCGAGGGATCAAAAATAAACATTAAATTAGGCATAGACAATTAGCATCATAAAAGTTATGTACTAAACCCTCCATTTAAATAGCAAAATAATTTGCAGAATATGTAGATCAACGACAGACTTAGACCATAACATATATTTGTGATATAAGAGACCAACCAAAGACTTGCAAGTGCTGGTGTTAAAATGGTAAATGTTTGGAACGTAGAAATTCTTACTTTGCTCTCTTAGCATCCTCGTCCTCGGGTGGTCTTCTGCCATAGAACTGCTCCACCAAGTCCATCCAGTGATCGTTATCAAGGATCCCAGTCATTGGAAGACCCACCAACCATAGACACAGAATCATCTTCATGTCATGCATTTCATAGTCATCTCGCCGTAAGGAAGGTGAAAGGTGTGGGTCTCTGCCTCCACCTGTGGGTTTTTAATTCAATACAAGAAGTTTTTTAATTCAAACAATGAGACAAAAATGCTTTGTACTATCACAAACGTGTATCAAATCATACCTATCGACAGCAGGAGTGAGAAGTGTAGGGTCGAGGATCGGTAGCCCAGTGTTGAAGATGCGAACGATCTCAAAGAAGCCGACATGCTATATGTACGACCAGTATCGCTTGTCCCAGCGGTGCGGCTGGTGCGTGCATAGTCTAAGAGGTACCAAGTCCTCCTGAAGCTCCGACAAGCGCTTGGCTCGGTGGTCCTTGTCATAGTGCACCTCAAGAATGGGGTACTGCGGATGATGATCCCCCATCCTAGTTCAAATTTCAAATGTATATGTTAGAACAAACATTAAGAGTACTATAATTTGATGGAACGTTAGTGCATAAAAACAAAGTAAATATAAAAGAAATAAACTATTATGCAAAATTATAGAATAAACATATATCATAATAAACATAGCTCCAAAGTTCCAATGTACTAACATAGTAGTTTTAAATAGCATAACAAACAATTAACATTAATATAATAAAATGTATGCTATATGCACCTGCTGCCCATGCCTTCTATGCCTGCTAGCCTTATCACCGGGTTCTTTGCAAACAGAGCAAAGATTCCTGTCACGGGTCTCGTTGAAGTCTCCCCCTCCATACATGTCTTCGCCGTACCCTCTCATAGTGTCCATGTCCCCCTTGAGTCGCTTCTTCTTCCTCCTACCCTTACCTACCTTCATTAGATCAGGATGCGGTACATAGTCATAACCATGATAAGGTGGCCACTGTGTCGGGTCAAGGTATGACTCAAAGCTCCTCTCCCGAATACTAACGGTGTTTGAACGAAGATACAAGGGTGACATATATGGTAGATCCTCATAGTTATAACCGCGAACCCTGCAGGCCGTGATCATATGAGAGCAAGGGGCATGCATGATCTGAGGGATGTTGCAACTGCACTCTACCTTTTCAAGATCAACTTGGTAGTTTCATCCACCATAACGTTCGCAGCCCAAGCTTGTGCCACCCTTGCCCCATACACTAAAGATATGGCAGCGGGGTCCATACGGCTCGGCGGTGTGCTGCTTGGCTAATTCCTCAGCCTCCTTCAAATGTTCTGCTCCGACCTTTTCAAAATGCCAATGCTCAGCTATATTCCTCTACGCAAGTTCTCACCTCTTGACAAAATATTCGTTGCACTTATGAAAGGAGAACTCAACAATTCTAGACACAGGCAACGATCGAACTCCGGTGAATACACGATTGAAGGACTCCGAGGAGTTAGTGGTCATGATGCCATATCTAAAACCCCCCTCGTCATATGCTAATGACCACTGAGCCTTCTATTCCATCTGCGCCTCTAACCAGGCCTTTTCCGCTTCATTTACCATCTTGTCTAGTTCTCTCTTTGTCTCCTTGAACTGGTGCTCAGTACGTACACAACATAGAGCCTTTACCTTATCACATACCTCCTACTTCCTCTGACGCAGCCATAAATTAGCGGCAAAATATCTCATGCACCATCTATGCACTAGAGGCGGGAACCCATCTATATGCTTAGCTGCAGCATTAAGAAGCCCAGGGTGATGGTCCGAGATCAAACATATAGTGCGAGATGGGCCAAGCACTTGTACACGTAGAAGCCGCATGAACCATGACCATGATTCATTGTTCTCTCCCTCTACCAAAGCAAATGCCATGGGTACTATCTGGTCCTCAGGATCAATAGCAGCAGCCATCATCAAGGTGCCCCTGTACTGTCCTGTCAGGAAAGTGCCATCAACAAGTATGACTGGCCAACATAACTAGAATGCATGCTCCGTTTGTGCGAACGACCAGAACACACGATAGAGGACATGCCTCAACAGGTCCCGAAAACACATCCCTCTAGTGTCCACAAACCATTTCAAGCTAGGGTTGTAGTAATGCATTGCACATAAGATGCGGGGTACCCTGTTGTATGCTTCCTCCCAACTACCCTATCGAATCGTCAGGGCAATTTGCTTAGCATGCCAAGCCTTTCTGTACTTCACATCATACTTAACGAATCTAGATATGGACTGTTGTAAAGAAGACACCGAAATATCGTTATTGTCATCAATGAGCCCCAATATACGACGGGCAAGGTAACGTACAGTGAGCTGCTGATGATTTTCCTTCCCCCTATTTGTTAGGCAAGTGTGGGGTTCGACAACTTTACTTATCCTCCACTTGCCATCACTCTATCTCTTTCATGCATTTAACCTCCACATACAACCATTTTTGCATATCACGTGGTACCTCAACTCCTGGTCCGAATGAGTAACGCTGTATGGCCTATGGTGATACACAACATAGTCCTGAAGGAAGAGCTTCATCTCTGACATTGTATTGAATATCATCCCCTTCCTAAGGGTTTCTTTCTCATGGTCATACAATGATTTCCAACACATTTGAAGACCGATGTCATAAATTGTCATATCCGTCATGCTGACATCCCTATAGTTGGAACGCCCCTGAAAGGTACGTTCATCGACCTTAGTTGATCAAGCTCAGTCGTTGTGTAATGTGGTGGTGGAACATACTACAGCGCTTCGCTAATTCTGCCCCATGAATCATAGGGGGTATCATCTGCTGGCAAATCTGTGACTAGTCTACCCTGAGCCTAGATACATTCAAAACCTCACTTGGTACTGGTAATGGCATACCATGAACAGGTACTGGCATGGCATCAACCGGTGTGGGCATAGCATGTCTATCTCCCTAGTCATCATCCGAATCACTGCTAACTACATCACCGATCCTGTCCTCCTCCTCCTGCTCCTCCTCTTCCAGTTCGAACTCGTTCACATTGAAGTCATTGCTTATACAACCTACTTGACTTGAATGAAACTGCTTCTGCGTTAACTGACCGTCCAAATCCATGTTACCCTGAGTTGCTTCCCTTTGACCCCCAATTCTTGCTCATTGCCTCCAACACTGTCAATGGACAGCCCATCTAGGACACCCTACATCCTGTACCCATTCTCCACCACCACCTCAGCCATGGGCACATTGAAACCTTGAAGCACCCTAGTGTAGCGAGATCAGTGAGCAGGGTCGCGCAAGAACATCAGGACATAGTGTGCCCCAGTCTTCCTAGTATCAAACCTCCCCTTCAGTGTGAAATCACTGCCAAACTTTGCATTCAAACGAACACAAAGGTCATTGAAGCTAGGAGGTTCATCAAACCATTCCAATTCTTCTTCCATATCCTCAAACATACCATCTTCTCTCCTAACACTTCCTCCGTAAAAAACTCTAACACAACAATCCATCTACAAAAGCATTTCAAGAAACTTCATCAAGTCATCGAAATAGTCGTACGTACTGTCCATAGTAATATTAATACATATTCTAACTATAACTATACAAACTAATCTAATATTAACATCTATACAAGACTAACTACAACAACTAATTATACAAAAAACAATATATAACTAGACTCACTAACTGTACTAACTAAACTAACTAACTATACTAACTTACTATATTGCCTATACTAACTAAACTAACTAACTTTACTAACTATACTTTACTAACTATACTAACTTTACTTATTGTACTAACTTACTATACTAACAATGTCGATTCAATCAACAAATACACTAGGGGAGTACCTCATGGCAGCGGCGCGTTAGACCGGGCTAGGAGGCGCGGGCGCTGGCCTCGACGGCGGCGGCGGGCGGACACGAGATAGAGAGGGGGAGTGCGACAGTTGGGAGCGGTGTACAGCGGCGGCGCGGTAGAGAGGGCGGCGACGGCAGTGGCAGGCCCAACAGTGAGGGTGGCGGCGCGGTAGTGAGGGCGGTGGCGGGTGCGGCAGGCAACCGTCATGCGTGGCCGGAGAGCGTGGCAGGCGGCCGGCGGGCGTGGCGTGCCGGCGTGCGTGGGCGGGGGGCACGGCGGGCGGCGTGGCGCGGGCGGCGTGGTGCGGCCAGCGCGGCGGGCGTGGCGCGTCCAGTGTGTGCGTGCGGGCTCGGCGGGCGTGGCTGGAGCGGCGGGCAGCAGGTGGCGGACGCGACGTGCGTGCGGGCGTGGCGGGCAGGGTGTGTAACACCCTCGGTGTTATATTGTATAGTTTTTGCTAAAACACTGCATGAGCATCATACTTATGTGTAAATGTGTGTAACATAAAGTATATATCAATGTACAGTACTTGGAACGTTCATCCGAAACAAGAAACAAAGGTTACACTTCATGTCGCTTAATATCGTTTAGTATTCTAAGCAATTTTTTATCGAACAAAAATGCTATAGAACGTGTATGCGAACTTTGATAAAGTTTGTAGTATGAACTTCATAGGCGACGATGAAATGTGTGCGGTCGAAGACGAGGTTCGCTAGGTAATATGTCAAGAAGCTCAGAATTGGAATTCGACGCGAAATCGTTCGAGGTTTATTCATTTCGCGTTAAGTCTGTAATTGGGTCGACGAAGCCATGTTTGGCAATTTTTGTAGAGCGATCGGCTTAGGAAGTGGTGAGATGTCATGGCTTAGGTCGATAGCCCTACGTACCCTCTTGCATGTAGAAGAATTGGGTTGGCGTTTGGACCATCGGATAAGATTTTGCAACAGCTTTAAAAAGCATGCACATCACATAGTTTCAACCAAAGCCAACGCTGGTCGCGGTCACCGCCTCTTCTTTGCACCACTTTTGCCCTCACCGGCTGGCACCAGCCGAAACACTCGTCGAGCCGACCGCGCCGCCATTCTTTGCGCTTGTCCAGGCATGCCACGTGCGGACCACTGCACTGGCTGTCCCGGCCATTGCCCTTGCCCTGGCTGCGTTGTGCTACTACTGCAGACGCACGCCACGATGCTCCCCGCACCGACCGCCGCCGTTCTTTGTCGCGCGATGCCCACGTGTTGTTGGCCTGCTACACCGCCGGCTGGGTCACCTGCTGTCGTGCGCTGGCACACGGCATGTGTGCGCGCTGGGCCCGACCATGCCAGGCCACTCTGCTCCTCCTTCATTGCGTCCGCCTGTGGTCGCTGCCGCTGCTCGCGTCGCGCGCCTACGTCTGCCGTCCGTATTGCCGCCGTCCTGGTATCTTGCTCCCATTGACGTCGGCTGTGCGCGCACATGGGCTCATCCTGCTTGTCTCGTCCTCACGCTTACGCTTGAGGCCACGCCAAAGGCGCCAGTCATGTCACCTGCAAGGTCGTCGGCCGGCCGAGCCATGCCAAAGCCGAATTGATGCGCTGGCCCTTTTCTATGTATCGCGCACGTGTGGTGGTTGAGTGGAAGGACGATGTCGTGCCAAGCCGGTCACTGAGGCGGTGGTACAAGGGAGGGGCGCCAATTTGAAATTCTACCATCACCAACCACCATAAGTCCTTAGGAGTCGCCACTGCAATTGGCCTCACCCACTCCACCATTTTCCAATTAACTGTACCCACTATGAGCCCGAATAGTTAGCGTGTGAGTGAAGTCATCCCGGCTTTCGTTCGGCTTACAGTGTGGTGAGGCGGCGTTCCCCTCGCGGCGGTCCGCCATGGTCACCAGAGCGGGCGCACGACCAGAGCATCGTGGGGTGCTTCATCGTTTCAATTAGGTTGTGCCTTGAGTAATAGTTGACTTGGTTATCGTGCTCGTGTAGTGGTTTCATCGATGGAGCAGCGGGTCACCGGAGACGCCGTCGCTGCGCTCGCCGAGAACCAGAGCCACCCCGTGTTAGTGGCCGACCGTCTTGCCGAGCCTCGTGCCTTCGCCCAGTCCGTCCATCACACCACTGGTGAGGTCCTCTTACTCCTAGAGTAGCTGGTTGACTCGATTAGGGCAGAAGTTCGCCGGAGCGCGTGGCCGTCCCCGTGGGCGTAGGTAGATGTTGTTTCCGTGGTCGACGCGTTTGAAGGTAGTAGCGGACCAATTAGGACTTCTACATTGTTCAACGCAGCCTGCAGATGGTCACCGAGTAGTAGTAGAGGCGTTCGAATAGGTGGTTTCACTGGTGTTGGGCTACCGCGGCCAGTCACCGCCGCGACATGTGGCCATGCCTACATGGTGCGCCATTCTGGGCGTGTGTTACCTCAATCCGTTTCGCGTGGCACGAGGAAGCTCATGGGGATGCTGGTGTGTGCCGTAGTGGTTGGTGCTCGCCGGCGTTTGGCCGGTGAGGTCGCGGCTCTGTTAAGTCCGGCCAAGGGCGTCGCGACGTGAATTTGAAGTAAACCAAGGGGCTAAGTGCTAGAGTCGGTGAGAGGAGGGAATAGTGAAATGGACTACGTTGCTATTTGATGGAAACCCGAGGGCTCTTTTGCATGATGTGGCGTATGTGTCTTCTTCTCCCCATGGGCATGGGCGCGCAGCGCATGGGTTGTGCCAAAATTGTCAGGGCCACGCCGCATGTACATCTTGTCTTCAGAAAGGAAGCCGGTTTGGGAGCGGCCGCTAGCGTGGGCTGCGAAATCGAAAGCAGTTTCATTTTTCCAGTGAATTTGTTAATGCTTATTCAATTTAGTTTTCAAGCTGAACTTTGATACTTTGTAGTAAATTGTGTAGTGAAACCAATTTTGTTAGGTTTGCAAAATTACCATCCACTGGTTAGTACAGTTAGATTACAGTTAGCTATGACGATTGTAGTTTCATAAATTCAAACTAAAGAGCTTAGTATTATGTAGATTAATATTGTAGGAATATTTGTGGAAAATTGGTGATAGCTATAGCTATGAAAATTTTATAGTAGCCTCACTAGATTATTATGTAGTTGCTATAAATTTTATAGCCCTAGAGTAGGATGCTAAATAGAGTAGCTATTACCCTTGCTTTATCATATATAGCGTAAATCAACATTAGGAGTAAGATTACATGTAGTTGCTATAATAATAATCAATGTCATACTTCAAACTTGTTATTGGTAACAATAGATAGCTTAGTACCGTGGTCGGTAGCACTCGCGTAGTAGTTAAACAGATATACTTTTATTTTAAGAGTTGCTGTTGTTATATTACTAAATATTGCATTATCATTTCATGCATGTAGATCACGAGCTGGTAGACTTCATGCCCGTCGACGAGCCGGAGTATGACGAGGTGATTGAGGAGTACGAGGAGGAGATCCTCGTGCAGGAGGGAGCCCTGGAGCCGTTTGGTGCTAACCTTACTGACCCGTCGCCTGCCCAAGGCAAGCCCCGGTGCATAACCCGTATTTTAAATGATCACTGAATATATATATATGAAGTGCATTTACGTTACAGATATTTTATGAAAACCACATGCATAAATATATCTACCTATGAGTCCTACTAGTACAGGGAGAGTAGCCGCTATGCTCAGGATATCGGTAGCGTGAGTAACCTGTCGTTACTCACAAGTAGGTGATAAATATGATCACTCCTGGTAAAATATGGTAAAGGTAAATGGTGACCGGGCAGGGATATGGTTTGGGTATTGGTGGGTGTAAGGGGTTATGTCCTACGGCCAATAGGACATAGCTCGGTTACACTTTTTCTCATGTCTGTGTCAATTAAGGACCGGTCATTGCATATGGCTCTAGACAAGTCATAGATCTATTATCGCGAGCACATACTTGGGTATGGGCGTAGGAAAGACTTGTTGCTCTCTTGTCGTGGATCCGGCTCTTTCCGGACCGACTGATTGAAGACAGAGATTGTGGAGGTCCTTGCACCGCACTGAGTCCATGACTCAGGGGTGGGGGCTTGGAGTTTAAGTTTGGACAGGGACCTAGACATCCAGGACAACAGAGTGATGGGTTGGTCCTGCTTGTGCCTAGGGTACAAGCGGGGTGTGTGTCTTCGGGGCACCCAACTGGGTGCATTGATTCGCGAATCGCCGGCGTTCCGGTACGGCTTGTCTGCGGTTTAGCATCGTAGTAAGAACTGAAAGTTGAAAGGAGAAGAAATGTAATTGATTACTCAACTCTTGCTGGAAAGTAGAACAAGTGCTTATATCAACTGGATAGCTAATAATTTAATGCGGCTATTAATAATAACATAAGTAAGGACTCACTATTAGTATTGCTTTCTGCCCAAAAGAAACCAGCAAACCATAATGCTTATCATATTCCTTGGAGTCGATAAATTATTCCCAATAGTCGGATAAGTCTTGCGAGTACATTGTGTACTCAGGGTTTATTTACCCCTGTTGCAGGTGATGCATGAGAAGTACCTTTGTGTGGAGGATTCTTTTGGTGGGCTCAGACGGAATCCTCGTTCCTATCGCTAGATGTTTATTTAAATTCCGCTGTTTATCATTCCGCACTCTAACATTTGGTAATGTAATATTATATTTTTTAAGAACCTCTGATGGATGAAATAGACATGTATTGTAACTCGTTCTTATTATTGGATCCTTGGGAAAATATGGATCTTTCGAGTTCTCCCTTGGGGTGTGCCCGACGGATGTCGCTCGCGGTAGCCTGTTTTTGGGGTGTTTAGTGTCTGGTGGGAGACGAGCACCTCCGTAAGCGTGCTATTTCGGACGGTTCTGCCACAGGAGTGGTGGCGTGGCGCGGCGGGACTGGGCCGCGGGCCAATATTAGGCTCTGCCGCGCCCTGGACGGTGGCGCGTCACTGCCGCACCGCCATGATGTGTGGCGCGTCACCGCTGCGCTCTGATTAGTGGCGCGGCAAAGCTGGCCACGTCACCGGTCAGGGGCCCTGGTCGCTGCCACGTAGACAGCCTCGCCACGCCCCATGCATGGCGCGGCAGCGTTAATTTGCCGCGGCGTGCGAATAGGCACGGTCAAAAGTGTTAGATTTGAAAAAAAAAAAACAGTATTGGTTTTAAAATTAGTTTAAAATGTGATAAAAATAATAAAAAAATCTCCTTGCTCAGGTCGTCGTTGGCCTTGCGCCACCCGCGGTCCTCCTGGCTCGCCGGCGCATAGCAGAGCGTCACCTTCACCACCTTGTACCCGGCGTCCGCGCCGGCCGGCGCCGACGCGTTGAGGTGCCATGTCACGGTGATCGTGTCCTCGCCGGCGTACAGGACTGTGAATTTGACAGGAATGCCACAGCATGAATGTTTGAATTTGTCCATCACATCAAGAGTGCGCTCCTTCTCTGATTTTTCGAGAACGCACGTATTTTTGCAATTTTGCGTGCATTTCTAATTGCTGCGCTAAAACAAGCGCGTTATACATGAGACAGACTACTGTGCCAAACAAGTCAACAATATCAGGCAGTAGAACAAGAACCCAAAATTCCTTGCTGTGCAATCACTGCAATGGGCTAAGCTGGTACCCATCTTTTTCTGGCCCGTCTCTTTTGGGACGAATCTGTTGAGCTAGCAGGCAGCAGAATCAAAGCTAAAGACCCAAATTTCCTTATTCTTGTGCTGAGAAAAACTTAAGGCCCAAATCTACTTCTGTTGTAGTTGCTCCTACCAGATCTGTTGATTTTCTTTTTCGAAGAGATGATGGGCTATTTGTGTGTTGAAAGTAGCCATTAGAAAGCTCCATGCACAATACTAAAAATAAACCAAACATCATACCAGTTTATCGCTGTAACCTCTACCACTAATGCGCTTCCCACAATCGGCAGCACGTAACCGTTCTTTCAGCTTTCACGTGGAACTCGCGTTCCGGCAGGAGGAGAGCTACTTGCCTACTTCGGTAGTTCCTGCTAGATGCTATAATTGCTAAGGCACCCGTGCTAGATTTTGCACCAGGTGCAAAATGATAGAAAAACATATTCTCCCTCTTTTGCATAGTGACCACAAGAATTGAAAGGAGAAGATGGATCCATATTTGAGTGCTAACATTTGCTACATGTTGGAGCAAATTTTGCTTAGCTAAGCTTTATGGAGTGGACACCATGTTCTAGCAATCTGTTATATGCTAAACACTAAAGCTGCTCTGATAGTCTCTTTATACAATACTTACTCCATCCTAAGATACAAGATATCTAAACAATTTTAAGAACAAATAAAGAATCTATCAAAATACTAACTTGTCTTTCACTAATTAGTTAGTTCCATTGTTAACTTGCTTAATTTTCTAATAAGGTGTAGTTTTTTTTTTCCCGACCACGCAGAAGCGCGTTTTTCATTAAGAAGAAAGGAGTTTCAAACAATAACTTGGAGACGGTAATCCAAGGTTACCGGACTCCAACGAACAACGAGCACCATAAAGCGATTACATAGCAACTAATTTGCGACTAAAACATACGAAGCAGCCGGGAAGCCTCACATCCTGGCCACGAGTGAGCGGAGGCGCCTGAACCCGGCCGTGCACCAGGCTTCCACCTCGTCCTGCACCAATAACGCGAGCTGCTGAGCCGTGGTTATCGAGCTGTTGAAGGTTTTTGCATTACGCTCCTTCCAAAGCGCCCAGTCGATGAGGAAGAAGAATGAGTCAAAGCCACGACGCTGCTGCTTGGGGATGAGCTTCCTGTTTTTTAACCACCAATGCAAGGCCGGTTCTTGGCTGGGTACAATGGAGTCTTGCAGGTGCAGCTTGCACAGCCAAATGTGCCAAACCACACGGCTGAAGGAGCATCCAAGAAGAATGTGGTCCATCGTTTTCACTTCTTGATCACACAGAACACAAGTACTGGAATGTTGTAGGCTGTGCCGAAATCGACGCTCGGCCGTCCAACACCTGTCATGCATGACTAGCCAGAAGAAGAAGCGCACTCGCGGTGGCGCACCGGTCTTCTAGATCTGTCTTGCGCCCAGCGGAGTGGAGCAACCGAGGAACATGGCGCCGTACGCCGAGGCCGCCGAATAAGCCTGATCCTCAGAGAATTTCCAAGTGATAGTGTCTGGGTTTGGCGTGAGTTGTACCCCCTCAATGAGGTCGCAGAGCTTACCAAACTGAATTAGCAGATGTACTGTTGTCGGCGCTGTAATGTGCTGTACCCATGCATCATCAATGATAGCCTCAGCTACTGTCGCCCTTCTCTTTCGCGACGTAACCGTAGCAAAAACGGTCGGTGCAATGTCCTGAACACAGGAGCCCTACAGCCAGCGGTCTGTCCAGAAAAGGGTCGATCTCCCGTCGCCCACGGTGAAAACCGTTGCTGCCTGGAACAGAGCAAGCGCAGCTGTGTCCTTGGTGTTTGTAGCTATCCCTGCGACGCGTTCCTTCCAAAGCCACCGCGTCCGCAAAGCGACACCGACCCTGGTCAGATCCGCAATGCCCAGTCCGCCCAGCTCCTTGGGACGACAGACAATTGTCCAGGCCACCTTGCAGCGACCGCCAGCCACCGAGTCGGAGCCTGCCCAGATAAAAGCTCATCGAAGCTTGTCGATACATCCAATTGCCCAAGGCGAGAGATAGAGTGCGATGGAGGTATGGATCGGAATTGCTGATAGCGTTGCCTGGACAAGAGCAGAGCGTCCAGCAGTATTTAGCAAATTTCCTTTCCAACCCGGAATCCTTGCTGCGACCTTATCAAGCAGTGGTTGTTCGTCCACGCGCTTCAGCTTGCGAACCAAGAGCGGAATACCCAAGTAGCGGCAAGGGAAGTCCTGAATGGCGCAGGCCAGGATGTCCTGAATGCATAGTATTTCCTGATCAGAGCAATGAATAGGCGTGGCGACACTTTTCTGCAGGTTGGAGAACAGTCCCGAGGCAAGGCCGAAGATGTTGAGCGTAGCCATGACCACCCTTAGGACATTCTCTATGGGCTTGATGAATAGCAAGAGGTCATCAGCGTAGAGACTTACGCGAGAAGCAGCAATACCACTGATGGGCGACAAGTGGCCCCGCGTCTCCACCCAGACCAGTAGGCGGTTGAGGACCTCCATGAAAAATACGAACAGCAGTGGCGACAATGGGTCCCCTTGGCGGAGTCCCCTGGTATGGCAAATACGTCTGCCTGGATGACCATTGAGCAGTATTCTGGTACTGGCCGTAGACAGAATGGTAGGTATCCAATTTCTCCATCTTTGGCCAAATCCCATGTGCTGTAGGATCTCAAGGAGGAAGGACCATGCAACTGTATCGAAAGCCTTTGCAATGTCGACTTTCAGCATGACACAAGCTGCTTTCTTGACGTGCATAGCCTTGCATGTGAGTTGGACGTTCCTGAAGTTATCATAAATGCTTCTCCCCTTGATAAAGGCACTTTGATTTTGTAGGACAAGGTGATCTGCCACCACAGCTACCCGACATGCCAAGCACTTAGTGATGACTCATTTTGAGCGAGAAGATGTTTAAAAGGTAGACACATATAGATAAGGTTGACAATTCAGATCACCTTATAATTTAGAATAAATTCTAAACTTTTGATATATTATATTTTAGGACTGAAAAAGTATATGCAATAATGCAAATAGTATCGTCGAACGATTGCTGCCTGTCGAGTTCATTCAATGGAACCGAAAGAAGCGAACGATAATCCAGGTTCCGTCACACAGCAATCGAACACAGCAGAATCGATCTCCGAGCGCGGAAACAAGAACGCACCTTGGCCGGCCTTTGGCAACGCCTCGACGACGAGCGTCCTGCCGAGCGCGGAGAGGTGCGCCGCCGGCGCCGGCCTGGCGAAGCAAGCGCCGACCACGACCACGACCAGCAGCAGCGGAGGTGGCGGCAAAGCCGCCCCAGAACGAACCATCATGCCAGGCGGTCTAGCGCTCTACACAGTTGAGGCCGAGATGAGAGCCGTGTGTGGGAATTGGCAAAGTGAGAAGACGAGGTGAACTGCGCGTGAATGTCTCGTAGCGGAGGTGTCCGCTGCGCGCGGGCGCTACATATCCGCGCGTCGGTGTGCCGTGCGGTCGCGCCCGATGACCGTGGCAAGCGGCCGGAGACACTCCAAAAGGTGGCTGTCGAGTGAGAGTTTGTGCTCGTTATTCTTGGTGATCGCCATCACCTACATGGCTCGGTAGTGATCGGAACTTTAGTGATCATCTGGCGGAGCTTGTGGATGACCCAACTCATGTTATGAGCGGTTGTGGGCGATTCACCACGACGGAGTGTCAAAGAATCAGCCCATAGAGGGCACTTGATCCTTGCGCGGATCAAGGGGGAGCTACAGCCATGCGCGGGTGCTCCAACGAGGACTAGTGGGGAGTGGCGACTCTCCGATACTTTGGCAAAACATCACCGTGTTCCTTTCTCTCTCTTTACTTTAAGCATTTACATTTGAGCAATTCATTTCTTGTCTTTACATTCCTAAAATTGTCATGCTAGACTAGTATTATAACTTAGGGTGTAAAATCTTTGTGCGGCAGAACAATAGAATCATATTTTAGACACAAGGGGTGAAGTGGGTTAAGTGTAGGATTTAATTATTGCAAAAAATTTTAGAATTAGCCCAATTCACCCCTCTCATGGGCGTCTTGATCCTTTCAATTGGTATCAGAGCCTCGTGCTCGCTAAATTAGGCTTAATCGTTTAGAGAAAGATGTCTCACGGGATGGTCCTTCTCCTATTTTTGAGGGAGATGATTTTTCTTATTGAAAAATCCGCATGGAGGCTTATTTAGAAGCCTTAGATGTTGGAATTCTTAGAGCTGTCTTACAAGGCTTCCCAAAACCAAAGGATTCCGCCAACCTTCAAGGCGATGAAGTTAATTACGAAAAATAAAATGCAAAGGCTAGAAACACCATCTTTAGAGGCCTTTGCAAAGATGTTTTTAACCGTGTGTGGAACCACAAGGACGCCCATATACTATGGTCGAATATTTGTGCGCTCCATGAGGGAACAAAGAGTGAGCATGAGGAACGCTATCATCTTGTTATGAAAAAACTTAATTCATTTGAGATGCTTCCTAAAGAAAGTGCTAATGACATGTACTCACGATTGAATATTCTTGTAGAAGAAGTCAATGGGCTAGGACTTACACAAATGCAACCCTCTAATATTGTAAGAAAAATCTTGAGTGTCCTCCCCATTGATAAATATGGTCATATTGTGACCGTGCTTCATCAAGATGATCTTTCCACCACTACACCAACTCAAATATTGGGAAAGATCAATGCACATGAGATTTATATGCACATCACACCACAAGATGGCTCCTCTTCCACCAAGAAGAAAGACTTGGCATTGAAAGCTAGCTAAGAGAACAAGGGCAAAGCAAGAGTTGAACATGAGAGCTCAAGTAATGATGAAATTGATGATGCAAGTCTTGCTCTCATGGTGTGAAGAACCTCCAAGATGCTTAAGAAGCTCAACAAGAACGGTGTCATGTTTGACGGCAAAAAGAAGTTCTTCACTAGCAATAGAAGGAAGCCAATCTCCGAGATATATTACTATAATTGTGAAGAACTTGGTCATCTAGCTCATCAATGTCCCAAGCCCAAGAAAAACAAGTACAAGAAGAAGTACAATGGAAAGAAAGATGACTCAAGTGATGAAGATAACGATGAGAAGAAGAAAAACAAGCCATACAAGAAGAAGGATGGCAAGAAGAAGGATTTCCACAAGAAGAAGAAGAATGGTAAGACATACATCGTCGGTGATTGGCTCACGGATATTGGTTCATCAAATTGCTCATCCGATGATAATAGTGAGAACGAGAAGTTGGCCGCTATTGTGATTGACTCTTCACTATCTTCACCGACACCATCGTCATCATCCTCTACACACCTATGTCTTATGGTTAAGGGTGGATGAAAGGTACAAAGTAATGATGATAGTAGTGGTGATGATCATGCTAGCAATAATAATAGTGATAGTGATGATGAATTTGAATCACCTTCATATGATGATCTTGTCAAGTTGCTAAATCAATACACTAAGATCATTAGAAAGACACTAGCTAACAATGAAAAGCTAGAACTTGAGAATGACTTACTCTTAGCTAAATATGACATAGTAGAAAAAGCTAGTGTTGAGATTAGAGAAGAAAATAAAACTATGTCATCCAAACTCAAGGAGCTCAAATCCTCTAAAAAGAAGTTTAAAGAAAAAACATGATAAACTTGAGGGGATACATAATGAGCTCACCACTAGCTACAATATGCTAAAAGAAGAGTACACAAATCTCAAGGTTAATTATGATAATCTTATTGTCTCTCATGAGTTATTATCCAATGAGCCACATGATGCTACTAACCATGTTGTTAAGATTGATATAGCTACATCATGTGATGATTTGATTATTGAGAGCATTGAGTAAGGTTCTAGTAGCAAAGGCAAGCAAGTGGTTGAGTCCGACAACTATGATGAATATGTCAAGATCAAGAATGAGAATGAGAAGCTCAAGAAAGATCTTGAAAAGCTATCAACCACCAACACCATCGTGATAGAGAACATTGATCATGATTGTGATCTAGCTCTTGAGAATGAGAAGCTTAAAGAAGAAAACAAGAGACTCAAGATGGAGAAAAATCATGATGAAATCAAAGAAGAGAACAAGAAGCTCAAGTTGGAAAAAGAACATCTCAAGACCGGCTTGAGCAAATTCACAAGAGGCCAACATCTTCAAAGTGAGCTACTCATGAACCCTGTAATGAAGATGGATAGAAGTGGTATTGGGTACTTGTCACATCAAGAGAAGAAGGCTCAAGCTCAACACCAACAACAACACAAGTCAAAGCCAAAGCTAAAGAGGTGTTTTGAGTGTGGACAAGAAGGCCACTTTACCCATGAGTGTCGAACTCCACCACCACAACCCTTGCCTAAGCATGCTAGACCCATTGCTTTCAATGCTCATTACATGCTTAGGAAGGACTCTAGTGGAAAAATAAAAGTCATGTTCTTAGGACCTCCCAACAAGAATAGGTCTAAAAAAATTTAGGTTGCAAAGTCACTTGTTGAGAAAGTCAAGGGCCCTCAATAAGTTTGGGTCCCTAAACAAGCTTGATCTCTTGTGTGTAGGTGAACTACAAGACCGGTGGAAGTCATTGGGTAATTGATAGTGTTTGTACTCAACATATGACCGGTGATCCTCGTATGTTCACCTCACTAGACGAAGAAGTAGATAGCCAAGAAAGAATTACATTTGGTGACAACTCAAAGGGCAAAGTTGAAGGATTGGGCAAAGTGGCAATATCAAATGATCATTTAATCTCAAATGTGCTATATGTTGCTTCATTGAGCTTCAACTTGCTATCCGTTGATCAATTGTGTGATCTTGGCTTTCAATGCTTGTTTACCGAGAATGAAGTAGTTGTATCTAAGAAATATGATGATCAAGTGATATTCAAGGGTTTTAGATACAACCTATATCTAGTGGATTTCACCTCTGAAGATGCCAACTTAAAGACATGTCTATTCACCAAAACATCACTTGGGTGGCTATGACATAGAAGACTTACTTATGTTGGGATGAGCTCACTCAAGAAGCTTATGAAAAATGAATTGGTGAGAGGGTTGAAGGATGTGAAATTTGAGAAGGACAACCTTTGTAGTGCATGTCAAGCCGGAAAGCAAGTTGCAAACACTCATCCTACAAAAGCTTACATGTCAACAACAAGAGTGCTAGAGCTCCTTCACATGGACTTATTTGGACCAACAACTTACAAGAGTTTGGAAGAAAATCTTTATTACCTTGTGATTATTGATGACTACTCTAGATATACTTGTGTTTTATTCCTTCATGACAAGATCGAAGTTGCATCATATTTCAAGAAGTTTGCCAAGAGAGCATAAAATAAGTTTAAAGTGAAGCTCAAGAAGATAAGAAGTGATAATGGAAAATAGTTTGACAACACAAACATTGAAGCTTATTGTGATGAAGTTGAAATCAAGCATGAGGTCTCCGCAACATACACTCCTCAACAAAATGGTATAGTAGAGAGAAAGAATCGGACACTTATCACACTTGCAAGAACAATGCTTGATGAGTACAACACACCCGAAGCTCTATGGGCCGAAACTATCAACACCGCATGCTATGCATCCAACCGCCTATTCTTTCAAAAGTTTCTTGGCAAGACTCTTTATGAGTTGCTCAATGGGAAGAATCCGGATGCCTCATTGTTCCGGGTGTTTGGTTGCAAATGCTACATCTACAAGAAGCGGCAACACCTAGGGAAGTTTCAAAGACATTGTGATATTGGTTTTCTTGTTGGTTACTCATCAAAGTCCAAAGCATATTGAGTATTTAATCATGCCACCGGTTTGGTTGAAGAAACATATGATGTGGAATTTAATGAATCTAACAGCTCCCAAGGAGCACATGGGAATCTTGATGATGTAAGTGATGAACCATTGAGGGAGGCCATGAAGAATATTACAGTTGAAGACATCAAGCCTAAAGATGATGAAGATGATATACAAGTGATTGATCCATCTTCTTCATTAAATGTGACATAAGATGGTGATAAAGATGGGAGAGTAGAAAATGAAGATATTCATGTCTCTCATGATCAAATGGTGGCACAAGCTCAAGATGTTGATGCTCCACAACCTTCTCCTCAAGTGGTTGATAGAAGAAATTCACCTCTACTACAAGCTCATCCATAAGATCTCATCATAGGGAGTTCTTCAAATGGTGTAATGACTCGCTCTCAAAAACTTGCTTCATTTATTGAACATCACTCTTTTGTCTCTTGTATTGAACCTAAGAATGTAGAAGAAGCTCTTCCAAATTCTGATTGGATAAATGCCATGCATGAAGAGTTGAACAACTTCACTCGCAATGAAGTTTAGACTCTTGAAGAGCGACCACAAGGTGCAAGAGTCATTGGAACAAAGTGTGTGTTCTGAAACAAGCAAGATGAACAAGGCACTATAGTGAGGAACAAGACAAGACTAGTTGCAAAGGGGTTCTCTCAAGTTGAAGGGTTGGATTTTGGAGAGACCTTTACACCGGTTGCAAGACATGAAGCCATTCATATCCTCCTTACATATGCATCGCATCATGAAATAAAATTATATCAAATAGATGTTAAAAGTGTATTTTTAAATGGCTTCATAAATAAACTAGTCTATGTTGATCAATCTCCTGGGTTTGAAGACCCTAGATATCCTAATCATGTTTATTGGTTGTCCAAGGCGCTATATGGGCTTAAGCAAGCCCCAAGAGCTTGGTATGAACGCCTTCGGGATTTTCTCATTGAGAATGGCTTCACCATTGGGAAGGTTGACACCACACTATTCACCAAGAAGTTTGATGGAGAGATCTTCATTTGCCAAGTATATGTTGATGATATCATACTTGGCTCTTCAAATGAAGACTATTGCAAAGAGTTTGGTGAATTGATGTCGAAGGAGTTCGAGATATCAATGATTGGAGAGCTTACATTCTTTCTTGGTTTTTAAGTCAAGTAAATGAGAGAAGGGATTTTCATCTCTCAAGAAAAGTATACCAAGAACCTTCTCAAGAGATTCAATATGGATGAATGTAAGCCAATCAAGACACCAATGCCATCTAATGGACATCTCGACCTAGATGAGGGAGGTAAAATGGTTGATCATACTCTCTACCGCTCTATGATTGGTAGCTTGTTATATTTGACCGCATCTAGGCCCAACATCATGTTTAGTATGTGTATGTGTGCTAGATTTCAAGCTAATCCTAAGGAAGCCCATTTGGTTGCTGTTAAAAGAATCCTTAGGTATCTTAAGCACACACCAAGCATTGATCTTGGTATTCCAAAGGAGTTAGATTTCAACTAGTTTGCTATTCCGATTCAGATTATGCCGGTTGCAAAATTGATAGAAAAAGCACATCCGAAAAGTGCCATTTGCTTGGTAGATCACTAGTGTCTTGATCCTCCAAGAAGCAAAATAGTGTGGCTTTGTCCATCACCGAAGCGGAATACATTGCTGCAGGTGCTTGTTGTGCACAAATATTTTACATGAAGCAAACTTTGCTAGACTATGGTGTAGTTCTAGAAAAGGCACCTCTTTCGTGTGACAATGAGAGCGCGGTAAAGCTTGATAATAATCCAGTTCAACACTCTCGCACCAAGCACATAGATATCCGCCATCACTTTCTTAGAGATCATGTTGCTAAAACTGATATATCACTAGAAGGTGTAAGGACCGATGATCAATTGACGGATATCTTCACTAAACCGCTAGATGAGGCGACATTTTGTCGATTGAGGAATGAGCTCAATGTGCTTGATTTTAGTAACTTCACTAAAAAATGAGCTTGTGGTGTCCCTTGCATTGCATTGTAATATACAACATGTTTAATTTTTGGTAATGCACCTAGGGCTTGTCTAACATAGTTAAGATAACCGCCGAAAAATATGTGAAGAAGCTTAACCTTAGATCAAACTTAACAAGCAACTAGAATTACTTTCAAGTATTGCATTGCATATGCATGTGTGTTGTTTTGTTGTTTCCTTTTGATTACCCTTTTATTGCCTATTTTCTTAAAAAGAATTATAGCCCAAGGCAAAATAATTTGAAAAATTTAAGGTTTTGAGAGAGGCCACTCGCATTAGTCCCAATTAGTGTTTATTTGGGTCTTATTAAAGTTGGGACTTGATTGGGAACAGGCAGCGCGAAGGAACATTGAAGATTCACTGAAAAATGGCGACCAAACGCTACACCAGACTCTAGATTCCAGCGTCTGGTCAGTTCATAGGAGGTGAACAGAAGCTCACAGGAGTGACCGGACGCTAAAACAGTGATCATCCTGCGTCCGGTGTGAAGGCGCCCCTGCGTCCGGTCAATCGAAGAAGACGTTGTCAGGACCGACCGGACTCTGGCTACGTCCGGTCAAGGCTAACCGGACGCGTCCAGTCGTGACTTGAGGGGATTTGGACCTCTCTGTTGTCGACCGGACTCTAGGTGGCAGCGTCCGGTCGTTGCCACCGGTGCGTCCGATCTGTAGAAGTCATGTGGATCTAATACTCCTTTCCTTTTCTTATCCGACACGGGGGGCCACCATATATACCTAATCTTCGTACACCGCTTTGAGCTTGCCTCGCCCGCACCCGCGCTAACTTCACCTATGTCCTAGCCACGCCCGCTCCGCGCCTACCTAGCACCACCACGCATGCTCCCGTGCCCACGCCGCACTGCTCCGCCGCGCCCACAGTGCACCAGCGCCGCCGCTTTGCGCCTGGCCACCTGAGGCTCCATTGCCGCGCTTGCGTCTCCACGGCGTCTCCAGCGCCATAACTGCCTCGTCGTGCCCTAGCCACGTCGGTGCCCTAGTTTGCCTCTGCCACCGCGTCTTCTCAGACGCCGCATCGCAAACCCTAACCCTAGCCTTTGCCGATCCTGGTGGTGCCCCGTGGGCCGTTCCTCTGCTAATTGGTCACCGAATCGTCTGATTTCGTTAGGTTACAAGTCATCGCTTTCAATTTCATATCTACTGCTTGCTTCTTAGGGTTTTGCATCTCTAGATATATATTATTATTATTTATATATCCTATCTACTCCATCGTGCAGCGAGTTGGTGTTCTTGAGGTTGTTTTGGCAGTGGCCAGTTTACTCGGGGCCAAGCCCGTGAGTACGAATCGAGGCCAAGCCTCACGAGTATCAGTTGGCAGTTGGTTCTTATCCGTGGCAATAATTCTCTTTAGATCTAGCAATGGCACGAGTCAACAATGCTAGAGGTGGTCTCGGTGATGAGGATCCAAGGCCTCCGCCTCGCCTAACTGCTCAAGAGAAGGGGAAGGTGAAAAAGACCACAACAAAGAAGTGGAAGTTCATTGATGTGGAGACTGAGAGAGCAGCAGCAGTGGCAACCGCTGCTGAGCGAGCAGAGAGAGGTGGAGCTAGGAGTGGTGTTCATATTGCCGATCAGCTATCACCAGCTCAGAGGGCCACCGTCGAGAGGGTTGAGAGTCTTCATGGTAGTCTAGCTAGGACTATCATGCTTGGAGGACGGTGTGTCGCTTTAGAGGAGAGTCAGCCTCAGGGGGAGGCTATTGAGTAGCCAACATAGCTAGCAGAGCCTTCAGAGGATACTCAGCAGGCAGAGTAGACTGAGCAGACAGAGCAGGTAGCGCAGCCATAGCTTCGACGCTCTGGTCATACACGCACTCAGGTGTCATTGAGGCCTGAGACATAGAGGAGGGGTTCTCGTCCACCTCCCAGACCATAGGGTCCGCCTCCGGTGACTCACCTTGACATGAGGGTAGCCACAGTCAAGCAGGTGCAACAACTCCGTTTTGTGCAGTTCGAGGACTGGTTTTTGCTGAGGTGGGATGAGCGTGCTTCAGAGCACTTCTATATAGTACTATAGGAGGATTTCTATAATTCTTATTTGAACAGTGGAGTTGCTTTCAGATCCCAGAGAGTTTGCTCCATAGAGTCACTTGTTGCAGCAGCAGGTGAGCAGATCCGCCCTCACCTCTCATATCTGCCAGGGTAGATAGACCTTATTGGATGGACTGGCCGCTATGTTCCATCATGGGTCCATGAGTTCTACTCTTCACTCTGGATTGACCCGAGGCATAGATTCATACACTTTGCATTCAGAGGCCGTGACTACAGGCTCTAGAGCTCGAGGGTCAGAGAGATTCTCATGATTCTAGAGTCACCCATTCGCCTTCATAAGGTTTGCTATGGTCAGACAGAGCCTCCCAGATGCCCTCACGGTGGTCTTCTGCCTCCTACAGACCTTGTCAGACCATGCTTCATAGATCCATTTGGCGAGGGGTCGAGAAGGACACCACTAGACCTTACTTCTACAGCTTGGCTTCTTGATACTATCATGAGGAGGACTCTGCTCCCGAGGATGGGTTACCGCGAGGGCTTGACTCGCATTCAATTGTGGTTAGTGAATTCTCTGGTGCAGTAGACCGTATTTGATATTTGGGGTGTCATACTTTCAGAGATGGAGGATACACTGGCAGAGGGTTTCAGAGGTCAACGACAGCTGCCTTATGCTCACTGGATCACCTTCTTGATTTGAAAGGCAGTTACACAGAAGTCACTGGAGACGATGACTGAGTACATAGGTGCTACTACTGAGTTTCCTCCATATAACATGACTCAGATGCTATGCCACAGTAGTGCAAGGACACCTCACTAGCCGAGCCATTGCTTAGAGGTCCGAGAGACAGCAGCCTAGCAGTATGAGATCATCAGGGGCATTACAGCGACAGAGGAGGAGCAGCTAGATGCTTAGCAGGAGGGTGTGGTCGAGAACGACCCTAGTGACAGCTCTGATGATGACTATCAGCCTATTCCTTAGATGCCTCCTCGACCACACGACAGAGAGGCCAGTGGCTCTAGCTCCGCTCCACAGCCACCGTAGACAGATCCAGCTCTTCTAGCAGTACTTGAGCGGATGAGGTAGGACCAAGCATGCTAGGCATAGGAGACAGCAACTGCTCTTGCACAGGTTCAGACTCGACAGGATGAGTTCCAGAGGCAGCAACAGGCCATGCAGCAGTAGCTCATGATCCAGCAGCAGTTACTTGGGTTCATGCAACACGTTTTCTCTGCTATCGGGGCCACTCCTCCATAGACTACACCTCAGATAGGCCAGCCTACCACCACTTTAGTGACTCTAGCTATACAGCCCAGTGGCCTTTAGAGTCAAGGATAGCCCGCTACTCAGTTTGCTTCACCTACAAAGCAGGTGCCCTAGTGGTTTGCTTTGCCAGTGATAGCCTAGGGTCCTCACTTCACTCCCATTGTTACAGGATTCACTTCGCCTCACAGTTCCTTAGTGCTAGTGACTAACACCCTAGTTTCCAGGAGCCTCGGTGCTACATTCAGTGAGCTTACAGGGCAGCCTACACCACTAGAGTTGTGAGTCCCTATTCCTACCATAGTTGCTCCAGTTACTAGGACTACTGAGACGCTCCTGTCGTCTGTTGCATCATCAGAGCCACCTCCTACAGTGATACTTCCAAAGTCACAGGCCGCGCCAGTTCCTGAGCAGACCTAGACCGCTTCACCTTCACTTCCAGTGATAGAGGGTCAGACTGCTCAGAGCTCAGGGTCAGAGGATGATGCTGTATAGTTCCAGATTTCTCACCGCACCTCAGCGCCTGACTCGTCTGCTCCTGCCCCGCCGTCCGACCCTTAGGTTTTGGTGCTTGACACCAAAGGGGGAGAGGGATCGAGTATGTTAGATCTAGGGGAGCGGTACATCTAGGGGGAGCTTATGATTTATGATTTATTTCTTTTGACTCTTTATGTGTGATACATTATGCATTCACGTTTACTTTCATGCATTGAACTACATACGTGTGATTGTGATACTTATGTGACATGTGTGCTCTCTACTTTGATTTATATATATATGTCATGTCACTTCATTATGCTCGTTTGCTTTGCTTCCGTGTTTTACTTCGATTCAAATGAGCTTTACTTTATGTACTCATGCTTAATTCATATCTATTGAGTACATCATGCTAGCTTGGGTCATATAAGCATGTCTAACTCCTTTGCTCTTATTGTCAAAAGCTTATATGAACCAAGCATATTGAAAACCTTATCTCTTTTACATACTTGAGGTTGTATTGTCATCAATCACCAAAAAGAGGAAGATTGAAAACATCTAGGCTCCTAGTAGGGTTTCGGTGATTAAAGACAATACGAGATTACTATGACTAACATGTGTTTTGTAGAGGCAATTTAAGTTAGGTCATGGTAATGGCAATTGATTGGGCAATCATGGTTGTCATGCCCCTACGATGGAAATCATTTTGGTTTTTAAATGATGGACGACAAGGTTAAATATGGACTAGTTCTAAGTGTTGTTTGGTGTTGAAGAGACACTTAAAGTAGTTTAGGACTTTGTTTTTCCTTTGGCCGTACTATTAAGGGGGGTATGGACTAGTAGTTTGACCTAGGTGAGTCTAGTGGGTTAGGTGTGGTGCACACTTGTTAAATCTAGCACTAGGTAGCTTCGGAGTAGCCCTAAGATCAATTGGAGCAAACTTCATTCACATATGATTTCGAGTTGGAAGTGAATGGAGGGTCAAATGACTGAACGGACGCTGGTCTGGTTGTGACCGGACGCTGAAGGGTGAGTCTGATCAATTCGTTTGATCAACTGGAGCCGTCTGGTTGCGACCGGATGCTGAGTGAAAAGTGACCGGACGCTGGGTGTCTGCGTCCGGTCAACTCCATGGAGGTTCCAGAGAGGGAGTTTCCTCATCAGACGTGTCCGGTCAGTGCTGACCAGACGCTGGTCAGGATCCGGTAACTGACCGGACGCTGAACTGCGAAGTGACCGGACTCTAGGTGCCAGCGTCCGGTCAACATCAGTAAGGTTCCAGAGAGCGTTTTTCATGACCGGACACAGGTCAGAGTCCGATCAGAACTTAACAGCTCTCTCTGACACTGTGGTGGGGATAACTGGCCGGAGCGTCTGGTCACCCTGACCGGAGCGTCTGGTCACCCCGCAGAGTGATGACTCAGCCTCCAAACGTTATGTTTTGAATAAGGGGGTATAAATACTTACTCCACTCATCCAAGGGAGGTCTCTTGCTCATTTGTTCAGCTAAGAAACACCCTTGAGAGTGCAAAGAAGAGCAAGAATCTAGTGTGGTGATTGAGATTTGAGAATCCAAGATTAAGGCCTCATTAGTGCAAGGAGAGTAGCAAGTGTACATCCACCCTTCTCATTAGGCTTGTCGTGGTGAAGTGAGAGTTTATGCTTGTTACTCTTGGTGATCGCCATCACCTAGATGGATCGGTGGTGATCGGGAGTTTGGTGATCATCCGGCGGAGCTTGTGGATGACCCAATTCAAGTTGTGAGCGGTTGTAGGCGATTCACCACGATGGAGTGTCGAAGAATCAGCCCGTAGAGAACACTTGATCCTTGCGCAGATCAAAGGGGAGCTATACCCTTGCGCGGGTGCTCCAACGAGGACTAGTGGGGAGTGATGACTCTCCGATACCCTGGTAAAACATCGCCGCGTTCCTTTCCCTCTCTTTACTTTAACCATTTACATTTGAGCAATTCATTTCTTGTCTTTACATTCCTAGAATTGCCATGCTAGAGTAGGATTGAAACTTAGGGTGCAAAACCATTGTGTAGTAGAACAATAGAATCACATTCTAGGCACAAGGGGTGAAGTGGGCTAAGTGTAGGATTTAATTATTGCAAAAAATTTTAGAATTAGCCCAATTCACCCTCCCTCTTGGGCACACCTTGATCCTTTCACAACCTTCTGCGCTACGGGCGACAAAGACGGCTGCCGCTGGGCGTTGACGAAGATTATGCTGAGCACACACCGACCAGACCAGTCATCATAGGTGCGTTAGCCTGACGAATCTTACCGCCGTATATACTTCGTTCCTAACAAGGATAACAGTGTGGATCGGGCTGTGCCGCCATGCCATCATGTAGTACCACCGCTTCGAGCGCCATGAGGTAGACGTGACCGAACAAATAAAACTATGGATGCCTAGTCAACATTGTCGTTGGATCTTGTTTCAATGAAAAGGTAAATGGTTCATGCTGTTTACATTAAAAAGCAATACGGACATTGGAATGGTATTGTACATCCTGTGGTATTGGACATTTCTCCAATGGAACGTCTAGCGCCCGGATGTTCGGACGGAGCTAGCATTTAATCGCCCGTGCCTGCTTCACGTGGAGGCCCGCGTTGCTCCGTGTCCTGCGCCCGTACCATGTCCCGCACCTGCACCGTGGCCGGCGCGTGCTCGTGTCCCACGCCCATACCGTGGCGCCTCTCCACACCCACGCGCATGCAGGCGGGCCCAGCAGCTGCAGCAGGTGGCTGCTGCAGATGGGTCCCACTACAACATGTGTAACACGAAGATCTATTTTTGCAACATCTAGATAAAATACTTGCAACATATGTCCAAAACAATTGAAACACTTGTAGCCATTGCAAAACATATGCAACATCCAGATAAAACACTTGTAACATACATATGAAACACCTGAAACACTTAAAACATATGCTTGCAACACACATGTATATGTAACATCCAGATCTACTTTTGCAACATCCAAATAAAACAATTGCAACATACGTCTGAAATAAATGAAACATTCGGGACATACACTTGAAAACACCATTGCAACATGTTCAACATCCCGATCTATTTTTGCAACATCGATATAAAACACTTGTAGTATGCTTAGGAGAATGGATCATTTCACAACATCGATATATAAAACACTTGTAGTATGAAATATTTGAAACACTTGAAATAGACGCTTGTAACATGCAGTTTCAGCGCAACATCTCCTTGCTGCTTAGGAGAACGGATCCTCGTCGGCATGTGGAGTTCTATCCCGACCGTCGCGGGTTGGACGTGGCGCGAGTACCGCTCTGGCCACGGTGAATTGTGTAGGCGGCATGAAATGTGCGTGGGCGGGCTTCGCCTGGGCTGCCGTGAGCTGCACGCGGATGAGCTCCACACCCGGCCGCAATGAGCTGAGCAGGCGGAGGCGGAGGTCTTCCTAGCCGCCGACTAGGTGTCCGGCCCCCATGGTGGAGGCATCAGCGGTCTCCCTCAACACGGGCAGGCGACGCAGCGCGGACGGTGGAGTTTGTGCGTATGCGGCTGGCGGCGGCGCTTGACGCTCGTGCGTATGCGGACGGCGGCGGCGCTCGTTCAGACGCGGGCGCTTGCAGAGCTCATGTGTATGCGACCGAAGGGTGGGCGGTGCGTTGCGGTGGAGCCGAGATGTGAATGGGGAGGATAAGATGGCGCACTTTTTTTTTTTTTGAGAAACCGTGTATGCCGATGAGGGGAGCAGGCCCGTTGGCTGGTCCACAGCCCAGCTAGCCATGTTCGGATTGACCGACGTGGAACGGACGTCCGTAGTGGAGCATTAGCGTTTTTCCAATGCTCATTCGGACGACAGTCACTGGAACGTGGAACATCTCCCATATCTTATCTGTACTTGAGTACTATAATATCAGTTCCAAATTATGTTATTTTAGTATTATGCCTAGTTAGACTTATTTATTTTTTTTCAAAGTTTTTAGAAAAATATAATCAACTACACTAATATGTCATATTTTGCGGAGAATTTAATGAAACTATTTTGATGTTCTAGATGTTGATGTGTTTTTTCTATAAACTTGATTAAAATTAGAAAAAAAAATGACATAGGATTTAAAATGAGGGAGTATTCACTATATGCCCATATAGTGAATGTCCGGTGCTCACGGGAGCATTGCCCATTTCGATGTAGAGATTTTTACATCGTACCTTAAGATGGTATGCATTATTCGGTGCTCTTGTTTTTTCTAACCACTAGACTATCCCGTGAGAACATATTTATTGTGACTTCCTCACACTACGTCAAATATGATTTTCAAGGGTGGCTAATGAGCATTTGTAGGGGCGGTTCGGCCAGCCGCCCCTACCACACCGTCTCTACAAATCATGTATTTGTAGAGGCGGTTCCCAGACCGCCCCTACAAATCTAAAAGTCGATTTGTATGGGTGGCTACAGTACCAGCCGTCCCTATAAATCAATTTGTAGGGGCGGCTACAGTACCAACCGCCCCTATAGTGTATTTTTCTGCAAAAAATCAAATTGCCAGCACGTGCTCCCCCAAATCATCCTGTGCATTGCAACGGAAGAAAAATAAATCAATTTAGCTGAGAAATAAGGTGATGAGGACCATCAGTTGCAGTAGTCTTCAACCGGAATGTCAAACACAATTGATAAGGGGCTAAGTGCAACTCAATGTCTCCATCAACCTTAATCAGAGTTCAAATGATACAACTGTCAATGTTCCAAATAAGGAAACAACTGAGGATCTAATAACCACCATCAAACTCCGGTGATACAAGCTAATAATTGGAATCCCCAGACTTCTTACACTACTCAATTCATCATTCTAGGGAAACATCAGTGCCTTCTCCTGGGTGAGGTTCTTGAACAGGCTCTCGGCGGCGATCTGATAGAAACACAAAAGTACCAAATAAAATCAATAATATTTCATTTAGTTAGTGGCTGAGCAACAAGATGAGCATCATCAACAAAGAAGTGAGAGAGGAAAGACTAACAGTAGATCTTATAATCAAAAGGAACATGGGGCATCTATAAAGAGATTGTATTGATGAAGCCAAATAATCAGCCTAATCTGATGATCTTTCTGTTGTCGCTGCAAAGCTCAAGCTAACCAGGAAGTAGCAATTCCAATCAGGACCAATACTCTACCTTAGAACCATAAGAGAACATACCTGGAAGTAGCAGTTCTGATCCGAACCAATATTACTCTACCTTAGAACCATAAGAAAACAGACGGAGCTAACATGGTTCTTCTGGAAATGCTAGGCATTGGTAAGGGAACACATGAAGAGAAAAAATGTCTCAGGAAAGCATACTCAAAAGAATCTACTCACCAATGACCACGTGAACTGGAATCTCTAAGAACTAAGCAGGTAAGCTACTTTACCACAGATTCTGGAAAGTCAGAAGTATGATACCTTTTGATACTGGATGGATGTGGTCTAGTGCCGATTTCCACAAGAGCAAAAAATGAAAAGATAGAAATGCTCATCGCCAAGTAACTGGTGTGATTAGCTTGGACAATTTCTAAAACCTCCTGCATCCACAATCAGAAGCAAATGGAAACCTTTCTTTGTATATTTAAACACCAACTAATAATATTGTGAAACATGTACCACCCAAACATTTAGGTCCAACAAACTAAAAGAGTTAGCACAAAAAGGGGAAGGAAAACTAAGTATCCACCTTGCCTGTTTTCCCTTATCAAAACCAGAGGGTTCAAACCATTTGGACCCGAAGAAATGAATCCATTCTTAGACCACACCAAACTTGGCTGTACTTTCCTTTGTGAACCTTTAGAAAGCACTTGAAGGGTAAAAAATCATTACAAAAGCCAATAGCAAAGAGGTAACAATCGAAGCAAAAGCCCAAAAGCTGCGAATCAAACAAATATAGAAATAGAGGACAAACTTTCTATTAAAAACTCGCCTAATCCCACCAAATGCTACCCCACAAACAAGTGAATCAAACATTCCAGAAGCCAACAAAGAATTTGTTTACCATAGCTATGCTACAACATATGTCAAAATGGTTGGTACCAAACATACAAGATAACAAAAATAATTCCAAAGGTAATCACAAATATGGTATGAGAACAAGATGACAAAGAAGCAATCAGAGTGGGCATCAAACCAAATTCCCCACTAGTCATCGGGCTTCTCCCATTGAAAAAGAAGCTCTTGTTGAACCCAATAGCCTTGCGAGAGTAAAGAGACTACGACCAAATGCAAAAGTAGCATCTGCAGCCAATAGACAGATTATAGCATGGGCAAAAATACTATGACATTCCTCAAACAACTTCATATTTAAAACATCATTTTGATTCCTCAAAATATAACTATACTATCCATCATTTGGCAAACATGAACCAATAGGGGACTGCATTAAAGTCTTGACTGTTGAGTAGCATGTTAAAATGTATTTACAATAATAAGAAAAGTCATATAAGTGCACCATACTTCCAACTGATAAGTGTCAAACAAAGCATACTATAGACTTATGATGACTGAAACAGTCATAATTATGACTTAGGAAGCATTGCCATAGTCAGCTTTATTCTTACAGAATCTAGAGCAAAAGTTGGCATTGTAATAACAAAGGCTAATCAAATCAAGCTCGATGAATCGTTAATCTCCTAAGATATTTTCACAAGGAGACATTCAAGCAATACCACTCAATTTTTTAGATGGCATAAACTTCTTGAGCGAAATGAACCTTAAAACGTAGATTCTGCAAAAAAGACTTTAAGCTCTTCAACATTTTCTAGATGGATGATAGATTATGAACCGATATTCTATGAACTAAGCAAATAGTATGACCCAATAATCTAGCCATTCCATTTCTCCGTGTTTCCATAACCCGAAACTAGTAGTAAGACCATCGCTCACTTGACAAAAAGGATATACTAGCACTCATAAGCATTCTCTTGCCCATGCTTTAGTAATCAACATGAAAACACAATATAACGGAACTTCAAGAATCTATAATAACACTTACATTATGCACATCGCCGCTCTGTGAATCCCGTTAATTGATAGCTCCCCTTCTTCTCGCTCATGAGATGAGATTTCCTTACCCAAACTTACTCACATCACCATTCTTCCCAATCGCATTGACATCCTCAAACCTCTGGCGCCCCGCTTAGGCCTCTCCTCCTTGGGCGGAGGCGGATCTCACGGATGCCCTAACCCGCTTTCCCCTTGCTTGGCCGGGCTCGTCCCGTCGCCACCGCCTCGCGTGGCCCTTCCGCTTCGTGGCGACGACCACCACGGCTCGCGGTCGGTGGTGAGTCGCGGCGCTAAGACGGACTCCACGGGTGGCTAGACAAGTGGTCCCGCTTGACGAGGGTGGCGGGGACTTCGGACGGGAAACAGATCATCGGTTCCCTTCGACGGTCGTCGTCCCGTCGTCATTGATAGCGGTAGCTACTACTGTATGTCTCTTTGTCGTGATGGTGACGGAGAATTGACGGCGGTCATCTCGCCGCCTCCGCCCCGTCCTTGGCGCGGCGGTGGTGGCGGCGGCGGTCCTCGCCCCCGCGTCGGCCGGCGGTGTGAGCGTCGATGTCGTGGCGACTGCAGCGGTGGTGTCGGTCGTCGTCCCGGTCGCGGATCGATGGTGCCCGTCGTCGTCACGAGTGCGGCGCGAGGAGGGGTCACGATCCATGGGTGGGGATTGGCAAGGAGAGGGGTTAGGGTTTGAGTCGATTCGCCAATGAGGGAGGGAGGGCTGAGAGGAGAAAGAGACGAAGGATCTACGGTCGGCGTCGCGTGCGGGTTCCGAGTATTTATTTATTGGAGCATTTGTAGGGGCGACTAGTTATTGAGCCGCCCTTATAAATAATAACATCGAGGGCGGCTGGTGAGTGAGCCTCCCCTACAAATCCGACCTATTTGTAGGGGCGACTCGTATCACCAGCCGCCCCTGCTGTTCAATTTGTAGGGGTGGCTGGTCTCTGAGTTTCCGAGCACGCCACTATAGGGGCGGCTCCATCACTAGCCGTCCCTAAAAAAAATTTGTCCAGTTGCTACAAACCGTTTTTCACGTAGTGTCAAATTCACCAAATTTAATATTGGTTTGGGTTGATTCTCGTCTTGTGTTCTCAGGATAAACTAAGACGTGTAGTTAACAACCATGTTAGTACCGGTCATTGATTTATCACCCAACCACTAAATCATAATTATAGGCTTCTAGCCTATAAGAGACATTTTCTCTACAACAGGAACTTATAATACTCCATCCGTTCTAAATTATAAGTCGTTTTGACTTTTTTAGTTCATCCATTTTGCTATATATGTATAAAAAAATCAAAAACGATTTATAATTTGGAATGGAGAGAGTATATAACAGAGAAGCTCCATCCTTACCCATGACGGATCCAACTCCATATTACATGCTCCATTATTTGTCTCATTAATCCGATTGCTCCTATGTATGGCGGGGATCTACAATTTGATAGCAATACGTCTACAATGACCTAGAGATGATGGCCATGGTTAGTTTTTGAGGTGTGGTAAGACGAAGTGTGGCTGCCCATATCCTTTTCTCAGAATGTCTAGGCGTTCATAAGACGAGATGAGGCAACGCCATAACAACATGTGAAGCAGCAAAATAGCGACAAGGAGAGTGAAAAGGAAAAAAAAAGAGGAGAGGAAGGAAGAAAGCTTGCCTAGCCCACCAGCCAACCGACACTACTTATCCACCCTTATCTATTCACCGCGATGCTGTCCTCCCTTATCCATCCACAATGCCTCTCAAGGTGTACTGATTTTTCAATTTGGCTACATGTTGGCTCGGAAGGGATTGACCGATTGAGACTTTTGGTCGCGCCAGAGTTGCTTTTTGCACAAGTCCAGCATGCCAAATTCCCTCATGGCCGATTGTTTGTGCATAGTAAATTTGAATTGTGCTAATTTATTTATATTTTAAAGGTTTCATTCGGATTAGAGAAGGGCAACTAGCCAACTAATAACCGTGCGAAATTTTCCATCCCGGCCCAACTTAATTTTGTTTGAGTGGAGGCCCAACTTAATTGAAGCCAGGTCAGTTAAGGCCCATACCACGGGACCAACTTACACACGTGGCCTACGAAGACATAGAAATCCTTGCGCAGACCACGCCGCCACCGCCCACCGCAGGCCGCACGCACGTCTTGCGGCTCCTGCCGGGTCATTGCTCTTTGGGGAAAATATGAATGTCGTTTGTGGAAAAGTTCAGCGGTCTTTAACGTCACTGTTTTAACTTTTTTGTGCCCTCCATGCCACTGCTGTCAGTTTGAGCTCTAACGTCGTCAAACTGTAGGTGTGAAAAGTCAAAAATACCCCTAAGTCTAAAGATGTCATTAATTTTTTTAAGTATCTTAACGACTTCAAATGAAAAAACTCAAAACTAAAAAGTTGTAGATCTGATCGAGATCTATAATTTTTATATAAAAATTATCTTCATTTAATTTCGTAAAAAAAAGATATGATTTTTCTAAGATATATTAATCATATCAAATCATATTTTGTTGCGGAATTAAATGAAGATAATTTTTATATGACAATTATAGATCTCGACGAGATCTACAACTTTCTAATTTTGAGTTTTTTCATTTGAAGTCGTTAAGATGCTAAAAAAAATTAATGACATATTTAAATTTAAGAATATTTTTAATTTTTTACACCTGCAATTTAACGACGTTAGAGCCCGAACTCATGGCAGTGACACGGAGAGAGAAAAAATTAGAGCAGCGGAACGATCTCTTTTAACGGCACCCAGCAATTCCCCCTCGCTCTTTCCGAGTTCCTCCGACCGCCCGAGCCCGAAGCCAAACCACGCCTTAAACCCCGTCAATCCGAGATCCGACGGCCCAGATCTCTCGTCTCCCTCTCCCCGTCCGTTCCCCATCTTCCCGCCCTCTCGCCATGTCGCCGCCGGCGGCCGCCACCTCCGGCGACGGGCCGCCTTCGTCGCCGCGCGAGCTCTACACCATCCCGGCATCATCCGGTAAGAATCCTCTCTCTCTCTCTCTCTCTCTCTCTCTCTCTCTCTCTCTCTCTCTCTCGACGCGCCCTTCTTCCCCGTTGTGCTCCTCCTAGGGTTACGGGGGTGACCGACCGCTGAGCCCGCCGACTGACCGAATTCCGTGTCTGCTTCCGCCACCCCACAGGTTGGTTCCGGTGGGACGGGATCCACGAGACGGAGCGGCGGGCGCTGCCGGAGTTCTTCGGCGGGGCCGGCGGCGCTGGGTTCGGGACGGCGACGCGGAACCCGCGGATCTACCGCGAGTACCGCGACTTCATCATCGCCAAGTACCGGGAGGACCCGGCGCGCCGCCTCACTTTCACCGAGGTCCGTAGGGCGCTTGTCGGGGACGTCACGCTCCTCCGGAAGCTCTTCGCCTTCCTCGACTCCTCCGGCCTCATCAACTTCTCTGCCTCCTCCTCGTCCTCGGGCCCCGCGTCGCGGAAACAGGAGGTGGGGGTCGTCGTGGAGGCGCCCGTGGGGCTGCAGGTGACGCCGCGGCCGCCAGCGTCATACTTCGCCGAGGAGAAGCGCGGAGCGGCGGGCGGGGAGAAGGAGAACGGATTCCGGTTGCCGCCGCTGACCTCCTACAGTGATGTGTTTGGGGAATTGGTACCTGCGAAGGCGCCTATATGTGGTTTTTGCGGTGAGGAGTGCAATGGTGCGAAAGTTGAGACGCTGCAGGTACTATTAAAGCTCCAAAAAACTGTCTGAAGATTTTTTTTCCATGATTGTTGTTTTTTAGTAGATTTTGGGTTTAGGACTATGAACTGCTAAAACCTAGAAGGTAGAATGTGGAATATGCAGTGCCAAAAGCAGTAGCTCAGATCAAAGCAACTCATACTGTCTCAGGTATAGGTTCATGGACGTTTCAAACATGCTTGAGAAACACTGCAAACTTGTGAAGGTTGTTTTGAACTGATATTCTCATTTTTGTTAAAACAGGTAACATAGCATACGCTCCAAGAAAATGAAAGAGGGGGCAAATGATAACTGTGGTGCTACTGTATATTATTAGGCTTAGGGATGCTATGTAAATGTCTATTCCCTAGGTTCTAAGATTGGAATATTTTAAACCTACAATTTTGATTTGCTAACGTTGGAGAATTCATTCATTAGTATATTTTGTAAATAATAGTTGCCCTGGAAGATGAAAAAAGAAGTATATATTTTTTTCTGTGGACTAGCTGACAACGTGAGGTTGGTAGATGAGAAAATGCACACACAATCTGCTCACTCAGCTCTAGTGGATATTTGTCGTATTGCAAAGTGGCTCTTTTCACTAAGCTGTGGTATCAGCTACGCATTGACTGAGTGGTACATTTTGTTCTTATGGTTACATCAAGCAGTGATGAAAATTGGGAAATATTTGCTCTGTATTCATTAACATTTCCCACATTCACTTTCAGGATGGTTTGAAAGTATGTTCAAAATGTTCCAAAAGCAATAATGATAATAACAAGGAAGAAGCGAATAAATGTCCTGGTGACAAAAAGGACAGCATGGAAAATCATGCTTCCAGTGCATGGACAGACGCGGAGACGTTACTCCTTTTGGAAGGAGTCCTAAAACATGGAGATGACTGGGATCTTATCGCCCAGCATGTCCGTACAAAGAATAAATCAGAATGCATAGCAAGGCTGATTCAGTTACCTTTTGGCGAACATATGCTGGGCACAATAAATGGTAAATCCGTTAGCAGGCTCCACATAAACCAGGCAACTGATGGAAAAACAAACCAGCACATTATGAAGGAGTCTTCAAGCCACACGACTGAAATGGCTGATGGCATGCACATTGATGGAAATGAAGATAGTGCTGATAAATCAGTTGAAGAATATCCTACAAAACGCAGACGGTTATTTTCTTCAATGGATGCTACCACTTCATTAATGGAGCAGGTAACTAGATCTACGATAAAACTGTCATGAAACTCACATGCTAGTGTAAGGATGCTTATAAGTTTTAAATGAGAAGGATACTAACATTTGTTTATGCTACCTCAGTTAGCGCTCCTGACCACAACAGCTAGCCCAGATGTTGTTGCTGCAGCTGCTGATGCTGCAATTAAAGCGTTCAGCAATGAAAACCCACAAGCAAGGAAAGCCTTTCGCCTCAGTGAGCGAGAATATAAGACTAAGGCCTTTGCTTCTAATGATGTCCAACAGATGTAAGAATGAGTTTGTATTGTTCATATGTTCATTTTTTGGCCAGAGGTGGTGCGATCTTCTTCTTCTTTTTATGCATGGCATGCTTACAGCGACCGCAAAACTGGCGATAAGGATGTGAAAATGCATGGCCAGCCTGGTTCTGGTAGGTCAAATTTATTTTCTCACATTCCAAGCTAATATAAATACAGTATCCACCTCACCTTTTCTACTTTACTCATCTAAAATCTGTTGTCTTCCATTCATGATTCAGATAAGCAGGAAAAGAAGTTCATTGCTAATGCATATCAATTGAGGGCAGCTGTTGCTACTGCTGTTGGTGTAGCTGCTGCCCGTGCTAAAATGCTCGCAGACCAGGAGGACCGAGAAATGGAGCTCCTAATGGCATCTGTGATTGAAACTCAGGTGAAACTTTAGTCCTTTCCTGCCTAAACTTCTGTCATGACAGTATTCTGGATTTTTAGATTTTACTTATGTTAACCGCATGTGTGAAACAATATATTCTGAGCAAAATTCATCAGAATTCCACAAACAATTTTGGCTTCATAACTTCTTAATCAATGGCTAATGTACGATATCAACAGTGTATAGCTCTAGGGTGTCACTAATTAATGAGCTAAAGTTGGTTCGGCTCTGTGTTCACTCAAGATTTCACATTCCGCTCCCACCCAGTTACCTTGTGCTTATAACAGAAGTTATTAACAGCTTTTATATGTAGTCTTGGTGACCGACTTTGTTTGTCTTTTTTATTTGGAGTGGAACAAACTTTGAGGGTGCTTGGCTTGAGGAACAGGTGGTGCATCATGAGTTTGTTCCATGAAGTTTGGTGGAATACTGGAATCACCTCGTTATGGTTGCACTAATTGTTAGGTTGTGAGGGTTTTTGTGGAGGAGAATCAGCCCATTCCATTCCACAAACCAAAAAAAAAAAGAGGGGTGATATGATGGATCACCCCATTACTCAAACCAAACACACCTTTAAACATATCATTTCGAAAACTAAAATATGGACTTTGTTTGATCACTGATTTTTTTTGGGTCTGTCTGTCTATGTTTACCAGTTAAGAAAGATGCAATACAAGATCAAACACTTTGAGGAGCTAGAGTCAGTCATGGATCAAGAGTACACCAATATACAGCAAATGAAGGGATCCCTCGTGAATGAATGGCTAAAGGTCCTTGAGCATGCATTCCGGGCTGGAGTCTCACTACCGAGAGATGAACTGCTCACAAAGCTGTTCCTAAACTAGCCCACCCCAGCTGTAGTCGAGTAGCCCTCCTCTGATCTGCATCACCCTGACTGTTGCTGGTAGATAGCTTCCTGCGTGTATGAGGGTGCGTCTGTAAAGGTGCTGATTGAGCTTACGATTTCTCAGAATTTTGGGCCCGGGATCACAACAGACCCTTTGTAACATCTTTGCCCTGTTGTACCAACTAGGTTAGATGGCAAAATTGCTGAAATTTTCCTGTAGTTGTTGACATGTATGGTTTCGTTCGTATGGATGGATGTGAAAATGTTACTTCAGTTTTGGAGTTTCACATGTTGCTTGATCTGTGAGCAGATTGCTTTGGCAATGTTGTATGGTGAGATGTGGCCTCTAAAATCGCCAACCGGAGGGTTGACGTGTTCCATTTTTGCATCTTTACGGTGACGAGCAATCTAGCATTTTGGCCGCGATCGCTTCGCTGAAAAAATGAAGACGAAATACTGTTTCGGCTGATATGTTGTGAGTGGAAAACACTATTTCGGCTGAAAAAACAAATTAAAAAATATGGATTACAAGAAAAGCGAACCAGGCCTTTGTTTTACTATTTCGAGTTTTCAACCAATCTGGAATTTTGAAGGTTTCGAATGGACGGCCAGGATGGAGAGTGTTCATCGTAATCATGTCAGGCCCTTGACACCCCGCAAAACGGCCAAAACCTTCGCTCCCAAATCTAAGGCCTTTCCAGCCTCCAGTTGCGAACAACCTGATGGCGAAGAAGAGCAAAGGCCCGGCCGCCGCGGCGCGGCGGCTGATGAGACTGGCGTCTCGAGTCCCCAGGGCTCCGCCCACGGCAGCGAGGGCGGCGGGGAGAAGGAGGGCGCCTTCCTTCTGGGGGAGCCAACCTGGGAGGACACCGGCGGCGGGCGGTGGCGGTGCGCGGAGACGGGGCACGAGCTGCCGGAGCGGGAGAAGGAGGCCTACGCGCGGTCCCGCGCCTGCCGCCTCGCGCTCGTTGACCACGCCGTCGCGCGCAAGAAGCCGCCGCTCAACGCTTTCAAGCCCCACCCCGAACACAAGTACGTACTGATCCCCTTCCCCTCTGCTCCTTCTGCTGCTATTCTGCTCTGTATTGGTGCCTGTGCCTACTCGTAGCTCATGTGAATTTGTTCGCAAACACTTACCCTGATGCGACCCCGAGGGGCTCAATTGGATATCCATTAGTGCTAGTGCAAACCCAGGGGCTCAACTGGCTATGCATTAGTGCAGTGCGCTGCACTAAAAATACTGTTAGAGTTCTGCATCAAAACGTATTTTGGCATAATGATGTGGTGATGTCACATCTTACCCCGAGATAAATTAGTGACAAAAAGTTGATGTGCATCCTTTTGATGAATCATAACGTGCACTACTATTGCAATTTGGGTCATTTATATATAATCTGAGCTAGCCTTTTTGTCCAAGATCGAAGCTGGTATGCAAGATTACAGGGGATACGGTTAACAAGTTGGAGGATCACATATGGAAGCACATCAACGGGAAGAGATTTCTTAACAAGCTAGGTAAAAGTTAACTGTTAATGTCAGACAAATTGTTTGTACCTTGCTGAGAACAATTCATTATTATCAAACGCAGATTCCAGTAGAACTTGGTTGGAATTATGCTACCAATACAACCAGCTGCATAAAGCCTGCACCAGAATATTTGTACGCATGTAATAACCCATTTAACGTGCCCATCACTGTGTAACAGAAAAACTAGAAGACCAGATGGCTTCTGACGAGATGGCTGATGGAGAACCTGTGAAGTCAAATGAAGTGGCAAAGAAGAGCAAGTCAAGAAAGAAGGACAAGAAGAAAGCTAATGTTGCCAGTCCTTTGCCAAGAGAACCTAAACCAGAGATGGATGATTCAGATGATCCAGATTTCTGGGTGCCTCCTGTTGGAAGTCGCTGGGATGACGATGACGGGAAAGACAGATGGGAGTCATCACCAGGAAAACCCAACTCAGCAAAGAACGAAGGTGGTTCTGGTATGTGTGAGTTTGTCAGACTAAACTGCATAGGCAATCCCTGAAGCTAGTAATGATCAATAGTTTATATCACATTTGCTAGAAATGGTTGTTGCATAGGTAACTTTTGCTCAATATTTTAGTTGTTAAATCAATCGCTTTTCTTAGACTTCTTGTTTATGAAACACTGGGACTGGGAATTTATTGGTAACTGAAGGGTTCCTTGGAAAATATTTTCTTGAATCCAGCTTGAGAATAACCATCCCCAACATGTAAAAAAAACATCGAAATATTCCATGTCCAAAAAAGGTTGTTTGTTGCTGAACTAAGGTTTATGCTTGCACATTAAACAGCCCTAAGAAGATCATCCACACTCCAGATGTTGGTTATGCATAAGAAATTTTGTTTTATGCTTGCACTTTTGGTACACATTTATTGGATGTCCCCTAGCATACTGTGGTTTACAGTCCGTTTTTATCCAACTGTACAGATGTGAGGTTCATGTTGTAATTAGATTGTACCTACCTAATGCTACATTTTCCTTGTCTCGTATCATAGATGATGATGGTGGTGGTGATAATAACGGTGGTGATGAGGATGCTACGGCTGACAAGGATGATGCTGAATCAAGGGAACTTGCTTCAAGGTATCTTCATACCTTTTGCTCGATTCAATGAATAATGCCTGCTGTCGCATAAATAAGCAAGGTTTTCAACTATTGTAGCAGGACAAAGCGAATGTCAATAGAAGCAGTTGGGCCAAGTAGCTTCGCTTCAAGGAAGAAAAAACCAAGGAGCAGTAAGACATTGGTGATTTGTCTAGACTCAAATGAAGAATTCGGTCTCGTTGAAGAAGCATCATCTATTAACTATTGGGTCGTGTTTCCTCAGATTTGGGTAATCAATGACTGGATTTGTGTTAGCATGTTTCTGGTTAACGCTTGTCAGCTGTGATACATCTACATTTGCACGTGCCATACAAGAATTTTTTGGAAAACATTGAGGGTCAACTATCAGTTACCTTTGCGTTGCTGCGTGACTTAAGATTTTGGTTGGATCAATCACTTTTTGCTCATTGAGTGAACACAGAATTGATTAATACACATACTGCACAGACAATCACTTTTTGCAGTTACCTATTCTCGAGGAGATGGGAAGCTAGAATTGCTGGTAATTTACACTGGTCAGCAAGTCCTAAGAAAAGCTCACTTCACAACAACGCAAGAAGCATTTTTTTTTTGAAACCAGAATTGCTGGATTTGCCAAAGGTTCTATTCAGTGTCGACTATGTTAGCAAAGCTATTAACTTGAAATGTGTCTTTACGTTGATCTGCCATAGAATGTTTTTTTTTTTTATATCTCCTTAGACTTTCTTGATTTTTTTTTTTTTTTTGAGATTTAGACTTTCTTGATTCTTGATTTTGAAACACTGGACTGTATTGATAAAACAAAATTAATATGCAAAGCAATTGCATAACAGCGGTCACATAATGGCCCACATAAGAGCCCATCCACACCCTTACGCAGAACACTAGTAATAGTAGACAAAATTCTTTTTTTTCTGAAGGGAAGGGGGATCATATTAAATCCTGGCATATTACATATCTAAATTACATATGAAAAAAATATGAAATAAAAATACGTAATATTCTCCTAGATCTTTCCATCGTCTTCTTCCCTAATGGCTTCCCTCAAATCTCGGAACCGAAGTGCAGTACTTATGTCGGATCCAACGACCAAATCCAAAACATTGGATATGCCGCAAGATCTAACGCTTCGGAACCAGTCCAAAAGACATTTGAATCGATGAAAGAATATCGGCAATTACATCGTTGAGTACAACATACGATGTAGATTCATCACCTTGAAACCTTGGTTTCCTCTCCACGACCATCGACGATGAGATCGATGACCCGGAGTAGTTGTCCTCATTGGGGGCGCCCAGAAGCACCCCTCCCCTTGCAAATAAAGGCCACAAATTGGCTGCCTGCTAATGAAATCGACGCCTCTCGTTGTGACAATCACCGAAGTCATCGCATGAACCATAATCCCGACCGAAAATCATCTTATTTCGTCTAAAAATTTATTTAAACTAAACCCTAGACAACAAGAAATAAACCCCGGGGAAAAGAATGGGTCCCTCCCCTTCTTGTCCCCAGCAGAGACCCGGAGGCTATGACAGATTTAATAGTAGACTGTACAAAACTCACTGATGCAATTAGGATGATACAGAGAGGAGTTGCTCTCGCCGGTTGCGAGCTCATCGCTTCACTACACGCCTCTCCTTTCAGCTACGAGTACGAGAGGATTCTTCCTGTGCACGGTCATCCCGGTCTCCTGCTCGAGATCAACCTCGCCATGCGGCGCGCGCCAGTCAAAGCAAAACAGCAGGTTGGCCAGCAGCAGCTCGACCACGGAGTTGGCGAAGTGCACGCCGGGGCAGCTCCTCCGGCCGACCCCGAACGGCACCAGCGAGAAGCTGTCGTGCCACGGCTTGTGGTCGCTGAGGTCTGCGATCTCCTCGTGCCGCTCCGGCACGAACCGCGCCGCGTCCGGCCCCCACGCGTCGGGGTCCTGCCCGATGGCCTTGGCGTTCACGAACACCCGCGTCCTGGCCGGTATCTCGCAGCCGTACACCGTGCAGGGCTCTATGGTCTCCCGGGGCACCAGCAGCGGCACCGGCGGGTGCACCCGCATCGACTCCCTGATGACTTGCTTCAGGTACTTGAGCCGCGGGAGGTCAGATTCCCGGACTATGTCTTTGCCAACCACGGCGCCGCGCACCTCCTTCTGCGCCTTGGCTAGGATGTCCGGGTGCCTTACTAGCTCTGTCATCGTCCACTCCACCGTCGCCGCCGCCGTGTCGGTCCCGGCAATGAACATGTCCTGAAATACGCACATGAATGGTTCCCGTTGTGCAGAAATCGAACCGTCCGCCGATCGATCAAGAAACTTGTGAAACGCAACATGCAAGCGCGTATGAAGATTGAAGCGTACCGTAAGGATGCCTTTGATCTGGTCACGGCAGTTGAACGTGCTCTGGTAAGCCGGATCGCCGTGCAGGCGAAGGAGCACGTCCACGAAGTCCTCCCCCTTGGAGGCATCGGCACCGCGCTTGCTGAGGTGGTCGTCGATGACCTTCTCGTAGAACTCGTCGAGCTCGTGGAAGTTCCGCTCCAGCCGCCTCCGGAGGCCCCGGAGCGCGTCCAGCCACCCCAGCCACGGCATGTAATCGGCCACAAAGAAACCGCCTAGAAGCTTCTGTGTCTCGTCGAGCACCTTGCCGGCCTCGATGCTCTCTTCCCCGCCGCCGTCGCCGAACGCGACACGCCGCAGGATCTTGTTGCTCGTCGCCATAAGCTCTTCGCTCAAGTTCACGGGAGAGCCGCCTCTGGACATGTCCGTTATGGCGGCGACGAGCGCGGCGGCCTCGCCCTCTCGGACGTCGCGGGGAATCAGGTGCAGTCTTGTGGCAACCTCTAAGTTCTAAATTTTTATTTACCAGTTCAACAACATGAAGCTCTTCTTTCTCGCTTCCATACCGTAACACAATATTTACGTGGTTCTTTATGATTTTCAGTCCCCTTTGGTAGTTTCTTCCCTTTTATTTTACATCGCATCTGATCTCTACGTGTGTTGGTCATGTGTTTAGTTAAGACTTTTGTTCAACATATGTAAATCGGCATGTTTCTCACCTTACGAAGCATAAGGAAAATGGATCCTAGGCCCACTTACTTTGGATTTTGATGTTTATGATCAACCCAACTAAATTGGACTAATGAATTTACAAGTAATTGTTTTGTAGTTCAATAGGGTGCAAGACGTGACTTGGACGAAGGCGACATGATGATCCCATGATAACACCATAAGCAAGACCCTAGAAGCACAAGAGAAGACTCAAGATATCAAGCAAAGTCCAAACACGAAGATGGGAACCAAGCCGGACGCAAGATCGCGAAGAAACGAGCTCGGCAGAGGTGACCAAACGCGGCCCTTATAGGGACCGGACGAGTCCGATCAGTTGCTCGGCAACATCAGGCGTCAGCAGCTGTGACCAGACGCTGAGCGAAGCAGTGACCGGACGCACCGATGACACTATTCTTCGTCGCGGCAATGTTTTCAGCGTGACCGGACGCAGCGGCACTGAACGACCGGACGCACAAAGTACAACATCCGATCGAGTCCAGAAAGGTTTTAGAGCGGCGCCAGCGTGACCGGACGCGTCCGATCTAGTGAGATCGGACTCGGCCCAGAGTCCGATCAACGCACACGCTCTAACGGTCGAGACGACCGGATGCGTCCGATCAGGACGACAACAGCGTCCGGTCAGTAGCAGAAAGTTTGGTTTCGCCCCCAACGACTACTTTCTCGGTGGGGCTTATAAATAGACTGCCCAACCGACCATTTGAGATGTGGAGAGCTAAGGAAACATACCAATGATGTTGATACATCATTTTAGTGATCTTCACTTGCATAGTGCTTAGTGATTCTGAAAGTGCATCTAGCCCTTTAGTGAATTTTGGATGATTGAATGACAACACGATTAAAGGACTAACATATTTGCTAAGTGTTAGACAGGAAGTTGATTATCTCACAGATACTTAATGAAAGCCAAAATGATGTGTTGTTGTATAAACAATCTAGTTCAAGCACAAGACAACAATGCAAATGGAATTCATGTGAAGGCTTATTTATTGTGGGATTTCCATGTACTATGTGATAGCAAGCTCATGATTATTAGTTAATGAGACATGATGGATTGCATATGGAATGGTCTCATATCTGAAGCTTGCTAAATTAAAATGAAAAAGATAACAATACATATGAATGGATGATTCAACACAAGATGTGACTTGATGGCTTGAGATGGTGAAGATAGCAAGGAAAGGCTTGAGGTACTAAGCAAGGGTGAAGGGCAAGCGGCGGCTTGGCGGCCAAGAACCTAGCTAGGGTGAAGAAGAAAGTACTTGCATTTAGTTGAGGTACTAATCAAGCTAAGATGGTCATATTGATGTGAAGAATCAAATCTATAATGAAGTATTTGATGGAAGTGACTTGATACATTTGGGGTTATTCAAATTTGATGAATGGAATCAAGTCACATGCTCAAGATGGCTATGCTCAAATGAAAAGATCAACATCAACTTGTTAGCACCCTTACTTGATGAAGATTGTAAGGGACGGCATCAATTCAAAAAGAAATCAACTCAAGTGGTATAAATTCATTTTTCTTTTGATCTTGAGTTTAATAGGTATGCCGTACTATTAAGAGGATGCATCATGTTGATAGATAATGTTTCATAAGTGCTCAAGCCAACCCATGTGAGTTTTGAGTATTTGAGAGACAAAAGAGCTAATTGATTTGTTGTTGGTTCGGCAATACGGACGTGTCCGGTATTCATACCGGACGTGTCCGTGATTTGTCCAAAGAAATGTAAAATTGTTGTTCTCGGGTTGGTTAGTCGGGAGTTCCGGCGTAGGTCGGGAGTTCCGACGGTCGGAGTCCCGGCATGGGTCGGGAGTTCCGACATGTCGCACTTCAACCGACTTGGAGGTTCATCGTCTCGGGTCATACCGGACGTGTCCGTATTAATACCGGACGTGTCCCAGATGGATGACCGAAGCCAACGGCTAGTTTTCAAAAGCCGTGAGGGTCGGGAGTTCCGGCGTATGTCGGGAGTTCCGACGGTCGGAGTTCCGACATATGTCGGGAGTTCCGACACCTCACTAACTTTAACTCGCCATTTGTTTTTCAAAATTATCGAGGGTCGGGGTTCCGACTTGAGTCGAGTTCCGACGGTCGGAAGTCCCGGCATTCTTCGGGAGTTCCGATGCCTCACAACATCACTGTAACTTAGTTACCGTTGGCGCAGTGTGAGTCATACCGGACGTGTCCGGTATGCATACCGGACGTGTCCGGTATTACAACGGCTATAAAACGGCTAGTTTTTCAAGGGGGCTATAAATACCCCCAAGCCTCCACCTTTGGATGCTCAGCTGATTCTACTTGACTTAGACACACGTTTTTGAGCCTTGCCAACCCTCTCTTAGTGAGTGATTGATCAAACTTGCAAAATCAATTTGTGGGTTCAAGAAATTCAAAAGAGAGCCATCCAACCACTTGAGCACTTGTGCATATTGTCAATCTCGTGATTCGCATTTTGTTACTCTTGGACTCTTCGGTCCTAGACGGTTAGACGTCACGGAGAGCACCCGGAGATTGTGGTGTGCCTCGGAAAGTTTAGAAGCGGTCGATTCCGCCGCCTCGGAATCAATTAGTGGAAGGAGGAAAAGGAGTTGGAAAAGACTCCGGCTAGAGTGACCTTCGTGGTATCCTCTAGGGCTGACCTTGTTGGTCGCCTGCAGCCCCCTCAACGGAGAGTAGGACTCGAACGAGTCCGAACTTCTAAAACAAATATCGTGTCTCAATTCGCATTTCATTTGATATTTGTGTTGCTCTAGCACTTGTGCAGGTTCTCTGTGTATATCTTGATAGTTAAATTAGGTGACTGCAGTTTGGTTTGAAGATAGAAATCAAAAGGAGCAAGTTCGGGCTGATCTGCAAATGTGTGTATATGGGACACGTCCGGTATTTCCTGCTACACTAAAAATATTTATTCTCTGTTCTAACTTGATGTTGCAGGTTGTAGCTTCTAGATATATTCTTTATACCTTGTTTACTCTGTGGCTAACTTGTGTGAGGGGTGGTAGTACTCTTAATTTGGAGTTTCCATTTTGGAAACTCCCTTTCTAATTGTTTCCGCATTTAAAGGTGTTAATTTTCGAAACGCCTATTCACCCCCCTCTAGGCGACATCCTAGGTCCTTTCAATTGGTATCGAGCGTGGTTCTCACCTAAAGCTTCACCGCCGTGAGAAAAGGATGTCGACGCCTATCGAGTTGGAGCCGGTGCTTCTCCAAAATGATGGTTCAAACTTTCTACCTTGGTCAATACATGTACTCAATGCTTTTAGAGATATTAGTCCTCTTGTTGAGCATATTGTGGATGCAAGCATACCTCTTTCTATAGTTGATTGGAGCAACTACAAAAATTTGTCAAAAGAGGAAGAGATATGCGTGCAACTCAATGCTCAAGCTATTAATATTATTTTGAGTACATTGAGTGTAGAGGTTCAAGATGAGGCAATCTTCAATGGACAACCACCTCCTGGAGAGTGCTCATCTCATTTGGACTAGACTTTTTGATTTGTATGGAAAATCCAAATGTGATGATGCACTTGAGATTAAGTCATTGGAAAGTATGTCCATTGTGTCATCATACAAATGAAGAAGCCTCACAAGACCTCAAGAGCACCGAGTCGAGAGCAGAAGTGCAAGCAACACATGACGTCTTTGTCGTGCAGACATATCTGGACGTGTCCGGTATGCCTACCGGACGTGTCCGGTATGCCTACCGGACGTGTCCGGTATGGCCGAGGCAGCAGACCAGCAAGCAGCTGTTTGCAACGATGCTCAAGCCCGATGGCGACCAAGTGATGAGTCAACCTCAGTATCCCATGATACTCATCAGTTGTGTCTCATGGCCAAGAAAAGCAAGAAGAAGAATAACAAGAAAGATCAAGAAAAGGAGAAAGCACAAGTAGATGATCAAGATAAGAGTGATGTTGAAGTTGAAGACAACTACAACCTTGATCATCTCAACCATAAAGACAAGTTCATCATCATGAAGATAGTTAAAAAGAATGATGAGCTTGAAGAAGAGATTGAGAAGCAAGAGCAATCGCTTCAAAATCAAGAAAAGTTTCTCATCTCCAAATTGCAAGAGCTAAAGGCAATAAATGAGAGGTATGAAAAATTGTCAATTGAGCATGCTTTAGCTACTAACTCCTCTTCTAGTGTTTCACAACTAGAGAAGGAAAACTTCGAGCTCAAAGCAAGGCTAGATGAACTATCAAGCAAGTATAATGAGCTACAAGCAAATTATGTTCATCTAAAGTGCTCTCATGAGGAAGTAGTAGAATCAAGCATCATGCTTGAGGTGGCTCATGAGGTTGTGATTACATCGGTAAAATTCTCTCAACCTCTAACACATCCGCTCACTAGTACACCATCTCAATTAAATATTTCTTGTACTAATGAATGTGCTCCTCAAGCAAGCCAACCTTCGATTGAGCTAAATCTTATAGAAAACATAGAGCTCAAAGAAGAAGTGCAAAGATTAAAGAAAAATGTGATTCGGTTGAAGGGTAAGGAGAAAGCACAACCTTCTCAAGATAACCGTGATAACATGGTGAAGAAGCTTGAGAAGGGTTCAAACCTTGCTTCCTCCAAAGCCCAACAAAAGAATCACATCTCAAGCAAGGCCAACACAACCAAGAGCAAGAAACATGGAAAAAGGATGTGCTATGGTTGTGGATTGTATGGACATGAGTGGGCTATGTGTCCACACAAGAGTTGGGCCGACAAAGTTGAAGCCGCCAATCAAAAGGCTTCTACCAAGAAGTGCCCAATGTACAAAGAAGCAAGAAAGGAAGCCCAAGTTGCAACTAGAAGATGCTATGGGTGCAATGAGATGGGCCACAAGGTTGATAGATGTCCATACAAGCAAATCAAGCATAGAGCACACAAAGGCCGCATATGCTATGCTTGTAGAAGAAAGGGGCATCTAAGCTATGAATGCCCAAATGGTAAAACTCCTAAGCCAAACACATTTGTTTATAATGATATGCTTAGGAAGACCACAAATGGAGTTAGCACTAGTAAGGTGATGTGTTCACCACAAACTAATGCTAAAGCCATTTGGGTGCCTAAGCACTTATTGACTAACTCAAAAGGACCCAACAAGAGTTGGGTACCAAAGTGTGCTTAGGTTAATGATGTAGGTACTTGGTAATGGGATGAAAGTTTCGGGGTGGTTGAGCAAGCAACTTGATAATATTCACTCAATCTATCAACCAATTCTTATCATAATCCCTAATATGGCTGACCCGAAGATAATTCAATAAATATATCATCTATTTCATCCTCATCATTGGTAACAAGTACCTAAACTTTATATCATAGCCACTTTGTTCGGTTTGTGTACAAAAGGTCACAAATAGACATATTTGTGAAATATTGAAAGTGGTTAATAAGTTTTACTTGATGTTTATCATATTTGCCTTACGATGCCTTTATTAGCTCTCTAGTAGAGTAATTTATTTGTTGAGATGCAAGTATAGAATAAATAAATATTACATTTAAAACGAAGAATCACAAGCAAAGAATTAATTGGTTCTGTCTTTGCAACTATCGGACATGTCCGGTATGGCGAGTGACGTAAAAAGTCGTTGTTTCCGTCTTCTGTGTATTCCGGACGTGTCCGTATACTACCGGACATGTCCGTATTGCATGGACCGAACACTAATTGTGTTGCAACCGAGTATTCGATCCATACATTTTCATATATCCTTAATTTGCTCGTAAGCTTGTGATCTATCAAACCTAAGTGGGTTGTGAGTATGTCTCAACGAAATTTAAATATGGCAAATTACTTTGTGTTGGTCAAAATATAAAATTGACTCCCAAATTCTTAAAAGAATAAAGTGCTTGTTGAAAGTCATTCAAATTACTTGTGGTACTTATTTAGGGGGAGCTCAGTTTCTATTTTGCACCATTGTGGACTAACAAATTTATCTAGCATTATTTGTAGTCCTTTGGATGAAAATTGATTTCATATATGGTATGATTATTTGACAAGTGAGGTCAACATGATGTTGTCATGCCATGTATTATCTCAGTGGTGATATTGTGGGCTCAAGGCAAAGGTATGTATTTACATACATGCATTGTAAGTGCATCTAAGGCCCTTTATATGCTAGTGTGTGCATTTGTGTGATATAGGATAGATGTTTTACAAAATCCCTAACTAGCATGTGTAGGTGGTGTGGTTTTTAAAAATCATGTGGTTTTTGGGTCTTTGTGACCTAGTCATGTCATATTGTGATTGTTGCTACCCTTGGTTGATTATTTGCCTAATCACATGTGACATGGTTCTCTCAAGTCTATAAATATCCCTATGTCCCACTAAAATCTCTCAAATTTTGAAAATCATAAATTTGCCAAATATTCGAAAAAGAGAAAATCAATTCTTGGCTAATTCATGTCCCCTAAGTGAGAATCCTAAGCCTATTTCAATTAATGCAAATATTATGCCTAGGAAGGTTTGTCATGGTACCCTATTGGTTAGTATTGCAAAAATATTCCGCTATTCATACTAAGGCTATGCCTAAGCATGTTAAGCGTCTAACATGGGAGGACCCAAACTAGTTTGGGTACCATCGAAAAAAGTGGATGATCGTTTGTAGGTACCATGGCATTGGAGACTTGATTCAATGGAATTATTATTGTTCATCTTATGTTGAGTCAAGTATTGAAGCCTAGTGCAATTCTATCCCAATGCCAAGTCAAAATTGAGTGAAGTCCATATGCTATCAACATACAAGTGTCATATTCAAGTTGTAGGAATTTATTGATATATTTGAAGGCATGCAAATAAGTAGAGTTGAAGCTTGCAAAGATGATCATAAGCTATCAAGGTATATCTCTTGTTGATCAAAGTTTATTTGGGTGCATATGAGTTAATTGAATTGGATATATATGCATATGTTGCTTGCTATGAGATGTTTGAATGGATTAAATGCTTAAGTAATCAAGTTTGAAGTTGGTTTGATTGGATATGTTCATAAGATTTCTTCTAGTAAGTGGTTTGAATGGACATATGTCTTGTGAGAGTATTCAAACAAATTGATTTCAAGTTTGGTTCAATTTGGAGAAAAATGGCTCAATTATTGAAATCTGACCAATATTGAAAATCTGAGCTAGCAGTGATCATAGACATGTTTGAGTAATCAAATCTATTTGTATTGGCTTGAAATTTGGTCTGCATGCTCTACACTTATGGTATTAGTTGCTGTGCAAATTTCATGAGATTTGGATAAGTGATACTTCGGATTTGGAGTAGATCTTGTTAGCTATAGTGCAGCAGTTTTCAGCATGTACCTGTGTGGAAAGATATGAAATATGGTAGCAATATAGAAGTCCAAAGAAGCTCAAATTTTTACAGCTACTAGAAGACTTAGTGTGTCACATCTTCACCAAATTTCGTGGTTTTTGGATATGTACTTTGGGAGATATGATTTATTCTTTGAAGAGTACAGAATCTGCCAGGAAAGTGACAATTATCGGATTGATCAAAAGTCACTTAGATTCAAAGGTCCGCAAATTAGAATCATATCTATAAGTGATTGAGGTACCTATGTTTTGGTTTTGTTTTGAGATAGAAGCATGACAAATGATGAGTACAAGACAATTTATTTGAAGAAGTGTATCTAGTACACATTTGGTACTCAAGCTAGAGATCAAGACCAAGATCAAGATGAAGATGGAGTTTAAATTCTAGTGATAATTGGAGATCTTTTGATAGAAAGAAAAGGACTTAAACAAGTAGAAAGAAAAGGACTTAAAGAATGATTTAAAGTTATTCATCAAATTAAGTCCAACAATATGGATCAATCAAACAAAATCTTTCAAGTGGATCAAGTGATTTTCTTTCAAGTTATTTCAAGTGAGTATCAAGGATGGTTCTTTGGAGAGAGGTCACTTCGCTCTAGGCTTGGATGGCTAAAATCTAAGTGGTAATCTAAAAGGGACATTTGAGGTACTTGGTTGAAGAAAATCAAGAGATTGGTCTAAAAAGCAAGCAACACCCAAAAGAGAACAAGTCATAAAATTTCAAGTGGTATCATGAAATTTCAAGTGGTATTACAAGTGGTGCATCTTTCAGTTCTCTCAAGCAAGCAATGATCAAAGAAGAAGCAAGCCAACCACAACAAGAAAAGTGCACTTGATCATTAGTGATTCTCAATTCATATGGGTGAAGAATAGGAATTCAAAGAATTGGTATCTATTGGTCTTCACCAAGCTTATAATTGGACTTCATGGTGCTACTTGAGAGAAATGAATTAAAATCTATATGACTATCTTCCTCTCCAACATAGCAAAGGTATCATTGTATTGTGCATGATCATTTTTTCATCCCTTACTAGTATGCGGTTAGTGCATATAGTACATGCTTATAGGATCATGCACTACAAATGAAAATTTTTAGATTCATAGACTACCACTATTGCCTGAATGATTATATGATCTAGTGGTTAGTGTATGAGTTTGTTCATGAGCTAGTAAACCCATGTACTTGATCTATTTTGAATTGCAAACAAGTGACAAGTACAACCTCTTTAAGATGACAAAGGGGGAGAGGTTAATACAAAGAGGGAGAGATTAGTACAAAGTTTTAACCTTAAGCACCCTTTGTGCTTTGTGTGACCCTTTTTGGCGATAGATGACAAAGGGGGAGAGATATGATTAAAGCTTAAGGAGGAGAGAGATGAAAGCTTAAGGGGGAGAGATATGTTTAATGCTTCAAGAATGCAACCTTGTGTCTAGCTAGGAAAGGGGGAGACTAGCTATGACAAGGGGAGAGATATGACTTGAGAAATCTTTGTGATGAGTGCTATGTGTGTGATATATATGATGTATTTACTTTCATAAGGACCATGCATGTTTTAGAGTGACTTTGTATGGTGTGATGCTTTTTGTTTAGTCTTGTGTGATATATCATGTCATATGCATCATGGTTTTTATTTTGACACACACTTGCACCCCACGGATGCAATGATTTAAGGGGGATCTCCTATGTGTTTTAGTATGTGCAAATTGACATTTGAGGTCATTTATGAATCCAATTCATATTGCACACATTAAGGGGGAGCCTCTCATAAATCATTGAATCCAAAAGCCTAATTGTTTATATCTTTTTGTAAGCTTTAATCGGGTTGTCATCAATCACCAAAAAGGGAGAGATTAAAAGTGCATCTAGCCCTTTAGTGAATTTTGGATGATTGAATGACAACACGATTAAAGGACTAACATGTTTGCTAAGTGTTAGACAGGAAGTTGATTATCTCACAGATACTTAATGAAAGCCAAAATGATGTGTTGTTGTATAAACAATCTAGTTCAAGCACAAGACAACAATGCAAATGAAATTCATGTGAAGGCTTATTTATTGTGGGATTTCCATGTACTATGTGATAGCAAGCTCATGATTATTAGTTAATGAGACATGATGGATTGCATATGGAATGGTCTCATATCTGAAGCTTGCTAAATTAAAATGAAAAAGATAACAATACATATGAATGGATGATTCAACACAAGATGTGACTTGATGGCTTGAGATGGTGAAGATAGCAAGGAAAGGCTTCGAGGTACTAAGCAAGGGTGAAGGGCAAGCGACGGCTTGGCGGCCGAAGAACCTAGCTAGGGTGAAGAAGAAAGTACTTGCATTTAGTTGAGGTACTAATCAAGCTAAGATGGTCATATTGATGTGAAGAATCAAATCTATAATGAAGTATTTGATGGAAGTGACTTGATACATTTGGGGTTATTCAAATTTGATGAATGGAATCAAGTCACATGCTCAAGATGGCTATGCTCAAATGAAAAGATCAACATCAACTTGTTAGCACCCTTACTTGATGAAGATTGTAAGGGACGGCATCAATTCAAAAGAAATCAACTCAAGTGGTATAAATTCATTTTTCTTTTGATCTTGAGTTTAATAGGTATGACGTACTATTAAGAGGGATGCATCATGTTGATAGATAATGTTTCATAAGTGCTCAAGCCAACCCATGTGAGTTTTGAGTATTTGAGAGACAAAAGAGCTAATTGATTTGTTGCTGGTCTGGCAATACCGGACGTGTCCGGTATTCATACCGGACGTGTCCGTATTTGTCCAAAGAAATGTAAAATTGTTGTTCTCGGGTTGGTTAGTCGGGAGTTCCGACGTAGGTCGGGAGTTCCGACGGTCGGGAGTCCCGGCATGGGTCGGGAGTTCCGACATGTCGCACTTCAACCGACTTGAGGGTTCATCGTCCTGGTCATACCGGGGCGTGTCCGGTATAATACCGGACGTGTCCCAGATGGATGACCGAAGCCAACGGCTAGTTTTCAAAAGCCGTGAGGGTCGGGAGTTCCGACGTATGTCGGGAGTTCCGACGGTCGGAGTTCCGACATATGTCGGGAGTTCCGACACCTCACTAACTTTAACTCGCCATTTGTTTTTCAAAATTACCGAGGGTCGGGGTTCCGACTTGAGTCGAGTTCCGGCGGTCGGAAGTCCCGCATTCTTCGGGAGTTCCGATGCCTCACAACATCATCAGAACTTAGTTACCGTTGGCGCAGTGTGAGTCATACCGGACGTGTCCGGTATGCATACCGGACGTGTCCGGTATTGCAACGGCTATAAAACGGCTAGTTTTTCAAGGGGGCTATAAATACCCCCAAGCCTCCACCTTTGGATGTCAGCTGATTCTCTTGACTTAGACACACGTTTTTGAGCCTTGCCAACCCTCTCTTAGTGAGTGATTGATCAAACTTGCAAAATCAATTTGTGGGTTGAGTGAAATTCAAAAGAGAGCCATCCAACCACTTGAGCACTTGTGCATATTGTCAATCTCGAGATTCGCATTTGTTACTCTTGGACTCTTCGGTCCTAGACGGTTAGACGTCACGGAGAGAGCACCCGGAGATTGTGGTGTGCCTCGGAAAGTTTAGAATCGGTCGATTCCGCCTACCTCGGAATCAATTAGTGGAAGGAGGAAAAGGAGTTGGAAAAGACTCCGCTAGAGTGACCTTCGTGGTATCCTCTAGGGCTGACCTTCATTGGGTCACCCAGCAGCCCCTCAACGGAGTAGGACTCGAACGAGTCCGAACTTCGTAAAACAAATATCGTGTCTCAATTCGCATTTCATTTGATATTTGTGTTTTCTAGCACTTGTGCAGTTCTCTGTATATATCTTGATAGTTAAATTAGGTGACTGCAGCTTGGTTTGAAGATAGAAATCAAAAGGAGCAAGTTCGGGGCTGATCTCTGCAGAATCGTGTATATACCGACACGTCCGTTATTTCCTGCCTGCACTAAAAATATTTATTCTCTGTTCTAACTTGATGTTGCAGGGGTTGTAGCTTCTAGATATATTCTTTATACCTTGTTTACTCTGTGGCTAACTTGTGAGGGGTGGTAGTACTCTTAATTTGGAGTTTCCATTTTGGAAACTCCCCTTTCTAATTGTTTCCGCATTTAAAGGTGTTAATTTTCAGAAACGCCTATTCACCCCCCCTCTAGGCGACATTCTAGGTCCTTTCAGATTCATTAGATGATTAGCGTAGGTGCTTTGCGAAGTGCTTAGGTTGATTAGACCACCATTTATGCGCTTACTCTAGGTTTAGGCCTAGGGTTTAGTGAGGTTTGCATATCTCTTATCACTCGGTGCTTGCATGCACCATTGTTGTACATCGGAGGGGCTTGTAGTCTTGCGAGATCACACCAACCGCGTTTGTGGTGTGGCCGCCACCGTGTACCGAAAGGAACAAGGCCCACGGTGGTTCGACCGGAAGCTTGATAGTGAAGACGGCGGAGAGCATCCGGAAAAGGCTTGCCAGAAGACACGTCGGAGACCCACTTACGCGTGGACAAGGCCCGAGGCTATCCACGAAGTTACCCGACAGCTTGCGCGCTTCTCGATACCTCGGTAAAAATATCAGAGTCGTCGACGGGAGTTTGTATATCTCTACCTTACTCTTTAGCTTCCACATTTATATTACAATCTTGATGTGTGCTTTACTTTTCTAGCTTAGTGATAGGTTAGTTGATAGGTTTAGAACCTATGTTGCATAACTTCTTTTGCGGTAAAGATAGCAACATACTAGCAAAACCGTAGTTGCACATTTAGATAGTTTATCTTTTGTATAGGTTTTGCTAAGTATAGAAAAAGATGGCATAATTTAGAGTTAGAGTTTTAAGTTGTCTAATTCACCCCCCCTCTTAGGCGTCACGGTCCCTTTCTTACATGCTTCTACATATGCTTCTAAATTACTCAATTGTCATTGTCAATACAGAAAAATAGCTCAAGTTGTAACAAGTAATACCCCCTAAATTACAAGTAAATTACTCACCTATGATATTATAAAAAAAACAATCTGGAGCAATCCTGAATCTAAATTGGCTACATTTGTATGATTACAAAATTGTCTTAAAATACTTTTATCTATGCTTCTATTACTCACTTCATTCATTGATAATATAGAAAAAAATTGACTTAAGGAATACATGTATGATGTGTGTCATTATGTAGACCATATATACATATATGCATGAGCAATGGGCATGTCTATTTTCAAGCCAAATACATAGCTTAAGTGAAGGGTTTAACTAAACATATGTCAAATATACAAGGAGGTGTGATGCAGGGGAAATATGTATAGGATGGAAAAAATATGGCATTAAAGTCTATAACAAGTGGATAAAGATAAATTTACCTATATTAATGTTGATATCATTTTCCATGTATTAGTTTTATCTAAACCCATTTTTCATAGGAACGATTAATTCATTACACCAGCAGACGGCAACATATTATTTTTAATTTAGCATATGTAAGACATAATTGTTTTAAATCTCCCGCTATAGCTGCCGCTATAGCATTTTGAGGCGGCGATGTCGCTATTTGTGTTCATGTACAATGTAGCCGCTATATCCTGCTATAGTCTGATATAGCTCCGCTATTAGTTGCTTTAGAGATATACCACCAAACACCTTGGCCCGCTATTTAAAACACTATCATAATATTGAAATTTTTATGCAAAAAACCACTGACATAGAGGTAGAGGGGGCCTAAGCACCCCCTCTACTAGATGTGAGTTCCTCTTGTCACGTAAAGTTTTGTTATGTAGTTCAATAGCAAATATGAATTTTACCTCCTAATAATTTATATATTATCACTTTGTCTCTTTTATATATAATTTTTGGCTCCGTCTCTAACCTCCTTCCTCCAGCCCAGTTTGTAATAGTCAAATTTGTTGTGGTCTTCTAAATTATACTTTGATGATTTATTTATTTTATATTATATTAGTATCAAATTTATATTACAATAGTTAAAAATTATTAGTCAGATTGTTAAATATTATAAAGTTTGATTGTTGACTTATGCGAAATGATTTATAAAGTGGACCGGAGGGAGGAGTTCGGACTCGTGGTGACTCACAACTCACGACACAAACCACATGAGCGTTTCTCGGGCATGTCTGCTCGGAGGAATTCTGGAGAAATTTGGATGGTTTAGAGGAATACTGGAGAAATTTGTAAGAGAAAAATACTGTTCTGGATGAAAAAAAGAAGTGGATCAAGCCAGGTTTAAGGGCACGCGAACAGGGCCAGCTACGAATTCGGTGACTTACTACACCGGGCCATGACCATGAACTCCAACAAAAAAAAGGGCTGCTGTAAAGAATTAAGATGACATATCCTGATATCCACGGGTTGGTTTACTTTAACTCAGTTGTCACATAAGAAAAGAAAAATGGCCACTAGCCTGTTTTGTTTGGCTCGTGCTTGTCGTATATAATCATAAATTTTTAGTCGAAACAGTATTTTTTTTTTACACAAACCAATTAGCAGTATTTCTTCATAAACCAGCCAACCGAGCACGCTGTTTGTTAGAGTTGACACCACAGGCTAGTATTTAAAACAACACCGTGGTGCAGACCCAACAATAATGATTTTTTTTTGCTGCGGTTGAAAACGCACCGGAAGCGCTGGTTACGCATAATCTTGCGAATATTTAATGGCCTGGATTGGGACAAGCATAACGTCCGGTCGACTGCAGCCTGGTTCGCTTTCGTGCAAGGTCACGGATAATAGTAGGCGGTGACTGAATGCTGAGGTGAATGAGACGGAAAAGAAACCGGTTGTAAGTTTACGGTCAGTTTAGACATGAGAATCGAAAAATTTAATGAGAGATAAATAGGTTATGTATTAATAGTAAAGACTTAACTACTATATAAATGGACTAAAAAAACTATAAAAATCTTTACAAATAAATTAGAAGGTTTTAGCCTCTCCAAAATTTAATCGTTATTCATTGAATATTTGGACATATGTATGGAGTATTAAATATAGACTAATTACGAAACTAATTACATAGTTTGCGACTAATTTACGAGACAAATCTTTTAAACCTAATTAGTCCATGATTTAACAATGTGGTGCTACAGTAAACATATGCTAATGACAGATTAATTAGGTTTAAAAAATTCATTTCGTGAAGTACTGACGAATTATGTAATTTATTTTTTTATTAATATCCGAACACTCTATGCAATATCCTTCCAACATACTCTCGCTGTCGAGCATGGCCCAGCAAGAGGCAAAACGACGTTTGGCCAGAATCGGGGGATGATGGTGGGGACTGGGGCGGCTACGGCTAACTTGGAAGCTACACGGCAGAAGCCAATCGGCAGCATGCATAGGTGCAGGCCTCCTGCACTGCATTCCAGTGCTTCTGGAGTCCTCGCCCACGGATTCTGACTTCTGAGTCCAATCTTTTTCTGGCTACGACCGTCGACCAACGTGTCACTTTCGGCGTCGCGCCGCTAGCCGATTTCATTTCAGAGACGGGCCTGGCTTTGCACCTGCACAGCACAGGAGCGCGGTGGTGGCAGCCTGGCAGGTGGCTTGGTGCCTACTGCCCACTCAAATCCGGTGACTTGGCCTGGGCCGCCACGGCAGCGGTGGCACGGTTTGCATCTGCGGGCACGCGGCCTTTCTACGAGTGTCGGTGGATCCAGCCGTGTGGATTGCTCAAATGGCATTTCCCCAGCAGAATCATCCCCGGGCCCCCTAGTTTCGCAGATCACAGGGCCCAAGATCCCGAGCGGCGCGCAGCACGTCGCCCGTGTGGCAATGGCAACTCGTCCAGTCAAGAAATCCATTGGATTTGGATCGATATAGACTTAGAGCAAACTTCAATACACTATTTATATTTTTCAAATAAAGATTTTAGTAAAAAAATCCCTTCAACAGTTTTCTTCAACTAAATCTTCAAAATATTTTTGTTATCTATTCTCAGTTTTTTTCTCCCAAAGGTATAGAGCAGAGTAACTCTCCAAAATGTCAAACAAGATATAGAGAAGGTGTTGAAGGGTAGAGAGGTATAAAGAGCAAATTTTATTAGAATGGCTCACTCCAAACGAGAATTTAGGGTGTGTTTGGTTTGAGGAGTGAGGTGGTTCATTTTCTTCCCACTCCTCATTTTTTTATTTGGTTTGTAGAATGGAATAAGTTGATCCATCACCACCTCATTCTCCACAAGCTAATAATTAGTATATGCATGTGGAATGAGTTGATTCCACCAAATTTCATGGAATAGACTCATGATGCATCACCTCATAAAGCATGGGGTGGCTCCACTAAGTTTAAAAATACTAATAGAGATACTCTTCCTTTTAAAACACAATAAAAATATATATATATATATATATATATATATATATATACATACATACATATCTTTATGAATACATGCAAAATGCATCCTACTTTTGTTAGAGCACCTCCACAACCACACCTACTATAACCTCAAGGAAGAATATAAGACCGCTCGATCCAACCAAACGAAAACACTCAAAGTCGACCTTCTCGCTACTATGGCACAAATGATCTTTTACTCGTTGTTAGAAATAATTTTTAGCTGGCTTTTAGAACTATTACTACACCATCAATTTTTAGAAATTGTTTTAAAACTATTTTCTAAAAATTAACTTTCAAAGACGGTTATCTTAAAATAATCGTCTCTAAAAATGATTTTTAGACTTTTAAAAAATTATTTAGAGGTTGTTAAAAATGAGAATTTTTTTTTAATATGGCAAGAGGAGATGTATTGAGCTCATACCTCCACCACCACACCTACTATGACCTCAAGGAAGAAGATAAGACCGCTCAATCCAACCGCTTGAAGTTGACCTTTTCGACATTATGACAAAAACGATTTTTGCTCATAGTTATAAAAGATTTTTAGAACCGGCTTTCAAAACAGATATTATACCATCGATTGTAAAGACAAGTTTAACTTTCAGTTTGCTTCGCACAAGTGCAGCCACGGGTTTTCAAACCCATGACCTCTGACCTCACACGTACCACCTCTTACAACCATACCACATGAGATGAGGTACTATGGATCATGGTACCCAAGCCAAGCCCTAGCAGTGGTGGTGGGTGAGCAGCGACCCCATCCGTGGCTCTTGCACTCTCAAGAAAAAAATATGGTTCGGCCCAACTAGTGAGTGCAACACCCAAGGAAAAGAACTAAAACTCAATCTGATTCATAAACTTCCAACCAAACTTCGCGAAGATGGCCAAAAATCAAAGTCTCCGAGCTGCTACACCCCTTCTTAAACAACGGCCACTCTTCCTCTCTATACAGCATGGACCACTGTCGGATCCAAAATGATGTCCAGAAAATTACTCATACTAAAGTCCAGTGTTGAAGGTGAGACAGAGAAAAAATAATTAATTTTGGTTAGTTGTGAACCCTAAACTTATACATGAACTTGTAATACTTAAGTATTTTGCCAAAGGGCGCCTAGCTCAAACGGTTAGGTGACCCAGCGGCACTCCTCAAGTCCTGGGTTCGACTCTCCATGGGAGCGAATTTTAGGTTGACGTTAAAAAATCCCTCGTCCGTCCCCATAACCAAAGCACTGGGGGGCACCGGCCTAATTCTCACTTGGGCGACAGAAAGCCACCGTGTAAGGGTGGGGGCGGAGGTTCGGGGGTTTTCTCGGCCAGGTGAGAAGGTCCTTCTTATTTGTAATGCTGCGGGGGCAGTCTTAACCCCCCGGTCGAGTTTTTTTAATACTTAAGTATCTTAAAATTACAAGCCCATATAGAACCACAATCCGATGTATTTCCTTCATTTGAAATTGTAAGTTCAGTTTTTTCTAGGTATATGTCTTTTACTAGGCAACTAGATATATATTACATCTAGATATATAATAAAAGCTACGTATCTAGAAAAAAGGACAAAACGATCTACAATGTGGAACACAGGTAATACTAGTTTTCTAATAATGGATAGCGATACAATCATGTTTGTCCACCATGTATTAATGTATTGGATTTAGTAAATCATGTTTATCAATCATGTATTAATAGTAAATATGTCGGGGATCAATACTAAGGTACCTGAAGAGAAGGAGCTAATAACCATCAATATTGATTCATCCGAGCAGTCAAGAGCGCGACTACAGCTCCAACCGACCTCCAAGTGCGCAAACTCCGCCTCACCCGGCCTCTGGGGCCGAGCTCCGCCTCGCCCGACACCGGGGCCGCGGGCTCCGCCTTGCCCGACCTCTGAGGGCTGGCTCCGCCTCGCCCGGCCTCTAGGGGGCGGGCTCCGCCTCGCCTGACCTCTGAGGGCGGACTCCGCCTCGCCCGACACCGAGGCCGCGGGCTCCGTCTCGCCCAGCATCTGAGGGCTAGCTCGGCCTCACCTGGCCTCTGATGGCGGGCTCCGCCTCGCTCAACACCGAGTGAAAGGTCCTAATGGCTAGAGGGGGGTGTAAATAGCCTATTAAAATTTCTATAACAACACTTAACAAACTGGTAGGACAAATATGAGGTAAAGCGAGTGTTGCGCTAGCCTACTAAAAATGCAAGCCACCTACCACAATTCTAGTTTCTATAGTCTCTATTCACACAATGGCTATGTCACTATACTAAGTTAGTGTGCTCAAAAAGCCTAACTAAGGAGCCACACTAACCAAACTAATAAGCTCTCACGACTAGCTACACTAAAGAACTTGACAACTAGTTTACGGTAATGTAAAGAGAGAGAGCAAGATGGTTATACCGCCGAGTCAAGGAATGAACCAATCAATCATAAGAATGAATACCAATGAAGACCAATCACCTCAGAATCAAATGATGACACAATAATTTTTTTTATCAAGGTTCACTTGCTTGCCGGCAAGCTAGTCCTCGTTGTGGCGATTCACTCACTTGGAGGTTCACGTGCTAATTGGCATCACACGCCAAACCTACAATAGGGTGCCACACAACCAACACAAGATGAGGATCACACAAGCCATGAGCAATTTACTAGAGTACCTTTTGGCTCTCCGTCGAGAAAAGGTCAAGAACCCCTCACAATCACCATGATCGGAGCCGGAGACAATCACCAACCTCCGCTCGACGATACTCGCTGCTCCAAGCTGTCTAGGTGGCGGCATCCACCAAGAGTAACAAGCGAATTCCGCAGCGAAACACGAACACCAAGTGCCTCTAGATGCAAACACTCAAGCAATGCACTTGAATTTACTCCCAATCTCACAAAGATGATGAATCAATGATGGAGATGAGTGGGAGGGCTTTGACTAAGCTCACAAGGTTGCTATGTCAATGCAAATGGCCAAGAGAGTGAGCTTGAGCCAGCCATGGGGCTTAAATAGAGAGCCCCCACGAATAGAGTCGTTGGCTCTCTGTTCACTAAAAAATCGGGGCGACCAGACGCGCCGGTCAGATCGACCAGACACAAGACCCTAGCGTCCGATCGCGCGATGCACGCCACGTGGCCCCTGCTTCAAATGTTGATCGCCCGATCTCAAAGGTCATCAGTGCACTTAAGTTATGACCGGACGCACTACAGGGTAGGACCGGGCGTAGAGTTGTCTAGCATCCGGTCACTTCCAGTAAGGTTCCATTCATGACCAGACGCGTCCGATTATAAGCGACCGGACGCAGACCAGCCAGAGTTCGGTAGTTTTCAGAGAGCTTCCAAACCTCTGTTTTGCTACCGGACGCGTCCGCTCCTATATGACCGGACGCAACACCTAAGTCCGATCATTCTCCAACTACGCCACACGTCACTGTTGTTCCTCACGCTACCACATCAGCGTACGTCAGCACTGACTAGACGCAGGCCCTAAGCGTCCAGTCACTCTTCGCGCCTACGTCCGGTCATGAGACTAAGACCACATGCTCATAGCTGCTACTGACCGGACGTAGGGTTTAGCCACCGGACACGTCCGGTCCCACGAGGACAGCGGTCTAGTGCACTCTGTGAAACCCTATCTCTTATGTATAGGGCGCCAGTGGACACTCCGTCGGTGAAGTTTTGAACCCTTGCTCCCAAGTGCTAAACACAATGTGTATCACCTATGTGCATGTGTGTTAGCATATTTTACAAACACTTTCAAGGGTGTTAGCTTTCCACTAGATCCTAAATGCATATGCAATGAGTTAGAGCATCTAATGACACTTTAATAACCGTATTTTGATACGAGTTTCACCCCTCTTAATAGTATGGCTATCGAACCTAAATGTGATCACACTAGCTAAGTGTCTTGATCACCGAAACGAAATAGCTCCTACCACTTATACCTTTGCCTTGAGCCTTTTATTTTTCTCTTTTTTCTTTTCCAAGTCCAAGCATTTTATCATCACTATGGCATCACCATCATCATGTCATGATCTTCATTTGCTTCATCACTTGGAGTGGTGCTACCTATCTCATAATCACTTTGATAAACTAGGTTAGCACTTAGGGTTTCATCAATTCACCAAAACTAAACTAGAGCTTTTAATCTCTTCCTTTTTGGTAATTGATGACAACCCTTACACAAAGATATGAATTGAAATTTAATTAAATTCATGTTGCTTGCCCAAGCATATTTGCCATGTGTAAAAAGGATATGGACAAGTTTTATGAACCCCAAATGGTAGCAATTACTCCCCTACATATGTGCTAAGAGTTTGGATTGTAGCTTGCACATATGCTTAGATAGGAAATATGGGAGACAATGTCTACCAAATGATGCTAAGGTATAAAAGATGGACCTTTGAAGCGTGATACCAATCGGAGTGCATCAATATACCATCCTTAGCACCATTAGTAACTAGACATACACAAAAACTAGAATACCCCGTGAGATCAACATTAGAGGTAAGGGTCTAGTTTTCATAATGTGAGCATGAGTCTAGTTACTTAACCTATGCATGCTAGTTTTTCATTTTATTATTCAAACCTACAACTAGCATACACCACACAAGCATTGATATTGAAATTTAAAACTTGTGCTATGCAAGCAAGCATGTGAAATGCACCATACAAGTTCATGAGCTTGCTCCCCCTACTTATATGCTTAAAATTTTAATTGATCCAAATCTCTCCTCCTATGTTAAATTCTCCCCCTTGTTGTCTTTTCACTATATATGTACACTATTTCTCTCCCTAACATTTATATCTTTGTTTTTCTCTCCCTTTGTCATCAATGACCATAAAGGTTCAAAATGTAAATAGGTTGAGATTATCAAAGTCAATCAATGGGGTGAGGATTATTTTCCCAAATTTGGTTCAAACTAGAATACTTGTCGAAGAAATTTAACTCAGTTTGACCCAAGGACAAGCTTCTTCATACCTCCAAATAAGGGTTATTTTATACCATGTTGAGTTAAACACTTATAGCTCATTTTCTAGATCAAACACTAGGTTTACAAGCCCACAAACATATCATATGCTACCACTAGACCAAATTAAACATAGAAGCAATAGTGGTACCATGCAAACATCAAAATCATTTGATTTTTATGAATGAGCCTATCAAATGTGAAAGATGACTAGATGTACTAAACATATCCTTAGCAAGGATGTATGCCATGCCAATCAACTTTTACCTTGGATTACTTGAAGGAGAGGCATGTCATATAAGTGGAGGTGCATCAACACATATTTGAGAAATCCAATATGTTCAACTCATTCCTTAGCTTGCAAAACCTTTTTCTCGTCTAATGGCTTGGTGAATATATCGGCAAGTTGCTCTTCGGTGCCTACACTCTTAATGCAAATGTCCCCTTTTTGTTGGTGAACTCTTATGAAATGATGACGGACATCAATGTGCTTTGTTCTTGCATGTTGAACCGGATTGTTGGTTAACTTAATTGCACTCTCATTGTCACATAGCAATGGCACTTTCTTGAACTTGATTCCAAAGTCATTCAAGATGGCCTTCATCCAAAGTATTTGTGCACAACAACTACCGGCGGATATATATTCGGCTTCGGCAGTTGATAATACAACACTATTTTGCTTCTTTGATGACCATGAAACAAGTGATCTACCTAACAATTAACATGTGCCCGAGGTGCTCTTCCTTTCAACTTTGCATCCCGTATAATCCGAGTCGGAGTAACCAACTAGCTCAAACTTTGCCCCTTTGGGATACCACAAACCAATATTTTGTGTATGCTTCAAGTACCTCAATATTCTCTTTGTAGCCTTCAAATGATTTTCTCTTGGTGAGGTTTGAAATCTTGCACACATGCATACACTAAACATGACATCCAGCCTTGATGTGGTTACATAGAGTAGGCTTCCAATCATAGACAGATATAATTATTGATCCACCATATTACCACTTACATCACTATCCAAGTTGCCATTTATCCCCATTGGTGTGCTAATGGCTTTGCTATCACTCATACCAAACTTCTTGAGCATATCTTTAATGTACTTGCCTTGACTCACAAATGTACTATTCTTCAATTGCTTGATTTGAAGACCAAGAATGTAACTTAATTATCCAATCATGGATATTTCAAACTCATTAGCCATTATTTTTCCAAACTCTTCATAAAAGTCTTGATTGGTTGATCCAAATATGATGTCATCAATATAGATTTACAATACAAATAAGTCTTTGATATTATGTATCACCTTTGTGCATGTGTATTAGCATATTTTCACAAATATTTTCAAGGGTGTTAGCTTTCCACTAGATCCTAAATGCATATGCAATGCGTTAGAGCATCTAGTGGCATATTGATAACCGTATTTCGATACGAGTTTCACACCTCTTAATAGTACGGCTATCGAACCTAAATGTGATCACACTCGCTAAGTGTCTTGATCACCGAAATGAAATGACTCCTACCACTTATACCTTTGCCTTGAGCCTTTGTTTTCCTCTTTCTTCTTTTCCAAGTCCAAGCATTTTATCATCACCATGGCATCACCATCATCATGTCATGATCTTTATTTGCTTCATCACTTAGAGTGGTGCTACCTATCTTATAATCACTTTGATAAACTAGGTTAGCACTTGGGGTTTCATCAATTCACCAAAACCAAACTAGAGCTTTCACCGAGGCCGAGGGCTCTGCCTCGCCTGATCTCTGGGGGCGGACTCCGCCTTGCTCGAACTCTGGGGGCGGGCTCTGCCTTGCTCGACCCTTGGGTTTGCGCTCCGCCTCACCTGGCCTCTGAGGGCGGGCTCTGCCTCGTTCGACCCTTGGGTTTGCGCTCCGCCTCTCCCGGCCTCTGGGGGGACTCCGTCTCGATCGATCCCGAGGTCGAGGGGATCCGTCTCACCCGACGGAGACCCATACCACCGCCAACCACTCCAGGTCCAAGCGAATGGGTCTGGGTCAAAGCTTTGACACCAAGGAGGTGACTGCCATGCCCCGATATAACCCGTGGCCATGACGAGCCATACCTGAGGATTTACATCAGGAACAACGTCGGACGTACCGGTGATGTTCTGCCTAACCCTCGTACGAGCACTGACATGCACGTCAGTTCACCACGACGTCCGCCAGGATGAAGTGGAGCACCACAACAGGGAGACGACGCCTGCACATGGCGCCAGTGATGGGCAGGGCCACGATGTGGAGCTATCTCTGTTGACGTCTACAGGGTCGGTGGGACCCACGTGAAGGAAAAGCAGGACCCAACGATCCTGAAGGACTTCTTCTCCTTCTCATTCTCCTCTTTTCCCTCCGTTGTAACCCATGCTTTCCCTTGGCTTATAAAAGGGAAAGCAGGGCGCCCCATGAAGGGGACTCGGACCCATCGAACCCCGAACCGATCAGAACACACAAGCACACAGTTGGCAAGCAATCGAGCTCTCGGCACCCGTTCGCTCCTCTCACCAGAGACTTGGGACATGTCCCTCTCTCGACCGTTTGTAACCCCTACTATGAACTTTTAGTGCTAGTAACATGAGCAGCAGCAACGAACTAGACGTAGGGATATTCTGCCCGAACCAGTATAAACCTCGTGTCCTCTTATCACACCATCCGAGCCAGACACATAATATTAGAAATTTACTAGTCGGTGGCAACTCGAAACACCGACAAAATATATATAGTAAATGCTTTGATGGTCCTTAAACTTGTTTTGGATCTCTAATATCTCAAAATATGCGGAAATGCTACGTGTCGTGCGTTCGATGGACCTCACAAATGTCGGATGGCTTTTTAATCCCCGCCGCTTGCTCCCGCCCGCATGCATATTAAAAAAACTTATCCCTTCGCTTCCTCCTCCCCATCCTTACCCCTTTCGTGCTCCTCATCCCTTGCTGCAGTGCACCAACGCCTCGACATCCTCCCCCACCTCGGTGTCCTCATTGAGAGCCCCCAATGCCCGCAGATCCGATGGGCCTCTCCCCCACCCCGGTGAGATCCATGGAGCACGAGCGAGATCCACTCGCCTCCAGTGAGATCCATGGAGGTGGCGCGGTGATGTTGCAAGGGAGTCGTCAGCTCTCCCCAACCCGACGTGGCACCCTCCTAACCTTGGTGGCGCCCTCTCTTACCCCAACAAGCGAGCTCCCCCCACCCTGACGGCCATGGCGCTCCCCGCCTCCCCATCCCCCACTATCGCCGTCGAGCCAAGCCCGGTGCCGATGTCGCTGGTAGTGGTGGTGCACGGGTGCTCGCGCGCGCCGCTGGTGCTGGTGTTGGTGCTCGCGCGTAGTCGATCGCCGCCAGCTGCCACCCCGGTTGTTGAATCGACCGGCCCAGGCCTCTCTCCCCTATGTTGCAAATGTATGCTTTAATTATTTCAGGCGTTTCAGAGGCATGTTGTAATTGTTTTATATGGATGTTGCAAAAGTAGATCGAGGATGTTGCACATGTTGTATATGTTGCAAGTGTTTCAGAGGCATATTGCAAGTGTTTGTTTAAATTGTTTCATTTGTTTCCAGACGTATGTTGTAAGCATTTTGATCTGGATGTTGCATATGTTTTCACACATATGTTGCAACAGTATGTTCTAAATGTTTCATCTGTTTCAATCTTCTGTTGTAGCAAGTATTTTCATGTTGTAAGTTGTAAGTGTTCTATCTGGATGTTGCATATGTTTTTACATATATGTTGCAAGTGTATATTTCAGATATTTTATTTATTTTAGACGTATGTTGCATTTAGATGTTTCGTGATGCACGTGTTTCCTGCTGTTCGGAGAGTCAGGGGCGTCGGGGAATGGGGTGTGGCGAGCCTATGGCCTGCCGACGTGGCGTGCGGTGCGCTAGGGGCCGTGGTTGGGGGCACGACAGGGCGGGGGTGCGCCTGCGAGGGCGGGGCGAACGGATGGGGATGGGGTGGGTCAAGCTTTAGGGCGAGCTTGTCAGGCATGCGGGTGGGTGTTCGATGGAATTCATCCCCATCGGACGTATGTGCGCTAGCATTTCCCCAAAATATATCATCTAGGTCCTCCAATTTGACTCTTTGTTCAATGCACACCCAGAGAGTAAAATTGGAGGATAAACATCACTGTGAGGAAATACGAATCTCACTCTTTGAAACATAAGATTCCTAGAAGTGACGAAAGTGTCCTCGTCTCGTACTAGTACCCAACGCATCACTTCACGCACTTCCTTTCAGTTACAAGCACGAGAGGGTTGTTCCTGGATACTATGAGCCCCGGCTTCTCCTCCACATCCGGCCGAGCGGTGCACGCCAGTCAAAGCAGAAGAGCAAATTGGCCAGCAGCAGCTCGACGACGGCCGTCGTGAAGTGCACGCCGGGGCAGCTCCTCCGGCCCATCCCGAACGGCACGAGCGCGAAGCCGTCGTGCCACGGCTTGTGGTCGCTGAGGTCGACGCCCTCGGCCAGGTGCCGCTCTGGCACGAAGCGCGCCGCGTCGGCCCCCCACGCGTCAGGGTCCGTGCCGATGGCCTTCGCGTTGACGATCACCCGCGTCCCGGCGGGTATCTCGTGGCCGCGCACCGTGCATGCCTCGGTGGTCTCGCGGGGCACCAGCAGCGGCGCGGGTGGGTGCAGCCGCAGGGACTCCCTGATGACTGACTTGACGTACTGGAGCCGCGGGAGGTCCGCTTCCCGGACCATGTCTTTGCCATCCACGGCGCTGCGGACTTCGCTCTGCGCCTTGCTGAGGATGTCTGGGTGCTTGATTAGCTCCGTCATCGTCCATTCCAGCGCCGCCGCCGATGTTTCTGTTCCGGCGAGGAAGATATCCTGCAAGCGGAAACGAACGTTTCAGACAGTGCATAGTACGCCCGACATCGAGGAACGTTCAACTACAAGCACGTACCATCAAGATGCCTTTGACTGCTCCACGATTGCCGAATGTGCTCCGGTGAGCTGGATCCTGGTGCAGACGGAGGAGCACGTCAACCAAGTCCTCTTCCTTGGAGCTCGCTTGCTTGCTTAGGTGGTCGTGGATGAGCCTCTCATAGAACGCGTCGAGCTCATGGAAGTATCGCTCCAACCCGCTCCGGAGGCCGCGGAGCGCATCCACCCACCCGAGCCACGGCACGTAGTCAGACACGAAGAAAGCGCCGAAATGCTTCTGCGACTCCTCCAGCACGGCCGTAGTAGTCTCCTCGCCGTAGTCGCCGAAGGCGACGCGCATCACGATCCTGTTGCTCGTCGAGAAGAGCTTCTCGCTCAAGTTCACGGCCGGAGAACCGGCAGTCGACGACGCGTCCGCTATGTCGGCGATGAGCGGGGCAGCCTCGGCCTCCCGGGCGTCGCGGAACCCGCGCACGCGCGGGGCGCCAAGGAGCTCCGACAGGCACGCGCGGCGCGCCACAGCGGGCTGTCCGGGGCGGAGAAGGTGATGTCCTGCAGGCCGTAGGAGAGCCTGATAGCCGCGCACTGCACCGGCCGCCCAGACATCGTTGGGATGGAACGGGGCGCGCGCCGCGTCGGCGGTGGAGACGACGAGCGTCGGCACGAAGCCGAGGCGGAGCAGCATGAGCGGCGCCGCGTGCTTGGCGGCCAGCGCGGCAAGCGAGGCGTGCGGGAGCCGAGTAGCCGCGAGCTGGTGGAGGTTGCCGATGAGAGGGAGCCCTCTTGGACGTGGGGGAGAAGGTGAGCTGGTGCGCGGCACATCAAGCCGTAGGTGCCTGAAGAGGAGGATGGTAACGAGGACGAGGACCAGGGGCGGATCGGCAAGCAGCGGGCGGGGGCGCCCCCTACCCATACCAAACAAAGGTAAATTATTGTAGAGCCTCTATGAGTTTTTAGGCAAAGTTCTATAGTATAGGGGGGGCTGAGACTTAAGATCGAGCAGCAGTGTTGTTCAGCCCCCCCTAAAATATTTCCTGGATCCGCCGCTGACGAGGACGATGGCTGCAAAGAGCTCGTGAGCTTGGAGCGTATCCATGAGCGTTGCTGGGTAGTGGCGCTCACCAGTTGCCCGTGGTATTCGCCTTATTCGTTTATGTTGAATTTTCTAGGATCACTAGATCGTAGATCTAGCCGGTAGAATGGTTCTATTCGAGATAAAAGACGCATCACATCCTAATACATGTAGAACTAGAGAGACAGATAGAGAAATGAGAAGGTGTCAAACCTGACACCATGGAGGGAGGTCTAGAAGCGTCGACCATCTCGTTCGTCGGTGAAGTCTGCGCACGGGCAGCGACGTTCGAGGATGAGGTCGATGAAGCCGTCGACGTCGGTGGAGCGGAGCGGCGTGGCTGGTGGCTTCCCGTCACTAGCTGCGCCCCTCTAGATCGGATTAGGGTTTATGTGTCGGTGGAGAGCTCGGCTCAGGCGAACCTCGTGACTTTGAGCCGCCGGCCTCCACCTCTATTTATTGCGCAGTGTGACGGGGTCCTCCAACCATAGTGGGCTGGGCGCCCCCGATCAGGGCACGGATCAAAGGTCCAACTAGGCCGTTGGGCTCAGTTTGGGATTGGAGATCAATCTAACAATCTCCCCTTGATCTCCTATCATCTTTCAATTTCATATCATTTACTTTTGTTCATTCCATTACATATTAGCGCATAGAGTATGTTTCATCGTCACGGTCAATTGCCAATAGATTTAACAGCTACAACATACCACTCTGTTCTGAAATAGATACTTAACTTTGTGCCTTCTTTTATCCAGGAATTATATGCTTTCCCTTAAACCCATACCGGCTATATGTTCTCTGAACACATTGGGTGATAAGCCTTTTGTAAGCGGATCCATGAGCATCTTTTTGGTATTTATATCCTCAAGACTTATGACATGATTCCGGACTTTATCTTTCACAACATAATACTTTATGTCAATGTGTTTTGCAGCACCACTTGACTTATTGTTGTGAGCATACTGTACTGCCGGATTATTATTGTAGTATAACTTAAATGGTCTATAGATGTCGTCAGCCACTTTCAAACTGGGTATGAACTTCTTTAGCCAGTTCACCTGCCCCGTTGCCTCATAACACGCTACAAACTCGGCATACATTGTGGACGATATAGTGACGGTTTGCTTTGAGCTTTTCCATGAAATAGCTCCCTCTGCGATAGTGAATACATATCTAGACGTAGATTTTCTATCATCTCCCGTATAATCAGAATCTGAATATCCCACTATATAAAGTGAATCAGATCTTCTATGTCATCATGAGGCATTTCGTTTCTTTCAAATAATGCAAGACTTTCTTTACTAATTTTCAGTGTTCTGTTCAGGATTGCTTTGGAATCTGCCAAGTAACCCGGTAACAAATGCTAAGTCAGGACGCGTACATACTTGAGCATATTGTAAACTTTCGACAGCTGAAGCATATAGAACCGCTTTCATTTGATCGATCTCATATTGGTTCCTGGGGCATTGAAAATCCCCATATCTGTCGCCCTTGACCATAGGAGCAGGTGAAGGACTATATTTGTGCATACTGAATTTCTTTAAGATCCTTTCTATGTATGCCTTTTATGATAGTCCTAATACCCCTTTACTTCTATCTCGGTGAATCTCGATCCCTAGAACGAACGAAACTTCACCAAGATCTTTCATATCAAATTTTGAGGACAAAAACTTCTTTGTCTCTAGTAGTAGACTGACATCACTATTAGCAAGTAAGATATCATCCACATATAGGACAAGGAAGATAAACTTCCCATTCTTAAATTTGCATAGACACAATTGTCATCAACATTCTCTTTAAACCCAAAATTCCTTATTGTCTGATCAAACTTCAAGTACCACTGTTTTGAAGCTTCTTTTAATCCATAAATGGATTTCTTTAGGCGACATCCCATTCGTTCTTTTTCTTTTATGACAAAACCTTTCGGTTGTGCCATGTAAACATTTTCCTCAAAGTCCCTGTTGAGAAATATCATCTTTACATCCATCTGATGTAATTCTAAATCATAATGTGTCACTAATGCCATTATGATTCTGAAGGAATCTTTACATGAGACTAGAGAAAATGTCTCATTCTAATCAATCCATTCTCTTTGCGTAAAGCCTTTTGCCACAAGTCGTGCTTTATATCTCTCTATATTCTCTTGAGAGTCAAGTTTTGTTTTGTAGACCCATTTACAGCCAACTGTTTTGGCTCCTTTAGGAATATTTTCGAGTCCCAAACTTTATTGGTATTCATAGATTTCATTTTATCTTCCATGGCCTCAAGCCACTTTGATGAATGATCACTTCTCATGACTTTTTCAAATGAGATGGGATCATCCTCCATTTGAAATTTCTCAGTGTTGTATACTTCATAGTCAGCAGGAATAGCCGATTTTCTAACTCTTTGATATCTTCTAGGGGCCACCACATTTGGCACATTTTCTGTTTAAAACTGTTGTTGCTCCCCCTCATGTGTGGCAATAGGTTCTATAGGATCCTGAAGAACAAGTTTCTTATTGTCATTCATTGTTGCCATAGGCGGAATAACAACAGGTGTTGGCACCACAGTATCTTACACTATCGGTGCAACGACACCAGGTAGTGAGAAAAATGGCTCATGAATCATCAGAGTGGACGCATACACCCGCTTCTCTTCAAGGTCAATTTCTCGAGCTACCACGCTCCCCCTCATCATTTCATCCTCTAGGAAGACAGCGTGTCTCGTTTTCACAAACTTTGTATGTCTGTCTGGACAGTAGAAACAAAAACCTTTTGACTTTTCTGGGTAGCCAATAAAATTGTAACTTATTGTTTTGGGATCTAGCTTCTCAATGTTTGGGTTAAATACTTTAGCCTCAGTAGGACTCCCCCACACACGTAAGTGATTTAGTGAGGGTACTCTTCCTGTCCACAACTCATATGGTGTTTTGGACATCGACTTACTTGGTACTCTATTGATAATATGAATGACGGTTTTTAACGCCTCCATCCACAAACTCAACGGTAAGGTGGAGTAACTTATCATACTGCGCACCATATCCATCAGTGTACGATTGCGTCTTTCAGCTACTCCATTCTGCTGAGGTTTGCCCGGTGTAGAATACTGGGCTACTATGTCATTCTCCTGTAAGAACCTTGCAAAAGGTCCAAGAACTTAGCCATATGGGGTATGCCGACCGTAGTACTCTCCCCCACAGTCGGATTTGACTATCTTAATCTTTAAATTGTGTTGATTTTCAACTTTTGCCTTAAATATCTTAAATTTATCCAATGCTTTTATTCTTTCTTTGATTGGATAAATGTAGCCATAACGGGAGTAATCATCTGTGAATGTTATGAATGAATCATAATCATCCACACTCTTTACAGGAAATGGACCACAGATGTCTGTGTGAATAATCTATAAAATTCATGCGCTTCGTTTAGTATCTTTCTTAATTTTCTTTACATACTTTCTTTTTATGCATTCTCTGCATTGTTCTAAATCTAAGAGCTCTAATGGAGAAAGAATATCATCTTAACTAGTCTTTCTATTCTTCCCCTCGAAATATGGTCTAAACGACAGTGCCATAATTTTGACAACGCATCGTGAGCTCTCTTTCGTTTTCTGTTTACATCCGTAGACGAGGATACATTCTTATTGTCACACATAACGTTCCCATCATCGCATATAACATTCATATCATCACGTAATGATAACAAATAAAGCTCATTTTATAAGATAGCAAGACCAACACATGCATTATTAAATGTTATCTTACATTTGCCATTTCCAAAATAGCAATCATATCCATCATTGTCCAAGCATTAAACACTAATCAAGTTTCTCTGTAAAGAGGAAATATAAAGTACATCTCTAAGTAAAAGTGTGAATCCATCAGCAAGCTCTAGAGAAAGATTGCCAACGGCTTCGACTGCTCGGACTCCATTTGCAACTTTAACGTGTCTTTCGCTTCTTTGCGTAGTCCTCGTCGAACGGAATCCCTGTAAAGAATTAGCAACATGAATAGTTGCACATGAGTCAATCTACCAAGTAGATTTCGAATACTGTACATACAGGGATTCATTTATGAACGTAATAATTTTCTCATCTTTCTTTGCCATGATCATCTTTAAGTAATCAGAACAATCTTTCTTATAATGTCCTATCTTCTTGCAATAGAGACACTAGTCTTTCTCTACTGTGAACTTGTTCTGCTGAGGCTGATGTAGCATGGGACCCTTTCCCTTTGGCTTTGAGGAGGAGTTAGCATTATTATTCTTTTTCTTGTTGTCTTTGACATAATTGATAGTGCCACCATTGGCAGCTTTCATTCTCTCCTCCTCTTACACACACATAGCCATGAGCCTCTCTAAGTCCCACTTCTCGGGCTGTATGTTGTAATTGACAATAAAAGTGTCAAATTCCTTTGACAAAGAAGCAAAAATTAGATGGATAAGGAACTCTTCCTTGAGAGCTAGATCCATTGGTTTTAGCTTGGATGCTAAATTGCTCATCCTTAGTATGTGCTCTCTTATGCCACCATTTCCAGAGTACCTCTCTGTCACCGGCTGCTTTATCAGCTGGGTAGCATATGTCTTTGAAGAGCCAGTGAATTGACTCTTTATTCTATCGAGGTACTCAGTGACGGTGTCACACTTTGGGATTGAGCCCACAATTGCATGCTCAATCGTGTTCTTTATCACAGCCATATATTTTTTGTTGGCAGTGACCCACTTCCTATGCTTAAAGTCATAGGACATCTTTTGGGATGCAAAATCCCTCTCTCTTGTTGTCCAAGCGGCATCAGCCTCATTTGTCTCCCTCACCGGTGCCACTGGCTCAGTGGGACACGGTGAGGTGACTACCCAGTCCACCTCAGCCAAGATAAAGGCCAGGTCAATCTTTTTCTTCCACTCCGTGTAGTTATCATCTTTGAGAGTGGGAATCTCTTTGATACAACACATTAAGTTGTATCCGTCTGAAAACATAATTCATTTAGAGTGAGAATATAAATAATAACAATAACAATTGCATGCCTTAGTTCCAACGTTGGTCAAAATTAAAACATACAATTATCCTCTACGCTAATTCTACATCGCCATTGGACAGAAATAGAATTAATGCATGGCAAAACTCATAAATAACATCATAATATTGTCATTAACAACGTTGGTCAGAATAATAACAATATTATAATCAACTAAAAACATATCTATTTTTCAAAATTAAATTCTCCCGTTGGTTCGAATTTAATAATGAAAATAACAACTTTAAAATATCATTAAACATGGGCTGGAAAAATGAACTCATTTTCTTGAATTTTACCCACAGAAAAATTCGTTTTGAATTTCCCTAACCAAATTTGATTTCTTTTCAGCCATTTTCCATTTTTCAATTTCTTGAAAAAGAAAAAAAGAAAATTGGGCTCCTCTTCACCAACTTCCATCGCCAAGGCCCGGTCGGTCACCATCTCATCATTACATAAAAGTTACTTAATCTCGCCATTGACCCACCACTCGCAAGTCTCCGCTTATAGTGCGGCATTAGGCGAGGCGTAAAGGTATATATGGATATATGCCAACATGGGCCATCAAACAACATGTATAACAAAGGTAGACAAGGCATACAACCAACCTTGCAAAGTAAATCATAAAGGATAATTGCCATCAATACCTAACACAATAAAACCACAGTTAGAAGGTACTCGGACTAGACTTACCGACATAACAAAAATAAATGACACCAAGGATTATGAAGGACTTTATAGTAGAGGTAGGCTCACTCATTTCAAAAAACATTTTTAATATTTCAAGCGGCCGCTTCGCATCTGAGCAAACATATGATTAAGCGGATAATGATAACCAATGATCATTAAAAAACTTCCATCTTTTCATTATCCACTATAGCTTGTCAAGATTCGATCCGATGGTGGCGGGGGGCGGGCGATTAAGTCGGATAAACAAACCTCACTCCCCTCAACTATCGAATTATCTTGGCGCGGATGATGAAACCTAAGCGCCATTCCTTCCTCCCGTTCTCTCTCTCTGCTCAAATATGACCACGCGACATATCCGAAAAATGAAGAAAGCAGTCTAATTTCTTCGACGAGCAGCGGCGCTTAGAAAAGGGCCTCGAAGTAGTCTATCAGATTTTCATGATGTCGTCAAGGGGTTAGCCTACACAAAATAACCCCAACATCGTGAAAAGCGCAAGCTATGCTTCATAGCTACAACTACTGTACAAAAATTATCACATGCATGGGTGAAAAATCAGCCATTAAAGGCAGCCGAACTATCACCCTGCGCGATGCCTCCTTGGCACATTTTCAGCTGCTGATTAAATAAAGTTCTCGAAAAGTATCTCTCTTCCAAGCGGCGCTTAAGATAAAACCTACAACCTTAAAATTTAATTCATAATGAGGTTTGAATTGCAACTAGTATCCTTAAAAAATTTTTCAAATTACCATGCGGCCATCGGGCCAACTCTTCTCCCCACCGTCGCAGTGAGCTGGCCCGGCGATGTCGCCTGAACCTGGTATGAGGCAGCAACATCTCCTTTCCCTTCTTCCCCTTCTGGCGCGATTTGGGTCTAGTTTGTTCTTCTCGGATTCAACCGATTTGGGATCTAGGGTTAGGGTTTTGGGTTAGAGTTAGGGATTCGCTCTGTTCTTCTTCTTCCTGAATTGATTGCGGGTTTAGGGTTCGGTTTCGAGTAGACTTGAAGCCGAGACCTCCTTCTATTCTTTCTTTCACCTAGTTAGGGTTAGGGATTCATTTTAAGACCCTCTTCTTTTCTCAAGATCCATCTTTTTCAAAATGTACCAAAAATGAAAGTTGATTAGATCTACTCAACTTTGTTTTATGATCGTTCACCCGTTCTAGATCTAAAACCCTAGAAAACTGGCTCTGGTACCATTGTTGAACTTTCTAGGATCATTAGGAGCATAGATCTAGCCGGTAGAATGGTTCTATTCGGGATAAAAGACGCAGCACATCCTAATACATGTAGAACTAGAGAGACAGAGAGGGAAAGGAAAAGGTGTCGAACCTGACACCGCGGAGGGAGGTCCGTGAAGCTGCCGCCACCATTGAGCGGCCATCTCGTTTGGCGTCGGTGAAGTCTGCGCCGGACGGCAACGGCGTTGAGGCGGCCTCCCTTCCCTTCTTCCCCTTCCGATTTGGGTCTGATGTCGATGAAGCAACCGTTGGGGACGTTAGGTGGAGTGTTAGGATTCGCGGAATTGATTACGGGTTTAGGGTTGGTTTTAGTAGACTTGGTGGCTCCTTCTATTCTTTCTTTCACCCGGGTTAGGGTTTAGGTTCGCACCCTCTAGATCGAGATAGGATTTAGATCTAAAACCCTAGTGTACCATTGTTGAACTGGAGAGCACTAGCCGTAGAATGGTTCTATTCGGGATAAAAGAAACCTCGTGACTTGAGCTGCACGACCCTATCTCTATTTATTGCGCATGCGCAGTGACAGGGCCCTCCAAAGCAATAGTAGTAATGCGGCCCCCGATCGGGCGCACCCTTCTAGATCGGATTAGGGTTTATGTTGATGGAGAGCTCGGCTGGGGCCCGTTTGAGGGATTTTATTGCGTAGTGTGACAGGGCCTCCAGCCATAGATTGATCAATCAATCTATCCCAATCGGGCTTTAGGATCTTGTTTGGCTTATAAGCCGTACTTTTTTAGGTAACGAACAATATTTTTACTCTCACACCAAATCAACCAATGGTACTTTTAGCTATGGCTTATTAGCGAAACAAGTCCAAACGAACATGGCGATAATTGTTCACCACCAGCTATTTCCCTGAAGCGCTATAAGTAGTCTGGTAATAACAGTACGGGCGTGGACTAAACGCAGACTTCGATCACTAAAATAGTAGCTAGTATCGCTTAGCCGCCGGGAGTGGTCACCGTTCTTCCCTACGGCGGCGAGAATGGAGTCCTAGGGGTCCAAACTCGAAAAGAGCTAGCAAGAAGAAAAGGCCTACAAGGGTTGTCGTTCTCTAATTGCATCCAGTTCTCAGCCCTCGGTAATCACACAACTGCCATCATATATGCGGGCCTGAATTTTATTAATAAAAAATGGTGTATCAGTGTGGATCCAGAATGTGCTGCATTCTATCATTAGGCATGGATAAGGATAGTCGCACATGATTAGCGTGCTAGAGAGCTCATGCCATATGATTTGTCAGTGTTTATCCTGCTGTACCTTTATTGCACGATACCAAAAAAATTTAAAAAGGCGCCAGCTCTTATATATAGTATAAGTACACAGTTTAAGAGAGGATTCTTGTATTGATATGAATCATATGTGTGTGTGGTGTGGTGGGGGGTTGAACCCTATCGTCTTCTCTTGGATCAATGGGAGATCATGATTCGTAATGTAAGCATCCATTATATTTATTTTTTAAGAGAAGAGGGATTATATTAAGACTTGACATGGTACATTTCCAGATTACATATGAAAAAAAACTAAAATAAAAGATACATAATATTATATCTAGATTCTTCCATCGTCTTCTTCCCCCGTGGCTTTACTCGATACAACCGATGCTCTAGATGAACAAAGTCTTGTTAAACGCCGGAGCCAAAGTGCAGTCCTTATGCCGAATCCAACGACCAACCCTAAAACATTGGACATGTCACAAGATCCAACGTTTCGGAACCAGTGTAAAATTCATCTGAATCGATGATAGAATATCGACAGTTGCGTCGGCGGCGGGTACAACATAGGATGCAGATTCATCACCTCCAATCCGTGTCTATCAACGGTGAGATCAATGATTCGGAGTAACTGTCCTCGTTGGGAGTGCCCAGGAGCACCCTTCCCCTTATAGATAATGGCCACAAATTGACCGCCTGCCGATGAGATCGTCACCTGCAACAACGATCCCGTACTCCAATAATGCTTGAGACCGACTATGCTACGATTGCAGCAGAGAAGTTGAAAAAACATGTCTAAGACCAATCTGTGGTCTGGCGCCCTCTAATCCATGGAGCTTGTCTCCAGATGGAAGAACTTTGTTAGCTTTAACTTATCAAGATCTAAAGCAACCAGAGTAAAGTTTTTTCGCGAACATGACTTGGTACGTATTTCATTAAGGGAAAAAGAGTTACATAACACAACTGTGAGAGAGCTCTCATAGCACAAATTATAAATCACCAAGCCAGTGATAATCAACCTAGAACAGAGCAACGCAGCAAGAGAAAAGGAAACAATAATGACCCTAAACAACAAAAAAACCTACCAAACTCCTGTAAAAATTAGGGCATGTTTCATCCATCCCTCTAAACTTTAGATATCTAAAATTTAGAGCTAAAGTATCCAAACACGTGATCTAAAGTTAGTTCTAAATTTTAGTCCATCTCATATTAGAGCTTTAGAGCTCTAAAGTCTTTAGAGCTCTAAAAATTTAGAAAAAGAGATCCAAACATACCCTTACTCAGTGCAATTAGCTATTAGTTCGAGTTGAGACGGGAAATAAATGAAAATATGCACGGCAGGCGGGCATGGAGAGGCAGAGCTATGGAACTCGTGTCGTGCCTACCCAGAGCTTATACCATGAGAAAGAACAAAGCGGTGACGGTGTCGTCATCTCTCCTGGCGTGGCTAGCTAGCCTCTAACACATGGCTGCCCATGTGTCAGCTTGCATGCACACCTCGCATTTAGTCGGAGATCTCTATCGTCCCATAAAAACCACGAACACATCTCCCAATCTGGCCGTCTCTCTCCTTAGCTGCGCTCGCACCTTGTCTCGTACACACACAAGCGGAGCAGAGCCATGGCGCTTCTCTTGCTCCTCGCCTTCCTTCTGGCAACGGCTGCAACCCCGGCCGCAGTCGTCGCCATGGACAACGGAACAAACGACGGCAGCAAAACCGCCACGTCGTCCCCGGTCCTGCTGTGCAACGGCGAGGGGTGCGAGCCACCGGCGCAGGCGCTGCCAATCAACGGGTACCCGCCGCCGGCACCGTCGCTCCCATCCGCACCGCCGGCGCCACCGTCGGCCCCGGGCTCACAGACGCCGTGCCCGCCCGTGACCGTCGTCTGCTGCGGCGGCGGCGGTGCCGGGGGGCAGTTCCCACAGCAGCCGAACAACTACGGGCCTCCTGCCGGTGGTTACGTGCCCTATTACAGCAACGCCTCTGCCTCGCCTCCTGTGCTGCTTGTTCCTGTTACTGCTGGTTACTACGTCATGGTTATAGCTTGCATCTTTTTACTGTGGACTCTGGTGTAGTTACTCATCTGGCATGTAAAACGGTAACTTCTATCTTGGGTTAATATATACACTCCTGAGGCTGAGAAGTAGAAATTAAAGGGGGCATGTATACTAGGAGTATAAATTAAAATATAGATGAGGGAGATGTATACTCGACGTATTGGGGTTCATCAAGGGTAAACACTGTCGTGTGTAAATGGACTTACTGGCGTCTCCATTCTCCTCTGATACTACACAACAAGCCTGTAATCGACCTCGATGAGCTTCCTAGCTCGACAAAGCTGGAGATCTTGTATTTAAGGTTAAGCCTCGCAAGAGTCATGCTCCCCAGCACCGCGGTGTTCGCGTCACTCAAGAACCTCACGCTCGAATTCGTGGACCTAGCACCGGGCAGCGGCCATCTCCTGGCCCGCCTCTCCTCGTCGGCGTGCTGCCCGAGCTTGCTGCGGCTGCGAATTGCACTGCGCGCGTCCGCTTCAAGCGCGCCGGAACCAGGGAGCTGGTGCTCGACGCCGGGCGGGGAGCTCTTGCTGCTGTCCATGGAGAGGGCATATGGATGAGCAGTGGCGGAGCTCGAACAAAAATTTAGGTGGGACGCATCGCAGACACAACTTTTTAATGACAACACAATGACGCACATCGACAGTTAATCTATGGCAAATTTAAATAGCGATTGATGATGGTCCCTCTAATTTGAAGATAGTAGTCCGTTAATTCAACAAAGACCAACCGAACAAGAATAAGTGTCTAAATTAAAAACCAAAATCCAACATTCCAAGAGCTAAGAAACCTGTAAATTTGAAGAGAAAATCAGTTAGTGACTTAGTGTGTAATATATGAATTATAATGCAATAATAAAGTTATGAGGAGACAAACCACTACACCACTAGCCTACTATTAAAGAACTAATCATGTCTAGGTCTTCTTAGTGGCCTAGTAAGTCAATAGCCTGATTTTTTATGGCTTGAAATGTCTTCCTGATTTCATCTCCATCAAGGCCTCTAAAAATCTCCTTCTCAATGTAAAAGAGTATCAAGTCATTAAGCCATTCATCGGACATCCTATTACGCAAATCTGTCTTGATTATATTCATAGCCGAGAAGGCTCTTTCAACAGTGGCAGCTGCAACAGGTAGAAGCAATGCTAGCTTGATGAGGCAATAGACCAATGGAAAAGTGATGTCTCTTTCACTTTTAACCATCTGTATGGCCAAACTTCCAAAATCATGACAAGCCATTGTTCAACTCTTCTCATGTGAAGGATGAATGTCTGAAGTTGTTCTTTTATATTAGAGCGATCTAAGTCAGAGAAATCTTCTTCATATATTTTAGTTAATCGAGCAATCTTTCCAACATCAAACTTGGAAAAGGAGTTTCTTGATCAAGACATGAGAAGCAAACAAGTAACTCTGATGATACCTTATTGAAGCGATGGTCCATCTCGGTGATAATAGCATCAACAACAGCCAAGAAAGTATCAACACGGTAATGATGCTCTTGAGTGATTAAGTTACCTCTAGCCTTGATCGACCCTATCTAGGTATCAACACAGCAACGGCTCCCAACCTTCATTTCTCAAAGTCATCAACCTTGTTTTCACATCAACAAGCAATGACATGGCCCGAACAATATTTTGATCCTTTCTTTGGAGCAGCTGAGATAGCTCATTAGTAATGCGAAGCACCTTCAACATCAACTTCATATTCAAAACAAAAGAGAAACTCTCCATCTTACGCACCAAACCACCCGCTCGACTAGTATTACGCTCATCCTCATGAATCATGGACAAGACCTTAACCACAGAATTCCACATTGTCTCAATACGAGCTAAGGTTGTTAAATGAGAACCCCACCTTGTTTCTCCAGCTCTAACTAAATTTGTCCTTTGGTGCTTGCCCTTTCCTGAAAAAAATTGACCACTCTCCAATTTTTCCAAAATTTCTTTTCGATGTTTTGTAATTAGCTTATCCTTTCTTTTACAAGATGAACTAGCACTTGTGACAATCAAACTGGCATAGTTGAAGAAATCATCAAAGGAAGAACAACTAGATGTGACAGAAACAATTACCAATTATAATTGGTGGGCAAAGCAGTGAACATAGAAAGTATATGGGTTCTCATCACAAATTTGCTTTTGTAGCCCATTGAATTCTCCTCTCATATTTGAGGCTCCACCATATCCTTGTCCCCTAAGCCCTCTTAACCTCATCTCTAATGTTGGGTGAAATCTATCCATTGCTATTCGACATCCAGGATCAGCAATAACATGAAGATTTGCATCAAATTCCCTAATAAGATCAGTACCTACACTTTCTTCTTCATCCTGTGTTTGTGCTTTCTCTGTTTGGGCCTGTGCTTGTTCTGGCCTAACAACAGTTGATTCAACTTGAGAAACTACAACTAGTTCTTGATGTATTTCTTCAGATTCCACAGCCACACCAATTTGACTTTCATGGGTACTTGGGCGGGATCCAGAACCAACACTCATACTTAAAAAAGACTTCAAATCTACACATATACAACAAGCAAAATCTCAATTATCACATCTCAAATAAATTGCTAAATGCCTAAATCTCAAATTCACAATTGTACCTCTTGTCACAAGTTTTCCTTTCCAATTGCAGAAGATGCATGACTGTTGGTGTTGGGGTCGGCTGCCCTTGGCCTGCTCCTCCCTCTCGCTCCGTTCTCCTTCAGCTTCTCCCTGGCCACGGCCACGCTCGTGGCCTGCGCCTGTCGTCTGCTCGCAGGCCAAATCCTCTTGGACCTCTTCCTCCATCAGAGCAGCCTCCCCGGTGCCGAGCGGGAGGCCGGGAGCGGCGGCGTAGCGCACCTCGGGGCTCGGGGCTCGGGGTCGGTCAGCCAGGGACCAGGGCGGGCGGGCGCCGGGCGGCTGCAGCGAGCGGCCGAGCGCCAAGCGGAGCGGCGCGAATGGAGGAGCCGCCGAGCCGGGACGATTGCCGATTGAGAATTAGGGATTTGGAGTTGGGGACACAGACTTCCACTTGGGCCGGTTGCCAGGCTGGGCTTATTGGGCCGGTTGCCAGGCTGGGCTTATTAGGCCGGTTGCCAGGCTGGGCGGCTGGCTGTAGCTCTCGTCGCTCGTCGGCCATCGCGTCAGACGCCATTCGTGCCGCTCCGCTAGCTGCCTTACCGGAAGGGAGGAAGACATGGGGCTAGTAGTGGTGCTACTCCGACGGTGGCACCCTGCCGCATGGGCAGCTCTGCCTCTGTGGATGAGTCAGAAGTCGCTGGAGCTGAGGACCCCGAGCCTCCTGTGTGGCTGTGTCTCGAGAACACGGAGTGCCGCGAGCTCAGGGCGCTAACGGTCTCGGCCCCGGCGCTTGAGGAGCTCACTTTCGAGCACAACCGCAGCCCCCGGTCGCCATCCTCGGGGACTTCCTGTGCGTGTGGCGCCTCAAAGACTGGCTTCGTCACCCATTTGTACAACGACGACTGTAACAACCCAAAAATCCACACACCAAAAATACCAACTACAAAAAAAAATTTAAAAAAACTCCCAAGTGATGATGAGTGTCATGTATAGAAACCCAACCTAAGAGATGCATTAGGTCTAACCCCAACCCAAGTCAACACATAAGCATGGCATGTCATTTGTTGATTATGATTATTTAAATTCTAACAAATAAAGTATTGCATACATTGTTAATTCAAGTTGTGATTTGGATTTCCATTTGCTTTATGTTATGCTTAACAATTCCATTAAAGTAATAAACCATAAAGTAATTATTAAACAAATCAAAAGAATAAATGCTTAAGGAGAAAACTAACCCTATTTTTGTACAACAAAACCACATATATTTTTGTTATACAAAATAGCTAAACAAAATTCCCTAAACTCCAATAAACAAGTTACATCAATTTTGAATTCAAATTCTAAACCAAATTTGAATTCAAACAATGGAAAAGAAATGAAAAACAGAAAAAGGAAAAGAAGAAGTAGGCCTCCCACCCAAAGGCCCGGCTCGGCCACGTCACCGACCAAATTTAAACCGGCTCGCCAACCAAGGCCGCCTTCACCCAGCACCCATTAGCTGCCATGACTTGACTTTGGCCAATGACCAGCCCATGCTGGGTGCTAACCCGTCGCCTTTTTTCTTCGCTCATGACCGCTGCCACTGGACCCCACGTGTTAGCCGCACACCCATCTACAGTGTCATCTTCCTCACCCACGCCTCAACCGCCTACGCGACCAGCGCCCGACAGCGGTGGCAGGGCGGGCCAGGGGTCACACCTGGGGCATGGCCCTGTCTTTTCCTTGCGCCGCGCCCACGCAACCTCACGCGAGCCATTGGATGCCACTGAACACGCCTCCACCGCTCGATCGCCGTCCTCCATAGGAGCATGGAGCTCGGCTATAAAGCTCGGCCCTCGGTTGCCCTAGCGCCCCTCCATCTTCTCGCCGCCACTTGTGGCCATCCACCAGACCACCCAGCACGAGGGCCGAGGGGAGCAGAAGAACAAAGAGGGCGGAGCCGCTGCCGGGAGGAAGACCGGGAGATCACCAGAGCCGGAGCGAGCGACACTGCACGACACGGCTTCCGGAGCTACACGGCCTCGACTCTTCACTGCACCGCTATCCTCTCGCCCTCAACACCAACGGTGAGCCGTATGCCGCTGAGACCCCTCCTAAGCCCCATGGACACGAGCACGCACGGGCGCACACCGTAGACACGCGCACGGCCATGGCGAAGCCACTGCGGTCGCATCACCGCAGTAGAAGTGACGCCACCGCCTTGGCTGGCTCCTTCTCACCGTGGAAGACGCCCCGCCCGCGATCAGTGAAGACATAGGTCACTAGAGGACCCCACACCGTGCCACGGTCGGAGCACCGCCGCCACCGCGTCGACTCCATTGTGGCCAAGTCCAGTGGGGGCGCCTGGCGTCTCCTTGACTCGCCCGTCCTGTTCGCTGGAGCCACGGGTAACTCACGCGCATGCCGTGAATACCCCGCTGGAGCCCCGTAGTGACCCGCGCGCCTCGCCGTCGTCACCATGTCGCCGTGGCCGCCGGGAAGTCCCTACCGGCCACCTGGAAACCAGAAGTCCCGCCTTGAGCTCTAGACGCCCTCGCCACGTCCACACGGATCCGTAGGAGCCTACACACCCCACTGTGATGCCCCTCCGAGGCCATAGCCCCCACATCGACGCCGCCGACGTGATCGGAAGGCCGCCGCCGTGGCCAAAGCCACTAGAGGCCCTGGAGGACCCCTCGACCTGCCCAACATGCCCGGTGGAGCATTGTGACGCCCACGCGCACCATAGAACCGGCCAATGCAGCTGCACCCGCGCCATTCCCGCATGCCGGTTATGCTCGAGCCGCCGTTCGCCGTGACCAGTGACTTAGGAAGCACCATCCGTCGCCCTGACCCCACCGTTGTAGTCGCCATGGCGCGGGGAGGCTTTTCCCCACCTCAATTGGATGCCTGAGCCGTTGCGGGAGCTCGCCGGTGAGCACGTCACCGGCGGGAGCGCGCCATGGAAGAAATAGAGGAGAAGGGGCGAGTTGAGCAGCGCAGCCCTACACCCGGTGCACATGAGCCGAGCCGAGGGGAAATGACGATGGACTCGGTCCACCATGGACCCTGCCTTAGGTCCATGGACCGTGAACTTGGGTCCACCGTGAGCCGCGCTCACGCCCATAGCCAGGAAACGAAGCCCAGTAAGAGCCGAACTGTGCCACGTGGCAGCGCCACAGCACGCCACGTGTCCGGGTCAGCCCGGCCTAGACCGGCCCAAATCCAGCCCTGTCCAGGCCCAGTTTGAACCCGACCCGTATTGATCGTTGACCGGTCAATGTTGACCGTTGACCGGTCAATGTTGACCGTTGACCTGTCCCCACATGTCAGTGGCACAGACACTCTGGACCCACACGTCAGATGCTGACGTCATGATGACGTCACGTGGGACCGACACGTCAGAAGCCAACGCAGCCGGGGTGACGTCATGCTGACGTCATGGTGCAGCCCAGGCCCCACATGTCAGTGACCCTGACCGATGACCATTGACCGTTGACCCACCGTTGACTGATGTTGACTTTGACCGGACCCACCGCTGCTGACCCAATAGCCTCTCGCCCCACTCGCTTGGGCGGCGGACGTTGATGACGCTATCGCCGACGTCACCGGACCCCCACTTGTCAGCTCGGAATCGAGACGATGATGTCATACTGACGTCAGCATGCCACGTGGACCAGTCACAGCGTGACACGTGTCAGCCCAGTATTAATTCAGCCTTTTTCATTTTTAGAAATGGATTTAATCTTCTGAAATTCATAACTAATTCATATGACCTCAGAAAAATACGAAACCAGGACCAAAATTCATCTAAAATCAAACTCTACGCAATGAACCCATGTTTGAATGCATTTGGCTCTTTTGAATCTTCATTGCTTCTTTGTGCCATTCTATAGACGTCGCTAACGCGACTATAACGCGATCGTTTGTAGACTCGGAGGAGAACCGGACGGACGAACGAGGATCGTGAGTACCGTGAGGAGTACGGAGACGACTACACTGAAGGTGCCACATCCCACCAAACCTCGTAGCACCTATTACGCATGGCTAAAATAGAAATGCTAGTGCTTTACTTTATTGTTGTAATCACACTATGATAGGACTTGCATGGTAGAATGCTTTCTTGATGGCCTTTACCTTGACGCAACCTTACCCCCGCTCACCCCGCATAGGGCTAGTCACACGCTTGCTATTATATTTCATTGCTTATTACTTCTACTACGCTTGCACTACATTGATGCGTGGTGGAAACTGGTGATTGGGGAGAGTGCCGCGTGTGTGACTTGGGTGCGTGGGGAGGGTGAGGGTTGTGGCGACCGAGGTGGAGTATGAGATGCGCGAGAGGCAAGTCGTTGCCATGGGGTGCTACGGCGGCACCCCGGAATGGATACCTGTGGTGGGTAAATGGTATATGAGGTGGCCCTAGGTGTGATCCTGTGATGGGAGGAGCCCAGGGTGGAGGTGCTGTGGTGGCACGATAAATGGAAACCCTGATGAAGACATTCTGGCTTGGTCATCTCTAAGGACTTACTAGTACTCAGATTCACCGGGAAGCCTTACGTACCACTCGCCCAATATGGTGCGGGACGGCCGGACTACTTGGTAGGATATTGCCACTACTGTTAGGTTGATAGCGGACAGTGTGAGAGAGGTACGGGGTGCGGAGGATTCCCCCCACACCCTTCTGAGACTTCATGGAGACCTTGTGGACCCAGTTCATGACTCACAGTTTCAGCCACCCCAGACCGGACTTGGGGTGTACCAGGGCTGAATGGTAGAGTGGCATTATCCTAGGCTAGCAAGCGGTCGGAATCAGCCCAGTTGATGACGGTCAGCGAGGAAGGCGGATCTTGTGGTTATGTAAAACCTCTGCAGAGTGTATGGTTGATCGATCGATACATATGCCGACTCGTCGGCTATGGACCTTTCCTGGGTTTCGCTTAAACTAGATAGTGAGATGAGTCCTTCTTTTCTCCCCCTGGGAGTGAGTGTTTGGACGTAGCCAGGGGCTACGGGCCTTGAGACAGTACCGAGAGGGAGTTGGCCTGTCGACTGAGCGATGGTATGGGAGTGGTATGGTGATGGTGTGGAGATGGTGGTATATCGACCCCAGGATCGACTCCTGGCTCTGGAATGGGAATGGGGTGGAATGGATGTGGGAATGGTGTTAAAACTTGACCAACTGTTAATATATACTTGAAATGCTAATACATAGGAAACCCCAGCCTTATAGGTTCCTTTTGATTATATCCAACTTGCATCCAATTTCCACAAAGCAATGCTCGTAGGGTTGGGAGTGCCCAGTACAAATCGTACTGATAAATTTTGGCACACAGGTTCTGCTGAGGAGTATAGCTCTGAGGACTTTGACGGTTGAGGGGTTCGCTCCTACGCTCGAGTTTGGCGATCTTATCTTCAAGCTATTCTAAATGAATGCTACTTTTGATTCCGCCAATGCGGCGATGTAATAATTTATGTAATTCCGCACTATTTGTACTCTGATATTATCGTTGTATGGATATGATATTCGACTGGAATTTGGGTAATATGATCTACAACGGTCTTATTACACTTCGACACTGTGGATTTCCCTTCGTGGAAATCGGGGTCGCTTCAGTTGGTATCAGAGCCATACTTGACCATAGGACGAAACCCTTAGAAATGAACGATAGAATAGGACGTGAACAGCCCTTCTTTCGGTGATATACCGACCCTGCATTTACTTTTATGCAAGGCTTATCTATTTATTGACCTGCTAACACCTGTTCCTTAAAACATGCAGATGGCAGCGAACATCGACTGGCCGCCTCTAGGACCGCTACCTCTAGACCACGCCAAGCTTACCTTCGACCTACGTGTGCTCGGAGGTTTTGCACAGACCCTCTGCCGAGTTCCCGTCACGTTAGGAGTCCCCGACGAGCTTGTCAAGGTCACCTGTACCGGGAAGTCAACTCAGGGAGGAGGAATCGAAGGACCAGTTGTCACCTCAGTCGAGTTCCCAGCTAGCACTACCTTACCGTCTATCCCAGCTTTCATCGAGTTGACTATAGAGGACACAGTTGAGGAGGGACTGTGAGTTGTCTCACACAAGGCACTTCGTAGAGTGATGAAGGACCACTACGAGCACCTTAAGACGATAGAGTTATGTCTACTTCCCTAGGCCCTCAACCTTAGCCTTACCCCTAGTGAGCAGAGTTTTGCAGCCGGTAGAGTTATCTTTGCAGAGGAGGACAGATGCCTTCGTGTCTCAGCTATCCACCTACTGGAGCAGGACAGGTACGTGACCCAGCTTGAGCAGAAGAGACGTCGGGACTGGGCTCTTCTATGGGAGTGCTAGGAGTGAGACTCGCAGGGAGCACAGGAGCAAGCTAGTCTGCTCGAGACAGTTGCCAAGCTACAGGATGAGCTCAACCATCGTGAAGAAGTCCACAGAGCCGAGGTCGCTGACTTACAGGACAAAGCAGCCGACCTAGGCAACAGGAACTGCTACCTCGACAGCAAGGTCTTGGAGTTGCAGAGGGAGTTGGATGACAAGAAGGCTGAGTTCCACCGCAGAGGAGACAGAGAGAGGTCCAAGGGGATTGATATGCTGAAAATCCAATCTCGGAACAAGACCATGACCCAGGAGCTAGAGGAGTTCAGGAAGAAGACCGTTCGCAACCAGGGTCACCTGATCGAGGCACTCAGGTAGAACGAGTACCTACAGGACAAGTGTGAGAGGACTTGGCAGGCTTGGCAGAAGTCTGACAAGAAGCGCCTCAGGGAGATGAAGGGTATGTGGGATCAGCTACCCAAGGAGATTCATAGCAAGACAAAGCCGAGGATAGAGGAGTTTGAGTTAGCACCGACTCGCCTCAACCTAGATGCCTGCCCTACCCTACCTAGAGCCAAGCCTACTAAGGAGCTCGTCGAGGCCTTGAAGTACGTATCCCGACTTCACAAGTCTGACGAGGAGATCGAGATCGAGAACAGTCGTATTCCAGCTGCTGTGTACGAGTTAGAGTAGATGACCCTGCGTGGTCATGAGATATGTCAGTAGCTTTCATGAGTTGTACCCCATGATGTACCCCTGATGAGATGTATTATGAGACACTATGCGTAGTACGATTCTCGCACGTCTTCAAGTGTAGCTACTGGAGATGATGATATGTAATAAAACCCATGTAATGAATGCTTTGGATCTTATTGCATCCTATGGATCTTATTGCTTCTTTGTAATGAGTGTTGGATAGTATAAATGATTTTCTTTAAATTGTCAAAATCATGTAATCATATTGAATTATAAGCACTTATGGCACAAGCACTAAAATTCCTATGATCCGTGTTGCAGATGCCGAACCGCCGATCTGCTTGCCTAATGAACCGTGGACGTGCGCCCATCCCCGAACCAGTCAAACCAAACGGGGGCTGTGGTGGCAACAACCGTGGCCGTGGTCGTGGCCGTGGACGCGGAGGGATACCCTTCAACCTGAAGAATACCCCGCCGCCTGCCGAGGAGAACATTCCGCCACCACCACCACCGAACCTGGCAGAAGTGATGGCGCAGCAGACCCAGCTTCTTGCAGCTCTTGTTGAAGGAGCAAACCATCACTAGGGAGGTCAGCAGAATGATTTCCAAAGGAAGCTGGAAGGATTCCTGAAGCTAAGGCCACCTACCTATGATGGCACCGACCCTGACCCGCTTGTAGCCGATGACTGGCTCAAGGAGATGGAGAAGAAGCTTGACCTCACCACTTTCACCGACGATGAGTGTGTTGGAGCTGCCGCACACCAGCTCACAGGTGCAGCACGCGCCTGGTGGGACAGTTTCAGTGATTCCCATGAGGACCCTACCAACATCTCGTGGGATGAGTTTGTCGAAGCATTCACTGAGTATCACATTCCCAAGGGTATCATGGAGGCCAAAGCTGAGGAGTTCTGCAACATCAAGATGGGAAAGGACAAGGTGACTGAGTACACTACTCGTTTCACCAACCTTCTGCGCTATGCCCCTTCCTATGTTGTGAACTCTGAGAAGCTATACTATTACCGCAAGGGACTTAACCCGCACATCAAACTAAAGTTTGGCAGTATTGAGAGTAACACGTTGCGTGCTCTGGTGGATCGCTGCATCTAGATTGAGAAGGACCGTGCTGAAGCTGGAGAAGAGTACAGGGAGAGGAAGCGTAAGCCTGAGGAGTCTTTCCGTGGCCGTGATCGCAAGAGGTTCCGCAGGGATGCACCATCTAGGGAATGCTCACACCACAACAGGGATGACAACCCCGGATCGAGTAGGGGAAGTGGAGGCTACACCGCCAAATACTCCCTCCCTGCTCAGGATCGTTACACCCAGGACCGTTATGCTCAGGACCGCAACACTCAGGACCATTTCAACCGTTCCCGCTCTGTGAATGAACGCCCAGCACAGAACCGCTCCGCACCAAGCACTGGAAACTAGAAGGCACCTGCGCCAACCCCTACAGGCAGTGCGCCTTTCACCTGCTTCGCTTGTGGCCAATCGGGTCACAAAGCCACTGAATGCCCTCAGAACTCAGCTGCTCAGAAGTCTCAGTTCAAGGGATCTGCTACTCGTGGACGTCTCAACCATTTGGACACCGAGGAAGCACAGGCTGCCCCTGATGTTGTGTACGGTATATTTTTAGTTAATGGCAATACTGCATTAGTTCTATTTGACTCTGGAGCAACTTGTTCATACATATCATCCAAGTTTGCATGAGAGCATGACCTGCCTGTAACCCCACGTGAAAAGCCTATCATCACCAGCTCACCATTAGGAGACCTAAAATACACCCACATCTATAAGGGAGTGAGTCTTACCATTGAGGGTCTTACCTTTAAAGCCGACCTAACCCTGTTACCTTCCACTAACCTAGATGTCATCTTAGGCATGGATTGGCTAACCATTCACTGAGGTATCATATCATGTTCACCTAGATACGTCCAAGTGACCCACCCATCGGGCCAAGTCATTAGATGTGAACCCCAGTCCGGAAAGTCCACCTCTATCCTATGTGCCCTTAAAGCAAGTTCAGAATCACAAAAAGAGGAAAAGACAGTTCATGATGTGCCTGTGGTCAGAGACTATCCCGATGTATTCCCTAAAGAATTACCAGGTATGCCACCAGACCATGATGTAGAATTCATCATTGATCTTTTGCCGGGAAGAGGACCCATTGCCAAGAGACCCTATCGCATGTCAGTTGATGAACTGGCCGAGCTTAAGAAACAGCTTGATGAGCTCATCTCGAAGGGATATATCAGACCCAGTGCTTCACCCTAGGGATCCCCTGTTCTATTTGTTAAGAAGAAGGATGGCTCAATGAGAATGTGCATTGATTACCGGAACTTGAACATAGTCACCATCAAGAACAAGTACCCCCTGCCAAGGATTGATGATTTGCTTGATCAGCTCAGAGGTGCCAAGTATTTCTCCAAGATTGATCTCAGATCTGGCTATCATCAGCTGAAGATTTGAGAGAGTGACATCTCGAAGATAGCTTTTGTGACTAGGTATGGGCAGTTTGAGTTCACTGTGGTATCCTTTGGACTCACGAATGCACCCACATACTTCATGGACATGATGAATAAGGTTTTCATGGATGATCTGGATAAGTTTGTGGTAGTATTAATTGATGACATCCTTGTCTATTCATCCACCACTGAAGAACACGAACATCATCTGAGAACTGTACTTGAGAAACTAGCCCAACATCTGCTCTACGCAAAGTTCAGCAAATGTGAGTTTTGGCTACAGGAAGTTGCCTTCCTAGGCCATGTACTATCAGCTAAAGGTGTTGTAGTTGACCCAGCTAAGATTGAGGCTGTGAAAGAATGGGAACAACCCCATAATATGACAGAGGTCAGAAGTTTCTTGGGATTGGTTGGATATTATTGCCGATTCATTGAGAACTTTTCCAAGATAGCTCGTCCGATGACCAACCTTCTGAAGAAGACTATGGAGTTTGAATGGACGTCCGAGTGCGAACAAAGCTTCCAGGAATTGAAACAGAAGCTTACCACAACTCATGTGTTAGCATTGCCTGATATCAGCAAAGATTTTGTGGTCTATTGTGATGCATCCCATCAAGGACTTGGTTGTGTATTGATGCAAGATGGAAGAGTGATAGCTTATGCCTCTCGACAGTTTAAAGAACACGAGAACCGTTACCCTACTCATGATCTTGAGTTAGCAGCAGTTGTGCATGCCTTGAAGATCTGGAGGCACTACTTGATAGGCAATAAGTGTGATATCTATACCGATCACAAGAGCTTGAAGTACTTTTTCACTCAAGAAGATCTGAATATGAGGCAACGCCGATGGCTAGAGTTGATCAAGGACTACGACCTGGAAATTCACTATCATCCGGGAAAAGCTAATGTAGTCGCAGATGCCCTCAGCCGTAAGAGTTACTCTCACACTTTGATCACTGAATCCATACCACCTAAGCTCAAGGAAGAGATTGGTGATTTCCAACTTGAGATACTACCACATGGCTTGCTGAATGAGCTCCGCATACAGTATGATCTCACAGATCGCATCCGTCAAGCTCAGAAAAATTGTGAGGAGATTGAATATCTCTGTGGTCTAATGAAACTAGGCTACAAGACCAACCAACATGAAGATGAATAAGGGACCATCTGGTTCAAGGACAGAATCTATGTACCTTCTGATCCAGCCCTATGAGAGGAAATTCTGTCAGAAGCTCATGATTCTAAGTACTGTATTCACCCTGGAGGTTCGAAGATGTATCAAGACTTGAAGAAATACTTTTGGTGGAAAGGCATGAAGACGGACATTGCAGGACATGTGGCCTGATGTGACACCTGTAATAGAGTCAAGGCTGAACATCAAAGGCCTGCAGGATTGCTAAAGCCTCTTGACGTTCCCGAGTGGAAATGGGAGAGTATATCCATGGATTTTATAGTTGGATTGCCCCGTTCACAGAAAGGCAATGGTTCCATTTGGGTGATTGTTGATCGTTTGACCAAGATTGCTCACTTTGTACCAGTGAAGACCAAGACCAATGCAGAAAAATTAGCAGATCTATATATTGAGCATATTCTCAGACTGCATGGAGCTCCCTCTAGTATTGTATCTGATCGTGGTCCTCAGTTTGTGTCCCAATTCTGGGAAGCTCTGCACAAGTCCATTGGAACCAAACTTGATTTTAGTACCGCTTATCACCCACAGACAGATGTACAGACAGAACGAGTAAATCAGATCTTAGAAGACATGCTTCGCGCTAGTGTACTGAATTATGGTTCTGATTGGGAGAAATGCTTACCTTATGCAGAGTTCTCTTACAACAACAGCTACCAAGCCAGTATCAAGATGTCGCCGTTTGAAGCTCTGTATGGCAGACCTTGTAAGACACCTTTGATGTGGTCTCAACTGGGTGAAAGATCATTCTTTAATGCCGCTAAGATTCAAGATGCGGAAGGAGTTGCTCAAGTAAAGGAGAATTTGAGAATTGCTCAAAGTCGATACAAGAGCTATGCTGACAAAAGGAGAAGAGAACTTGAGTTCAATGTGGGGGACTTTGTCTATCTCAAGGTATCCCCGCTACGTGGGACTGTCAGATTCCATGTGAAAGGCAAGCTAGCCCCTAGATTTGTTGGCCCATATAAGATTTGCAAGAGGATTGGAAAGCTCGCATACAAACTTGAGCTACCTAAGGAACTGGCGGGTGTACATCCCATATTCCATGTCTCACAGCTACGCAAGTGTATGAGAGTGCCCGATGAAATAGTTCCAACTGATACACTTGACATTCAAGATACACTTGAGTATAAAGAACATCCTATCAGAATTCTGGGCAGAGATACCAAAGAGACCCGTAGCAAGACTATTCCTATGTGCAAGATCCAATGGAGTAATCACACTGAGAGAGAAGCAACATGGGAGAAAGAGTCTGACCTCCGGCTACGATATCCTTACCTCTTTGAAGAGTACGTTACGCTTTAATCTCGGGGACGAGATTCTGTTAAGGGGGTAGGACTGTAACAACCCAAAAATCCACACAACAAAAATACCAACTACAACATTTTTTAAAAAAAAAACTCCCAAGTGATGATGAGTGTCATGTATAGAAACCCAACCTAAGAGATACATTAGGTCTAACCCCAACCCAAGTCAACACATAAACATGGCATGTCATTTGTTGATTATGATTATTTAAATTCTAACAAATAAAGTATTGCATACATTGTTAATTCAAGTTGTGATTTGGATTTCCATTTGCTTTATGTTATGCTTAACAATTCCATTAAAGTAATAAACCATAAAGTAATTACTAAACAAATCAAAAGAATAAATGCTTAAGGAGAAAACTAACCCTATTTTTCTACAACAAAACCACATCTATTTTTGTTATACAAAATAGCTAAACAAAATTCCCTAAACTCCAATGAATAAGTTACATCAGTTTTGAATTCTAATTCTAAACCAAATTTGAATTCAAACAATGGAAAAGAAATGAAAAACAGAAAAAGGAAAAGAAGAAGTAGGCCTCCCAGCCAGCAGCTCGGCCCGCGTCAGCCAGCCAGCCCAACCGGCCTGCCAACCGCGCCCGCCTTCACCCAGCACGCGCGCGGCCCAGCTTGCGGCCCAGCGACTAGCCCCGTGGGCTGCTAACCCGCGCGCCCCTTTTTCTTCGCCCGCAGCCGCTGCCCGCTGGACCCCGCGTGTCAGCCGCACAACAGTCTATAGTGTCGTCTTCCTCACCCACGCCTCAACTGCCTACGCGACCGGCGCCCGACAGCGGTGGCGGGGCGGGCCAGGGGTCACGCCCGGGGCATGGCCCTGTCTTTTCCTTGCGCCGCGCCCATGCAACCTCACGCGAGCCATTGGATGCCACTGAACACGCCTCCACCACTCGATCGTCGTCCTCCATAGGAGCATGGAGCTCGGCTATAAAGCTCGGCCCTCGGTTGCCCTAGCGCCCCTCCATCACCCCGCCGCCACTTGTGGCCATCCACCAGACCACCCAGCAGGAGGGCCGAGGGGAGGAGAAGAACAAAGAGGGCAGAGCCGCTGCCGGGAGGAAGACCGGGAGATCACCGGAGCTGGAGCGGGCGACACTGCACGGCACGGCTTTCGGAGCTACACGGCCTCGACTCTTCACTTCACCGCTATCCTCTCGCCCTCAACACCGACGGTAAGCCGTATGCCGCTGAGACCCCTCCTAAGCCCCATGGACACGAGCACGCATGGGTGCACACCGTAGACACGCGCATGGCCGTGGCGAAGCCACCGCGACCGCATCACCGCAGTAGAAGTGACGCCACCGCCTTGGCTAGCTCCTTCTCGCCGTGGAAGATGCGCCGCCCGCGATCAGTGAAGACGTAGGTCACTGGAGGACCCCAGAGGCCACACCGTGCCACGGTCGGAGCACCGCCGCCACCGCGTCGACTCCACCGTGGCCAAGTCCGCTGGGGGCGCCTGGCGTCTCCTTGACTCACCCATCCTGTTTGCTGGAGCCACGGGTAACTCACGCGCACGCCGTGACCACCCCATTGGAGCCCCATAGTGACCCACGCGCCTCGCCATCGTCACCATGTCACCGTGGCCGCCGGGAAGTCCCTACCGGCCACCTGGAAACCGGAAGTCCCGCCTTGAGCTCTGGACGCCCTCGCCGCGTCCACACGGATCCATAGGAGCCTACACACCCCACTGTGACGCCCCTCCGAGGCCATAGCCCCCACATCGACGCCGCCGACGTGATCGGAAGGCCGCCGCCGTGGCCAAAGCCACCGGAGGCCCTAGAGGACCGCTCGACCTGCCCAACATGCCCGCTGGAGCATTGTGACGCCCACGCGCACCACAGAACCGGCCAATGCCGCTGCGCACGCGCCATTCCCATACGCCGGTTGTGCTCGAGCCACCGTTCGCCGTGACCAGTGACTTAGGAAGCACCATCCGTCGCCCTGACCCCACCGTTGCAGTCGCCATGGCGCGGGGAGGCTTTTCCCCACCTCAATTGGATGCCTGAGCCATTGCGGGAGCTCGTCGGTGAGCACGTCGCCGGTGGGAGCATGCCGTGGAAGAAACAGAGGAGAAGGGGTGAGTTGAGCAGTGCAGCCCTGCACCCGGTGCACATGAGCCGAGCCGAGGGGAAATGACGATGGACTCGGTCCACCATGGACCCTGCCTTAGGTCCATGGACCGTGAACTTGGGTTCACCGTGAGCCACGCTCACGCCCACAACCAGGAAACGAAGCCTAGTAAGAGCCCAACAGCGCCACGTGGCAGCGCCACGTGGCAGCGCCACAGCACGCCACGTGTCCGGGTCAGCTCGGCCCAGACCGGCCCAAATCCAGCCCTGTCCAGGCCCAGTTTGAACCCGGCCCGTATTGACTATTGACCGGTCAACGTTGACCGTTGACCTGGCCCACATGTCAGTGGCACAGACACTCTGGACCCACACGTCAGGTGCTGACGTCATGATGACGTCACGCGGGACCCACACGTTAGAAGCCAACGTAGCTGGGGTGATGTCATGCTGACGTCACGGTGACATCAGTTGCTGACGTCAGCAGCCCAGGCCCCACATGTCAGTGACCCTGACTGATGACCATTGACCGTTGACCGTTGACCCACCGTTGACTGATGTTGACTTTGACCGGACCCACCTGTCAGTGACCCAATAGCCTCTGGCCCCACCTGTCGGAACTGACGACGTTGATGACGTCATGCTGATGTTAGCTGGACCCCACCTGTCAACTCGGAACCGAGACGATGACGTCATGCTGACGTCAGCATGCCACGTGGACCAGTCACAGCGTGACACGTGTCAGCCCAGGATTAATTCAGCCTTTTTCATTTTCAGAAATGGATTTAATCTTCGGAAATTCATAACTAATTCATATGACCTCAGAAAAATACGAAACCAGGACCAAAATTCATCTAAAATCAAGCTCTACGTAATGAACCCATGTTTGAATGCATTTGGCTCTTTTGAAACTTCATTGCTTTTTTATGCCATTCTATAGACGTCGCTAACGCGACTATAACGCGATCGTTTGCAGACTCGGAGGAGAACCGGACGGACGAGAATTGTGAGTACCGTGAGGAGTACGGAGACGACTACACTGAAGGTGCCACATCCCACCCAACCTCGTAGCACCTATTACGCATGGCTAAAATAGAAATGCTAGTGCTTTACTTTATTGTTGTAATCACACTATGATAGGACTTGCATGGTAGAATGCTTTCTTGATGGCCTTTACCTTGACGCAACCTTACCCCTGCTCACCCTGCTGTTAGGCTAGTCACACACTTGCTATTATATTTCATTGCTTATTACTTCCACTACGCTTGCACTACATTGATGCGTGGTGGAAACTGGTGATTGGGGAGAGTGTTGCGTGTGTGACTTGGGTGTGTGGAGGGTGAGGGTTGTGTCGACCAAGTTGGAGTATACGACGAGCCTGGGGCAAGTCTTGCCGTGGGTGCTACCTGGGCACCCCTGGAATGGATACCTGTGGTGGGTAATGGTATATGAGGTGGCCCTGGGTGTGATCCTGTGATGGGAGGAGCCCAGGGTGGAGGTGCTGTGGTGGCACGGTAAATGAAAATCCTGATGAAGACATTCTGGCTTGGTCATCCCTAAGGACTTACTAGTACTCAGATTCACCGGGAAGCCTTACGTACCACTCGCCCTATATGGTGCGGGACGACCAGACTACTGGTAGAATATTGCCACTATTGCTAGGTTGATAGAGGACAGTGTGAGAGAGGTACGGGGTGTGGAGGATTCCCCCCACACCCTTCCGAGACTTCATGGAGACCTTGTGGACCCGGTTCATGACTCACAGTTTCAGCCACCCCAGATCGGACTTGGGGTGTACCAGGGCTGAATGATAGAGTGGCATTATCCTAGGCTAGCAAGTGGCCGGAATCAGCCCAGTTGACGACGGTTAGCAAGGAAGGCGGATCTTGTGGTTATGTAAAACCTCTGCAGAGTGTATGGTTGATCAATCGATACATATGCCGACTTGTCGGCTATAGACCTTTCCTGGGTTTCGCTTAAACTAGATAGTGAGATGAGTCCTTCTTTTCTCCCCCTAGGAGTGAGTGTTCGGACGTAGCCAGGGGCTACGGGCCTTGAGACAGTGCTGAGAGGGAGTTGGCCTGTCGACTGAGCGATGGTATGGGAGTGGTATGGTGATGGTGTGGAGATGGTGGTATATCGATCCCAGGATCGACTCCTGGCTTTGGAATGGGAATGGGGTGGAATGGATGTGGGAATGGTGTTAAAACTTGACCAACTGTTAATATATACTTGAAATACTAATACATAGGAAACCCCAGCCTTATAGGTTCCTTTTGATTATATCCAACTTGCATCCAATTTCCACAAAGCAATGCTCATAGGGTTGGGAGTGGCCAGTACAAATCGTACTGATAAATTTTGGCACACAGGTTCTGCTGAGGAGTATAGCTCTGAGGAGTTTGACGGTTGAGGGGTTCGCTCCTACGCTCGAGTTTGGCGATCTTATCTTCAAGCTGTTCTAAATGAATGCTACTTTTGATTCCGCCAATGCGGCGATGTAATAATTTATGTAATTCCGCACTATTTGTACTCTGATATTATCGTTGTATGGATATGATATTCGACTGGAATTTAGGTAATATGATCTACAACGGTCTTATTACACTTCGACACTGTGGATTTCCCTTCGCGGAAATCGGGGTCGCTTCAGTTGGTATCAGAGCCATACTTGACCATAGAACGAAACCCTTAGAAATGAACGATAGAATAGGACGTGAACAGCCCTTCTTTCGGTGATATACCGACCCTGCATTTACTTTTATGCAAGGCTTATCTATTTATTGACCTGCTAACACATGTTCCTTAAAACATGCAGATGGCAGCGAACATCGACTGGTCGCCTCTAGGACCGCTACCTCTGGACCACGCCAAGCTTACCTTCGACCTACGTGTGCTCGGAGGTTTTGCACAGACCCTCTGCCGAGTTCCCGTCACGTTAGGAGTCCCCGACGAGCTTGTCAAGGTCACCTGTACCGGGAAGTCAACTCAGGGAGGAGGAATCGAAGGACCAGTTGTCACCTCAGTCGAGTTCCCAGCTAGCACTACCTTACCGTCTATCCCAGCTTTCACCGAGTTGACTATAGAGGACACAGTTGAGGAGGGACTGTGAGTTGTCTCACACAAGGCACTTCGTAGAGTGATGAAGGATCACTACGAGCACCTGAAGACGATAGAGTTCTGTCTACTTCCCCAGGCCCTCAACCTCAGCCTTACCCCTAGTGAGCAGAGTTTTGCAGCCGGTAGAGTTATCTTTGCAGAGGAGGACAGATGCCTTCGTGTCTCAGCTATCCACCTACTGGAGCAGGACAGGTACGTGACCCAGCTTGAGCAGAAGAGACGTCGGGACTGGGCTCTTCTATGGGAGTGCTAGGAGTGAGACTCGCAGGGAGCACAGGAGCGAGCTAGTCTGCTCGAGTCAGTTGCCAAGCTACAGGATGAGCTCAACCATCGTGAAGAAGTCCACAGAGCCGAGGTCGCTGACTTACAGGACAAAGCAGCCGACCTAGGCAACAGGAACTGCTACCTCGACAGCAAGGTCTTAGAGTTGCAGAGGGAGTTGGACGACAAGAAGGCTGAGTTCCACCGCAGAGGAGACAGAGAGAGGTCCAAGGGGATTGATATGCTGAAAATCCAATCTCGGAACAAGACCATGACCCAGGAGCTAGAGGAGTTCAGGAAGAGGACCGTTCGCAACCAGGGTCACCTGATCGAGGCACTCAGGTAGAACGAGTACCTACAGGACAAGTGTGAGAGGACTTGGCAGGCTTGGCAGAAGTCTGACAAGAAGCGCCTCAGGGAGATGAAGGGTATGTGGGATCAGCTACCCAAGGAGATTCATAGCAAGACGAAGCCGAGGATAGAGGAGTTTGAGTTAGCACCGACTCGCCTCAACCTAGATGCCTGCCCTACCCTACCTAGAGCCAAGCCTACTGAGGAGCTCGTCGAGGCCTTGAAGTACGTATCCCGACTTCACAAGTCTGATGAGGAGATCGAGAACAGTCGTATTTCAGCTGCTGTGTACGAGTTAGAGTAGATGACCCTGCGTGGTCATGAGATATGTCAGTAGCTTCCATGAGTTGTACCCCATGATGTACCCCTGATGAGATGTATTATGAGACACTATGCGTAGTACGATTCTCGCATGTCTTCAAGTGTAGCTACTGGAGATGATGATATGTAATAAAACCCATGTAATGAATGCTTTGGATCTTATTGCATCCTATGGATCTTATTGCTTCTTTGTAATGAGTGTTGGATAGTATAAATGATTTTCTTTAAATCGTCAAAATCATGTAATCATATTGAATTATAAGCACTTATGGCACAAGCACTAAAATTCCTATGATCCGTGTTGCAGATGCCGAACCGCCGATCTGCTTGCCTAATGAACCGTGGACGTGCGCCCATCCCCGAACCAGTCAAACCAAACGGGGGCCGTGGTGGCATAGGGTTGGGAGTGACCAGTACAAATCGTACTGATAAATTTTGGCACACAGGTTCTGCTGAGGAGTATAGCTCTGAGGAGTTTGACGGTTGAGGGGTTCGCTCCTACGCTCGAGTTTGGCGATCTTATCTTCAAGCTGTTCTAAATGAATGCTACTTTTGATTCCGCCAATGCGGCGATGTAATAATTTATGTAATTCCGCACTATTTGTACTCTGATATTATCGTTGTATGGATATGATATTCGACTGGAATTTAGGTAATATGATCTACAACGGTCTTATTACACTTCGACACTGTGGATTTCCCTTCGCGGAAATCGGGGTCGCTTCAGTTGGTATCAGAGCCATACTTGACCATAGAACGAAACCCTTAGAAATGAACGATAGAATAGGACGTGAACAGCCCTTCTTTCGGTGATATACCGACCCTGCATTTACTTTTATGCAAGGCTTATCTATTTATTGACCTGCTAACACATGTTCCTTAAAACATGCAGATGGCAGCGAACATCGACTGGTCGCCTCTAGGACCGCTACCTCTGGACCACGCCAAGCTTACCTTCGACCTACGTGTGCTCGGAGGTTTTGCACAGACCCTCTGCCGAGTTCCCGTCACGTTAGGAGTCCCCGACGAGCTTGTCAAGGTCACCTGTACCGGGAAGTCAACTCAGGGAGGAGGAATCGAAGGACCAGTTGTCACCTCAGTCGAGTTCCCAGCTAGCACTACCTTACCGTCTATCCCAGCTTTCACCGAGTTGACTATAGAGGACACAGTTGAGGAGGGACTGTGAGTTGTCTCACACAAGGCACTTCGTAGAGTGATGAAGGACCACTACGAGCACCTGAAGACGATAGAGTTCTGTCTACTTCCCCAGGCCCTCAACCTCAGCCTTACCCCTAGTGAGCAGAGTTTTGCAGCCGATAGAGTTATCTTTGCAGAGGAGGACAGATGCCTTCGTGTCTTAGCTATCCACCTACTGGAGCAGGATAGGTACGTGACCCAGCTTGAGCAGAAGAGACGTCGGGACTGGGCTCTTCTATGGGAGTGCTAGGAGTGAGACTCGCAGGGAGCACAGGAGCGAGCTAGTCTGCTCGAGACAGTTGCCAAGCTACAGGATGAGCTCAACCATCGTGAAGAAGTCCACAGAGCCGAGGTCGCTGACTTACAGGACAAAGCAGCCGACCTAGGCAACAGGAACTGCTACCTCGACAGCAAGGTCTTGGAGTTGCAGAGGGAGTTGGACGACAAGAAGGCTGAGTTCCACCGCAGAGGAGACAGAGAGAGGTCCAAGGGGATTGATATGCTGAAAATCCAATCTCGGAACAAGACCATGACCCAGGAGCTAGAGGAGTTCAGGAAGAAGACCGTTCGCAACCAGGGTCACCTGATCGAGGCACTCAGGTAGAACGAGTACCTACAGGACAAGTGTGAGAGGACTTGGCAGGCTTGGCAGAAGTCTGACAAGAAGCGCCTCAGGGAGATGAAGGGTATGTGGGATCAGCTACCCAAGGAGATTCATAGCAAGACGAAGCCGAGGATAGAGGAGTTTGAGTTAGCACCGACTCGCCTCAACCTAGATGCCTGCCCTACCCTACCTAGAGCCAAGCCTACTGAGGAGCTCGTCGAGGCCTTGAAGTACGTATCCCGACTTCACAAGTCTGATGAGGAGATCGAGAACAGTCGTATTTCAGCTGCTGTGTACGAGTTAGAGTAGATGACCCTGCGTGGTCATGAGATATGTCAGTAGCTTCCATGAGTTGTACCCCATGATGTACCCCTGATGAGATGTATTATGAGACACTATGCGTAGTACGATTCTCGCACGTCTTCAAGTGTAGCTACTGGAGATGATGATATGTAATAAAACCCATGTAATGAATGCTTTGGATCTTATTGCATCCTATGGATCTTATTGCTTCTTTGTAATGAGTGTTGGATAGTATAAATGATTTTCTTTAAATCGTCAAAATCATGTAATCATATTGAATTATAAGCACTTATGGCACAAGCACTAAAATTCCTATGATCCGTGTTGCAGATGCCGAACCGCCGATCTGCTTGCCTAATGAACCGTGGACGTGCGCCCATCCCCGAACCAGTCAAACCAAACGGGGGCCGTGGTGGCATAGGGTTGGGAGTGACCAGTACAAATCGTACTGATAAATTTTGGCACACAGGTTCTGCTGAGGAGTATAGCTCCGAGGAGTTTTACGATTGAGGGGTTCGTTCCTACGCTTGAGTTTGGCGATCTTATTTTCAAGCTGTTCTGAATGAATGTTACTTTTGATTCCGTCAATGCGGCGATGTAATAATTTATGTAATTCCGCACTATTTGTACTCTAATATTATCGTTGTATGGATATGATATTCGACTGGAATTTGGGTAATATAATCTACAACGGTCTTATTACACTTCGACACTGTAGATTTTCCTTCGCGTTAATCGGGGTCGCTTCAACGACGACATTAACGATGATAGAATCTGCCTCCTCAAGCGTTGTAGCTCATCAGCCACAAGTCTGGTCGTCTACCTGGACGTCCCATCGGTACTTACCATACCAGCATACCTATACCAGCGAATATATATATGGCCTTTTCTCTCTTTTTTCTTCTTATATACTTATATGGAACTCCGAAATTAAAGTTTTTTAGACATATTTTAGAAAAAAATACATTGTTTCATTGTTTGATTTTCATTTTGAACAAGAAATAGAGCGGCGCGTTGACTTGATCAAAGACAAGATACCACAGCTTCCTAACGTGACATCTTTGGTAGTTAACGTTCATCCTACAGCTGAGCGCCGTTCCTTTGGAGATGGCGTCGCAAGTCTCCTCACAAGATTCAACAATCTCGAATACCTCTCAGTCTACAGCTAGACGAGTTACCAGCTGGGTGCATCAAGAGGGTGAGCAGAGCAGCAAATTAGATATATCCTAACTCTGAACAAGTCTGCAGCCTTAATTATATTAGTTTTTTTGTATGCAAGGATGATTTCCTGCATATGCTGCTCAGAGATGGAACGTGGACTGTCTGCAAGGATGACTATGATCAGTCGTATGAGGGGACGCCCTGTTTATGAATCGAGAGATGCATATGGAAAACACATAGCAGGAAGCTCCGTGCAGAGCTTGAGCACACAACTGACGAGCAATATTTATTCTTGCTACCATCAACCAGAGCCATGAGCAATAGTCCCTACAAAAAATGAGCTTATCCATTCCTTGGAACTACCACCATACCATGAAGATCAGCCATCATCTCAATTTTTTTAGGAAACTTAGATAATCGATAATAATTTTGTAACAGCTCTGTCACACTGGATATTTGAAAACGGGCAAGCCATATGTATTTCAGACAAAAAAAATACAATATGTATATTACAGCTTATCCCATCAGTACTACTAAATCTTACAAATTTCAGAACAAAAGCAAAAGAAATATTGTTTCTTCAAAGCTCAGCCTAACCGATGCTGCTGCATTCTTCTCAGGCTCAGTCCAGTCGAGTCACCAGATTCCAAACTGGATCTCATAACAGCAGTTGTCCTATACGTCAGGAACTTGTTTCTGATGGACTGACGTAACCAACTAATGTATCATCAAGACTGAGATGACTAATGTGGTGGTAGCCTTCCAGTAATCAGCTCCACAAGGACGATGCCGAAAGGTGAAACATCAGCTTTGTCAATTACTCTCCAACACAGAAGAACTCCGGACCATCCCCTTTTTTCTTGAAATTCAATCATGGCCTCAGACCCACACCTCAGAGGCTTCTGATCCTTTCCCCGTTTGTGTTTAAGGTCTGCTGTCTGTTTCTCCATCGTCCATCTTTGAGTGCTTCACCCATGACAATTTTTTTTACCTATTAGAAAAGGGAAACAAGTTTCAAATTGTCAAAAAATAAAAATAAAAATGAGCTCATTACAACACAAGGAAGTAGAGGCACCAACCATGACAATTGTGTATTTGTATGTATAGCCTGCATAAGTATTCTCAGCACACTTCAGAACAAGATGTCTTGTATATAACAGGAACAATTCTAGAACAAATAGAAGTTACCATGAGTTAGATGGAAGGAATTATTGAATTAATTTGGCAAAACTCCCATACTTTACACTCAGCATATATTTTTCAATTGAACTTTTCCGAAACTTCTAGCTGCATGAATCAGAAACAAATATACTGCTCATGCTGTCCATGTCTTTATTTGCACAAGTAAAAGAGAAGGGCCAGCTATATGGAACAGTGTCATCTTGATTGTCAAACAAATTGTTACTAGCAGTAAGAAGTACCCACAGTGGAAGTGAAAAAACATGTTTCGTTCTGCAGAGGGTAGCCCAATCCACTATCCGAAGAGTAAAAACTAATTGGTCTCCTGCCACTTCAGAAATACTACTAGACTTATCTTTGTATACAGTATGAATGAAAAAACTATTTCCTAGATAACCCCAGTTTTTCTACTGTCAATTTCAATTATATTGGCACTATGTAGAAATAGTGAACTGTAACCGCCCGCAGAACCGTATTTTTAAATGTGGAAGGAAGCTTAATAATTTTCACATGCAGCGCGGTTCATAATCAGAGTTTACAATTTCAGCGAAATTTTGCTGAAATTTCCAAAATATCACCTTTTTCGCTGGGTCTAAAAAAGAATTATATCGGCCAAAAAATTTCGACTAACTTGATCTTTCGCTTCAAAATTATACCAAACCATACTGAAATGGCCCTCCATATCCTCTCGCCTCATCCCTTAAATTTCTTCAAATTTATTTAATTTCCTCGCTCACACATTCAACGTCACTAGTATACGTGACTCGCCCACCGTCAGCCTGCCATATTATCGCCGCTCTACTTTTGTGATATAGCGTGTTATATTATTTCATAGTTGTTATATAAATTTGCGATGCATGGTGGGTTGGATAGTTTGTCTAGTGAAATACCCCCAAAAAAATTTAAAAAAAAATCAATTTGAATTTGTTTAAATTTGACCTTATATTTCTAAAGTTTGCAAAATTTCGTATTTATCCTCGCTGGGACCGATTTTTTATACATGTATTGTAATCCCCGGTTCTTATGCAACCGTGAAAATATTAATTTTTTTGTATTTTTAATTAAGTTGAGCTTGGTGTTAAATTTTTGTGGTGGAAACGATTCTTGTCAAAAATATTCTTCAACAAATTATATATGTTTGCAAACTTGGTATATATTTATGCATTAGGAATATACATCTTTGTGGCAATATTTTACTTATAATGCACGATATCATAATTCAAATGATCTACTCTCTCCATTTCAAATTACAAGTTGTTTTAACGTTTTTAAATACATAGCTTTTGATATGCATCTAAATATATACTATGTCTAAAACTATGTACCTAAAATAAAACCAAAACGACTTATAGTTTGAAATGTAAACAAACATATAAATGAAATATAGGGAGCAGATTTCAAATGTGTATATGGTAAAAATTTGGTAAACAATTAACGTTTGAATTTTACTAGAGATGGGAATAGATATGATATGTCCCCTTCACCAAATTGTATTGCCAAATTGAACTTAGATTAAAAAAAAGATAAAATTGAACCTAGCTATTTTCACAAGCGACTCGTATAACAAACCACAATTTTTTATGTGAACTAGCTGTGGAAGTCATTTTCAATATGTAGTTCCTTTCAATCCTGAAAGGGGAGAAGAAGGAACATGACAGACGGCACTTATTGGCTGAAATCAGACCACAAGATCACATCGCTTGGATATCACGTCCCATTTCAGGCAGCACATGCAGTGTCCTTATCTCTTAACGTATTGATTAAGACCGACCACTGGTCACGCATCTCCTTTTAGCCACAAGCACTAGCGGGTTCTTCCTGTGCACTGTCAGCGCGTTCTCCTCCTCAACATCCACCTCGCCATGCCCATGCGGCGCGCGCCAGTCAAAGCAGAGCAGCAGGTTGGCGAGCAGCAGCTCCACCACGGCCGTGGCGAAGTGCACGCCGGGGCAGCTCCTCCGGCCGACCCCGAACGGCACCAGCGCGTAGCTGTCGGCGTGCCACGGCTTGTGGTCGTTGAGGTCCGCGCCGTCGCCCCGGTGCCGCTCGGGCACGAAACGCGCCGCGTCAGCTCCCCACGCGTCGGGGTCCACGCCGATTGCCTTCGCGTTGACGAGCACTCGCGTCCCGGCTGGCACCTCGCAGCCGCGCACCGTGCACGGCTCGGTGGTCTCCCGCGGCAGCAGGAGCGGCGCCGGCGGGTGCAGCCGGAGGGACTCCCTGATGACTAGCTTCAGGTAATGGAGGCGCGGGAGGTCGGACTCGTGGACCATGTGTTTGTTCGCCACGACGCTGCGCACCTCTTGCTGCGCCTTGGCAAGAACGTCCGGGTTCCTGACCAGCTCCGTCATCGTCCATTCCACGGTCGCCGACGACGTGTCTGTCCCAGCAATAAACATGTCCTTTGCCATGCAAACACAATGTCAGTCGTCTATCGATGCAAACAATGGCATGCACTTGTGTACTCTCGTTATATATGACGTCGTATGTATCTTACCGTTAGGATGCCTTTGATCTGGCTACGGCTGCCGAACGTGCTCTGGTGAGCCGGGTCATTGTGCAGGCGGAGGAGCACGTCAACCAAGTCCCCCTCCTCCTTGGACTTGGTGCCCTTGTCGATGTGCTCGTCGATGACCTTCTCGTAGAACGCATCGAGCTCACGGAAGTTCCGGTCCAGCCGCCTTCGCAGGCCACGGACTGCGTCCAGCCATCCAAGCCACGGCATGTAGTCGGCCACAAAGAAAGCGCCCAGAAGCCTCTGCGTCTCCTCCAGGATAGCCCTAGTCCGGATGCTGTCGCCGTCGTCGCCAAAGGCGACACGCCGCACGATCCGGTTGGTCGTCGCGACAAGCCTGTCGCTCAGGTTCACGGGAGAACCGCCGTCCCTGTCCGACGACTCGTCCGCCACGGCGGCGACGAGCGCGGCTGCCTCGGCCTCCCGGACGCCTCGGAACCCGCGCACGCGCGGGGCGCCGAGGAGCTCTGACAGGCACGCGCGCCGCGCCGCGCGCCAGAACGTTCCGCAGGCCGTAGGAGAGCCTGGCGGCCGCGCACAGCGCCGGGCGGCCCGACAGGGCCCGGTCGTTGTGCTGGAACACGGCGCGCAGCGCGTCGGCCGACGAGACGACAAGCGTCGGCACGGAGCCCAGGCGGAGCAGCATGAGCGGCGCCGCGTGCCGCGAGGCCAGCGCGGCCAGGGACGCCTGTGGGTGCGCTCCGAGCTGGTGGAGGTTGCCGATGATGGGGAGTCCTCTTGTACGTGGGCCTCTTCGACGGTGAAGGCAGCACGCGCTTGAAGAGGATCATGGTTGCGAGGACCAGGAGAAGGCGTGCAAGGAGCTCGTGAACTTGGAGAGTCTCCATGGACACTGATGCCGTGCCCGCGCCGTGGTCATCTACTGTTTGCCCAGAGCTGCTGATCTTATATTATAGCTATAAATTTGGTGGCCAATAATGTTATGTGAACACGAACGATGAACTCCACAAACACAGAAAATAATAAAAAAGAACGAATGGTACACTTGGCACCGAGTTTCTCATACGCCGTTCCGCATACATTCATCTTACCTACTGCAAAGTGCAGACTTCTCCCACCAAATCTCATGTCCTGTTGGTTACCGCAACAGTGCATGAGTGCAACACGGCTTTCACGAGTCATTGTGCTTCATGCATCGTCCTGCTGCGTGTGTGTTTGTTGTGTGTGTGTGTGTGTGTGTGTGTGTGTGTGTGTGTGTGTGTGTGTTTTGAGTGCAATGCATCGTCCTGCTGGTGCTCGTGGCGTCCCCGCGCGTATGCGTAGGCGGGCCGGCCGCCCACGCCGACCAACCCAGCTGCGCCTGCGCCGGTCGATGCAAACCAGCTCGTTTCGGCCTTTCGAGCGGTGCGTCGAGATCACAAGCGCCGATTTGGCGATTTCCCACGCGCTTTGTCCGTCCACGGGTGACGGGTTAAGCGTGAACTAATCCGCTGCTTTTGGGCCGGCCAGCGCCATCCAACACGGCACGGCAGAACGCAGACGGCCGGCACCGCCAGCCTGCGAAGCCAACACAACAGCTGGCTGCTGATTCAGACACCTGATGATCCTCCTAAGGTCTTGTTTAGCTGCACTTCAGTCCACTCAATCCACATATAGTTCTCCACCCAAATTCATCCTAATGTTGGGGTGGATTAGAGTGCAGCCAAACAAGATCTAAACCCAGCAGAGACACCTAAAACTTTATTGATAGGCTACGAATGAAGGACGGGATCCTATGGAGTGTTTGTCAGACCACAAAAAAAAAAGGTCAAAGCGGGTTTTGGAAATGAATATGTAGTTGACTTGTCGTGCTGTAATGTTTGTCTGATGAATCCAAAGTGCAAAACACACTAATCAAAGCTAAGGATATTATAAGGAATAAACAAAGAAATAGATAGATTCCATGAACCGTTGTGTGAAGCTAAGCCAATCACTCAATAACGGACATTCGATTCTCATATATTTAGAGTTTTCAGGTTTAGCATGCCAATAGGATGTAGTTAGGAGGATATCTATAGTTTCTCACCTCCATAAATTTAGACATGTAGTTACGGGGAAAAGGTTTAGCATGCCAATAGCATGAGAAGAATGAAAACATAAAAAATTACATAAATAAAAGGCAAAGAAAGACGAGTAACACGTGAATAAGTTCTTTGTGCTAGAAAAGTAGAAATTTTATAACTTCATAGATTGAACCAACAACTCTAACAAAAATGATATATGGAGAAAACATGCAAGGATTCATCTCTGAAATTGAAAAGTATGATATCTAAGTCTAGTTAAATGAAATGAAATAGGTCAATTCTTATTGGCGTTGACGATACCACTGTATAATCTGTACACAATCACTATATGTATGTACTAGCTTCACAAGTATTATTCATTAACATGGTGTTACCTACAATTGAAGAACCTGATGCAGGGGAGGTTTCCTTTTCAGGAACGCTAAAATACAATCTTGTATTTACAGGTTACTATGTGAATCTGTCTTCCACTCCCCTCAAACTGGGCAGGTGCACCTGATGTCCATCCTCATCTAAAAGAAACATTGGGCGCACTCGCTGCAGCTGGAGCTGTGTCTGCAAACAGAAAACTGCTTTCTACTGTAGCTAAAACCTGATGCAGCCACAGCACAAAAAAAGCCGAATCGAAGAGGCTGGATCTTAGCAAAATACAGAGAACTTGTGTCACCAGTAATCATTGCAGGAGCAAGTACCATCCTTGAAATGATGAAATCTATTCCAGTCTCGAACAACAATCTCCCTATTGTACACCTTGGAAATCAACTTTGTGGCTGAGTGGCAGTCTGTGCACACTCTTAGATTCTTCGATAAGCGAATTGTTGCACCAGGGTCCAACTTCATTAGGCCAAATGCAATGGCCAGCTTCTCACTGTGATGGGAAACAGATACTTCCTTCTCATGCTCATCAACTTCTAGCCTCACATCAGCTGTATTTGGGATATACCCAGCCATCTTGATCCTGTCAATCATCTCCTCAACTTTCTGGTATATCTCCCTCAATTGGGGGTGGTCACTGTCTTCAGCAAAGAACTCGAAGACAACCCCATCCAGCTCAATGAGACTACAACCTGGAGTTTTCTCAATCCCTCTGTCCTTCATTTCCTTTCGAATCATTGCTGCATCCTTCCATTGTCCCACTGATGCATATATATTTGACATAAGTATGTAATCACCACTGTGATGGGAGTTCAAGGAGATGATCTGCTTTAGTGCTTCTTCCCCGATTTCAACATTTTTGTGAACTGCGCAGGAAGACAGTAGTGCCCTCCAGATAACAGTGCTTGGCTCGATGGGCATGGTTCTGATAAACTGGTACGCCTCATCTACCAAACCAGCCCGCCCCAATAGATCCACAATACATCCATAGTGCTCAGCTCTTGGCTTAATGCCATAATCCTGAGTCATGCTATCAAAATGCCGGCGACCCTCTTCAACTAAGCAGCTGTGACTGCAAGCCATGAGAACACCAATGAATGTCACATAGGTGGGCTCGACACTGGCCTTGCGCATGGATGAGAAGAGCTCCAATGCTTCCCTGCCCCTTCCATTGGTTGCCATGCCCTTTATCAAGGCTGTCCATGTCCATGAGTTCTTCACAGGCATTGACTCGAATGCTTCAACTGCCTCGTCAATGCATCCACACTTTGCATAGAAGTCCACCAATGCAGTGCCAAGAATAATTGTGAGAGGTAGACGCTTCCTTCTTATGTAGGAATGCACCCACGTTCCTGTCTCAAGTGCACCCAGGACAGCACAAGCAGAGAGCACACTGACCATGGTCACATTATTCGGCTCAACTCCAGCAAGCTGCATCTCACTGAAAAGAGCAAGTGCCTCTCGACATTGATCAGCCTGCGTGTAACCTGAGATCATTGCGCTCCAAGCAACCACATCCCTGGACTGCATCCCATCGAACAACCTCCGTGCCTTACCAAGCTCTCCACACTTGGCATACATGTCGATCAGTGCAGTCATCAAGTTTCGGCTCCTCACCAGGCCTTTTTCATCCACATATCCAGCAACCCACGTCCCAAGCTTCGCATCACCTATTCGTCCGCATGCCGTGACGACACTCACCAATGTGACTTCATCAAAGGCCAGACCAACCTCAAGCATGCCCTTAAACATCTCCACCACCTCCATCCAATATCCGTTCTTCAAGTACGCCGTGATGATTGCGTTCCACATCACCACGCCATTCTCCTCCACCGCATCGAACAGAAGCCGTGCCGCTGAAACATCCCTACAGCTCGCGTACATATGAATCAAGCTGCTCAGAACGAACCGATCGGCCATGAGCCCACGCTTGATGGCGTACGCCTGGACGCCGCGCCCTACATCCAGCGCGCACATCCTGGAGCATGACTTGAGGACGCAGGCGACGGTGTGCTGGTCAGGGCAGGCCGAAGCAGCGCCGAGCATTTCGACGAACAGGTGCAGGGCGTCCTCCGGGTGGCCCGCGTGAAGGAAAGCTCGCATAAGGACGTTGTAGCACGGCGTGGAAGGGGGCGGCCGCGGGCCCAAACGGAACAGGCTGACCGCGTAGGGGAGCAGCGTCGGAGAGGCGGCGGCCGCCTCGAGGAGGGAGTGGAAGGATTTGGGCGAGGCGGTGAGCTCCCCGGACTTGATTAGTGCCGCGTGGAGCTGTGTCAAGTAGCGCGGATCTGCGCGGAGTGGAGCACGGGGCGGCGCCGGCCCGGCGCGGGCCGGTGTGGGGAGAGCCGCCGTGGGGACGGCGGTGGCCATTCAAGTTGCCTTGGGTTTAACTGCTTATCGTTGGTTATCCAAGTAGCATCTACTGAGACACTGACATCTGGACCAACCGTAATAGGGCCCACACGATAGAGACACCTGCCCTTCATTTAAATTCCGGATCCGCCATAGTCTCCGCACACCAACTAATCACCATGGCGGCCTCCACCTCTCCACTGCTCCTCCTCGCCCTTCTCCTCCTACCCGCGCTCATGGCGGCGGCCTCGCTCCCAGCGCTGCCGCTCTCGACGGCGTCGCGGTGGATTGTGGGCGCGGACGGGCGGCGCGTGAAACTGGCGTGCGCGAACTGGGCTTCGCACCTCGAGCCCGCAGCCGCTGAGGGCCTGGCGCGGCGCGGCGTGTCGGACATCGCAGCGCGCGTGGCGGCGATGGGGTTCAACTGCGTCAGGCTCACCTGGCCGACCTACCTCGCCACCAACGCCACGCTCGCTTCGCTGCCGCTGCGGTGGTCACTGGAGCGCCTCGGCATGCTGGAGTCCGTCGCCGGCGTGCGGGTCAACAACCCCGCCCTCCTCGACCTGCCCCTCGTCGACGTGTTCCGGGTACGTGTTTTTTTTTTCGCTCAGTGGAGCACTCAAAATTGTATTTAATTGTTACTCGAGAACTAGGATTGTTGGTTTAATTGAGGTTCTATTTCTTCTTTCGGTTACTCAAGAACTAGGATTGTTGGTTTTATCGGGGTTCTATTTCTTCTTTCGGTTACTCAAGAACTAGGATTGTTGGTTTAATCGGGGTTCTATTTCTTCTTTCGGCTGATTTTGTGCCACTATCAATCAAGCGCTTGTTGTAATAATAATAAAAAAAAAACCTATCAATCAGGCGCTTGTTGTCAAAAAAAAAAATTCAAGCGCTGTTTATGTTTTTTAGATAAGGCTTACTTAACCTGGCCTTCTTTGGAGGAGCATTGTAGGAGCCAGGGATCGAACCCTGGCGGCCAGCTCCCACCCTGCAAAAGCACTGTTACTGTTAATGTGACCGGCGCTGGCCCAAGTGAGAACAATAATTTGATATAGCTTCTTTCTCTTAGCTTTGAATTGGCAAATACTAATTTTCGTTAAGTCAAACTTATCTAAGTTTGATCAAATTTGTAAAAAAGAAATGTATAACATCAACAATGCCAAATAAACGCACTATGAAAAAATAGTTAATGAAATTAATTGGATGTGGTAGGTGTTGCCGTGTTAGTGCACTTTGTGTACACGTCAAAGTTACAAAACTAAGCAAAAAAACTCAAATAACCTATTTTTTTAGCAGATCAAGTAGTATTGCGGAATTGCTGGTCTTGCAAGGTCAAAATGAAGTCGAATTTAACAATGTCTTGTCAGTTAACACTGTACCTGGATTGCAGGCGTGGAATTAGATTGTCTTTTTTATATGAAAAAAATTCAATCATTATAATGGGCAAGTGACTGCCTTAATTATACTGTCTGAAGCAAGATTATGTCATGAATCAGTTGAAGTATAGCTAAACCAGCAACTCCCCCTGTTTTTGGCCAAAACAGGTTGCTTAACAAGTCCAAACGTTACAAAGAAGAGGAAACTTGAATGCCTAGGATCTCTTTTATTTTAAACAAATGAATGCCTAGGATCTCATTAGTGCTATTTGATTTTTACTAAAACAAGTTGTACTTGCTTCCAAACTCTCTGTTGGCTAAAACAGATTGCTTAACAAGTCAAAACTTTACAAACAAGAGGAAACCTGAATGCGTAGGATTTCATTAATGCTATTTCATTTTACTAAAACAAACTGTACTTGCTTCAGAAGTCCAAACTCTGCAGATCTGGGATTCCTACTAAAGCACAGAATTTCATCAAAGAGCTCACCAAACAAGCTTAGGATATTATTCTCCTTTTAAAAGTATGAAACATCTTTTACAAATTGAGGGCTCAAGCCCAATCAGGAAAGATCTGGGCTGTTTCAGGAAACACAAAGAATAGTTGCTTAATAGTTCTCCCTCTACTCTCTTGTGTGTTCTAGGAAAGAAATAGTTCTCCTTCAACTGTTCTTATCCAATTAGTTTCAACACAGAAAACATACCTACTACTCACCAAATCAATGGTCCAATGTGAGGGTGCCTTGCAAGTATCAAAGTTCTAGCTAGAATAGGTATTGCTTTGTAGGTTTTGTTATGATGACTATAAAAGATGCCAAATTGTCAACTGGTGTATTAGGTGTACTGTTCTGTGACATGGACAGAATACTAGACTAGAAATCAAGTTAAACTAAAAACATTTGTTATTAACTTATCAATGGATAAATGAATTATGATAATTGTAGTCCTTCTGACATTAGTTGAATTCACCATAGGAAGTGGTGTCATCATTAGCCAGCAAAGGTATTATGGTCATACTTGACAACCAAATGACCACTCCAGGATGGTGCTGCAGCAGAACTGATGGCAACGGCTTCTTTGGAGATGTGTACTTCGACCCTGATGAATGGTTAAAAGGCCTCAGTGCAATGGCGACTATGTTTAACAACACAAAATATGTTGTTGGCATGAGCTTGCGGAATGAGCTTCGAGGCCCGAAACAAAATGTTAGTTTGTGGTACAGGTATGTGGGCATATTGCTGTGATGGAAATGTCATTTTTCATGCGACTCTTGGTATCAACAATTTTATTTACAATTTTAATTCCAACTTAGGTACATGCAGATGGGTGCTGAAGCTGTGCATGCTGCAAACCCTAACGTCCTGGTTATTTTATCGGGCCTGGATTTTGACAACACTCTCAGCTTCTTGTTCAAAGAAAAAGTTAACCTATCATTTTCTGGAAAGTTAGTTTATGAGCAACATTGGTATGGCTTCTCAGATGGTGGCAATTGGGAAACTCAGAACCAAAACGATGCTTGTGGGATGGTTGTTGATTTCATATGGGCTAAAGGATTATTCCTACTTCAACAAGGCTGGCCGTTGTTTTTCTCTGAGTTTGGATTTGATATGTCAGGCACACATATTGGTGACAATCGCTATCTTACCTGCTTCTTAAGTGTGGCAGCTGAAATGGATCTGGACTGGTCAATTTGGGCTCTGCAAGGGAGTTACTATATCAGAGAGGGTACTTTAGCTTATGATGAATCATATGGATTGCTATCATGGGACTGGTGTACAGCTAGAAATCCTAGCTTCATTAAAAGGATCAATTCTCTCCAATCACCATTCCAAGGTTTGGGACTTCATCTATCTAATTAATATTAGTCTTCAACATTATGAGAACCACAGCTAAAATATGTGAAAAGATTGTTGTTTATTACACGTTTTTATGATCAAAGTATGCTCAGAGTAATACTTTGTGTACATATTTTTATTCAATTTTCAGTTCTTTCAAGAGATTAACTATATGAACTTTCAAGCTTTGATTCATTCAACAGCATTACATGTAGATTTAATCCATAGAAGCTGGTTGTGTATAAACAGGACAGTAAAATTTAAGCAAAACTGAACTTCATGGAATATAAAACTTCACTACTTTTGGATCATGGCAATGCTTACTGAATTTTTTTCAGCCAGTTCATAATGAATGTATATTTATTTATATCCTAGGTCCTGGTCTTCCAAACAGTCAAGAGCCATACAACATAATATTCCATCCCCAAAGTGGGCTTTGCGTCTTGGCCAGGTCTTCAAAGTTACTTGAGTTGGGTCCATGCGACGAATCAAACGCCTGGAACTACACCTCAGCATACGAGCTAGTAGTGAAAAGCACAGGACAATGCGTTCAAGCGAAGTCGGTGGGCAAGAATGCAAAGCTTGGCACTGATTGCAGCAAACCAAGTTCGAAGTGGCACCTAATATCGAATTCGAAGATGCATGTTTCGTCTGAGCTCACGAAAAATGGAACCAGGGTGTGCTTGGACGCCAGCCCTGATGGTGCCATCAGAACAAATCAGTGCAAGTGCCTAAGCGTAGATCCGGCCTGTGACCCTGAGAGTCAGTGGTTCAAAGTGATCTTAAGCAGTAGAGACATACCTGGGGGCGACTCCATCTTGCAGTTGCCATCACTTGGTCCCTGGCCTCCGACATCCCTTAGTTCTTGAAAGTTTGAAAGCAGCTCATTTTCATGTGACCAAAGAGGAATACGAGCGAGAATTACGTGGAAAAATCCAGAGGATTGTTGAAGCCAGTGGGGTACTGTAGCATTACAGTTTGGTTTTTAATGTACAGTATGAATAATCTATTGTGCTTTGGAAGTAAGCTGTTTCTTACTTGGTGTGGGCGTTTGTGGCCGTCAAGGCCGAGTATGTTGCTCTGTAATTTGGTTTTAATATATAGAAGAGAAATTGTCTGAAAAGCTGCTGTTTTGCAGCACCAAGATTGGATATCCACCATGTTCATGTATGTTGCGTGTACGAGATCTTTGAGAGTTAAAGGAAACTGAGATAGCTCACTTGGTTAGACCACCCAAATGCAATTTCTCGTCCCCTCAAAAAATAATGCAATTTCTCGTCGTGGTGAATTAGGGATGCCTATTTTGTTCTTGTTAATAAAATGTTGCCTAGTTCCTGTTTGGTCTAGTTTCTTTTTGAAATTTTTGCGAGTTCATCGCTCGTGAGACCGAGTTTCGGTGATTTTTTTTTATTTTTGAAACGGAGTTTCGGCGATTTGATTTATCGCTGTGGCAAGATTGAGTTTTGCCATTTATAAAAACTCTTACTTATCTTCGCTGAAAAGACAAACTGAAAAGTATTGTTCGCTAATTTGTTGTGAGAGAAAAACACTGTTCCTTCGCTGAAAAAGTACGGCTCATGACATGAAACGAGATTGTTACCTACAGCACCCTTGCTTCAATGTATCATCATCTGAAACTCTCGCACTTCGCATTTACAGAGCCAATCTCGCTCGTACAAATCCACAGATAGTGATAAACAAAAAATCGTCAAGCCCACAACACAAGGGCGTGTCATAGACACCCCAAGTAACACAAAAGACAAATCCTGGGCGTGAGGCGTGAGCTTGAATCTTAGAACAACCTTTTTGGTTTCTATATGGTACGCTCTGCTTGTTCATTCTCATCCCGTCGCTTTCCGCCCGTTCAGTTGAACGCAACCGTACCAGCATTTGGCAATGCTTTACTCTGCTTAGAAAAATTTTAGCCCGTTTTGATGAAGACATATATGGAATCACATGTACTAGGGCCTTGTTTAGATGTTATCCAAATTCCAAGTTTTTTCACTCTCTCTCTATTACATCAATTTTTAGCCGTTTGCATGATGTATTAAATGTAGGTAAAAAAAATAACTAATTACACAGTTTAGTTAAAAATCACGAGATGAATCTTTTGAGACTAGTTGGTCCACGATTGGACAATATTTACCAAATAAGATGAAAATGATACTATTCATCGGGTTCACTTTTTTTTTTCAATCTAAACAAGCCGTAGTTTGCATGATTTGGCAGCACTTGCGGGACGGCATGAATTCTTAGATTACAAGCGAAACCATCCTGCGCATTGCGCACGCACTAGTACAGATTTTCTGCACATTGCAACCAATTCCAGGGGGTTGTGGCACAGTGGCACTCGAAGTAGACAGCATGCACGGAGAAATGGTACGCTGGTTGCTGTTGCTGAATGCGGGAACGGCATCGGCGTCCCTGGAAAAATTGAAGCGCAGGAGGTAGGTGGCCATTTAACTCCCTCCAACCCTCTACCGGCCGGGGCTGGCCTCCGATTTGTTTTTCCCACCCTCTGATGTGAATTAGGAGCACAGCACTGATGTCATTACTCACCACAATGGCCTTCCTTGAAGCATAGATTATATCTGAAATATTAATCATCGGCAAGCAAGACTACTTTGTTGAAAGAGATCCCTGTGCGCAGTGCGCACACATGTCGAGGCCCAGCGGCGCCTGCCGGCCCCGTCAGGTCAGCCATGGCGTGAAGCAACCAGCAGCCCTGCTATAAATCTCCACGTCCACCGCCCTCCGTGTCCTTCGCATTGACATCACCATGGGGTGTTCGTGTTCTCCACTCGCCGCGTGCGTGGCCCTCGTTCTTCTGGCGGCCTCGTTGTTAGCGTGTCACCACAACGGGTGCGCGGCGGCGGCCGTGGCGGCGCCGACGACGCTGTCGACGGCGTCGCGGTGGGTGGTGGACGAGAGCGGGAGCCGGGTGAAGCTGGCGTGCGTGAACTGGCCGTCGCACCTGGAGCCGATGCTGGCGGAAGGGCTGGGCAAGCGGCCCGTCGGCGCCATCGCCGGGGACGTGGCCGCCATGGGGTTCAACTGCGTCAGGTTCACGTGGCCCACGTTCCTGGTCACCAACGCCTCCTACTCCAGCCTCACCGTCGCGCAGTCCTTCCAGCGGCTCAACCTCACCGAGTCGCTCGCCGGCATCAGGGTGAACAACCCTGGCGTCGTCGACCTCAAGCTCATCGACGCCTTCAAGGCAAGTCTCTGTCGTCGACCTCAAGCTCATCGACGCCTTCAAGGCGCACCGAGCACTCAGACGTGACGTTGTGTTGTGGATCGGATGTGCATGCAGGCAGTGGTGACCAGCCTGGGCGAGCACAACGTGATGGTGATCCTGGACAACCACCTGAGCAAGCCCGGCTGGTGCTGCAGCAACACCGACGGCAACGGCTTCTTCGGCGACGCCTTATTCGACCCGGACGTCTGGGTGGACGGCCTCACCAAGATGGCCACCATGTTCGCCGGCGTCCCCAACGTCGTCGGCATGAGCCTTCGGAACGAGCTCAGGGGGGCCAGGCAGAACGCGAACGACTGGTACAAGTAAGCACTCAAAACTGTTCATATCACATGTTTTTCTTTGACTCTGAGGATGCAAATACGATCAGTGCAAGTAGAACACTGGATAATTCTAGTTTTACTGTACTAGCTCCTCTGTCATGGGTTTTAATACCCGTAAATGAACGGCAGTGTGTGGTTGGCACTGGCAGCTTGCTTCCTACCACCATAGTACTCCAGCAGGAGCACAGTGCACAGAGGACTGGAACAGTGCACACTACTGCAGAGGACAAGTACTTCGCTATCTTTACATCTCTCTGCAGTCTGCACTGCTCCTGCACAACATGTGAAGATCAGTAATGGCGTTTCTTGCACAGCAGTACGAGTTCTTCATGCATTCACTGTAGTGTAGTGCACCGGTAGTGCCAGTGTGCCACCAGCAATTTCATCTGTTCTGGAGGACGAGCTTTGAATAGTACAGTTGTTGGAGTTGGTAACCGCACAGCTGGCAAGCGGTGTAGTTAAGCTCGTTGGTTTAAGCCAGAACTTATCAACTATGATATAATATTTATGGTATAATATTTTTCTCACGCAGCAAATCACATCAGCCCAGTCCGTAACCAGCAAACGGACACCAGCCGCACTAACGCGTCGACACGCACGCAGGTACATGCAGCGCGGCGCGGAGGCGGTGCACGCGGCGAACCCACGCGTGCTGGTCATCCTCTCGGGCCTCCAATTCGACAACGACCTGGCCTTCCTCAACTCGCGGCCGGTGAACCTCAGCTTCACCGGGAAGGTGGCGTTCGAGGTGCACTGGTACAGCTTCTCCAACAGCCCCGAGTGGAGCTCGAGCAACGCCAACCAGGCGTGCGCGCGCATCACGACCGGCATCACCCGCCGCGCCTTCTACCTGCTCGACAAAGGCTGGCCCGTCATCCTCGGCGAGTTCGGCGTCGACAACCGCGGCGTCAACACCAACGACAACCGCTACTACGGCTGCGCCGCCGCCACCGCGGCCGACCTGGACCTAGACTGGGCGCTTTGGGCGCTGTAGGGGAGCTACTACCTCCACGAGGGCGTGCTGGGGCTGGACGAGGTCTACGACGTCCTCGACTGGGCCTGGTGTAGGCTGCGCAACGCCACCGCGCTGCGCAGGGTCCAGGCGCTCCAGCGGCCGCTCAGGGGCCCCGGCCTCGCGGAGGCGGCGCCGTACACCGTGCTGTTCCACCCGGTGTCCGGGATGTGCGTGGTGGTGCGCCGCCGGTCGCCGACGCTGACGCAGCCCCTTGAGCTGGGCCTGGGCCCCTGCAACGAGACGGAGGCGTGGGAGTACAGCGCGCAGCAGCAGCGGCTGGCGCTGCGGGACACCGCGCTGCTGTGCCTCCGTGCCGAGGGCGCCGGCAGGCCCGCGACCCTCGGCGTGAGCTGCGGCGACGCGATGGCGAAGTGGAGCCTCGTGTCTGACTCCAAGCTGCACGTCGCCGTCAACGCGACGTCGTTGGCCGGGAGCGACGGCATGCTCTGCCTGGACGTGGGCGCGGACGGCCGGAGCGTGGTGACCAACCCGTGCCGGTGCCTGAGCGCGGACAACAGCTGCGACCCGCAGGGGCAGTGGTTCAAGCTCGTGAGCAGCACCAGGAGCGTGGCCACCAAGCCGACCATGCTCGCGCAGCTGCCGCTCGAGCTCAAAAACTGGAAGATCAGGTCGTTTTGAGCGTTTCCCCGTAGAATATAACTTCAGCTAGGCTACGTAAGCTGTAGCACGTGACGTCGTGGAGGTGGAACGGCGGGAATAGAGAAGCACTGACCTAGAACTTGAGCAGTGTTCTCGAGGAGACTGATCAGCAGAATATCACTATATATCAGCACAGTGCATGCCCATGCCTTTCTCTGCGAGACTTTCTAAAAAAAATAAGAGAGAATTATCTATTTTAGCATTAAAATAAATCAGTCTTCTGTACGTAAGTACTAAAAATTTTAAACTTTTTATTTAATATCGTCCATTTTGATAAAATTTCGTTAGCTGACTGTATTAACCGTGGTACTTTGCTTTAATAAGGACCAAAATGCCCTTCTGCTTATCACGCAGCTCGTCTCCTCTCCGACGAAGAAGCGGCGCCTCCTCCTCCGTGGCGGCGGCGACACAAGTGGTGGCGCCCCTCCCCCCACCTCCTTCTCCAACGACGGCGGCGGGCTCCCTCCCACCACCGATGGTGACCCCAAGCGGCGCGCGGCCCGAGCCGCGGACACGGCAGCCCTTAGCAACGGCGCGGCCCGACCCGCGGGCACGCCACCGCCCACGGACATGGCAGCTCCCGGCGGCGGCGTGATCCGACCCGCGGTCACGGCGGCCCTAGGCGGCGGCGCAGCCATACGTGCGAGCACCCCTCCCCATGGTGGCTTCGACGATGGATCCATCGGCAACCCCCTCGCAGCGCCCCTCTCCAAACTGATGGCGGCGGCAGCCCCTTCCCCTAGCAGATCTGGCCTTCCGTGGTGGTGGCGGCGGCGGCCGTCCCGAGGCAGCCTCACCATTGCAGTGGTGGTGGCGGCGGCGGACTCACCGTTGCAGTGGCGGCGGCCTCTCAGTGGCGACAGGGTCCTCCTCGGCACGTAGATCCAGTAGCGGTGGTGGTAGTGCGTCCTCTCAGTGCGACTCGGTGCTCAAGGCTGCTCGGCCGGCTTGATGTGCCTGTTCGAGGTTTCTCAAGGCTGCTCGGCCGGCTTGATGTGCATGTTCGTGACTTCAGTCAAGTCCAGATCGAGGGCGCTGCCACTTCTTTAGCTTTCCGTTCTTCATTCATTCTCTGTTTCTTATGCAGCTCTGGTACAGCAGCATCGCCGATGACGGCCCACAGCACAAGCGCTCTCAGGCCGCCGCCGCCGCCGGAGCCGGCGTACCCGACGAGGTCGTTAAGCAACGTCTGAGTCGAGATGTGCCGGCAAGCTCTCAAGGGTATACATGTCATTTTAGATGCCACTGACATCATTCCTGCTTTACGGCTTGTTCGTAGCCGTTCTTAGAATTTAAAATTTATTATTTATTTATTTGCAGACTACGATTATCAAAATCCCATATTTTGGTTCACAATATATTTGTGATATTTATAATTTTCTTATTTGACAACATGTTCATCTATTATTTTTTATTTGGCATCATGTATTTCTGCTACAAAGAAGGGTATTCATGTCATTTTACTAGCCACTTCACAGCTACTAGCCTAAATGGACGACAGTGCTATTTAGGGAAGGAAATTTGAACTTAGTGCCAAATAAGAAAGTTCAAATTTTTTTAGTGCCAAATACAGAAGACTGATTTGTTTCAGTGCCAAATATATAATTCTCCAAAAAAATAAAATTGTTGCTTGTTTATATAAATTTAAAAAATTACTTAAAAACAAATAAAACACTTAAAAATATTAGATAAAATTACAGGAGGATGTGATAGTATGACGTGAATGTCTTGTATTTGATAGACTAAAACTAAGAATTACACGTTTGTCAAAAAAATTAAGAATTATAGGGCTGTTTGAATCATTGGAATTGAATTCATTCTAATAATTATAATTTAGACATAAATTAATTAAGCTAATATGGCTCTATATAGAATACATTTGTACATTATTGTTAGTCGTACAATGGAGATACTTATATGTAGCATTTCTACTACAGGAAAGCAAGTTGAAAGACGTGGTTTAAGTTGGAGAGTACAAACATAGCATGGTGAGCTATAGAATCAATTTTTATCTCTCACCCTATGAATTTAATATAGTCTTATATGTGAATTTGAAAAAGTTACGGAATATTAAATTTCAAACCAAATAGCTTAACCCACTATATAGATTCTAATTCCTCTAAAATAAAATGATCCAAACGGCTCCAGTTAAAGATGCAACACTTATTAGATGATGTGGCACTTGGGGGTATGACACGTTGTGCATAGATTGAAAGTTAGTGTGGTTTATTTTTATAGGAGATATAAATTACTTTTTTCATCTCTAAAAAAATTAATTTATAGAGTTGTTTTGAGTCAATTTTTTTATAAGTTTGATCAAATTATAGAAAAGAGTACTCAGATTTATAACACTAACAAGTTCGCTTAAACTTATCAGCCATGGTACAGTGTTTTTCTCTCACAACAAATCAACGAACAATATTTTTCAGCCTAGTTTTTCAGCGAAACGAACATGATTTGTATTAATTTAATCAAACTTAAAAAGGTTTGACTAAGATAATTGATTTATTTGAGAACGGAGGTAAAGCTGTGATAGCGAGTGATACAGCACCATATCACAGGTTCACGTTGGGACAGCCTGACAGCATTCAGGTTCAAAATTGCTCTCTATAGTTCTTATACCATGTCCATCCTTTATCTAAAACAATGGCAGCACGACAATCTTATAAAACAGATATTTTCAGCACAGCATACACAATCAAATCCAACAAGAACAAGGCTTCTTTGGAACATCATCTCAATGTGCACGTGTGATTGGTTACTGAAGAGCACGGCAGAAATTAGATGCTGGATAAGAATCATAAGGGTAAATGTCGTTCATGAAGCTCTGTACACAATCTCAACGTGTCTCAGGTTGTCCTGGGAGGAAGAAGGGAGGAGATAAAAGGTCAGCAGGCCATCCTTTGCATGAGTGAACTCCACTTCGTTTTCATCAACTCTACAAAGCTCCGGCCTGGTGGCTGAATACGCCCCAAACCGCCCTGGTCCTCGGCATTTGATATGAACTGTCGTAGCTGAAGAATCTGCAACGCTTGAAACATTGTCAAGTGCACCACCAGAGTTGAACATGTCGATCAGTCCAAGAGGCGCAAACCGAACGACTTCGCCGAAAATCTGGTGTAAGAAACAAAAAATTTCTGTAAAAACATGATATTTACAATGTGGAATACATGTAAGAAGGAAGGCGAGTGGAAATTAATCTGACGTCTGACCTTTATTGGTGAAATGTTGTAAATCTCACATGTCATAGTAGACAGTGAAACCTCCAAACTTTGGTGCTTCTGAAGCCTTGAAAGAGAACCTGGAAGACAAAATAGAGGGCTAATCAGTCACCGATGGTATAGTGATAAGATGGGATTGTTAGAAAGAAACAGTCGGCCAACAATATTTACATGAACCGAAAGCATATACTGCAGCCTCTCCATTCCAATTATCACCAGCTATCTCCTCGAGAGATTCTACATCGGACGGTGAGAGCTGACCAGTGATGTTTATGTTGATAGGAACATAAGCAGTTTCTTTCACTGGCCAAACCCACTGTCCAGCTCCCTGAAAATTGAACACACCAATGACACCAGTGAAATTGTTCAAGTTCCATATCTTCATCAGACTGCAGAAGAATTCACAGATTAGTATGCTATAAGGAACAACTTAGTAGCAAAAGAAAATGGTAAAGCTATATTCGTGCTCATACCTTTTGCCATCCATGACTGGGTCAGTGAACAGACAATCGCGTGTAGGACGACCAGCATACCTTGCTCTTAGAATCGAGCCGTCTGGTAGAACAAGCTTTTTTAGAACACTGAAATCATGCACCCCGGGTTTGTCGCTGCATATCACAACAAATATACATGCATGGTGAACTCCTGTGCTTGAGTTAAAAGCAACCACAAGAAAATAACTAGAAGATAGAAGTAAATGATCTACACAAAACTACCTGACATAAACACCACCTCCACTCAGGGCTCTAGCTGCTCCGTGAAATTCCGCTGATTCATGCTTGCTCTTCACAAGGAAAATGAAAATTAGCTGCTACTGAAGTATAGAAACGAACCTAAATATACTGCTCGAGATGTCAAAATCTCACATGGAACATATCCCAGTCAGGTATGAAGATTTCTCCCAACAATAGGCTATTGAATGCCACAGAAGCGATGTGCAGAGTTTGCAGTGTTGGTTCCCGAGGCATGAAATCTTCTGAGGCTCTAGCAACTGCACTCTTCAAGGCACTAGAAAACAACCAAGAATTATATCAGATTCTATCTACACAGTAGCTCATATTTTCCACAGCTAGAAATATGCTACCTAAAGATGCTGTCTGAATTGTGACTCATGCAGCAGATTAGGTTGTTTGTTTTGAAGTTCTGGGCAATGGATTCCTCAAGAGCCTGCTGATACTTTCGAGTTACTGCAACACGACCACCAAATCCGCATCCAAGAGTTTCCAACACGTTCTGAACATCAACCTTCACGCCATCCACACCCACACTAGAAAGGTAGCTGTGCTGATCATTGTAGAACTCATATATCTTGTCAGGATCAATGATGCCCACTCCAAATTTCTCCAAGCTGTCCATGGCAATATCCCTCAGGTTCGCAACATTACCCGGCGATTGGACTGGGTAAACAAGCTTTGGATTATACTTTTTCATCGCATCAGATGTTGCTAAGATGCCTCCCCAATATCCAAATAAAGCATGCCACATGTAGACGCACCTATGGTTTCATGCATTGCATTTTAATCAGCCAAAAATAGTATGAAGATTAAATCATCATAGAACAAGTACTTTGACAAAAAAAAACAATTACTTGACTCCATGTTTTTCTTTTATCTTCTTAATGAGGTCCCCAAGATTCTTGCAGGTTTCTCCCCTGAACTTATGGTTCTCCTTCAGATCAGTCAGCCTATGCGCAAATCTGGCATAATTACAATACAAATCAGGAACCGACCCTCACCCTGTGCACACTTTTATGGGTTACCAAAGGATGGAACACTAACACGGCCTGCTCACGGATGGCTTCGTCCGCTTCCTTGAATTCATCAACTGTTTCTTGCCAACCATCATCTATAATCAGAAACCTTGGTGGCACACCACCTTCACGCAGACTGTAGGATAAGAAATGCATTATCACTTTATCAGCAAGTGATAGCTATGAAAAGGAGGCAAAAGATACTCTTCTTAGTGTGTATTCCAAGTGAAACATTTGTTCTTGCAAACCTTTGAAGGCCCTCCTCAATCCCACTTGGGTTCACAGCTTTGTAAAATGCATCCCAAGTGCACCACCCAAACCAGTCCAAATTTGAAGGAATCTGATATTTTGTGATGAATTTAAACAAGGCATGAGAAAAAAGAGAAGAATGAAAAGCTTCCCAAGAAGCAATATTACCAAATCAGGTGAAATGAGCATAATTTTACCTCCTTGTCCTCTATATGACTGAAAGTTCCTTTGATCTTGGACACCATCCTAAATGAAGAAGATGAACAATTAAGCCAATTGTTGAAAAGACCATGTCCATGTGGTATTTTAGGACTTCTTTTTTATCGACTGCCCCTAAGCAAGTACAACTATAAGAGGAAAGTTATTTTAGGACTTGTGTAAGAGAATGGCATTACTTGATGGATTCCTTCAGAAGCTTGAAGGGGTTGTCCCCTGAGTTGATGAACACTGCATCAACTGCTTCCATCGTCTGGACATCAGGATCACCTACCAACAGTCCAGCATTTCTTCTCTCAGAAATTCCAATCAAAATCCCAAGTTTTGCACATTTTGATGCGATCGACGGATGGAGTACTTAAAGTTTCAAATTTCATCAGATGGCAGCAGACAAAGCTCACCGCTCTCGAAGCAGAACTGGAGCTCGTCCTCGGGGCTCCCCTGGAGGCTGGCCCGGAAGCCGCCGTCAAGAACCGGCAGCATCAGCGCGTACAGTGAGACATGCTCCGTCGCGGCCGCAGAACCCACCTCGCTCGTGGACTCCAGAAGCAGCATCTGCGTCTCCGCCGGCACAGCCGCCGCGCCGGCGCCCGTGGCCGGCATCATCCACCAGATCTTGAACCTGAACAGTGACAGCCACCTCCACCCACTGCGAGGCCACCGATCCAAGAACAAACCATCAGTCACAAATCAAATCGGTGGCACAGGCGCCCCCGCCCGCCAGCGCGTCGCGTTCTTGCACGCAGGACACGAGTACTATGACTGACTTACCTAGCCAGGTTTCCGACGGAGAACACGTGGCGGCTGGACGCCGCCGCCGCCCTGGCTCCGAGGAACGCGGCGCCCGAGGCGGCGGCGGCCTCGTCGTCGGCGACGCCGGCACCGGCTGGCCGTAGGGTGACGTTGGGCGGGGCGCGGACGAGGAGCTCGCGCCCGCCAACCAGCAGGGACGTGCGCTCGAGCTGCGCCATACTCTGCTGCCGCGGCGTGGGCGTGATGGTGCTGAGGTCCTGGCAGGCTCCCGGCATTGCTCTGCGGAGGAGGAGGAGTCTGCGCGATGTCTTATACGACGGCGACGAGAGCGAGCACGGCGGGCGCGAGGCCATCATGAGCAGCCTCGTCAGCGCCACGTAGGAAACGCGTCAGACGTTGAACTCCGGCAGTTCCGCGTGTGATGATAAGCTAGTACAGTAGTGGGTTTTGAGGGTTGTGGGGTGTGTGGCCTGTGGCCTGTGGGCGCATGGCCGCGTGGCTGAGAGGAGACGTGCGGAACGCGAAGGCAGGGGGAGGAGAGAGACCCAGAACGATCTCGAAGCTGTCGGGTCTCCTGGTCTCCCCGCCGCAGCTGCAAACCGGCGCCGGCGCTCGGGAGCACCTCGGGTCTTCGCCGTTCTGATCGTTTCTTCCACGCGGGGCCCTTCTCTCTCGCGTCGCCGTCGACCAGTCGCAGGAATCGCACCCTCGGAATTTCCATGGCCACACGGGTGTGAGACGATTTATCTATCGATCGTGTGACACGGAGCATATCTGTAAACGCGCGCGCACACACAATACCCATCCTGCTGGTTACCCAGGGCAAGAAGCACCCATTTTTTCTTCTTGGGGGGGGGTCGAAATTCAGCCTATTTTTTCATGAATAAGAAAATTAAATCACATATGGTGCTTATTTATAGGTGCACTTCTGATAAAACGTGGGCACTCAATTATTCTACCAGATAATAACTTTTTTCAAAAAGAAAGAAAAGGTCGACAAGATATGATGATAATGATAAAAACAGCACTCGAAGCGTGCAATGGGTGGGCCCGCACGCTCCACGCGACCATGCTGTGCACTCCGCCGCAACCGCTGCACTCATCGCGGCGCCCGCTCCGTGCCGCGCCACGATGCTCCAACGACGCCCAGCCCTCGCCGTCCACCGCGGCCGCCGGCGGCATCCGGCGCCTGGTGCTCTCGCCCGAGGGCCGAGCGAAGCTGGACCCGCGGCCGGACCGCGACTTCTACGCGTTCCCGCGCCTCGTGACGCACGCGGACGACGGCTTCATCGTCACGCTCACGGGCCTCTACCGGGAGCGCCTCCGCGCCGGGTGGGACGTGCTGGACCTCATGAGCTCCTGGGTCAGCCACCTGCCGCCGGAGGTCCAGTTCCGGCGCGTCGTCGGCCACGGCCTCAACGCGCAGGAGCTCGCCAGGAACCCGCGCCTGGACTACTTCTTCGTCAAGGACCTCAACAAGGACCAGCAGCTGGAGCTCGAGGGTGGCACCTTCGATGCTGTGCTCTGCACCGTCAGCGTGCAGTACCTGCAGTCCCCTGAAAAGGTACTTATCGATCATCTATGGCCTTTGGGTTGGGGCAGTTTTTCCCTATTGGCATCATCGAAGTGGCGATTTGGCATGAATCAGGTCTTCGCGGAGATGTTCCGGGTGCTGAAGCCGGGGGGCGTGTGCATCGTGAGCTTCAGCAACCGGATATTCTACGAGAAGGCCATCAGCGCGTGGCGGGACGGCACGGCGTACAGCCGCGTCCAGCTCGTGACGCAGTACTTCCAGTGCGTGGATGGGTTCACGCAGCCCGAGGTGATCAGGAAGCTGCGGTCGGCCGGCGGGTCGTCGCCGTCCTCGCCGCTGGACGCCGTGATGAGGCTGTTCGGCGTGGCGGGCTCCGACCCGTTCTACGCAGTTATCTCGTACAGGAACTTCAAGCCAATGTGAAATACTGATTGACGGAACCTGTGCTACCATTGGGATGTACATACAATCTATAGAATCACTACTGATGCAGAGCTAGTTTGTACATGTACACTGCAGCACTAGCTCAGCTGCGGACAGATGAAAGTTCAGAAGCTCAAACATCATCCATCGACCACCTGATTCAGAAACATGCTAGCAGCAATCCTTGTTATTACAGAAACCACACTTTCACCAACGTCGTTCGGGAACATGAACGAACTAAGACCACCTAGCTATTCAGATGAAGAAACATTAACAGGTAAGCCGTAGCGATCATATGTACAGAGCATAGAGAACCTTATTTAGGGGTCCTGCAACTGCGCGGAGCGGCTGGTCAGTGGGACGTAGCGCACGGACGCATCCTTCTGGATGCTGATTGATCCATCCGTGTTCTTGTCGACCACCTGCAGGTCCTGCAAATAGGTGCCAACCGGTATGACCATCCGGCCGCCAGGCTTTAGCTGATCAAGCAGAGGCTGAGGGATCTTGGGTGCCGCTGCAGCAACGTGGATAGCATCATAGGGTGCCACGTCTGGAAAACCAAGCCTGCCATCTGCAGTTTTGAGAGCAGTCAGACATCTTAAGCCCCAGGTTATTTCAGAGTTTGCTGGCCCCAACAGAACAAAGTTTCTCTAGCTAGAGCATCAAGAACAAAATTCCAGAACCGGGATATATAATGAAAAAGGTCTACATTTGAAGACAACTTGATTTCGCCATTTGGCACAACAATGACATGTACTAGCAGGCGGACTGAATCCCATTTGGAAAAGAAAAAAAAAATGTACTGCAAACTGTCTACACTTTGAAATAGCATGCCAGCAAGTAAACAGGAACCAACAGTAGCCAACGTTGCTTCATCATAACATGCATACTGAAGAAAATAACAATCTTTACAAGCTTTAAAGGCTGTGTAAACTGTTGCTTAATGAAATTAATAGCTCAGCATATTATAGATAAACCAGTCATCATACCTGTAACATGAAAAGAGAGCGATCCATCCCTCAGTAGTGGAGCTGCAGCGCTTCTTTGCACATTTTCAATAGAAGAAGCAACAATCTCAGGAATGTGTTCAATTCCCACTGCACGACCTTCTGGTCCAACCATCATGGCAAAACAAGCTGTCAGGTAGCCGCTACCTACAATGTGACAGGAATGCATTTGTGACATCAATTAGAAAAAAAATAAATAGAGCAAGCTGTTTATTCAACCGCAATTGCTGATGGACACTGGCAAATGGCTAAAGTATCAGCAACAGACCTGATCCAACATCCAGAGCATGCATTCCTGGTTGCAAATGATCCTTCAATAGCTCTAAGCAGGTTGCATGCATGTGAGGAGCAGATATTTGTTGCATTGAAACCAATAGGCATAGGACTGTCGACGTAAGGGGTACCCTCTGGTACAAATAGCGCTCTATCAATCGTTTCCATTAATTCCGCCACTTTATCAGTTCTAACAGCACCATACTGCTATAGGTACTCAACCAGAGCTTTGTTCCGGTCCAGTGATGGTTGAGTCCAATATTGCTGGAAGTTAATCAAGAATCGGTGAGACTCCACTTTATATGTATGGCTACAGTATGGAATTGCAGCAATAAACAGGCTATCACAGTGATAATTTGAATTAACTTTCTTTTCTTATAACAGAAAAAGATTAAACATAAATGAAACAAAAAGACTAGTGTGGCATCAAGCCCTTTAACATTAATACAAGTTAAATGTCTATTTACTTGGACATTTCACAGGGGAACTAAAAGTTTGTATGAAGCTTCTCTTGAAGAATAAGAATAGTTCTGTGAAGATTCAACAATCTCATCAAACTACAAGTGCACACTAAAACAGTATTTATACAGCTAGCTCAATTCTAGGATCATGAACCCCCCTCATCTGGTCCACTTGTACAGCATATTGCCGTATTCAGAATTACCATGGAGCAGCTAGATATTTGCAAGCAGCAAATGGCCCGTCCAAAATTCTTTGTGGATTACCCAAAGAAATTATTTGTGGATACTTATGTATCAGAAAGTTGCGGCAAGAGGTGAGCTTCAGATACATCATCTCTGCTACACTTGACACAAGCTGGCTATCTTCAGCTGCCCACAAACAAGAAGGGAACTTTTTACATTTTTTATTAGGACTTAGTCAAAACCAAATCTTAGTATAAAAGCCATGTAACCAAAAGCAAGCTTCATTCTAGTGCAAGCCAGTTTCCAAATTTGTTCCTCCAAAACTAAGCCTACCACTCAATTCCACTTAATCGGTTTAACCTAACCCGTGCAGCCATCCAATTTACTGTAGCCACTAACAACTTAACAGGTGCCCGTGCGAGATAATCCGGGTAAATTCCACAACCAAGGGAGCTCAGAGACGAAACGGAGGTGGAAGGAGGGGGGACAGGGCGTCGTTGGTAGCGTGCGACCGCCATATGGTAGAACTTGAAGCAGCCATATGGTAGGTGGCGAAGCAGCGCCGCAGCCTCGGCGGAGGCGGCGGCGGGCCCAGGCCGACGGCGAGGCACATGGCGATGGCAGCCGTGTCGAGGGGCGAGCCAAGGGGGGGGCAGGGGGCGGACGCGCAATAGTAGTATAACTTAATATTTTTATTTATATTAAGAGGAGATTATATAAAATTCGAGGTCTAGATAATATAATTATACAAAACACAACTAGATAATAAAATTATCGCAATGATGGCAGCCGTGTCGGGTATAATTCTTGACCGCCGCAAAAAAATCCGTTATAGGAGAGCCACTGGGGAGCAGCGGAGAGCCGGGGGAGCAGCGGTCGGCTGCGGTGGTGGCTTGGAGAAGCCTCGTCTCGACAGGTGGGGGTGCCGCCGCCGCACGCGTTCTACTACCACGCCACGGCCACCGCGACCGGCCACGGCCCTTCTAGTTGCAAAGCCTGCAGCCTGCAGGCTGCCAGCGCCCCCGCGAAGGCACACACAGACACGTCGCCACGGCGCGGCGAACCGACCGCACGAACTGAAGTGCTATGGCCTACCCATCATCGCCTGTGTTCCACCAGCACCTAGAGAGGAGCTGACTAGAGGTCTAGAGGCAACTAAAATTTTACTGTATAATATACACTTTTATGCGTTGCACGAGTCGAGTTGATTCTAGATATACTTATAAATAGAGTCATGAGTTTAGGCTTTAGAGTCCGTGTTACAGCAAACAAGACAATATACTGCAGGCTCACATATTTTTCACCTGGATTCTGAGCTCCAGGCGCGGTGATGACGACTGGGCTGTGTTTTGTTATGTCAAATACCATAACATCACGAAAATATTCCAAGAAATGCATTTGTAACAATTTCTTTAAGCGATGTAGAAACTGCATGTGTTTACAAGACATTGATTTTTTTTTTTTTAATATCACGTGACAAGACTTTGATCAGGCATACGATTCCGCTGATGCATCCGGGCATCTTTCTTTATCCTTTCATGCCAGACACGCTTGGATAAATGCATTCGCCCAGATAAACAGTTTTGGAAGCTCCATGGGGTACCTCAAAAGTCTAAGAGCAGTTGTGGCAACACACGCTCCAGGTGGGTGGGTTCGATGACACTACCATCCTCCGCTTCAGCGATAAAAGCAGAGCGTTGAATAGCCTCTGCAAGAGAAATTTCAGTTAAACTACAGAAATGGAATTACTTCCCCAACATCAATTAGCTTGTAGTGATGCAGCATTTTTTCAGAGGTGCAAACCTGTAACAAATATTCGCAGAAGTTCGCAGCTGACTTTGAGAGCATTTGCATTGGCTGTCAGGTGAACATATCATGTTAGCATATCATGATCAAGAACCATGCACTCAGTGAAGTTACTTTCAACTGTATATTGTCCACTAGAAACCAAAGGGTGACGATAATTGAGTCAAATACATCTTTCGAACTCTTTGTAGTGTCAATTCTTCATCTCTTATATATGTTTTTTTAAAAAGAGTCCCGCCATTTTCGTTAAAGAACACCATTTGTTCACCAAGTTTCATCTTACTGAAACTCTTACCCCGAGTCACAAGCAGAATTAAGCCACTAAGACATAAAAAGGCCAAAAATACCAAAGTTAGGAACCGGTTTTAACATAGTATCTGGGAACCATACACCATCTAGTTCCAATCTAGACAAAAGAACAGGAAGTTCTTTTTTTCTAAAAAACACTACTCATGATGATGTGGGATGGGGTTGGAGAAACAACTCGAGCCCTTGAGCTGCATTAGATGGAACACAGGGAAGGAGGCTCTTTTCAAGCTTGATTTCCCAGTTCAGTCATTCCTCATATATAGAGCTGCTCATTACAAATCCATCCAAGCTAACAAACAACGTGCATGTCTAACAAACCCAGTTCCAATCCTAACAATCAAACCAAGCTAAAACTTGATAACAAAGCAAATAAAATCTTTGTCTGGCCTACGGTGGCTGGCACGGCCTTCTTGCAGCCGATGTTCAAATGGGTGCCCCCCAAGTAATATGAGACTCTACATAACCTAAGGATCAGTGCTTTGCGCAGACAGCCTTGAACGCTTGAGGCATGTAGGTGCGGTTACACAAGTCAATTGGTGACAAACAATGTAAAATTGTCTTACCCATTTCATATAGCTATTGGCAATAAGATGATATTACATCTGCTGTAGCAATACAGCTCACACTTTGAAGGTATAAAAGCCATCTACTTGGACAGGAAAGTGGTGCTAAGCTAAAAGAATTTGTGTGTGCTAGGTGACAAGATAAGTGTTTACTGTTACAACTACTAATCAGAGCAAAGATAAGTGTTTACTGTTACAACTATTAATCAGAGCAAATGGAAGAGTGGTTGATGAATAACTGATCAAACCTGTTAAGGGCATGGCTTGCCACACAGAAATCTGCTACGAATTGGATTTATGCAGACCCCTTAGTAATTTCGGAAATAACTTGTAACCAAAAATTTTGTCTAATGGGCATATGCTATGCACACCTATGTTGGGAGACAAAAGTTTAAGCACATTTTTCTTTACTCGTACTTACACTTGGTTGCGCAAGAGGACACATTAGCTACTGGGGAAACATTAACAGGTTCTTTGCAAACGGATGCCATTTGGCTGCACCAACACGTGTACTTCCTGGAAGCCATTTCATGCCGCTAGCTCTAGTAAAAACTAAAGAAGGAAAGGACTCTCTTACCAGTTGTATTCCGATTTCTCCTCGAGGTCTCTGGAGCAGGCTGACGATTATTATTAGAAAATAATAAAGCACACAGGTCAGTAGAAGGTGAAGGGACAGTAAAAAAGCCTGAACATCTAGGTTACGGGGGACCAACGAATCACCTCGACGTCGATGTCCTCATTGCCGCCGCCACCCTTCCCCACCCGCCGCCGCCACACCAGCTTGAAGATGGCGTGAATCAGGTCCTGCTCAAATCCCAACAGCGCGTCATCAGATAAATCAACACAAATCGGATAACAGGAGTTGCAGCCGGAAGGAAAATCAGAGGGAGGGTCCGTTGTGGTTCGTGCGAGAAACTAACAGGATCGAATGTCTCGGCGGCGGGCGAGTTGCCCGTCGTCCCATCTTCGTCCATGCCGGCTCGCGATTTCGCAGGACAAGGGGGTGCGCTTTGCGCAGCAAGGAAGGAAGGAGAACTGGGCCACCTGGGGCAGAACGCAGCAGGGACGGCGGCGTCACGATAGAAGGGCCTACACAATTTGGCCTCCGTGGCCCGTGGGCCGTTCAGGGAGTCGTAGGCTGGACTTCGTTTCGATGTGAAAAATCCATACAGCCATACAGGGCTCATCGGGACTAGGGAGACTTTAAGGCCCAGTTCGCTTGCCCCCTGTACCGTTTCAGCGAAATAATAGTTTTTTTTCAAATAAATCAGTATCAGCATCACCGCTTTTTTCCAGTCAGCCGAACAGAGCCTTACTTAACTCTAAACCCATTTGTATTTTTTTAATGATTTGTGTTCTAGGGCAAGTCTATGGCTAAACCACTCGCTTCTTCCGCTCCATCGCCTAAGGTTTTGAATTCTGGAAGCCAATATATTTTCGGAGTTCAACCATACTTTACACCGCACCATATTTGTTGCACTACTATGGTATAGTCATTTAAGGGGTGTTTAGGACGGCTCAATTTCATATTTTTCAGCTTCGCTCCATATTTTTTAAGCCAAACAAGTTCAGCTCCATGCACTCCGTTGAAGAAGAAAAGGTGGACTTGTGAGAGCACCTAAATGGTGCTTCACAAACTCTAGGTCTTTTGTGGAGCTGCTCAACGATGAAGTTTGTGAAGTTTATGGAGCGGTCCCAAACACGCACTTAGTCCTAAGGCACTATATCTTAGTTTAAGAGTAGATTGGATATTTTATCGTGTTCGCCGCAGCGTGACGCCGTGACCTAATGAAGATGTTGTGTGCACAAACAGGCGAGGCTGTGTTCGTTTTCATAATACTCTGCATCTCTCTCTGCCCAATATCATTACTTCAGCAGTGGTCGGCTGGTACGATTTTTACTGTTCATGTTAAAAATACTGTTCATGCTAGAATGTTGTGAGAGAAAAAACTGTTCCGGTTAAAAAAAAAGCCGAATAAGCCAGCTTCCATCTACTTCATTAGCATGCTTGAATGGCAGATCTCCTGCCTGTTCTTCATTCTCAAAACAAAACATCAGTAGCATGCTATGATCCGCACACTGATACAAAGTTACAACTTACAAATGCATGTCATGGTACAATAAAACTCCAGAGATTTTTTTTAAAAAAAATGTCATGAGACATCTTTATTGTCAATAAACAAACAAACCGTGAACGAAGTAGATGGAAGAATTCGATGAAGTCAACGAGGCATGCTTTAACTGGCCACTTCTCTAGCTCTGCAGCCTAGCACCTTAGACCACCAGCTAGTACTTGCCCCGGTACATCTCGAAGAGGACCGTCGCCGGAGTCGGGTTTCCCAGCAGCTTGAACAGGGAGTAGCCGCGGGCCAACCTGAACTTGCCGGTGCCGCCCACCAGGGGGCGCTCGATGGTGCCGTTGAACCCGAGAACGGGGCCCTGCATGGACAGCGTGCTCCCCTTGTACTCGCCGGCGGTGAACACGCAGGTGAAGGAAGTCAGGAACTCGGCGCCCCCATCAACGTCGGTGCCGACGACGATTCCCTGAAACCGCCCGACGAGCTCGGACGCCCGGTCCCGGCCGACGCGCAGCTCGTCGTCGAGCACGCCCACGGACCCGAACGACGAGTTGGAGCCCCGCGGGGACGCCACCGATGATAAAAGTTTCATCAGAACAACAGCTATCGCTACATGATATATAATGTAAATAGAGAGATATAGATATGATAAAAGTTTCATGAGAACGACACTTATTTATACTGTTTTCAATATCAGAGTGTCTTGAACAGGGACATTAAACTTGCACTTGTACTGGCCTAACGACGCGGTGCTCTTCTCCCTCCCTATCTGCACACTTCCTTTTCTTTCCCAGCTGCCCCCACGGCCCCACCAGACCAGCCTCCGTCGCTGATCAGGCCACAGGCGCCCTCGCCGGCGTCTTCAACGTCCACCTACAACAGCTATCGCTACAGTCCTTCTCTTCCCTAATGTTTGTCCTCTTCTTTTTTCTCTTACCCCTTTCTCAGTTCTCACCATGCTGCCTCGGCACCGCCGCCCTGGATGCCGGTGACCGCACGGGGACCTTACCGCCCATCTTCCACCTCCAGTGCCTTCACCCGCCCTTCCTGTCTCAATCGGAGAGGAGTTGAGTATAGGTCTACTAGAGCCAACTAAAATTTCATTGTATATATACTTTTATGCGTTGCACGAGTTGAGTTGATTCTAGAGGTACTTATAAATAGAGTCATCACTTTAGGCTTTAGAGTCCGTGTTACAGCAAACAAGACAATACTGCATGCTCAGATATTTATCACCTGGATTCTGAGCTCCAGCGCGGTGATGACGGCTGGGCTGCGTTTTGTTGTGTCAAACACAATACAAACACGAAAATATTTCAATAAATGCATTTGTAATAATTCCTTAAAGCACGGTATAGAAGTTGCGTGGGTTTACAAGATAAGGATATCCAGGCATCTTTATCCTCTCATGGCAGACATGCTTAGATAAATGCATTCGCCTAGATAGATGGTTTTGGAAGCTCCATGGAGTACCTCAAAAGCCTCTGCAAGAGAAATTTCAGTTAAACTACAGAAATGGAATTGCTTCCCCCAACATAATTAGCTTGCAGTGATGTAACACTTTTTAAGGGAGTGCAAACCTGTAACAAATATTCGCAGAAGTTCGCAGCTGACTTTGAGAGCATTTGCATTGGCTGTCAGGTGAACATACAGCATACCACTGAACAAGAACAATGCACTCAGTGAAGTTACTTTGAACTGTATATTGTCCACTGGAAACTAAGGTCCCGTTCGTTTCGCTGAAAAAATAAACCGAAACACTGTTCCGACTGATTTGTTGTGAGAGAAAAACACTATTCCAACTTAAAAAACAAACTGAAAAATACGGATTATAAGCACAAGCGAACATGGCCTAAAGGGTGGCGATAAATGAGTCAAATACATCTTTCGAACTCTTTCTAGTGTCAATTCTTCACTTATAAAAAAAAAGGAAACCAGTCCCGCAATTTTCATTAAAGAAAACCATTTGTTCACCAGGTTTCATCTTACTGGTACTCTTACCCCGAGTCACCAGCAGAAATTGACGTGTTTGGTTTGCCGAACGACTTGATGTGGAACGTTCTGAACCTACATCCAAGCCTGCTCGTGGTGTTTGGTTTGAGTCACAGCATCGATCGCTTCGTCATCAACTCATTCCCTCCCTAGTATAAATGCGTCACCAACTTTTCCCTCTGGAAACCATTGGACAACATGGTCCGTGGACCAAACCAAACAACGAACGTCATCAACCGATCCTACTAAGAGTGAACCCATGAGGGATTGTGCCAATTCTGGACGGGGTCACTCGTCGAACCAAACAGGCTGTAAATCACTCGGACATAAAAAATACAGAAATGCCAAAGGTAAAAGCCAGTTTTAACATAGTATTTGGAAACCTTACACCATCTAGTTCCATTCTATACAAAAGAACAGATTCTTTTTTTTTTTTTTAAAAAAAAAACACTACTCATGAATCATGATGTTGTGGTGGGACGGGCTGCAGAAACAGCTCAAGCCCCTGAGCTACATTGGGGCTGTTCGGCTGGTGCATAAAAGCACTGTGCACGGCTGATTTTTACTGTTTTCGGCTTATTTCCTCTCATATATTTTTTCGGATTCATTCAGATTCCTCTCAGCGAGAGGCTCTTTTTTCAAGCTTGATTTCCCAGTTCAGTCATTCCTCATATATAGAGCTGCCCATTACAATCCATCCAAGCAAACAAACGATGTGCATGTCTATTGTCTAACAAACCCAGCTCCAATCCTAACAATCAAACCAAGCTAAAACTAGATAATAAAGCAAATAGAATCTTGGCCTACGGTGCCTGGCACAGCCTTCTTGCAGCCGATGTTCAAATGGGTGCCCCCAAGTAACACATGAGACTCTACATAACCTAAGCATCAGTGTTTTGTGCAGACAGCTTTGAACTGTTTGAGCGCTTGAGGCATGTACGAGCGGTTACACAAGTCAATTCGTGACAAACAATGTAAAATTGTCTTACCCATTTCATATAGCTATTGCCAAATAAGATGATATTACATCCACTGTAGCAATACAGCTCACACTTAGAAGGTGTAAAAGCCATCTACTTGGACAGAAAAATGGTGCTAAGCTAAAAGAATCTGTATGTGCTAGGTGATCAAGATAAGTGTTTATGGTTACAACAACTAATCAGAGCAAATGGAAGACTCGCTGATGAATAGCTGATCAAGGCCGTGTTTGGCTGGCTGGCTGGCTGATTGTCGGCTGGCCAGCCACCTCACAAAATCACTATTCACATCCTGCCAGAACAGTATTTTCCTCTCACAACAATCAACCGAAACAGTATTTTTTCAGTTCTCCCGAACATGCCCCAAACCTGTTAAGTGCCGTGCTTGCCATACAAAAACCTGCTACCAATTGGATTTATGCAGACCCCTTAGTAATTTCGGAAATAACTTTTGACCAAAAATTGTCTAATGGGCATATGCTATGCACATGCACACCTATGTTGGGAAACAAAAGTTTAAGCAAAATTCGTGTCTAATGGGGTTATGCAAGAGGACACATTGATGATAGACATTGGCTTACAGATTCTTTTGCAAACGGATGCCATTTGGCTGCACCAAAACGTGGGCTTCCTCGAAGCCATTTCATGCCGCTAGCTCTAGCAAACAAGAAAAGGACTCGCTTACCAGTTGTACTCCGATTTCTCCTGGAGGTTTGACGATTATTAGAAAACTAGATATCTGCTCACGGGACCATGATTTTTTTTGTTCATATCTATTGCGGCCAAGAGATATTTTTCATGCGCACATTAACCTATGTTGTTGCAGAATCGGAGCTACAAGCATTACTCCTTACTGGAAACAAGACACAACTCGCCATGCCCCCACTTATCAGCCACAGAGTAGGATTCGCCTATGGGCCCACGTCGTGTGTCCAGTGTCGAACTGTTATCAACTAGTGATGTATTGACTAGGCCGGACATGAACTACTTTATTCCTTAGCCTGTGATCGGAGGTGGCCTCAGCGTCAATGACACAGAGGTTACAAACGAGAAGGAGAAAGGAGGGTCGGTCGGTGACTTTATTCCTGAGCCCAGGTGCTCGAAGTCTACAGTGGGGTTACAAACGAGAAGGAGAAAAGAGGGGTGTACGAGAGGCCCAGTCGGGTCCGACCGGAAGGGCCGAGGGCGACCGGAACTCCGCTATGAGCTAGGTGTTCAAGCGTGTGCTTGAGGGTTTGTGAGCTATCGATCTAGTGAGTCTGAACTTGAAGAAGCGGGCCACCTTCGTTGGAGGGAGCGCATCCCTTTTATAGATAAAGGGGATGGCTTTACAGGTGAGAGGGAGAGAGTACGGATGTTTCTAAGCCTTGTTGCCCACGCCGACGAGGGTAGCGATGATGGTAGGCGCCCAACAATACTGTTGACGTCACTGTAGAATGTCAGGTGCACATGGGAGGTTGTGTTGGCTTCTTTAGGAAGGGTGGATGTTGGTACCTGCAAAATACTGTTGGTTTGTGAGGAGCCCTACCACGTGTACCAGGTATGGTGAATCTTGGTGCCCGCAGTACCATCGATGCCCAGAGGCATGTGGGGGCTTTTTGCTGTACGGGAGTCCAAAGGCGCCTACAATACTGTAGATACAAATATCGGTGTCTATAATGCTGTTTGTGTCAGGGCGGTTGTGGAGCACTGTTCCCACAGGCGTATAGGGTATGGTCCCGGTATCGTGGTTTTAACTTTGTGCGCCGCCTTCTCCGTTTGCCCCTGGTCCCTTCCGAGCGGGCATCCCCGATCGGATGGCCCTAGTTGGAGAAGAGCGGCAAGCAGACTTCCTACGGGTCCCCGGTTGGAAAGCGTGGGGTCGAGTAGGAAGCAGTGTTTTGAGCCAGACCTTTCGATCGGAGGGACCACCCGGAGGCGGCTGGTGTCCGAAGCGAGTGCTCCGGTCGGAGAGGTGGGCCTTCCGATCGGAGAAGCCGTCCGGTGGCGGCTGGTGTCCGAAGCGAGTGCTCCGGTCGGAGAGGTGGGGCCGAGGAAGTTGACGAGCGGGCGTTAGTTCTTTCGGGTACACCTTCCGGTCGGTGACCGGACTATCCTTTCGGCCCGTTGTGTTTTAGACTCTTGGGCCGGCCCACGAACTACATGCTGTTTTCTTGGGCCGAGCCCTGGCGTAGAAGCCGGTCCCCAAGGGACCCCGGGTTTATGAACCCGACAGGAGCCCCGAGCCCCGGGCGATTTGAGCAGAATCGTCCGGGGGATTTTTGTCCTGCCAGCGAGCGCACCCACGGGTGTAGCCCCCGAGCCCCCGGGCGGTTCGGGCAAAACCGGCTGGGGGTTTTCTGTGTTGTCAGCGGGGGAGGTTTTTCTGTTGTGTCGGTAGGTGCGCGCGAGTGCACCCGCGGGTGTAGCCCCCGAGCCCCCAGGCGGTTCGGGCAGAACCATCTGGGGGGTGTTGTTTCAGCAGGCGTTTAGTTTGAGACGGATTTTTGTTTATCCGCGGCGTCGTTGTGCAACCGAGGGAATTTTTAGGCGTGGGGATGAGACATAACTTACTAATCCCGGTGTTGGTGCGCGCCGCAGATTGGGTGAGAAGGTTAGTTCGGAGAAAATGCTAGTGTCGGTGCGCGCCACGGAGGGTGATAGCTCGGTTTGGACGTGTCAGAGCTCAGTGATCTTTGGCGTCGATGCGCGCCGTGGGATCGAGCGAGGTGGAGCCGCGAAGGGACCCAGGCGTCGGTGCGCGCCGTGGACCGAGGGAGTTAGTTTAGTTAGTTTTAGGAATCGAACGAGCCGGAGCTCGTGGATCCTGGGAGCGTAGTCGAAAGTGAAGCCGTTACGCGAGTTTAGGAGTCGCGGTCCCAGGATTTATTGGAGCGCAGTGAAGCCGTCTGAAGCCATTACGTGAGTTTAGGAGTCACGGTCCTAGGTTTATTGGAGCGCAGTGAAGTCACCTGAAGCCGTTACGCGAGTTTAGGAGTCATGGTCCTAGGTTTATTGGAGCGCAGTGAAGCCATCTGAAGCTGTTACGCGAGTTTAGGAGTCGCGGTCCCAGGGTTATTGGAGCGCAGTGAAGCCGTCTGAAGCCGTTATGTGAGTTTATGAGTCGTGGTCCCAGGGTTATTGGAGCGCAGTGAAGCCGTCTAAAGCCGTTTTGAAGCCGAAGCGTAGTTAGTTGGTTAAAGATCGACGAGGCGATGCTCGTGGATCCTGGCGTCGGTGCACGCCGCGGGATCGGGCGAGTCAGAGTCGTGGATCTAGCGAGTTCAAGGTCGCTGTCCTTGGCATTTTTCTTGAGCCCCCGAGCCCTATTGGGCCTTTGTGGGGGTCGATGTGAGTATTGTGCGTTACCCCATCCTCGGTTCCTCACTAACCAGAGGGGCTGAGTTTCGTCGCCTGTCCCGATCGCTTGGGCTCGAAGACTAGCTCGATGAGTTCGCTAACGGGTGTGATCGAGTAGAATCCGGGTCCGTCGTTCGTGATGAGGTCGGCATAGCCCTCTTGTGACATTCCACTACTCCTTTACCTGCAACCCGATAGATGCCTATGTCATTCCGGAGACCGACCCGGGTGACCTAACGGCCTCCCCTCGATGGAGATTCTGTGGGCCTAGCGAGAGGTTCAGGATCGAATGAGAAGGTTGAGATGACCCGATCTATCGGACCGGCGAGGGCCGCATGGTGCTCATCTACGGTTTTTCTCCCCTGGCTCTGTTGGTTGCCCATGTCGAATGAGGCAACCGCCGCTTCGTGACACAACACGGAGCGTTCTGGTGCATTTCGCTACACGTGCGATGCTTAGTTCCCGAGCCCCCGGGCGGTTCAGGGCCCAAATCGTCCGAGAGGCGCGGGCGTATGGAATGAATACGCGTATGGATGTATGAATGATATATAAAGAAATAGAGGGAGTTGGTAATGTTTACCTTGGCGACTAGAGTGACGGGGCTCGGAGAGCTTCAGTCGGAAATGTCTGACCAGGACCCATGCTCGTCGTTCGTGACGGAGTCGGCATGGCCTACATGGGGCGTCCCTTTGCTTCCTATCTGTGTCTTGGTGTTTATCCTGAGCGATTCGATCGGCTCGGGGGATCGTTTTTGTCTCCCCAGGCCTGTCCTGGGGAAGTGGGGAGCTGTCTGCGTGTGGTGATGCTTCGGTTTTCGCACCCAGTCGTGCGATAGTGGTGGGCCATACCCAGGCCACGTTTTGCTTTGCCAGGCGATGTTCTGTCTGACCCGACGTTGCTCCATCAGTCAGTGTGCGTCCCTTCGGCCAGGGCGTGTCCCGTCATTTCCCATCCGCATTGAATGGGGGCAGAGTTTTGCGCTCTGATCGTCTGCTTTTCTTCTTTTAAATAGGGGGAGGGAGAGGGCTCTCCATCGTAGTCCTTTGCTTGTTCTCCAACTATTGTCTCTCTTCCTTCTTCCTTCTCACCGAGAGTGCCTGTATGCCGTGGCGGTTCCTAAGTGAGAGAGAGAGTGAGCAAGGGGGAGGAATTACAAATCCTTTTGTGAACCCGGAGCGTGATGTCGGACTAGAGGTGATGCCGGATCTGATCTGCGAGGCCTTCTTTGGGATGGAGCCGCGGGTAGATTTTCTCTGGTGGATCTTTTCCGGGAGAGCTTTGTTGGAGGGGAGGTTACTCATGATTGTGCCGGTGGAGGGTTCCATGCCTACAGCTGCTCAAGTCGGCCAGTTCACAAAGTTTGATGAGATTTCTTCCAGCCATGGCGGCCATACCTCGGTAGCGGCGCCCCCACCTAGGAGCTGCCTCGATTGTATGAGAAGGTCAGGAGCTCCATGTTCTTCTGCTGAGCATCTATAGGTGCGATGCCCTGGAGGTATCTATTGCGTTTTGCTGAAGTCGAAGGAGCGGAGCCGATCGGGTCCTGGTGGTTGCATCTAGTTTCTTCTTTGGCTTCCAGGCGATGTCGTTCGAGCGGCCGCAGTAGTATTTGTAGCAGTAGAAAAGTGTAATAGTTAAGTTTTGTGGGTAAGTCCCTGTGTAAATAGTTTCTTTGTGTCAATAAATATGACCGTACTGCCCTTGTGACGAAACCACCATATCTGCTTCCTTGTTTTTGTCCTAGCATAACCTTTGTTTTTATCTTTTCTTTTTCATACCTGCCCGTTTGTCCCATAGGGTGTGATCTTGGGAGCCCGAGGCGTGGCCCGTGAGGCTCGGTTGCTCGCATCCGTAGGGAAAGGCGGGGTGCGTTCGGTTTGGGAGTAAGAACAGGGTTACGTAGGGTAATCAAAGGAATGGAATGTGTTTCCGTTTAGGGAGAAAGTTGTATACCATGTGATAGCAAAGAGAAAGAGAGGTAATACTCAATATTTGTACACTTATGGAGCCCCCGAGCGACCCGGGTTGAAAGTGTTTCGGGCGGGGGCGCTCTTACAGGAGCATGTGTTTTAACCGAAAGTGCTTAGACTAAGTTTAAGGGAAAAAACGACGTAGTTGTTCAATGTTCCAAGTGTTATTGAGAACGTTGTCATTGTTGTCCTCTAGTCGGTAGGTGCCCGGTTGAATTACTTCGGTTACCATATAGGGTCCTTCCCAGGGTGGAGAGAGCTTGTGTTTTCCTTCGTCGATTGGGTCCTTCAGAGCACGAGATCGCCGACTTCGAGTATCCTTCCTCCGATATTCCTTTCATGGTACCTGCGGAGGGTTTGTTGATAGCGAGTGGAGCGGATGATGGTTGTCTCGCGGGCCTCTTTGAGAAAGTCGACTGCGTCTTATTGAGCCTCCACGGCTCGGTTACTGTCGAAAGCTTTTACTCTTGGTGCACCGTGGTCGAGGTCGGAGGGCAACACGGCTTCTGCTCCGTAAGCCAGGAAGAAAGGTGTGAATCCCGTGGATCGGTTTGGGGTCATTCTTAGGCTCTAGAGGATCGTTGGGACCTCTGCAACCCATCGTCTGGCATGTTTGTTGAGTCGGTCGAAGATGCGCGACTTGAGTCCTTGGAGGACCATGCCGTTGGCGTGTTCGACCTGTCCGTTAGTTCGTGGATGTCCGACCGAAGTCCAATCGATTCCGATACCGTACCCATTGCTAAAGTCTAGGAACTTCTTCTTGGTGAAGTTAGTCTCATGGTCAGTGATAATACAGTTAGGAACGCCGAATCGGTAGATGATGTCGAGGAAGAATTTGACCGCCTCTTTTGAGCGAAGATTGCTGATGGGCTTGGCCTCTATCTATTTGGTAAACTTGTCGACTGCTATGAGTAGGTGAGTGAAGCCGCCTGGGCCTTTTTTAAGGGGTCCCACCATGTCGAGGCCCCAGACTACGAATGGCCAGGTGATTGGGATGGTTTGGAGCTCCTGCGCCGGTAAATGGGTTTGCCGAGCGTAGAACTGACATCCTTCGCACATGCGGACTTCCTCCTCCGCATCTCGTAGCGCGGTGGGCTAGTAAAAACCTTGGCGAAAGGTTTTTCTGACCAGAGACCTTGGGGCCACCTGATGCCCACAGATCCCGGCATGGACCTCGAGGAGGATCTGCTTCCCCCGGCTGGCGGGGACGCACTTCATGAGCACCCCTGATGGACTCCATTTGTAGAGTTCGTTACCGAGCACGACGAAGGTCTTGGCGCATCGAGCGATTCATCGGGCTTTAGTCCTTTTAGGTGGGAGGACCTCCTCGAGGAGGTAGGCGAGTAGCGGTACCCGCCAGTCGGTTTCATCGAGTGCCAGTACGGCGACGTCCGCAGGTGACGTAGAGCTACTAGGGTCGGAGCCCCCGGGCGATGGCTGGGCGTCAGGGTGTGTTTGGGTCTGGGTTGGACCTTCCAGGATGTGGGCGGACGGCTCATGGACGTCGTTGATGAAGACCCCACTCGGGGATGGATCCCGCCTGGCGGCCAATTTTGTGAGGAAATCGGCGGCATCGTTGTCCCTTCTAGGGACGTGATGCAGCTCGATTCCCTAGAACTTGTCCTCGAGCTTACGCACCTCTTGGTAGTATGCTGTCATGAGGGGGCTTTTGCAGGAGGACTCCTTCATGACCTGATCAACGACTAGCTTCGAGTCGCTGCGAACGTAGAGTCGCGTAGCACCGAGCTCGATGGCGATGCGTAGTCCGTTGATAAGGGCCTCATATTCTGTAGCGTTGTTTGAAGCCAAAAAGTGGAGGCGGATGGCGTAGCGGAGCCTACTCCCATCTGGGGAGATCAGAACCACTCCAGCCCCCGAACCGGGCGCCATTACGGATCCGTTGAAGTACATCGTCCAGTACTCGTGGGAGACGTCCAGGACCGGTAGCTGGACCTTCGTCCATTCGGTGACAAAATCCGCGAGAGCTTAAGACTTAATAGCGGTGCGGGGGGTATACCTGATGTCATGGCCCATGAGCTCAAGAGCCCACTTAGAGATTCGTTCCGCGACATCACGGTTGCGGATGATGTCTCCGAGTGGGTATGAAGTGACGACTGTGACTTCGTGATCGGTGAAGTAGTGTAGGAGCTTCCTAGTGGCCAGTTGCACGGCGTATAGGAGTTTTTGCACCTGGGGGTAACGGACCTTGGGGTCGGTAAGTACTTCTCCGATGAAGTATACGGGTCGCTATGCCTTGAGCTGGTGTCCTAGTTCCTCCCTTTCGACGACCAGGGCGACACTCACCACATGGTTACTTGCCGCGACGTAGAGGAGGAGGGGTTCTCCCCGTTCAGGAGCGACAAGGATCGGGGCTGATGTCAGGGACGTTTTGAGGCTTTCGAGAGCCTGCTGGGCTTCCTTAGTCCAGATGAAGGCGTCCGTCTTTTTGAGGAGTTTGTAGAGTGGCATCCCCCGTTCGCCGAGCCGGGAGATGAAGCGGCTTAGGGCCGCTAGGCAGCCGGTGAGCCTTTGTACGCCCTTCATGTTGCGTATAGGGCCCATGTTGGAGATGGCTGTGATCTTTTCAGGGTTGGCCTCGATGCCGCGCTCGGATACGATGTATCCAAGCAGCTTCCCCTTCGAAACTCCGAAAACACATTTTTCGGGATTCAGTTTGATGTTGAACCTTCGGAGGTTCGCGAACATCGTGGCCAAGTTTGCGATCAGGTCACACGCTAGGGCTGTTTTGACCACTATGTCGTCAACGTAGAAGGCGATTGTTGGTTTCGGCCGTTCGTCCTGATCAGGCTGATCAGGCGGGTCGATTTGGTCGATGAAGCACTGCTGCATGCACCTTTGGTAGGTGGCGCCAGCGTTCTTCAAGCCGAAAGGCATGGTCACATAGCAGTATGAACCATACGGGGTGATGAAGGAGGTCGCGAGCTGATCGGACTCTTTCATCGTGATCTGGTGATAGCCTGAGTAGGCCTCCAGAAAGGAGAGGATCTCACAACCCGAGGTGGAGTCAATTATCTGGTCTATGCGTGGTAAGGGAAAGTGATCCTTAGGACACGCCTTGTTGAGTCCAGTATAATCGACGCACATTCTCCATTTTCGGTCTTTTTTCTGACAAGGACGGGATTGGCGAGCCAGTCGGAGTGGAAAACCTCCCTGATGAATCCGGCCACCAGGAGCTTAGCGATCTCTTCATCAATGGCCCTGCGCCTCTCGTCGTCGAAACAACACATGCGTTGCTTGGCGGGCTTCGAGCCTGGGATAAGGCGTAGTGCGTGCTCGGCGACCTCCTGTGGTATCCCCGGCATGTCAGAAGGTTGCCATGCGAAGACATCGTGATTGTCATGCAGGAAGTCGACGAGCTCGCATTCCTATTTGGCCAGGAGCTGGGTCCCAATTCGCATCATTTTGGCTGGGTCAGCGGGGTCGACACCCACCGCCTTGGTTTCCTCGAGCGAGCAGAAGGCCGTCGAGGAGGTCGGTTTGTTGCAGTCTGGGGCTGCTAGGGTTGACGACTCCCCGAGCCACGGGAGCTCGGATGAGTTGACGACCGCGGTGGCGAGCTCGTAGTGCTCGCTGTCGCACACGAAGGCGTGCGAGAAGGCGCTACTTACGGTGATGACGCCGTTCGGCCATGACATCTTTAGCTTGAGGTAGGTGTAGTTGGGGATGGCCATGAACCTTGCGTAGCATGGCCGCCCCAAGATGGCATGGTAGGACCCTAGAAAGTCCACCACCTCAAAGGTGAGGACCTCCGAGCGGAAGTTGGCTCGGCTGCCGAACGTGATGGGCAGATCGATCTATCCGAGCGGGTATGCCTACGCTCCCGGGATCACCCCGTGGAAAGGGGAGCCCGCCAGGTGGAGCTCTGACCGGGGGATGCGCATGGCATCGAGGGTGTTAATGAACAGGATGTTGAGGCCGCTCCCCCCGTCCATCAGCACCTTGGTGAGGCACTTCTTGCGGACGATGGGGTCGACGACGAGCAGGTAGCGTCCTGGTCTTGCGACGCAGGAGGGATGGTCCCTCTGATCAAAGGTGATCGGCGACTCTGACCAGCTGAGGAAGGAGGGGACGGCCGTCTCAGCGGCGCATGCCTCCCTGTAGCGTACCTTATGCTGGCGTTTAGTCCAGATCACGTCGGACCCACCGAAGATCATGATGCAGTCTTCAGGCTCGGGGAAACCATCTCCGTCCTTGCCTGCCGCGCCTCCTCTCTTGGCTGTCGGGTCCTTGCCGTCTCCCTTCTTTGACCCGTTGGCCTGTCGGAGGAAGCGTTTGAGGAGCTCGCACTCCTTGTAGAGGTGTTTGACGGGGTAGGCATGGTTCGGGCACAGACCATCCATGAGTTTGTTGAAGTGGTCAGGCAATCCCTGTTGGGGCTGCCTGGGTGTGCGATTAGCCGCGGCGACCAATGCTGTGCTGTCCGATCGGCGCCGATCCTTCTTGTTCTTCTTGCCTCTCTGAGTGGAGGGGCCTTCGTTCGGATTCGCGCGCTTGGGCTTGCCTTTGTCCCGGCCTCCGCTGAAGATCGCTCCGACCGCCTCCTCGCTAGAGGCATGGTTGGTGGCAATGTCGAGCATATCGCAGGGTGGTATGGGGTTTTAGGCAGCCAAGCTTGTGGATCAGGGACTCGTAGTTTGTCCCGGAGAGGAATGCGCTGATGACATCTGCGTCGACGACATCAGGGAGGGAGTTGCATCGTTGGGAAAACCTACGGATGTAATTCCGCAGGGATTCGCTGGGCTCCTGCTGACAGCTCTTGAGGTCCCAGGAGTTTCCCGGGCAGACGTACGTCCCCTGGAAATTCCCGACGAAGACCCTCTTGAGGTCCGCCTAGTCGTGGATGCTGTCGTGTGGAAGGAATTCGAGCCATGCCCAAACATGTTCCCCCATGCAAATGGGAAGGTATTGGATGATGAAATAGTCGTCATCCACTCCTCCGGCTCGACAGGCGAGCCAGAAGTCTTCGAGCCAAATGCCTAGGTTCATCTCCCCAGTGTATTTGGTGATGTTGGAGGGAGGCCGAAAACATTGTGGGAACGGTGCTCTCCGGATGCGCCGGCTGAAGGCCCGTGGCCCCGGGCCCTCAGGGCTGGGGCTCCGGTCGTCCGGCCGGCGATCGCGCCTAGGGCGCGTTTCACCGCTTGCCTCGATGGTTTGGACAGGATCCATGTCGCCTGCTACCGTACGGTAGACATTGTTATCGTGTCGGGCCCGATGCCGGTCGCTGATGACGCTACGGGCGTCTTAGTGTGGATTGGGCCACTCGCGTGCCGACGGTCGGTGTGGAGCAGGCCCCCGGTCGAACCGTGGCGCAGCTACCGCACCCCGAGCTAAGCCTGATGGCTGCAGTGGCGAGCGAACGGAGCGATCCGGTTGGCGCGTCCCCGTCCCCCAGGTGGGGAGAGAGGGCGCGGGTCGGAGTCGCGACGCGGAGCTTTCCGCCTGCTGGACAGCGGCGGCCTCTACTAGAACCTGGAGGTTCCGGTAGACGGCCCGTTCCTGAGGGTCAACGGGCTCGGGAACACCACGCAGAAGCATTGCTGCAGCAGCGATGTTCTGGCCGGCCCGGGCGAATTGTCGGACGTCGTTCCCCTCGTTCACAATGTTGCGCTGGACCTGATGAGCGCGACCCTAGGCGTCGCCCACCGGGCCATGCGCATGGGGCACAACGTGCCGCACCGATCGTGCCGGCGCAGGTGGCGGGTTCTGCCGTCATTGTCGTAGTTCCTCGGCGTGTGCTTGCGCAGACGCGAGGGCCTCCGCACGCGTGTCCGGAGGGGTGTGAGTTTGCGCGGACTCGGCAACCACCGGCGGTTGTGCTGGACCATCCGCCATAGCGCATTCTCGGGACGGATGGTGGCGGGACGCCACATCACCGATGCTGGAACCATCGCTCTCGCCCTCGTTATCCGGGAGTTAGTGGGAAACGACAGGAGCAAAGCCTGCCATTCCTATGAATTCAGACGTGAGAGGGGATGGTGCCAGCGCCCTTCAAAGCCCCCGAGCGTAAGCATCTGCGGAGGACGTGAGGCCACAGGGGAACCGAACGTATGGTGTTCGTGGTGTGGGCGGTGCAGTCCCTCCGGATGATCGGTGGGAGGTAGTAAATAAAGGGCGAATAAAAGTACGTGTATTACTTACAGTGGGGTTTGAGTAGATAGTTTGCTCGGAATGAAGCGCAGATGCCGCGCCGTTGAGGTCACGCGTCCCGGAGTCGATGGAGAACGTCTCTCTGATGGGTGCCGGGTCGCGAGTCTCCTCGTGGAGGTGGAGTACGCTGAGCCGGTCGGCGATGAAGTCCAGGCTTCCAAAGAGGAAGGCCTGGGACGGCTCGAGGACGGGTGGAACCCACATCCCGGTGGGTGAGAGTACGGGAAAGTCCAGCGAGCCAAAGCGAATCGTGTCGCCCGAGCTCGCCACGGTGGTGGTGGCGGAAAAATGGGCCATCTGATGACTAAAAAGTGTTGAACGTACTGTGTCTTCCCCACGGACGGCGCCAACTGTCAGTACAGAAAGTGACCAACTTGTGAATATTTATAGTTTTGCTGTACGTTGTGATCGGAGGTGGCCTAGCACTCAATGACACAGGATATATACTGGTTTAGGCAATGTGCCCTACGTCTAGTGTGGGTCGGTCGGTGACTTTATTCCTGAGCCCAGGTGCTCGAAGTCTGTAGTGGGGTTACAAACGAGAAGGAGAAATGAGGGGTGTACGAGAGGCCCGGTCGGGTCCGACCGGAAGGGCCGAGGGCGACCGGAACTCCGCTATGAGCTAGGTGTTCAAGCGTGTGCTTGAGGGGTTTGTGAGCTATCGATCTAGTGAGTCTAAACTTGAAGAAGCGGGCCTCCTTCGTTGGAGGGAGCGCATCCCCTTTTATAGATAAAGGGGATGGCTTTATAGGTGAGAGGGAGAGAGTACGGATGTTTCTAAGCCTTGTTGCCCATGCCGATGAGGGTAGCGATGATGGTAGGCGCCCACAATACTGTTGACGTCACTGTAGAATGTCAGGTGCACATGGGAGGTTATGTTGGCTTCTTCAAGAAGGGTGAATGTTGGTACCTGCAAAATAATGTTGGTTTGTGAGGAGCCCTACCACGTGTACCAGGTATGGTGAATCCTGGTGCCCGCAGTACCATCGATGCCTAGAGGCATGTGGGGGCTTTTTGCTGTACGGGATCCCAAAGGAGCCTACAATACTGTAGATACAAATGTCAGCGCCTACAATACTTTTTGTGTCAGGGCGGTTGTGGAGCAATGTTCCCACAGGCGTACAGGGTATGGTCCCGGTATTGTGCTTTTGACTTTGTGCGCTGCCTTCTCCGTTTGCCCCTGGTCCCTTCCGATCGGGCGTCCCCGGTCAGATGGCCCCAGTCGGAGAAGAGCGGCAAGCAAACTTCCTACGGGCCCCTGGTCGGAAAGCGCGGGGTCGGAGTAGGAAGCAGTGTTTTGGGACAAGCCTTCCGATCGGAGGGACCACCCGGAGGCGGCTGGTGTCCGAAGCGAGTGCTCCGGTCGGAGAGGTGGGCCTTCCGATCGGAGAGGCCATCCGAGGCGGCTGGTGTCCGAAGCGAGTGCTCCGGTCAGGAGAGGTGGGCCGAGGAAGTTGACGAGCGGGCGTTAGTCCTTTCGGGTACACCTTCCGGTCGGTGACCGGACTGTCCTTTCGGCCCGTTGTGTTTTTGACTCTTGGGCCGATCCACGATCTACATGCTGTTTTCTTGGGCCGAGCCCTGGTGTAGAAGCCGGTCCCCGAGGGACCCCGGGTTTATGAACCCGACATGAACCTTTCTAGAAAATTGGATATTTGGCACCGCTATTGTTTTCGCAAAATAGCCACCCAGCACGTGTGTCTCTCGAATATCTGCTATTGCACCCTTTTTTCCCTTTTTCTATTTTCTTTATTTTTTCTATTTTCCTTTTTTTGCATATGGGGCTGGAGCTGGAAAGGTCGCGTCTCTTCGTCTCAACCCGACGGGCGAAGCGTCCTCTTCCGTATGTGATGATGGTGCCCAACGCGACGCCGCCGCCAGATGCGCTGCTGCCTCTCGGCACGGCGCTGCAGGTCGATGTGCTGCTGCCGCCCGACACGGTCGCCCTTGTGAGAACCATAAAGCTCGTGCGATGTACACGGTGAGTTCGAGCCCATCGTAGCTAGCCATGGGATAGTAGTTGGTGACGTACCGGTTTCACACGACACAAGCACCTCTGAGGCTCTGCTTCCATTTCTAGGAGGACGTAGTCGACGTGGACTCTGTAGACATGGGCGGAGGCGAGCAGACGATCCCAACACAAACTCCGTAGACATGGGCGGACAGGAGATTGAATTTGCAAGCGACAATAACTCTTTACCTTTTGGGCCTATATTTGTTTTGGGCCTGTACGTGATTGGTTTGGGCGAGTTGGCTGCGTCCGTTTAAATAATTGGCGAGGTGGCTGCCTGTTGCGGACTCTATTGGACTCTATTCCGATGCGGACACGTAGCGAGGCACACGACAATAACACTTCACGCGGTGTGTCCGATACGATGTCGAAGTCGGCTGATAGGCGGCGGGAGTGAAGCCATTGATTAGCACATGGTGATGACATTAGTTATTTTTTAGGTGTAGAGAATCGCTCACGGCATGCAGCAGGGCTACGGTCCTTTTTGCTTTATCATAGGCCCGTTGTTTGGCCGGAAAAACGGCTGATGCTGATGCTGATTCTTTGTGAGATAAAAATAATGTTATTTTGTTGAAACGTTATGGCTGATAAGTTCAAGCGAACAGGGCCTAACACACGGTCCTTTTTCCTTTCTCAGCCGGACGGACTAATCCTACTCCTAAATTGAATCGGCATCGGTGGGCAGGGCAGAGCGATTAATTGATTAGTCCGACGATAACATCAGTGATTGCACACAGGTCAGTAGAAGGGGAAAAGGGTCAGTAAAAAAAACTGAACATCTAGGTTGCGGGGGGCCCAACTAATCACCTCCACGTGGATGCCCTCCTCGTTGCCACCACCGCCGCCCTTCCCTGCCCGCCGCCGCCACACCAGCTTGAAGACGGCGTGAATCAGTTCCTGCTCAAATCCAGAAGCGCGTCATCAGAATCAGATAGATCGACACAACTTGTCGGATAAAAAGAGTTTGAGCCCAAAGAAAAATCGGAGAAGGGATCGGGCGAGAAACGCAACGGATCGAATGTCTCGGCAGCGGATGAGTTGCTCATCGTCGCATCTTCGTCCATGGCGGCTTGCTACTTCGCCTGGGCAGGGCAGGATGCATTGCAAGGAAGGAGCGCTGGTGGGTAGCTCTGGTCAAATTTAACCGAGAATCGAAAATCGAACCGAATAACCAAAACCGAAATCAAAAGAACCAGAACCAAAAAATTCGGTTCCTTATTTGGTTCCTAATATTGAGGAACCAAAATAACCGAAGAAAATTTGGTTCCTACTCTCGGGTAACCGAATTAATCGAAAGAACCGGATTACATGAATTATACTTCACTTACTTGTATTTTATAAGATTATGTTTGGTTTATGTGCGGTGTTTTATATTTGACCTACTATATATTTGTGTTCCTATATTGCTATTGTTTTCTTATAAATTATTATTATTAAAAATCAATATAGTGTTGCATAAATTTGCCTTACAACACGTATATTTATTGTTGTCTTGAGGTCTTCGGTTAGTTCGGTTAGAACCGGAACCGAACCGAAATAACCGAAAATCGAAATGGTCGGTTCCGAGAATTTTTTAGAACCAATTGGATCCTATTTTCTAAGCACCGAATTTCTTCAAAAATCGAGGAGGGCGCGGGACTGGCCACTGGGGCAGCACCACTGCACCAGCACCGCAGCAGCAGACGGCGGCGTTACGATGAAGGGACTACACAATTGGACCTCCGTGGGCCGCTAAGGTAGTCGCGGGCTTTCGATATGGACTTCGTCTCGATGTGAAATTCATATTTTTCCACTGATACCGGCGAAGTCAGGAATAGAGCATTCTAGGCCAGATCTTCTGTTTTTCAAAAAAAAGTCAATTTTACCTTCTTTAGACGTCATCCAATTTTCCTCCTCGGAGCAAAAAGAACCTCATATCTTATACACCCTGGTCTTATTTGGATACTCTCGTATTCACCTTAATCTACATATGTTGGGTGCATTAGGATGTAAATTAGTTTAAATTCTACTCTAATACATCTCTACACATGTGGATTGAGGTAGATACGAGAATATCTAACAAGGAATAAACTGTCTAGTATAGTATCTGACAAGTCACTTTTAGCTGGTTTTGATGAGTCTATATGGCATCATGTGTAAGCCCGATGTGGTAAACTATACTACATTGATAGTTTGAGGAAATAAGCCGTATGTGGTAAACTGGACTACATTGATAGTTTGAGGAATTTATGACTTATGCCCTTAACCGACAATGTATTAGTATTTTCTCCATTCATAAAAGAATACAATTATCACATTTTGAGAAACCAAATGCTTTCAAGTTTCACCAAATTTACACCAAACAATATCAACATTTATGATACAAAATAAATATCATTAGATTTGTTATGAAATATACTTTCATAATAAACCGACTCTTTGTTCAAACTTATAGACAACTTTAACACGTACAGACATCATAGTTGCATTCTTCTATGGACGGAATGAGTATTAGTGATTTGCACCCCTAACCGGTAATAATCCTTAGGGCACTACCACTACGGGCAATTTGTGACATATAAATGGGCAGTGAAAGTTTCAGACAACTCAAATGGTTGACAGCTCCGATTCCTTTGGTAATACTCAAATGGAGCCGGCTCCATGAGTGCGTCGCCACTCCGATTCCTTTCGTATAGTACCCCCGATGTCGACATGTTAAAAAAAAGCAACATGGGTAGACACCACGATTCATTCATCCGGCCTGTTCGCTGTATAATAATCACCTTTTAGTTACGTTTTAAAAACCAGCCAGTACTGGAAATTGATGTTAGTTTATTGCGCAACGAGAGAAAATATCTTTGAAGTTGGTTGGTTGGTTTACTCTTGTAGCCGATCATTAAAACCAACAAAACGCAATGAGTTGGCTATATAATCGATCAGACATGATCATCTGAGCCCTTGTATCATAGCTTAGTTCGCGAAATTTGGATTTTTAACTTATTCTGTTTATATTAGCACCTTCGTTTTTTATTTGGCAAATAGTGTCCAAAACATTGTTACCGGTCATCATGCTAATTAGGCTTAAACGTGTCCGCTAGCTTTGCTCTGCTCCCATGGCGGGGCCAATTTCCACCCAAACGCCATCATCCCTTGAGCTATTCGTCTAATTAGTTTTTTAAAGTTCTACCGATAAATTCTTTCACAACTATTTCGTGCACCAGCATCACATTTAATTTCTTGCTCCATCGAGGACCGACTTGCTTGAGAAGTATTATAATCGTAAAGCATTCGATCAAAAAAACAGCCCACGGAGGAGAGAGATCACGCGATCTCTTCGCCGCTCTGTGCAGAACGGCGCCTTTTTCCTTCCCGAAATTGGGTAGCAACTAAACAAGGGCTGAATCGCGATCGCGATCCATAAACTGTTCAAGAACAGCTAAGCTAGCTACCTAGCTCCATAGAGTACACCATAGAGGTTCTTCTGCAGTCAAACGCGTGCATGCAATGCAGTGCAACTTGGCAGCACGGGGACCGCATGAACAGTTCACAGCTGCACGATAAGACGCGGAACTACGGCGCGGAGCAGGACGCTGCAGTAGCGGTTGGAGCTGCGTCCTTCTCGAATGTCACGTCTCTGCTCCCCATATGGCCATATCGATGATCGATCGGTGATCGCTTAGCTAGCTTCCGAGTCTGAAGCAGTTCTCGACGCGCTCCACTGCTCCACCAAGTTCCGAGTTTAGCTTATTCTGACGTTTATATTAAAATATTATAAGATAAAAATATTATTTATTCGTTAAAAAATATCGTTGAAGTAACACAGACGAACATCCTTGTTACCGGTCATCATGCTCATGCATGTGCCCGCCGGACCTACGAACTCCCGTGTCCGCTAGCTTTGCTCTGCTCCCGGGTGGCGGGGGCACACAGACACAGCAGCACTGTGTGACAGTTGACCAAACGCGCGCCATCATCCCTTGAGCTTGCGTGTTCGGATCTGGGAGAGCTTGCTCACCTTAAAAGAGCACAAGGAGGCTGATTATGTAGAAACATATAGATCATTATTGATGCAAAACACAACCTAATGCATTTGTATGTTGGCAGAAAAAAAAAAAATGAGGTACAATCCTACTAAAACTTAGTTTTTTAGTTACTAAGGTCTTGCTACTAAATACATTTTGTTCCAAAAACGTGAACATACCACTGTAAAAATCACAACTATTTCGTGCACCAGCATGCAGCTACAGCGAGCAGGTAGTTGGATGCATTTCTTGTTCCTTGCTCTCGATCGAGGACCGACTTGCTTGAGCCTGCGAGCGTACTGGTGATGAAGGTTCTGGAAAGCAGGAAAGGGATATATGGAGTCCAATCAAGGACGGTGGTCCTCTGTACCTATATCTAATGCTAGTCGTCTCTGCTCCGGTAGAGCACACGACTTAAGGCAGCTTTAACAATTGGTTTTTAAGCTAACTTTAATTTTTTTTTATATTTTAATAGTAGAGATAGAAAAACTAGCTCTTAATTAAGAGCTAAGCTCTTGCACATATTTCAAAGTTACGTAAGAGTATCCTGTAGTCTCATCTACGCTAAAAGTTATATGATAAAAACTAGCACTATTGGAGAGATTGGTTCCGAGTTAACATAGGTTATTACCTTGTTGATGGTATATACCCGAATGGGCAGCCTTCATGAAAAAAAGCATAAGTTGTTTGCCAAGCACCGTGAAGGGGCAAGGAAAGATGTGGAGCGTGCTTTTGGGGGTACTTCCCGTTTTTCCATTGTTGTGGGGGAAAAAGAGTGTTGGAAGGATCATGCTTTGTGTGATTCTCCACAATATGATAGTGAAATGAGAGAGAGGATGCTACTATTCATATTGAAAAATGAGAATACAGATTATAGGATAAACTAACAGGTGGTACCATTGACTTGAACTAGCTATCTAGCTATTAGTGCCCTTAGCTTTGGTCTAGACTAGGCGTAGGTTTGGTTCAAATAGCCAAAAGAACTAGTCATGGTAGAATTAAAATTTACATGTTTATTATTTTTTCCTTCACATGGAGAACTAAAATGATGTCTTATCTTTTCATGAATCAGACTTTGGGCATGGCGTCGTAATCTTAGCAGATGCTACTTGCGGTATCCACTCTAAAATTCTGAACATGTTCTCTTCAAAAATATTTGATCCACACTTATCCACAAATGTAAACTTTTCTAGCTAATTTTCAGGACCCATATGTTTGACTTTCGCATTATTATGCTTGCAAAGTTGTTTTCACTTTTGAAAATGGGTCAAGGTTTGCATTCTACCAAGTTCAGCTATCAACTATGGCTTCTTTTAATCGCCTAAATAAATAATCCATAATTGAATAACTTTTTTAGTACTGTTTTTTAGTTAATGGCTTGTGTGCCAAACTTAAGTAAGTTAATGGTCGAAAAGTCTCTATCTGTTGCTTGAAATTTGTATTGTTGCTTGAAATTTGCCAAAATTTTATTATTTGTTTGGTAAAATGGTTCATCTCAGGTTTGGTAAACGGGATGAGCTATTTGTTTTATAGTTGAGAGCACATATATATAGCGATATTTCTCTTCTTTGAGCAATAAATGCTCGCCAACTCACCATGCAGGGCTCATCTACTATATGATTGGCTATTGCTAGCTGCAGCCTGCAAGGAGAGCCAACGCTCGTTCTCGTCATCCCCACATGGACCTACCATGCATCATGCTGCTGAGCAGAGATGACATTTACTGCTGTCGATACACTCAAGAGTCACTATTTCCAATCAAGACGAGTATCTAGTGCTAGTCGCCCCTGCTCCGGTAGAGAGCATTAAGGCAGCTTTAACAATTGGTTTTTAAATTAGCTCTAATTTTTTTTTATATTTTAATAGTAGAGATAGAAAAACTAGCTCTTGTATATATTTCAAAGTTATATAAGAGTGTCCTGTAGTCTTATCTATGCTAAAAACTAGCATTATTGGAGAGACTGGTCCCGTTCGTTTTGCTGAAAAAATAAGCTGAAACACTGTTCCAACTGATTTGTTGTGAGAGAAAAAACACTGTTCCAGCTAAAAAAATAAGCCGAAAAATACGGATTATAAGATAAACAAACATGACCATTGACTTGAACTAGCTCTAGCTGTTACGGGTGCCCTTAGCTTACTAGACTAGAGTAGCTACGATATTTCTCTTCTGCTCGCCAACTCACCATGCAGGGCCTACTTCGATATTGCTAGCTGCAGCCTGCAAGGAGAGGCAACGCTCGTTCTCGTCATCCCCCACATGGACCTACCATGCATCGTGCTGCTGAGCAGAGATGACACTGTCGATACACTCAAGAGTCGGCCTGTTCGTTTATTGATTTCAGTAAACCCAAACCAGCTAATCAATAATATTTTTCTCTAAATAAATTAGCACCAACTAACACCAATCAGTAGAACAGGCCCAGTTAAGTAATATACATTAACAAAAGTAGGTAGTGCACATGCATCTGCTGGAGGCAGGCAGACGGCGGCAGCGTGGCTCGCGGCACAGTACACACAACCGATCGATGAGATTGTCTCGAGGTTCGTTTCGGGTAAAGTAATTTTTTCTCTCTAAGGGCACGTGCCCTCACTTTGCCGCACGCGTTCGTTGGTTTCGTTGGATGCCGAACGAAGAAACCGCAGCTGTGAGCTGTCTCTACCTTGTTTTGCGTCGTCTCAATCCATTCACGGAGGTCGATCGGCGGGCTACGGCTACCTCACGCCTATCCTGTTTTATATTATACCGCCGCCTGTTTAGTTTTGTTAGCATCGCAACCGATCAACCAACGCCCGTCGTCGCCGACAATAAGGCCATGAATTAACTACTAGTACACACTGGATGACTGGACATACACACAGGCACACATGCAGGGAATGACTCGTGGCCCACCCCTCTGATCCAACATCGACCCTATTTTCTAGAGCGGATAGCCCGATCCTGATCCAATCCATTGGTCAGCTTTATATCCTAATTCAGCTTGACCTCTTGATAATAAAATCCCACTCCTATCCTGATCCTAATTAAATTCTAGGGCGGATCCGTTATCTCAGCCCTCGGGCCCTGCGCAGGCTACAAATTGCACGCTTGCATGTACACAGAAATACCCTTGGGCCCTGCGTAGGCTATAGCTTGCACGCTTGCATTTGCACTGAAATACAATGCTTGCATGTTTGCATGTAAAGAGAAATACAATACTGCAGATGTAAAAAAAAACAAATACAATGCTGCATATGTCAAAAAAAAAAAATACAATGCTGGACGTTGGGCACTACAAATAACATTTGCACGTCTCAATCCTGACAGCATGCTGGATGTGTTTCATAGTACACAGAAGTAGCTAAGGATTAATTAAATAGCTAAAAGGACTAATTAGGATTGAGCATGAATCAACATGCTAAAACAAAATTACAAATTTCTGGCCATACGATCCGATGAATCCAAGAAGAACAATAAAAGTTGATTATTGTGACTTGCAAACATTATGCAAAGGTTCAATGATCAGTGAGCCTGCACTGCACATCAGAGATCAATGAGCTCTGGCTAGCCACAACAATCTGCCACAAGCCCACAATCTGCAAAGACGCCATCTGCAAAGACACCAAGCACAAAACTCAAACTTAGGAATTTACTATTTGATCATATACATGTTAACTATTGATAAATGAATGGATTTGGGATGTCAACTGCAACTATACTAGAACTTTTTTATGAAACTAGAGGGGTGTGGGCCCCTATAGACATTTTATTAAAACAAATAACAGAACACAGATTAGGGAACTTCATGCTTCATTGACTAACATGCATTTTATTAAAAACAAATAACTGCAGCTATGCTACAACTTCATGCTTCATCAATTATATGACAAGACAGAGGCACTAGTGAAAAGGAGAACTTCATGCTTCAAGTGCATAGTAGGTACTGTGCTACAGCTATAGTTTCAAATCCATGTCAACTCATAATACTATCATGCTTCTATTCACTTCTTGAACTGCAGTAAGTACTCAACATATGAAGTAATATGCTACATCTTCTCATTCCAGTAAACCACGGTTCTGGTGTTCTGAACCCATGCACTGATCACAGTAAACTAACAAAAAAATTTGCATCGGGGCACTAACCTGTCAATCATCATCTTCTTCGTCTGATTCAAACATACGTTGTCTGATCATTGGTTGACCTGCATTGAACAAGACAAACATATTAAACCACTATTGTAAATAAAATTGGCTTTGCAATATTTATCTGAAATATGACAATTACCTTCTTCTGCATCATTAAAGCCAATCAACCAATCTTTCGCATAGACTAACGCTTCAAGAGTTTCTGGAGAGAGAGATGTCCTATTTTTACCAAGTATCCTTCCAGCAGCACTAAAAGTAGATTTTGAGGACACTGTGCTAACAGGAATAGACAAGAAGTCTCTGGACATCAAAGACAAGATAGGATAGGCATCCGAGTTTTTCTTCCACCATGCTAGAACATTAAAGTTCTCTATCGGTCTCACAACTACTCTAGGATCATCCAAATAAATATCCAGTTCTAATCTCTCTGAGCGAGTACTCGAGTTTTGTGATGAAAATAGAGCAAATGTAAGCTCTACACGCCGTTTGCCACAAAGTCTAGAAGAACTCGATTCACCCTGACTTAAAACTTTCTCTTCATATGTAACGAAGATAGGACCTGTGTTGTTCCTCACAACCCTCTCGTACTCTAGATAATATTTCTTCAAGTATTGTCTAAGCTCTCTCATCTTCGCTTCTACTTCTGCATTCTCAACAGTCAAGTAAAAGAACCAAACAAAATCAGCTTTCATTGATGGGTCCAGGATAGCAGCTATGAGAAGTACCATACTAGGAGCAGCCTAGTATTTCTGAAACTTGGTATACATAGCTTCAGCCAACTCATTGAGCAGTTCATTGGTATTCCACGTCTCATCAAGCAATACATCTCGAACTACCATCAACATCTTCGAAAGAGGTGGGCCGTTGGATGCCTATCCGCAGAAAAATGCTTTTGTAGCCTCACTTTGATCTGTTCTAGGAATTCGTGAAGCGCTTCAACTTTCTGCTAGTCTTATTCACTAGGAACATCCGATCGCTTGCTCTGCTACGAATCTGTTGAGAGCTGCTTTATATTTCGAGAGCTTCATTCAACATGTCATACGTAGCATTCCAAATGGTGGGGGGACATCTAGAACCAGCCCGACTTGCCTTTTGAGACCTAATGCCCGAACGATTGAGTTGAATGTTTGCGAGCGAGAAGGTGTAGATGTGACAATCTTGATAATGTCTCTTACCCTTCCAACTACATTTGGTATGACTTGCAATCCAGCTTGGACCATTATATTGAGCACATGAGCGCACATCCGACATGTATGTGTTCACCCTTAAAGAACATCTCGAGCACCTAGAGCAAAGACGCAAGTCTCTAATCGCTCTCTTGTTCACGCTTACATTATCTAGAGTCACTTTGTGAACACACGATCAACTAAATCCCACTCATCAAGCAAGCCGTGATGCCATCTTGCACAACAAATGAGTTATGGGGAAAGAGATCTACTTGAATGCAATAATCTTCTTATGGAGCTCAAACTCTTCATCAATGTAATGAGTCAGAACTCCAAGATACCCCAAATTTTGGTTTGATGACCACAAATTAGCAGTTTAAACCCGACATGAGGCTTCAACTTTGTGATCTTTTGATGTAGCTGTAATTTCTCTTCTTCATACAAGATCGATACCGATGCACGAAAGCAGTTTGTCGACCCACCACATTGAATGAAGGCTGGCAATAATTTATCATCTCTTTCTAAGCGGGATCATCTGCTTTTGAAATGCAACCTCAGCACGAAGGAAGTACTTTGCAATCAGACATCTGAATACAACAGGATCAAATACAGAATTATCTCTATCAAACTTGTTCTTCAAAGTTGCTAAGAATCTGTCCCTGTCCTCTTGCGGGATATGATGACAATAATATCCAATATGCCTATTCAAGTGAGTTGTCCCTTTCCCTGACACAGAAGACAATTGGAGCTTGCAATACTTGCACACAACCTTCTCAATTCCATCAATGATTTCCGAGTCAACATAAGCCCAAACTTTAGCCCTCTTTTTCCCTGACTGGCCTGACTGATCAGTGGAGATAGCATCAAGACTATCCTCAACTTCTGTTGCTGTTGCTGATGAAACCCTCTCTATAATATCAAACACTAAGACTAATCAATTATAGTCCCCTGAACTAATGAATGACAATCAATTAGATAGGATATTAAATTAAGACGCAAAGAAACTGAATTTCATAAAAAATTATAAGCCTGAATGACAATCAATTAGATAGGATATTAAATTAAGACGCAAAGAAACTGAATTTCATAAAAAATTATAAGCCTAATTTGTTTTCATGATAATAGTACAACTGACTGCAAAATGTTTGTAAATTTGTTTTCATGATTATTGTAGAGCTCACTGCAAACTAATGAGATTTTTTGTTCTAAAACATCCAAAAATGTATGGGTTAGGACAATGATAATGTAAGGAACAACGTTAAAAATGCAGCCTATGACAGTTTCATCTACTGGTGAACTGATATGGATGGAGAACAATTCAAAGTGTATTGCCCAGTCCCTCTACATATAGCATGGATGGATGGATCGATTCCTATCAGTGCCTAGTATTTGCATAAAACTCAGTACATACCAACATCTTCGGGTTGAATTAATAGTAAAATCACTGCCGAAGTCCAAGAAAGTAAACAGGCCTTTTACCTACTGTACACATATGTGTGTCAACTTGCACACACCAAAGCAGTATCAAATCAACACTTGAAACCCCCACGCAGCACCAAATGAGCACTTGGAATAGGAAATCTAGCTTCAGCAGAAACATTGAAGGAAGCGGAGGTGGGTACCTGCTTGATGAAAACGCACTAAATATGAATAATCTCAAACAGACTATGCTATATGACACCAAGTATATGGCAGAAAAAGGATCCAAAGCAGCAACCACAAAATCTGAATATAATTAATCCACTCTAGATTATAGGATAGAAAAGCATAGCCACTATAATTTTTGTGTTTGTATATCAAAGATTCACTCATCCACATGTACCAGAGCAATTGACGACGATCGATGACGCATTCTGTCAGATTTGCATCTAGTCTAGAATCTAGAAATAACTAAAGCACGGGAAGCAATAGGGGCATAGAAGCAGCCGAGCTGACTTGTTCAGCGGCCAAGAAGTCACCTCACCTCCGTGCGGGCTCTTTGGTCGGCCAGAGACTTCTTCTTCTTGCTATTGGAGGACGAGGAGGGCTGCTTCTTCTTGGACGGTGCGGGTGCGGAGACCTCGGCGGGCTTGGCGGCGGAGAGGTGCGCTGCGTGCCGAAGGACGTATCCTGGCAACGGATGGAGATGCGATGGGGCCCGAGGAATCGTTGTCGCCACCGCCGCCACCACCGCCTCTCAACTCTCCGAGGACCCGCCCGGCCGCCCCGCCCCTCGACTGCGACTCTACGAGGGAGACGCAAAGGGTAGAGTCCATTTCCGGATCCTCGGGCCGACCCTCTTCCAACAATCCTTCCACCGACTCGGGCCATGTGTATAGCCCAGCCCTTCTACGAGCCAATCCAGTCCAACTCGACCCTCTTGTATACATGACCCATAGACGATACGTACAAGTAGGCCTGAGAGTTTGGGGGGCCTTTCGGCCCTTGGGCTTACACGATCCATTCACAGGCTTTTCATGCAAGCAGCAGCTGTGTTGACAAGACTTGCTAGTTGCTAATGACCAAGTAATTGATCCAGTTGAGTTTTGCTAATGACATGGCCGAATATTCCAAGTACTACCCAGGCTCGCTCGCTCCATGTGCCACCACCAGGATAGTGCATCAATTTTGTGGATGTAAATGCATGCCCACGATCTTAGTTTATATATATATATGTGTGTGTGTGTGTGTGTAACGGATCTTAGTTAGTTACGGGTAGTCAGCTCAGCTAACTCGTGGCCGTGGCTTGCTCTGTTCGTGTTCAAGCCTGCATGCATGCACCTTCCCAGCTCCGTTGAAACCACTCACGAGTGGACGTGGTTTCAAGGTTTCAGCCGAAAACCGGCCGGCCACTTGTTTCTGACACTGACATGGAATCTTGGAATCATGTACAGTACAGTGCCAGCTCAACATCTTCCAGGCTGCCTTGCCGACCTTGACATTTTAGAAACAGGTGCATTCGTTCAATCCTTTCACATTTATGTTGATCAGAGACTGGTTCTTTTTCCACTTTGTATTGTGGCCTTTTATAGCTTTATTTATATACGATTGTGAAAGTAGTAGAATATTAGAAGTAATAGTATATTGTCCGTTAAGTTAATTCTATATTGTGCGTTGCCAAAGTTGTTTCAATAACTTTGAGTTGAGCACTGAAAGTTCAGTATTTTGCTAATACGACAAAGCATTGCACCTAAACTAATGGTACCTCAGAGGATGTCATGAAAAAATAAACTTCAAAATCACTTGACATAATCCAAGTATCATGATTTCCTTTTGTTTGTTTTTAAAAGGAGTTTCTTTTGTTTGTCCAATTACTAAAATAGTAGATGCAGTGCGTTTCATTAGATTCATTTTCTCTCTCACACACACGCATTTTCAAAATGTGATATAGAACGGAAAAAAGAGACAAATTAAAGAACTCTCAGATATGTCCATTTCCTCATTTTTTTATGTCTCCACGCACCGGCTATTATTCTCTACTGTTGGTTATTGTGTGTACACTTGCGTAGGCAGATAATTAAATTCAATAGCTAGAGTTCATATTCATTTTTGTATTTTCTTGACACATTTGTTTTGATACCTACTAGTTGAAGATATACACACAGTGTTCGCACCTTTCTTAAATTAACAGAGCAAGTAGGATCGGATGGTTTAGCTGACACTCCACTACATATACACATCGCATTTGCATTTAGCAAGTTGCCTACGCCCCCACCATATCGATCTTCGAATTAAAGCATATATAAACACTTTGTCGTATCTCAACAACATTTGAATTTGTTGAATCCACACGAATAACCAGCTAGTAGCTCGGCCTGCTTGAGCCTTCAGAACTGTCCAGAATTGATAGATTGATTGACCCAACTAATAGTTAACTAACTAATTGAATTAGAATATGTGATTACAAGAACGTGGAGACGTCATTTAGTGGAACACGAGCTTAAAAAACTACTTCCACTCTTGCAGTGCTCAGTGGATTCGGCCAACCGCAGCGACCTCCTAGCTCTGTCAACGTCTAATCAGCGCAACGCAGAATTAAACTCCATGCAACTCTGCCAGCCACTCTCAGTTTGTCGCCTAGCTAAGCTAGCAGCTACTAATAGCCTGGCTTTGATCGCCCAGACGGAAGGGGTGTTTGGTACTGCTCCACGAACTTCGCTCCATAAACTCTACTGGTGAGTAGCTTAAAAAAAATTTAGAGTTCCATTCAGATGCTCTCATAGCTCTACCTTTTTTCCTCGAACAGAGTGCGTGGAGCTAAAACCGTTTGGCTAAAAAACGTGGAGCGGAGCCGTCTCAAACACCCCCTAAACTAAGGGCATGTTTGGTTTCATTTAGTCCCTGGAGACTAAACTTTAGCCCTAGCCTATTTAGTTCTAGGGACTAAAGAGGACTAAAGGACATTAAAGCTACTATATAAAGACCAAAATACCCTTTTTATCTTCTTCTTCCTCTTCCACCTCAATCCCGCGACTCACCCGAGCGGCTCCGTCCCCCACCCTAGCCTAGCGGCGAGCACACCCACCCCGTGCGGGCTAACTCCCCCACGGCGGGCGCTTCCTCCCCCAAGTTCGACGCACTCCCTCCTCCACCTCGACGCGCAGCCATGGCGGTCTCCCCCACCCCGACGGCGGCCATGGTGGTCGGCATCCTCACGATCTGGCGACCCCGGTCGGCTCCCCCCTCCAGTGGCTCCCTCCCACGCAGCGACCCCAGCGGCCTCCCCTCCGTCCGCGCTCGCCTCCGTCGCGCTCGCCCCTCCGTCTCGCTCATCCCTCCACCTCGTCGCGCGACGCCACAGGGTCATCGAGCCCACCGGCGGCATCCCCGAGCCTCGCATGGGCATCGGTGCGGCGCGCGGGCGTCGGTGCGGTGCACGAGCAGAGGGGTCAGGGGGACCTAGAGTGCATTGATGAGGGGCAGCCCCTGTCCTTTTGGCCTTTTAGTTCCTTGTAGTCACAATTTGGTGACTAGATGACTAAATGTCTTTTAGTCATAGTCATACTCTTTGGCTCCAAAATGACTAAAAGGGACTAAATTTATATGATTAAAGTTTATGAGGCATATGCCTGTTAATTTTGAGATAAGGAGTTCCAGATTGACATGATACTACTCCCACTCTCTACATCAAAATCTACGTACCAGATCACTAAATGTCTTTTAGTCCCTTTTAGTCATAGTGTTTGGCTCCAAAATGACTAAAATGAACTAAATTTAGGCGACTAAAGTTTAAGAGGCATATACCTATTAATTTTGAGATCAGGAGGACATGATACTACTCCCACTCTCTACGTCAAAATCTACGTACCAAAAAAGTGTATCAGGAAAAAAAACTATGTATAAAAAAACCAAAATAACTTATAAATTAGAAGGAACGGAGTGGTTTCTAAGATTTACTTATCCTTTTTCTAACATGTATAAATATAGGGGCTCTAAAATAATTCCCTGTCTACAACACAGCGTAGCGTCTAGTTATAGCGTGACATAAAGATTGGTATATCGCTGATGTGCCACAAATCTGCATGGTTGCTGTTTTCAAATAGCAGGTGGGTACATGTGTCAACTGAGTTGTCATCCACCTCATCAAAAAGCAGTCATCCACCTTCTTGGAAAAAAACTGAGTTTCGATAAGAACTGTCAAAGCTTATCAGCCAAGATAAGGGAACGATATTTTTCTCTCAAAAAAAAAGTCATTTCTCTGATGTCAAATAAGAAATTCTCCCAAAATAATTCCCTGTCTACAACACAGCGTAGCGTCTAGTTATAGCGTGACATAAAGATTGGTATATCGCTGATGTGCCACAAATCTGCATGGTTGCTGTTTTCAAAAAGCTGCAGTAGATACGTAGCTTGTTGTCATCCACCTTCATGGTTAACTGCAGCCAGTGGACAACACACAAAAGGATAACATTAACAATGATCCTCGGTACAAATGCTGACAATGGAGATGCTTAACCTGAAGAACTTGCCAAAGCCTAACGGCGCCATCTTACGGAAATGTCGCGTTAACAAACATAGAATCAACCACCTGTTGGCTTATGCTGAAATTTGGCTTATACTAATACTTATGCTAAAATATTGTGAGAGAAAAATAATGTTCCATGGCTGAAAAATAGCTCAAGATCTATACGATGTACAAGTATTAAAATAAGCTCATGTTTGCTGAAAGGCCTTAGCTTGTAAACTATGAAACTAATAATCAGAAAAAACAAATATAGATTATCTAACGATCTAAATTTAAAGAAAAAATTATGCCACGCTTGTACTGCCTACGTTTAAATATTTTTTGTCCACATATATACAAGTGATCTTCTTACTTTTTTAAAAAATTGATCTTCTTAATTAAATAGTGTTCCGTCTGTACAAAAGAAGACCAATACATGTAGTCAAATGTAATGAAGCAATATTATCATATATAGCCACTATAAACTTGAAGTTCTTGTACTAAACAAACTCATCTTCAAGTAAAGATGCAAAAGACATTGAGACAATATAAATTTAGAGTAATTATAAAGTTCATAAAGAATTACTATCACAAGTTAAAAGAATTACAATCAGAAAGCCATCAAACTATTTTTGGAGGAATAAATTTCAGGGTAATATCATGCAATCCTTATTTTTTAATTAGTTATCCCTAAACTTACTAATGAATTTAAAATCGAAGTTAAAAGAAATTAGTTTGGTCTCCATATGTATAACTATAAATGAAGTTAAAAATTCACGCCTTTCAAAGATAGGTAGGTAGAACTATGGAGGCATTACATGCATGCACTGGAGCTATGCGAGTTGGAAACCGATACCTCAACATACACTGCTAGCCCATGAAAAATCATAGAACCACTTTGGATCCACACGTACGCAGCTCCTTATACCTTATTATTTGTTTTCTTACAAGACTGTTTACAAAATAGTAAGCTGGGTACGTACTAGCGCTATACGCGTAGGCCTTGGTTGACACTGACAGAGATGCAGCCGAGGTCGCCTGTTGCATCCCGGATGATGCCGAAAGGTTTGATTTGGTGCTGGAGAAGCAGTAGCGCTGGAGGCAAAATTGAAGCTGAACGGCGGAACATAAAGAAAAGCATGGCGTGGATGATTAGCTCGTCGAGAAAGGTGACAGAATCTCGTTATCCGGTCTTTCGCTTAGTTTATGTTGCATTTTTTCGGATGATGCCGAAAGGTTTTTTTTTTTCATTTCGTGCTGGATAATATTTTTAGTAGCGCTGGAGGCAAAATTGAAGCTGAAATCGGCGGAATCCGTCTTGCGAAGCAGAGGTAGCTCGTCGAAAAAGGTGACAGAATCAAATTAACTGTTATCGTAGTCAAGGACCAGCAGTTTGCCTTTGACTGACAAGATGGCAGTCGGAAACACACACCAACACACTAAGGGCGCATTTAGATGCAAAATTTTTTAGGTTTTGGCTATTGTAGCACTTTCGTTTGTATTTAACAATTAGTGTTTAATTATGAACTAATTAGGTTTGAAAAAGTTTACGATCGCGATTTCTTTCCCGACGAACGAATTAGTTTTTTTTCGCGTCACATTTATATTCTCACGTCCAATTCCCAATCAGCCACGCCAAAACCACTAAATGCGTGACTTTCGTTTTATATTTACTTCACCTCACCTATGCAATTAGGGCGAAAGATTTCTCCAGCTCCAGTTGCCCCAGCGATATATTTAAGACTTCAAGGCATCGATGTGATGCTTTAAAAAATGCAGGCTCAAACATCTTCAGCCTGATACATGCGTTGTGCGTTTGCGAGCCCGAGTCTAGGACTCGAAGCTGGTCGGCGAGGAACGCAAACTGAGGCTAAGCCACTGGCAGTCGGATAGTTGTTTCCCTTTTGTTTTTGAAAAGGAACGATCGACAGTGGAACATCGACCTAAACAAGCAACCGGGATGTTTTTCCTGCTGTCTTGCCCACTTTTGTCGATAAACAATTATCAGAAGCGGTAAAAATTTACGAAAGGTAGCAAACGGTAAACCACAGGTGAAAAAAAATGTAGAATTTTCTCAACAAATTTGCAAGAACATAAAAATTAATGTAGCTAGACACCCAACACTCTCTTCTGTATTTACACAAACGTACAATACGACGGCGTGCCGTATTCAAAAGCCAAACCAAAACTGGTGTATAGTGACAGTGTAGTAAGAAAAAAAATACACTGCTGCCCTACGTCAAAAAATTGCGCCAAATCGTACCAACTACAAACCCGACACACGCAGCGACCACACCCGCACCTCGCCGTCGAAGCTCGCGCTGCACACCCTCCACTCCTCCTCGCCGCCGTCCGCATCGTCACCGCCTGCGCGGGACCGCTTCTGGATCGACGGCAGAGGCGCCGCCGCGACAGACCTGACGGCGGTGTTGTGGCCGTCGATCACGGCGACGCAGGCGTAATCCCTACCGTCCGCGGCGCGGCGCCAGGCCCGCACCGTCTGGTCCGCGGACCCGCTGACGACCAGCCCGGCCGGCGCGCACGCGACGGAGAGAACGGCCCGGCGGTGGCCCCTGAGGGCCCCGACCGCGACCATGTGGCTGGCGCTGTCCTCCCGCTCCCACACCAGGACGCACCGGTCGTTGCCGCCCGAGTAGAGCTGCTGGCCCGCGCACCCGACGGCCAGGGCGTTCACCGCCGCCGTGTGGCGGGACAGCGTGGCGACCAGGTGGTAGACGTGGTGCTTCTTGCCGCGCGCGCGCCGGGACGACGGCGGTGGCTTGTTGTCGGGGCGTCCGGGCGCCCACACGCGGACGCGCTTGTCGGCGGAGGCCGTGTACACGGTGCCGTCGGGCGCCACGGCGACGGCGTTCACGGCGTCGTCGTGCGCCGGCAGCGACTGCAGGCACCGGAGCGACGGCAGCGCCCACACCTTGAGCGTCTTGTCCCAGGAGACGGAGAAGAGGAGGCGCCCGTCCGCGGACGCCGCGACGCCCGACACGGCGTCAGCGTGCTCGATCCAGAGCCGGCGGTGGTGGCGCCGCACGGTCACGTGGTTGGACGGCACGGGGAACCGGCGGAGGCGATCGGACACCGTGGGGAGCACCGCGGCGAGGCGGAGCCTGCCCGGCGAGCGCGAGGACACCCGCCACAGGCGCAGCCGCCCGTCCTGGTGGCCCGTCACGGCTGCGGCGGCCGCCGCGCCGCCGCCGTGGAGGTGCGCCACGCACTTGACCGAGCCCGCGTCCGCGGCGGCGTCCGCGGCGTCGGAGGTGGACGTCGCCTCCAGCGTCGACAGGTCGTGGAGCGCCACGCACGCCGGCCGCGCCACGACGACGAGGCAGCCGTGGAGGGAGTCCCCCGCCGCCGCCGCCGCGACGACGGCAGCGGACGACGACGCGGGCAGAGGGAGGAGCGTGGTGACGTGGGCGAAGGACGCGGCGAGGCTGGCGCTCGTCGCTGAAGAGAGCGAAGGGAGCGAAGGGAGGGACGTCGAGGACGACGACGCCTCCGACACGGCCGCCGCAGCAGCGGAGGACGTGGAGACGGTCGACGAGGAGGACGACGACACCGCGGTGCCCAGCTTGCTGCTGTTACCGCTGCTGTTGCCGTTCCCGTCTCCGTCGCCGGTGCCGGTGCCGGTGGCCGTGCAGAGGCGCGGAAGAAGCTGCATTTGGAGCGTGACGGGTTACTTCTTTGTGGGCTAGTATACTATACTCTGGCCGCGGCTGGCACAGCTCGAGACCACGAGTAGAATGAGTGAATGACGGGTCAGCCGCGGCTGCTCGACGGCAACGCGAGTCTATTTGTACGAGGCGCGGGTGCCGCGGGACCGGGCATCCGACGGCCCGGGCCGCGGCAGCACGTGTGTGAGGAATCCTTGGACGGTCCAGATCGACCTGATGTGACCCGTCGGCACGCGGTCGGGACAAGGTGTCGGAGGCTGGAGGCGGGGTGTCCGGAGCGGGTGACGGCGACGGTGAAGGCGCTGGCTGTGAGTCGCTTCCTGCAGGTCCCGATCAAGCTGACCCAGGTGTTGGTGCACTGTCGGCTCGAGGAAGAGTATTGCAGTATCAGTTTTTACAGTCAGTCGGTTTGAATCTTGCAACGATTTACTGCGCTGTGACAGCAAAGATCACTACAAGTTTCCAACTTTTGCGGTGACCAGAAACAGTAACTGATTTCAGATTTCAAATGTCAATCAACAATCATGTTCCCAGTCAGCGGTTTAATTTCCGTCCCGTGTCTCCCGCTTAAGACGGTGAAAAGTCTCTAAATCCTCGGTACTTGAAATGTGTGCTCCGTCCATGTCTACCTAGCTAGCAAAGCTAGTCGCAATTGTAACGCATGGGCCAGATTTGATTTCTTTTTGTGTTTATGGACTAACTAGACTTAAAAGATTACCTATCTTGGCATTTTTTTGGGAGTAGAGTATTTCTGAATTTTTTATCTACGCAATGCAAGCACAAAATCAATGGGATTTGGTCAGCAAACTTGGATATACTATGCAACACCAGTTCAGTCATGTGTTTATGGATGATGGAACAAGCACTCAGCTAATGCTCACCCACTTTCGCAAGTATTTGATTATAGCCGCAAGTAGTATGTAGCAGTAGTAAAATATTTGCCGTGAAAGTTTAAAATCTAAATAATAATTAGTTATTCCATCTAAATTTAATACACCGTTATGATCCAAAATATTTAATGTGATAAAAGCTAGCAAAAGATTTGGAATCTATAAAATCTCCTAAAGCGACGCCCCCGCATGGTGGAGGTTAGACATTTCTGCTTTGTGTTTCCTTCTTTTTTCGGCAGCACCTATCTTGGCATTTTTGGGAGTAGAGTATTTCTGAATTTTGATCCGCATGCAAGCACAGCTCAATGGGATTTGGTCAGCAGCTATATATATGCAACACCAGTTCAGTCATGTGTTTATGGATGATGGAACAAGCACTAAGCTAATGCTCACCCACTTTGCAAGGTATTATAACCGCAAGTAGTATGTAGCAGTAGTAAAATATTTGCCGTGAAAGTGCAAAACTAAATAATAACTAGTGTTCCATTAAAAAAAAGCACCGTTATGATCCAGCATATGTTCAGATAAAAGCTAGCAACAGATTTGGAGAATAAAATCTCGCAAAGCGACGCCCCCCAAAATGGTGGAGGTTAGAGACAAGTACAAACTCTTTGCGCTTACGATCCGAACAGAGACAAGATTGCAGCGTAGTGTTGCGTCCTGCTGCAAAAACTAGCTAGTGTCCTGAAACGAGAGTAAAACAAGCATTACGACACCCCCATTCAGCTGTTGCACCCAGAGCTATAGGACGCGTGCCACCAATAACACAGTACTTACACGTTCCAAAAACGGCTTTCTTTGAATGATCCAATCCCAGCACGTTCTTCCCAAAAGCGTTGGATTAGGGAAAGATTAGCCTCCAACAACATGGAGAAAAAGCGAAGAAGACAGCGACAAATCTCAGATAAAATATGGTGAGTGAGTGAGTGAATATGATGTAGCTAGCTCTCTCCCAGCACGTCTCAGAAAAGACAGATGTGAGGATCATGGACACTTAATCTAGGCAAGCAAATTTAACAGGTTTTAATTTGGGCAGGCCTGAGTGCTAGCTGCTTTGCGCCCTGTTGCTCTTGGTCCCCCGCCAGCTCTGTAGCCGCCCTAGAATACAATTACATGTTAGGTTTAGTGTTAGCCTATGCATTCAGCTTGGATCTCAAAATGTTCGGTGTTTGCAAAGAAATTAGTCAACTTGTCAAGCAAGCCGGCCGGCCTGGAATGGCGCTGCGAGGCTGCAAGGAATATCATGGCGCTAGCCATGTCGTTTGAGTGGAGAAGCGGCAAAGAATGTGTGTTATCTATGTATACCCCCTGGCCTATACTTCCTATGTCACACGCTACTTTAATTTTCATTTTTTTTAAATGAACTTGCTTTTCAAAGCCCAATGTATTGCCGATTTGCCAGTTCAAAGATTAGGCTTCTCCAATTTGGCATCCTGACCATTGGATTTCGCCAATTAGCGCCGCCACCCGTCGGGAGAATGGAGCGTCGCCGGCAGGCGGCAGCACGTCCGCAGCCTGGGCGCCGGGGCCTGCGGATCCACAACCTGCCCGCCGCTCGTCCACAGGCCATCGAGCAACGACGACGCTGGGACGGTAAAACGAAAGAACCCATAGTTTTTTAGTTTAACTAAGTTTCCAGTGAATAATATTTATATTTATAGCTTTGAGATCAATTTATTATAAAAATATATTTTATAATTAATCTAATAATATTTATTTAATATCATAAATATTAACAACCTTTTATTTATAATTGGTTAAATTAAGATATTAAAAATGACATTATGCTAGAATTGTATTTTTTTATTTTTTTTAATAGATGGAGTAGTAAATTAGTCGGTCAATCAATCAATTCTGGCAAGGCTCAAGCAGGGCGAGCTACTAGCTTGTTATTCGTGTGGATTCAAATTGAAATATATTTTTTTGCAACAAAGGAAGAATTATATTAGATAATAGTTGGGTACATCAATACGTTATAAGCACTATAGATTATACAAATATTTAGAAACTATTTTTTTCTAAATTATAACTACGCTATGAATAGCTCCAGATCTCAAAACTAAACATGTACTACGCTCTGCAGTATGGATGACCGCACAGCAAATACTCGGCAAAAGGTCTAGAAAAAATGTCCAACGAACGACGGTCAACATTCATGTAGGTGGAGTTGAGAATCTTCTTCTTTCTGGGGTCTTCCTTCTTTTTTTCTGCCACCGAAGAATGAGGGTTTCAAATGGGAGAGCTTATCACACCATAACAATATTTTTCTCTCACAATAAACCAATAAAATCATTCTCCAACCAAAGTCTTTTCCATCTTTCTACCACCGAAGAATGAGGAAAATTGATCTGAAACTTATTCTCCAGAGTCTTTCATCGTGGGCAGATCTAACAACAATAAAACAGAGAAGAGACTGGAGAAAATTATTCCATGGTGGCGACACCATCTCCATCTTGATGTCGCCGTCCGGAAATAAAAGTCTTCATGTCGTCATACCGGTGAGGATGCTGACGCCGTAGTTGTCGCCCTCATCTTCAACAGTGCCGCCATGGAGAAAACGATTCCATCCTGCTCTCTCACCGTCGCCGGAGAGGAGGAGGAAATAAATCTCTAAAACAAAAAAAAACTTGCATGGAGAGACTAATCCTAAGGACTCAATTTAGTGGAAAAACTTATCAAAAACGATGGATCCCCACTCCTTGGGCCTCCGGTGATATGCCGGAGGGGGACCAGCCAAACCATCCGGGTGGGGGTTGGCTCTTAGAGTCGCGAGATGCGAGACGCGGAGAGAAAGACCGATAGAATCTTTTTTTCTTCTTTTTTTTTTTTTATTCTTATGCTGCACGAGTACGACATAGAGAAGAAGGAAGGTTTATATTACAAGAATGTCGAGATGGCAGTGACAATTGTTTGGTGACTACATTGTAATTAAGCACATCAAGTTTCGATTAGAAGAGCAAATGCGATCTTTATATGTAGTGGCCCACGAGCTCCTGCGCTAATCTTGATCATGTGGGCGTCTCGGCGATGGAAGTCACAAGCACTACAAACACCGCTGCCATCCGATGCTCCTTCCATTTAAGACACGAGTACGAAAGAGTGTGTTGAGAGTCACAGATGCAAATGCTAATTTCAACCACCAGCCAAGGTGGTGCTGCGCCTAGGCGATTGATTTCACCCGAGCACCAAAACCATATCTCTCTCGTAAAGGGGCAAGTCCCATGATATAGTTGATAGTCTCGGTGGTACCGAGGTAGCGCTTTCCCAATAAAGACCATGTCTTCTTCTCTTTGCCCCGTCCGGCTCACGATGCATGGCCACCATAGGAAGATCTTTACTTTGAGTGGTGTCCATGTTTTCCAAATGAGTTTGTGGCCGGGAATGAGATGAGCCAGCGCAGGCAACAAGTTGTATAGGCCGATTTAGCCGTGTACTCCGCTTTCGCCGCCCAAATTATAATTTATTTGACTCGCTTTTCCGGTCCACCGACGCCGCCCTCAAAGCCGGTTGCCATAGGTGCGAAAATCGATGATCGCCGCATGGACATTCCACCGGTGAAGCTCCGTCAAATCCTGTTGTTCATGGCCATGCTCACTTTTGTCGACCTACGGATTGCTTGCGGTACCGAAACAGAAGGCATGGCGCGAACTCGCCCAGGAACCGACTCTCCGTTGAGCCATCTATCTTCCCAGAAGAACGTTCGTTTCCGCTGCCGATTTAACCGAGTACATGGACGCCTTGAAAAAAGCTTGCACTGGGGGCATATCTTTAGATCGGCAGTTGGCTCCAAGCTCTGTCCTGGTCGGCTTTTTGCAGCCATAGCCAGGGCGTAACCCGTCAGCTTGATGTCCGTGATCCCCAGCCCGCCCGAGCTCCGTTGGTCTGCAGCATGTCCCCAATCTACCATGCACTTCCCTCGTACTGACTGGTCGGCACCAGCCCAAAAGAACCGGCGGCAGATAAATCTACTCTCCTTGCGCGCCCAGGCCAAAGGTTTCAGTTATCATCGCACGGATGGGCACCGATCGGAGGACGGACTTGATCTAGATTAGTCTTCCGCTCCTGGCCATGAGTGCGCCGTGGCATGGAGGGAGCTTTGCCGCGATGTGCTCAACCAAGGCCTGGAAGCTTGCCTTCGGAATGGCCTTCGTGCTAAGTGGTAGTCCGAGGTACCTGATGGGGAAGGGCTGAACCCGGCAGCCGAGTATTCAAATTGAAATGTTGTTGAGATACGACAAATCGTTTATGCTTTAATTCGAAAATCGATATGGTGGGGGCGTAGGCAACTTGCTAAATGTAAATGCGATGTGTATATGTAGTGGAGAGTCGGCTAAGATTATAGCGTTTATTGTGTCTAAAGTCACAAGCACTACAAACCATCCGATGCTCTGTTAATTTAAGACAGGTACGAACACTGTAATCACAGATTCTAATTTCAACAAGTCACTTATGCTGCGCCTATATTTTAGAATTAACCAAAATAAAACTTTATTCTTATGTTGACATAATCATTTCCAAATCTAGTTGAAGGCATGGTGTACCGTTAAATGCCCAATAAAATATTTATATGCCTTTGCCCAAGAATAACGATGCAAACCACAAGAAGTCTTTCAATTTGATCAAAAACTTGTACCGAAAGAGGTAAGCGGAACAAGTTATGTAAAGGTGTACTCTCTCCGTTCCGAATTATAATTTATTTGACTTTTTTTACTCTAAGTTTGACCGTTCGTCTTATTTAAAAAATTTGTGCAAACATAGTCAAATTTAAGACATTCTTAAAGAACTTTTGTTAATAAAGCAAGCCACAACAAAAAAAAAGGTGACATTTAGCGTAAATTTTTGAATAAGACGAGTGGTCAAAACTTCAGATAAAAAAATTTAAATAAACTATAATTTGGAACGGATTTAGTAGTATTCTTTGCTCCCTGAGAAAAACCAATCTCTTATTCTCGGCAAAGGAATAGAGCTCATGGTATACTTGCTGCTTAGGTACCTTCCCTCCCCCATAAACCTTCCCCAAACAGACATCTGCATTTCCTTCTTGTAAACCACCGTTGCAAAACCTTGATAAGAAATCTACTACACACAAGAGGTTCAGAGCAAACATTTGTTAGCAAACACGGATTAGCAACTTACCATTCTGATACTGATCGGTCGCGCGCGTTTCAGCAATGCACGCAGGCGCATCAGTTGAAGATGCACTGGCGACGTGCGTACGTGTACGTGGAGCAGGTCGCAGCGGCGTGGAGCAAGTGGCCACTCTTGTATGCTAACATCGGTTTCGAGCGACATCTGCAGATACACCATGTATATTGCCTCGGTCAGCAATGAAACGGTCGTAACGACGGCGACGTGCTCGATCGATCGACGTTGAAATATGTATATACTCCTGGTATGTAGCACGGCCTGATCGTTATACAAGTGGTGTTTCTGACTGAAAGGGGTTTGAGCATTATGAATCGCGCGAGCGTGACGTGAGCCGCCAGCCTTGATGCATGTTGGGTCTGCTGAGCCAGGGAAGCACAAGCACGCCGCAGTGACGCAGAGACCTGGAAAGCCCGGAGGGGCGCTTTCTTTCTCTCGAAAGCTTTGTTGCTCGCGCTCTGGTCTAGGGTACCAGCGCGAAAGCACCGTGGTCCTCCACATCGATGTTTCACAGCAAGCTCTGCTGTACCGTGGTCCAGCAAAAGGGCAATCGGTATTGTCGAGTGGTAGGGCAAGTCAAGGGCGTTGCTCTGCTGTACCGAGAACCCTTCGTCTTCGATGCAGGTTTTGGTGTACGCGGGGAACAATTGCCCAAATAATTGCACCAAGTTTGTGTACATATATGTACATAATAGGAATCACTGAAAGAGAAAAAAAAGTCAGAAAATGTGGCCTCCTCGTACGGTCCCTAGATGCTGATGGCTGTCGATATCATCGTGTTGGGTCTGGCCGGTCCGTCACTGTGCGTGATACTGTAGATCAGAGGGATATATGCTGTCCAGGTGGCGAACGCAGCATGCAGGCAGTACTAGGTCAAGGACTGCATCGAGTATAGCGAGGGACCTAGCAGTAGGAGGCCGGCCCCGCCCAACGCAGCAGAGAACACCTGGCCTCGCCTCGCTGGGCGACATACTCCTACGCCCGAATTGGACCCGAGTAACGCGTCGCTTTCTCCCGTCGTATGCCGTGTTTGCTGCTGCGCCCTGCCCCTGAGGTTGGCTGTACTGTAAGGCCTAGTTTAGTTTCATTTTCCAAAAAATGTTACAGTAGCCATCATATCGAATCTTGCGATATATGCATAGAGTATTAAATGTAGACGAAAAATAAAACTAATTGCACAGTTTGGTGGAAAATCACGAGACAAACGTTTTGAGCCTAATTAGTCCATGATTGAACACTAATTGTAAAATAAAAACGAAAATGCTACGGTAGCCAAATTTTCAAATTTCGTGAAACTAAACGAGGCCTAAAGCGCCCCGGTGCGGATCATGATTGGAGGGTGCGTTTGGTTGTCTGGAATTGAGAGATCCATCACATCGGGCGGGCGGGCCCGAAAACGTGAGAGCATCGATCGCTGCTTCGGACGCGCGTATATACTTCTAGGTTTCCGTCGACCGTCCACCGGCTCCGGCGTGAGGTCGGCCACTCGGCCAGTGAGGTGTCGTCTGGCCATCCGTCCGTCTCGGCTACGGAGTACGTACGTCACATGCTCCCAGCAGCAAGTAAGAACGGACGAGGCGAAAGCGAGGGACGGCCGGCCAGACCCATGCAGCGGAAAGTGACGGCCGGCCGGGCACGCCCCCACCCGTCGCTCATATGCTCTGGTGACGACGCCCTACTACGCGCCCATGTAGGAGTACACCGCTTTCATACACGTCGTTTGCATCGCACTGGCCTATAGCGGAAAGACGTGCCACGCACGCGGCTGATCGCAACGTTAGGCGGCCTGACGGCAAGTGGCCAGTCTTGTACACTAACATCGGTGTCACGCCGCATCTGTGAGACGCGCGCGCGCTCCGTAGGCGCGGACTAAATCAGAACACCGGCCGCGCACGGCGTACATCCATCGTCGGCTGGCCGGCCGGTCGGTTGGCTCTAGCCTGATTCATAGCCAACGCCGCAATAGCGACGTGCGTGCTCGACGGCGAGAGACATGTAGGAGCTGTTTGGTTGGCGCAACAGTAACGTAAACGTAAATAAAATTAGTTCAGTTGTGTTTCCCGCTGGTAACGACTGCAGGTTTAAATCATTTGCGTTTGCGATACAGAAGACGGAACCAAACAGCTCGGTATATACACGTTGACGCTGGGGCGATGGCAGCGCCAGAGAAGCACGCAGTGCTTTGCTTCATCTCAAAGCTTCCTTGCTTGCACTCAACTTTATCAGTGATATATACACATAGCAGACACCGATGCATAAAAACCAAAGGAAATGTCTAGTCAACAACACATTGTTTTAGCCCCTCCTATCAACCAAATTTTTCTCATACACTTATACTGTCTTATAGCTATATTTACACTGTCTTATTACTACATTTACAATGATTTCTTCAGTGTAATTTATTGGAAAGAGTGATGTAATTTAGGAATAACACAAATATATGCTAATTTTTTAAAAAAAGATTTATAAATTATTTCTATGAATTCCAGACATCAGAGAAATATATATCAAATTATTCACAAATTCTTCAGAAATTAAAAAAAAATCCACACAAGGAGGTGAGAGAGGAGAGGTTGTCGCAGGATGTTCCGTGCTCGCGTTCGTGTGTCAGGCAGGGACACAGGCATCGGCATGATTGCTTGCTTGACGCTGAAGCCGAGCGGACGCACGCACAGAGACGCATTGCACGCACTCACGCGTCAGCATGATCGCAGGCGGGGGAAGGCCGACGCTTCCGCATCGCATGGTCCAAAAAAACGGTTGATAACAACCGGCAAATCAACCGATTAATCATTAGCCTTTCTGAAACCAAAGCAAAGCAGAACAACAGGTCCAATCGAAGGCGACATTCCTCGAATGTGTGCGCGAGAAGGCGACCTGTGCACGCCCCACGCATGTATACTATAGACACATATTTTCAAATACTAACTGCAGCTGCTAGCTAGTACCACGAATCATGCATAAAAAAACATATATAAAGCGAGTCTCAAAATGCGGTCGATCGGTTTTGATTTTCTCGTACTACAATCCAATGGACGTCGACATCATCGCGTTCGGTGTGATTTTGTTGCCTTCGCCGGCGGCGATCATCACAGATGCTCTCGGTGCGTCCAGCGTCCAGGTGGCGGCCTCGCAGGCGGTAGGTCAAGGGCCGCATCATCAAGCAGGGACCCGATGGAAACCTGTAGTACGATGAACCAACCAACAAGAAGAAAGTAGGGAAAGGCTCAATTGCTGGCCGGTGGTGGTGCTAGCTTCGATTGATCGACCGAGTGGGGCTGCACTGCCGGGAGGACGGCGACCGGGCCAGGCCCATCACGCACATGCAGACATGCTTGCTTTGCTTTGTGCTCAGGTTAGGCCACAGCGGCACAGCAGACAACATACACCTGCCCCGAACCTCGTAGGACGATGCCCGGCCCGAAATGGCCCCGAGAGAGCCATATGCCGTGCTCGTGCGTGCGCCCCTGCCTGGCCGCTGATCTTTTACAAGGAATCGATCGGTTGGTGTCAATGGCGAGAGCGATGAGATCGATCGGGAGGAGCGTTTGGCACTGCTGGTCTCGCTGGCTATCGTCTCCCAAAAGACGACGATGGACCCTGGAATGCATGCATGGGAAAAGCTAGCGGCGTGGTTCTCAACTGCTCGACGGAGTCGTCTCAGGGTCCGGCCTAATTGCCCGTGCTTTCTTCGTCCCCTACCATATCTAGGGCGAGTTCAAGGTGGTGGTTGCCTTTCATGAATGTGTGGCTGCTGAGTTTCCAAAGAGAAATTGACGCCGGCGGCGACGGCGAGCGAAAAGGCGCCTCCATCCATCGTCAGCGTAGTGGCATGTCATTGCCACTCGCCCATAGCCCAGCCCATACCATAGCAGCTGTGATGACCTGCTGCTTGTCACCGTACCGCACGGCATGCATGAGGCGCGACGCGACGTGGCGAGCGACGATAGACGATGAATCACCAGACGATCGAGGACGAGCGTACTAGACGTGATGATGGACTGATGGTATGCATTGCAAAGCAAGAAGAGGTCGATGTCTCCAGAGTGAGCAGAATGAGGTGTCGCGCGCACGGGGGCCGGGGCAGCATCTTCTTCGCCCGTCGTTTTCCCCGCAATTGCGAGGCCATGGCAGCACAAAAACGGGCCGGGACGAGCGGCCCGGAGACGCTGGTCGGTGCAAAGCAAGACGATGGGCCTCCACCGCCGTCCAGTATTGGTCCTACGCATACCCATGCGTCCCCGAGTCCTGGGTGACCATGGGCGGCATCCCTTGTGCACATGATAGCATGGCACTGTGAATCTTTTTTTTTTTGGAGCAATGTATGGCACTGTGAATCTGTGATGGACGTCGCGTCCCAGAAGCTGTTCGGCGCGGTCGGTAAAGCCCTGGTCAATGCCTGTTTTTATTGGCCGTATATCAGTTAGCTACGTAGAGTATGAGTATGTGTGTCCTGCAGTCTCTGTCTCTCCCTCCATTTCACATTGTCATAGGATGGTTGTCTATGTAAAAACTTTCGTGAACATTATATACCAAATTACTTTTTTTTTTTTTATGTTCAGGTAAGCCACCAATTTCGCCCTTTACACCTACTGAGTAAGTTCCTTCAGCAGTGTTAATATCATCATGATGACCTTCATGTGTTAAAACTTAGCTTCATTTTATTTTCTAAAATTTGTCAAGCAAGCATACCCAATAAGCACGTTGCAATAATACAAATTTATTCCAGCACTAACCCAGACAAACAACTGATCGACCTGCCACACCCACACGTAACGAGCGCGCAACCTCTACGGACGCGGCGAAGCGCGATGTTCATGTATCCTAGTAGTCATACAATACATCGGTACTGTACCTTTTTATACGTGACATCATCTGCGCTTAACATTTCTATAATAATAGGCAGCTTCCACGCACACACATATATAGTGCTCATAGAAAAATCATTTCAAACATAATCGCATTCACATACACATTTGAATGTATGACATTTTGTTCTTGCATGCGCCTTCTGTGCTGCCGGTCGAGGACCTGGATCATAGGTTCATGGCCGTGATGCATGCTCGGGTGGTTTATTTCTTTAATTGTTAGCCACGATTTTTTTATTTTACATTTTAGACATTTTTAGTTGCATGTAAATAATGTTTTATGCATGTAAAAAAATAAGGACTGTGATTTGTTAGAACCCTTACTTTCTAGTGGGTAACCGGTAGCAAAGCCCAATGATTTAATGGTAAAGCTGCCAATTGTTTGCTAATTTCTGAGATTGAGAAATGATTTAACTGCAGTATATACCGGAACTCTTTCGATCTGAAACATACCAACTAGAAAGTTGAATTTTTACTAGTGTACACAAGAAAAAAAAGTCAGTCTATCCAACACTCAGTTGTTGGCACAAGCGATTTTTTTCTGTTGTATTGTTCATCTTCTTCCTCTCGCCGATGGCATCCACCGCCCCACCCTTGGTATTGTTCATTTTCTTCCTTGGCACAAATCACAAATCATAGGAAATATTTTTTTTCTATAAAAGGACAAGGATAAAATTTGGTGGGCGGCACCAGAGTTAGAGAAGATGTCGGGTAGCCGCGGGCGCGGCGGCAGTGCTGGCACGGGCCGGTGCAAACGCGGTGGCGCGCGGGGTGCGAGCCGTGCGGTGGCGCGTGGCTCGAAAAAATCGGGTGCCCCGAGCTGCTAGAACTCAAGGTTGTTGTATAGCTTTTCCGAAAAAAAACTATTCTCACGGCTGGTTGTCTACTAGCAATCATTGCATTGTTTCTATCCAATTAAATCATGACATTGTTTTTTTAGCACATGATTTAGAACTACATGATGATGAACGCACAAAAGTGCTGTCCAGACATAGAAGAAAGCATTAAAATTTCTGAGACTCCAGTTTTGGCCAGACAGCAAGTGAAACGGAAAGTTATACGTGGGCTGGTCATCCATGTCGCGAGGTGAACCAAGCGAAACGTATCAACGCAAAACTTGCGCTACCATGCATGTTTAGGTTTAGTTTAACGATTTTGGCCTAGGCTGTCTCACGTAGAGCTGCAACATTGTTTGAACTCAAAAGATTCTCCCTTAAATATGGCCCATTTTTATCTAGGCCTAATAGGGGAAGAAAATTCTAAACTCACGGATAAAAGAACATTCACAATAGGCCCAGTAATTTGCAAAAACGTTGCACATCTATACTCCCATCAACAATTCATAAAACGATATTAACCTAGTGAACAGGCGGAATTAACTTCATCACCGATTGAAACGGTGGAATTGTTTTCTTTGGATAACATCTCTATAAAGAAAATCATAAGTTTTTTTTTTCATATGAGCTCCAATGGAGTCATGGAGATAAATTTATATAAAATTGTAGAGATTGACGAGATATACAACATTGTAGTTCATAATTTTCCCGTTTGAAGCCATCCTGACGCTTAGGTAATCCATACAATGTCCAAATTTACAAATACAAATTTGAACCTTGTATTGATTATTTTGGAACTAAGACGACTTCAAATGGAAACATAATGGAATACAAAGATGTATGTCTCATCTAGATCCATACGTTTCATATAAAAATTATTATTTTTTAGTGATACGCTACGCTACACGGTCTGGAGGATGCTTAATGTCGGTACTTGTTTTTTGAATGGATATTGAGATCAGAACTTCTATATGCATTTTGTGTGTCTTTGATCTTTCATGCCTGGATTTAAGCTTTGCATATTTATTTGCTCTGCCTTAAGATCGAATGTTCCACCTACATCAGATTACAATGCCTTACAATGTGCTTATTATTGCATATTTGTTTCAAGTTTTGTTCTTGAAAGCTTGATTGGAACTGCGAGTGCACCTAAGTCACTCTAGATTACTGTGATCTGGTACTTTCCATGGAGTTTATAAGATCACTAGATCAAGCCAGCAAGTATAGTAATAGGATCCGATGCTGAAAACCCTTGTTTGTACAACTGTGCCCATTGCATTCACAGGCCTTGTCGCCTTGAGGATAGTAGCTTGTCCTGCTAGGCACTGATGATGGAGAATTGGGCCTGTGAACCATATGCTTGGGTTATCACAGCAATATATTCTTGTTTTCTACTGTCTGGAGGACGCTTAATGTCTTTGTACTTTTTTGAATGGATATTGCCATCAGAACTTCTATATGCATTTTGTGTGTCTTTGTCTCTTTGATGCCTCATGCCTGGATTTGAGCTCGTGTATGTATTTGCTCTGCCTTAAGATCGATTGATCGAATGCTCCACGTATACATCAGATCACAATGCCTTACACATGCTTATTGCATATTTGATTCAAGTTTTGTTCTTGAAAGCTATATTGGAAGTTGGAACTGTGATCTGGTACTACCATGGAGTTTATTGTAGGATTACTAGATAAAGCCAGCAAGCATAGAAGTAGGGTCAGATGCTGAAAATACTTGTCTGTACAATTATATTGACCCCGTGCTTGTCTCGGAAAAACTTGTCTGCACAATTATATGAGGAGAAGCAGCCGGACCAGCCGGCTGGTCTGAAATTTTTGGACCAACCGAACACGGCCATTGTGGCTATTGCATTCGCAGGCCTTGGATTGAGAGATTCTCCGGTCAAGCTGAACCCATATCACCCCCTCATATATTGCAATTCAGCGTGCCCAAGCGCCTGTCGAGCTGTAGCAAGCTCCTGCGGTCCGTGAAGCCGTCGCTCGCGCGATGGAAAGGTTCCACGGACCACGGGCATGCGTGAGCTGAACCGCGCGCCCCGACGCTGCACCTGCAGGCGGTGAGGCTGTCGCTCCTCGTCTTCAGCTCGGCCGCTTCCTACCGCTACTCGAGTTGATTTCTTTTTGTGTGTGTGATTGATGTGATAGAAAAGCGAAACCAAATCAGACGAAATTTCCTGGTTATCGTTTCGGATCCGCAATGATCATGCATCGGATATATAAATCTATCGCTCCTTGCGTTATTTTTGGCTCGGTTCGCAATAACAAAACGGCTTGATACGCCATCATCCTTTTCTAAACTGAGAGTCAAGACTAATCATGGAAGAAGAGGGGCGGGGGCCGATGGATCATCACGGGGAGTCGCTAGCGCATGCGCACGAAGCACGCGGCGACCGTGGCGCGCAAGAAGCTGCCGAGACCCTGGTCGCCGACGAGAAGAAGATGCAGCAGTCACAGGAGGATGCGGGCGCCGCCGCCGCTTGCTACTGGTTCTGGAAGCATCGCCGCCCACTGGCTCGCGCGTTGCTTTGGCTGGCGTGCCTGTTGGCCGCGGAGTGCAGCTGGCGTTATTCAGAACGTGAAAGTATTCAGCGGCGCTTCAGCTACGTTTGGAGGGTTCGGCTGGTCGAAAAGCCGCTGACACTGATTTATATGGCTGGTTTTTTTAAGAGAAAAGTATTATACTGTGACTTATAAGCCAGCAAATAAGCTTGTCGTCCTCGCCATCGCAGCCGAGATCGGAGTGCGCCGTCTCGCATATTATTATGGATTGTAACTTGGAGGGTGTTACAATTACAATCTAATAAACGAAGCAGGGAGAAAAAGAGCAGATTTTTAGATTTTATTTATTAATTCTAACCAGGTCATGTGGATTGTAAAAATCTAGAAACTGTTACTGGTGTTATACTGTTATCGGTGCTCTACGCGTGATAGTTACTAGTAACTGGGAAAGAGGAAGATAAAAATTATAGTACTTGTAACTGCGTGTCCATGCATGATACATGTTACTTCACTTTTACCGGTACAGTTATAATAATCAAAATGATGTTTAGTGATGGACACGTATAGTTATTTAAAGAGAACAAAGCATATGTCATCTTTTTTAAAAAAAAAAAATCACGGTGCGTTTTTGTCTTTCCCATCACCTAAAAGAAAGAAAAAAAAAAGAGAAAAAGCCAAGAAAGGGATAGGCCATTTGACCCTAGGTCCTACAGAACAGAACTAACATGGTAGAATACATATGATGGACAAAGGCTCAGTGTGACAAACGACTATTTTTTTGTAGACAGTCAAGAAACGATCTCCAGGGGTGGTTCATAAGACCGATACTACGACACCGATGATAAAGATAGGGTCTTTCTAGTGTTGAACATTTAACTGTTCCTGAAAAAAATCATTTCTAAACGCGGTTTTGTTAAGAAATTTGCTCTTGAAAATACGTTTTTCAAGGATAGTCGCTTTAGGACTTCTATCTAAGGGCGGTTTTCTTAAGAAATTTGCTCTTGAGAATACGTTTTCAGGGATAGTCGCTTTAGGACAACCGTCCCTGCTCTATAACAACCTCCCCTAAAAACATGTTTGGCTTCTCATTATGATATAATCTATGTATCCCACTGTGCACACTTGGATTTCTTTTATATTAGATGCATAGTTTGTATGATATAATCTACAGAATAATACTATTAGGCCCATGAACATTCTGATGAACGAGGTGAAGTAAGCTCGATGACTCCGATCGATCACAGTTATTAGGTGAGACGAGGCCGCGGCACAGTCTCACATATATTCTCGTCTGTTCTTCCACAGGCTCGGTTTGGCCGTATCGCCCGGGACAAGCCCCGCGCGCACCGAACCTATCCATCCGGCCGCGGAGGAATAAGCATAAGCTTGCCCGATCGATGAGACGTCCCCTTCCGCCTTAGCATATTCCGCACTTGAAAACCTCCGCGCGACGCGAGACTAGGTGACAAGAGGCTCCCCTGAGCACGCCATCCGATTGGAGCATGCAGCCTGCAGTGGCAGTCAGTCGACCACTAGCTGTTTCCGTCTGATTGCATCGTCTCCATCCGATCCCCCGAGTCCAGAACGCAATGAGCAGTTAAGCACAGGTTGTCCACTTCACACACACACAGGGACCATCGGGGGCTGAGGTGACTTCGTGAGCGAGTCTGGTTGGCGCTCGCGGGCAGGCACGATGGCCGCGGCCAGGGAGAAGGCCTCAGTTCTGGAGCTGGTCCGCTACGCCGACACACGGGACCGGTGCCTCATGGCGCTGGGCGCGCTGGGCAGCTTCGGCGACGGCATGATGCAGCCGCTCTCCATGCTCGTGCTCGGCGACATCGTCAACAGCTACGGCGGCGCCGGGACCGCCGACAGCGCCTTCAGCTCCAGCGCCGTCGACAAGGTAAGTTCTCAGCCACCAACGTACATTCCCCTGTCACATTTGCCGGCATGGGCAGCCCTCTGAACGAATGTTGCTCGCGCGCACTTGCTGCAGTTTGCGCTTCGGTTGCTGTACGTCGCGGTTGCCGTCGGCGCCTGCACGTTCCTAGGTGAGCAGAGCAGCAAACGGGTAGCAGTTTCCAATTTTTTACCTAGCGGCGTCGATCTTCTGCAACTTTTTAGCCACCCATTGACGCTGTCAAAATGTTTGTAGAGGGGCTGTGCTGGACGCAGACCGCGGAGCGGCAGGCGTCCAGGATGAGGCGGCTGTACCTGGAGGCCGTCCTGCGGCAGCAGGTGGAGTTCTTCGACACGTCCGGGCCGTCCTCTTCGCAGGCCACCACGTTCCGGGTCATCTCCACAATCTCCGACGACGCTGACACCATCCAGGACTTCCTCGCCGAGAAGGTCTCTCCATCTCTCCTTGTGCCCTGCACTTGCATGCACGCCGATGCCGGGCCGGGCCGCTTAATCTCTCCTCATCCATGTTGCAGCTGCCCAACGTCCTGGCGAACATGACGCTCTTCTTCGGCGCGCTGGTCGTGTCCTTCGTCTTCGCGTGGCGGCTCGCGCTGGCGGGCCTCCCGTTCACGCTCCTCTTCGTGGCCCCGAGCGTGGTCCTGGCCAAACGCATGGCCGCCGCGGCGGGGGAGGCGCGCGCGGCGTACGAGGAGGCCGGCGGCGTCGCCGAGCAGGCGGTGTCGTCCATCCGCACCGTGGTGTCGTACCGCGGGGAGCGGCAGACGCTGGAGCGGTTCGGGCGGGCCCTGGCCCGGAGCACGGCGCTCGGCATCAAGCAGGGGCTCATCAAGGGCGCCGTCATCGGGAGCCTGGGCATCATGTACGCCGTCTGGTCCTTCATGTCCTGGATCGGCAGCGTCCTGGTCATCCGTTTCCACGCGCAGGGCGGGCACGTCTTCGTCGCCTCCATCTGCATCATCTTGGCCGGAATGTAATCAAGCACGTCGCGATTCCTCATATATATATGCCTTGTTCATTCTCAGAAAAAATCAGATAACTGCATGCATGCGGCTAGCCTGATTGCACTGCTCTGAGGTTTCCAGGTCCATCATGATGGCTCTACCAAACCTGCGTTACTTCGTCGACGCCGCGATGGCGGCAGCACGGATGCGTGAGATGATCGACAGGCTGCAGCCTCTCGAGACGGAGGGCAAGAAGGGCGCCACCAAGGAGAGCATCAGGGGGCAGATCACGTTCAGGGACGTGCATTTCTCGTACCCGTCCAGGCCTGACACGCGGGTGCTCGACGGCGTGAGCCTCACCATCTCTGAGGGCGCCACCGTCGGCCTCGTCGGCGGGAGCGGGTCCGGGAAGTCCACTATCATCTCCTTGCTGCAGAGGTTCTACATCCAGGACTCGGGCGAGATACTGCTGGACGGCAGTGACATTGGCACGCTCAACGTGGAGTGGCTCAGGAGCCAGATCGGCCTCGTGAGCCAGGAGCCTGTGCTGTTCGCCACGTCCATCAGGGAGAACATTCTGTTCGGCAACGAGGCGGCCTCGCTGAAGCAAGTCGTCGTGGCGGCGAAGATGGCCAACGCTCACGATTTCATCACCAAATTGCCCCATGGATACGAAACCAATGTATGCAGACATTTCAAATTCTGGCCACAAAATGAACTAGCAGTTTGATCACAGTTCAGTAAATGAAACTGCTTGCACTTGCAGGTCGGGCAGTTCGGGACGCAGCTATCGGGAGGACAGAAGCAGCGCATCGCCATCGCCCGCGCGCTCATCAGGGACCCCAAAATCCTGCTCCTCGACGAGGCGACCAGCGCGCTGGACTCCGAGTCGGAGCGCGCGGTGCAGGACGCGCTGGACCGGGCGTCCGTGGGCCGGACGACCGTCGTCGTGGCGCACCGCCTCTCCACCATCCGCAAGGCCGACATGATCGCCGTGCTCGACGCGGGCCGCGTGGTGGAGTGCGGCACGCACGACGAGCTCCTCCTTGGCACGGAGGCCGGCGAAGGCGGCGGCGTCTACGCACGGATGGCGCTGCTGCAGAAGGCGTCCGTGGCGACGGAGGAACGCCAGCGGGTGGTGGAGGTAGAGCCGGAGAGCAGCAGGGTGTCGTTCCGTAGCGTTGAGATCATGTCGGTGCCCAGCGACTTCCACCCAAGCCCGGTGACATCGTTCAGGTCGGTCGAACGCTCCGTGGAAATGGAAGACCACGAGCGCGACGGCCACGACCCGGCGCGCGGCAGAAAGCCTTCCCAGCTCCGCCTGCTCAAGATGAATCGGCCGGAATGGAAGCAAGCTCTGCTCGGGTGCGCCGGCGCCATCGTTTTCGGTGCGGTGCTGCCGCTCTACTCTTACAGCCTCGGAGCTTTGCCGGAGGTGTATTTTCTCGGCGACGATCACCTCATCCGTACAAAGACCAGGTAACGTGCGATGTGTCCGTCTGTGCTCGCTGATACAGATTGCAGTGCCACGGTGATGTTAGTGACGTTTGTCTGAACTCTGTTCTGAACAGGCTGTACTCCCTCGTCTTCTTCGGCATTGCCATCGTCTGCATCACGGCGAACATCGTGCAGCACTACAACTTCGCCGTCATGGGCGAGCGCCTGACAGAGCGCGTCCGTGGACAGATGTTCGCCAAGATACTCTCCTTCGAGGTCGGGTGGTTCGATGAGGACGAGAACTCAAGCGCCGCGGTGAGCGCGCGGCTGGCCACGCAGGCCACCAAGGTCCGCTCCCTCGTCGGCGACCGCATGTGCCTCCTGGTGCAGGCGGCCGCCAATGCGGCGCTAGGTTTCTCTCTGGCGCTCGCAGTGTCGTGGCGGCTCGCGGTGGTCATGATGGCGATGCAGCCGCTGATAATCGCGAGCTTCTACTTCAAGAAGGTGCTCATGACCGCCATGTCCAAGAAGGCCAAGAAGGCGCAGGTGCAAGGGAGCCAGCTCGCCAGCGAGGCTGTCGTGAACCACCGGACGATCACCGCGTTCTCGTCGCAGCGTCGGATGCTCCGCCTGTACGAGGCCGCGCAGGAGGCGCCGCGGAAGGACAACAGGGTGGAGTCGTGGTACTCCGGCTTCTGCCTGTCCCTGTGCCAGTTCAGCAACACGGGCAGCATGGCGCTTGCGCTGTGGTACGGAGGCAGGCTCATGGCCAAGGGCCTCATCACCCCCAAGCACCTGTTCCAGGTGTTCTTCATGCTCATGACCATGGGAAGGGTGATCGCCGACGCCGGCAGCTTGACGTCCGACCTAGCCAAGGGCGGTGACGCCGTGCGGTCCATCCTCGACACGCTGGACCGTGAACCGATGATCAAGGACGACGGCGACGAAGCCAGCGAACCGAAGAAGAAGAAGAGGAAGCAGCAGCACAAGGAGATGAAAGGCGCGATCGAGTTCAGGAACGTGCACTTCTGCTACCCGATGCGGCCGGAGATGAGCGTGCTCCATGGGTTCAGCCTCGAGATAGGCGCGGGGAAGACGGTAGCGCTCGTCGGGCCGAGCGGATCCGGCAAGTCCACGGTGATCGGCCTGATGGAGCGCTTCTACGACGTGCAGAAAGGCTCGGTGCTGATCGATGGCAGGGACATCAGGAGCTGGAGCCTGGCGCACCTCCGATCGCACATCGCGCTCGTCAGCCAGGAGCCGACACTGTTCTCCGGCACCATCCGGGACAACATAATGTACGGCGACGAGCACGCCACCGAGGACGAGGTGACCAGCGCCGCCAAGCTTGCCAACGCCCACGAGTTCATCAGGTACAGATTCTTCAGCTGGTTGTGCATGTCTTTGTTCGATTCTTCACCTGAAACTGGAGCTTCTTGATTCCGTCCGTGTCGCAGCGCGATGGAGGGTGGCTACGACGCGCGCGTCGGGGAGCGAGGGGCGCAGCTGTCCGGCGGGCAGAGGCAGCGGATCGCGCTGGCGCGTGCGATACTGAAGAACGCGCGGGTCCTGCTGCTGGACGAGGCGACGAGCGCGCTGGACACCGTGTCGGAGAGGCTGGTGCAGGACGCTATCGACAGGATGCTGCAGGGGAGGACGTGTGTGGTCGTGGCGCACCGCCTCTCCACGGTGCAGAAGGTCGACATGATTGCGGTGGTGAAGGGCGGCAAGGTGGTGGAGAGAGGGCGGCACGCGGAGCTCATCGCCGCCGGACGTGGAGGGATGTACTACAACCTGATGAAGTTGCAACAGGGTAGGTCGCCGTGCCTTAGTCCTAAGTAAACAAACTTCATTTTTAGGTGATGTTCTATGTATAACAAACTAGGAAGAACTGGCCTGTCAATATGTGCAAGTAATCTTGGATGATTAGTTTAGTTAGACATATAAATGATTTTCAAATAAAAAGGTCATCAACTACAAAGTTGTACATTATCTAAAAAACTACATTTTTCATCTAGATTTTTTTGCTCATCAGAGTTTGCAAGAACATTTCTGAACTTTTCACCATCCCACGAGAAACGTGCAAACAGATGCTCACTTTTCATGCCACAAACATAAACCTCGGAGACAAGCACGCTGGACGCGCACCGCACCCATCCGGCACACAGTTTAGGACCGGCTTCACAAGATTGACCAGGCGGAGTGGACTGCCAAGCCCGCGGCGTCCCGCAGGAACGCGACCATGGCCTCGGACTCCGCGATCACATGCTTGTCGGCGCCGGGCCTCGTGATCGGCGGAAAGAAGAGCCAGAACCCCGTGACGCCCACGAACGCCAGTGTCAGCGCCGCGTCAGCGGCGGACATGGCGGCGCCCGTGGTGGTCAGTCGATCTGCTTGGGATGGTGGCGCGGGTGGCTTTGTTTGTCGAGGACCCGAGTGATGGATGGATCGCTTCCTAATCTGATGGCTTATAGCAATAGCCGCTTGCTTTCCATTTTCTCGGATCCCGCCGGCCGGGCGTCAGAGGTGGCGTTTGGCCACTTGCTCTCCTAGACACGGTCGACCGCGGGTAAAGGTGCCGATACCCATATCAGCATTATAACCATTTCTAGCTAAAAACTAGCCACCGCATTTAAATCTTAAATAATAGTTGCGATATATGACATTCTCTCTATTCTAAATTATAAGATATTTTTATTTTTTTTTTTTAAAGTACGAAGCTTTTGTTATACACTTAGATATACATTATATCTAAATATATAATAAAAATAATGTATCTAGTAAAGTCAAAATGTATTATAATTTATAATAGAAGCAGTACATCTCTAATAACAACAAACTACAATAACTTTTGTCTCTCATTGTTCGTTTTCTTTCTTTCTTCTATAATGACTCCCTTCTTAGGTCTAGTTTTTGTTATAGTCACAACGTACACAAGCTTCACTCCATTGAGCATGTAGAAAAGGCGGCCAGGTCCGAGCATAGGTTGATCTGATGAGCCCTAGCACAATGAGTTCGGTCGGCTAGATCTACGTGTCTTGAAGCGGCGAGATGGCTGGAATAGTGACTTGGGGTTGGGGATGAGCTTTTCCTTATGGAGTGTAGGGTTGTTGGCTTCTCTCTCTCGCCATTACCCCTGTTCACTGGGTAGAAGCACGGTTAAATGGCATCAGTTTCCTACACTCTACCATTACCCTTCAGCAGTGTTGGGGTGAGGACAACAAAGCGGCTAGGCCACGTGGGCACCTCGATGGGTGTTCACGCCACCACCTATTCCCTAGTGAGGTCATCCCCAAATGCCCGGCTCAGATCTTCTCATACGCTAAGACCTATCACCTGACGAGGTCATCCCTAAACACCTGGCTTAGGCCGCCTAACACGCCGCATGGTGGAGCCCCCTCAACAAAGCCTGACACAGGGCAAGGGCTCTCCTCCAACATCATGCACATGGCTTCTGAGATGGATCGTCCTATTCGCTTGGCTTATAAGCCGTATTTTTCAGTCAACGAACAAAATTTTTCTCTCACAATAAATCAGCCTGGCTTATCAGCCAAGCGAACATGGCAGATATGTGAAAGAGAAGCAAGCGTGGCGTGCGTTTGGATGAGTTAGGGCTAAAAACGCCTTGTTTTCATAATATGGAGCTAACAATAAGCTTAGCTCTTAACGTTTATTTCAAGCTAGGTACATTTTTTCACGAGTTGCCTTTCTCTTCTGGACACCTTGGTACCATCCACTGTGGAGGGAGTCTCCTCACCCCTCGTCTACATTAACCAAAGCCTCTCCGCACCAAGTTCGAAGGTCTTTGACATTGTCGGTGATCCACACATGTTCCCTAGGCCCCGATAGCCCAAGAAGTACAGAGCACTCCGCTCACAATGTAACATCCTCATTTTTAGTGTCATTTAATTTATATTCCACCAAAAGTTTACAAACCTAAATAACGTGATATGGTTTATAGCTATAAATTTATTTTCAGATCCAAGATGTGCATTAAACTTTCACATATGTGCGCGCATAAGTATGCCTCATAACCACATTCTTGCGCGCATAACTTCTTTTGAACCCCGTCTAAATCTAACTCCATTTATAATCTCATTCAAATTTGAAACTATTTGAAAGTCACATCCCCGTTCTATGCCAAAATTGTCATGGTCAACAAATCTATTTTGTTTTCCACTTCTTCTTTTTCTTTGAATTTCTTTAATATTGTCCCTAGGCTGAAGAACGTTCTCTCTTCTAGACAACCCAACGCACACCTCCTTTGTCTCTATCCCTTTGCAGCCAGTACTACGCAAATGATTTGAAACAGCGCCTTCTTTTTTTAGGGCGGCTCTACCACAAATGGTTCCCAAGCGAGCCGCCCTTACAAATTCATTTATAGGGCCAAATGACCCTATTTTTGTAGGGGCGGCTCTATGTCCAGCTCGCCTCTACAAATTCGATTTGTATATAGAGCCGCACTACAAATAGACGCTGAATAGTAAAAATTAAGTACTAAAATTTGAATTTTTCAAACGACATCGGATGGAGAAATGATCAAAATAAAAGTTGTAGATCTTGAAATGTTATAGAACGTTGTTGTTTACAACTTTTTATTTAAAATCATTTACTGCTTTAAAATGCTGTTTGAAATTCAACTTTTAAATTGTTGAAGAACTATGATTTCTCTTTTTAATCTCTGGCTAAAACTTGTAATTAGTCTTTCTCCCTCATACTAACTTCAAATCTGATGATTTTTTGCTAAAATTTTCTAAAATCTTGCTCTACCAATTTATTGTGTTCTTACAGCTATTATTTGAGCCATCTTTTAATGTGACTTTGTTTTATCAATTCAAAATTTGAATTTAAAAAAATAGTAACTTCAAACAATATTTTGAAGCAGTAAATGATTTCAACTGAAAAACTCATGAACACAAAAGTTGTAGAACTGATCAAAATCTACAACTTTTATTTTGATCATTTCTTCATCCACTAAAATGATAGTAATATTGTTCATAAATTTTACATATCTCTGTTATAGTTTACGAGACTATAAGAGAGAGATGTAAATTTATGAACAATATATAGTACTCCTTTGTCGGATAAATAAATGACAAAAATAATAGTTGTAGATCTTGATGAGTTCTATAACTTTTATGTTGATGACTTTTTGATTTGAAATCATTTACTTTTCAAAATATTGTTTCAAGTTGACATTTTTTTAAATTCAAATTTTGAAGTCATAAAGCAAAGTCACATGAAAAGATGATCAAAATGAAAGTTGTAGATCTCGAAAAGTTATTGAACTTTGTAGTTGACAACTTTTTCATTTGAAATCATTTTGTCAAGAAAAACTACGTTTGAATTTCTCAAATTTGAAAGTTATAGATCTAAAAAATTTATACAACTTCATAGTTGACAACTTTTTGATTTGAGATTATCTTGTCAAGAAAAACTATATTTGAATTTCTCAAATTTGAAATTCAAATTTTGTAAATAATCTTGGATGAAGAAACTACCAAAATAAAAGTTGTAGATCTCAAAAGGTTATGCAACTTTATAGCTGACAACTTTTTCATTTGAATTCGTTTAGGGCCTCAAACAATCAATTTAAACTCGGTTTATGATAATACGTGGGGAAAGAAAATCCAATATAAACACAAGTGAGTGTGAGGTGTAGTGGTAGAGGTGGGTACATGTAACTGGGAGTTTGTGGGTTCGATTGCATGAAAAATGCTGCGACTTTTTGCTATTTTTTTGGTCAAAATTTGATAATTTCAGGAAAAGGATTTGCATGAAAAATGCCACAACTTTTTTGCTTTTTTTTTTTTTGCCCAGATTCGATAATTTATGAAAAATGATTGTAGGGGCGGTTCTATATCCAGCCACCCCTACAAATCATTAGCAACCGCCCCTATAAATCAACGTTTTGTAGCAACGCTTCCGTAGAGGACGGCTGGCAAAACCGTCCTTACATATGCTTATCAGCTGCCCCTAAAAAGCCTAGGTGTAGCCGTGTAGTAGTGAGTCCAGCCGGTCTTCCTCCTTTGCCTTCTTATTTTGGGTGTGGATGAGCATGCGCCAAACTTCCCCGCCAGTCGCCACATTCTTGCGCTCGCCACCTGAAATCGTCCCTGATTGTGCATCCCGCGTGAGATCCGCATGGTGCACCTCAAATTGCTCACATGTTGTTATTCCCTAGAAGTATTCTAAGGTTTATATCAAACTCAGGGAATAAAGGATAATGTTGTTTCAGATGCAGGTTGCGCCTAGATTTGGTCACGAGATGGCACCTGGTGGCGCTTTCTAGGTTTTGAGAGTAGACTGAGATTCTGTTCTAAGCGCTACATGCTACTTACAAAGACGGCTTGCAAGCATCCTACTTTTCTGTGGTTGCTATAACACATGTGTCTTAGTAAGGACTATGATTACTCAAAGTTTAACCCTTCCCTGCTGAGCGCCCTACAAACTGACCACCTCCTCTCTATAGATGCTATAGTAACACATGCGGTACTCGTCATCATTCTTACTAAAGGCTCTGTTCATTTGAACTTATCAGCCGTACCGTTTCAGCAAAATAACAGTATTTTTCTCTCACAATAAATCAGCACCAGCATGAGCCATTTTTCCATCCAGCCATCCTCTATGGTAACACCTGACTTTAATTTCCAACAAGGATGCGTTCACTAGTGTATCCCATCATAGCTCTTTACTACATCTTGTGCATCTAGCGAGCTCATCCTTCTCGAATAACTACTACACCCACTCTCTCGCTATATTTCTTTTGCAAGATTTGCTAAGCTCACATTCCTAACCGTCATAGCCCCTCTGCTGCAAGTGCCTGGATGTGCTACGTACCCCCATTATCAATGAGTGACTCGGACAACTCAGTGGTAATAAGATGTGCTACTAGCGCAATTGATCAAGATTCAAGAGTGACATACTATGTGATGACATGATGGCTTTCTAGTAGCAACCTAATCGCCACAATTAGGATGCTGACACCCAAGTCGTTTAGAACATGATACTAAAGTTAATAATAACAAGCGCAACAATGCATATCATATGCTAGAGGTAATAAGATCCCATGAACGATTAAGTCATAGAACAAGTAACATGTTACATAGAGGGACAAACAAGTCACGGAAGAAAATAAATTAAAGCTGAAAACTATGTAAAATTAAATAGAAATAGTACTACTTTGCTCTTATTAGGATATAGAGCATAGATATAGACTACTCCGTTACCAGTTTTCTCAATACCCGTGGATCCTATATTATTATCTTTTGTTTACTCCTTCCATCCCTTAATGTTCCATCCCTTGATGTTCGTCGTTCTACACTTGTGCCCAGTTACCAAGGCCTTTTTAGATTGCAAATTTTTGCAACCTGGATACTGTAGCACGTTTCGTTTGTATTTGACAAACTTTGTCTGATCATGGACTAACTAGGCTCAAAAGATCCGTCTCATGATTTACAACCAAACTGTGTAATTAGTTATTTTTTTACCTACATTTAATGTTCTATACATGCGTCCAAAAATTGATGTGATGAAGAGAGAGTAAAAAAACTTGAAATTTGGAGATGATCTAAACAAGGCCCAAGGTTGGTGGCAGAAGACTCCATCACCCCTATATAGCAATCATTTAACAGCTGCAACTTTAAGTGAACAAGCCATTAGTGTTTTGTCCCTGCGAGGTGGTGTGAGAGGGGGGAGGAAAAGGCTGCAACCTGCTGCACTGCTATGGACAGGTGATGTTCTGGGATGGTACTACACCTATACACGTTACTAGGGGGACGCCATTTGAAAGCTAGAACCACTAATATAAATAGAGAGAGAGAGAGCAGTTAGTTAAAAGGGTACGTTCGTTTGTCTTATAATTCGTATTTTTTAGATTGTTTTCAGTTGGATAGTGTTTTTCTTTCACAATAAATTAACCAGAACAGTGTTTGTAACAGAACCGACCAAATCATCAGAACGTAAGTACAAAAACAATCACCGAAACGATCAAATTCCTGTACTTAAGCTTCCATAATCCCGGTAGTCCGGAAATCACGAAGGATTTCAACCAACTCTCGACATACAAACCAAGACCGTAGTGATTCAATACAACACATCATTCGTTACAACATTTCACAAGTAGCATTCGGATTACATCCATCAGAGTTCAAAATAAAATATTACAAACCAAGTTTAAACTTGCGGAAGCAACATAGTTTAGTACATAACTTCATAGTTTCAAATACATTGCCAGATCTGAGTCATGTCCCACAAAAGCATCATTAGGTACGAGAACTAGTAGAGACCGCGCCCAACGGTCTAGTCTTCATCCCTAGCTGGGAGAAGGCAATACTTAAAGAACCAAAGTAGAACCGGTCACTGATAAGCAATGTGGGAGATAAACCTTGATCCGTACGAGAAGGTACTCACTAGACTTACCCGACAAAACCGAAATAAAAGACACCAAGGATCATGCAAGGCTTATGAGGTGGGCTAGCTTGACACATTTGCATAAAAGAGCTTATGAATATAGTGACCAATTTAAACTTAGCATCAAGCTTATCATCATTTACACGTCCACTAGATTAGCACCTATACTAGAGAGCACTCACTTATTAGGAGCAATCAATATTAACCATAGCGGTATAATAAGGTCATCATCATCATATCATCATTTCCGAACCATTATGTTATTTAGTGTATCTACTTTGGAGATAAGCCCGTCAAGTTCTCACTAACCGGAGAGACGGCGCTGACTCGAATCGAATTACAACTCAGGTGATGGGGTATTCTAACTCTCTCACCCCAGCATACTTAGCAAGGGTAGCCGTGGTCACCTTTTGAACAACTCAGAACCAAATTCACGGGTTCGATCGGCGCACTCTCGCCTTTCCGCCAGCGATCAGGACTTTTAAATCACCGCCCTTGCTCACGCCACGGCTCTCTCTCTCGAGGCGCACTTTATACTTATCGACTCCCGACTTGAGGTGAGCTACTCGGCCCATGGGTCGGTCTTCGACACCCATCAACTAAGAGAGAGGCATGCGTTCAACATGAACAGGAAAGGCTCCAAGATTCAGTCCTTAATCGACACGCACGGAGTCACGCAAACCGCAAGCCTCCGTCCTGCGCTCTTCATTTTTATTAAGACGGTTCTTTTCCACGATAGCAAATATAGCCAACCGTGCCATATGTATCTTTCTATATCTCGCAGGTGACAGGAAATCACCTGACTTCTACCGTGTTAAAGCAGGGCTAAGCACTACACGAGCCTGAGCTACATAGGATTCAGGGTATCAATATCTGGATAAGGATTGGATAACCAATGCAGCAAGTGTTTGCATCCAACACCTAAACCTAATGCAACAATATATATGTAACAATAATACTTTAACTGCATTTCGGAAATTAGGAGGCTTAATATGCTCCGGGCTTGCCTTTCACAAAGTTGCACGGACGGTGATCCGGCACTCAACAGCGACCTCGTCGGCACTTCTCCTAAAGGTCGCACCTCCCGAACTTTCGTACGGTGTCGGAGGGAGTTCTTTGCCCGCTCGGTTCCTCGAATTCCAAAGAGTGTCACACCTTCCGGTACACCTATTGCATGCCGACGCACAAGATAAATATCATGGATGCATAAGGAATGACATGATGCTCATGATGAATGAAGCACAGTAAGTGTTTAACGAAAACATCACTGGACACTCGTTTACTGATTAAGAATAGCTCTATTCAAATCACTTTAAAACGTGTATCTAACTTAACTTGAAGAACGAGATCAACTTACCTAACTTGCATAACCTAAGATAAAGATGCTCATCTTCAGTTAAAGGCCTAACACCTAGGAACATTACCACAAACTTAGAAATAGTAAAGACATACTTAAAACAACAGTTAAAGTTTCATATGCACACGGGTAGTTTCTTAATTCAATCATAACCAGAGTTCTATAAATTCAAATGACTTGCAAGAGGACATTCTGGAAAGCTTATGAAATTCTCTACAAATCATTTGTAAACATCAAAGCATGATTCTTACGTTAACCAAATCGAATTCCAGTAAACCTAGAATCTGTCCAGAAATGATAGGGTTACTAACTTAATTATTTAATGATGATGCAAAAGTAGAATTGGACTAAACCAAGTTTACCAACTTGTTGCACATACCAGAGGAACAGTAGAAAGTATAGTGCCAACTTCTAAATAAATTATTTAATGCCCTTTTCTAATTTATTCAGTTAATTAGGTGATTAAAGCAATATATAGTAAAACTGTTCAGAAAAATCTACAAAAATTACAGTAGCTATCTCATGCTTCACATAGACTACCATAAAAATTTCAAAGTCATTGGGCAAGCAGAACTTGCTGTATCCAAAATAACAGGTGGCATGTCTATTTTTAGCATAATTAGGAAACCCTATTGAAAAGTATCAAGCAACATATTTCTTATTTTTCCTAGTATCATTCTAGCATAAGAATAGCACTCACCAATTTTTGCCCTTACTGGATCTATAGAAAAATTATGAAAAATCACACAAGATCCATCCATGCAAACAAGATAATTTTCTATCTCCTACATACAGTGTCCAAAATATATGAAAATTTAACTACAAGCTATTCATGATATGAGCAGTGCACCATAAAAATTTCATGCCATTTGAAGCTACATAGAAAAAGATATAATTATCCCTATTTCCTCCATGATTAAAAGAGATAAATAGAAACTCCTATTTTCATAACAGAACATGGCATAAATCATATTTTTAATATAAACTAGACAATATCATGAACTGAACAAAATTAGAACCACATCATTTGGATCTACCAACTAGGAGATACATATTTTTGAATATATACACAAATCAGTGAAAAGAATAAAACAAAACACAAATAAGAAAACTTATCTCAACCTACCGGGCTAGCCGGAAGAAATGCTACATGCCCATTTAAACTCGGCATGTAATACAGCATGCAAACGCAGCATTGGCGCTGTAGTGTAAACGGCAGGCCCACGCCGCTCTCTAATCGATCGACAACGGGTCCCGCGGGTCAACGAGAAAACGGGGGAGGAAGAAAAGGGCGGCGGCGGCTCGTCACGGTGACTCCTCCCATGAGGCCAGCAATGTGTTACTTGCTCGCTCACCTCACCGTGCGCATCTATTGGAACCATCTATTGAAGCGATAGTCGTGGCTAAAGGCAATGGCGACGGTCATGGCGGCGCACGGCCACGGCTTGGCCGGTTCTAGCGAGTCGACGGCGCTACGGCCCTAGTGGCCTGCTCTCCGAGCATCGAGTAGCTTCCTCCGCAGCAGCAAGGGAGAGAAGGGATGGCAAGGCGCGCGATGACAGCTTGGCAATGAAGCGCCAACTCCGGCGAGGTCCCATCGCCATGGCGACGGTGGAGGAAATGATGAATTTGCGCTTACCAAGACTCAAACGAACCGACCGAGAGATGGAGGTAATGTAGAGAGATCACGGCGAGGCTCTAGGTGAACCGAAAGCAACGCGCTTTTTAAAAGCGCGTGTGAGCTAGGCGATGGCGGCTTGGCGCGGCAATGGCGGAGCTGCAGGCTTGCAAGCATCCTACTGCCGCGGTGGAGGCGAAAAAAGAGGCAAATGGAGTCATGATTACGAAAAGCCGGGCAGCTGTAGCTACGGGGTGCTGCTGCGCTAGCTCTGCAGGGATGCCCGTGTACACGCACAAAGACGAAAGCAGTAAAGTCCACACATGCGGTGTCTGTTGTCGATGGCGGCCAACAATGTGTAGCACCCATTCGCAAACGGAAACCGATTGAACTTAGCAAATGATGGATCTCCTAAACCGTGACAATTTAGTGGAAATAATGTATACGAAAGTTGTAGAGCTATGGTAGGGCTACAACTTTGATTTAGACATCAACAGCTAATTCACCCTATATCCCGAGTTGTATCAAGCCAAAGGTGGCTCAATCAAACCGAAAATACAATTAGGACTTAGAATCTTTTTCTAAGGTGTTGAATCCACCATCAATAATGACTTGTGGGCCATGTTTGAGGATGTTCCACACATTTTCATGAGTTGATCATAAAACAACTTTTGTTCCTTGATAATTTAGCTACAACTTTGGTAAAGAGTGCACAACCATGCAAGGTCTCTAAGTTACTCTTTTGAATCAGTCAAACAGTGCCACTCTAGGGGTCATTTCAAGTCAAACCTTCAAAAGGGCAATTTGGTCATTTTGGTCCACATGAACAGTGTACAAACAATTACCCTAAGTGTAGTTAAGGTGTATTAGACCATAATCAACCACTTTACACAAGTGCTATACCCATGTCAAATGATCACATGTGAGGAAACAACAAAACAAGCAATTCACCCAAATGTTGCAATGCAATGTTTCACATGTTTCATGACTTTGTTGTTATTTTACACTTGTCACATTACTACCATATTGCCATGTTTCAAGGTATGAGAAATTCATGTTGCATTCACAGGTTGCACTACTACCATTCATAAGCAATCAAGTATGAAACAAACAGAATTTGCAAATGTTGCATATGTGTGTTTCAGTGACAATGGCATGATGACATAAATGATGCATATGTTTATGAAATGACATGCAATTTAGTGGAAGCCAAACACCTAGGGTGTTACAGTATTTTGGTTTGTTTTTTCAGCGAAGCGAACAGGACCAAAATCTTTTTGCAATAATTGTTTCAAAAGTTGACTTGGTCTTGATTAAAATGTCAAAGTCTTATGATGGAAAGGACTGATAAGCAATAAAACTTGATCCGTATGGAAAAGATCTGATCCGACTAATGAGCGAACGCTCACCCGGTGCGAATCCAGCGAATGATTTTTGGCCGCCCCACTTGCATATGTTTACCTCCACTATGGCGCGTGCGCCAGGACTACGCCCGTTGCCAGGACCTCCCCCATGGCCATGCCCGCGGCGCGATGACAGCGCTGCTCAGTTGCTCGCCACCACGTTCCCCCAATCCATCCTCCATTACCTACGCATCTGCTAGCCCTGCGCTGCGCAACAGTAGCTTGCTAGCGGCGGCATGGTGGGCGTCAGGCTTCGGCGTCTGTTCCCTGATGCGGACGGATTGCACGGCGATGGCTCGATGCGGAACATGATTGGAGAATTGGAGTGACCGAGCGAGATAGCTAGTGCAGGCGCCGAATTGGGGATCAGGGAGACGGACAGGAGCGCCTGGCGTGGCAGCGCTTCGGGGCTGACACTCCTCTTGCCGTATCCTATTCTCATTCCTTGGATTTTCCTTCCTGTACTATTCCCCTTGTTGATTGTGTATGCTTACGTTTTTTGTAATTGTTTTTGTTGAAATTAGTTCTAGACCATAGATCGATTTGATTGATTCATCTATATTATTTCTATTATAGTTGGCGCTGTCGTAGGGTCGAGATGACGGACTAGAGGGGGAGCGAATATTCCTTTCTAAAAATAAACGCGCCGACTAACCGAAACAAATACGAAATTAAAACTACCGGTCTACCCAAGACTACACCCCTCTATTTAAGTTCACAAGCATCTTACAAAGATCTTAATTAGGCAACAAAGGTGTCGGGCTAGCTAGAGCTCACCTAACCAACGGGCTTGCAAAGCCACACAAACCTATGCAACTAATACTTCACACAACCGAGGGAGCTCCTACACAATCTAGTAAGCAAATACACAAAGCCACCTAAGCTCACTAGCAAAGCTCAATAACAAGGCCACACAAAGCCAAATTAGAGAGCACAAATTACTTAGCTACATAAACTGACCAATGTGACTAACAATGTTACTCAAACCGAATTAGTCACGCAATGGAGCTACTTCTATGCTACACAAGCAAAAATGTAACTAGCAAGCTACACAAGCTAACTAATTACAAGAGCAACTACACAAGCACAATGTATACGAAAGTAAATACACGCTCATGTAAAGGGGGTGCAAACCAACAGGAAGACAAGGATGACACGATGATTTTATCCCGATGTTCACGTGCTTGTCAACATGCTAGTCCCCGTTGTGTCGACCGCTCACTTGGTGGTTCGACGGCTAATTGGCATCACCCGCCAAGCCCGCACGTGGGGCACCGCAAGAACCTACCCCAAAAGTGAGGGTAGCTCAATAACACGCTCTACTAGAGTTGTTCTTCGCGATCCCCGTGGGGTGAGCGCAATCCCCCTTACAAACCCTCCTCCGGAGCACCGCATAATCTTCTAGCATGCTTCAACGGAGTCACAAGCCACCAAGTCATCTAGGAGGTGGCAACCTCCAAGAGTAACAAGCACCACCGACTTGCAACTCGATCACCTACTACCACTCGATGCAACCTCACGATGCAACGCACTAGAAATCACTCACTCACTCGATCGGATGATCACTATCAAGCACAAGTGAGTTAGAGAGCTCCCAAGCACACCTACACAAGCCACCAAGGCTTAAGGGTGCTCAGCAACCACCCTAGGCCAAGCTCCACCTCTATTTATAGCCCCCAAGCCAAATAGAACCATTGGAGCAAAGCTGTCTGGTTTCTGCTAGGGCACCGAACACTAGCCGTTGGTCACCGGATTGCTAGGGGCGGTGCACCGCCCTAGGAGTGGCGGTGACCGCTCGGCCAACTGCGTGAAACACCACCTCTCTGGATAAAAGGGGCGGTGCCCCGACGGTGCACCGGACACCCATGGCGGTGCCACTGCCTCCCCATGGCAGTGCACACCGGTCAGGGCGGTGACCGCCCACTCTCAGCTGCTCACGGCCAAGTCCAGGTGGGCACCACCCTAGGGGTGGCGGTACCACAGGACGCAGCAGCGGTGCCAGTCCAACAACACGCTCTCAGCCTCTTCCAGCTTGTCACTACCATAGGGGTGGCGGTGCACCGGAGAAGGGGTGGCGATGCCCCCAGGGCAGCACCCCGAGTCCGGTTTCATCTCCATTTCTTCACCTTTTTCAACATATTTGTAAATGTGCTAACACCACTAAGTGTTCACCAACTTGTGCATGTATGTTAGCTTTTCACATATATTTTTCAAAGGATTAGCACTCTTTTCTCATCGCAACTCGATCCTAACACATATGCAAAGTTAGATCGCTCAAGTGGCACTAGATGACCGATATACAAACAAGTTTGCTCCTCTTGATAGTACGACCATCTATCCTAAACCCGGTCATGAACTTCTCTACACACCTATGACCGGTGAAATGAAATGCCCTATAAATATACCTTTGCCTTGCGCATTCCATTCCATCTTCTCCGATGTTGATGCAACACATGCACCAACCAATCATAAATGATATGATCCACTTCATATCATCACATGACCGTATTAGTTCATCGATCTTCACTTCACTTGCTCTTCACCGTTGCCTTTGTCCATCGGCGCCAAGTCTTGCTCAAGCTTCACCACCACGCGGTCCATCGCTCCAAAGCCTCCAACTTGCCCTTCACGCTTGCAACCGGTCCATCAAGCCAAGTCTTGTCTTGATCTTCTCCACTTTAGTCACATGACTCCATGTCATGTCTCATATGCAATGAGCTCCTTCATCATATGTGTGAGTTTTGCAATATCTCCGAGCCATTTTCACCTCTATGGCATATGTTGCTCACACACATGTACATGTGGACTAATCATCTGTGTATCTCACATTAAACACAATTAGTCCAGTTATGTTGTCACTCAATTACCAAAACCAAACAAGGACCTTTCAGCTGTGTTCGTGTGAATTGGTGGCCACCTCTCTCAGATCTTTATGTTCTATTTCAACTGTATGTGCTGCTATAATTCATATCTGTATGTTCTATGTATGAATTGTTCTTTCAATGTCCACCATTATTTAGACATCTATTTTTTGGAGTTTTTTTATGTATCAGCTGTGTCCAGTTGAACTAAAATCATTGTTGTAGTGTGCTTAAAACCCAATTCTACCAATGTTTAATTGAAAACCCATTGCACAGCATCTGTTTTCATGATTTTGAATATGAGAGCTGAGATTGGGAGGTTCTCATTTTAGCTGTTAGAACACACTTTCTTTCTGTGAAATAGCAAGTGGCATCCTCTTGCTATTGTGGTGATTGGGTTAGAAATGCGTTTAGAATAAGAATTGTTTTAGCAGGAAGTGATCGGTGGTACCTTATCTCATGTGCTTTGCTCTCAATTTGTTTCACAACAATTTGATTTGGCTGCAAGGATGGGTCTGTGCCACACTGCCACCTAGAGCAGAGCTTATTGTTATTTCTTTTGTTAGCTACGTTACAAGCATCCTTTAGTATTCGAGGTGAGCTTAGAGTGGAGGTGCTCAGTTTAGGTGTTGGAATACTCTTCCTTTCAGCAAAATAGCAAGTGGCATCCTTTTTCTACTTTTAGGCGCAAGGATTGCTGCCACATAGAATCGAGCTAAATGTAGTATTGCTTATTTGTTTGTTTTGTCAATGGTTTCTATTATCGTAATTTAACTATTTAAAAAGTTATCCGGGTTTGCTATTAGAACACGCACTTAGAGTGAACTAGAAAATATTGACATCGTTTTGGTATTTTTGGGATTCCTCTCTACTGCTTGTGTTCACTAGCTGCTAGAAAAGCCTTTCTCTGCTAGCTCTGTTTGTGTATTAGAAGTGAGCTTAGATGGGAATGTTCTTAATTTAGCTGTTATCATGCTTTGCCTTTTAGCGAAATAGTAAGTGGGTTCCATTTGCTATTATTAGGTGGAGTGGCATCGATTTCACCAAAACCGTAGTATTGTTTCTTTTTCTTTCTATTTTTTCATGGGTTCCTGTTTTGGTGATTTTGACTATTATAAATGCGGTTAGAATGGTAGTTGATTGGTTTTACTGTTACATTAGCGTTGTTTGTGTATTAGAAGTGAGCAGACTGGAATGTTCTTTATTTTCCGTGAAATAGCAAGTGGCATCAATTTCAGCAAAAATGTAGTATTACGTTCTTTGTTTTATCATGATGTCTTGGTTTCCTGTTTGGTGATTTTGAGTATTAGAAATGTGGTTAGCATGAGCAGTGCATGTTTTTTCTGTTTTATTAGCTGCTAGAACAATCTTTCTGCTAGCGCTGTTTGTGTGTTAGAAGCGAGCTTAGACTGAAAGGTTCTTAATTTAGCTGTTGTAATGCTCTTTCTTCTGTAAAATAGCAAGTGACATCCATTTGGTACTGTTGGCTGCAAGTGGCATCCATTTCAGCGGACTATTCCCTTTTTTTCTGTTCTGCATGGTTTCTTTTTTTGCAATTTGTCCATTAGAATTGCTGTTAGAATGATAGATGTTTCATTTTTCTGTACACTTGCACTTTCAGCGAATTGGAAAGTAGTGACATCCTTTTGCTACTTTGGGCATCCCCTCTACTGTTTTTGTTCATTTATATGTTATAAGAGCTGTTTGCGAACAAACCACAGCTCTCCGGGTAGCTCAGCTGTTATGTATGATGCACAAGTGAATACTACAGGCAGCAAGCAACCAGACCAACTTAATGGCATCTCAGCCAGTTTAGGGTTGTCATTGTTTTCGCTTTAGGGTTGTTTGAATATTTTGCCCCTTGTTAGCAGCTTATTTTCAATTTTTTTTGTTTTTTTTTAATTTATCCTCCCAATTGGAAGCTTGTTGTATTGTTTTGTTGTTGCTTTGGGGTTCTTTTTTTTAAATTTATCCTCCCAATTTGAAGCTTGTTGTATTGTATTGTTGTCTGATTATTGGGGGTTGTCGTTGTTTTTGCTTTAGGGTTGTTTGAAAATTTTGCCCCTGGTTGGCAGCTTATTTTGTTTTATTGCTGTTTTTTGTGCTTATTTTTAAAATTTCCCCCCACTTGGCAGCTTGTTTTATTGTATTGTTGTTCTTTTTGGGGTTCTTTTTTTAATGGGAAAATGGTGTTCTTGCCCCTTACACAGATGTGCGATTGTGATTTTGCCCTCGTTTTTCTAACTTTGTGATTTTGCCCTTCACTATTCACAAGTCAACGCGATTTTGCCCCTGGTCTTCACGAATTTGCCCCTGTTTTGACCGTTGACTAGGGGCAAAATCACGTTGACTTGTAAACAGTGAAGGGCAAAATCACAAAGTTAGAAAACGAGGACAAAATCATAATTTCACATCAAAGTAGGGGCAAGAAAACAAGAGCCCCTTTTTAATTTATCCTCCCAATTGGAAGCTCGTTGTATTGTTTTGTTGTTGCTTTGGGGTTCTTTTTTTGTAATTTGTGCTCCCAATTGGAAGCTTGTTGTATTGTATTGTTGTTTAATTATTGGGGTATGCTTTTAAATTTGATCCCTAGTTCATAGCTTGTTTTGTTTTAGGGTTGTTTTTATAATTCGGTGCCTAGTAGCAGATTTTTGTTGTTGTTTTTATTAAGTTTGACCCTTAATTGATAGCCCTTTTTATGTTGTTAGTGTTTTTTTTATAATTTGACCTCCAATTGACAATTTTGTTGTTGTTGTTTGGGTTGTTTAATCTCTAGAAAGATAGAGAGGATATGGTTGAATTTGTGAGGAATACCGCTACAGAGTTCAAGGAGTACTATATTCATTGTGTTTTTCTTTTCTTTGAACATTGCTCTTCTAGTAATGCAACGTAATAGAAAGTCTGTATTATTAATTTTGTTTGCATTGTTTCATTACATTGAGTTATTGACCTTGATCATGCTTTTGATACAATGAACAACACGAGTGATTATGTTGGGTTACAACTGCACTGATGAGAAGGAACTTGAGGATGCCTTGGGTTTGGTTGTGGCATGGGCGGTGGCTTGGGGTGCTAGGCGCATTGGCTTTGTGCGCAGGGTTCGAGCAAGCATTTCGCATGGATGTGGAGGTCAGATTTGTGTGTTGATTTGCTGCTTTGGTTTCTGTCCTTGTTGATGTTTGTTCGATTAGAGATCTGCATTATAGGATGGTCAATCCCCTGTCCTAGTATGCGGCCCTGTATATGGTCCTGTAGGCTAATAGCTTGAACTATAGCATCTATGGCTGCCCTACGGTATCTCAACTGTAGCTTGAACTATAGCATCTATGGCTATAATTATGGAGTAATGATCTTTGTATATATGACACGTTTGCAGCTTGCCAGATGCCAGCGATGAACCTTGTATGTTTTCAGAGCTCATTGCAGATCTCTCTGGCCTGACATGACATGGTTGGTCGTGGTGTGGCCTGATGTTGTGTTTTTTTCCTGTTATGGTTACCACCTGTACCTAAACCTGCACTTGCAGAGTGGGTTATGAGATTTGCAATTTTTGGCCTTTCTAAATTTAATGTCTTTTATTTTTCAAACAATCCTGTCTAGCCCAGTTGTTGTTGATTTTTTTTTTGAGTGGAGCCCTGTTATTGTTGATCATCATGCTTGTTAGACAACAATAAAAATAACAGCGCGATACATATTTAGACGGGCCAATTGGGCTTCATGAAGCCTGCGAACTTGACCTTTCCACCTAGGCAACCGGCCCACAAAAGCAACAAAACTACAAAAGATAAGAAGGCGTCAGATTAAAATTCAATGGTTCAAAATTTGTGTGCTGCAACGTGTTGAAACACTCGAATCTTTTGCTATGCCTGCATTGGTTGTTTTCCTGTGCTGTAATCATACGGTTGTTGGAAGTCTACAAAACAACTATGACAGGTAACTCAGAAACACAGCTGACGAGGGGTGTTTTCTAAACCTAGTGTATCAACAAGATGGAGAATCGTTGTGCGTAGCCAAAAACCAAAGAGAACAACCTAACACTAACAGAAACCTAAATATTGACGGGTACATCAAAAGTGAACACTTAAACAATGATGGGCCAACAACACCCGAAACAACCACACAGATAAAAAAAAGTGTCGAATAACTTAGCACCAGAAGTGGATGAACGGCAAGTCGGCGGCGGAGGACCTCTTGAAGTTAGGGTGCTCCACCAGGCTCTCCCTGAACACATGCCGTGACACGAGAACGTTGTTCCTCGGCGTGGCCACGGAGTGGACAGCCCTAATCGTCTTCATCCTCACGTTGTACACCAACAAACCGCAGTGGCTGCCCAGCATGATGTTCCCTTGGTCGTCACACGCCGCGGCCGTAGACCACAAATTCGATGAGTAATGCGATATTGATTGCCACGGCGTCGGAACTTGGTGGCGGCGTTCCCACCTCCCGGCGCCGTAGTCGACGAGGAACCAGAGGTCGACGTGCTTCGCAGCCCCGAAGTTGGCCGCCACGAGCAGCCCGTGCATGACGAACAGCTTCATCAGCGGGTGGGTGATTGTCCGCGGCCCCGCCATCAGGCGGAACTTCTCTGACTGCACGTCGAACGCCACCATCTCCGTCGTCGTCTCTTGTTTGGACGACAAGTCCCGAGGACGACGTGGCGGCCAGTGCATGCTGTCGTGAAGGGCCACTGGTGTCGTCTCCGACGGTGTGTCCGGCTCCAGGCCAGCGTCCGCGGCGTGTGTGTCTACATGCCGAGGCTCGGCGGCACCGGTGGAGAGGATGCACCACGTCCGGCCGGCGGACGTAAGGCGGCCGCACAAGAGCCGGTACTCGCCGGACTGCTGGTGGAAGTAGAAAGCATACTCTCTAACGTTGACGGTGCGGCGGCGGCGGCCATAGCTTTCATCAGTGAGCTTGGGGAGCTCGGCCCACTGCCTCGTGACGGGGTTGCAGAGGAAGTAGATGCCCGCCGCATCCTTCCTGAATAGGAGGACGCCGTTGCACGAGTCGAGTAGGAGGGGATCCATGGAAGACAAAGGCACGGACCTGGGGTACCGGATGAGACGCCGCTGGTCCGCCGTCTCGCCGGAGACAGGGAGCACGTCCAGCGCGATGTCGACAGCATAGCCGCGTTGCACCGAGTCCAGGTACGTGTACAAGACAACCTTAGCAGGCTGTCGGCGCGCGTTGGCGGCGAGGAAGAGCGGGCGGGTTGTGATGTCGCGCCACGCCTTGCAGACGACGCGGAAGCGGAGGACGGACTTGACCGGCAGGCGGACGAGGATCTCCGCGCAGATGTCATCGGAGAGATGAGGCGGCGTGGCGGCGAGTTGCGCCTCCATCCTTAAACTATGTTGCCGCATCAACATCTTGCTGGCTCGGATATATTATATGTAGTATATATATGTATAAGCGTAAGTGTTTGATCGAACGCCGGATGTTCAAGCGTAATGAGCAATGATTCTCTTGCTGGCTGCAAGCCTGCAACCGTGACGTGAAGCACTACAACTAGTAATCTTCAAGCGTGCGTTTGGAAGCTTAGAGCACTCGAGCAACCAGAGGAGAAAAACAATTCCCTTTCCTAAAACTGTCATATAGAGGAATACTGGAATAGGATGGAAAAAACTGCTACAACAAATCTCTCTTTCTTATAATTTATGGCCCCGTTCGCCGGAGGAATCTGAATGAATCTAGAGAAATTTGTGAGAGAAACCATCCGTAAACAGTAAAACCCCTTTGTGAACAGTGCTTCCTCCATACTAGCCGAACGAGGCCTATATATGGTAGCGTGCCCGTGCGTTGCTATGGGACAACAAAACTTTTATACTAAAAACACGGATCGTACGATAAGATAAGGTAACAAAGCGTAGATGTGGTATGTTTAAGATTCTACCAAAATCTTCTCTGCAGCTAGCAAGCATGAGATGACCTATACCATCTGCAACTTAACCCATCAATGGCAATATTTCTTCTGGTTCCTATCAGTGAATATATGAGCTATTATTTCTCATCCCAACTCTTATCATTTGCTCAGGATCAACAAGAACAAAATTTAATATCTAAGAAATCAAGCAAGGATGGGAAGAACATCCCACATTGATCAGTTGCTGGGTGGAAATAAAACAAACTGATGTGCACCTATGTTATATCCGAAATCAGAATTGTTCAATGCTGAAATAGGTGGAAATGAAGCAACTGCTCCTCGCTGCAATATCCAGCTTAAACTGTTATGTACCTTCCTCAAACCTGTGCTTGCCGGTCAAAATTGGCCCAGCCCCTCCCCTCCCCTACAACAAAAATTACAAAATAGCACAACTCATAATGTTGTAGACAAGACCTGCATTATCGGCATCACTGACAATAGGAAAAGATATCATTGTTGGGTCCGAAAAAGACTATGATACAGTTTAAAAATCAGTTATTGTAAATTGCAAGACAAAATAAGCTAGATCAGCATGGGAGCCAATAAACCAACCCTATAGTGCAGTGCCGCCTCAAAGTTTGATTGTGAAGTTTTATTTGCAAACTGTACTGCAAGGCATCACCTGTAATACGAACAAGAGTTCAGAGGTTTAACGGATTCCTTACAATTGAAATGAACAAAAACAGAACCCACATTCATTTCCTTGTTCTAAAGTTGTACAGGTTTAGCTAGTTGTTGGCAGAAAAAGAAAATGCAGATACAGTGTCAGTATACATAGAGACAGATCAGTTAGCATCTCTTTTTTGCCCCCTTGTAAAAGTACTTGTACCAAAGTAATACTGCGGGGTAAAATTAGTATGGCTTCCCATGCAAGATAAAGGAAGCCAAGACTTCCCCCAATCATGTAAAATAACCAAAAAATAGTAATAGATATATTCAAGTTCAGAGGCAAGCACATCTATATGGTAAAATAACCAAAAAATAGTAGCATGTCCGTGCTAACACTACGATAAAAACCAAAAGACGGTATTTTTCTATACACACGCCCTCCCTAGCTCTCCCTTCCGCACGGCCGCTCTCGGCCCAGGATGGTCCAGATGCTAGGCTGTAAATCCAGCCCAACAAAATCTAATATTACAATGGCAGAGCCACAATGCAGAATGAGCATACAATCGTATCACCATTATTTTTTTCTCAAAAATTTAAATATTACCGGTGATGGCATAGTAAAACGATTCCAGTGCATGATGAATAAACGAGCTAACTCAAGTAAGAAAACCACAGAGACAGCGCTAACTGCTAACATCAGTGACAATTACCAATGACGGCTGAATGCACTTTCTCTGCAATTATAATAAAAACTATGAATCCCATGCTATTAACAAAAGAAAACCCTGCCAAACTATTTGTCTAGCGGGATTCACAAATGTGCAGTATATGTGCCAAAAAAAGAAACATAACGGATGCCACAATCCAATTTTTTTCGTTAATAAATATGCATGTTGTAATTACTCAAACAAAAAATTATCAAGTATTATCTGGGTGCCATCCGAGAATGGCTTGAGGTCAGCTCTAGAAGCGAGGTCATGAAAACATTCAGGGTCTGAGATATCTTGGTTAACTCCACATTGTTGCATGAGTTAAAAAAATGTGAGAAGTAGGCCAGAAGGATAATTTGTGTACCTTTCATGACATGCACCAAAAAATCCATTCAGAGTGCAAACAGCCATGAACCCAACATTATAATCTATATGAGAAAAAATATATGAGAATGTGTGTGGAAGGCCAGAAGTGATCAAATTATGGAGCACTAATGTAGCTACAGGAAACATCTTTTTTTTTGTTAGTGAGCTAAATAGAGCGTGTCAATAGGAATTTTATACTATTGGTTATACTAAATGTCTTAATAGTTTGCAGTAGATCCATATTTCTAGTAACATGGCTCACTTTTAGCAAACATTTAGAGAACCAATTACAGTTAGTGGGGAACACTTGTAACAAAAAAAAAATTCAGAAAAGAAGTTTAACCAACCAGCCCAAATTCATTCAGGAGCCACTGCCAACAGGAATACAAAAGGCTAAGTTGTAAGTTTAGAATTAATTTGTTGCATTAAAAAAAGTTCAAAACTAATTTACTCACCTCCCATATTTACTTAATAGGTTCTCAATGTCAGTTTGCCATGTATGATGGGCAATGTAGCAGACGAATAACTTGGTGTTACTAACTTGTTGACCAGATGGATCATATCGACATATTTTGTGCTGCAAGACAAAGAAAAGGTCAAGATACCCGCACAGAGGATATTTGTGCAAGAGCTAAAAGATATGCAAATAGAGTTGATACATGATACGTCAATTAATTGGTCTACCTTTATGAAAGTTCTAGTTTGGTTTTGGTGAATTAATAAAACCCTTGGTGCTAACCTAGTTTATCAAAGTGATCATGAGATAGGTAGCACTATTCCAAGTGGTGAAACAATGGTGAAGATCATGATGATGGTGTGACCATGGTGATGATCAAGTGCTTGGACTTGGAAAAGAAGAAAGAGAAAAACAAAAAGCTCAAGGCAAAGGTGATATCCATAGGAGCTTTTTGGTTTAATGATCGAAACACTTAGCGAGTGTGATCACATTTAGAATCGATAGCCGTACTATTAAGAGGGATGAAACTCATATCGAAATGCGGTTATCAAAGTGCCACTAGATGCTCTAACTCATTGTATATGCATTTAGATCTAGTGGAGAGCTAACACCCTTGATAATGTTCGTGAAAATATGCCAACACACATGCACAAGGTGATACACTCGGTGGTTGGTACATTTGATCAAGGGTGAGAGAAGTTGGTGAAGTGGAGGAGCTGTCTTTCACTGATCGGACACTGGTTTCTATGTGACCGGACTTAGCCGGGTGCGTTCGGTCAGCTCTGGATAGTGAAGTGCTCAGCTTAGTGAGTGACCGAACGCTGGGTCAAAATGTGATCTGACACGAGAGGCTGACGTACGGTGAAGTAAGCAGCTGAGAGAGTGCGGTGAAGACCTGACGCTGCCGTGCGTCCGCTCATGGGAAACCAGACGCGTCTGGTCACTGTTTGGAAGTGATCTGATGCCGGGCAGCCATAGGGAGCAGCGCGTCCGGTCAAGGCTTGGCCTTGGCGAGCACGAAGGAGAACTGGCGCGATCGGCGCGTCCGGTCGTCTCTTAGGCTCTGGCGCGGCACAAGTCGACCGTTGGAATCGGGTGATCGCGGTTGAACCGTAGTGACACGTAGCGAACATCCAAGGACCGGACGTAGGCCTAGGTACGTCCGATCGCCCCGACCTGCGCATCCGGTCGATGCGCAGTGGGCTGCTCTGTGAGCCCAACGGCTCTATTTTGATGGAGCCTCTATATAAGGTGTTTGGCCGGCTCAAGCTCACCCTCTTGGCCATTTGCATTGACATAGCAACCTTGTGAGCTTGGCCAAAGTTCTCCCACTTATCTCCATCATTGATTCACCATCTTTGTGAGATTGAGAGAGAATCCAAGTGCATTGCTTGAGTGATTGCATCTAGACACTTGGTGTTCATGTTTCACTGCGGGATTCGCTTGTTACTCTTGGTGGTTGCCGCCATCTAGACGGCTTAGAGCAGCGAGGATCATCGAGCGGAGGAAGGTGCTTGTCTCCGGCTCTGATCGTGGTGATTGTGAGAGGTTCTTGACCTTTCACCGGCGGAGAGCCAAAAGGTACTCTAGTGGATTGCTCGTGGCTTATGTGATCCTCATCTTGTGTTGGTTGTGCGGCACTCGGTTGCGGGTTTGACGCGTGATGCCAACTAGCGCGTGAACCTCCAAGTGAGTGAATCGCCACAACGAGGACTAGCATGCCAGCAAGCAAGTGAACCTCGGTAAAAATCGTGTGTCATCATTGTCCGAGGATTTCTTGGTATTCATTGTGGTTGATTGTGATCATCTTGTGATTGGCTCACTCATCGACATGTCGGTATAATCATCACCATCCCCTCTTGTATTTACATTCCTAGTGTGTAAGCTAAGCTCTTTAGTGTAATTAGTTTTGAGAGCTAGCTTGCGTCAGGTCTAGTGGTTAGTGAGGCTCTTTAGTTAGTCTTTGAGAGCTCACTAACTTAGTATAGTGACATAGCCACTGTGTCGATAAAGACTATAGCAACTAGAATTATGGTAGGTGGCTTGCATTTTTAGTAGGCTAGCGCAACACTCGCTTCGCCATTTATTTGACTAACCACATTGCTTAAGTGTTGTTGTAGAAATTTTTATAAGCTATTCACTCCCCTCTAGCCATTAGGATGTTTCACTTTACCAAATCATGTTGCTCCTATTCAAGTTCCATATATAACACACATGAATAAATTACTTCTAATGAAATATTTCGTAATAGTCAAGATTGATTTAGGATGATGTTTCATACCTAGTCAGACGTTATGCTCTATCGCTACATGAGCGTAAACTATTAGCGGCAAATTAAAAGATCATCATGCTTCATAGCTTCATGAGTCTAAAGTGAAGTTGAAGTTAAAAAATCATTAGGCTCCATAGCTTCGTGAGCTTAAACTGAGGCTAAAGATACAGTAATATAGGTACACATTGAATCCATATTGAGAAAAAATGTATCTGAGAATGTCCATCTAAATTTCAACATCAGTAGTTGCACCCAAGCTAGAAAACCACATATCCTGATCCCATTTGCACTATCTATCCAAATGCCACCAAGATGGGGAGGATGAAGAGCGTATGGGCTAGGAACATTCAATTCACACAGATCTCTGCAGCGCAGATCCAAAAAGGACATGGGTGTGAACGTGTACGCATGATAAGCTTTGGAAGGGAGCGAAGACTGCAGGCGCAGATCCAGTAAAGGACATGGGTGTGCACATGTACGCATGATAATCTTTGGAAGGGATCGAAGTTAGTAGGCATAATACATGTAGACACATGTAATTAGATCAGTGCGGAATAAAAATAGCCAATTAGCTTAAGTTAAGGTTTGGTGCTCGGTTTCACACTTTCACACAGCAAGAACACGTGGACGGGCGATCCTGGAGGCGGCCTCGTCTGGCAGTGTCTAGCAAGAACACTTTCGCATAGCAGGAAGGGATGAGAAGGGATTGGCACACCTGGCGATCCTGCTGCGTCGCGTCGGGGCAGCGGTGGGCGATCATGGAGGCGGCGGCGGCGGCCGGTGGCGTCGGGTCGACAGTGCAACTCCGGCGTCTGGTGGCGTCAGGCCGATCGATGGATATGGATTGAGGAGGATGGAGCCGAGGTCGCGAGGAGGAGGCCACGGTGTCACGCGGTCTCGCGAGGGCATCACATGAGAAGGAGGAGGAGGCATTGCACGAGGAGTGGGCGTGATGAGACGGACGATTCAGTCCCACTTGCTGGCGCTTTGAAAGAAGAAGAGTCACGGTATCGCACGTCGTAGGCAGAAAGGCGACCCGATCGAATGTCACACAAAATAGTGGTCTTAGTTTTGTTCTTTTTAGTTGTAGGAGATTTTCTCTACCCCTCATATAACGGACCAATTAGTGTCCGGACGTCCAGACACGGCGTCCGTCCAGACGGTGCTCCTACGCCCGCACCCGATGCCCGCCCAGACCATCACCCAATGCACACCCTGCGCCCATCCCCACTCCGAAGCCAGACCATCCGGACAGAGCTTCCTGCGCCTGTGCCTGATGCATGCAGCATAGAGGCCCACGTTCCATCCTGCCCGATGCGTTGTGCCCGCACCCATCCCACTCCACATCCTAGCCAATCCACCACAGCATCCTGTCCCCACCGCTCTCGTGTCCGCGGCCTCCATCTTCGCCACACTAGGAACCGCAACAGCTGGACCACCGAGGGCTTAGGCTTCCTCCACACCTACAATCTACTTTTGCAACACTCAGATGAAACAATTACAACATACGCCTAAAACAGATGAAACATTCAGAACATACACTTGCAACATAGCCATTTACAATATATGCAATATCCAGATAAAACATTTGCAACATACGTCTAAAAATAGATGAAACACTTGAAACATGCTCTTGAAACATGCGTGTATAGCCATAGCAACATATGCAACATCCAGATCTACTTTTGCAACATCCAGATAAAACACTTGCAACATACGTCTGAAAACAAATGAAACACTTAAGGCCTTGTTTGGATGCATGTGTATCCACTTCAATCCACGTGTGTTGGAGTGGATTGGAATGAAACTTAGTTTAATTCCACTCCAATCCACTTCAACACATGTGGATTAAGATGAATACATGCGCATCCAAACAAGCCCTAAACATGCTCTTGAAATATGCGTGTATAGCCATAGCAACATATACAACATCCAAATCTACTTTTGCAACATCCAAATGAAACACTTGCAACATAAATCTAAAAACATCTGAAACATACACTTGAAACATGTGTGTATAGCCATAGCAACATATGCAGCATCTAGATGAAACACTTCAAACATACGCCTAAAACAACTGAAAAAATTGAAACATAGGCTTGCATCATGTCTGAAAAACATCTGAAACACTTGAAACACAGTTTAGCCGGTGATCACGGCCCACATGGTGGGGAACTGCGGTGGCGCAGGCTCCCCTTCCTGCCAACGCGCGAGGTGAATGGGGGCGTAGGTGCAGGTGCAACCTCCTCTTCCACGACGGGCGAGGTGGATGAGGGCACGGGTGGGAGCGAGCAACTGCGCTGGGGGGCGAGGCGCAGGGCGCATGAACCCAGCGACGCGGGCGGAGACGCCCGTGGCGTATCATTATCGCTCAAATAAATAGGAGCAAGCAATCTTTTTTCTCAACCCTCTTTCCTCCCCTTTTGCCACCGACATCTCGGGCCCCACTAGACTAGGCCGGCCATTGCGCCCCACGCGCCGCCACTACGGTTGTTGCTCTGGTCCGGTGACCCCGTACCGAACGCCAGCACCGGTGCTCAGGGCCGGCGAGCCCTGCGCCGGCTACTGGCGTGGACTCTAGGCCAGCCGCGTTGCTCCGAGCTGCCGTGGACAAGGAAGAGAGGGAGGGAGGGAGGGAGGGAGAAAGAAGAGAAGTCCCATTGACACGAGGGCCTGACCTGTTAGGAGAATCAAGGGGATAAACTTTTCCTCAATCTGCTAGAGCACAGTTCGCTTATATCCTCAATCTGCTACAGCACAGTTCGCTTATACTTCAAAAGTCTGTTTTTTCAATCCCCTTTAGATGCATATAGAATTGGATATCCGCAATCTCATGGAGATGCTCATTATTGGGACTTTGGCCCGAGAGTGGAGTGAGCCTAGTTTCCACAAGAAACGAGCTCAGACTACTGAGGCACCTTGGCGGCTTGGCCTCAGCAAGCATCTTTGCCCCCCCCCCCTGCTAGGTTTTCTCCTATCCTCCTCACACTATTTACGTATAGAATTAATTACATAAAAATAAAAACATTAGTCAGGACTATATATTGTGTGTAGAATTAATTAGATAAAAAACATTAGCCAGGCTTGATGGCCAAGCCACGATCGATGTGCGAGATACAATTGTGTTTCATATTTTACTTCAAAAAAATGTGTTTCGTATACACATCCATTTGTAATGTGAAGTTGCATGCTTGATGACCATAATATCGATGCGATGTAGACCAATTAGTAACTAGAGGTAGCAGATTCATTCCGCTAACAATATCTGTGACGTCGATGTCATCGAGGGCATCGTCGGTAGGGATAGAAATGGCCCGGGTTGACCAATTGGGTAGTTCACCCAATCCACAAAAGCAAGGTCAGTGAGCCACTAGAGTTAGCCTCAAATTTTAAAATGGTCCAATAGGGCCGGAACCCATAGACCCAGTGGCTAAGGCTGACTAAGCACGGTTGATCATAACTTGGAAGCACGTCTATGCTTAGAAGTAGCTACAAGAATGTCACATTTTGAAAGTGAAAATAGATAAAATTAAAATCATGGTTCACTTGCAAATTTATTGAATTTGATGCATTGCTAATAACTTGATGTGTTATCGTGATACGTTTTAATCTTTTATCCTATCTTTTTCAGAAATGCTGATAGTATTCATGACCCATGGTAACCAAAAAAAAAAAAAGAACTTGAGCTGACCTATGCTATCGAATATGCCACCAAGGCAATAGCCTTTGGATGAAATGGACCTACCCGTGGCTCCCTTAAATTGGTCTTGAGGCATAGTGCTAGATCAAGAGTTTAAGACTTGGGCTGAGCTGGCGCCTATCAAGAGGCATCAGTACTAGTGTTGATGGCATGGTCGGCGATGACTTCAATAGCGAGTCGATATAGAGCTTGTCGTGTTTCTATATAACATGTTGTGAAATATATCGTCAGCGAGTTAAGGCCTTTTGTTCCGATCCGTCTCTCACACAATCAACATAGTAGATGCAAGTAGAACAACGTAGAGACAAAACGTAGAGGAAGCAGGGGCGAAGCCAGGAGAAATGGCTGCCGGGGTCGGTACTCACAGTACCAGGGGCGAAGCTACATTGAGCTTGCCTGGTGCCAATGCACCACGGTAAGGGAAAAAATTCCACTAACTAGACAAACTTTCACCATGTATTTCTACCAAATTATGTATGTCCTCTTAGTAGTGTACCACCATAAATTTATAGCGGGCTTCGCCCAACATTATTAATTGCTGATTTATAGGTCCCGATAATAATATAATGCCATGCATAACTTGACATTGATAAAATAACAACCGCATATTATGACAAAATAAGGTTTCGCAACAGTAGTTACCTCTTACATTTTCTCTCTACAACTATGATCCTCCATCTTATGAAAGCGAATTATCACATATTTCATTGGAATTGTGGTTAAAAAACTAAAGCAGATAGCAGCTATGCGTATAATATAGAAGTCACTACTAGATCGATACCTGGCATCTTGCTGGATGGAATGAAAGAGAACGTTCTTCACTTCATTGCTTGAACGCAAGTTACAGAGTGCTTTCTGAGAATCTGATTTTGGATTGTATAGCTGGAAAAAAAATAAAAACCCTGAGACCTCAATGTTCAGACGGTCGTTAATTTAAATAGAAATTGCATAATTGGGTATTTGCTGTGTGGGGTACCTGTACGGCTGTACCTCATCTAGATTGAGAGTAGACAGCAGGAGAACACAAGATCGTCAGATTGAGAACGAACTGAGCCATGAGGAGCGGCTGCTGAGCGCCGGCCGCCGGGCAGGGGCGACGCCCGCCAGGAAGATTTGGGATGCGTCGGGTACGAAGCTAAGCGACGTTCAACCTTCTGGGCTATCAAGTACTCTGCGTATCTGCAGCATGTTAGCATTCACCGACTCACGTATGTGGAGTTGTGGGCGTATGGGATTGATGGATCGGATGGGCTGAGCAGAAGCAGATCGATGGACTTTGGATTGTTGCTGTTGGGCTGCCACCTGCCGGGCCACTGGGGTCTCACGTAAATTTTGCTGGGTCCAAGCCGGTCAAAATTACTCTGTATAAGGTGAAACGGCAAAGTCATCGGTGTCGCCAAACCCCGACGCCTGAACGTAGCTTCTCTAAATATTGATAGTTACACTGTAGAGCTTCCGCGTACATACATATAGACCGAACAAGATTTGTTTTAGTAAGAACCCTACTCATTTACTCTCTCTACAATCCTTACCGTGTGGTTTTCAACAATACATATATATTCTGTATAATTTATTGACATGCACGCACGGCGATGGATAGACTATATATAGTACTATTTCGATTTCATTCGACTATAGTATAACCGAGTCGATATGGGACAGAGGGACGGCCGCCGTCGGCGTTAGCCGTAGCAGCGCATGGGTTCAGTGCAGCCCTTCTCGGCGGACTGGCCGCCCTTCTCCAGGTAGCGCTGGTGGTACTCCTCGGCGGGGTAGAACCGCTTCGCCGGCAGGATCTCGGTGACGATCTTGTCCTCCCACTTCTTCTGCTGCTCCGCTAGCGACGCGCGCGCCAGCGACTCCTGCTCCGCCGTGTAGTAGTAGATGCCCGTCCTGTACTGCGTCCCGACGTCCTTGCCCTGCCGACCGACGACGCGCGTACAGACAGATGCTCGATCAGCATGCAGTGAACTGAACCTGAACGTGTTGATGTGTAATCAGCTACGGATCAGAGGTATACGTACCTGTCTGTTGAGCGTGGTGGGGTTGATCTTTGCCCAGAAGACGTCGAGGAGCGTGGCGTAGGGGCAGGCCCTGGGGTCGTAGTGCACGCGCACCGCCTCGGCGTGCCCCGTGCCGTGGCCGCAGACGAGCTCGTACGTGGGCGCCTGGTGGTGGCCCTGCGTGTACCCGACCTCCGTGCGCGCCACGCCGGGGAGGCGCTGGTACGTCAACTCCACGCTCCAGAAGCACCCCGCCGCGAACTGCGCCAGTTCCAGGCCGTCGCCCGCCGGGGCGTCCGTGTCCGGCTCCAGGGCAGGGTTCGCGGCGCCGTCGATGGCAGTGGAGCACGACGACATGGCGTTGGTTCTAGTGGCCGGCCTTGCTTGGAGGTTCGACAAAAACTACAAAGATCAGTGGTCTTCGTCGCTGAGGGCTGTGTGCTACTACTGCTCTGATCTTATCGGACACTGCTTGGTTGGTCTTATATTAAGCACTTCAGCTGGTATTCAGGCCGCCGTCGCTTTCTTTCGCTTTTTTATTTTCTATTTCTATGGCTGTCGTCATCCTAAGTCAGGACCGATTATGTTTAGCCGCTTGTTCATATTGAATATCTGTACGAGGCTGCTGATTAAAATCTTTGCTGCAAAATCCAACTGGTGTACTATCAGCTGCATGCGCATTTATATTTGACACTGACATTTGATGATAAGGCTGTGTTTAGTTCCAAAAAGATTTTAAAAAAAATGCTACAGTAGCTATCACATCGAATCTTGCGATATATGCATGGAGCATTAAATATAGATGAAAAAAAAACTGGTGTAAAATCTATCAGCTGCGCATTTATATTTGACACTGACATTTGATGATAAATGTACTCCCTCCGTCGTCCTTCTATAAGGTCTAGTATGCATCAAACCTAGCACGTTGAAAAAAGCTATTAAACCTTCACGAGAAATGAGGTGTGAATGTTTCGATCCATTTACGTTTTATCCTTTCTATACAAATCAAAAGGTACAATTTAATTTATAACGGCCATGCCATCCATAATATAAGTTAATGTTGCCAGAATATGACAATGTCCTTTTAATCTTGTATCGAGTTAAAAGTGCAATCTTGATATATTTTTCTCTCGTTGCAAAGCGTAGAAATATTTACTCATAAATATATTATAACTTAACTTTGATAGTATTAATGTGTGGGTACAATTAAATACCTACCTCCATGATTTCCTTTCAGAACCCATAAAAATTTATAATTCCAAATTTGATTAAAGTTGACAAAGAGTTAATTACCGACTTGTTAAGGACTGGTTTTGTCTGCTGATGATTATAATGACAAACCTCCCTTAATTTTCCACATTGTAGCCCTCGTCGGGATTCAGGAATGGCACATGTACATAAAGTTTTGAAACATTTAATTAGATCGAATAGACAACAAACTATTCAAGATTTTAGTTCATAGTTTGATTACTTGGACCATTGGCTCACATCTAGGTTGTAACGAAAATAAGTTTTGTTGCTAATCAAACACTACACCACAACATTGAGATTGGCGATGGATGATCTGACGCTAAAAGTGGATACAGCGATAGATGATCTGTCGCTAAAAAGTTATAGCGACAGACTTGTCCAGACGATTGTAAGTCCTATCACTAAAAATCTTTAGCGACATACAGTACTTTTAGCGACAGATAGACTATTGCCTGAATATTTATAGCGACAGATAGTCCATTGCAACTTTTTAGCGACAGATGCTCTATTACTAAGCATATACCGACAGATCATCTAATAATCCATATATTTATAGCGACAGACTGTGTTTAACTGGACAATATCAACATACAAAAAAAATACAATTTTTAGCACATATGAAACCGATATTCAAGCTTAATATATTGTCACATGTCACATGTAGGTTAATACATATAACATCCAATTTGTCTTGTACACCATATTTTTGTGTATATCACATCCAACAAAGTCAAGCACCAAAAGAATTACATGAATGGATATCTCAGCAAGCAATACTAGTACTTTGTGTTTCACAATCCTAATGTTTGTGCACACAATTATTTTTAAGAACTCAAAAAACAAAAGAAATGACTTGCCAAAACTAGAGTACATCCATCAAGTTATTTGGCGAATCATTTTCCAGAAACTCAAGCCAAAAGGCTAGTGCCCAGCACTTCCTGAAAAATATAACCATGTAATCAGTAAATGTAGACAAGTTATGTAAAACTGATAAACAGTATATATGAGTTATATAATCAGTCAAGTATAGACAACCATTGTCAAGCCATCTAAGCACCGGACCCGACATACTTTTCTTGGGGTAAAGAGGGAAACAATTAGCGCCAAAGTGCGACAAATGTCCATAACCAATTTAACTTTCAGTCAAGTTTAACTTTCAGCAGAAAATTATCACATCAACTTTTAGTCATTCGATCCTTATATAGTTAGCAGTGCAGTCATAGAACTTTTAAAAAAATGTATACTTGGTTACAAATTTAGGTTGGATTTCAGCATTATGTTTTATGTTTGTGCTTATATATCTGGTTTGTGCTTAGCAGTAATTTCAGCTAAGAGAAAAAGGGCAGAGCAGCTCTGCTCTTATTCAGATAAACAAAACTCTAGTTGTAGAACTGCATGTGTTGCTCACATTATTGGTTACTGGATCGACTTTAGAACCATTGTACTACTCTGCTACAGCTATCACTAGGTTTATCCACAGTTTAAATGTAAATTATAGAGACATACCTGCAGTGCCCTTGAGAGGTCCAGATGTCATCTTGCAAACCTTCATCTATCACAAATATGTTTAATTAGGAACATTGGTCATGCATCACAGATCAGCACCTAATACACAAATTTTGTTTTGGTCATTTCCCCATCTGATAAAATTATAGTATATATTGTTCACAACTAAACATATCTTTCATATGTTGACATATAAGCGTGTGTTAGTGCCTTAGTGGTATCAATTTGTGAACATGTACACTGCCACTTTGTTAAAATCATTTAAGTTTTTTTATATAAAGATTATGTAACAAAATCATGTTAATATGCAAAATTATAGAATTTTTTGACAAAACATAGAATTACTACAGTTATTTTGTGGTAATTTACAAACAAAAGGATGAATTATTCCTAGCAAACAAATGTTTTTACCCAACAACTCTAGGATATGGGATAGAGTGAAATGTATGAGCATAAATATAATTTTTAGAATTTTGTTTGAATCCTATTGGAAGTACGCACTGTTTAATTTAGAATTAGATTTGGTAAGCACGTAAAAATTCATTTAAACGATAGAAAATATCAAACAAGTTCCACAATTTTAAAACTCCTCCAAAACAACGCATATGTAGCCTATTGCTTGTTAAAAAAGTTTTAGAGTATGAAAGGTATTTTTCCTAAGATAGCATCACAACGATCATTCTCTATGTAAGCGGGTGCGCGAGGTCAATGTAAGCCGGGTGTGCGAGCTAGGTGGGGGCCACTTCTGTTTGGCGACAGACAGATTGACGGTACACCTCTTTTGAGCGACAGACAGTTCAACGTTAAATATGATTACCTATAGCGACATACAATGAGTCGTTAAATGAGGAATTAACGACAGATCATCTGTGAGTTATCTTTAGCGTCAGATCATCCATCGATAAATATAATTTTTAGCGTCAGATGTCTGACGATGATGGGGTGTTGTGGTGTAGTGAAAACTGCATCAACAATTTATTGGTAATAACCTTTATTTATTAGAGAATGATTGAGGATTTAAATACACATAATACTGAAGTGTTAAGGATTTAAAGACACATAATACTATATTTTATTATTTGTTTTTGATGTTTACATATATAAAAGAAAATGTAAGGCAAGAGCAACTCTAAGAGGCTCTCTATATCCTTCATAATTGATAGGAATAGAGATTGTAGTGAAAAAATACCTTTCAATAGCTTGTTTGTTTGGTTATCCAAATATAGTCATTTCATATTCTGGATTTTCGCTAGCAAAAAATAGAAAACAAGAATGGCTCTCTAAAGCGGAAACAAGATATAGAAAAATCTGTTGGATATAGAAAACGATTCTTATATGAATGACTCTCTAAATAATGATTCTTGCAGATGCTCTAATAGAAATGGCCGAGAAAAACCAGACCGCCGACGAAGCGGAACTTTTTTTTAAACAAACGGTCTTATAATTTGTAACCATTGGAGCGGGATGAAACAAAATATTAGCTCCATCGGATGGGTTATTGGAACCCACCACTGGGGCAGTGTCTGTCGCGTCCATCCCTTGGAAGGCGTAAGCCCGTGGAAATTGACCATGTGATCTATTCTAAGATTTTGTGTGAAGGAGTACTAGCTTCCGGACATCCGTCCGGACGTGACACAGCTCCCGCGCCAACGTTCGATGCATGCAGCTCTCTTCGCCTCGCGCCCATCTCGCTCATGAGGCAACATCCGTCGCGGCCGGAGCTCCCACGCCTGCACCGGACGCACACAGCTCCCTCACCCGTGTCCCATCCGGCCCGATGCACCACGCCTATGCCCATCCCGCTCCCTATCCCGGCCGATCCGCTACGGCGTCCTGTCCCCGCCGCTCCCATGTCCGCGGCCTCCATCTTCGCCACACCAGGGGAGCAGTAGCAGCTGGACCACCAAGGACTTGGGCTACCTCCATACCTACATCCAGATCTACTTTTGCAACACTCAGATGAAACAATTGCAACAAACGTCTGAAATAGATGATACATTAAAACATACACTTGCAACATAGCCATTTGCAACATACAAATACAACATTTGCAACGTATGTCTAAAACAGATAAAACATTTTCAACAAATTCTTGAAACATACGTGTATAGCCATGGCAACATGTGCAACATCCGGATATCCCTTTGCAACATCCATACAGAACACTTGCAACATACCTCTGAAACATCTAAAACACTTGAGCATACGTTTTCAGTGCAACATGGGCGGGCGAAGCGGTGAACTGGCGAGGTGGAGGCGGCCCTGTGAGATGGCCGCGGCAAGCGGGGCGTGCGATGGCCGAGGCTAATCCACACGGGCAGGAGCGAACAAAGGCCCGGGTGGGCAGGGCACGCGAGGCGGGCGGGGCACGCAGAGCAAGTGGCGCTAGCGCGGGCGAGCGGGGCGCGGGGCGTGCAAGCAAGCGGCGCGGGTGACATAGGCAGGGCATGTGGAGCGGTCTGTCCAGACGGGATGGATGCCTGTGACGGGACGGATGCCCGTGACGTATCATTATCGTTTGTGTAATGACAATGGCGGGCGAAGGGAATGTGAAAAAGTGTAAGAAGAATTTTTCACTCTTCAATATTAAATATAGATTAATCAATTTAGTACATGTTTTTTCTCGATCAATTTAGTACATGTTTCATTTTACTGTGACACTTCTTCAAGGCTAGGTGATGGATCACAACAAGAAGATTATTTAGTTTTACCACTAGCTATCCTGTTTCCCACGCATTTCGTGAGGTCATAATAGTTTGACGTTTCACCACCTCTTGCCGTCAGAGAAAATCTAGTGGTTCGGAGCTGTGATTTAATATAGACCACAATTTCTGGGTTTATACCGGTACAGTTTTCATTGACCTAGAAATACAGGTCAAGTGTACATAAACCAAAGGAAACAACAAAAAAGTCAACAAAAGGACAGAGAAAATCGATAGAGCGCGGAATACAAACAATGACAGGAAAAAAAAAACATTCGATTCGGCTCCAATCAATTAATTGGCGTCATGCTTATCTGATCAGGCCATGTCTACATCAGAGTATATTGATGGTTTTTTCTCTCCTTTTAACCTCATGTCCATATTGTGGGCCCTTTTCACTCCATTGATCCTGATCATACATACACCCTCCATAACAATACGCTAATGCTCCTAGGCTCCTAGCAGGATGTAGGTCCGTCCAGATGAGACAGGCCCGCCTCGTGCCGCGCACCCCTGCGCCTACCGCCATGCGTCGTGCCCCCCTGCACCTCGTGCCTCACACGGTTGCACTGGACCGCCTTGCGCCACACGCCCTTGCACCTTGCGCCTCACACGGTCGCACTGGACCCATGCCTCACACCGTCCGCGCCTCGCGCCCCCGCTCGTGCCTCGCGTCGCGCGCCGCCCACGCCTCGCGCTGCGCTCCCCTGTGCCGCATCAACTAGCCTCCATTGGGCGGCAGCAAGTAGATGAGCACATGTTGCAACCGTATATTTCATGTGTTTCAAATGTTTGTTGCATATGTTTCATCTGGATATTGCAAAAGTAGATCTGGTGCTGCATATGTTGCAATGGTTGTACACGTATGTTGCAAGTGTATGTTTCAAATGTTTCAGTTGTTTCAAACGTATGTTGCAAGTGTTTTATCTGGATATTGCATATGTTGCAGTGGCTATACATGTATGTTGCAAGTGTATGGTCTAAATGTTTCGCCTATTTTTATCTATATATGTTGTAAGTGTTTTATCTGGATGTTGCATATTTTGCAATGTTGCATATGTTTCCAGACATATATTGCAAGTGTCTATTCAAAATGTTTTATCTGTTTTAGATATATGTTGCAAATGTGTTTATCTAGATGTTGTAGTTGCTATACACATATATTGTAAACGTATGTTTGTAAATGTTTCACATATTTCAGATGTATGTTGTAGAAGTGCTTTCATGTTGCAACATTAGCAGGTGTAGGAAGATGGCACATGTAGATGCGGTCCCCCACGGGTGTAGTGGCCCCATGTGCGCGGCAAGTGAAGCGGGCATGTGGCGCGTCAATATGCATGTGGCGTGGTCCCCAACTGCATGCACATCAACAAGCATGTGGCGTGTAGCTGCATGCATACGTGCACGGCATGCATGCGCAGCAGTTGCATGCGGCATGCAGGGGCGGGCGTGCAGGCGTAATAGTTGCAGGCGGGGCAAGCGCCGGTCTATTTCTTCATGAGTGGAGCGCATTCACGTGAAGCGGAGGATAAATTGCTACCACTCCTGCAGCTACATGTAGTAGAGAGAGGGTGTTGTTGGCGCATGCGAGACTGAGAGAGCAAGGCGTGCAAGTGGGTGCTCGACGCTGGGTGGGCACACAGAGGAGGTGAGGTGCAGCAGTCAGGACGGATAGCGTGGCGGGGCAAGCACGGGCGTCCGGACAAGGGCTAGCGTCCCGACGTCCGGGCACTAGCCACGTCCATAACAATATGGATGAAAACGGCTGAAAAGAGGCGGAAAATACCCTCTCTTATTTTTGTTACCTTATTATTTTATCAGGAACCGAGTAGTAGTGAGGTATACAATAAATCGATACGATCGGAAAATTAACAAAAACGGTAGGAGCGGGGAGGTAGAAATAGGCGGCACAACTATATACAGTAATGGGAACATGCTTGCACGTACTCCCTTTGTTCCAAATTATAATATGTTTTGTCTTTTCTAGATACATAATTTTTCTATGCAATTAGATATACATTATGTGTGAATATATAGTAAAAATAATATATGTTGAAAAATCAAAATGTCTTATATAATTTGGAATGGACGGACTAGGAAACAACATTCTCTTCCTCCTCCAGATTAGCCTCGTCAACATAGTGTGAAGCCTTGGCTCAGTCATTTGTCTGCCTCACTCAGGCAGATGTTGACTGGGGAGACGGTGACACAAAGATCAAGGGGAAGGCAGGGTCCAGATGACAAGGATTGGATTCGAGAGTCAACTAGGTCGCATAGATTTGGGACACAAAGACCGAGGGAGACAACTAGGTCACAAGCCGGTGGCTAAGTTAGTATTGAACCTATCCGAAAGAATCTAGATGGCTGAAAGGGGATGAATAGCCTATTTAAAAAACTCTATAAAAACACAATACTAGAGCAAATTGGTTAAATTAAAACACAATTCTAACCGCCACTACTTTACCTATTCTATTATACCAAAGCAAGCCTCCTAAATAATTCTAGAAAGCAGTTACTACTACTAGTTCACACGAACAAACAAAGAGGATACCAACTAAACTAGCTACTCCTAGTTGAGCTAAGCAAGTAAAGAACCTAGCTAGCTACTCTACTTAACTACAACTAGAGAGCAAAACTAACAAGCAACTATAATAAGAAAGTAATGCACAAGCTATTGCAAACCACCTGGGCAAGTGAGAGATAATGATCATGAAGATCCAACAGTTGAAAAATGATCTTAAATTCATTGTCTAAGTGCTTTTATCCAGTGCCCACTCTGGTGCAACCACTGGAGATTTCTGGTGGCTACCCAACAGCTTGATCAAAGGCAACTAGCCATTGGAAACGACATATCATTGTTTCTCCGGTGCCTCTATTTCTTCGATGCCTCTCCCGGTGGGAAGCAGAACCTCTCGGGTTCCAACACCGAGAGTTCTAGGGTGACCACCCACTAGAATTCTAATGTTGGCTTTTGAAACTCCCACACAGGTGAAAGACCTAGTTTGGCTTTGGCTAATTGATGAAACCTATTTGGACTAACCCTATGCTCTAAGTGTGTAGATGAGATAGGTTGGTCTAAGTCCAAGTGATGGAGCTAGTTGGCACTCAAGTGATGGAGATGGCCAAAAGATGATGTTCAAGTGCTCCAACTTGGAAAAGAAGAAAGAGAAAAACAAAACCCTATAGAGATCAAGGCAAAGGTATAAATAGGTATTTTGTTTTGCCAATCAAGACTCAATAGATTGTGTGATTGGATTTAGGATAGATAATCATATTATGAAGAGAGGAGAAATCATAGTTGATGCGGTGATCAAGTGCCATTAGGTGATCTAACTCATTGCATGTGCATTTTGAACCTAATGAGCTAACATACCCTTGGAGAGCGGCTAAGAATGTTGCTAACTCACGTACACATATGTTGGAATACTTGGATTTGGCACACATGCACAAGGGTGGTGAGAAATGCGCTTGAAATAGAAGTTTTAGGGGCGTCGGACCAGTTCACAACTAGGTTGGACGTCCCCTCTAACCATGTGAGCAGAGATAGAGAGCAGCGTGATGGTTCGGACCTGCGTGTCGGACCGGTCGCATTGTTCATCTAGGGATGGACACGAGGATGGGACCAATTAGGTCTGGGCGTCGGACCGATTGGTAACACTGTTCAACGATCCGACACCCAAACCCTAGCGAGAAGGCGCGTGGTGGTGACATGTGGCGAAGAAGTTGTGAGGGTCAAACCACCACTGGTCCGATGGCCATGTGTCAGACTAGAGTCCGATGAAATTGCGCTCTCTAGAACCTTACTGGAAGGCCTCGAACTGCGAGGGAAGTGGTCCGATGGTGGCACTATGGATGTCCGACGTGAAGTCTGATGCGCGCGTAGGGAGCCGTTGGCTCCAATGGTCTTGTGACCATTTGAAGTGGACACATGGTGGCAAGGCGCTGGGTGTGGTAGGGCATTGGACCGGACTGGAAGTAGTCCGACACCCCGCTAAGTAGTCTAACGGCTGACTAGATGTGTGTAACGGCTAGGAAGCTTTGGGGGCACCTATATATGTTGGTTGGCCAGCTCGGGGGTGCTTCTCTTGTCCATTTGCAACCTTGTACACCCCCTAGAGCTAAGAAGCAAGTCTCCCACTTATCTCTCTTGATTTGTTCCTCATCTAGTGAGTGAGGAGTGATCAAAAGTGCATTTGCATCGCGTTGGCGCATCCAGTGGCACTTGTGATCGTGTTGGCTGTGGTTTCTCTTATTTACTCTTGGTGGTTGCCGCCACCTAGACGACTTGGAGCAGCGGTGATCATTGATCGGAGGGTGGTGATTGTCTCCGGCTCCGATCGGTGATTTGTGAGGGGTTCTTGTGCTTTCCCCACGGGAGATTCACAAAAGGCAACTCTAGTGAATTGCTCGTGACTTGTGTACCCTCATCTTGTGTTGGTTCTTATACCACCCTTGTGTAGGGCTAGGCATGTGATGCCTATTAGCGCATGAGCCACCAAGTGAGTGTGTCGTCACAACAAAGACTTAGATTGCCAGCAAGCAATTGAACCTCGGGGATAAATCATTGTGTCATCTTGGTATTCATTTGATTGGTTTATCTCTTGCTCGGTTCGGTATATTGCTCTCTACCCTCACTTGTATTACATTCATTGAATTACTTCTCTTGTGTAGTAGTAGTGTGCCTTGCTAGTTGAGTAGCTAGAGGTAATTAGTTGTATCTTGTCTCTTGCTAGCTCACTAGTGGTAGAAGTAGTGACTTAGCTAGTTTGGTTGTGTGCCATTGACTTAGAGATCATAGAAACTAGCTTGTGGTAGGTGGCTTGCTTATCACCTTATAGAGCTAGAGAAAAATTGCATTATCGCCATATTGTTGCCTAATCTTTTGCTCTAGTGAATTTATAGATTTTTAATTAGGCTATTCACCACCTCTAGCCATTTAGGACCTTTCAACAGGTCTCTGTCTAGTCCGAATTCTTGCACTAAGTTCCAATATTCATAAGCGTTTCAAATCTAACTCCAATGTGTTCTAACATGAACACCTTCACCTTATGCACTAAATTAGCTTTTCAAAAACATTTTTCACTTGCATCTCACCATGTCACTAGGTCCAATGCATATGCAAAGTTAGTTCAAATCTAGTGGCACTAGATAACAATTTTTGCATTATAGTCCCTCTCTTAATAGTACAATTATCTATCATAAACCCGACCATGCACTCTATTGCATCTCGTCTGACAAAATAAAAACATCTAGCATATACCTTTGTCTTTAGGCTTGTTTTGATCTTTTTTTCTCCAATGTGAGCTTTGCTCCATATGGCATGATCTTCATCTCATCCATCTCCTAGACTTGATCACCATCTTGATGTGGACTCTAGCTCAATCACAACTTAGTTGTCACTCAATTACCAAAACCAATCTTAGGGCTTTCATTATCTTGATTAAATTGGAAATGAGATAAAAACATGATCATCCAGGTCAAATACGGTATATTGCAAATATAGACGGAAAATTCCTTGCCCCTTTTCAATGTCAGTCCGAGTTCATCCAGTCCCATTATCGTATTTTTTCAAAAATACGAAAACAATCGATATGATGGTACGGTATAGTATAGGAGACCCAGTCTTTCCGTGGTATGAGAGACCCTTATCGTTTGTGTGACACGTGGTCTTGCAACAATCTTAAAGCAACCCTCCACCGCTTCTATTTTGATTACCGTCTTGCTTACCGACGTCGACATGCACACGTCGTTAGTGAACAACAGGTCTTGTCTTCCTTCTGAAGCCACCGAGATGGGCCACATAGGGGTTGTCGTGCTAGAGGCCGTCACGTAGCCTCGGGCATGGCAGAGCTTGAGAGATGGCGGATTACCGTGCTGGAGGCCGATGGTACGCGGGCTTGGGCATGGCAGGGCTCGAGCGGAGGCGGGGGTCGCCGCTGGAGCCTATGGACAAACAGGAGGAGGAGGAGGCGGCGCTTTGCCGGATCTGCTGGACCCCATGGAGCCCTAAAAGGACCGCTTCAATGCCTAGAGGGGGAGGTGAATAGGCTCTACAAACTTTTATGAAAAAGTTAGTGCATAGAATCTTCACAACACAGCAACCCTGTCAGACCGGGATCACAACCAGGTCAGGCCGGGATTGTCGGTACTTCCGATAGTTGTCGGAAGTTCCGACACTTCTGTGCCCAAAAGTGCTTCGAGCCTTTTTCCCTTATATGAAGATGCAACTTGGAGTATGGCAATGCTTATAGATATGTGAACGCTTTCACATGGCTCCTGCAAACACAAATCGCCACACCCGAGTAGCACAAGCGGAATCACAAATAATATATGCAATGTAAATAAGTGTGAGGCAAACCAAAGGGGAGACTGCGAGGATTTGTTTGACCAGAGTTCGGAACACCCAAAGGTGCCCTACATCTTTGTTGTGGAAGCCGGTGAGGACCCAACCAAGGTCAACTCGTGGCCGGACCCGAAACGGTCTCTTTCCACCAATTCCACTAAGGGTCTTCTTTCCTCTTTCAGCGGGGAGACTAGCCCTTCTTACAAGTCCACCACAGCAGCCCACACACCCTCGGGTGCTTGTCGGTGACACTTTGCCACCTAGGAGCAAAGCTCCAAGAGAAACGAACGCAACAAACCGAAATTCTTCAACTTGCTCAAGTGCTCAAGATTGGGACAACTCACACAATGTCTCTCAAGCTCTCTAATGCCACCAAGGCAAGCTCACAAAGATTGGCTCACTCTCTAATCAAAGAATATGGAAGTTTGGAGCTAGAACACTCACAAAGGGAAGAGAGGAGTGCCAAAAGACTTCTGGTAGTGTGTGACAATGGGGAGAATCAATAGCAACAAATGGAGGAGAGGGAGAGGTATAAATAGCCACCAAAGCCAAACTAGCCGTTGGGTTGAGTCAGCAAACCCGGTCTGACCGGGATTCAAACTGAACTAGTCGTTGGGCTAAAGTCAGTCTGATTGGGATGAAACCTAGCCTCACCTACTCCCGGCCTGACCAGGATGGAAACCCGGTCTGACCTGGTTTGGTTGTGGCTGGGCACAAAGAGAAGGCTCACTCTCTCACTCTTTCTTTCTCTCAAGTCTTTCTCACATAGGATAACTTGAGCACTATTATTGCTTGTCTCAAACTTCAGTGATGCATCCCTCTTAAGTGTGGAAAAACTCAACTCAAATAAATATAAAAAGGTTCGAACCACCAATTTGAGCTTTTCTTCAACTTAGACTTGATTGCCACTTTGATCATGCAATGTTGAGGGTCTTCATCACTTCAACTTCTTGAGCTTATCCATCTTGAGCATGTGACTTGTGTCGAAGGTTTCAAGTCATAATGAACATTTGATTTGATCTTCCACAATGACAAACACCACTTGATTAGTGCCTCGACTAAATGCAAGTAAATTCCTTTTTCACTTTTAGCTAGGTCCATCAGCCGCTAAGCCATCGCTTGCCCTTCACCTTTCACTTAGTACCTCAAAGAGATTTCCTTGCTATCTTCACCTTCTCAAGATTAACATGTCTTGTCAATGCTTCTAACCAAGATATGAATACCATTTCATTTGCATTGTTGTCTTGTGCTTGAACTAGATTGTTTCCAATAATCCTCACGAGCTTGACAACTATCTTTGATATTTGTTCTTGCAAGCTTTATAGTTGAGACCATTCCATACACAACACTTTATGTCTCATTTATTTGATATCACACTTGCTTGCAAAACCTTGCTTCATAATAAATCTTGAACTCAATTTGACATTTATATGATCACCACACATTATATGAGTCCAACACATAATAATTCATCTGGAACTAAATACCTGCAAGTCTCATAAATATTATTAGTCCCTTAATCGTGTTGTCATTCAATGTGCCAAAACCCACAAGGGCCTAGATGCACTTTCAAGCCTGGTCCCACGCTTCACTGATGTGCCAGTGCACCTGCTCGCCAGCCGCCGCGACCTCGATGGCCTGAGCCTCGCCGCCGCCGCGCTCCTGGCCACATTCATGAGCATGGAAATGATGCTTGAAAAACCTGTGGCATACAAATAGGAACACTGATGAAAAATGAGAGACAAACAATGAAATTTTCTTCCTTTTTCTTGCCACTTATTTGTTCTTTCCTGGGGCAGTGGTGCACAGCTGTTCATCTGCCCAAACTTGATTTTGGTATACTTCATTTCAGGTACCATTGTTGCTTTTACAGCATTTGAGGACAATGGTATAAAGTTTCTAGCCCAAAGATTTATTAGCAGCATCAGAAATTCAATGGAAACTGTACTGAAGTGCAATGTGGAACTCAGTTGCTGGAGGACTAAAGCATGAGACATCCCCGGATGAGACAGCTGAATCTGATGTCTTGAGTTGTTCAACGAACAGTGAACGTCGAAAGGGTGTTCTGAATCTATCAGGTGCTGGTGGAGTGCAGCCAAACAATGTTCCCATGATCATCTCTGATTAAAATTCAGGAATGCATAGAACAAGAGGCAAGGATGTTTCTGTTGAACAGTTGAAGATATCAGCTCTTGATGAACAAAGGTTAGAGAGTGCATGGCTCCAGGCTACTGAAAAACCTACGCCTCGCATGTTAAATAAACAGCTAGACCTGGGAGAAATCAAATTCTTCCACAAAATGCATAATTCTGCTACTGAAGGTTCAACATTTTCAACACGTGGACTCAGCAAAGGATAATTCATACTCAGCGGAGATGTTGGACATGCTGATTTTAATAAGTCAGTCTGATCCATCTATGCTTCTTGTACAGAAATTTGGATGTGTAACCCCTTGCCGAGTCACAGGGCTGAGGCGTGAGGCGGTCAGCGCAGTTAGGAAACATTGATTAGCGAGTTAATGAGACGCACTTATTTTTCAGCATTTTTTGTACTGTGTTTCACAGACAGCAGTTGAATATATATGCCAAAATAGGCAAAGCATTGATGTAATTGAATCTGCTTTAGCTGAAACATGGTCAAAGTTCTTTCAAACAAAGAACATGAGTTCCGTTGCAACTACAGTTGCAAATGTAGCATCTCCTTCTGTCCTTCAGTTACGTGTTCTTCAGGATAGTTTAATGTTTCTGAAACTGGGGAGAATTGTAACATGGATGTCAAAAAGACAAGTCAAGTTGTCAGATCTCTGTTTGGAGCTTCCTCTTCATGATATGAAAGTAGCAAAGGAGGCCAGCTGATGAGTAATGCAGCACCAGAAAAATACAAACACAAGCAAATATGTACAAATGGTTTGACCGTGTAGCAGTATATTAGTACTAATGAACATGGTAACATCTTCCTGGCTCCTCGCTTACAATGAGTTCAAAATACATGAATGTTACCACATAAATCCCAAACATACGTGCAACATGTGGTTGACGCTTGGCTTCGATCCATCGCAGCTATGTGTAACATGTGTACGCTTGGCTCCACATGTGGTCTGACAAGCTTGTCCAGACTCCATGCCTCCATCGCCATGTGTGGATGGCTTATCAAGAAGAGAATAATCTCATACACCTGAATTTCAGAGTCAGCCATGTCCAGACTCTCATTGAAGCCATTCTCCATTGTTCTGGCTGCTTGATCTTTTACCTGATAACAAAAAGGTTAGGAAATATAAAATTACACAAGAAGAGAATAATCTCATACACCCTGAATTCAGAGGTGTCAGCAAAAGAACCATGTTTATCATGGAGTATCTCATTGACTATTTGCTCATTTTCAGAAGGCATTTTTCTGGTGCTGCGTTACTCATCAGCTTGCCTGAATCATGCAGCACAACTTGTTTGCATGTCCTGCACTTGCGTGGAATCCTTTGAGTTTTCTCTCTTCCCATTCTTGTTTTGTTGAGCCCCTTTGTGACAACCTAATATTTTCAGAGCATTCAATTCATATGCAGAACCTTTGATCTATTAAAGCTCTTCAACGAGCAGGGGATTTATAACACCAGACCTACTTCATCTTTCAGTGAGAGTAATCTTTCCTAAATCTTAACTCACCAAGTACACTTGAAAGTAATCTTCATCAAACAACGTTGCTTCAGTGAACACCTATCCTTTGGCGCAACCTGTCGAGCAGCTGGTGGGTGATGTCCACCTCGAGTTCTCGACGTGGCGCGGTGGTGGTAAACGGCTGCACTAACCGAGTTCGCACGGGCGTGCCTGGTGCGCCCACCGCAGCCCAGTGTGGTCACGCGAGCTTCTCACGGTGGACTGGCCGCCGGAGATCAGCCACGACCACCGGGAGTACGCTCCGCTCCCGGTCCCGGCGAGCACAGGGTGAACCCAGTGACGACGTGTTGGCGCACCACGCCTTCTTCTTCGGACCCGGCGATATCGCGGCAATCTGATCGCTGGCCCCGCCCACCCTGCGGTCCACCTCCTCGCGGTTCGACCTCGTCAGCGCCTTCATGTGGCGCTGCCGCACCGCCGTGCTGCAGTACCGCCTCCATTCGTGAATGACTGCGTCAGGAACCGGAGCCGCAGGCCGGTGCACACGGGCTACTACGGCATCGCGTTCGCGTTCGCGGCGGCGCCCGCGCCGGCGCGGGAGCTCTGCCAGAGGCCCTTCGCTACGCGCTGAAGCTGTTGGCGGAAGCAAGGCCTGGGGTTCAGACTTCGGATGGCAGAAATAACGTGCGGTAATGTTAAATGTGCCATGGGTGCGCACACTTCTCAGGCCCCGGTCCTCAAAGGAATTTTCAAAGGAACTAGATTCCTATGGTTTGATGATGTCACCGTCGTTTGGATCATAGTAAGAGAGCTTGCCGTTCCTACGAAAATGGTAGCATTCCTCCACAAAACATAGGAAGCAAAACATTCGCTCCGACTTGAAGTCTTCGCGGAAGCCCAAGACACATGCGCGTGTGTGCGTGCCAGAGAGAAAATGGAGGTGGGCAAGGGGAATAGCAGGCGATGGGGTTGTTTTAAGGTTGTTTTATTAGACACAGATTGTTTTTTAAACCTTTAGATATAGTAATTAGTATATATATTTGTCTAATATGTTATAATTTATATGTTATAAATTTTATGTTTCAAACAGCCTAAATTTTCTATTCATATATTTTAAAATCTTATAGTTTTTCATTTTTCATCATACCTTATTCCTATATTTTTTTCTATTACTACGTTTTGAATTCATTCGATCCAAATAGGCCTGGATGCGCAAGCGTGGACGTGTCCTTAAGGGCAAATAAAAAAAAGCCTTCGATAACGTGTCATCAGATACCAATAGAAAATAGATGAAAAGTACTGTAGTAAAGAGGATGCATATGCTTTAGGACCGGGTCGTTCAGAATTTGCCTCTCGGTCGCGGCGTCGCTCCTCCAGTCGCGGCGCGCGCGCCTCCTCCACTGCCGGCGGTCGCGGCTCCTCCACTCCTCCAGTCGCGGTCGCGGCGGTCACGGCTCCTCCACAGCCGGCGGTCGCGGCGAGCGCGGCTCCTCCACTGCCGTCTTCCCCGCTGCAAAGCTCCGACCCAGGCCGCCGTCTCCGCCCCGCAGGCTGCCGTCTCCTCCCCGCTCCGAGGTAGCAGGCCGCCGCCTCCGGTGATCGAGTCGCGTCGGCACTACCTTCACGCTAGAAGACAATAAGCATCGGCAGCCATGTTCGGCTCCACCAATCGTAAGCGCTCACCCCCTAATCCCCTCCTATCCTCGTCGATTCCATCACATTGGATTGCATGACCTTGCTTTTAAATCCTCGATTCCGTTCTCGTCTGTATGTATTGCTACTGTTGCGCTTCCTTCCCGTTCAATTGATTATTCGATTTCATATATTTCGATGGATTGTCCATATGCCTCCGCACACTAGGGTTTGGTTTCGTTTCTCTATTTGATTTTCAATCAAATAGGCTACTTGCAGTCCCAACTTCAAGGATCCATGGAACACCTAACCTAAGCTTCCATGTGCATATGGACGACCCGATAGGGTCCACTGTCCAGACCTCACAGTCTCATTTATCTACTTGCGAAGAAAACAGAACAATGCTTCAGTGCTCATTGTTTTCATTTATATATGTATATATGCTAGCTAGTACAATGCAATACCTGATTATGATTTTACAGTTCAGGTTTCCCTTGCTGCAAGCCCTTACATGTCTCCATAGAGAGTATACCTTCCCTTTTTTTTTTTGCAATATTGATTATCTTCTCACCTCTCGTGTATGCTATCTTTTATTGCAGCATTCGGGCAGTCGTCCACCAACCCATTTGGCCAGACCTCATTTGGAACTCCGCAGGGATTCGGCCAGTCTTCCACCGCTGCCAACAACCCCTTTGCCCCAAAACCGTTTGGCAGCCCGACCACTACTTTTGGGGCACAGACTGGAAGCTCACTCTTTGCAACTACATCTACTGGTGCCTTTGGCCAGCAGCAATCCACTCCCGCATTTGGTACAACATCCACTGGTGCCTTTGGCCAGCAGCAATCCACTCCCACATTTGGCACTCCATCCTCCTCTCCGTTCGGGAGCTCTACACCAGCCTTCGGTGCATCCCCCACTCCTGCCTTTGGTGCCACATCCTCTGGTATGTACTATGCATTCCCTATTGCTTTCCTCTCTTGCTGGTTCGCCATGCTGATCATACTAGATTGTCAGACGAAGCCACTTTCTAGACTGTCTAATGAATGATGCCAGTTTTATGCGTAATTGTTCTTTTCAGTTTCACCCATATCTTACAAGTTATATTTATTTTTGCATTTTTCTGCATGCTACATTTGTTCTAAAAATAGCTACTCATGTGAAATTATGGTAGTTCATTTGCCACTATATTGGCCTAACAAGATCTTCTGTACTATATGTGATGTCATATCTATGCTCTGCACATGTTGTAGGATCTTTGTTTGGACAGAAGCCAAGTTTTGGGGGTTTAGGATCATCTCCTAGCCAGTCAAGTCCTTTTGGTAGCACGTTCCAGCAAACACAACCAACATTTGGCAGCACCACTTTTGGTGCATCAACTACGCTGGCATTTGGTACAACGACTACGCCGGCATTTGGTATGACGACTACGCCGGCATTTGGTACAACTACACCAGCCTTTGGCACCACAACTACACCGGCCTTCGGTGCCACGACTACCCCAGCATTTGGTTCAACATCAACATCTTTATTCGGTGCTTCTAGCACCCCAGCGTTTGGTTCTACAGCCTTTGGTACATCTGCTACTGGTTTTGGAACTTCAGGGACCACAGCATTTGGTGTGAGTACTCAGGGTTTTGGATCTTCAAGCACGCCTTCATTTGGCACATCAGCTAGCGCCTTCAGTTTTGGCTCTTCACCATCTTTTGGACAAACAACAGTTTCCTCTGGTAGCACTCCCTTTGGAGCAACTCCGTCGCCTTTTGGTGCACCAACTCCTGCATTTGGTAGGTTTTCCCATTGGATATTCACATTATTTGAGCTAGTTATGATGTAATGCTGACTGAATTGTTGTCTGAGTACATATGATGTAGCAGTTGATATTTATTGATTCTTTTGTTCTTTCTTACTCCAGCAGACCTATTTTATTGTAAATCTTTCTTTCTAACTGTTTTTACACTGTCCAGGTTATCTTATACCTGTTTCACCAATTGTTTGTTCCCTTTGAGTTTCAGGCTCACAGACAGCAGCGCCAGCTTTTGGGCAACCACAATTTGCTAATCAAGCTGGAGGAACCAGAATAAAACCTTATGCTCAAACACCAGATGTTGACAGTGCTACCAGTGGTACTCAGCCTGCTGCAAAACTTGATTCCATCTCAGCGATGCCTGAATACAAAGACAAGAGTCACGAAGAATTGAGGTTGGAAGACTATCAGCGTGGAGACAAGGGTGAGGAAAATTGTTTGTTTGGGGGTCAAGGATTTTGCTTGATTTGCAAACCCCCTTTAAACCATACTTTACTTCCATGTATTCTGTTGTCATGCTTGTTTTTGCATGAGCTGGACTGACCAGTATGTTATACCCTGGCTTGTGATACACCTTGAAATCTGAATAGAATTGACAAATAAAACATGCTGCTATTCCCTTTATTAATTGTTTATTATATTATTGCTGGATTTCTTTGGTCCATGTAAATTGTAATTTTTTCTTTTGAAACATATGCAACACTCTTAATATTTGTACTTGCAGGTGGACCAAACCCTTCTGGAACTCCAGCAGCGGCACCTAGCTTTCCATCATCACAACAGAATGCTTTTGCTCCGACAAGCAACCCATTTAACCCGCCTGCCACAAACCCATTTTCAACAGTCAATCCATTTGCTCCTAAGCCTGCTCCAACTAGTACTTCACCATTCAACACCTCATTTAACAATGCATCTTCGAGCCCATTCACATCATCCACTAGTACCACAATGTTTGGGCAAACAGGTGTTTCTACATTTCCAGCAAGTACTTCGCCATCATTATTTGGAAATACCAATCCTGCTTCTGGTACATCGTCGTTATTTGGCACATCAATGACGAATAATCCAAGTCCATTCGGCACTGGCTCATTGTTAGCTAACACTCAATCAGCCCCACTATTTTCCTCATCATTTGCTCAACCAATATCAAGTACACCGGCTTTCTCCTCTGGGAGCCTATTCGGTTCAACTAATCCTGGCAATCTGTTTAGCAGCAGCGGGCCTTCACTTTTTTCAACAGTAAGCATCCTTTGTCATTTTGTCCTCATATTTTATTACTAGCATGGTTTTTAAGGCGTTGCCTAGGCATCCAGGCGGTAAAAAATCGTGGGCGTTCCCATCGCCACGACCAAAATCCAGCAAAACAAGAGAGGAGGGGAGGGAGAAGAAAGAGGAAGAACTAGAGGAGGACCAGCATGATTCAGGGAAGGCTATCTCTGCCCCATCCCCATCGGCTCCCTTGGCCATGTTAGCTTTCCTCACGGGCCAACTGCAGCATCAGGGATATGAGAGGGGCAGCAGCAGGCCAGCAGCTCTCGATCTGCACAGAGTGGAGAGGGATCTGGAAGGGGGCGGCACCAGCATTGGAGAAGGTGAGGGGAAGAGGCGGGGAGGACCAGAGGAGAGGTGCCACGGAGGCAGCAACAGATGTGAACGGGAGGGGGAGGGAGGGAGAGATAGATTCGCCGCCTGATGGAAGGGGTCTCAGGAGGGGGTCTTGCTGAGGGAAGGTTGCATGGGCTTTTTGGTGGTCTCTTGGGCTGGGCTTTCTTAGTTTTTCCCCTTTCTTTTCTTTTTTAATTTCCTTTTCCTACCTTCTCCATACTGCAGCTCTGAAGTTCTTCGTATTCATATGGTGTCGCCTTGCCTCGCCTAGACGTCAACTAGGCGACTGAAAAGGGTGGCTCGCCACACCTTGCCTTACCACCTTAATAACCATGCTTACTAGATTCTTGTTATCATTTCTTATTTATTAGTACTTAATTTATTTTGCTTCTAATGATTCAGCCAACATTTCAGCCATCTGCTGCTGCTCAATCTTCAAACATGTTCCCCTTCCAACCTCTGATTCAACCAGGTCAGTATTTTATATTTACACCTTTCTCTTCTTTTTATAATTTGTCTTCAAAGACTAATTTGGGCTTAACTTATGTTCAAATGCATGCCTGCATGGATACAGCAGTTTCTACAGGTGGATTCCCTGTTTTTTCCAACACTACGAATCAGGCCTTGATTGAACAGCCGTATGATCTTCTGCTATTTCTCAAATGCGCTTGATTATTCTTTTCCTATTTAGTAATTTCTTTTTGATGGATTAAAACACTGATTAGTTATAACAAGGTGAAGGAAAAACAATATTACGATCAGTCTAATGTGGAGTACGGTGTAGGCAAAGAATGAAAAAAAAACTTGAATTCGGAACGATGATATACGTGATAGATTAGGGGTAGCACCAATTGAAGAAAAGCTTGTCCAACACCGGTTGAGATGGTTTGGACATGTCCAATGGAGACCTCCAGAGGCACCGGTGCGTAGTGGAATCCTAAGCCAGGATAGTAACGTGAAGAGAGGCAGAGGAAGACCGAAGTTGACTTGGGTAGAGGCAATAAAAGGAGACTTCAAAGGATGGAATATACCCAAAGACTTAGCCTTAGATAGGAGTGCTTGGAAAACAGCTATTCACGTGCCTGAACCTTGATGGCTTCTGCTGGGTTTCAACTCTAGCCTACCCCAACTTGTTTGGGACTTAAAGGCTTTGTTGTTGTTGTTGTTGTTGTTGTTCATGGAGACTAGCTTATATTTGATGCCATGGGACTGCCATATTGTTATTTTATATCTGTATAGTCTAAGAGCATGGTTTTGGCAGAGATCATAATTATCCCACAATTCACAAATGAGTTTTGGCGACCTTATGATTTTTTTTACTAAAGTAATACATTATTCAGTTTAACATGGTGTATCCTGTTGCATTTTTCACAGAACTAGCCAGTCCAGTATGGTCATGCAGCCTGCTCCTGTTTCAAATCCGTTTGGGACGCTTCCAGCAATGCCTCAGATGTCTATTGGGATTGGTGGATCTTCACCATCAGTTCAATATGGGATATCAAGTTTGCTGGTTAGTTTTAAGCATTTTCAATTGTTTATGTAGAAGTAGGTGGAGTGGTGAGAGCTGTCTCACTGAGTCACCAGGTCATGGGTTCGAAGCAGCCTCTCCGCAGATTTTGCTTGGGGAAGGCTTGCCTCGGTTTTTCCCTTCCCCAAACCCCACTCATGTGGGAGCCTCCGGCACTGGGTCTGCCCCTTTTATGTAGAAGTAGGTGGACAGTAGAGATAGTAGCAAGATGGTGGTTGTTAATTAGGAAGGTGTGGTACTAAAGGTGCCATAAGCAGGTAGCCAGGTGCCACATACGAAGGGGTGATTGATTGCAACTTCTTACTGTTTTGCAGGTTGCTGAGAAGCCTCTTCAAAGTAGAGCATTGTCCATGGCGGTTCCTAGGCATTTGTCACAGAGAAGGATAAAACTGCTGCCAAGAAAATATAATACAATATCTGATGGCAAGGTAATGAATGACTGGACCTGTAAGAATAGAATAACTTCAAAGTTTTTTTTTTATGATTTGTTAATGGAGCTTTTGGAAGCCATTGTGAAACCATTGAAAACATTGCTCAGTTTCTTCTTTTATTCCAATATAGGTTCCATTCTTTGCTGATGATGAAGAATCTCCAACACCGAAGGCGGATGCTTTTTTCATCCCTAGAGAGAACCCAAGGAATCTGGTAATTCGTCCAATTGAGCAGTGGCCTTCGCGGAGAGAAACGGACCGGCAGTCGACTTTGAAGAATGCTACTGATTTGAACAAATATGAAGGTAAATCTTTTGATTACAGTACTGGAATTTTCATATTTTCATATAAATATTGTCCCCAACAAGGGCAAATCTCATTTACTGATCTTATTAAGTTGTGCAGATGCTTCCACTGAAAGTGAGCGTGGTAAGTCTGCCATGTCACCAAGCAGCAGGCCTCCTGCAGTGGAGAATGACAATCAGCATGAGGCCAGGGCCATGGCTCAGCATGGGAATGGGAATGTTACTTCAGTTGAGAGGCTGTTGCCTAAGCTTCCACATGCAGATTACTTCGCAGAGCCTAGTATAGAGGAGCTTGCGGCCAAAGAACGTGCGGAGGCAGGCTACTGCGGCTGGGTGAGGGACTTTGTTGTGGGGCGACATGGCTATGGCAGCATCAAGTTTCTGGGAGAGACGGACGTGAGGTTCCTGGATCTGGAGTCAATAGTGGAGTTCAACAACCGGGAGGTGATTGTGTACAAGGACGACAGCAAGAAGCCCCCTGTGGGTGAGGGGCTGAACAAGGCTGCGGAGGTGACTCTACTGAACATCAAGTGCATAAACAAGAAGACTGGGGAGCAGTACTGCGAGGGGGCAAGGGTGGAGAGGTACAGGGAGATGCTGGTGAAGAAGGCGGAGGAGCAGGGCGCGGAGTTTGTGTCCCTCGACGCTGCCAAGGGAGAGTGGAAGTTCAGGGTGAAGCACTTCAGCGCCTATGGGCTTTGGTGATATACAGTAATCCTGATTCCTGAGGAGCGAGGGATGGACGATGGAATGTCTTGTAGTTAAAGTAGCGTTTTTATTTTGTTGGTTTGCTTTGGAGTAGTGGTAGTTAAGTTGCCCGCTTTACGCTCTTGCCAAATGTCATGCTGGGGTTCTGTCACCTTTTGTGCAAAAGATTTGAGTTGTTGCTGTAAAATGCTTGCAAATTGAGCTATGCTGCTGAAAACTGCAGCAGCAGCAGAATCCGCCATAACAGTAAGGCGTGTACTACCTATCATTAACTAGGACTGCCCATGCGCTGGTATAGGAGTTGAAAGGAGCGTTTGGCTGGATGCCTAGCTGTGGCCCCGCCGAAAGTTCGGCGCCGAAAAGGTCCGCCAGAACCGCGGCGAGATTTGAAGCAAGAATGAACTCGACTGCCATGGGGAGGCGGGGAGGGGGTTGACGTCGACAGAGAGCTATGCGAAGAAGGGGAATCAAAGAAGATTTGGGAGACATGATGGCGGGATGGAAATAAAAATGGCAAAATTCACCTTGGGCTAAGTGCATAGATAGGGTTTGTGAATGCTCAAATTGCATTTCAGATCCAATTACGTTGTTCACTATAGATACAAATACAAGTTCAGGGCCGCTGGTATGTCAAGCTCAAGAAAAAATAAGACCACCAATCTAGGATAGGACTAAAAAACCTTTCTAGTTATATGCATAATCAATACCTACCAGTTGAATTGGAAACGTTTCCTTAAGGGTAGTGGTACTCCATCCATTCCTATCACAAATACTACCGCTTCAAGAAACTCTAGTCAAAATTTTGAAACTCGACCTTCAACAGCTTTCAAAATATTTTGTTTGAACAAATAAAAATCATAAGGTTTGTCTTAAAAAGTACATTTATTAGATATTACTCGGTGGACAAAATATAGCCGTCAAAATCAGACTTTGGGGGGCAAAGAATGTCAAAAGCGTAATTACTTTTTTTGATCGGAGGCGATACTTCCTCGACCTCAAAGTGAACAAATAATGCCTTCAGTAAATACCAGACCGACTGGTAAGAGGATAGCATCATCAGTCATTGCCTCACTGGGGTAAGGAGCTCTACAACATGCTACCAAGTATTGCAACCAGTTTTTCCCCTAGGAGGTACCTATGCTATGCTCGTATCATACAAAAAGTCGGCCAACTTTCCTATGCAGCAGAACAGTTCAACTTTAGCATGCGAACCTCCCATGCATCTATGCTATGTAACTCACCTAATAACCAAAATAAACAAACCTACAGCATTCTCTATCTACCTTCTACTGTATTACCCTTTTAGCAGTTCAGCTTCTCGTCTTTCGAAAAGTACTTCAGTTTCTTTGGCAGTGGCGAGTGGCAATCAGTGCCTTCCATGTGCCGTTTTGCAGGGTTGCTGTGGCTGTGATTCATCAAATCATCCTTGGGTGGAGCCAACTTTTCATCATCAATGTCATACCTGGCGATGTTTGTTACAATTCCATGAATAGATGTCTCAGCTCTTGGCAGGCTCTCTCTTTCCAGAATTTCTTGTTGCCCAGCGCAAGACTCCTGCTCTGCAGCAGAGTGCAACTCCCGTAGGACTAGAGCTTTATCTCTGACGAAGCTATCTTTTTGCTTCTGCATTGATAAGATTTCTCATTAAATATATGTGATGTAAAACAACAGATCGACATGGTGATAATCAACACCTTCAAAAGAGTCATAAAGAACGAGTCTAAAAGGTAAACCGAAGAAGGTACCATACTATCAAGGATGGAAGGAATAACAGAATTGCTACCCAAATAGCAAATATTTATATTTCAATAACTATTCTAATGCAAGTTTTTCATTTCATATTCTTAATTAAATTTGCACTACAATACAATTATTTGTTTTGCTGTGTAGTGTACACACTGGTCCTTCAAATCTGGACAGGGGTTTCACTAGCGGCACAGGAACGAGGCACTTTAGGTTTATCAAATGAAATAATGGTGCCAACACATATATAAGATGTCAAAGCACACACACAAAAGAAAGAGGCACATCGTATACGGCAAGCACTTGGGGTACCTAGATTTCCAGTTAATGCCAGTAAGCAGAAACCTTGGGAAGAAAATCATCCAAATATTTTCCGTTTAAACAGGAATTTCAATTTTTCAACAAAATAATAAATGCTTCCACAAGCCACAAGCATTTTCTAATTGCAAAGAAACAGTGTCCAAGTACAAAAGGCCACATTCTTATGTTTGGATCCTTCAACCATAAGGGAAATGTTGTTTACAAAATCATTACAAAGGTGCACATGTTAAGAATCACAAGAGTGGCAGGAAAGATGGTGGGCAAACAGCAGACTCCCTTTCTTCCTGGCAGAAAAATTTTAGATGGGGTTGTCATCTTACACGAGGTCTTGCATGAGTTGAAAAGATCCGAAGTCATTCTGAAATTGGACTTTGACAAGGCTTACGACAAGGTGAGCTGGAAGTTCTTAGAGATAATGAAGAAAGGTTTTGACTCAAAATGGATTGAGTGGGTGATGAAAGTGGGTTTCAGGAGGAAGAGTGGCAGTGGATGTAAATGGAGAGAGAGAGGGAGGAGAGTTCTTTAGAAGTTACATAGGCTTAAGGCAAAGGGATCCCCTTTCCCCGATCTTGTTTAATCTAGTAGAGAAAGCTCTATCTACTATGCTGATAACTGCTCAGAGAAATTGTGAAATAACTGGTTTGGTGCCAAACCTAGTCCCCGGTGGAGTGACTCATCTCCAATATGCAGATGACACTTTGTTGTTTCTAGCGTTGGAGGATGGTAATATCAGAGTGATCAAAACAATTTTGGTGTGCTATGAGGCTATGTCTGGCATGAAAATTAATTATGGGAAAAGCGAAGTTTTTGTCATGGAAGTTGATGTAGAGGAGAAGCAGAGAGTAGTAGACCTACCACATTGTAAAATTGGTCAGCTCCCAATCAAGTACCTTGGTTTGCCCGTTAGCAACATCAAGCTTACAAAGGCTCAACTAAATTTTGTCAATGAAAAAATGGTCAGGAGGCTCAGAAGTCAGGACATGGAAAAGTGACACGCTATCTTCTGGTGGAAAGATGATTTTGATAGAATCTTTTCTCTAGTATATTCAATAGGAGTCTATATGCTCTATGAGGGAAATTATCAACAGCTGGACTCTGTTAGAGCCAGATTCTTTTGGCAAGGAAATGAAAAAAAAGGAAGTACCACATGGTCAGTGGGAAGGTTAGCCAAACCCAAAGATTTTGGTGGACTGGGGACTGGGGTTCACTGATGTGAGACAAATGAATATTTGTTTGCTTTGTAAATTGATACATAGACTTGTAACTGGTGAAGGCAGTCTAGTCTGCAATTTGTTTAGGAAGAAGTATCTTGGGGACAAAAGTATTTTTCAGTTAAAATCAAGGAAAGGGTCTCAATTTTGGACTGGTGTTCTAGATGTGTGGGAGTATTACAGTAGAGGAAGGAGAATGGTTGTTTTAAGTGGCAAGCAAACTAGATACTGGGAGGACACATGGCTAGATGATTGTCCACTGAAAGTCAGATTCTATGAGCTATACAATATCTGCAGCAAATCCTGAAATCTCCATTGAGGATGCCCTAGAGGGTGGTAGGGTTCACTTGCAGTTCAGAAGAAGCTTCAACTCAGCAGACATCGGAATAATGGAAGAACTGATTGAGAGGTTATCTACTGTTCAGCTTGCAGATGGGCAAGATAAAACAGTGTTGTGGACTCATTTGTGGGCCGCCAGCATAGGCGTCGCCCCAAACAAGGCCTCAGCCCAGGCCGTGGCTAATAAGCTGCTGGCTGTTTAGATAAGGCAGGGAGGAGTTTTAGTAGATTGGTTTCTATTAGTAGATTGGTTTAATTATGGAAGTGCACCTGGACTATAAAGGGGCACCTTAGGAGATTGTAATAGGTATCGAAGAAGGAATAAACCTCCCTGTGCATCGGGGTGGGGTTTTACCCTTCGATGGTGGCATCTGGCATTTCAGCCGCCGTCACCGGAGAAGCTCCCACCGCCGAGGTTCCTCGCTACCCTCTGCATTCCAATTCCCAGTCCAGCCTCCTCCACTCTCCTCTTCGCTCACCTCACCGCCGGCGCCGTATCAAACAGTTTGGGCCTAAGAAAGATAAGTCAATTTCTCAATGAGATCTTTGTACAGGGCTTTAACGTTTGGAGGAGCTATCGATCAGCAGATGGTAGAAATATGGAAAAGTAAAGTGCCTCTAAAGGTACAGGGCTTTAACGTTTTTGTGTTGATGACTGTCTGAATGCAGAGAAGTTCAGGGTGTTCGTAGTTTTGCTGGAGTTAGCTTTTGAGTTTCGTTGATCCTCTTTTGTCTTTTCTAGCCTTTTTGGTTGGCTCAGGGTGGAGGTTGAGTTGCTCAGCAAGCTTGCTGCAGCAGAGTGCTTGAACTGTAAACTGGTCTCCCAAGTTGTAAGACTAAGTTAAGCTTTCAATAAAAGCTGGACCATAATAGCCTTGAGTCTTAATATACATCAGAGGGCCACACAGCAACAACTGAACAGAAAGGAACTTCAGGAGAGGGATTTACGGCTTAGTGTTCAAAAATCTTGGATCCTACTGGTAAGGCTGGTTGCAGGCAGTAACTGCCATCTATGCAAGAGCCTTACCAATTAAGGTAAATCATACACTAATTACAATGTCAAGTGTGGCCAATGAAAACTGGAAGGGTATCCAGTAGGTACTCACCTGAAAATCAACAGGCCATCCGATTGATGAGCTCAAGCAGCTGCAACCATCACTGAAATTTAATGTCAACAGCATGAAAAATGGTTTATTCATTGATGTTTCCCTACAAAAGTAGACAATTTGCCTCTGTTAATCACATTTTTTCCCTCGAACACGCAAGAGTTGTGTATCACTATATTAATAAGATAAAAGGGGAAGAGCCACACCAGGAAAACTATAATATAAACAATACTAGATCAATAAATAGATTGGAAATCTTTCCCTTCTACTTTACCTCTGCAAAGAGAATGGTTGCTCTTTAAGCACTACAGATTTCATGTCAGGTCTTTCTGGAAAGGAAACCTGTTAATAGATTATTAGAATTTTTTAATCAGATATCTGTGGAAGTGTATTTCATTAGAGCACATAAAGATATGTTGACAAATCCTATAGGACGAGGTCTCAAGAAACTTCATTTAAAGTATAACTTTTAAGTGGGTTGACCAGTAGCATCTCTATAGTTCCATCTTAATGCAATGACATGTAGTTCTCCTGTGTGTTCGTCTGTACGAGAAAAAGAAAAGTAGCATCTCCCTGACATTGCATAGAAAGCTATGGCAGTGCAGTTACACTATTAGTCACTAGTTCATATTCAATTTTTTGCTTCATATAACATTGTATGCAAGGACTCAATCTTTTAATGACAACAAAGCACAAAAAGAACACGGTAACATAAGAATGTTCACAAATTGTATGTGTCATAATGGCACAACCTTGACAGATTGAAGAAATGGCAACGGTGCTCGGAGGCCATGAATACTTGTTACTCGAAGAGTCCATCTAACACATTTCTCTGAAAAAACAAAAGTGATAATACAATAGAAGGGGGACAGGAACACATTTGCATAAGATAAAGGAAACAAACATTTAATTCTCACAGTACATTATTCAGAAGACATTGTTACATGAACAGCTGGTGAAACAAAAAATCATTTCAAAACATGGTTGAATAAATTATACAAGTTATTATTGCTTTTACAGCATAACTGTGACCATGTCACAATGTTTGCAAAATTATAAAAATCTTTTCCTGATAAAATCATATCGACAGGTAACTTTGACCATGCTAGCCATTTAATGTGATTCACTTAATTGATTTCTTTTTCTCAAACAACGCAGGACAGCAGCGCGTCATTTCATTTAAGAGAGAAAAAGTACACAAAGGGGTGCTAAAGAAGCTCCTCCCAAACACTCATGAACTTAACTGATTTCTTGCATGCAAAAGTATAAGAAATTTCGAAAGCTAGATAAGAACAATGTTATGAGAAATTGTAAAATGAGCTCACTTTTCACTGAGTGCCTGAGAGTGAGCTGAACAAAGTCAGTACGTATATATGGAGGAATTCGTAGACTCAACTTGCTCATGACTCCAGCAATGACCTGTTTTAACACATTGTCAAATAGATCGCTGTCACATATATGAGTATGATTATAATAGCATTTGAGATGTTAGGATTAGTCAAGAATAAAATTTGGTCCAGATTTCTGAGGTTTACACCATACTGCTGAGGGGTGGTAGGCTATTATCATAAAGTAAAACAAGGGTTAGTCATTTTCTCGATCAAAAGGTTATATATCAAATATGGCCTCATTACTCTCTTAATGTGCATACTGCATCCCTTGGCCCTCAGTGTGGTGTTTACCCTCATGGAAGAAAAACAAAGATAACAGGAACAATGGAAACCTCAGGTCCTCAATGACTAAGTAATACTAGCTACCTTATCAACAAGTCCATGGATGACAAGGCTTGCCTTTTTATCCTTTGGAGTTGCCTGAAAGTGAAGGGGAAAATTACAGATTTATGCATTAGATTGCCAGGGTTTTCTTAATACATAAAGAAACAGCCAAAAGGAGCAACAATCAGAATTCAGAAATGAACAGTTTTAATGATAACAATTGATCAATGGTAAATAGGGGCATCTAAGAGTGATACAAAGAAATTATCTTACTTTAAGGCAAGTTTAAATTTGAGTATAATATATATTATATTTAGTTAGACATGTAATCTAGTGTTTATTTACAATATCCATGTACCGCAAGATAAGAAAGAATACACTTCTATTAAGCAGCATGTACCTGAAGATTTACAATAGCCACCCTCCCCCCATTCTTGATTGACATCAGAGGCATATTACATGCAGGAGTAATCTGCAAGCTGCGTAGTATTCGATATTAGGAATGAAAACAAGAACAAGGGGCATATTGGCATAAAGTAATTCAACAAATAAAAGCAAATCGGATATTTAGAAAGCTAAAAACGAAGCTAAAGTAACATAACGAATTGACGACTTGACATGAGCAAAATTAATAAAATTGGCCGAAGAGTGATGATACATGATGCCTTCAATCAGATGCTAAAAAAAAGGGCCCGTGTACTTTTTAGTGGAAACAAACAGTTTTCTTACTCATAATGAAAACTTTAACAGTTCCCAAATCAATCCTTTTGTAGTTACACAGTGTGTGTGGGTTGTATTCTTATGTTTTCTCCTTAATACAATGATATGCAGCTCTCCTGTGTGTTTGAGAAAAAAATGGAACCTAGTAAGTTATCAGGAGCAGTGTAGCTCCCAGTGAGAACTTGTCATTTTTGGGTTGTTTTTAGCATAGTTGTTTACAGTTAGATATTCAAAAAATGGAGGAAAAGGAGAGAAATATCACATGAGAAAGATGGCCATTGGCTCCTGGCTAAGGGCCAGAATTTTAAAAAAACAAACGTATATACATTCTGAAACCTCAAGCAATAGAATTAGGATGCTGAAATTGGTATTAATCAACCAATCAGAGGTCCAACAGGAGCTTTCAGTCATCATCCTTTTCATGTTACCTAAGAAAAGACTTAGCACGGGTTCAGCTGCTTGCAGTTTCCCTAGGAGGCTAGGAGACAGTAACTAGTACCAGAATTGCAAAATGCACATCCGCCCTATAGGCAAGCCTTTACAATGCCTCTCATGTAACCAGCTAGGATCATGCTGATTGAGTCACTGTCCTCTTCTTACTTATCTTGTCAAAAGGGCAGACCCAGTGCCGGAGGCTCCCACATGAGTGGGGTCTGGGGAAGGGAAAAACCGAGGCAAGCCTCCCCCCCGCAAAATCTGCGGAGAGGTTGCTTCGAACCCGTGACCTGGTGACTCAGTGAAAGCTCTCACCACTGCACCACTTATTTAATAAAGTGACACCATAGCATTTTGGAAAATGTGACGTTGCCAGGTCCAACAATTAACTGACTTACCATTGACCAGGGAAATGGTCATTGTTCGCCTAAACAGCTGTTCAGACCAATCAAAGCTGCACACTGTTTGCCTTTTTTTTCTCGAACACACAGGAGAGCTGTGTATCATTTCATTATAAGAAAGTCTGAAACACAGGGAAAGAAATCCCCAACAACATTGACACACACACACAAACATCCACAGCACTCTAGAAGACTAGAATAAAACTGAAAAATAAAGACTGCAAGAAAAACGACCAGAACAACCACACTATGGTCCTGTTTAGACCGTTTAAACAGCATTTAAACAATAAACGAAGGCCATCCATGTTGTTTAGGCCCTAAACGGTACATTAAATGATTGAACCATTTAAACCATCAAAGACGGCCTAAACAGAATGGAGTTAAATGTGATTAAACGGGCTAAACTGCCATTTAATTCACCATTTAGTTGATATAGGAGGATTACAACTACCACATTAGCACCCAACTAATTAACATCTTAAATATATGATGTGGAGTGGGATTTAGTTTCCATTCCAAAATTTTTTATTTGCTAGAATAATGAACTTTCCATGCATAAATATGTATATTTTCCAGCATATTTGACTTTCATGTACACAAATATGTATATGTAGTAGTACTATACAAAACCGTTTAGGCCGTTTAACTCCGTTCAAACACTGTCTAAACGGTGAAAAAAGGGGGTGACTGACCTAGCATTGTAGCTTTGTAGGTGATTCTAAAATCATTCTTTTCCATATTTCTCTTGAAAATAATAAACGCTGAACATCTCATGTTTTCAGAAATTTCTTAGTTACTATGCTATCTGGAAACGGACATGCATGCATGTATTATTGTCCCTCAGATCTTGCATCAGCTTGACTAGATTTAAATCCTGCATATATATAAAATATTTCTATTCTACCCTTGTACACTAGGAATTTCTATTGTCCACTGGTCAACTTCCTGACAATATGTCCAAAATCAGTAAAGAAAATACATCATTACAGCTTTGTTACCATCAACGGCTGCCTCGACAATGGCAATTACAACTCCAGATATCTCACCATCCACAACTTTCTACCATAACTCCAGCAATCTCAATAATCCACAGAATAGCACTGCTGAAGACACCCTCACACACCCACAGCTCATAATCAAACTTTGCCAACCCTACTCGCTGCCAGTGCCACCATCCGAAATCCGCTTCATACCCCTTTGCCTAGGGTTAGCAAGCCGGTGGTAGAGATATCAAGACAGTAGCTTGGCAATGGATAACGCACAATCATGCAGCACAAATCACCAAGAGACACAAAATTAGGACTTTAGTTCAGTTAGTGCAGAAGAAAAGAGTTAGAGGCACTGGAGCTACGAAGGTAGGAGCCTATGCAGAGAAGGGAACAGGTTGAGGGAAAGGACATTCAAGAGGGGAGAGACCAGCTGTATATAATGGTTGAGGAAACGAAGTGTGTGATGTTATGGGGGTCAGCAAGGCAGCATTGAATCCATATAGTATCAGAGGTCCACAGAGGTTTTCTTTCTTGCCAGCATGCAGTCTCAGAAATATGGCAATGGTCAGTTGAACACACTACAATGTTTCCTGATAATATCTGTGGACCCAAAGTTTGAGCAGTAGGTTTGCAAATGGTTCAAACTGAGTTGTATATGAACTTTTTCTCATGAATATGCAGGTGACCTGTGTAACTTTATTAAAGAAAATTTTCGATGTCCATTGACAAAAGCAATTGGACAGATATAGCACCCACCACTCTTTGTTTGCTTCTGGTTTAGACAGATATGAGAAATGTATCACCAAAGTATTAAAGGTCAAAAAAGTTTAAAATACTAATTTCAGTGAAGGAACTTGCAAAAACAATTCCCACTATAACAAGAGAATAATATGGCCAATACCTAGTTCCTAGACATAAGACAAGATCAGCTGATCGACAATGCTCCTTGGCCGAATTCATCTCCTCAGGGGGTAAAGCATCCTGCAAAAATGTGTTTAATAATCTGATATCATTGATGAAACTTGCATAACTTCAAATAATATACAAGATGGCATTCAGCAACCATCACTAAACTGATAGAAGTCCATCTACTGCTAGGCGCAACATACCAGTTCTCACAAAAAACATCGCTTCTTAAAAGGGAACATATACAGTGTCCTAAGAAAATAGATTGACACTTCTCAAAAAAATATTTACTAAGTGCACGGTATTCTAGGTTCTGATCCTTAAGGAGCAACATAGTCAACTACAAACAGAACTTATACTAATGCATAATCTTAAGCCACAGGAAAAACACTCAAGTAATGCTGCTACTCATCCCTGAAAACCATTAACACTTCTCAATAAATATTTTGCTATGCATGCCACTATTCTAGGATTCTGATCCTTAAGAAGCAATGGAGTCAATCAGTCAACGACAAGTAGAACTTAACAGTGATGCATAATCTTTTGCCACAGGAAAACACTCAAGTAGTGCTGCATTGCTGCTACGCATACATGAAAACCGAAAAACAACCCCCAAAAACAGTACTTTTGAGCATTGGTGCAGTGGACTGTTCCAATTTAAGCCACCAACACCTTTTAGGCCCTGTTTGGAAGCCCTGTAATCAGTCCAAAACATCTGTAAATTACAGCCCGTAATTTTTTTCCAGCCCACAACAAAATTTGCTGTTTGGATGACCGGTCAGCCTACTAAAATTACAGGTGTTTTGGGCTGAAACCGCCGGAAAAAAATAAACGTCCCTGGAGGCCCGAAAAGAAATACGACAGCTATCGGGCTCGCTCTCGCTTGAAGCGGCGGCGCAGCGAGCGCAACACCAAGCGACGGGATCAGGGGAGAGCGGCGGCATCAGGGAGAACAGGCTCAACGACTGCATCAGGGAGACCGACGGTGGCATCCGCGGCGATGAGGAGCGAATCTGCGGCGATGGTGTCCAAATCCACGGCAGCGGCTGGGAAGAGAAGTGCATCTGCGGCGATGGCGATCATGGCAAGCGCAACAGTTCCTCGATTCTCCGCAGATGCCTTCCTCTCCTAATCCCCATCTCTTCTTCTTACGTTGGATGCTAGATGTGTGAAACCTATCTGAATGAGGAGCGAATCTGGATGTGTTGCACATGCTTCTTTGCCTGCACTTGCTGATTATGTGTGAAACCTATTTGAATGAGGAGTGAAATGGCACGGTTGAAATTGAGTAATTCAGCTCTGTATGTTTCCACGGCAGCTCTGTATGTTTCCCCAATGCACGGTTGAATAATTGGGACCAATCGATTTTGTTGATTATGCATTAGACATGTATCTTAGATATGTTTGGTAGATGATCTGTATGCTGAAGCTGCTCCCATGGCATTGTTGCCGTATGTCAGATTTGTAGCTGCTGCATTAAGAACATGTGAACTCCGATCAAACATTGTCGACTTCGGTAGGTATTCGCATGGATGCCAAGTATTTTGGTCCTGACAGAAGCATGCAGCTTCTCATGAGAACAAATTGAAGCAACATGTGTGCAAGCCATCTGCAGTGTGCGTGCATGACTGCATATACGTATATGCGATTAGAAGAGGTGGAAGAGAAAGAAACTGAGCTAGGGTGCAAGTGCACACGAGAGCAGAATATCTGTCCTTTGTGACAAATGCTTGGACTGCTTCGCTAAAATTCATTCTCGATGAGTAGCACCCCTGTCCCTCCTGTTGGTAAACAAACTAGAACACAAGTAGAATTGGGGCTGCCAGAGGGCAGCTTGGCCAACAGGCCGCTTGGATTGTATTGAATTGCAATGACAACTTAGATACAAGAAGATGCTAACCACTGCATATATAGGCAAGTGGTGTACCTACTCCTTAGCATATTCTAACTGCATAAAGTAGATGCTATGATTCCTACTTGATTGCCAAGGAACCTGAAAATTACATGACAGTGAATAGTAAATAGCTATAGTAGGTAACTGGATACATTGAGGTTCAGCACTAGGCTAACACCCTCATTTCTCCCCCTTAGCCTTGTGCCATGCTTTGGGGATGATCTGCTTCAAGCCAATTCTCCCCCTCATCTCTTCAAATTTGGCCCTGCACAAAGATTTGATGAGAATGTCTGCAAGCTGATCAGTAGTTGAGATGTGATAGGCCTTGACGCTTCCATCTTCCAGGCAGCTGCGGATGAAGTGGTACTTGATCCTTATATGCTTGCTCCTCTCATGGAAAACTAGATTCTTGGCCAGAGCAAGTGTTGATTTGCTATCCACCTTCAGCTCCACCACCTCAACATGTCTGCCGAGGAGCTCTGCTAGCACCCTGGAGAGCCACAGAGCCTAGGTTGCAGCAGTAGAGGTGACAATGTACTCTGCTTCGCAGCTGGAGAGAGCCACCACCTTCTGCTTGATTTATTGCCAGCTGACCAAACAATTGCCGAGGAAGAAGAGTGTTCCACTCGTGCTCTTGCTTGTGTCGATGTCGCCGGCAAGGTCGCTGTCGCAGTAGCCGACAAAGCGAGCGGAGCCGGGCGCCTTGGTGAAGTGCAGACCGTAGTCGAGCGTGCCAGCGACATAGCGGAGAATGCGCTTGACAGCTTGTTGGTGCTCCACCATAGGCCGCTCCATGAACCGGCTAACGAAGCCAACGGCGAATGCCAGATCAGGGCGAGTGAGCACCAGGTAGCGCAGACTGCCGATGAGGCGCCGGTAGTGTGTGGGATCGACCTACGCCACCGTGCTGTGCCTGCTAAGCCTCAGCCGCTCCTCCATTGGAGTATGGGCAGGGTTGTAGCAAGCCATTCCGCCGAGCTCCAGAATCCTCTTGGCATAATGTGTCTGACGGAGGGTGATGCCGGTGGCATCTTGATGCACCTTGACGCCGAGGTAGAAGCTGAGGAGGCCGAGTTCACTCATGTCGAAAGTCTTCTTCATCTGAGCCTTGAGCGCCTCCACCTCTCGATCCTCTGCGCCGGTGATGATCAGGTCGTTGACGTAGACGCCGACGAGCAGGACAGAGCGTCCACTGCCCCGCAGGTACATCGCCGCCTCGTGAGCGCTTTGCTGGAAGCCCATCTCCTTGAGTGTGGCATCTAGCTTGGCGTTCTAAGCGCGCGGAGCCTACCGTAGACCGTAGAGAGCTTTGCGGAGGCGGTAGACTTTCCCTTCTTCTCTGGCGACGGCGAAGCCCGGTGGCTGCTACACGTATACCTCCTCCTTGAGGTCGTCGTAGAGGAAGGCGGATTTGACATCCATATGGTGGACGCGCCAGCCTTCTTGAGCCGCCAGCGCGAGGAGGACCCTGACCGACTCCATGCGCGCCACTGGAGCGAATGCGTCGTCGTAGTCCACCCCTTCTTGCTGAACGAAGTCGCGCGCCACAAGTCTTGCCTTGTGCTTGATCACCGCGCCCAGCTCATCCTTTTTGAGCTTGAACACCCACTTCAGGGTGATGGGCTGGTGACCGGCAGGGAGCGGCACCAGCTCCCAGGTCCGGTTCTGCTCCACCACCTTGAGCGCTTGCTCCATTGCCGCCCGTCATGCCGGATCATCCTTGGCCTTGGCGTAGTTGGCAGGCTCACCGGCATGTGTGAGGTGAAGCTCGGCGAAGAGGCGTTGAGGCGGAGGATAGTCGCCGATGATGTTCGTCATCGTGTGGTATCGCAGCAGCTCGTCGTCGTAGTAGGCGTCGAGTCTCTTCATCATCCTCCAGTGGAGTGGCAAACTCAACTTGGTCTCCAGCCACAGCTGCCGCCGCTGGTGATGCCGGTGAAGCAGGAGCAGCAGGGGACGCTGGCGGTGGCGTTGGCGTTGGCGAGGCCGGCTGGGGTGATGGGGGAGCGACCGCTGCTACCAATGTCCCTCCAGGCTCCCTCGGATTTGGTGACGGCGAAGCGCGGTGCAAAGTGCGATGGCGCCGGCAATGTAGCTCCGGCCACCACTGGAGAAGCACCTTGTGCTCCCTCGGCTCCTCCAGTCTCCCAGAACTCGACAATGAAGTCGCTCACCGCTGCGGCCGAGCTGCCGGCGTCCGAGGTGGACCAATCCCAGCCACGCCCCTCGTCGAAGATGACGTCGCAGCTGATCCTGACACACTACGTCGTAGGGTCCAGGACAAGGTACGCCTTGGCTCCCTCTGCGTACCCGATGAAGATGTCGGGCTTGCCGCGATCATCCAGCTTGCGGAGCAGCCCCAGATCCTTGGTGTAGGCGATGCAGCCGAATGTCTTCACGTGGCCGACCGCCGGCGTGCGCCCGTGCCAGGCCTCGTAGGGGGTCTTGCCCTGCAAGCTCCGCGTTGGTGAGCGATTGAGCAGATGGACTGCCGTCATCACCGCCACCCCCCAAAACTTGGCCGGCATCCTCCTCTGCTTCAGCAACGCCCGAGCCGTGGCCACCACAGTTTGGTTCCGGCGTTCCACCACGCCATTCTGCTGACGACAGTGAGGCGCCGAGAAGTGGCGTTGGATGCCCTCTCCCGCGCAGTAGTCGGCGAACTCCGCTACGGTAAACTCGCCGCCGTTGTCAGTGCGCAGCACCCAGAGCTTGCGGCCGCTCTCCTTCTCTACCGCGGCCGGAATCTTCTTGACGGCGTCCGCGGCAGCATCCTTGGACGGCAGTAGGACGGCCCACATGAAGCGGGACGCGTCGTCCACCATCAGGAGGAAGTAGCGCCTCCCTCCTGGAGTCGCCGGCGTCACGGGCCCGCAAAGGTCACCATGGACGAGCTCCAGCTGCTCCTGCGCGCGGTACTGGGCCTGCTAAGGGAAGGGGCGTCGGCGCTGCTTCGTCGTGACGCAAGTGTCACAGACTTGTTCGGCATGTCGCGCACCATAGCCTGCTTGCCGAGCTGGTGCAGCGCCTTGAAGTGGAGGTGGCCGAACCGCTCGTGCTAGCGCCAGGCGTCGTCGTCCTTCCTCGCGGTGAGGCAGAGCGGCTTCGCGGCCTCAAGATGGAGGACATAGAGGCGGTGGGCCCGCGGTTCACCTTGACGAGGAGGTGCCCGCGGCGATCCCAGATGCATAGGACACCCTTGTCGATCTCCACCTTGGACTCGCCCTCATCGAGCTGGCCGAGGCTCATGATGGAGTTGCGCAGCGCAGGGATGAAGTAGACGCCGTGCAGGACTCGGTGCTCGCCGGTCTTGGCTTGGAACACGATCGAGCCGACGCCTTGAATCTCCACCCTTGGCGCGTCGCCGAACCGCACCGATACGCGAACAGAGGTGTCGAGGTCGGAGAAGAGCTCGCGATGGCCGGTCATGTGGTGGGTAGCGCCGCTGTCGAGGTACCAGCCATCCAACTTGTCCTCGCCGGAGCCGGTGTTGAGGAACGCACGAGCCCAGGGTTCGTCGATGTCGAGGTTGGCGTTGGCCTTGGAGCAAAGGATGTCCTCTGTTTCCAGCTCCAGGAAGCCGTGGGCGAGAAACAGAGCCGCCTCGTCGTCATCCGCCTCCGCGAGATGCGCCGCGCCGCCACGCTCGCGTCGAGGCTGAGGGCAATCCTTCGCCCAGTGGCCGACGCGATGGCAGTTGAGGCAGGTGTCGTCGCGGTTCGCCTTGCGTTCGCTACCGGCGCCACCAGCCTTTCCTCCTTGCCCGCCGCCACCACGGTCGCCCCTGGGCTTCTGCTTCCTGCCGCCGCGAGGACGCCGACGGGGTTCCTTGGACGAGCTGGCCAAGCCGGAGCCATCTCCTCCTTTCTTCTTCTCCTTCTTCTGCCAAGCGAGCCATTGCTCCTCGGTGTACATCAGTTTCCCGCCAACGGAGATGGGCTCGGACGGAGGTTCTTCCTAAAGATCGTCCACCGTCTTCAGCCTTCCGGCGACCTCCTCGATGGTGGTCCTGGAAGTCGAGGAGGGTCTCGATCGCGATCTTCAGCTGGGCGGACTTCTTCGGTGCCGCACGAAGAAGCTTCTCCACTGCCCGCTCCTCGTCGAGGTCTTTGTCGCCGTGGCGGGCCATTTGCTGCTTCAGCGCGGAGAGGCGGAGGGTGAAGTCCTCGACCTGGTCACCGAGACGGAAGGCGAGGTTCTCCCAATCCTTGCGCACTGACCGCTGCGCAAGCGCGCGGTGGGCGCGATCGGCGCCGTCGAGCGCGCGCATGCGGCGTGGACTCCCACGCCTCCTTGGCTGTCGCCTTGTCCGCAAGCGGTGCGCCCATCTCCGGTGGTACCCCGACGATGATGGCCTCGAGTCTTGCGCCGGCGTCGTCGTAGTACACCATACTGATGGCATCCCACGGCGACGGCGCTACCGCATCTTCACCTTCATGAGCGAGCTCCACTCGAGTAGTGGCGATGGGATCCGGCGACGCACCCCGCCCGAGTCCTTGGCACCTTACGGGCGGCCTGGCGACCCGACGGCTCTTCAACAGCGTCCGCGACAGCGCTTCCGGAGATGGCGATGGGATCCGGCGACGCACCAGGCTCCGTGACGGCTCCCTGGGCTGCCGCTCCAACTCCGCCTCGCCTCGCTTCTTGGCAGCTCGATCGCTGTAGCTGACTGCAGCCTGCTGCTGGACAAAAGCGCCGCGATCGGCGCCGGATTGACCACCGTTCCTCCGCAGGTTGGCGGTGCGGGCGGCAGCCGCTTTGCTCTCGGTAGCGCTTCACGGAGGTGGACATGGCCTCTGCTCTCTCCTAACCAAGCTCTAGATACCAATTGTTGCTAAACAAACTAGAACACAAGTAGAATTGGGGCCGCCAGAGGGCAGCTTGGCCAACAGGCCGCTTGGATTGTATTGAATTGCAATGACAACTTAGATATAAGAAGATGCTAACCACTGCATATATAGGCAAGTGGTGTACCTGCTCCTTAGCATATTCTAACCGCATAAAGCAAATGCTATGATTCCTACTTGTTTGCCAAGGCACCATGATCAACTTGGTTGCCAAGGAACCTGAAAATTACATGACAGTGAATAGTAAAAAGCTATAGTAGGTAACCGGATACATTGAGGTTCGGCACTAGGCTAACACCCTCACCTCCTGCCCTCCATTTTAAGTTTCAGATATATATTATGAAGTAATTAGCTTGTTATAAACGTCATATATTTGAAAACGCAAACGGAGGGAGTACTTGTGCATTTTGTGTAAAGCCGCATTAGCCTAGGATAGTAGTATAACACTGCAGCATGCATTCTTGTTGTTTTTGCATTCACGTGTATAACTTCAGAGGAAGTGTGCTACATATAGGCTGTTTGGTCATGCTTTGCTTTGCAATGTTCCCTTTTCTCAATTCTCATGGCCTGGTTCATTAGGTAATTCAGATAGATATGTCCAGTCAGTGGATATGGATTACAATAAAAGGTCCGAAGAAACTGAATCTGAGGAGGAAGAAGAAGAAGAAAATGAAATGATGATGCTTGTTTTTCCGGCGCTATATTTAGCTTATCAAAACCAAAACCAAAACTCCATGTTACACTTCAAAGCTTAGTGATTCAGAATATACACTTGAACTTCTTGAGGGCCATCCACATCGTTCTTATCATAATTTGTGTATGGAGCCACAGGATTTTCAAAACACTTGCAGATTACCTTAGTTCAAGAGGGCTTTTGCAGAGTACAAGAGGGGTTACTGTAGAAGAACAACTAGCAATGTTCATGTACATGCTTGCGCGAAATGCAAGTTTTACTGCATTGTGTGATAGGTTTCAGCACAGTGGAGACAATACATAGACATATCGCAGCAGCCTTTGATGCAATCTCTTCATTGGCTTTTGATTTTGTGAAGCCCCCATCATCTGAGACCCATTGGAAAATATCGACCAACCCACATTTTGCACCTTACTTTCAGGTACATGTAACAAATAGATGTATTGTTTCAAAATTCTTACCTTTTTCTTACGTATATACTAATTAGAAATACCACCTCTTCTCTCCCTTGCAGAACTGCTTAGGAGCGATAGATGGGACTCATGTTCCAATCACAATCGGTGCAAGTAAAGCAGCACCATATAGGAATAGAAAAGGAACTCTTTCTCAAAATGTGATGCTCGCGTGTGACTTTGACTTGAACTTCGTTTATGTTTCCACTGGCTGGGAAGGTTTAGCATCAACGCCGGGGTTCTGCGTTCTGCCATTAGGTCTAGGTTTCACGTACCTATTGGCAAGTATTATCTAGTTGATGGGGGATATGCAAACACAACATGCTTCCTTGCCCCTTATCGAGTAAGATATCATCTTCAAGACCAAGGCCGAGCAAATTGCCGACCGAGGGACTATAAAGAATTGTTCAATCTTCGCCACGCTCGCATCAGGAATCACATAGAGCGAGCCATTGGCATCTTAAAGATGAGATTTCCTATCTTAAAAGTAGCCACGCACTATCCCATTGAAACCCAAGTGAAAATTCCAGCAGCTGCAGTTGTGTTGCATAACGTTATCAGACTCCACAATGGTGATGATGAGTGGCTAAGCAGCCAAGAACCTCTAATTGACCCTCGTAAGTTTGTGGTTCTTCCTAGTGACAGTGAGGGGTACAGAGATGATGTTACACAACTAAACAGTCAAAGAAATGAGGCCAATGCTATGAGAGACGACATTGCGAAGAGGATGTGGACAGATTATGAAAGAAATAGGAGGCGAAGAGGATGAGGACAATTGTTTAGTTCATAGGGCATATTTATGTGCTGATGCTTCAGTGAGAGATGGAAATTTGAATATTTATGTTGTCTTGTTTTGTAGAATCACTGTAATAACACAGACATGCAAGTTTCTAAGTTAGATATTTATGTTCCTTGACTTCTTCCTGGTTTAATGGTGATATTATTTGTAGATGCATAATGTTTAACTTTCCATATTTTATTTCCATCTCAGATTTGATTTTCATCTCATTATTTATTTTGTAGCTATCATAATTGTTATTTTCATCTCAGATTCGTTGACACAAAGAGCAAAATGGACCTCTAAATATGAAAAGGGGTTGGTTGATATACTTAATGAGTATAGAACTTCTCACTACCGTGGGCAAAATGGTTGGTGTACGGATGGATGGAATAGAATCGTGAAGGACTTCAATGACAAATTTCCTGAAGCAATGTTCAGTAAAACTAAGATTCAAGACAAAGAGACTCAGCTGAAGAAAGATTATAAAGCAATCAAAAGCATCCTGAAGCACAGTGGCGTCTCTTGGAATAATGATGCATCAATAATTAACACAACAGCTGAGATTTGGGATGAGATAATAGAAGTAAGTTGAATTAATGCAATTAATTCAGAAGTTGTTCTAACAACTAGTTTTGTACTGTACAGCTTGTGTGATGAGTTCTAAAATAGTTGCGTTCTTAAATAAAGATTGTACTGTACAGCTTGTTAAAAACTGCAGTAAACAATCTGTTTAATGAGATTACTTAACCTGGCTGTAAATAAATTTATTATCAGGAGGATTCAAAGTTAAGGAGGTATGAAAAGAAGAGCTTTCCGCTATTTGATTCCCTGGACCTGCTGTATGAAGGTAAAAGCTACACACATTTTCATATTATCATGAGAGAGATTTGTTAGGCTAACTTTGATGTCCTAATAGGACAACTTGCTGAAGGGAAGCTTTGCTTTACTTCTAGTAAGCCTAAACCTACACCATGTAAAAGTTCTGAAGTTGGATTATCAGAGAAGACAGTCATAGACTTCAGACAGAGAAATCCATGGACTGTACCAATGAATGTAGGAAGTCACTCTTATTCATCTGATGGTGAGAGAGAGTCTCCATTAAGATTTGATGAGACTGGACCTCATGGTTGGGAAATGAGTCAGCAGAAACTCAAGGAATGGAGAAACAATCTACTCATCACCAGAAGAAAAGATCATCAGATCATATGCTGAAAAATTTTTTTGATAGGCAAGGTTTGGTCACTAAACAGCAACAACATGATCATGACAAGACAATTAATCTTTCAGACAATGATGACGATGAACAAGAGCAGCAGAGTGAAGACCGTACGAGCTCAAGATCAGGGACAACTGGACCAGCCAAAGGAAGACCAAAGAGAAAAACTGATGAAAAGGTGGTGCCACACATCGAACAAACCATGTCAGACTTCATGCGTTTCAAAAGAGAACAAGCTGCTGTGAAAGCACAAAACATAAGTCAAGGACAAGAGTTTTCAATTACAAGATGCTTAGCCGTGTTAAAGGAAATGGATGATGTGCCAGATGATGTCAAGATTCTTGCATGAGGTTTTTAAGGATTCCATGAACCGAGAGATATTTCTTGGTTATGAGTCAAGACTCCGTGCTATGTGGTTGATGAAGGAAGTCAGCAAACTTGGAACTCAATGAACTGTAAGTGTACTGACTGTTATTTATGTCTCTGTAGACTAGGACCTGTGGTTTCTTGACCAGAGTACCCCAGCTTTACTTATTGTGTTAATCGGCTTTGAGGTACACAATATACAATGAGATAACAAAGGCTGCACCTCTAGATCATGTGGTTAATGTACTTTAATTTTGTATCCATGAGATTATGCTTGCTGCTCCACCTCATTTTGTTCACCAGAGAGTCCAATTTATTTTCAGAAAGTGTTGCATTTTAATTTGCCCATATTTTTTAGAACCAGTAGACAAGCTCATTGCTTATATTTCTAAAAGCGCTTATTTCTTTGTAATTTTAACAATGTTTCATGCTCAAATTTATAACGTTGTGCTGCAGGTTAGAGGCTGCAAATATGTGAAGATCTTGAACGGTTATGGCCTAGTGTGAGTTCTGGAGAAGTTCTTTTTGTGTTAATCAGATTGGTATCTATCTATGTTGTTCGTGTCTCTGCTAGTGCTTAAATTATGATGTTGGATGTATCTCGTCCTTTCTATGTGGTCGCCGGAGGAGGTTTAATGCGAATGATTTTGTTTCTAGGATGATGTGTTAGTATCTATTGATATATTCTAGACCTTGATGTGTTTATTCTAGACACTGATGAGATACTCAAATTGCTGCATTGCTCTTCTTTTCCCAAGATGTGTTTGTTGGCTATATACTTGTATCTGAACTTCGAGGTTCAGTCTTGCAGCAGCTGTGAACAGTGAACTGATATGAGAAGTGTCACTTGTTTTGAAGAAATGGGTGATGGCTTGTATAATCATGTTTCTGAATTTGATCATCAGAATGGTGTGCCTAGTTACTGATGATAGAATCTTATATCGATCTTGTCCTTGTGGTTTATGTGATTGTGCATTTCCATATTTGTTAAATTTTTAAACTTGGTGAGATTTGCAATGTAATTTGCTGAGAAATTGCTATTTGTGCCTTTGAGATACAAAGCACATCAGAGAAGCAAGCGACTCGGTAGCTGACACAAGCCGGAAGCTAGCTGTTACCCAAACAGCGTTTTCCAAGTGTAAGAAAATTCGGTTGTATTCTTGTGCACAGTATATTACAGGCGGAAGTGATTTACATCTGAAAAACAATACGTTACTCCCAAACAGGGCCTTAGAGGCATAAAATTATAGAAGCTGAAGCACTACTAAAAAAATCTATTACAACACAAATGGTTTGCAATCAAGAAGAGCAAGTATGTCAAGAGTTCAAGTAACCTCGTCAAATATTGTGTTGGCTATGGATTATTAAAATAACTAATTTTGAAAATTATTTTCATTTAATTCGAATGATTTTTCTAATGAAATCATATTCAATCATATTTTTTGAATCTAGGAATTCAAAAAAAAAATTGGGCATTAAATCCAGACTCTACCATAAGGTACACAACAAAAAAGGATGCTAAAAAATATTTCATATAGCAGGGACTAATAGGCGTGTTTGGCTTGATACCTGGCTAGCAGGTCAGCTGCGCTAGCAGCAAACCAAAAGTTAGAGTAGTGGCTATGACCACTGAATTTTCCAGAGACACACAGGGATTGCGATCTTTATAATGACAAAAAAGTCTCAAGAAAGAATAGCAAGAGTTCAAGTGACCTCGTCAAATATTGTGTTGGCTATGGATTATTAAAATAACTTCTGAGGTACTAATGACTTCAGCGATAACTAGGGTTCAAAATGGGCATTAATCCAACTATACCATAAGGTACACAACAAAAAGGATATAAAATTTCTGTAGCAGGGACTAATAGGCGTGTTTGGCTTGATACCTGGCCGGCAGGTCAGCTGCCGGGCAGCAATCCTGACCACCAGGCGACCAAATCCGACAGCCTGGGAAAGCTGCCTGGCAGGCAATTCTGCTTGGCTCTTCAACAAACACGCCCACAACACTATAAAAGGGGGCGTACCCAGTGCAGAGAGCTCCCGCTCTGTGCGGGGTCTGGGGAAGGGTGTTAGTGGCAAGCCTTACCCTCGCCTGTGCAATGCGAGGAGACCGCGACTTGAACCCGGGACCTTCCGGTCACAGGTGGTAAGACTACCGCTTGCACCAGGCCTGCCCTTCACACCCGCCCGCAACACTATGGAATATGAAAATCTGTAGTGTTTCATAGAACTTCCATTTGCCAAAGGTAATATTTCACAGTACTTCCTATTGCCAAATGAAAATATTTCGGAAAAAAAAAATTGTAGCTTAACATGTTGAAGATGCAGGTACTTACATCCCAGTCAAGAACTGTATCTTTTAATCTAGCTCCACAATTCTTATCAGAACAACGCCTTGGAGTATCCTTCAGTCCTATTGTCTCAATCTCAAAATCACGAAGGTACCTTCAAACAAAGAACAGTCTCTTGAATAAACTAAGACGAGAAAAATGAACTATATGGATAACTGATACATACTCCTGAATAAGATGTAATATAAGTAAATCATACTCAGTTTTACAGCATGGGCAGATCTCCTTGAAAGAATTGCCATGTAATTCAGCCAGCTTCTCCCTTGGGAAACCAGAACGGAGATGTAGGCTGTCAACATTCTGGAAAATACAGACTACTCAAATTAAATGGGTGTCAGAAGCAATCCATTAACCACACAGAAGAATGCTGTAATAACTAATAATAAATAAAAGATTGCATTATGTATATTTTAATTTTACATATTTAAGATTTTGTACTTTGATAAATTATTTCATATTTTGATATGTTAAACTCCTTAGCAGTAAGATGAATAGAATGGAGAATATCTGCAGGTACTGCACCTAGAGCACACCTGGCTTATGACGAACTTTAGAAATCCTGCTCTTTCCAGTTCGACTAGTGCCATATGAGTCAAACTTGGAACAGCACGATGGAAGGGAAGTGATGCATTAGGAACACCTTTTCCTGCACGCTATATATAACATGTAAAATTATAAAACTGAAAGTGTTTATTCAAATAACTGTTCATCAGGAAAGTAGTTTCTTCCTATGGGGAATAGCAGGTATTGATTATTGAAAACTATTTTTTTCAAAAATAAAATGGAAGAATTTCATAATATCATCCTACAGTCAAAAATACCTGACACTTGGACATGACATGGTCTCCAATGTGAAAATTTGACCACTACCTTCTGTTAGGATATAGTTATAAAATCCAACAAACTTATAGAATGTACTTTTTTAAAAATAAATCTATGAATGTAACTTTTTTGTTTCCAAACTAAATAGTTGGTAGTTACTGAAAAAAGTTTCTGAAGTTTGACTAGATCTTATCCAAAACATCAAGTATTTGTGAAGGAAAATAACTTTTTGGTGGGCCCCAAAGTCCAATATTATAACCGTATGGGAGCACATTTCTGTCATTATATTCCCCTTCTATCAAACATACACTCAAATGTGGATTGCATGCCATGCAAGTACATGCAAGGATGTCTAGCATGCAACCAAGCATCAAAATTCACTTAAAATAAATACATTCACGTGCTAAAGGGGTCCGTACTCAAGGCAAGTAACACAGACACCAGTACTACCTGCAAGGTCCAGACACCCTTGGGCCCTCGAAAATCAGGTATGCCTGACGAAGTTGATATCCCGGCCCCAGTAAACACCACTAAATGCTTACTCTGCATTGTAAAGGCCAATTAATGCCATCAGTATAAGGAAATCATGATTAAGAGTTGAAATGGGTACCAACATGGTAGCACAACCTTTTGCACCATGGCAGCAAGCTCTTCTATCTGCATCAATAATCCAGGAAGAAAAAATAGAATGTCAAAATACAGAGATTATTTAATGTGCCTCTATTGGTCTACAAAACATTAACCACAACATGTTGCTTCAAAAAAACATTAACCACAACATGGATTTGCACAGCTATAAGTTTCATTTTAGTACATTTTCCAAAAAGGTACCATAATATGGCACTGACACCCTTCCCGGGTTCGAGTCGCGGTAGAGTCTTACCGCCTGTGACCGGAAGGTCCCGGGTTCGAGTCGCGGTCTCCTTGCATTGTACAGGTGAGGGTAAGGCTTGCCACTGACACCCTTCCCCAGACCCCGCACAGAGCGGGAGCTCTCTGCACTGGGTACGCCCTTTTTTTCCAAAAAGGTACCATAATATGGCATATGAACAGAAGTGCTCTGGTTGTCACCATGACATTGTCATCACTGACGGGGATGGATCTTAGAGCCCGGGCTGGGGGGGCTGCAGCCCAGGTCCAGCCCAAGTAGAAGCCAAGACCCCATGTACCAATACCAGCCCATAGAAGAAGCCAACAAGGTCCAGCCCAGGCTAACACAGTAAACTTGGCCCAGTACCAGCCAAACTCACACCATTCCGAGACTCCCATGCTCCGTTTCATCCTAGCGGGCTTGCAGCCGGCGTTCAACCAATCCCCATCACGACTTGGCCGTCCTGCTGCTCCCAGTATCCTTGCACCCAACCATAGACAGCTGGCGCCTACAGTAGATCCGCCGCAAGCCAACTGGCCGGCCAAGCAGCCGACCAAGCCCAGGCCCCAGGCATGCAGCCACTGGTCCTCCATCCCAATCCGGCTGGCACGGCTGCAGCTGGCGGCCTGTAGGCATGGAGGCACCAGCATCACTCCTGTTCATCACACAGGCAGTGCTTGTGGCCAGACCGCCAGAGGCCTTGTACAAACTAGCCGACTAGCGGTACTCCGTACTCATATGCCTCAAGTATTAGTGTCGTGTTCTCTCTTTCTAAACTACTACTCCCTCCAGGTCTCAAAAACATGTCGTTTTGGACATAATCTCCAATACCAAGGAGTGTTTAATTAGGGTGCCTATTTCCTGCTTTGCCCATATTAAATAGGGTCCCGTTAGTACCTTGAAACAAAACAAGCTCTCCGCTCAGGTGGTAAAGGGCACTACTTTTCAAGTTGATGAGCTGAGTTCGACTCCTGGCAACCAGTTTTTTTGCTGCTGCGATTTTGTAATTTTTTTCGGCCTGCCGCGCATATGAAATTTTCACAGTCGCGCGCTGTAGCAAAGCACCATGCAAAGCTACTCACGCCAGTTTGCGGCTGCATGTGAATTTGGAAGTTGGAAGCGCATGCGGCCATATATGCGCACAGGAGAGGAAGAGAGCCGCCTGCGGTTAATGCAGTCCATGCGCAGTTAATGGGCAGCAGGGTTAGTTTAGTCCAAATTGATGCCACAACTACAAAACGACTAGTTTTAGGATCCTTTTGCTCCAAATTGATGCCACAACTACAAAACGACTAGTTTTAGGATCCTTTTGCTCTTCCCTCCCAGCGACACGTTTTTAAGACCTGGAGGGAGTATGACTCTATGAGCACTATTATGTCTTGAAGATTAGCCCCAGCATATGTTTTTTAGTACTAGAGAAAATATTGTTATACGCCTTCAAGGCTTCAACCGTCAAAAATGAGTGTTACCGTAATTTCAAATGACAAAACATGTTCCGTACTCGGATGTTTTCCATGTTGTAGATGCGAGTCAGGCGAAGCAAGCTAAAGTTTCCCGCATGAAAGACTACTAGTATAGAGGCCTACATGCATTTTAAATTAATATTGTTACTTGTTACTTATTTTTCTTGTTATACCTATTGCACCATTTAGTTTAACTACAGTAAAATCTATAGTCTTCCGTTGTTAGCCCCCCTCGCACCCCGTTTCTGGATCCGCCACTGATCACTGATGGCAATATATGTTCCCCCAGCACCCTGGTGCATGGTCAACTACCTTACCAGAAATTCTCACATAGGAGGACTGAAGTTCCCTACTGTTCTTTCCAAATTTCAGTTCCCTTTAACAGCTAGCAGATCAGCCTCTGAACCAGGTTTCTACGTATAAGGAATTACTTGGCGTGAAGGACGTAATTTATGCCTCATGTGCCATCAATCAAACTGAGGATCAAGCTAGAACTCAGCCACACCAACTGTAACGCCCTAGAGTCCAAATCCAAACAGCTCAAATGAGTGCCCATCAACCCACTTAAGCCTTCATTCTCGCTTCGTGTATCCAGGGTTAGTGACATGTGCTCTATAAACCTTATATGATGGTCTAACCCACCCTCAACTAGCAAGGCGGGACTAAACCCCACAATCTCACATCAACACACACATGGGCCACCAAGTGTTTAATTCAAATTGGACGGGATGTCACACTGATCAAACTGTGAGCCAACAAAATCTCATGAAAGCACCAATGATACATCCAAAAATTGTCTTTGCTTCATTTAATCTTTCCCACAGCTAATCTCACATCAACACACACATGGGCCACCAAGTGCCTAATTCAAATTGGACTTGGATGTCACACTGATCAAACCATGGGCCAACAAAATCTCATGATGATACATCCCAAAAAAAAAAAAATTGCTCCATTTAATCTTCCCCAAAGCCAATATAACAGTAACACAGTAGATCTCCCTTTGTAACATCGTTATTCTCGACTTAGGACATTCTTTTCTAGAACATATCTAACCTCACCATATCTCACAAAATTAATTTTATAAAAAGGACAGCAACTCTAAAGAGGAGGGGGGCACACAACCTACCATTCATTTGTGTTATGAGCGTTATCATTTTCCAAATATATTCCAAGCAACATGCACATGCTTGATCCAAAAAAAAACATCACATAATCTTAAGCAAGCACTTAAATACATGATTAAACCACGACCTGACACGACCAAAACACTTGTGTAGCTCATTTACAGCCTAAGGAAACAAATGTTTCAAAGTTAATATCATAATTAAGTGCAAACATCTCACAAGTATTTTGCTGGCTTCAACACATATTGAAGCATTTGTATCTAATAATAAATCCAAATAAATAGGCCAGAGAGATTAACCTTATTCTGGACTAGCTCAGGGGGCTCAAAGATCTCAGGCATTCCCACAGTACCCACATCCTCCCTGTAGGACAGCTTCTCAGCATAGCCCAGTGACATCTCTCAGACCTTTTCAAGCTTTCCTGAGATCTTCTTCAGTCTAAGACACCCTATAAATTGGTTCCATTAGTCAGTGGCAGATCTTGATAATTTGCAATAGGGAGTATGCTAGGTGAGAAACATAACACCAATGCCAAACTCATAGTGCCACAACTCCCAGTGGCGGACCCAGGATTTAAAACAAGGGTAGTCCTAATAAAAAAAATTAAAAACAATACGGTAGAATCCAAAAAATGAAGTTCAGTATACATGACTTAAATTAACCAAATTGTAATAATACATTTAAAAGGTTCAAAACTTGCATAAATAGGTCCGAAACTTACATAGATCATACATAAAATAAGGCCTTTACATAAATAAGAGACTACAATACTAGTTCTAGTTCGAGGCTTTTGCTTTCTTCCTGAAAAATGACAAGAAATTTCATTCCACAAATTCACTGCCCAATAACAATGAATCACACACCAAATTCACATATACACAATCCCCAAGCCCAAATTTACTGCCCAGTGCTCACTGCCCAAACCCTAGGGTATGAGATTTGGCCATTTGGGAGAGCTCAGAATTTCAGAAATCAGAAGCACACTCACCGGTCTGGGGCGCTGGCGCGCTGCTCTGCAGCTTGGCGCACTAGCGGGCGGCGGGCGGTGCCGGCGGCGTGCAGCTTGCTCGGCTGCTCGGCACCTCGGCCACGCGCGCAGCCCGGCTCAGCGACCAGCGCCAGGCGCCCAGGCCCAGGCGGGGGCACGGGGTGGCGGCCGGCAGGGTGCCTCTCGGGCGGGCGGGCGGGCGAGCGGCTAGGCCTCGGGCACTCGCCGCTCGGGGCGGCGGCGTCTTGCGTCGCGGCCTCGGGGGCTCGGGGTGTGTGGGCTTCCGCAACGCTGCACTGCCCTCCGGCTGGGCTTGCTGCTGTGCTGCCGAGCCAGGCCGGCGCGCCTAGCAACGTGCTGAGCCGGAGGGTGGCCGGCCGGTGGATCCGTAAATGTGAGGCCGACGGTGGCGTTCGCAGTGCCAGCAGGTAGCGGCGGTGTAGGGAGTGCGGCCCATGAAAATGATCCATTATTATTTCTCGGTTTCCATTTCCATTTCCATTTTCTTTTTCTTCTTTCTTATTGTACCATGACACCTTGGTTCTTTTTCTTCTCCTTATAAGTCTTTTCTCCTTTTTTTTCATTATCATAGGGTAAAAACTGTTACGATCTTTTGAAATTTGTGTTCTAATTATTTTTATAATATTTTATTTCATATAAACATCATGCCTCCTGTTCGCTTGAACTTATTAGTCATGGTATAGTGTTTTTCTCTCATAACAAATCAACCAACGGTACTTTTCAGCCTGGCTTTTCAGCGAAACGAATAAGGCCATGAATATTTGTCTCCCAAATCTGAACCTTCTTCTTGTGATATGGGGACATTTTTTCTCATGATGTTGGAATAAGTTTCTCATAAACATGGCACTTTTTTGTCAAGAAATATTTTTATTTACGGTGCTAGAACATGTTTTTAGTTTAAGAAAATTAGTTTTTTTCCTTAATTTGAAACATTCTGTGGTAAACAATAAAATCTTTATGCTGTATCTGACGAAAGATGTTGTCCTCATGAAGGATAGTCTAACGAGAAGAAATTGGTTTGGAAGTAAAACATGTGTTTTTAATCAGAAAAAACATCCAATGCCTTTTAATTTCATCATACTAAATTTATTTAGCATGCCGTTTGTTCACTTTTGAAATTAGACCACCTATATGATTTATTTAACCAGTGGAATGTATCGGCGGGTCAAGATAATGTCCTAAAGTTAGTGACAGATACTTTAGCAAATTTATTAGGTGCTATGCATGGCTATCAAGAAACAATATTGTTTTTGACAGGCGTTGACCAAAAACTTTGTTGCAAGTTTATACAGGAGTGTGTACTGAGTATGGCTCTGAACACCATTACAACAACCTAAGGATTAACAAGAGCTGCAAGTTTTGGCCTATTAGAACTTGGAGTCAATAGCTATGTAGTTTTTTGCATTCTATGATGTCCGCTTATATTCATAATTGGTCAATAATGTTAAACCCTTTTTCATGATGTTTTTAGAATTATTGCGAGTGAGTTTTGTTAAAAAAAATTTGTGACTTGAATGAGTTTTGTAATTATGGGCAATGATTTCAAGTCGTCCGATTAATCGCGATTAATCGCGATTAATCGTCCTAATCGATACTGGGTGCTCGATTAGGGACCTCGACCCGATTATCATTAGGGGCACAGTGCGTCGAAATAAATATCGCCTATCGCGATTAGTTCCGATTAGGGGTGGGACGACTAGTTTTGGTTGTTTTTTTTTTACGGCGTACCATCGGCCGAAGGCCTAGCGAAACACAGCAGTGGCGCGAGCGTGCGTGGTGGGAGGATAAGGGTTTTACCAACAAAAATTCACACGAAATTAACAGCCATGGCCCCCACATGCTCGGCTTCATGACTCATGATCGCGCCCGCTGTTGCTCCTGCCGGTGGCCCTTCGCTACCCTAGGCCCCTCTGCTCACGCAGATGGTACAGCCATCTGTGACTCTGCTGCCTTGCCACTGAGTGCACAGTGCGCTCGACCCTCTGCTAGCTCTTGCTTTGCCATCTCCTCCGCCCGCCTCTGCTCCAGTGAGGGCGGCCCTCTGTGATTTGTCCTCTCATCTACTCTCTGATTTGGATGCTTCATGTTCTCTCGAGAGTCGGGGCTCGAGTTAGGTCATTCCTCAATTTGAAGGCAAGGTGCCGGCCCTCTGCTTTCGTTGGTGATGAGTCGCTGACGATCAGATGTCCATTTTCCCTCCCCATCTGCTCTCTGACCTACATGGTCAGATCCTCCTCTCTGCTCTGCTAGTAATGTTTGCTAACTATCGACCTTGTGCTTGTATGCAATTTGTGGAGCGACGACGTGCAAACGTGGAAGTGATAATGCTTGATGCTTCGACCTTGACGGAGGTGTTCTACATTCATCATCCTGGTCAGGTGCGCCACTATTTGCTTCCTCACTAGTCCGGATGTTGCAACACTAGTTGAGAGGGCTATTGCAAAGCTACCTCCAGAGCTTGCCCAAGCAAGCTGAGGACGGCAAAATCACAAGATCCGGGATGGAAGTATGGGTGGTGGCGGATGCTTGAAGAAGGATTTTGTGCATATTTTGCAAAAAGATTGTCCCCTCTCGAATAAAAAGATTCAAGCAAACCTTTGTAATATGGAGATGCATGGATGTCCTAGTGCTCGTAAGTCTTTCTATTGATATGTGTCAACAACTCAAGATCAAGACTACATTAGTGTTGCTAATTATGGTGTTCTTTGGTATTGCAGCTTCCAAAGAACAAGTCAACAAAGGAATGGAGTTTGGGATGCTTGGACGATGAAGAAAAGGCAAGAAAACAACTCCCACAAGTAAGTCACTTGCTAAATACTAATGTAGTCTTGATGCTTGCTATATTGTGTACACTATATAGTACATATATGTATATATATAGTATGTATATGTCCGATGCATAGGGGCGATTATATGGACGACCAGTAATTCGACTAGGCTCGACTAATCGGCTGTGACTAATCACGATTAGTCTTGAATAGCGACTAGGTTCGACTAGACGACCTGAAAACATTGATTATGGGTACCTCTTTGTAATATGGGTATCTCGTCTTTCCTAAGGTTGAAACCGGAAATAATTTTCTCTGTCTAAAACAAAAAAAAGCTTTGCCAAATTATTGTAAATCATATAAGGGTTGCTTTAATTCTGAAACACTAATCTGCATAATAAATACGAAACGTAGAACAAAGCTCTTCTGTTTGAATATACTCTCTGTACAAACAATAACACGTAAAGGCATGATTAGTTTCCCAGAATCAGGCCTAGCATTACTCAGGCAATCATATAAGGGCATGTTTGGATGTCTAATGATTTTTTTCACCTGGAAGTGACTTCCGAATGTATTCTGGTGTGCAGAACAAAACCCTTGTAAATCTTTTCCATTGGAAATTTGTGTTTGGTTTGCATAAATTATTTCTCAACCCTGAAAAAAAAGAATGGAGAAGCAGTAGTATATTCTCTACTTTGAGAGAAGGGATCTGAGAAATCAAAATCCAAACGCAAGTAGTAGACGCCAAAAATCAGCCACCATTTGCTAGTATCTTGTGTCCAGATCTGGACATAATTCGAATGAGCAAAGCTGAGCTTCGTCAATGGATGCTCTTCTATTCGGTTCCTCCTGGTCCCGTCGAGCCGGCGTTGGCCACGGGAGCTCCATGGACTCGTCTTGGAGTTAATCAGCGGCGCGAACCAGAGTGGTGATTTTGCCGCCGCGCCGAGCAATCGACTACCCAGACTCGACTAGCTGGAGAAGTTGTTAGGGGCCATCCGGCCATGGCGCTGAGCACGTCAAGGAGTCGGCGACATGTCCACCACTCCGGAACTCCGAAGAAAGGCGGCGTTACCGTATCGCACCTGAAGTTGTGCGCACCAGAGGAGGCGAGGACCACGTCCCTGCAGCTCCGCACCTTGTCCTGGGCATCTCCACTGCCGCGACGCGCGATGCAAGCGGCGTAGTTCCACATCTCGGCGCCTGAGAGGTATGTGACGAGGCCGTAGACAGTGTTCCCCCATCGGCAGTCGCTGGAGTGCCGACAGAGTCTAGGAGGCGGAGGAGGTTCGGCGGGACTCGGTTGCAGGGGCCGACGGGATCGAGCCCCCTACGGCGGCGTTGCGCCGTGTGGATGAGATCTCAACAGCCTTGGAAGAAGATGACGCATGGGTGAGATACGACCGAGACCTCCTGCCCGATATTTGTCGGAAAAAAAAGTGTGACCTGCTCACACGTTTTTATTTTTCCGGTTGTAATGGCTCAAAACCGGTGTAATTTTATTAGGCTGACCGGACTTCCAAACACCATTTTTCAGTTTCACCAGTAAAAAATTATGGGTTTGTATTTTACACTAGTTTTGGACTCAAAACTTGTCTTTCAATCGGACCCTAAGGAAGTAAGGACTCGTTCAGTTATCACAGACTTATCTCCTGGAACAATTCCTTGCCGGATTGCTTCTCTAACTTATATAAGCTTTCATCATCTGGAAACAATTTAAGACGCAATCCAGACTAACCAAACATGGCCTAACGAGACTTTGCATCCCGCGGCCTGATCAGCCAGAAACTGAAAACCAATCAGCCCCTAAAAGTGCCTTCCTGTAGGCCGATGACCCAAGTTCTTGCATCTGTAATTGGAGAGAGTAACAAGAGAAGTTTTAGGTCTGCAAGTGCAAGCAAACATGAGTTTGTCTCCTCAATCTGAATTTTCTCAGTGCTCATATGAGAAGGTGACCATTGCACCTTGTCTGCTTGCCACAGTCCAGCTGCGAGCAACTCTGATCCGTCCGAATTTAGAGGAAAACTAGCAGGTACCCCCGTGCTTCGCACGGGCCAGTAAGCCGAATTATAGCACATCATATTATTATACATGGAACAAAAAGATCACTAGCATTAGTTACAAATGGGTTCATTTGAGCCCTTCATAGGATAATGTTAGCATAGAAGAAGGTTGTTTCAATTGGATATGGAAACTCATTTTGCCATGGGGTAAAGAACTTTCAATGTTTGGCAAAGCTGTCCACTTGGCGAGGGAGACCTGTCATGGGAATGTGTTCTATCAGACTGGTTACGATCACGAAAGATGCTCGGGGAAGATGACAACACCGAGGATCTGGAACTGTGCATATAGACTATAGTTGGCCAACTGGCCGGCCCCGGCCCGGGCCAAGCACGGCCCGCAGGGGATGGGCCAGCACGGCACGTGCCCCTCCGGGTATCGTGCCTGGCCTTCGGCCCAAGCAAGGCCCTACGGGCCGAAATCCGGGCCGTGCCGGCCTGGTAAGCACGGCCAAATCCACAGGCCGTGCCAGCCCACAACCCGATGCCATAAAAACATCTCAAACTGCTTCTCTCATCCAATACTTCTCCATTTTCACAATCACATTTCACAATTCAAATTCATTCACATTTCAGTATTTCACAATCACAAGTAATAAACTGATCACAATCACAGATTCTCAATTCTAAGTTTCTAACAAAAGCCACCAAAAGAGACAATCAGACAAGAAAATTAAAATAACTGAGCTGTTTGTGCAATGCTACCTCATTAAAAAATCTTTCTAGGTAAAACTCACCTTTGTGAGAAATCCTAGAAAGGGAAAAAGAGTACAGCACAGCTCTTAATAAGTCTTCCATCATTGTTCAAAGGTCCCAAGTCACACTGTCACAGTCACAGATGATAGATACAAAATAGAGATAACAGATTAATTACCAACAGCCCTAGATCTACCAGCCCCAGATGAACCAGCTCTAACCCTAGATGGACCAGCCCCAGCCCCAGAAGAACCAACAACCCCATCTGCATCATCATCGAGGTATAGATTCTTGAAGGAGTCCTCCAGCTCTTGATTGTCAACAACATGTTGTAATATGCTTTCTCCCAACTCCCAATCATTTATGCAGCCCAGCATCTCCACAGTTTTAGGCGACAGAGAGCGTCGCCGCTCTTCAATTATTCTTCCTATCAAGCTAAAACATGATTTCGAAGAGCAGTAGAAACAGGAACAGACATAATATCTCTAGCCATGATAGATAGGATTGGATAGATTAGTTTGTGGTCACGCCACCAGAGAAGTAAATCAAAATAATCCTCGTATGCAGTGAAATTGTCACTGTCCAGATAAACTGAGAGCTCATTAGCAGTAGAAGCAAATGAAAATAAAGTGGAGGCACAGGCAGGGGAAGGAACAACAACAGATCTAGGGCCTCCAAAGATTCTTCCCCATGCCTATTTTCTCTTACCTGTATGGCTTGCAGGCTGTGCAACCCTTTGACTCCTAGCTGCACCAAACTTTCTCTCATATTTGTTAAATAACTTGTAAATTTTAGTTTTCACATCAGCATAATATGAAGTATAATCACAACCAGTGCTCTCTTTAAGTAATTCTATGACTCTAAATAAACCTCTCATCTTAGCTTTAGGATCAAGAATGAATGTAAATGAATATAACATAGGTATATGCTGTCAGTATTTTAAGGAATTTAAGCTTCATAGGATATACAACAGTAATTATATTTTGATCTTTTTCACTTGCATATAAATGAGAAGTAATTTCTAGCAGATGGTGCAGGATAAGTGGACTAGTTGGATATGATAAGTAGACTAGTTGGATAGTAAACACCAGAAAGAACAACAGTGGAGTCATAAAATAGTTCTAGAAACTCCAATATCTTTTCAGCTATATACCAATGCCTTGCAGACAATAATTCAGAGCCATAATTGGAATTAATGAACACAGAAAAAACATGCTTATATAGAACCAAGTGTTTAAGTATAAGACATGTAGCATTTTATCTAACATCCATATCTAAGCCAAACTTTCTAGGTCTAACACCCTGAGCAGTACAGTAGTTCTTAAACATATCAATTCTTTGATTTGAGAAATTTAAGAAGTTAAGAGCAGTTCTAAAATCTTCTGTGTAAGGTTTGAACCTATTTAAACTAGATTTTACAATTAGATTAATGATATAACAAGCACAACGTTGATGCACAAGAATGTACTTACGCTTAGAAAAATCAACAGGCTAAGGTGTAGGATCAGAACCTAAATAACCAGCAAACATAGATGTTAAAGTTTTCATAGCCTTAGCATTAGAAGAAGCATTGTCTAGAGTTACAGAGAAAACCTTATCAATGAGACTAAACTCCTCAACCACACAAGCAACTCTTTCAGCAATATTTTCACCAGTATGTTTCACCTTAATCAACCTAAGCACAATAACATTTTTCTGTAACTCCCAATCAGCACTAACAAAATGAGCAACAATACTAATGTAATCCTCCTTAGTATTACCAGACCAAATGTCTAATGTCAGAGTAACAGAGGAAGTAGCAGACAACACATAATTCTTAAGCATATTACGACGTTCAGTAAATAGTTTACTTAGATCTGTAGTGGTGGTCTGTCTAGATATTTTAACAAACCTAGGGTTATGAGCACGGACAATGTAATCCTCCTAGGCCTCTGTCTCACCAATACCTAACGACAAATCAAGCCTAGCAATCAAGCGATACAATTCAAATCTAGTAACATCAGGTTTATAATCCCAATTATGCACAAAACCATTAGTACTGTAAGCAAGCGTAGACTGAACCCTAGCAGCTTTATCAGTTTTCTGCCTACAAGATTTCTGATGCCTCTTCAAGTGCCCCGTGCCAGCATTAGATCTAGCAGACAAAGTATGCTTACATATTTTACAGGTAGCTTTAGTGCAGATTTTTCTACCATTCACAGTCTCATAGATCTCATCAAAATTAGCCCACACAGCAGATTTACGCTTACCAACACCAGGTCTAGAAGAGGTATCGGTACCAGCAATAGATGGAGTTGAGCCGTTGGAGCAGACCAGGTCCCAGTCGCCGTCGCCCCTTCACTACCGCCTCGCTGTCTAGACCGAACAAGGCAGTAGCGTCCTCTTGGGTGTCATCATCGTCCTCAGGTGCCAGGCCTGCCGCGATGAGATCGTCGTTGCCGGTGAGCGGCCAGACGATCTCGTCATCAGCACCAGCCATGGTGCCCTCGACCATGGAGGGCTCTCCGACACCGTTCCTCAATGGTGCGCGAGGCCGCCTTGGTCGCTCTATGCCATAGCTAGAGGACGACGCATCGGCTACCGACCTACGTAAAGACATGGAGGAGGAAAACAATATATCAGAATATGCAAATAATCATTCATCAATGGAAGAAGAGGCGGGTTAGGGTTAGGGTTAGGTTTAGGGTTAGGGTTAGGGTTGTACCTGTGCAACCGGAACCCGGTGCCGGAGAAGACGAGGGCCACCCAGAGAAGACGACACACCGGTTAGAAGGACAGCGAGCGGCAGAGGAGGGGCAGACGGGGACACGAACTCATATAATCACCGAGATCTAGAGAGGAGATAGGGATAGAGAGAAGGGAGAGGCAGAGAGGGAACAGGGAGGGGATTAGATAGGAGGAGTAGGGAGCTGCTCGCCGACGGCAGGTGGATCGTCGAGGTCACCTCACCGGAGTCGGGGAGGACGGAGCCGAGACTACGAGGGCGAGATCGCGAGAGCGAGGCGAGACGAGAGCGACGCGGCGGGATGAAATGAAATGAGCTAGGATTCGGGATGTGCCACGCTCCGCCGCGGCGTGCGCTTATATACGAGGGGGGAGACGGCGACGGTGGGCCGCGCTGGGCCTTGGGGAGGGGAGGAGTGAGGAGGGGGAGGGATGAGGCCGGGCCGCTGTCGGGCTGACCGTCGCAGGCCGGGCCGTGTCGTGCCAGCCCACGGGCCTAAGCAGCGGCCCATGCACGGCCTGCTCCCTCGGGCCGGTCCAGCCCATGCCCACTGACCATCGGGCCGTGCCGTGCTTGGTCCGGGACCAAAATTGCATCCTTCGTGTCGGCCCGCCGTGCCTCGAACTGCATGGATATTTATAATATAGACTGAAAAGTATGTAGTTTAGGTGAAAAGATCTAAGTGAGCCGGCCACCTGGCACTCGCCGCTGGCTCCCTGGCCTCCACGACACCACCGCGAGCTTGCTGGCCTCTGCGACGCCGCCACGAGCGAGCCAGCCTCTGACGCTCCATGCGCCGCCAGTGCCGCCCTGTGCTGGCCGCCCTTCACACACACGACTACACGCGCATGCCTTCACACACATTGCCTATTGGCTACCCTGATGAAGCAAAGAGAGGGAGGGGGGCTCACGTGGTGAGGCCACTTGGTGGGCTATACGGGCATGTGGCTCAGCAGTGGGTGGTTTTCACCATTGGTTTTGTTATAATTTGATGGTGAAAATGATTTTCACTGATAAAACCCTCCCTGATTGTCATCGTCAGTTCTCCATACAAGCAGCTGGTCAAAATCTATGTTTTTATTACGAACTGGCGGTGCAAATACTATTAGCAAAAGCCATTTTCCTAGTAATGATTTTATGTAATATGATACATGTTCTACCATTAGTAATTATTGCAATATAGTAGGTTAGACATATTCCCTTGTCTTTGTATATTCATTCATAGCTTAGACCTTTATGTAATAATTTTGGACTTATTAGATGGTTTCATCAAAACATAAAAAATTGGAATGTTATTTTTGTGCCCTTCGTTATGTAATGAACAATATAAGTAATTCTATGTATGCTACCTCTTCTGGGTGAGTTATAATTTTATATCATTAAGTGGCAACAATCCGTAAATAAACTTGAATTGCCATGGTTTTATTTTTGTTCTGGTTATAATGCACGAGCATAAACCTAGTTCAGGGTATAAGCTAGCTTATACATTGATGAACAATGCATGATAGTGATAAAAATGTTGAATTTTGGAGACATAATAATAATCACCTTTATTTTCTGTCACAATGCTCAACAAAATTAATGTTCAAACAGCTGCCATATGTTACTGTCTCCATACTGATCTTGATCCGTTTGAACTCTTGTGCCTTTAAATGCAGAAGACTAAAATAGACACTTTGACCAGCTGAAAACATATGGAAAACATCATAGCCTCTTAAAAAGAAGATGTTAGAGAAGCAGAACTTAGTAGTAGAATGAAAGCATAACTTAGCACACATGCATGGAAGCATAACTTAGTACACATGGAACAGCAAAGCCTAACTTGCATTCGAGTGATTTGGTGAGTTCAGATCATCTCTTTCAAGGTCTAGGGAGATTTCCCTAAGCAAACTACTCCACCGCAACATCTTTGACAGCACGGCGTGCTACAATCTCTTCGATCATCTTATACCTGTCATAATCGCGTATACGAAGACATGGATCTCCCCCATCGGAGAGTGGACCTAGTTCTCGTGGCAGATGCCAGTCATCAAAGCGTGAGTGTACATCTTCGCCTTTTGAAAGAAGTAATTCGGCCTCCCTTCTTTTCTGAAGGTGGATGGCTGCTTCCTCTGGATCATCAGGAACATAAGTGTTGTGGCTGTGCACCTCCTCCGCAATATATCTGAATATTTTGAACCGACAAACCATCTCGGCATGGTCGCGTTTCTTGTTGAAAGCCCTGCGCCAGCGCTCATACAAGGCCCGTACAGCTTCGTCCGATTCAAGGTCCTTGTCCGTCGGAGTCTTAGCATCATCTGATAGTTTCATCCATCCGAGATTCCGAGTCAGTAGTGTCGAGCACGCACAACGAATTAAATTGCACAAAGGATTTATTATGAATTACTTATATGAGATGGACGGATGGATGGATTCGTAGCCCTCCCTATCTAGCTACGAAAACCGGGAGATTGGTTTACCTGGCACCTGGTCGTAATCCACGCCGATCCACCTCTCTGGTAGTCTGGGAGAGGTGGGGCGGGGAGCATCGTCACGTGGCTTCGTGGAGGCATCACTGCGATTTGGGCAGCAGCTCTTGAGGGGGCATGTGAGGCCGCCTGAGCCTAGGCGGGCTGCGCGAGCGACGGCTGCAGCCACGGGCGGATCCATATAGGTCCGACGGGATGTGGCCACACCCAGACTAAAATGCGAAATACGCTGTAGTAGTATTTGCACCCCTCTGATCCAAACACCTCCCCTGCCGCCGTCCCGCGCCCCTTCTCTCCCCTTCCGCCCTTCGTAGTTACCCCGTGCCTATTCTCTCACCTCGACGCGAAGTGGCCAAGTGCGGTGGCAGGCGGTTGGCTGGCCGATGGCCGCGACAATACTGCACGCTGGTTAGGCGGCTAGCCGCTAGCACTCAAGGGCACAGGCACCAGGACTCTAGGAGTGCAGTTTGCTCGCTGCCCTGCTCTATTTTCCGTTCAATCTTAATCACAAGGCAAAGTAAGCAACTTCAAAGCTTTTTTATTTTTTTTTCAATTTCCATCAATGGGAACATCCAAATTGGTTTCAATTTTATAGTTCTTGCCTTCTTGGTAGTTTGTCAAGATTCTAGTGTCTGACTTTTTTTTATTCTTTCTCTGGTATCTGGTAATGATATTTATGAAAACAATCGAATCAACTAAAATATAAATATTTGGTGAATGTTAGGAAAAGCATGGAAATGTTTTCCAAAAGAAAATCACACTGGGAGATTGCAATATTAGAAATAGAAAATGCATATATTGATCCCAAAAATTCTAAGAAGACAGTATAGCTCTGGAGATTTGAGAGATCCTAGCGACCAATTTTGCCTCTACATTGCACCAATGGACCATTATATTAACTCTTAGCTAAAATTGAATGGCTTGTTCTTTTTTATCTTTGCTAATGTAGATCTTGTAATTAAGGATTGTATTTTGTCAGTGCCACATCAATCTTTTTTATATATAATTGTGTCATTCTCTAACTTATTTTGGTTAACGGTAAACACTATTAACGCTATTTCATTGTTAGTATATATTATTATTGTTTGTTTTTTTATTATTGATGCTAAAATTTTGCCCGCTATTAAGTTACACTACAGTGTGAACATCAAATATATGTAAGTATTGCTATGAAGCCTGGACGACCGCACCCCCTCTATATTTCTCTGGCTCCGCCCCTGGCTGCGGCCGCACGCGCTGAGCGGCGGCGCGAGACGTGGCTGCTGCGGTGGCGCGAGATGCGAGTGATGCCTTATGGGCAGCCCGCTGCAGAGTCGACGCCGTTGTTGTTGTTGCCATGACGGCGACCGGCGGGAGATAGGGCGAGTCTGTTCTGTGTTGCTATCTGGTCGTTCCTCCTTCGGTTGCCGCAGATCTCTGTGCCGTCGTCCATGCAGCATGCGACCATGCCCGAGCCCTCCACGCGCAAAAACGTGCCGACACGTGGGCTCCGCTTCGCTCTCGCCCGCCCGGCCCAAACGCTGCGCGCCTGCACCTCGCACTATATCGGCCATGACCCATCGAAATCAGACCCATCTCTAAGGATGGCAACGGATCGGGTTTGGTGCGGATATCCGCGGGTTTCGGGTTCTGCGGGTTCGGGTTTGGGGATGGTTTTTCACCCACGGTTTTCGGGTTCGGGGCCCCGAAACCAATCGGGTTCGGTTTCGGGTTTTGTTTTCCACCCGTGGATATCCAATGGATATCCGAAATAAATAATTTGGAATTAAAACTCATGTTTTATAATATACTAATAATAATTTGTTTACTTAGATTATTAAATTTATTTAAAGTTGACTCATGAAAATATTTATTATTTGTTGCCTCTTGTTTATACATGTGAATATGTGTATATATATCCACGGGTTTCGGGTATCCGTTTGGGTTTCGGGTATCCGCGGGTTTGGTTTTGGTGATAGATTTCCACCCGAATCGGTTTTCGGGGCGGATTCGGGTTTCGATTTCGGGTTTCGGTTTTGGGTGCACGGAGACTCCACCCGATCCGAACCCGACCCGTTGCCATCCTTACCCATCTCTCTCCAGTCTCCAGCGACGCCAAGTCGAGCCGCCGCCGCCTCTCCTGCTCTCACTCTCTCTCGCGCGCGCGCACCACTGCCGTCGTGATAGCGTTGCCCCTAGCCCGCCCCATCGAGGAAGGATCTGAACCACGCGCCACCTTCTATATGATCAGGATCTTCACATTTGGGCCTGCACCAATTTTATACTGATATATATTGGTAAAATTCCGGTCACTGGGAAATGCTGCTGTTTCTAAGGACGTGTAAGGTTGTGTATGTATGGAACCTCTTTGACGATGATTGTTGCAGTGCAGCGTCAGTTTCTCCATGATAGGCATGCTTTGCAAGCCTGCGCGTAGCAGGGTCCATGTTTTCTCCACATCTGTTTTCTGTGTATAAAGAACAAATTGAGCATGTGTTAAAGGATAACAGGCAAATGTGCATGTGGCTATATATAGATGAGGAACTGAGGAGCAGTGACATCTTTTTTTTGTTTTAGGAATTAATTCTGCAATTAAAAAAACTCGACATGCAAGGGTAAGCCACCCGGGCATTGCTGTAAAAGAGAAGACATTTTCACACAGCCGAGAAAACCTCTGAACCCCTGTCCCACCCTGACACAGGGGCACTGTTGCCATGTAAGAACCGGGCCGGGCCTTTTGTCCTGTGCTTTGGCCGTGGAAGAGGGGATTTTTTTAAACCCAGCGGGGAGCGAATTCAGGACCTGAGGAGTGCCGTCGAGGTCACCTAACCAGTTCAGCTAGGCATGGACTCTCTTGGGGATTGGTCGGCGAATGTGAACGCCAGAGTTCAGAGATACGATGATGAATTGATGATAGCTGCCAGACCTGGTGAAGTTCCACTGTGTAGCCTTTGTGTATTCAGGACTGTCTCGCAAGGTTTGCCAACGATTTGGGGTGTGCAGTGTTGTCAGAGTAGAAGAGTTCCGCTTCAGCAGTGCCATCAGTTCCACTGAAAGTTAATTTGTACCTACAGTTAGCTAACTATGAAGAACAATTGCTTTAAGTAAAGTATGTATTAAGTGGATGAACATGGATTGGTGATTTTGATATTAGTCGGCCATCTTACTTGAATCGGGACTCTTTACAGTTACATTCTTTGCAACGATATCTACCTGCGTCTAGGATCATGAGTGGACTACACTTGCTGCAAGCTGGTTACCATACCAAATTCCATTAGAGCGATCGTTCACCCAATTTCTAGACAGCAGACGACCAGACCAAGTCGTCGGTTTCCGTTTCCATCCCGATATCTTTTCTTTTTTTTCTCATGAGTCGGTTGCCCCACGGACGGATGTTTCTTTTTTGTTTTCCCTCCAACTAAATAATTTTTCCATTCATATTCCCTCCGCCGAATATCTCTCGACGGTGTTCTCTCCGCAGCAGCCAGTAGGTACGTCCCTCTTTCTCTTTTTTTTTATTTTTATTTTTTTTCTTTTTAGTTTTTTATACATTAGCCAATCTATTTTACTGATAGTATATGATTCATATACTAGTTGTACACGTATAATATAATGTTATGCTTATGCACCATATTTTTTTCTTTTTCACCATTTTTCTTTTTCTTTTTACCTTTTCTCTTCTTCTGATCTAATTGAATCTTATGGCTGCAAATCTAGAAAAGTTATGATGGGAAGTTATATATGGTGATAATCTTCCGATCTATAAGGTTACATATTTATAAGTTATACTACATAGTTATTTCGTACATAGTTTCATATTCCTGCTAATATGTTATAATATTAATTTGTATATCTAAGTTATTAATAATGTTGATTTGTACATATAAGTTTCTTCATCTCACTTATAAGTTATACAAACAAATTGTTGCAATATAAGTTATCAATGTTGAACGGTACGTATAAATCTGTTCATCTAACTTATAAGTTATACAGACAAGTTATTATAATATAAGTTATCAATATTTTCTTGTACATATAAGTTTGTTCATCTAACTTATAAATCTAACTTTTACGTGTATACCATCTACTTATAAAAGTATATTTTATTTGACTACTACTTATTTTTCTCGTGTATCTGATTTTTTATTAACAAATTCAGATTGTTTGTGGTTTGTCTTCATAAACTTATATGTACAACTTAAACATACAATATACATTTAGTTAAGTTATACATGTAAGTTATAATCAGAAGTTATACAAGACAAGTTATAAACATAAGTTATAATCAAAAGTTATACACATAAGTATAATGCTTGTGCTACCTACCTTTTCTTCTGACTAGGAACTTTATTATCAATAAATGTTATGAAGAAATGTTTTCTACCATCTTGTCCTAGAATGTTTTTAGAAGGCAAATATTAAACTTATTCAACAAGTATTGGAGGCAGATATAGTTCAATTGTGGTAAATTGACAAAGAAAATATTAACTATTCTTTCTTTTATTTTTAGAGATTCAACACTCAAGATGATGGTGCCTCACATCCACAAAAAAAATAACGATGCTTCAAAAGAGGAAAAAAATACTTGTTATGTGTATTTCTAATTTCACATTATATTTTGTATTCTCTATTTTTCTTATCATGTTATTCTCCATTTTGTTTCTTGCGTATGTTACCTAACTTAGTTGATTAATTAATTGTACCGAGTTATGTATCTAACTTATGTTTTTATGTGTACTAGGTAGCGTGTCCGTGCGTTACTACGGGACACGATAAGGCCAGTCTCAGTGGAGTTTCGTGGCTCTGTTTCCAAGACTTAGTGTAAATAAGTTTCATCCCCATGAAACTATTTTCATCTCTCTCTTCATTTAAACTATGTCACATCATCTTATTTAATGCGTATGAAACTTCCATTGAGACTAGCCTAAGATAACAATACTGTGAAATTAAATACTGATGTTAAAGTGACATTTAATTTAATCCGAAAAGCAAAGTTCGTGATGGTTTGATCACTAACAAAAAAAGATAGTCTTATTTGAGGACAACGATTTTAGTGTCACTTCAGGCAAACAAACATCACAAAAAAACTTTAGAGCAAACCTACCGCCACCAACAAAAAAGTTCTTTGTTTTCTTTGAGAAGTCAAAAGAATCAACAACTCTCGGATGGCCTTTGCCAATGCCAATACAACTTCTTCTTTCAGCATCCCATAACCTCTGTTGATGCAGTCCATACTTCTGTTGATGTAGTCCAGCTCCTCCTGCGTGCTCAATATGTGGGCCTGCAGCACATACACTGTCGCCCTGCGTGTCAGTTTAAGCATGCAACCATGTCATTGGCATAATGATCGCATCGGTTGTCTCCAAGATTTTCTCATAGAAGTGGAAGTACATCTAACGGCACCTACACACATATTTTTGTCGCATCCTGATTCATAATTCAAATTACACACACATGGCACAATTCACTGTCATGTATTCATAATTCAAATTACACACATACACATGGATCCATTTTGACCATCTGATTTGTAATTTGCAATAATATAAAAGTCAAAAAGAAGCCGTAATTAATTCATTTACTTATATATACATTACAAAGCATTGATACATATACAAGGACTAGTAGTTACCATTATTGTTTGGTTTGTCAAGTCTTTAAAAGGTGTGCTGCAACCGTCATTTTCAACAAGTTCCATGTACTAAGAATGACTAAAACATAAAAAGATGAATCATAAGTGAAGCTTATAAAACAAGGTTGATCATATATAGTTTCGATGACTTCAACTTTATTTGTCTTTATAATCATAGAGGCCATATAGTGGATCTTATGTGTGAAATGTTAAGTAAAATAAATCAGCATCGTCTCCTCTGGTGGCGTTTGGATGGCAGGTTGGAAAGGAAAAAAAGGATATCTGCTGGGTTATGGCTCGGTGGGTATGGGTAAAGGTTAGAGGCCTGTATCACGAGCCTTTTTCCTGTGTGCCATTATAAAAGATGCTCCAAGCCTACATGCCACTAAAAAGTTCAAACGCACCTTCTGGTGGTCGCGACGTCGTTGCTTCCTGCTCCATCCAACCATGCTCCTCCCGAAGAAATCAGGACTTACGGATCGACATCATCTCCAGATCCTATGAGACAAGAAGTAGGCATGCTGAGACAACCATTGAAAGGCCAACGAGTCAAGGACAACACCAAAAACATAGAGAACTTACCTCTACAACGCGTGGCAGGTCGACTGTCATGGCCTGGTGGATGAGCTCAACCCTCTCCAAGGCCTCCTTGAGCCTCACCTTGGTAAGGGCAAGATCGGACTCCATCGATAGTCCTCTCTCCCCGAGCAGGTGCCAGAGCTTCACCTCCTCCTCGTCATGAAGGATGAACCGGGCCTTTCCCGGCTCACCAGGGCAAGGCCACACCAGCTCATGGGTCGCCTTGACCCGCTGGAAGATCTAGCCAATGCAGTACCATGCGATGACCGGATCATCACTAGCTCCCGGGACGGCGGGATGGCCGGCGGCTCACCCCGGTGTCTTCCTCGCCTGAGAAGAGGATGTTCACTGCCAGGACTCCACGGCTCACCGGTGAATGCACTACCTATGGCCTGGCCGTGGTTCCTCCCGATCCCTCTAGCTCTGACCAGGCAGACGAACCATGCGGTCCTCCGTCGAGCGAGGCAGGGAGCCCAGTTTCCCTCCTTTTCTCCTCCACAACTATTGGGGGAGGGACCATGAGAGTCACCTTCGACCCGACCTCCACCGTCACCACGGGGATCATCGCCATGATAGCCACCACCGCTGCTGCCGTTCTCGCGATCGGCCAGGAAGACACAACCCCCTATAGGGAAGGTCGCCTCCCCACTACTCATCGCGACCCGCTGTAGGCTGGGTCTCTACTCTTCTCGCATGGGAGGTGGGGAGATTCCTAGTCCCGCCAGCCCCTGGCCGCTGTCAAACAAGCGTAGGTTAGTCACACTCAAAAACTCAACTTTGAGAACAAAAAGGAGCATGAATGCATACCTAGACGAAAGCGGCAGAGCCCTGAAGCCCCGATCGGTGACGATGAGCCAACCGGATGAGGATCACTCGCGGGTCACGACCCGCGCCCCCTCGCATTCGGCCGAGGGAGGGGCTGACCCAGCCGGTCCCTAATCAGCCTACGAACAGCCACGGCCGCCAGCTCGTGGCGAAACCACCAGAGCAACTGGCGGGGCATCCCCTAGTTGGGGGTCGCGCACACATGCCGACCCCAGAAGATGCAGTGGAACGATCACGTCCCCCCGACCGACCGGCGTGCTCTGCCACACTTGGAGCAGGGGGCACGAAGCCAACGATGCCTCCAAAGGGTGCAGCGACCGCCACCGATGGACGTAGCCGTGGGCTCACAGTGCTCCACCGAGGTCACAACAGCGCCCCTAGCTCCTTCGTCCTCTGAGGCACTTGTGTCGTCACCCATCTATGTGGGCTCCTCTAACTCGAGCTCCGCCTCCATGTCACTCCGGCTCTCGCCCCCCTGGACCCGCCGATTGATCTCCTTCTCCTTATCGAACCTCCTTCGGGTCATTTTTGGCTTTCTTCTTCTTCTTGGCAAGCGCTGCCTCCCTCTAGGCAGCTTGCCGAGCCGCACCTTCCGGCCCTCTCAGAAGATGCAGCTGGGATTTATAGCTCGTGAGTCCCATGAAAATGGGAAACTCTGAATCAATCAAAACATCAAAACAAGAAGGAAAATGTCACAAAAGGGGGCATACCAAATTGGATAGCTTAGCGGCATGAAGGGGTCCGGGCGTCCCTTCAAGGGAGTCTTTATCCCTCAACTACAACACCCGATTGAGACAACTCCAGACTTCATCCTTAGGCAACTCCTCCAGCGATGCGCGGTCAAGATCCATTGGGCCGGAGTATTCCCACATCGGCCGCGTTCTATCCGCCAATGGGGCGACCCGTTGGCGGAAGAAGGTATGGAAGACCCACAACTCTCTAGGCCATACTGCATAAGCCTCTGAAGCTCTGTCTCGATAACCTCCAACTTGTTATGCCGACCGATGGGACTCCACAACCAGCTTTCCCTCCTCTCCGGCATTTTTCCTGGTGAACGTCGGGAATGGTGCTTCCGCCGGGTTCCTAGATGTAGAACCACTCACCGTGCCACCCCCGGTTGGAGTCACAGGGGGAGTACGCAGGGTAGAGGACCGACAGTGAAAGCTCTAGTTTGGTTTTGATGAATTGATGAAACTCTAAGTGCTAACCTAGTTTATCAAAGTGATTATGAGATAGGTAGCACTACTCCAAGTGATGAAGCAATGGTGAAAATCATGATGATGGTGATGGCATGGTGATGATCAAATGCTTGGACTTAGAAAAGAAGAAAGAGAAAAACAAAAAGCTCATGGCAAAGGTGAAACTTAATAGGAGCTTTTTGTTTTGGTGGTCGAGACACTTAGTGAGTGTGATCACATTTAGGATCGATAATCGTACTATTAAGAGTGGTGAAACTCGTATCAAAATGCGGTTATCAAAGTGCCACTAGATGTTCTAACCCATTACATATGCATTTAGGATCTAGTGGAGTGCTAACACCCTTGAAAACATTTATGAAAATATGTTAACACATATGCACAAGGTGATACACTTGGTGGTTGGCACATTTGAGCAAGGGTAAAGACGTTGGTGAAGAAAAGGAGTTGAATGCGATGGTCATGGGGTGACCAGACATGTCCGATATGAGTACCGGACGCGTCCGGTATCTGTCTTAGGCGGCAGTGTTCCCGACGTGACCGGACGCATCCGATATCGGTACCGGATGCGTTCGGTATTCTAGCCAGACGTGGGCAGAGTTACCGAGATGACCGAACTCTGGCTCAGTGGAGTGACAAGACACTGATGATTTACTGTTCAGCGTTAGGTCAAAGTGATATAGCCCGAAGCAGGATTGTAGACAGCGATCGGACACAGTGACCGGACGCGTCCGATCACCACATCGGACGTGTCTGGTGTGAACCAGCAGTCTCGGGTTTTCAGCGCAATAATTGATTGGATGCTGGGAGCATCCGGTCCGGTTGGCCCAGAGCGGCTCTGGGAGCTCTCTGGACTCGACGGGACGCTGCGTCTCCCACGTCTGGTCCGGTGTGACCGAACACCTCTGGTCGCCTAGAGCGGCTCTAGGAGCTATCTAGGCTCGACCTGATGCTGCGTCTCCCGCGTTCGGTCATTTTTTAACAGCACGTCCGATCACTAGTATTACTGTGCGCAGAGATATCTGTTGGGCACGAATGGCTAAACAATTTGAATGTGACATGTGGCGGTCAGGCAGTGACCGGACGCGTCTGGTGCACATGACCGGCGCGTCCGGTCGTCCCGCAGTCAGCCCAATAATTGAGCCAACGGCTATATTGTTTGAGGGTGTCTATAAATACCGTTTGGCTGGCTCTAGCTCACTCTCTTGGCCATTTGCATTGATATAGCAACCTTGTGAGCTTAGCCAAAACCCTCCCACTCATCTCCATCATTGATTTATCATCTTTGGTAGATTGGGAGAGAATCCAAGTGCATTGCTTGAGTGTTTGCATCTAGAGGCACTTGGTGTTTGTGTTTCGCTGCAGGATTCGCTTGTTACTCTTAGTGGTTGCCGCCACGTAGGTGGCTTGGAGCAGCGAGGATCGTCGAGCGGAGGTTGGTGATTGTCTCTGGCTCCGATCGTGGTGATTATGAGGGGTTCTTGACCTTTCCCCGGCGGAGAGCCAAAAGGTGCTCTAGTAAATTGCTCGTGGTTTGTGTGATCCTCATCTTGTGTTGGTTGTGCGGCACCCTATTGAGGGTTTGGCGTGTGATGCCAATTAGCGCGTGAACCTTCAAGTGAGTGAATCGCCACAACGAGGACTAGCTTGCCGGCAAGCAAGTGAACCTCGGTAAAAAATCATTGTGTCATCATTTGATTCTGATATGATTGGTATTCATTGGTTTTCATTCCTATGATTGATTAGTTCATTCCTCGACTCGGTAGTATAACCATCTTGCCCTCTCTCTCTATATTACCGCAAACTAGTTGTCAAGCTCTTTAGTGTAGCTAGTCATGAGACCTTGTTAGTTTGGTTAGTGTGGCTCTTTAGTTAGCCTTTGAGAGCACACTAACTTAGTTTAGTGACATAGCTATTGTGTGGATAGAGACTATATAAACTAGAATTATGGAAGGTGGCTTGCATTTTTAGTAGGCTAGCGCAACACTCGCTTCGCCTCATATTTGTCTAACCGATTTGCTAAGTGTTATTGTAGAAATTTTTAATAGGCTATTCACCCCCCTCTAGCCATTAGGACCTTTCAGATGGCTTTAGCTTCTTCTGCAAGGCAAATCCCCCAACCGGTGCGATTCTAGGTGACTTCCCCTCGGACAAGGCTCACCCACTGAAGATCCACCGGAAGAGGTCTATGTGTGGCTCCATCCCGAGGAATGCCTCGCAGACGGTGACAAAGCCGGCGATGTGCAGTACCCTAGTCGGGTTGAGGTGCTGCAGCTCTAGGCCTGACTCATTGAGGAGCCCACACAGGAACTAGTGCATGGGATACCTGAGCCCGTGCTTGTGGAAGGCGAGGAAGGAGACGACCTCATCGGCCCAGGGTTGCGGAACAACTTCCCCTAGCTCAGGAGCCCTCCAATGTGCCACCTCCTTCGACGGGAGCAGCCCCTTCTCGGCGAAGGCGGCCATCACCTCCTCATCCACGTTGGAAGGCCTCTAGTTTGACATCGCACCTCGAATTAACGAATAAATCTGTGAGTTCTCCTCTCCCTTGCTTTACCCTCCTCTCTCCTAAAAACCGCCATGGCACATGAATAGACTTGGCGAAAAGGAGGAAGGAGGAACGACAGTGGTTGAAGGAAGGCGAAAGAACAGGAGGAAAATCCTCTCCCTTTCCCCTATTTAATGCGAAAAGGCGTGCAACGGGACGTGGCCCTGGCTGATGGGACGTGCCCTGCCCGACGAAACATCGCCCGGTTAGCGGGACATGGCCTAGGCAGGGCCCACCACTACCGCAACCCAGGCACGGGAAATAAGGCACAACCGCACGCAAATGATCCTTCGCCTTCCCAGGCAGGGTTTAGAAGGGCCCACCATCGGAATCTCCATCGAGGAGAGGCCAACGGGTCACCCGAGTCGATCGAACGGCTCGAGCGGCTGCCGAGAGACAGGTAAGGAGCAGCGGGATGCCTCATGCGGGTTATGCCGACCCCGTCATGAACGACGGACACGGATCCCATTCAGACATATCTGATAGGAGCTCCCCAGACCCGTCACTCGAGCCATCGAGGTAACCTTAACAAACCCCCTTTTTGTTTTCTAGTGCATAATCATTCATTCATCCATTCTCATGCATGCATTCATATATTCATCCATACACACATCCAAGCATTGCATATGTAGTTGTTGCATCACAACGCTTCGTGTTGTGTCACGAAGCGGTAGTCGCCTCATACGATATGAGCGACGACCGACCGAGGTTCGAAGGCTGACCCGCAAAGGGCTCGAGGCCACCTCGCATCAAACAAAGCCATGGGAGAAAACGCAGATGAATCCCAGCGGCCCTCGCCCAATCCGCTCAAAAGCAGATAGGGTCATCTCGACCTTCTCATTCGATCCTGACCTCGAGCCATGCCCACAGAATCTCCATCGAGAGGAGGCCAGTAGGACACCTGAGTCGGTCTCTGGAACGGCTCGGGAATATGCCGGGAGGCAGGTTAAGGAGTAGTGGAATGCCATATGAGGGCTATGCCAATCCTATTACGAACGATGGACCTAGATTCCACTTAGACGTACCCGTTAGCGACATTAGCTCAACCCCTCTAGTTGTAGAAACCGCAGATGGGGTAACACACGAAACTAGACCGACCCCTCGGCCGTGCCCGACACTTGGGTTGGCGCTCCATCTCGCCCGACCCTTCAGCCGCACATGACACTTCGGGTTTGCGCTCCATCTTGTCCGACGGTGACCCACGATCTTACACCCACCGGGTGCGCTCGTGAAACGAGTGTAAACAACCCCTTCACGACCTCACAGAAGTCCCAAAAGGGCTCGGGGGCTCCTGTCGGGTTCATAAACCTAGGGTCCCCAATGGACCCGCTTGCCTATAGAAACTCGACCCAGCAGATGGTGTAGCGACAACACGTGCCTCCCGGGTCAGCCCAAATACATAATGACAGGCTAGGAGAACGATTCGGTCCCCGATCGGAAGGCCTGGCCAAGGTGGGGACACAGTTCGACTCCAACCTCCATTTCCAACCGGGGATACGTCAGACCTCTGCTCGTGGCTCTTCCCCGACCGACATGGTCGGAGCCAACTGAGAACGATCGACCGGAACGCTCACTCGGTGAGGGCCCGGGGATCAGGCAGAGCAAATAAGGTAAGGCGCTCAAATCAAACCGTAATACCGAGGACCATACCCTGTCATACCCTATGCACCTGCAGGACGGTGCCATAGGTCATGCCAGATGGGCACTATACAACCTTACAAGCGTGTCAGAACACATAAACAGTATTATAGGTGCCGACGTTTGCCATACCAGGCGAACATGGTAGAACCTGCCACATGCATCTGGACATAAACAGTATTATGGACGCCGACGACTGTCTCATACCGAGATAGCGTGCGCAACAAGACTAGGTAGCACACATTTACATTCTCTCTCTTTCTCTGACTTATAAGGCCATCCCCTTCAACTATAAAAGGGGATGAGCTCTCTCCTAAAAAGCTCTCTGGCTCTCTGGCTCTCCTAAAAAAAGAGAAGCTAGACGATTCGAGCACTCGAGGACCTGAGAACTCGAATAGCTCAATAGCTCTAGAACTCTAAAGCTACACAGAGCATACGCTCCAATACTTAGCGCATGTTAGAGCCCCTATCACTCTCGGCCCTTTGGTTCAGAGTCCTACCAGGCCTTTAACACCCCATTCTTATTCATACTCGTTTGTAACCCCATAACAAACTTCGAGCACCTGGGCTCAGGAATAAAGTCACCGATCGACTAAAACTGGATGTAGGGCACGTTGCCTGAACCAGTATAAATCCTGTGTCATTGAGTGCTAGGCCACATCCGATCATAACACATGGCAAAACTACAAATATTTACTTATTGGTCACTTTTTGCACCGACACTACAACTTCTAGCTCTTGATCTGTCACTATCATACCTGCAATAGGCTTAGAAATTTCTCCGATCTTAGTTTTCATTCACTGATTTTGAACTGTGACTCAAAGTTGTCTGTAGGTGCGGCAGTGCCACTGTTCTAGTCTGGTTGTGCCGCAGTCCGAAAGTGCCGTATAGTGAATTTGATAAAAGTTTGAGTGTTTATTTTGACAGGCCTATTCACCCCCCCTCTAGGCCAACCAGAGATCCTACAAGTGGTATCAGAGTAGGTTACCTCATATACGCTTCACCGCGTGAGGTATGGAGCCCGGAGAAGAAACGAGTGGCTTGAAGCGGGTGGATGTCGACACGGACAACAGCGAGCTGAGTGCGTCGACAACAAGCAACACCACACAACCACATCTTGAGGCTACTGATGCTGAAGGAGCTCTGAATGAGAATGAGAGAAGAAGAAGGAAGGAGACAAGAAAGCTAAAAAAGAGAAGCAAGAGAGAAAGAAGGAGGAGGAGCGGTTAGAGGAGAAGAAGCAAAGAAAAGAAGAAAGAAGGCTCAAGAGAGAAGCAAGAAGAAAAGGATGAGAAGCTAGGAAGAAGAAGGAAGAAGAGAAGGCAACAAGTGCATCATCAAGCATATTAAGTAGTTCCGAAGATGGAGATGATGGTGGGTCATACCAAGTGTCGAAGGGGAACAAGAAGGAGAAGAAAGGAAAGGGCAAGGCCGACAACAACAAATATGCCGTTGTATCCTTTAACTATTCTTCTATTCCTATGACTAACCATGATCGGAGGTCTTTCATCAATGTGCCCACGGGCAAGTTACCTCATTTCAATGGGACTAACTTTGCCAAGTGAAAGCATTTGATGAAAGCCTATCTTATAGGTATTCACCCCAGCATTTGGAAGATTGTTTGTAATGGATTTGAGCCACCGGTTGATCCAAAAAACCCAACACTAGAAGAGATGGGAATCATTCACCTCAATGGTCAAGCCACAAGTGTGTTGCTTAGTGCCTTGGATGGTGATGAGTACAATAGAGTGATTGGAGTTGATGTTGCCAAGCAAATATGGGACACTTTGCACCTAGCACATGGAGGGGTTGACAAAGTGAGAAAGACAAGAATTGACTTGTTGATATCAAAGCTCAACTGGTTTGTAATCTTGGATGGAGAGGGGTGAAGGGTCGAGATGGCGGACTAGAGGGGGGGGGGGTGAATAGTCCTTTCTAAAATTAATCGCGTCGGCTAACCGATATAAATGCGGAATTAAAACAATCGGTCTAGCCAAGACTACACCCCTCTATATATGTTCACTAGCACCTTGCAAAGATACTAATAAAGCAACTAAGGTGCCGGGCTAGCTAGAGCTCTCCTAAACAATTCTAGGAGCAAGGTCACACAAACCTATGCCACTAGTACTTTAAGTAACAAGGAGCTCCTACACATGCTAGTAAGCAAAAGCACAAAGCTAACTAAGCTCACTAGCAATGCTCAATAACAAGGCAACCAATGCCTAATTAGAGAGCGCAAATACTTAGCTACACAAACTAAGCAATATGACTAACAAGGTTACTAAAACCAAATTAGCCACGCAAGAGAGCTACTTCTATGCTACACAAGCAAGAAGGTAATTAGCTAGCTACACAAGCTATCTAATTACAAGAGCAACTACACAAGCTTAAGATATATATATATATATATATATATATATATAAGTAATTGCAAGCTTGTGTAATGGGGATGCAAACCAACGGGAAGAACAAGGTTGACACGATGATTTTTCTCCCGAGGTTCACGTGTTTGCCAACACGCTAGTCCCTGTTGTGTCGACCGCTCACTTGGTGGTTCGGCGGCTAATTAGCATCACCCGCTAAGCCCGCACGTCGGGCTCCGCAAGAACCTACCCCTTGAGTGAGGGTAGCTCAATGACACGTTTTACTAAAGTTGCTCTTCGCGACCCCGCGGGGCGAGCACAAGTACCCCTCACAAGCACTTCTCCGGAGCGCCGCACAAGCTTCTTGCGCGCTTCGACGGAGACCACCACCAAGCCGTCTAGGAGGTGGCAACCTCCAAGAGTAACAAGCACCACCGGCTCGCAACTCGATCACCTAGTGCCACTCGATGCAACCTCATGATGCAATCGCACTAGAATCGCTCACTCACACAATCGGATGATCGCTATCAAGTATATGTGTGATGGAGGGCTCCCAAGCACTCACAAGCATGGACACTAAGTCCCTTGAGGTGCTCAGCACTAGCCATGGCTGAGGGCCACTTCTATTTATAGCCCCAAGGGCTAAACTAGCCGTTACCCCTTCACTAGGCAACGGTCGGGATGACCGGACGCTCCGGTCCGATCGACCGGACGCTGGACCTCAGCGTCTGGTCGTGCGATGCACGCCATGTGTCCCCTCCTTCAAACACTGTTCACTAGATCTCAACAGTCATCTGTCGACCGGACGCAGCAACCCCAACGTCCGGTCGTTTCCAGTAAGGTACCGACCTCGACCGGACGCGTCCGGTCACACTTGATCGGACGCAGCCAGCGTCCGGTCACACTCCAGCTTCTGCGCTGCCTGACGTCAGCCTGACCGGACGCACCCTTCCAGCGTCCGGTGCTTTCAGACCCAGCGTCCGGTCAGTTGACCGACGCCAGCGTCTTCGCGATTAACTCGTTTTCACTTCTAACTTCATCACCCTTGCTCAAATGTGCTAACCACAAGAATTTTGCATCCGGCGCAATAGAAAATAGACATTTCATTTTTCCAAAAGCGCCGTACTATCAAGAGGGACCCAAACCCATCTCACCCCTGCAAACACCACCTCCTTTGTAAATGTGCCAACACCACCAAGTGTACACCACCATGTGTATGTGTGTTAGCATTTTCACAATCATTTCCCAAAGGATGTTAGCCACTCAACTTGCCACGCCACTCGATCCTAGCGACAATGCAAAGTTAGATCACTCGAGTGGCACTAGATGACCGATATGCAAACAAGTTTGCTCCTCTTGATAGTACGGCCATCTATCCTAAACCCGGTCATAAACTTCTCTACACACCTATGACCGGTGAAATGAAATGCCCTAGGTTATACCTTTGCCTTGCGCATTCCATTCCATCTCCTCCAATGTCGATGCAACACATGCACCAACACTATCAACAATGATATGATCCACTTTATATCATCATGTGATCATATTGGTTCATCGATCTTGACTTCACTTGCCCTTCACCGTTGCCATCGTCCATCGGCGCCAAGTCTTGCTCAAGCTTCACCGCCACGTGGTCCATCACTCCAAAGCCTTCGACTTGCCCTTCACGCTTGCAACCGGTCCATCAAGCCAAGTCTTGTCTTGATCTTCTCCACCTTGATCACATGACTCAATGTCATGTCTCATTTGCAATAAGCTCCTTCATCATCACATGTGTGAGCTTTGCAACATCTCCAAGCCATTTTCACCTCCATGGCATATGTTGCTCATACACATATACCTGTGGACTAATCACCTGTGTATCTCACATAAACACAATTAGTCCACCTAGGTTGTCACTCAATTACCAAAACCAACAAGGACCTTTCAAGGGGCCACAAGAGATGTTTGATAGGTTGATCATAATGGTGGGCAAGATTAGAGGCTATGGTTGTGATGAGCTAGATGATCATAAAGTTATCAAGATTATGTTGGAGGTTTATTCACCTAGAAATGAGACCGTAGTGACTCTAATTAGAGACAAGAAGAAGTTTCAGTACTTCAAACCAAATGATGTACTTGGGAGGATCTTGACCTTTGACATGCAAAGAGAAGAAGCAAATGAGAGGAAGAAACTTGGAGAATTGCAAGCAAAATCATGATCAAAGATGTAGCTCTCAAGGCCAACAAATCAAGCAAGCAAGGCTCTAGAAGCAAGTCCAAGATCAACCAACAAGCTTCAACTAGCAAGCCCAAAGCAAGCAAGCAAGTTCAAGAAAGAGTAGAGACCACATCATCTTCAAATGAAAGTGAAAATGATGATGATCAATATGAGAAGATTGATGATGTTGCTATCTTTATGAAGAGATTTCACAAGGGGCTAAAGAAGTAAGGCTACAAGGTAGTGAAGAGAAGCTTTCCAAACAAGAAAAAGAGGACATGTGTAACACCCTAAAAATTTCCTCTTTTAAAATAAAGCCAAAAATGATTTAAATTGGAATTTTTGTGCTCATGAAATATAGGAAAATAAATTTTTTTCATTAATTTAAAAAAAACATCATAAGATAGCAACATGTTTGAGCATACATGCTATTGCATTTAATTTTGTTGGTTGAGTGGTTTTAATTGAAAAGTCAAAATGGTTAAGATGGTTTTGAAAAGAGTTAAAAATGGCTTGGAAATAAAAGAAAAGGGATTAGAAAATGAAAGAACTTAAAAAGTTATTTTAGAAAAACTTACCCAAAATTGGTTCATTTATGTTTGAACTAAAAAGTGTATTTTGAATCGTATTTATACTCGATTCGGTTCATATTTGAAATTGTTTTGAATTAAGAAAAGAAAAGGATTTGGAAAAAAAGGGGAGAAGAAAAACCTGTTTCTCATTTTTGGCCCAAGGCCCACTGCTTCCTTTTTTTTTCCTGGCCCGCTTTCTTTCTCTCCCTGTTTTCCCGGCCGGCCCAGTCCGCCTCTCCTTTCTTCTCCATGGCCTTGGCTTACTCCTTTACGCTGACAAGAAGACTGCTGGGTCACTGGCGCCTGCCGCTTCAATGCCGCTTTCGGCCTTCATCACCGCACGAGCCGTCCGCTCTCCCGCTGCAACCTGGGCCCGCTTGTCAGCCGCCCGCCCTCCCGTCATCTCCCTTTCCTTTCTTCTTCCCGTTCTTTCCTTCCTTCGCCCACCGATGGCGCGCCGCCATGTTCGGCAAGCCGCCATGCCATGAGTGCCTACTTGAAGGCGCCAAGATCTCGCCCGAGTGCCGCTCCCTTCCTTCCACACACCGTAGCCTCTCCCCTCCTATAAGACCCGAGCCGAGCCTCCTCTCTGCCCCTTCCTCCGTTCGTCCAGAGCTCCAGGTCCACCATCATCACATGTATGTCGCCGCCCCGTGCGTGCCTTTGAACCTCGTCGTCGAAGCCACCCGAGCTCGTTGTTGTCCTCCGCGCAGTAGGTACCCCCACCTCTTGTTTTTGGTCGCGATTAGATCGGATTCGCCCTCACCGCGCCTCTCTCTTCTCTCTCCACCCCGGCGATTTAAACCGCCCCTCGAGGCCTTCCCGGACGCCGCGCGCTTCCCCGGACGACTCAAGGTGAGCTCCTCCGTCTTCCCGCTGCCGTAGATAGTCGAATGGCGCCCTAGAATGACGTAACGGCGAACACCCGAGCCGCCGCCATGGCGCCGCCACGGATCGTTGCCCGACGTGGTCCCCGTCCCCATTAGGTATTCGGCCGAGATCACGAGGTCCTCAGAGATCATCCAGCGCCTCGGTTGGGTAGGGCGTGGCGGAATCGCCCCGGCGTCCACCGCCGAGCTCGGCTCGCCGCCACCATGGCGCCCTCGCCGGAGTTATCACTTGCGATCGGTGGAGATCCGCCCAGTCTCCGGCCACCGCGGATCTGCTTTTTGCATGGTTAGATTAGATACCCTTCGGGGTTAAGTGGTCGGTCCACCACGGACTGTGGGCGTGGTCCACGCGCGCCAGCAAGCACCGCGTCCACTGAACATGTGGTGCACCGCACCAATCACGTGCTGCCACGTGCCCGCCTGTCCAGTCAGCACGCAGTCAACATCCGGTCAGCCGTGCACGTTTTGCAGATTAGCCCCTGGAGTTTCAAGAAATTAATCCGCAGTCCGTAGCAGTTCAAAATAAATACAAATCAGTCATGTTTTTATTCGGTTAGGACCCTGTAATTTCTAGAAATAGTACGCCCAGTCTAAAATCCGTTTAAATTCAGATTTTTAATTGTTTCAATTCAAATTTGAGTTCAATTAATTACAGAAATGCCATTGGACCTTATTTCATGCGTAACTTTTGCGTTTTAAGTCCGATTTGACCCGTTCGAATTGCGTTAGGATCGTATTTACATTTTCTACATGTTTATACGACTGTTAGGCATGTTTTCAACACTTGAAATTCATGGGTAGATTTAAACTATTAATTAACTAAAGCAAAACTTGTTTAAATCATAACTCATTCATTCTAACTCCGAAATAGTCCGTTCAAGTTGCGTTTATTTCGTAACATCGAGATCTACGTATTAGTAATAATGTTTACTATATTACTATTTCGTAAAAATCATAGTTTAAATCATATCTTGATTAAAGATTATACAACTGAGTTTTATACATAAAGTATGATCTGTTTTACTTTTGTTTTATAATTCAAATCTAAAATTGACTTAATTCAATCCATATTGTTTATAAAATATCTTTTGTATATGAATTCATATAGTTAACATAAACGAAGCCTATAGTTTATTTTTGCACGTATTAAGCAAATTTTTCGATAGATGTATCTTTTTCACTGTAGCTTCGATTAGCGTGCTTCTCGCGACTGTGTGTTCGTAGTGATACGTAGAATCATATATTAATCTCTTTTACTTATTTTTCTATGATTGGTGTACTGTTCTGATATAGATACAACTGTATGCTATGCATGTATGTGTATGGATGTTTGTGTGGTGTTCTACGAATTACGTCCAGTCGGTGAGATATACGTGGTGATCCAGAAGAAGAAGAAGGACATCAAAGAATAAAGCTTACCGAATGATCAGTGTGTAAGGCAAGTATAGCATGGGACTATCCTTGTTACCTATTCACATTTAAACACTTAATTCATATTGCATGTGTCTCCCTTGTTACCATTAAGGATATCTTAGATATTTGATATCTTGCACCTTGAAACCTTTGGGACATTGCATTGGGTAGTTTTTGCTAGTGCTTAACTAAACCATGATCTTGTAACTTGACTAATGATATATGCAATAAACATTAAAACGTAATTTTTTAGTAACATGGAATTAGGGGGCTGAAGTGTTTATCTGCTTCAGATTCCTCTCCCTAAGGACTTATCTGTAAGCGATCATCCGGGACTTACAGTACAGCTGTGAGGGCCATATGGCTCTGGCTTTAGCTCAGTATGAGGATCTTTTCTAGCTTGTTAGTGGTTACCTTTGAGGCGCGGGGTATGTTTCCTTTGCTGCTAGGAAGTGTGTACCGTGCTGCGATGCCCACACTTGCCACTCCAAGAGATGGGCCACATACGCCTGGCGGCCCTAACATGTTAGACGAATTCTTTGAAAGGCTTTATAGTGAACCCTGCCGACCTTCCTTGGAAGTGGGTTAAGAGAATAGCTACCTCGAGCGAAAGGGTAAATCACAACTCACAGTGAACGTGTACAAACTCTGCAGAGTATAAAAACTGTTATAACAGCCGTGCTCACGGATACGAGCGGCCTTGGACCCTTATGGAATAGAGATGATCACTAATGGATAATGGTACTAATGATTAATTGGTTATGCTATACATTATTCATGTTTACCTGATCATGTGTTTATGGGATTGATAAATTCTTTGGCACCCACCTGCTTAAAAAGATGATCTATTAAAGCTAATCGCAGTAAACCAGTGTCAGCCTTTTGAGCCTCATGAACCCAATGATATAATTGTTAAGTACGACATGTACTTACGCTTGCTTTACTTTTCTATACATTGGATAAAAATCCTGGATGGGTACCAGATTGCTGGTTTAGAGGAGTTAGGCTTGTGGTCAACCAGTCAGTCGTCCCTGTGGATTTGGAGTCTTCGCCAGAAGATCGGAGTCAACTTTCCGCTGTCATTACTCTGAGGTTATTTTCCTTTTACTAATACGTTATGTATTAAGTATTGTCTCTTGGTATTACCCTTATTTGTGGCTATATGTGAGATTTGACTTCCTAGGCTCACATATAGTGTGTATCTGGTTTTGTCTTTAAAACCGGGTGCTACAAAGTGGTATCAGAGCAATGCTGACTGTAGGACGCAAGCCTAGATAGAACTGGACGTTTTAGCATGCTTTTATCTTGCTTAGTTCTTGTTTTCTCTCCAACCTTGTTATTTGCTAAAAGTTATGCTCACTTCCGCCTCTGTCTGTTATGAAAACTTTGCCTCTATTCTTAATCCTCTATCTTTGTCTATATAGATGGATCGTAATGAGGAGACCACCGGTATCAAAGGTCAGGAGGCCCAAGCTACGTTGCCCTTGACTACATTCGACAAGGAGAAGCTTGTAGCTGTGCAACAACAAGCACCAGAAGGTATGACTCAACCTAGGAGTTTTCAACAGTGCTTGCCACAAGATCAAATCAACATACCAAAAGGACCAGTGAAGAGACAAGTAATAGAAGCTTGGAATAATATGAAGTCTAATGAAGATATTGGAAAAATGACACATGAATGCCAGGATCACCCACAGCAGAAGCAAGAACAGAAGGTCCAGAAGAAACAGGAGCAAGGAAGTAAAGCAAAGAAAAACTACATCCAAGGAAGATTGAATAATATGGATATGACTACCATTCATGGAGCTAAGGAGGTTGTGTATGGTTTCATTCCAGTAAACTCAGCTTCCGCCACAGTGTTGTTTGACCCTAGAGCTTCACATTCGTTTATCTCCAGCGCATACGTAAAGGAACATAAGATAACTATGCTTCCAATGAGGAGACCAGTGATAGTTAAGACCCCAGAAGGAGAAATGAAGGCAAACCGCATATGCCCAAGGGATTGTCTTAACATCAAAGGAGTAAAATTTGAAGCAAACCTTATTGTATTAGAGTTAGTAGACATTGATGTCATTCTTAGAATAGGATGGCTATCTGCTTGTAAAGGAGTGATCAAGTATGCCCAATGTTCAGTACTTCTAACCGCACCGTCAGGAGAAAGAATTGAGTATGAAGGTATTCAGCCTGTACCTGAGGACAATGTGGATAAGAAAAGAAAGGAGATCTCACCAGAGACAGAATCAGAAAGCAATCAATATTTGGGTTCTATTACATTGTCACATCCAACTCCAATCCCTAGTCAGTTAAACTCAGACTCTAAAGAATTAGAAGTTTCTCAAGCTAAGGTTACTCTAGTCTTTCCACATGAGGTATGCATAGATGGGTGGACAATCACCTACACAGAGTTTCAACCCCGAAAGATCAAGCGAGCTAAAAGCGGTCCAATCAAACAAAGATGAACTTACAGAGTCGCAAGTCGACAATACTCTAAGCAACAATTCTATGGAGTGTGACATCACTAAAGATCCAGCTAAGAGGAAGTGTTATTATTGCCAGCAGGAAGGACATTATGTTAAATCTTGCCCACAGAAGGATCAACAATTATGCCATGGAGGTAGCCAGAGTTAGGACAATACAGGACTACCACCAGCAAGTGTGGGTAACACACAATTCAAGGGAAGCCCATGATGAAATTGATGTAGTGGATGACGTGTCACTCCCATGCGAGAGATGTCCCTGTAATCATGTCATTTTTAAGAATTAGGAATTTGTGCCCCTTATGTAATAAAAACGATAGTATCGCAAGTTGAGTCAAAGAATAAGTTGTGCATTTTTAAGTGCTATGTTGATTTGTCATTATGTTTATGCTTGTTTTGCATCTTTGTAATGATTGCAATGATCTTGTTGGGGGTTCCCGCAATTTCATTTAGTTCATAGGTTTAAGGTATAAGGATTACTGAAATAAATAGTTGGGTTACGGTTTTCTTCGGTTTTTCCTATCCCGTCTTTGGAGCTGCCTGTCTTTATCAGTTCACATCTCTGATTTTGGATGGTCAAAAATCCTAAGGAAATTATGGACAACAGTAGACTTCAATCACAAGACGATGCAAGCTATACTTTGGTGTCCCCTAGTTTGTCTCATCTTAAGGGGGGTAGCCAAGTTGAGGAATTGGTAAGATGAAGTATCATACGTTCGAGTTTGCACAATGGAAATCAGAGTGCGCAGCGAAAGCATGGTGGTACTCAAGGATGTAAGAGAGAACTCAAAGTTTCAATGAGTTTTGGTTAGAAGTCCAAGAAAGGTCTATCCAAGACCAGCAAGATGTTGATAAATCTACCTAAAAAGCTTAAGTTAATTTGGATCAAGAGACTTCAGTCAAGTGTTTGAAGGAGTCCAAGAGATCAATGTAAAACCTGAGTATTTACTTTGTTAAATCAGGACAAGAGCTTTGTATCTACAATAATGCATCTTGTGAAGATGTAGGATATGTCCTTATAAGCATGAGTTGAACTAACTCATGTTATCTGGAGTTATCCATTACGATGCATGGAAGTACCATTTTCTTGAAGGTAAAAGTAATATCTAGGAGGATCACAAGAGTATATAGGACATCTTCACCAAGTTGGTCTTGAGCTTGTGATAACCTCGTTGGAATGAGATTGATTTTGACTTGGAAAAGTGCTATCACTTCAAGAATCGAAGTCATGGCCGATGCCCTTAGCAACGGAGAATTATTCTAAGAAGGTTCGAGTGACACTAAGGATTAAGAGTTGTATTTCCAGTTCGAGCAACTTCATCAGGATCATTAATGTTTTGAAGATTGATGGTAGATCATCTTTTGGACCAAGAAGATAAGGAAGCTTTGTTGAAAGGTGAACATATGAGGAAAGAGAATTATAGCCTAGTGATTAGGGTTACCTGAGAGTTGTTCAAGGTGCCTGTTAAAATCGTGGAATCAGTTTGGCAAATTACTTGGAGTAAGATCAATAGGTATACAAAGTAAAGTGGATCTTTATCAAGACGATAGAATTGCACAAGAAAGTAAAGAAGAATCCGAGGACGGAGTATTCCCATCTCTTAGTCAACGTCTTCCGAATCTCGAGGACGAGATTCATCTTAAGAGGGGTAGAATTGTAACACCCTAAAAATTTCCTCTTTTAAAATAAAGCCAAAAATGATTTAAATTGGAATTTTTGTGCTCATGAAATATAGGAAAATAAAATTTTTTCATTAATTTTAAAAAACATCATAAGATAGCAACATGTTTGAGCATACATGCTATTGCATTTAATTTTATTGGTTGAGTGGTTTTAATTGAAAAGTCAAAATGGTTAAGATGGTTTTGAAAAGAGTTAAAAATGGCTTGGAAATAAAAGAAAAGGGATTAGAAAATGAAAGAACTTAAAAAGTTATTTTAGAAAAACTTACCCAAAATTGGTTCATTTATGTTTGAACTAAAAAGTGTATTTTGAATCGTATTTATACTCGATTCGGTTCATATTTGAAATTGTTTTGAATTAAGAAAAGAAAAGGTATTTGGAAAAAAAAGGGGGAGAAGAAAAACCCTGTTTCTCATTTTTGGCCCGAAGGCCCACTGTTCCTTTTTTTCCCTGGCCCGCTTCTTTCTTCCTGTTTTCCCGGCCTGGCCCAGTCCCGCGCCTCTCCTTTCTCTTCAGCATTGCTTTTAAGCTACGCATGAAGATCATGCTGGCACCGGCGCCCGGCCCGCCCGCTTCACAATATTTTCGGCCTTCATCACCGCACGAGCCATCCGCTCTCCCACTGCAACCTGGCCCCGCTTGTCAGCCACCCGCCCTCCCGTCGTCTCCCTTTCCTTTCTTCTTCCCCGTTCTTTCCTTCCTCTGTCCACCGATGGCGCTGCCATGTTCGGCAAGCTGCCGCGCCCCGTGCCTACTTGGAAGGCGCCAAGATCTCGCCCGAGTGCCCCGCTCCCTTCCTTCCACGCCGCAGCCTCTCCCCTCCTATAAGACCCGAGCCGAGCCCTCCTCTCTGCCCCTTCCTCCGTTCGTCCGAGCTCCAGTCACCATCGCCATGCAGAATACCGCCGCCCCGTGCCTTGAACCTCGTCGCCGGAAAGCCCCCGAGCTCCGTTGTTGTCCTCCGTGCCCGTAGGTACCCCCACCTCTTGTTTTTGGTCGCGATTAGATCGGATTCGCCCTCACCGCGCCTCTCTCTCTCTTCTCTCTCCCACCACCGCCACGATGAACCGCCCCTCGAGGTTTTCCCGGACGCCGCGCTTCCCCCCGGACGACTCAAGGTGAGCTCTCCCGTCTTCCCGTGTCGTAGATAGTCGAATGGCGCCCTAGAATGACGTAACGGCGAACACCCGAAAGCCGCCCGCCATGGCACCACCGCGGATCGTTGCCCGACGTGGTCCCCGTCCCCATTAGGTATTCCAAATGAGATCACGAGGTCCCAGAGATCATCCAGCGCGTCCTCGGTTGGGTAGGGCGTGGCGGAATCGCCCCGGCGTCCATCGCGAGAGCTCGGCTCGCCGCCGCCACCATGGCGCCCTCGCCGGAGTTATCATGGTGGTGGAGATCCGCCCGAGTCTCCGGCCATTGTCGGATCTGCTTTTGCATGGTTAGATTAGATACCCCTTCGGGTTAAGTGGTCGGTCCACCACGGACTGCGTGGACGTGGTCCACGGCGCCAGCCAAGCACTGCTGCCCATCGAACATGTGGTGCACCGCACCAATCACGTCTTTGCCACGCGTGCCCGCTCGCCCGGTCAAAGACGCAGTCAACATCCGGTCAGCCGTGCACGTTTTGCAGATTAGCCCCTGGAGTTTCAAGAAATTAATCCGCAGTCCGTAGCAGTTCAAAATAAATACAAATCAGCCATGTTTTTATTCGGTTAGGACCCTGTAATTTCCAGAAATAGTACGCCCAGTCTAAAATCCGTTTAAATTCAGATTTTTAATTGTTTCAATTCAAATTTGAGTTCAATTAATTACAGAAATGCCATTGGACCTTATTTCATGCGTAACTTTTGCGTTTTAAGTCCGATTTGATCCGTTCGAATTGCGTTAGGATCGTATTTACATTTTCTACATGTTTATACGACTGTTAGGCATGTTTTCAACACTTGAAATTCATGGGTAGATTTAAACTATTAATTAACTAAAGCAAAACTTGTTTAAATCATAACTCATTCATTCTAACTCCGAAATAGTCCGCTTCAAGTTATGTTTATTTCGTAACATCGAGATCTACGTATTAGTAATGATGTTTACTATATTACTATTTCGTAAAAATCATAGTTTAAATCATATCTTGATTAAAGATTATACAACTGAGTTTTATACATAAAGTATGATCTGTTTTACTTTTGTTTTATAATTCAAATCTAAAATTGACTTAATTCAATCCATATTGTTTATAAAATATCTTTTGTATATGAATTCATATAGTTAACATAAACGAAGCCTATAGTTTATTTTTGCACGTATTAAGCAAATTTTTCGGTAGATGTATCTTTTTCACTGTAGCTTCGATTAGCGTGCTTCTCGCGACTGTGTGTTCGTAGTGATACGTAGAATCATATATTAATCTCTTTTACTTATTTTTCTATGATTGGTGTACTGTTCTGATATAGATACAACTGTATGCTATGCATGTATGTGTATGGATGTTTGTGTGGTGTTCTACGAATTACGTCCAGTCGGTGAGATATACGTGGTGATCTAGAAGAAGAAGAAGGACATCAAAGAATAAAGCTTACCGAAGGATCAGTGTGTAAGGCAAGTATAGCATGGGACTATCCTTGTTACCTATTCATATTTAAACACTTAATTCATATTGCATGTGTCTCCCTTGTTACCATTAAGGATATCTTAGATATTTGATATCTTGCACCTTGAAACCTTTGGGACATTGCATTGGGTAGTTTTTGCTAGTGCTTAACTAAACCATGATCTTGTAACTTGACTAATGATATATGCAATAAACATTAAAACGTAACTTTTTAGTAACATGGAATCAGGGGGCTGAAGTGTTTATCTGCTTCAGATTCCTCTCCCTAAGGACTTATCTGTAAGCGATCATCCGGGACTTACAGTACAGCTGTGAGGGCCATATGGCTCTGGCTTTAGCTCAGTATGAGGATCTTTTCTAGCTTGTTAGTGGTTACCTTTGAGGCGCGGGGTATGTTTCCTTTGCTGCTAGGAAGTGTGTACCGTGCTGCGATGCCCACGCTTGCCACTCCTAGAGATGGGCCACATACGCCTGGCGGCCCTAACATGTTAGACGAATTCTTTGAAAGGCTTTATAGTGAACCCTGCCGACCTTCCTTGGAAGTGGGTCAAGAGAATAGCTACCTCGGGCGAAAGGGTAAATCACAACTCACAGTGAACGTGTACAAACTCTGCAGAGTATAAAAACTGTTATAACAGCCGTGCTCACGGATACGAGCGGCCTTGGACCCTTATGGAATAGAGATGATCACTAATGGATAATGGTACTAATGATTAATTGGTTATGCTATACATTATTCATGTTTACCTGATCATGTGTTTATGGGATTGATAAATTCTTTGGCACCCACCTGCTTAAAAAGATGATCTATTAAAGCTAATCGCAGTAAACCAGTGTCAGCCTTTTGAGCCTCATGAACCCCATGATATAATTGTTAAGTACGACATGTACTTACGCTTGCTTTACTTTTCTATACATTGGATAAAAATCCCGGATGGGTACCAGATTGCTGGTTTGGAGGAGTTAGGCTTGTGGTCAACCAGTCAGTCGTCCCTGTGGATTTGGAGTCTTCGCCAGAAGATCGGAGTCAACTTTCCGCTGTCATTACTCTGAGGTTATTTTCCTTTTACTAATACGTTATGTATTAAGTATTGTCTCTTGGTATTACCCTTATTTGTGGCTATATGTGAGATTTGACTTCCTGGGCTCACATATAGTGTGTATCTGGTTTTGTCTTTAAAACCGGGTGCTACAACATGCTACAATTATGGAAGCACCGATCACTTCATTGTTAAGTGTCCATATGAGATCAAGGACAACAAATACAAGAAGGGCAAAAAAGAGGAGAAGGCCGACCGTAGAAAGAGCAAGAAGTATATGGGAGAGGCTCATATTGGGCATGAATGGGACTCAACTAGAGAGAGCACAAGTGAGGAGAATGAGAAGGTTGCAATCGTTGCTATTCATAAGTCATCCCCTACACCAAGGCTCTTCAACAACATGTCCGATGATGACTACTACTCCCCTCACATTTGTCTCATGGCAAAGGGTGAGAAGGTAAAATCCAAATCGAAGGCCAAATCTCCTTCACCTCCTAGTGATATCTCTAGTAGTGATATTAGTGATAGTTCTAGTGATGATGAATCTAGTGATGAAGAAATAAATATAATAACTAAAAATTTGGATAGAAAGAACAAATTATTCATCACTAAGCTAATGTAGGATTTAGAGAATATCCAAGCCGAGCTAGAATTTAGAGAAGAGACTCTTATCCAATAAGAGAATCTCTAAATTGCTAGCAAAGAAGCTCTTGCATTAGAGAGAAGTGAGGTGAAATCCTTGCGCAAGGCTTTGGCCAAAGAGCAAGAGGACCATGCTATTACAAAGAAAGCAAATAAAGCTTTTAAGAAAAAGTATTATGACTTGGATGAAAAACACAAAAAACTTGAGATACAATATGGCATTCTTTAGGATAGCAACTCATATCTCCCTAAGGCAAAGGAAACCTCTACTTCCTCCACTAGTCAAAGTTGTGGAAAATGTTTTAATCTTGATTTGAATGGCTATTCCACTAACCTTGCAAACATGGAGGCTATGAGAAAGGAGATTGTTAGGCTCAATGAAATTATTGGAAAGGGCGGATGGGTGAGACACAATCCAATGACAAGAAGAATGATGAATTAAAAGGGCCACAATTCAAGCAAGGAAGGCATTCCTCAATCAAGCATGGGCTTGGACACACAAAAGGAGCCAAGACAAATGTAAGAAGGATAGTGAATGGCTATGAGTGTGTGCAGTTTGAGATGAAAGGGCAAAATTAGTATAGATCAGCCTGCATAGACCACGGCAGTGCAGCGTCCTCGAGCGGCAGTGCTGCGTAGCGGTAGTGCCACGGTGAAGGGCGGTAGTGCCGCGCCCCGCAAAAATGGGAAGGCTACCAATTCTGCTCCTAATCAAACTAAGCCCAAGAAGAAGGTGTACCAGGAGAAATAGGTTTTCCAAAAGCCTAAGGAATCAGTGTGGGCCACCAAAAATAAGTATGCCTATCAACTGAAGACTTATGCACCTCGACAAAGCTTGACATCATGCTTTGTTTTGAGAAACAACAGCAGTACGAAAGTGGTTACAAAATATGTTGGAAAGGAAACCAACATATATAGGAATACTTCTATTTGGGTTCCTAAGATTCTTGTGACTAACATGCAAGGCCCCAAGTCAAAGTGGGGACCTAAATCTAGTAACTAAACTTGTTTTATAGGCATACTCCTCCGGTGGATCAAGTTGGGTGCTTGATAGTGGATGTACAAATCATATGACCAGAGAAAGGAGTATGTTCTCATCATATTCCTCGATGACGTACTCAAATGAAAATATTGTCTTTGGAGACAATTCAAAGGGGATATGATTGGTCTTAGTAAAGTTGCTATAACCTTTGAGCATTCAATTACAAATGTATTACATATTGATTCATTGAGTTACAATTTGTTGTCCGTTTCTCAATTGTGTGAGATGGGCTACAATTGTCTCTTTTCGGATAAGGGTGTGGAAGTCTTTAGAAGGAAGGATTCCTCTATTGTCTTTACGGGTCAATTAAAGAACAAGCTTTACTTAGTTGATTTCAACAAAAGTAAAGCTAAGCTTGAGACTTGTTTAGTGGCAAAATCTAGTATGGGTTGGCTTTGACATCACCGACTAGCCCATGTTGGGATGAGAAACTTGGCCAAACTTCTAAAAGATAAACACATCTTTAGACTAATAAATGTTCACTTTGAGAAAGATAAGATTTATAGTGCATGCCAAGCCGGAAAAGCAAGTTAGAGCACCTCACCCACCAAAGAGCATCATGACCACCAAGCAACCATTGGAGCTAATACATATGGATCTCTTTGGACCGGTCACCTACCTAAGTATTAGGGGTAACAAATATGATCTTGTTATTATTGATGACTATTCCCGTTTCACTTAGGTATTTTTCTTGCCTAACAAGTGCCAAGTTCAAGAAAATGTGAAGATATTTGTTAGAAGAGCTTAAAAGGAGTTTAGTTTTCCCATCAAGAAAGTGAGAAGCGACAATGGGACCGAATTGAAGAATACTCTAGTTGAGGAGTTTCTTGATGAAGAGGGCATCAAGCATGAGTTTTCAACTCCATACACCCCTCAACAAAATTGTATAGTAGAGAGGAAGAACCGTACACTCATTGACATGGCAAGGACAATGCTAGACGAATACAAGACGCTGGACATCTTTTGATTTGATGCCGTCAACACCACTTGCCATGCCATCAACCGCCTCTACCTACACAAGAAGTTGAAGAAAACTTCATATGAGTTTCTAACCGGTAATAAGCCTAAGGTGTCTTACTTTAGAGTGTTTGGTTGCAAGTGTTTCATACTTAACAAGAAACCCAAAACCTCTAAGTTTGCAACTAAAGTTGATGAAGGTTTTCTTCTTGGTTATGGATCAAATGAGCATGCCTACCATATCTTCAACAAAACCTTCAGAAGAGTTGAGATTGCGGTAGATGTGACATTTAATGAATCTAATGGCTCTCAAGTAGAGCAAGTTGATTCAAGTGTTGTAGGAAAGGAGGATCCACCATGTGAAGTAATCAAGCAATTGGCAATTGGTAATATTAGACCATAAGAAGATGAAGCCACTGAATGGAGGTTCCTCAAGTTGCTGCTGCACCAATTTTCGCTGACGTACCTGATGCTACACTATAGCAAACACCTGCTGCATCTCCAGAGCATGGCAGTGCCACACTTGAGGGTGGCAGTGCCGCACCTATACAGTCAGCAACAGCTGATTCGACTCTAGCTCGTGGACAAAACCTACAACCCATATTTGAGCAAGATGATGATGAAGATCTAGAAGATGAACAAGAGACCATTGAGCATCCAAGGCTAAGGCAAATAATACAACGGGATCATCCCATTGATAACATCCTTGGGAGTCTTCGAAAGGGGTAACGATTCATTCATATTTAGCAAACTTTTGTCAATATTACTCGTTTGTTTTGTCTTTGGAGCCTCTTAAGGTAGAACAAGCACTTGGAGACCCGGATTGGGTGATGGCCATGCAAGAAGAGCTTAATAACTTTGAAAGAAACCAAGTGTGGACTTTGGTGGAATGACCCAATACTAATATCATTGGCACCAAGTGGGTCTTCTGCAAGAAGCAAGATGAGAATGGAGTGGTGACAAGGAACAATGCAAAGTTGGTTGCTCAAGGTTTCACTCAAGTAGAGGGCTTGGACTTTGAACAAACATATGCACTAGGGTGGCAAGACTTGAAGCAATTCGAATGCTTCTAGCCTATGCCGCTCATCACAACTTCAAGCTATATCAAATGGATGTGAAGAGTGCATTTCTCAATGGCCCTATTCAAGAACTTGTCAATGTTGAGCAACCACCGGCTTTGAAGATCACAAGTTTCCCAACCATGTCTACAAACTCCAAAAGGTGCTCTATGGGCTTAAGCAAGCACCAAGAGCATGGTATGAATGCATTAAGGAATTCTTGCTTAAACAAGGCTTTGAAATAGGCAAAGCCGATCCTACCCTTTTCATTAACAAAGTTGGCAAAGATATATTTGTGTGCCAAATATATGTCGATGACATAATATTTGGTAATACTAATCATTCTTTTTGTGAGAAATTTAATAGGATCATGACCAAGAGATCTGAGATGTCCATGATGGGTGAATTAAAGTTCTTCCTTGAATTTCAAATCAAGTAAGTAAAGGATAGAACTTTTATTAGTCAAACGAAGTACACCCATGATATGCTCAAGAAGTTTGACATGGTGAATGCCAAGCCTATCAAAACTCCCATGCCAACTAATGGGCATCTAGATCTCAATGATGAAGGGAAAGCCGTGGATACTAAGGTATATCGCTCCATGATCGGCTCTCTACTTTATTTGTACGCATCTAGACCCGATATTATGTTTAGTGTGTGCATGTGTGCTAGATTTCAAGTTAACCCAAAAGAGTGTCACTTAGTGGCCATTAAGAGAATCTTGAGATATTTAGTACATACTCCTAACCTTGGCTTGTGGTATCGTAAGGGCTCTAGGTTTAATCTACTTGGGTATTCGAATTCTGATTACGCCGGTTGCAAAGTAGATCAAAAAAACACTTCAGGGACATGTCAATTCCTTGGACGGTTCCTAGTGTCTTGGAGTTCTAAAAAGCAAAATTGCGTAGCCCTTTCCACCGCCGAGGCCGAGTATGTTGCAGCCAGTGCATGTTGTGCTCAACTACTTTAGATGAGGCAAACCCTTCAAGATTTCGGATGCCACTTCACTAAAATCCCACTCTTGTGTGACAACGAAAGTGCCATAAAGTTAGCCAACAATCTCGTAAGCCACTCAAGAACTAAGCACATAGATATCCGACATCATTTCTTGAGAGACCACGAAGCCAAAGGAGATATCGAAATTCGTCATGTGAGCACCGAAAAGCAACTAGCTGATATCTTCACGAAGCCTCTTGATGAGCCAAGGTTTTGGACTTTACGTAGTGAGCTCAATATACTTGATTCTCGTAACGTGGTTTGAACTATAACACACCTTGATTGATGAACTAGCGTGGATAGGAAAAATGAATTGCAAAAGTTTAAATATTGTGCCTAAAAATGTTTATCATAAGAAACAAGTGCATTATGATCATTGTTTGTATTGATTATTTGTTGCTGATCATAGTGTGCTTGAGATATGTATCCATATCCTATATATATATATAGGTATTTAGTTAGTAGCTAAATTTGATGTACTGGGGAGTGCGGCTGTGCCACGCCTGACCTGCGGCAGTGCCGCACTTTAAATTTCAACTAGAAATTTGGGTCATATCAGCTATTACCGTGGGGGCCCACATCTTATCTCTTATTTACCTAGCCCCCAGGGTAACCCCTCACCTCTTTCCTCCGTAGCCGACGTCGTCGCCTCTTTTCTCCTCCACGCGCGCACAGCCAGCCATCGTCATCTCCTTGCTACAGCACCACTGCTCCGGCTGTGCCACGGCATGCTGTCTTGCTACTCTTCCTTGTCGACAACAGCAATAGCTCTAGCTCATGGATGGCAACATTCTTTTCCTTTCCTCTTCAGTCCACGTGAATCAATGTGAAACCCTAACCTAATCCCGATCTATGCCATTGAGTTCTATATTTGTTGGAAGATGCTTTCTAGTGACTGCATGATTAGGATAGAAACTAGTTTGACGGATGAATTGAATCAAAACAACGATTCGTTGGTTGAACCTCATCTGTACCCACGGCAGTGCTGCACTCAACAGATTGAACTTATAAATGTAGATGTTGTTCCATCGATGACTCTCTGTTTTGGTTGGATTTGTGCACCAGATTTGTTTCTATCTTAAACATGTGGCCACTTTACCTACATTGTAGACAACTCCATGTATTTGTTTAAGTATACTCATTATGTGATTGTCTAGTGGTTTAGGAGAATATTTGAGAAATAGTCTAAATAGTTGAGAAGAATTGAATCGTGGGAGAGGAGAAGCACTAGGTGCGGCAGTGCCGCACCCTCTGACCTGATTAGTTCAGAGTGCATTCCTAACTCAAGATTTGAATCATCTCATCTATCCATTGTGTTTTACAAGTGTTCTTCTATACCCCTTATGTACAGTTTTTATTTGGACTTATATTTGTTTGCATAGATGTCCTCTGGAGGTGATGATGACCAGAGAGGGAAGAGGAAGATGACCGAGCGTTGGGATAAGCAGATGCCTCATCATGGTCATGGCAGGACCATAGGGGGCAACAGCAGTGCAACAAGGCAGAGATGTTGCCAGAGATAGGGGGAGGAGAGATCAGTTGATCTAGGATGAGAACTTGGAGATGGCTGTCTGCACTATTCCTTCAGGTGCTTGCCTAGATACTCCACCTCATCTTGAGGAGTTTGACAGGAGCTACATCATAGAATATTCTGAGGATGTGGTTATGAGGAGTCCTATTGACACACGTGCTCATCCCATACTCAATTATGCGGGAAAGCTGAAGATGGTGGAAGAAGCACGTGAGAACAATTCCTATGAACAGCCAAAGAATTTGGAGATTGACTACAGGTTTTGGAATGAGTTTCATTCCAACTTCTTTGCATCTGTGAACTTCAACTCCAAGAAATCCAAGGTTGTGAAGATGCAGTATGTTGATTGGGAGGAGATAAAGGTAAAGAATGAGCCATAATTCAATAAAGTGATCAAGGCTTGTGAGTTGTTTGGCCTCACTGATATTATGAGCTTCAGATATAATTGGAATGAAGAAGTGCTAGGCCAGTTCCATTCCACTTTCTTCTATAGCATCTACACTGATGAGATTCACTGGATTACTGAGGGACGACATTATAGAGTTGATTTTGTGACTTTCAGCCGGATCCTTGGTTTTGGAGAGGAGGAGCGGGGTTTCACTTACATTCATGATGAGGCTAGAGCTGAGATTCGTGATATTACCTATATGTGGATTGACAGAAGAAATGCAGATGGGAAGGTCAGTGGCCTAAAGAGCTATTATTACATTCTGAATAATTTGATTAGGCACACTATCAATCCCAAGGATGGAGTAGCCTCTGATCTTAATAGCTATGTCAGGAATGTGCTTGCTAGATTTGCTCCTAGAGGTGATAGGTTTAATGTCCCTCGCTTTATGTGGCGTGAGCTAAGGAACGCCATGGAGGATGGGAGAAAGGGGATACCCTATGCCCCCTATCTCATGTTTATGATTGAGAGGGTCACTAGCTACAGATTTGACAAAGATGGTCTTCACACCATCTACAAAATTGAGAAGACTCAAGGGGTAGGTGCTAGCACGACAGTGAGACGCCCTCCATTAGTTGAGGACGTGGCTGAGTCGTCCTGATCTAGGCCTCGCAAGAAAAAAGATGGAGAAGTTTGGGAGATGGATGAAGGCCATCTTCACCACTTGCACCTATGCAGCGAGGACCACATATCAGGACTATTTGAAGAACCGTGAAGCCAACTGGGAGGCTAGAGAGCATGCAGGGCTACCACCTCTTTCTCTAGGTCAATCATCGCCGAGGTTTGATGACCTTCCTAGTCTTTCTAAGATAGATTCAGAGGATGAGGAGGAGGAGCAAGAGGAGTCAGAGCTTGATCCTCACATGAGTTTGAGGTCCACCTTGCAGTCCATGAGGAGCACCAGGCGTGAGCGCCACACTTCGACCACTCATCGCTAAGGGAGGGCGGTTGTGTCTTCTTCTTCCTCCTTCTCTGATGATGATGATGGTGGAGAGGAGGATGTTGCAGGTGCTAGTGGAGCTACTGGTGGGAATGATGTCGATTGGGACACCATCCAAGAGGATGAGGAGTGAGTGTTGGTCTTTCTTCTTTTCTTCTCTTTTTGGTGCTTTATGCCAAAGGGGGAGAAAATTAGAGGGGTCAACAACTTTTTCGACGTCATGAAGAGGAGGTTGCTGCAGCTAGAGTCATGTTCATATCCATTTAGAGTAGTCTTCATTAGGTGAGAGTTTGAGAGTCCATTAGAAACTCTATTTATGTAATAATGCTACTTAAGTACTTTATATATGTGTGGGATATGGATATATATTAATATATGCTGTCACTTGTGATACAATTGTGTTAGAATGTATATCTTTATATGTATTACATATTGTCTGGTGTCTGTTCTGATCTGTACTATTACAGCAAGTGCGCAGTGCCGCACTCTGTTGCGGCAGTGCCACACCGAGCTGCAATAGCAAACCATATGCATAAACTGTCATTTGCATCACGTTTTACATACATGACACAGTAGGAGCATGGATGTAGGGGGAGCCCCATCACTTTCACTAAAATGTGAATCTTGGTTTCTTATGCCAATTTGAGAATTCAATTCTCTATTCACGTACTTAGGGGGAGGCTCTACACCCATGTCTTAAAAATCTCAATATTTATTTCATATCTTTTATAAGCTCTAATTGGGTTGTCATTAAGCACTAAAAAGGGGGAGATTGAAAGTGCAATCAAGCCCTAATTGTGGGTTTTGGTGATAATGACCACGTAATTAGAGAACTAATTAGATTTATCGAGATGACAAGCAGGTAATTCATGTTCGAGGATGCTACATGAAACGGAGGAGCCCCCAATTACAAATATAGATGGATTCAAACTCAAATGAGGTTTAAATTCTTTTATATTTTAAATTTGAGTATAGCAAAAGTCATACTATAAAGGGGGACACAATGCTTAAGCTAATATGTGCTACCAAGTGCTCAAACATACATATGCATCCTCAGATTCACAGCCAAGACATTCTACACTTCACTCTTACCCTTACTGTCTTGCGTGGTGCGACACTGCCGCACTTGAAGAGAGGCACTGCCGCACTTGAACTGCGCACTGCCGTGACTTAAGTGACCGTTGGGGGTTGGGGGTATTTATACCCTTCCCCTTCCTCTCCAACGGCTCTCTGCCTCTTTGTCCTCACTCCAGCTCGTCCAAAACAGAAAGGAGCCTCTCTCTCCCCCTCCATTAGTGATCTTAAGCCCTCAAGTAAATCCATTGATTTTCCTATCAATCCTTGAGAGAAAAGGGTCCAAAACTCGATTAGAGAGTAGCTCCATTGATTCCTCAACTCAAAAGAGCACTTGATTCATGTTTTGGCCGGCGGTTATATTTGTTACTCTTGGAGCTTGGCTCCTAGCTGGCTAGAGCATCGCCCGTGGAGCTTGTCAACTTATGTGGTAGCCTCAAGAGGTTTGTAACCATCTCTTGAAGCTAGTAAACTCACCCCTCATCTCAAGAGTTAAGTCTCTTGACTTGAGAACGAGGAAGGGTTGAAAAGCCCTAAGCCTTAGTGGCTAACCTCAACAACGTGAAGGTAGGCAAGCCTTGGTGGTGAGCCGAACCACGAGATAAATCATTATGTCACTTGTGCTTGATTTACATTACTTGCATTTTCATATTATTGGTTGAGGTGATTTCTAGGGTTTCTAGTCGATCTACTTGTGTGTGGTGTTTCTACAACTTCTAGCTCTTGATCTGTGACTATCATACTTGCAGTAGGCTAAGAAATTTCTTCGATCTCAGTTTTCGTTCACTGATTTTGAACTGTGACTCGAAGTTGTCTGCAGGTGCGGTAGTGCCGCTGTTCTGGTCCGACAGTGTCGCTGTTCTGGTCCGGTGGTGCCACAGTCCAGCAGTGCCGCCCTCTAGAGTGGCAGTGCCGCAGGGTGAATTTGATAAAAGTTTGAGTGTTTATTTTGATAGGCCTATTCACCCCCTCTAGGTCAACCAGAGATCCTACAAATCCGGCCACGCATGTTCTTGGCTTTGCGGCCATGGCGGACAGCGGCAACGGGATCAGCCAATACAGCCCCTACCCTTGATCGTTCTCGACGGGATTGCTTCTAGGAGCTAGCTTTCAACCTTAATCACTCATTGCTACAAGGAATCAAAATGAGAAGGCTCGCTCGTGGCGAATTTTGAAAGATGCAGAAGGTGGCCATGGCGGACGTGTTCTGGCTTTTATAGCCGAGCATCATGAGGCAGGGCAAACATGGGCTCGACCGGTGCTCGCGGTGGCTTCCAGAGCATGGCGGGGGTTGACTTGCGCAGGTGGCGGCGTCGTGGACACGGGTGGTGGGCGCCACACTTGCCGCGCAGGGGGAGCTCGTCGCCGCCATGGATAAGGCCCAGGCTACGAATGATGCCTAGGCCCAGATGACGACGTCGTGTGCGGCCGCGGTGTACGCCAAGGAACGGCAACCTCGTCTGCGTCTATCTCACCCACCTTCCAGAACGGCGCTCAAGGGCCTCATCAAGCTGCAGGAGCGGTCGCGCGACAGCAGCAGCTTCGCTGCCGCCCGCCGAGGCGGAGCTCGCTAGCGGCGGCCGAGGCAGAGCTTGCCCATGGCGGCTGGGGCGGATCTAAGCTCGCCTGCACATTGGTAGCGGTGGCGGGGGCGCTGGTCGCGTTGGTCGGGGATGCCCCAGCACTGCGTCGGGCTCTCGGGTGCCATCGATTCGGCGGGGGCAGCGCTGCTACACGGAAGAGAAGAAAAAAGAGGAAGGTTTGGGTGGCTGACAAACGGGCCCCACTGTAAGGCAACATGGTCATTTCATCTGTCTGTTTGACATCGTTAAAGGTAAAAGTGGACAGAATGGCATGGAAGACAAGAAAGTTTAGCGTCATTGCATCAGGATGCGTTTGAACTTTTTAGTGACCTGTAGGCCAGTACCATCTTTAATAATGGCACACAGATAAAAGGCTCTTGTATCACAATCCCTTATTTAGGATTTATTTGGAATGGATTTAGATTCATGTGGGGCGCACTTACTTAAAAATATAGGCATCAAATCTTCACTGCTCCACTCTAGTAGAGTCTTGAGGCTTTTACTTGTGTATCATTATAAAAGTTGGTAATTACTCATAAACCTTTAAAAAAGTTGAGTTCTCACATGTGCCACTGCTCGAACTCTTTTGTCCTCTACGCCACTTCTGTCAGATTTGACTTTAACGGTGTCAAACTACGGTGTGAAAATTCAAAAATACCCTCAGATCTAAATATGCAATTAATTTTTTAAGCATCTTAATGATCTCAAATGAAAAACTCAAAACTAGAAAGTTGTAGATCTTGTCGAGATCTATAATATTTTTATAAAAATTATCTTCATTTGATTCCGTAAAAAAATGTGATTTTTTAAGACATTAATAATATCAAATCATATTTTTTTCATATTCAGACCTCTCTCCCGTCATTAAGATGCCCAAATAATTAATTACATATTCAGATCTAAGGGCATTTTGAACTTTTTACAACCACGATTTAATATCATTAGAGCCAAATCTAACGAAAGTGACTTGAAAACAAAAGAATTCCCAGCGTGACACCTATGACTCATCTTTTTTAATAACTTATAGATAATTACCTAATTTTATAATGTCACGGAGCTAAAAGCGTTTTAGAGTCTTTCGGTCCTTATCCTTATCCTCTCCACTGCTTCGCTCGCAACGGCGTGACGGGAGAGGTGCTTTCTGGAGCTCGTTTGCCGGCCGCCTCCGTCTTCACCTGCGGCGCCGGTGACCCTCGTCCTCCCGACCCTTTCTTCGTGGTTCAACTGGGAAGCACCAGCTCCGAGCTCCGAGCTCCGCCGGCGTGACGCGCGCAAGACAAGTGCGGGGTCTTGCAGCCCCCTCGCATCCGCGGTGAGGGCAGCTCCGGCGAGCAGCATCCTCGGCGCTTGCGAGGCGAGTTCAGCTACAGGGACGGCGACCCAGCGACGAGCACCGTAGGCGGCCATGATGTGCGGACGGGGTCTTGGGTAGAAGGCCTGGTGGGCAGGAGGCCGCCGGCGTGGAACCAGGCGGAGCAAGCCGCCGCAGGAAAGAAGGCCAATCCACGCCGACCTCATCCCCTCCCGCATCTGCGTACCTCGGCGGAGGCGGAGCCCCAAGGTGCTGCAGCCGCCACGGCGCTAGATCCCCACGTCGCCACACCCGGCACCCTCACTTCGAGGTATGGCTTATCCTTCCTCCCAAGTCGGAATGAACTGTCATTACGTAGTTTAATTTTTGTTCACTGCTAGATTTTGTGTTGGTTAATGATACCAGTCTGGACTCCAGAAGTTTTATTTAATTCATTTGTGATAGTCAGTAGCTGCTATTTCTAGTAATGTTTTATTTTAGGGGAATATTTCCTGTTGCTGTTAGTCATTGCTCAAATTCCCTTTTGTTATTATAGATAATGCATCAACAATCCTGTTAGATACGAGATGGCCGTAGTGAAATCATATATAGCTTTACAAGTAAGTTTGACCATCCTGCACCTTCTAATTCTTTATACTTGTCAGTGGATGGAAGATAATGGGGAGGGGGATTCAATTCAACTATGGTTTGTCATGAAAACGTTTTTGCGGCATGGAACTGCACAGAATTGGCACTAATGGTTCCTGCCACAGCTCATGTGGGCCACTGATGGACTACTCCATCCCCGATTACATACTGAAGCCGGACTCTGAACAAGTCACTGTTGATAGTGCGCCATGTTGCCCTGTTGTAGTCTTCATCAACTCTAGAAGTGGTGGCCAACTGGGAAGCAGTCTGATCAAAACATACCGAGAACTTCTCAATGAAGTGCACGTAAATAGGCTAGCAGTTTGGCAAATGCTGTAACAATGAAAATATGCATTCCTTGCATAGTTGCACTATACTATAGTAGTACTTCAATTCATCTTCTCATTGTTGTATCCACTCAATTTTTTTTTCAAAGGTTTTTGATCTCTCAGAAGAGGAGGCTCTTGATAAGGTTCTACTCAGATTATACTGCAACTTTGAAAAGCTCAAGTCTAACGGTGACCTTGTTGCTACTCAAATTCAGAAGCGCTCAAGGCTAATTGTGAGAAACCTTTTGAATTTATGCATCCAAAAAGAATTTCTGGTTGGATATGTCCTTTTATTAGCCAGTGATCTTTGAAATATCTTGCTGGTGGTGATGGCACGGCAAGTTGGCTGCTTGGAGTAGTTAGTGACCTGAAGCTATGACATCCCCCTCCTGTTGCTACTGTACCTCCTTTTTCATTTGGATGGGTAAGTTAACGCCTCTTTCTTATTTTGAGCATACTGATTTCTTAATTATGATTATTAATCCTATTATGATTTTTGCAGGTCCTACATCAAGTCTAAAGCAGCGCTGAAAATAATGGAGTACCTCAACTTGCCCTTCCCACAAGTCACCATCTTCCTCAGGTTTGTCCCTCTAATCTCTCTCCTCTCCCTGTTCAACTTAATTTGTGTATGTGGTATGCATCTTATGTATACTATGATATGGTACTTAGGCTTTGGAATATATGTGTCATTAAGGTTTAAGAGAATTAAGGAACAAATATGAATTTTTTTCTGAAACAAAACCCAGTGATTGATGTTGTGATTTTGAGAAGAAACTCAGACTGGTGCCGTTTTGGTTCAGGATTGGTGCCAACCGCGCCACTTCTTGCTTTCTTGCAATGGGGAGGGAGGACCCACTTCATCCTGGCTGTTGTCCAGCAAATTCCCGAGGTGTGATGCTTGGATTGGGTTAAAAGCTATCAGAGGGATTCCTCTTGCGCATATATATAAAAGATTCAGGTTTTGCTAGGGTTTCTGTAACGTTGTTGTGTTTTGCCTCCTGGAGAGTTCAATCCTGTCTGATAAGTTTCAGTTAACGTTTGGCAACTGCAGGTTCAGAGCAGTCCATCTATGTTCATAACATTTATAGCTTGGAGCATATCTGAGGTGTGACAGAAAGACATTCGTTTCATTTTCTTTCTGTATTGTGTCTTATTCTCGCCAACAATTGCAAATAGTGTTTAAAGTTTAAACTAATTGCAGTTCATATAAAGGTAGAACCAGTTCATATTTAGGGCAAAAATTGCAGTTGTATTATTAGTTCATATAAAGGTCATTAGAACTGCAATCACTACAGACTATATTGACAGGATTAGGGCAATTTGTTGATCATCACTTACCCGTGACTTGTCCTCCCTTGTGTATAGTCAGACCGAGAAGCAGATAGCGAGGAGATGGCGAGACAGGGAGAAGCAGATGTCGTCGATGTCGGGTGGCCACTTTGACTCACTGGCGCTTTTTTCACAAAAAAACAACACCAAAACCGAATCGAATAGTCGGTTTTTGGTTTTTTGTTTCGCTTCGCTTCGGATTCCGAACTTGGTCATCGGCTTCGGTTTGGTTTTTAGCTCAAACCGAACCGTAAACCGAAACTCATCAATCGCTCATCAATCCAACGAAGAACGTCTCGAGTCCGGCTTTCAGCACCACCTCAACATCCCCCATCGCCAAGCAAAGCCCATGAAGGCCCACCACCCACCTCCACCACCACCCACACCACACCCAGCACCCACACACTATGAACCCTAACCTACCTACTGGGCATGGCATGGCTGGGTGGCGCGGCGGCGGTAGCAGTAGGTGGCGAGGCTTGCATCGCGAAAGGGAGCGCCGGAGCGGGACGGCGTGAGACCTGAACATCCGGTTGTCGAAGCGTGTGCGTGGCCTACGGGGGTGGCGGCCATGAAGCTTCGAAGCGGGTAGCGCGCGGCGACGACGGCGGGCGGCGCGCGCGATCGGCTCGGGCGCGAAGCTCGGGTAGCAATTGCGTGGCGGGTGGGGGCAGCGTGGTTGTGCGAGCTCTGGGCAACACGGCCTCCGTGCGTCATGGCGACCGACGAGAAGAAGAAACTTCGGTTGAAACCGAACACCGAACCGATGGAACCGCAACCGAAATCGTCGGTTTCTGTTTCTTTCTCAAACTGATTGGTTTCAACCTTTGTCCAAACCGAAGTTTCCTTGAACCGATGAAACCGAACCGAATTGTCGGTTCCAACCGATTGCCCAGGCTGAACTTTGACGGCACCAGACTTGGCGTCGGCGGCTTGGAGTAGTAGATAGCTGCTGACGTCAAATGGACACTTCAACAGGAGTACGGTACTTAGTTTTTTTTTTTCTGAAACAAAACCCATTTTGTTTCCAAAGTAAATCATGATTAACACAGTTTTCTGTTCTTGGAGCCAAATGCAGGGTTCTATTATTAGTTCATATAAAGGTTAAATCGTGCATTAGAACTGCAATCACTACAGACTATATAATAGACAGGATTAGGGCAATTTTTTGAGCATCACTTACCCGTGACTTGTCGTGCCTGTGTCTGCCGACCAAGGAGCGGATCGTGAGGGAGACGGCGGGTGCGGGAGAAGCAGCTTGTCGGCGATGTCGGGTGGCCACGGCGACGACACCAGACAGGCGTCGTCTGACCGGGAAGCAGATCGCGAAGGAGGCGGGGAGGAAACGAGAAGCAGTTTACCGTCGATGAACGCTGGTCGCGGCGACGGACAGGCGCCGGCGGCCTGGAGTAGTAGATCGCTACAGACGTCTAGTGGCCACGGGGCGATCTGTTGATGTCAAGTTGCCACGGGGCGTCGGAGGATTGGGGTAGCAGATCGTGGCTGACGTCGCGGTGCCACGGCGACGGCACCAGACTTCGCGGCGGCGGCGGCTTGGAGGAGATCGTTGTCGATGTCGACGTCGAGTAGTCACGGCGACGGCGAAGGCAGTTTTATTTTCGAGGTCTTTATTTTCACGCTGGAATCGAGGGAGGCGCTAATAGCGATCGCATGAGACTAGGCGCTGATTGTTTGCTTCCTTTTTTTTTTTGGCTTGGAACGGATTGCGGGGTTGCATTCAGTGAACAGGGATCCTGTGGGGCCGTCGAATAGTGGCATTTTGAGGGAAGTTTCTATCGGACGTTGGCCTTTCCTTGTGTGCGGGATGCGGGAGATGTCGCGGACGTCGGGCTTTCCTTGTGTGCGCGATGCAGGATGCGGGATCGCACGTTGTAGGTAGAAAGCGACCCGATAGAATGTCGCACGAAACGGTGGTCTTAGTTTCTTTCTTTTTAGTTGTAGCAGGAGATATGCTACCCAATTTATTTGATTAATTTACTGTACAGAGTTATGTATCTAACTTGTGTTGTCATGTGTACGATGTCTAATTTATTTGATTAACTTGTTGTACTTAGTTTCATGTTTATCATACTATGTTAGATAAACGTCTTAGTTTTGCTATTAACTTGTGTGTTTCTTGTTGTCTACTTTGTTATTTATTATTTATTATTTTAAATATTAAATATTTTGTAGATCTTAGTAAGACACAGAGATGTTGAATATCATAGTTACAGAGATACTGATTAGCTGCTGATAAGTTATGAAAGTTTATGGAACTTGTTATGCAAGTTTGCATTATCTTATGGAATTCGCCGTGTAGTTAGGGTGTAAAAGTTACTTATATTTTGCTTCCCACCCTTTTTGAACCCTTTTTTCATGTTCCCGAATGATTAGTTTCTAAAATGAAAAAATGCTGATAAATCCTAAAGAGAATGCTATTCTCACAGTTGTTCTCAAAATTTAAATTATGCGCAGGTCTCAATTCGCGAAAAAAGAAAAAGTAATGTTGTATAACTTAGCACGTTTAACTTATTTCTTGAAGTTATGTTGTGTAACTCAGCTAGTGTAAGTTATGCACACGCTTTTCAAAAAGAAAGAAAATGTTACCAGTGAATGTTAAAATAAAATGTTACGTGCTTTTCAAAAAAATGTGGCGCTATTCGTGCCAGAGCGTGCAAAAAGAGAAGGAGAGGCGCGCGCGCCGTCCTCCCAAAAAGTGAGTTTGCACGCATGCACTAGGCTATCCGAAAAAGAAAATAGGCGGGAATGAATCTATTGCTAAAAAAGGAAAGCCTGCAGTGGTCGGATCGTTCGCTGATCCACAGGCGGGTGAACGTTCGTTGATTAGTGACGTCGGTTACCACCAAACATTATCCTATGGTAAACGAGCTATTGTCATAGTGAATTGGTATTCGGTGTTAGAAATTATCAAGGAGTTTAGCCACAAGATCTCTAGTGGACTACTCCTATATTACTAACCGTAGCTGCCATTGGTAGTTGATCTTGATGGGTTCAGCAGAGGTCGCTTAGGCTTGATGGAAGGCTGGCCTCCGGACAATACAGTGCCTTTCTTAGGATCAGAGTTTGGTGGGAAAATTAACTCCTGTGCTCCCACTTTGTGTTGGCTAGGCAGTCCTACATACATGAGTAATGAATATGCAGCTGTTTTCAATACCGCAACTTCCACAAACTGATTGGCAATAAAATTATTAAGCATGTGAACCACATACATAAGGGCACAATCACGTTCCCCAGCGCTATATTATGTTAAGGATCGCTATGAGTCATATTTGGTAGCTATGCCATTTTCTCAATGAATCTGGCAATAGGACCAGGGAATCATTCATTCTCCATAATGCTCACCTTCTTAATATGAACTTATGCACTTAATATATTAAAGTCATGTTTGGATCCACCTAACTAAAAACTAGTTAGTCCATAAGGATCTGAGTTAATGGGTGGGCTAATCTTTAGCTAATCCCCAACTAGTTGTTAATTCACTCGTTGGCAAAACATAGCTAATTGGGTCTAATAGGGGCAACCAATCTCGAAGAAGTCAAACAAAAGTATTTGCGTGGAAAGAATATTATACATTAGTCCTAGTATCCAAACAACACATGACTAATTTGTAGCTAGCTAACTATTAGCCAACTAATAACTCCTCGTAGTCCTAGTCCTAGTCCAAGTCTGGACTAACAACTAGTTCTAATCCATACAAACAGGGCTTAAGTTATGTTAGTTTCCTATACCCGCCTTTATAAAGTGCTTCGGATCATCTGTGGTAGGAGAGATTTAGAGATATATACATAACCAGAGTCAAAAGTTATTAAGGTAGAAAAAGAACTAGAAGTCTACCAATGTCACAAAAAAGAACTACATGTAGCATCGAGGCTTACAATTTCTAAAAGACTCGAGCTCTTTTGAGGCTCCTCTCTCAATTGTTTGACATAATTTTCCTTGATACAAGATACGGATAAGAGAAGTTTAAATTTAAATACATGAAGACACTCCATTTCTACCCTTCGAAATGTGGCTTATATAATCAATAATGCCATAATGTCGGTCACAGTCTCATTAGTTATACTTCTCTTATATTTACCATTAGCTTAACACGTAATCATCATAGAAGAATCATTCATAGGCAATATGTACATACCTATTGTTCCCAAACATACAATCAACTAATAAAGAAACTCAATTAACGTTCCTTTGTGCAGGGACAAAAATTACATTATTTGACAAAACATAGCAATGGGAGAGTGTGGCGGCCACATCTTCAAACTTGGCAATTCAACACTCCAATCATGTGTTCCCCCATTGCTAACCTCTAGATAGTAAGGATACCCTGTAAAGAATTAGTAATATGCACATAGCACCTGAATTAATCCTCCAATATCAACATAAAGTATTCACAATTGAAATTACATCAAAACTCATAATTACCCCTTTTTTATCAAGCCAATCCATAAAGCCATCATTGTCCTGCACATGCCCATCTTCCCAGTACCTGCAAAAAGCACACAAATGCAGATCAACAAGTTGTTTCAAAGTTCATGCAACGACGCCCAACTGAGGCACAAAAATCTTGTGCACTTCTGACGTCCACCATTGGTGCAAGAATGCTCCACAGTGTGAACGTGTGGCACAGTCTTTATTTCAGAGAGGGCCCTGCAGTACTATTCCAGCTTAAAAATTACAATTTCATTGTCTTCTATGTAGCAACGAAGCTTGAGAAGTGAAAAACCTGTAAAAGGGGGCCAATTCAAAAGAATGTCCTATTTTATCATGTAAATGTGTACAGGAAAGATGGCACAAATATTAAAAGGCTGATCTGCACTCAGTATCATGCTACTAGCCTTGCCCTATGGAGAATAGATTAATGATAGAGGTGTTTTTCAAGTAATACAGCTTTCCACCAACCAGGACTACAGCTCATCCCTTAAAAATCCTATGGCTATTGTCTTCAACCTGAATCTGAGTTTTCAAGCTAGCTCCCTATACCACCAGAATTGAAGGCAGCATATTTAATATGAATAGTGAACATTGAGCTTTGTAGGCTTGCAAGATTTGACCAAACCTTCACTACTGAAAGATCTATCATGCCAGCATATCCAAAGAGTTGGCTCATTTAGAATCTGAGGTAGTTGCGGGATCATCAGCAGTGGTATCTTCATTGCTGATTTTCTCATAAGCAACTCCCTCACGGTTCTTGAATAAAGCAACATGCTTCTTGTAATCTTCAAGCTCCTTCTCCAGCTTCTCAATAAACAGGCTGGTATGCTCAAGGGATTGTAGATATCTATATTTCTCTAAGGCCTATGGTGAACAAAAAAAAAATCATCATTACATAAAGGCCTTAAATAAAACTGAGTAAATTAGATTGATGTATATATACAAAAAAAACAGGTATATTTGGACATCAAGCTGCATAGGCTACTGTAGCACAAAAACTGGTTTTAGTTACCTTCTGCTTTGAAAGAGTATCAGGAGGTGACATCACCTTTGGTTGCACATAGTTCTTCCCCCGATAAAAGATAATTGTATTATTGGGTTTAATATCAATGACTGTGCCTTTGCTGAGCCTTATCAATTCCTCAGCATGCTCGTAAACTTGGCCAGGCCGACAAGGCTTGCAAACCACCTTCACGGTCTCATGATTCTTCCAATGGAGGTGCATGTTGAGAACCACACCACCAAAAACCCCTCTCCTCCCAACAGGAACATAATTCTTCTTCTTCTCCCCAGTTCGCTTGAGATAAAACTTCTCCTCCTCAGTAAGAATCTCAGGGTCATGAACTGGCTCCAGTGTCCTCGGGACCTCATACTTCCTCAGCTTCTCAATCAGCCATTCCTCCTTCCTCTTAGCCTAAATTTCCACAAAACAACTTGTCAATGCAGCTATTAATCCTAGTAAATCAACAAATCCATTGGCGAGCTAGCACAAACAATGCACCAGAATTTAGTGAAGTTCAGACCTTTTCAAGCTTGTATCTGATCCTAACTTCGGGGTTGGGTGACTTCATCTTCTTCTTGGCCTTGAGACGGTACCACTTGAGTTGGTTGACCTTGGCCTTCCTCGACATCTTCTTCTTTGGAGGCCACTGCTGCCTCCCCTTCTGCTTGGCGACGCCCGTGTCGCCCACCCCGAACCTCGCAAACCTGCCGTCCGTATCGAGCGTAATTGCCGTGCTCCCGCACCTCACGGGCTGCTGGAACCACGGCCTCCACCTCCACCCGTGTGCCTCTGGCCCAAACCATCCCCACAAACACTCGAACGACGCTGCAGGAGATGAGGAAGAGGAGCCCCACATTCGATGCCATGAATCACTGAAAAGTAAACAGCCAGATCGGCGGAGATTAGACCGAGCACGAAAACGGCGATTGAGCTGGAGAGGGGGCGAGGGGACTAACCGAATCCTAATGGAGTCCAGAAACGCGACGGAGCCGAAGGGTCGCCGCCGTAGGATCCGCGGTGCGAGGGCCGCCATGGCGACAGGCACTAGCCCGGCGGGCGAGGAGGATGGGGCCCGCTGGCCACCGGCCGCTGATGGTTTTAGGCCTCGAAATGTGAGGTTTGCGTGCGCTAGGTCGGCAGCGAGGGCACGAGCGGCCGCGGCGGCGGAGGGGCGGGCAGCGGGTGGCGCGGCGGCCGCCGGGGCTCAAAGAATTAGGTTTTTTTTAATCTATATTATTATAATTTTTGAAGTTTAGAGATATACAACGTTACCGTTCGTCTATTTAAAAAATTGTTATTATAATTTTATCTCTCCGATTCGTACCATTTTGTACGCTTGCCGTGTACGTAGGCCCACTGTCACGTATAGGAACGCGTATGGACGTTAAATCCTCCGTCTCCTCCGTAAGAACGAGCCTGCCCGCAGCAGAGGAGCGCTCGCCGGCGGCGGCCTGCGCGCAAGGTGGGTCTGCAAGTGATGCGCATCCCAAGATGGTGTCCGTCGGGTGCCAGAACCTGTCCAGAGGTGGTGTCGGAGGAACAGAGCAGCGACGCCGGTGTCTTGGAGCCTCTCACTGCGCACCTCGAGGCTGTCGGTGTCCGGCACCGCCGAGTAGCCTTGCGGGCCCGCCTGCGAGGTGGGGTTGGAGGATGAGAGCAGGGGCGCCACGACGACGGCGTTGAGGACGCGGAGCTCGCCGGTAACGGTGAGCGTCGAGGACAACGGCAAGGTCGAGGTGGCCGGCGCAACGCTGCTCGCTCGCCGCCGCAAACACATACCCTCTTCAAATCCCAGAGTCTCAGTGCCAGGAGGGAATATCAATCAGACATAAATCATGAATGTTGTCCGCGACGACCTCATGCTACAACGCCTCACCCAATCGCCGAAGAGCAAACTTGCTCGCTGAGTACGCGGCCCGACCCGCACGTCGGCCGCGTGGACGCCAACATCGTCGCAGCCCGAGTCGCGCTGGATGGCGGCGCGCGCCTCCTCGAGGCGGATGAGGTTGCGGGCCAGCATGGAGACCCGCGTGCCCTCCCGCGCCGCGGCCGTGGCCATGGCGAGCGTGCCGCTGGACCCGCCCGTGATGAAGACAGCGGGATCTTGCACCCGGCATACGTACGTCAGCAAGCCTGCGCCGGCGAGGAGGCCGAAGCAGCAGTCGCGGAGGGGGAGTAGTCGAAGGAGAGGCGAGACAGGCTGGATTTGGGCGTGGCTGTCGACGAGACCGGCGCCACCATCCAGCACGTAGCCGTGGCCGGGCACGCGTTGGCCGTCCGGGGCACGGCGAGGCGAGGCGTCCGTGGGCAATCGGTCTGACAGAGAGGCGAGACTTGACGTCCGTATACGCTCCTAAGATGGATACGTACCTGACAGTGGGTCCTTATGTGCGACAGGTGTAGAAAATGGCATACATCAGAGATAGATGGAATTATAATGACATATTTATGAATAGACGAATTGTAATGACGTTTCTCCGTACTCGCAGAATTGTAATAGCTTCGATAAACCCCCCAAGAATTAGGCATGTAAACCTTCGTCTCTAGTCATCACCGATCTCTCAATCGCCAACTTTAGACATATGGAAACCTTCGTCTCTAGTCTCTACTACCGCCTACCAACTACTGAATCACATTTCACAATCGATCGATCACCAATTTCAAGCGTATAAATATAAATAAATCTATAACTGAGCTATACATGATCCAATGAGTATGAAATTTTACTACAGTTCAATCAAACAATAATTAGTCCACCATAAAAATTTCATCACAATTGGACCATAAAAACTGCAGTTATGAATTATTTCAATTAATTACACAAAAACATAGATATAAAGCCACAACAAAAACTTTATATTAAAGCATACCCTATTATATGTTCACTGTGTAGATCTACTCATGTGGAGTCCAACATAATTAGATTTTCTATTTTATGATTTTTTGTGATTTACTATGATTTTTCAAAGATTCAACCAAATAAAAAAAAAAGACAAAACCGCCTTTAAAACCGCTTATAACCGGGTCAGGGAGGTAAGATGAACAATTTTAAAAGTTGAGAGAGGTGTTTTGCCCGGTTTAGAGTTCAAGGAGGAAAAACGAACTTTCACAAAAGTTGAGGGAGGTAATGTGGACTTTTTCCCTTAATTATTGCACAAGTTAGATTTATACTCATGTATCTCTTAACTAGGAACCTAGATTTTTAGACTACCCCAACTTTTAACTATCCAATTTACCCATAACAATTCTGAAAGCGGTTTTAGCTAATGTGACCCCATATTAGCCGTCCCATGTAGCGCCACGTCAGCCATGAGGAAAGTAAATCAGATTTTCATGATAGTTCATGGAGTTTAGTTAAACTTTATTAAAAATTATAGAAATAATTTTCAAAAAATATCCAAATATTTCTAGGAAAAAGTATAAACTGAAAATACTAAAATCCCTTCCTGCTTTATCATGTGCTTCCGGTGCATGCACAGACCAATGACGGTGACAACAAATGAGGAAGCGGTCGCATCTGTTCAGATTTGAGTATATATGGTCATAATTTTTTCCTTAGTTAAATGTTTTCATGCATAATGAGTTAAGCATTTCCATGTTTTCTATGAAACCCGCTAAATTAAATAGCCACTGCTATAGCTTCCTATAGCTTTTAGAGGAAGGCATCGCGAAATGTCATGGCCCACTAAATGAGTTAAGTATTTTTTTATTTGGAATTTCTCGTGCATGTCTCGGTGGTGAAGCAAAGACATGTCGCTGAGGATACGTTGTTTGCAGGTTGCACGACAGGTTGTAGGGTGATTCACACCGCGGTCTACAACGATTTGTCTTAGCGTTCATCCTCCTTTTCATATTTGACCTTGTTTTAGATTTTAGGAGACAATATAAGATTCGAATAATTCTAAGCAAGGAACAAAAACATCTAGCATGATTTTATAATATATATAACTAGTTTCATATTGTTTAAGTTAAAATAATTTTTCTACGGATTTTCTAAGGTTAAATAATACATGTTTTTCCTAAAAACAATATTTGGATTTTTTAAATGTTCTACATATTTTTGGTAAAGTTTAATGGTCTCCGTCAACTATCATGGAAGTTCGATTTACCTCCTCCCTCATGGCTAACGTAACGATGTAGGACGGCTGATGTGGCACTATGTTAGTAAAAACCACTTGGGAAGGTGAATTGAACGGTTTAGGAGAATCTAAAAATCTACTTTTACTAAGATCATGCTCGTGCGTTGCAACGGAAACAAAATAATATCATAGTAATTTTAAGCTTGATCATGCATATTAGCCTATGAGTGTTATTTCTTTACGTGATTGCAGCATTTCACCAGATTTCTCAGCTTTTCTTCAATAGTCTCCATAAGGGAACCATCAATCACCTTAAGAAAACACCTTAAACCATTGAAATATATACTCATCTCTTCTATACCATAACCAGTAAAAAAAATCTATAAGTCAATACCCAATAAAAAGGCAGCACTCTCAATGCAGCTTTCCTATATTATAGTCCAGTAAAGTTAGAGAAGATGGTATTATAAGAAATTCATCTCATACAAAGGACAATATTGATCTATCATTTACATTATTTTATTCATCTTCCACTTCGTGTTGGTATGGCGATGCCCTACCAATATGTAATGGCAGGAGTGGTAACATTCAATGATTGTGGTAAGTGGTAACATCCTGAAAACTCTTCCTGATCCAATTGGTAAACATGTTTTACTTCTATTTTATGATCTCAGCTGCAAAATTATAGCCACAGCTGGCAAGAAAGCCACCACTGACAAGGAACATGTTGCAGAAGTGCCGTACAAAGAACTACTCAACCCATCAAAATAATCTACAATGGCCAACCAACAAAGTTAGGATCTCATAGTCAAATCTCGTGAAAATGACTTGAACGCATGTTAACAAAACCACGACAAAGAATGAAATAGTTAGACCTTGCAACATGACAAAGTGCCAAAGAAGCCATGCAATAAAAAATGCATAGAAATTCTCTGCATCCATAATTTTTTGTCGACCCGTGATATAGCTAAAATGATTTAGTCGCATCAAGCAGTTATTCTAGTTTTATAAACAACCTTAGAAAATTGGCGACGTGGGGTGATCGCGGAATTGATCATGATTGTTACGGGAATTGATTTTTGCCTTCCTGATTTGCTGCGGTTGTTATGGGGATTGAGCTAATCGCATGGAGCGAGTGTGCATTGCCTTCCTGATCTGATCGTATGAAGCGGCTTTGGTGTCGCACCTGTGGACGGAATAGTTATGAATGTTTTAGTTGTAGAGATAGTTAAGGGAGTCAAATCAAATTTGCACAATAGTTGAGGGAGGTCAGATGAACTTTTACCTATCCAAGGTACCAAAAACATTAGATGAAATTTTAGGATAGTCTTGATCCTATATAGGTTGCATTTGGGTTCCTCCAAACTTCCGTAAAGACTTGTTTGGTTACACATCAATCCACCCTAGCTTACGTGGGTTAGGACAGATTAGTGTGCAGCTAAATAAGCCCTAACCTAGTAGAAGTAGGTTTATTCAACTTTTTGAGACTTGCGAAAGCTAGCTTATGAAGTTAATGGATGTTTAGATACCATCCCAACTTCCACAAGCTAGACAGTGGAATCTAATAATCACCCTCAGATGCATGGATGGAAAACCGCTTTCAGAGTTAGAATTCGCGGTCATTGCTAGATGTTTTGAAAAAAAGGACAATTCGTCTACCCAACAAACCGTTCAAGCAGCTATCCAAAACGAATTTGTAAGTGCATCGTATTAGTGGGTTTTGGTGAATAGACGATGATGCATATAAAGAGGCAAGGACGTTTCATGAGATTTTCAACTATATATTAATGTCTCAAATCTTACTCCAAAGAAAGATGCGGCATTATGTTTCAAAGTAAAAGAAGTTCAGTTTTATTTTAAATTTGTTTGAACTTCACTTGAGTATAGGACGTCGTACGACTAAGAGGGATGAAGTCCCATTACTTGCAGGTGTCCTAAGTGCTCAATGGATCGCTAACTTAAAACCTTAGATGACATAAAATAACAACCTTGAACTAAGTTAGCCTAGGGCTGTTTTCACAAAGCTGCCCGCATATCCCAGATATGGCACTGAATTTTCGGACCTTGGCAATATCTAGGCTAAAGACATAGCTTTTTTCGACTGAATTTGCCCTGAATTCTTATGGAGTATTTACCGGATATTCCAAGCCGCACCTCAGAAATATCCGGGCTAACCCTAGATCTGAGAAAAGAGTTGTTTCGTACTCTAGGTCTAGTATATTGATTAAACTTCAAATCGTTTGGCTTCACGAAAACTCAGAACTATGTTTTTTATAGATTGATATAGTTTTTACTATGTATAATGGTATATAGAAGGGTGTACAATATATATCAGTGCATGTGTTTGGTTCACGGCTTTCCGGACAGTGCAGCTGTGAGGCAGCAATCTTCAATGGGTGTTACTGGCGCCTGGACGTCCAGAGCTACCCAAAATATCGGACGCCTCTGTCCTTTGAGCGGGAGGGCATGCCACACACAAAAAGAAGCCCATGCCATTTGTTTTTGTGCAACCAACCGCGTGGACCACATGCTGCTATTTTGCCTGACCACCACGCCCATACGTAGAAACCCATGTGGATCCTAGTCACCTACTCCCGCTTGTGGATGCTGTGCCGCGGATGTGTCTGCTGGCCTTAGGCTCCCCCTTTGTCATCTTTTTACTATCTTTGTGCATTACTTCTCCCCCTTTGTCATCAATGACCACAAGGTTCAATTTTAGATAGGTTAAGATTATCAATGTCAATTAATGGGGTGAGGATCATTTTTTTAAATTTGGTCTAATCTAGAACACTTGTCAAAGATATTTAACTCAGTTTGATCCAATGACAAGCTTCTTCACACCTTATTTCAAGGGTTATCTTGTACCATGTTGAGTTAAATACTTATAACTCATTTTCTAGATCAAACACTAAGTTCACAAGCCCACAAATATGTCATGCTAACACTAGATTATTTCAAACATAGAAGCAATAGTGGTACCATACAAGCATCAAATTCATTTGATTTTCATGAATGAGCCTATAAGACATGACGAATGACTAGATGCACTAAACATATCCTTAGCAAATGATGTATGCATGCCAAGCAACTTTTACCTTGGTTGCTCGAAGGAGAGGCATGCCATATAAGTGGGGGGTGCATCAACGCATATTTAAGAAATCCAATATGTTCAACTCATTCCTTAGCTTGTAAAACCTTTTCTCATCTAGTGGCTTGGTGAATATGTCAACAAGTTGATCTTCGGTGCCTACACTCTCAATGCAAATGTCCCTTTTTTGTTGATGATCTCTAATGAAATGGCGGCGGACATCAATGTACTTTCTTCTTACATGTTGAACCGGATTGTTGATAAGCTTGATATCACTCTCATTGTCACATAGCAATGGCACTTTCTTGAACTTGATTCCAAAGTCATTCAAGGTGGCCTTCATCCAAAGAATTTGTGCACAACAACTACCGACGGATATGTATTCGGCTTCGGTGGTTGATAATGCAACACTATTTTGCTTCTTTGATGACCATGAGACAAGTGATCTTCCTAATAGTTGACAAGTACCCGAAGTGCTTTTTTCAACCTTGCATCCCGCATAATCCGAGTCAGAGTAACCAACTAGCTCAAACTTTGCTCCTTTGGGATACCATAAACCAACATTTGTGTATGTTTCAAATACCTCAATATTCTCTTTGTAGCCTTCAAATGACTTTCTCTTGGTGAGGCTTGGAATCTTGCACGCATGCACATACTAAACATGACATCCGACCTTGATGCGTTCACATAGAGTAGGTTTCCAATCATAGACCGAGGCCGATATAACTTTTGATCCCCCATGTTATCACTTGCATCACTATTCAAATTACCATTTGTTCCCATTGGTGTACCAATTTCCTTTGCTTCATTCATGCCAAACTTCTTGAGCATGTCTTTGATGTACTTGCCTTGACTCACAAATGTACCATTCTTCAATTGTTTGATTTGAAGACCAAGGAAGTAACTCAACTCTCTAATCATGAACATCTCAAACTCATTAGCCATCATCTTCCCAAACTTTTCACAAAAGTATTGATTGGTTGATCCAAATATGATGTCATCAACATAGATTTGCAACACAAATAAGTCTTTGCCAATCTTCTTAGTGAAAAGAGTAGTGTCAACCTTGCCCATAATGAACCCTTTAGAGAGTAGGAAGTCACTCAACCTCTCATACCATGCTCTAGGTAATTGCTTGAAGCCATACAATGCCTTCTTCAACTTGTACACATGGTTGGGCTTCTCATCATCTTCAAAACCGGGAGGTTGCTCAACATAAACTTCTTCATTGATGTAGCCATTGAGAAATGTACTCTTAACATCCATTTAATAGAGCTTGATGTTGTGGGCACAAGCATAGGCTAGTAAGATTCTAATTGCTTCCAATGTAGCAACCGGGGCATATGTTTCTCCAAAGTTAAGACCTTCAACTTGTGTATAGCCTTGTGCTACCAATCTTGCTTTGTTCCTTACTACTATCACATCTTGATCTTGCTTGTTTCTATAGACCCATTTGGTTCCAATCACATTGTGGTTCTTTGGTCTTTCCACTAACTCCCATACTTGATTTCTTATGAAGTTGTTCAATTCTTCATGCATATCATTCACCTAATCAATATCCTTCAATGCTTCATCTATCTTCTTTAGTTTGATGGATGACACAAATGAGAAATACTCACAAAATGAAGCCAATCTTGATCTAGTTTGCACACCTCTAGAAATATCTCCAATTATAGTGTCCAATGGATGATCTCTTGCAATATTGGTTGGTTGGAGTATTAGAACATTGTTGCTTGCACTTGCTTGATTATTGGGTTGAGATGATGTACTAGCCACTTGATCTTGCACATGTCATGAGAGCCACTTGTGCTAGCTTGATTTGTATCATCTTGCACATTTGAGTTAGAGAGCACTTGCACTTGATCATTGAAAGTGCAATCAAGTCTTAATTGTGGGTTTTGGTGATAATGACCTCGCAATTAGAGAACTAATGAGATTTATCGAGATGACAAGCAGGGAATTTATATTCGAGGATGCTATACGAAATGGAGGAGCCCCCAACTACAAATATAGATGACTTCAAACTCAAAGGAGGTTTAAATTCTTTTATATATTGAATTTGAGTATAGAAAAAGCCGTACTATAAAGGAGGCACTATGCTTAAGTTAATCTGTGCTACCAAATGCTCAAACAACCACATGCATCCTTAGATTCACAGCCAAGACAGTCTACACTTCACTATTATCCTTACTGTCTTGTGGGGTGCTAGCTCTGACTCGCCCAACCCCTTGGGTGCGAGCTCCGACTCGCCCGACCCCTTGGATGCGGGCTCTGGTTTGCCTGACCCCTTGGGTACGGGCTCTGGTTCGCTTGACCCTTTGGTCATGCGCTCTATCTCGCCCGACCCCAAGGTCACGGGCTCTGTCTCAACCGACCCCTAGGTCGTGGGCTCCGTCTCACCCGACCCCAAGGTGGCAGGCTCCGGTTCGCCTGACCCTTTGGTCACAGGCTCCGTCTCGCCCGACCCCAAGGTCGCGGGCTCTAGCTCGCCCGACCCTTTGATGGCGGGCTTCATCTCACCCGACCCTTTGGTCGCGGGCTCTGGCTCACCCGACCCTTTGGTGGCGGCCTCGTCTCGCCTGATCTCAAAGCCATAGACCTCATCTCGCCTCGCCCTCTTAGGTGAAATGTCCGTTGGGGGTTGGGGGTATATAAACCATTTTTTCTCTCCCCAATGGTTATCTACGATTTGAGTGACAGTTGGGGCCTAGGGGGTGTATATACCTATTCCTTTCTATCGGTGCAGAAAGTGACCAACATGTAAATATTTGTAGTTTTGCCATACGTTGTGATCGGATGTGGCCTAGCACTCAATGACACAGGGTTTATACTAGTTCAGGCAACTTGCCCTACGTCCAGTTTGAGTCAGTCAATGACTTTATTCCTGAGCCCAGGTGCTCGAAGTTTGTTGTGGGGTTACAAACGGAAGGGAGTAAGATGGGGGGTGCAAGAGGTTCGATAGGACTCTGGTCTAAAGGGCCGAGAGTGATGGGAGCTCCACTATGTGCTAAGTGTTCGAACGTCTGTTGTTCGTTGGAATCCTTGGTCGTACGGATCATTGGAACGTGTTTCAGTTGTCATCTGATTGATCCCTTGTTTAGAGAGAGCGCATCCCCTTTTATAGATGAAGGGGGCGGCCTTTACAAGTGAGAGTGAGAGAGTGAGAGTACGTATGCTACTAAGTCTTGTTGCCCATGTCGTCGGGTACAAGAAGATGGTAGGCGCCAATAACACTATTTGTGTCAGACGCATGTGGGAGGTTTTACCGTATTCACCATGTATGGCAAATGACGGCGCCCACAACATTGTCGATGCCCAGAGGCATGTGGGGGTTTTACCGTGTTTGCCTAGTATGGGAATTGATGGCACCCACAACACTGTAGGGAAAATCGTCGACGCCCACAACACTGCTTGGATTCTGACATGCCTAGAAGGTTGTAGGGCACCCTTCTGACATGTCTCATCGGTACTGTCCTGCAGGTGTATAGGGTATGGTCCTTGGTTTTGCGGTTGACTTGAGCGTCCTGTTTTACTTTCTCTGCCCGTTTCTTGGTCCTCACCGAGCGGGCGTCCCCTGTCGGTTGGTCCCTGTTGGCTCTGACTATGCCAGTCGGAGAAGAGCTGTAAGCTGAGATTCGGTGTATCCTTGGTCAGAGACGCGGGTTGGAGTCAGAAGCGGTGTAGGTCAGGCTTTCCGGTCAGAGAGGTGGGCTGGAGTCAGAAGCGAGCGCTGTTCCTCCTCGGCTAGGCCTTTCGGTCGGAGAGATGGGCCGAAGTCAGAAGCGAGCGTTGTTCCTCCTCGGCCAGGCCTTCCGGTCGGAGGTTAGATCGCCCTTCTGGCCTGTCGTTAGATTTTTGGGCCGGCCTAGGAGTTGCGCATCATTCGTGACGTTGTCTGCTGGGCTGAGCCTTTGTTGGGAAGCTGGTCCATGAGGGACCCTGGGTTTATGAACCCGACAGGAGCCCCCGAGCCCCCGGGCGATTTGGGTAGAATCATCCGGGGGATTTTTGTCTTGACGGAGGGTGTGCGCGAGCGCACCCGCGGGTGTAGCCCCCGGTCCCCCAGGTGATTCAGGTAGAATCGTCCGGGGAGGGTTTCCGTGTTGCCAGCGGGGGAATTTTTTGTTTTGACAGCGAGTGCGCGCGAGCGCACCCACGGGTGTAGCCCCTGAGCGCCTAGGTGATTCAGGCAAAATTGCCTGGGGGTATTTGTAAGCGGGCGTGTGTGTGTGTGCACCTTTAGTGGGTGTAGCCTCTTCTTTTCTAGTTTCTGACCCATCATTTCCGGGAGCATGGTCCCAGGTGTTTGGTCGCGGCCGAGGGACTGAGCGAGATAGAGTTTTGTTAACCGGGGCGTCAGGCGTGCCGAGGGTTCGGATGAGTCAGAGTCGTGGATCTAGGGATCAGGCGAGTCGAAGTCGCTAACCAAGGCATCGGGCGTGCTAAGGGATCGGATGAGATGGACTCACAGATCTAGATGTCAGGCGCAGCCGATGGACAACCAAGGGATCAGGCGAGAGGGACTCATGGATCCAGGCACTGGGCGCAACGAGGGATCGAACGAGTGGGAGTCACGGATCTAGGCATCGGACGTGCCTAGGGATCGGGCGAGCTGGAGTTGCGGATCTAGGCGCTGGGCGCAACGAGGGATCAGGCGAGCCGAAGTCATGGATCCTGGTGTCGGACGTGCTGAGGCGTTTGGATGCAGGCACTGTGCGCAATGTGGGATCGGGCGAGCTAGAGTCATGGATCCAGGCGCTAGGCGCAACGAGGGATCGGGTGAGCTAGAGTCGCAGATCCAGGCATCGGACGTGCTGAGGCATTTGGATGTAGGCGCTGTGCGCAGTGAGGGATCGAGCGAGCTAGAGTCATGAATCCAGGCATCGGACATGCCGAGGGATCGAGCGAGCCAGAGTTGTGGATTCAGGCACTGGGCGCAATGAGGGATCGGGTGAGTCGGAGTCGCAGATCCAGGCACAGTCGAGGCGTTGCGGGTCTTGAGCCCATGAGCCTCATTGGGCTCGGTAGGGGTCGGTTTGAGTTTTCATGCGTTACCCTGTCCGTGGTTTCTCGCAATTGGAGGGGCTGAGCTAACATCGCTTGCCTCGATGGCTCGAGTGACGCGCTCGGTGAGCTTGCTAACGGGCACGTTCGAGTGAAATCCGGGTCCGTCGTTCATGACGGGGTCGGTATAGCCCTCATGTGGCATTCCACTGCTCCTTAACCCACATCCCGGCAGATGCCTGGGTCATTCTAGAGACCGACCCGGGTGGCCCACTAGCCTCCCCTCGATGGAGATTCTGTGGGCATGGCTCGAGGTTAGGATCGGACGAGAAGGTTGAGATGACCCTGTCTGCTTTGGGGCATACTGGGCGAGGGCCACTTGGGGCTCATCTGCATTTTCTCCCCTAGCTGTGTTTGACATGAGACAGCCTTAAGCCCTTCATGGGCTAGCCTTCAAACCCCGGTCGGTCGTTGCTCATGTTGAATGAGGCAACTGCCGCTTCGTGACGCAACACGGAGCGTTGCGATGCATTTAACAGCATATGCGATGCCTCGGATGTATGGACTGAATGAATGCATGCATAGATGAATGTGTGAATGCATTGCATGAATGTATGAGTGACAGCAGATGAATGAATGATCATATAAAGAGATAGTGGGGGTTTTTGGTAATGTTACATTGATGACTCGAGTGATGAGGTTTGAAGAGCTCCTATCGGATATGTCCGACTAGGATCCACACTTGTCGTTCGTGATGGAGTCAGCATGGCCCACATGAGGCATCCCTCTACTCCTTACCTGTCTCTCGGTGTTTGCCTGAGTCGTCCAATCAACTCAAGAAGCCCATTCGTCACTCCTAGGCGAAGATCCCATGGTTGGGCCATTCCAAGTCCCGCCTAGGAAGGCAGAGAGCCGCCTACGCGCAATTGCACCTTGTTTCTCATGCCTAGCATGCGGTAGTGGTGGGCCATGCCTAGGCCATGTCCCATCTAACCAGGCGCTGTCTCATCGGGCAGGGTGCATCCCATCGGTCAGGGCGCGTCCCATTGTATCCCATCCACATTGAATGGGGGAAGGGAGAGGGTTTCTTGCCCCAATCCTTCGCCTTTCCTGCTACGCCTTCTCCTTAAATAGGGAAAGGGAGAAGGCTTCTTGCCGCAATCCTTTACCTATTCTCCAACTGCTGCCTCTCCTCCTTCCTTCTAGGCCAAGAGCGCTTGTGTGCCACGGTGGTTCTTAAGTGAGAGAGAGGGTAAGCGAGGGGAGAACTCATAGATCCGTTCATGAATCCAAAGCGCAATGTTGAGCTAGAGGCCACCCGAGGTGATGCTGGCCGCCTTTGTTGAGAAGGGGCTGCTTCTGCCAAAGGAAGTGGTGCACTGGATCCTGTGCGGGCTCCTTGATGAGTGGTCCCTGGAGCTGCGGCACCTCAATCCAACTAGGGTGCTGTGTGTCGCTGGCTTCGTCACCGTCTGTGAGGCCTTCTTCAGGATGGAGCCATACGCGGACTCTTTTCGGTGGATCTTCACCGAGTGAGCCTTGTTGGAGGGGAAGCCACCCAGGACCGTGCCGGTGGGGGTTTTCACCCCTGTAGCTGCTTAGGTCGGCCAGTTCAAAAAGTTTGAAGAGATGTCAGAGACATCCTCTAGCCATGGTAGCCATACTGAGGTAGGCAGTGTCCCTATCTAGGGGCTGCCCTAACTATATGGGAAAGTCTGGAGCTCCATGTTCTTCTACTGAGCATGTACGGGTGCGACGCCCTTGAGGTACCCGTTGTGCTCACCGAAGTCGAGGGAGCGGAACCAGATGGGGTCCTTGTGAGCATGACTGAAGGCATGCGTCAAGAAGACATCACCCAGCCTACAGATGGAGTGGAGGTCGGGTCAGAAGCTCTGTCCAAGCCGAGCGTTGCCCCATCGGAGGGCGAGCAGCCTTTATCTTCGTTGGTCGTGTCGTCAGCCGATGCCGCCGGGCGGCCACCGTAGAAATAGCCAAAAGATGTAATAGTTTAAGTTCGTGGGGGAGCCCCCGTGTGAACAGTTGTTTTGACAAATACATCAATTTTTGTTTTGTGATGAATTACTTCGTTCGGGGAAGCTTGTCCCATCCGTTCCTTATTTTACCTTAGCATAGCTTTGTTTTTATTCTTTCTTTTTCGCACATGCCCATTCCTCCCATAGGCTACAACCTTAAGAGCCCAGGCATGGCCCGTGAGGATCGGCTGCTCATCACCGTAGGTAGAGGCGGGGTGCGATCGGTCGAAATGTTGAAGCAAAGTTACGTAAGATAATTAAAGGAATGGGCTACCCTTTCGTTCGGGTAAAAAATATATTTACCATATGATAGTAAAAAAGAGGTATTATCGCACCCTCGTGGAGCCCCCGAGTGACCCAGGCTGAAAGTGTTCGAGCCAGGGTGCTTTGTAGGAGCGAACGTTGAATGAAAGAAAAAAACGGTAAAGACCAAATTTTTATGGGAAGAAACGACATAGCTGTTTGATGTTCCAAGTATTGGTGAGAATGTCGCCGTTGTCGTCCTTCAATCGGTAGGTGCCCGGTCGGATAACTTCAGTCACCGTATAGGGTCCTTCCTAAGGCAGAGAGAGTTTGTGCTTCTCCTTGGTCGATTGGGTCCTTCGAAGCATGAGATCACCGACCTCGAGGATCCTTCCTCTAATTTTCCTCTCATGGTAACTGTGGAGCGTTTGCTGGTAGCGAGCAGAGCGGATGATAGTTGTCTCGCGGGCCTCCTCAAGCAGGTCGACTGCGTCTTGTTGAGCCTCCATGGCTCGGTCATGGTCGAAAGCCTTCACTCTTGGGGCACCGTGGTCAATGTCGGAGGGCAGCACTGCTTTAACTCCGTAGGCTAGGAAGAAGGGTGTGGTCCCTGTGGATCAGTTCGGGGTCGTTCTTAGGTTCCAGAGGATCGCTGGGACCTCTACAACCCATCGTCGGCGTACTTGTTGAGTTGGTCGAAGATGCATGGCTTATGTCCTTGGAGGACCATGCCATTGGCACGCTCGACCTGACCGTTAGTACGTGGGTGTCTGGCCAAGGCCCAGTCGATCCTTATGACATATCCATCACTGAAGTCCAGGAAGTTCTTCCTAGTAAAGTTAGTTCCATGGTCAGTGATGATACAGTTAGGAACACCAAACCGGTAGATGATGTCGAGGAAGAATTTGACTGCCTCTTCTGAGCGGATGTTGGTGATGGGCTTTGCCTCTATCCACTTGGTGAATTTGTCCACTGCTATGAGTAGGTGAGTGAAGCCGCCCAAGCCCTTTTTGAGGGGCCCTACCATGGTGAGGCCCCAGACCGCGAACAACCAGGTGATGGGGATGGTTTGGAGCTCCTATGCCGGCAGATGAGTTTGCCGAGCGTAGAACTGGCATACCTCGCACCCACGGACGACCTCCTCTGCATCTTGTGGCGCGGTGAGCCAGTGAAAACCTTGGCAAAAGGCTTTTCTAACCAGTGACCTTGGGGCCACGTGATGTTTGTAGATTCCGGTATGGACCTCAAGGAGGAGCTGTTTCCCTTGGTTGGTAGGGATGCACTTCATGAGTACCCCTGATGGACTTCGCTTGTAGAGTTCATCACCGATGGCGATGAACGTCTTGACGCATTGAGCGATCCATCAAGCTTTAGTCCTTTTGGTCAGGAGAACCTCCTCGAGGAGGTAGGTGAGTAGCGGCGCTCGCCAGTTGGTTTGATCGAGTGCCAACACGGCGACGTTGGCGGGCGACATTGTTATGGAGGCACTAGGGTCAGAGCCCCCGAGAGTCGGGTTGACGTCGGGTTGTGTCTGGATTGGACCATCTAGGATGCAGGCGGATGGCTCATGGAGGTCGTTGATGAAGACCCCGCTCAGAGACGGATCCCACCTAGCGGCCAATTTCGCGAGAAAATCGGCGGCATCATTGTCCTTTCGAGGGACGTGATGCAGCTCAATCCCCTAGAATTTATCCTCAAGCTTGCGCACCTCCTGGTAGTATGCTGCCATGAGGGGGCTTTTGTAGGAGGACTCCTTCATGATCTGGCCGACGACCAGCTCCGAGTCACCACGAACATAGAGTCACGTAGCGCCGAGCTCGATGGCGATGTGTAGTCCATTGATGAGGGCCTCATACTTTGTGGCGTTGTTTGAAGCCAAAAAGTGGAGGTGGATGGCATAGCAGAGCCTACTCCCGTTTAGGGAGATCAGAACCACTCTAGCCCCTGAGCCGGGCGCCATGACGGACCCATCGAAGTACATCGTCCAGTACTCGTGGGTGACGTCTGGGGTCGGTAGCTAGACCTTCGTCCATTCGGCGACAAAATCTATGAGAGCTTGAGACTTCATAGCGGTACGAGGGATATACCTAATGTTATGGCCCATGAGTTCGAGTACCCACTTGGAGATCCGTCCCATGACGTCATGGTTGCGGATGATGTCCCCAAGTGGATATGAAGTGACGACCGTGACTTTGTGGTCGGTGAAGTAGTGCAGGAGCTTCCGGACTGCCATCAGCACGGCGTATAGGAGTTTTTGCACCTAGGGGTACCTTACCTTGGGGTCGGTGAGTACCTCCCCGATGAAGTATACGGGTCGCTGGACCTTAAGGTGGTGTCCCGGTTCCTTCCTTTCGACGACTAGGGCGATGCTCACCACGTGGTTGCTCGCCCCGACATAGAGGAGGAGGGGTTCTCCCTGTTTGGGAGCGACGAGGATTGGGGCCAACGTCAGCGACGTTTTGAGGCTCTCCAAAGCCTATTGCGCTTCTTCTATCCAGACGAAGGTGTCCTTCCTTTTGAGGAGCTTGTAGAGAGGCATCCCTCGCTCGTCGAGCCGAGAGATGAACCGGCTCAGGGCGGCCAAGCAGCCGGTGAGCCTCTGTATGCCCTTGACATTGCGTATAGGGCCTATGTTGGAGATGGTCGTGATATTTTTGGGGTTGGCCTCGATACCGCGTTCGGACATGATGTATCCAAGTAGCTTCTCCTTCGAAACCCCAAAAACACATTTCTTGGGATTCAATTTGATGTTGAACCTTCGGAGGTTCGCGAACATTGTGGCCAAGTTTGCGATCAGGTCGCAAGCTTGAGCCGTTTTGACCACTATGTCATCAACATAGACGGTGATTGTTGGCTTCGGCCGCTCGGCTTGATTAGGCTAATCGAGCGGGTCAATTTGGTCGGCGAAGCATTGCTGCAAGCACCTTTGGTAGGTGGCGCCAGCGTTCTTCAGACCGAAAGGCATGGTTACATAATAGTACAAACCATACGGGGTGATGAACAAGGTTGTGAGTTGATCAGACTCTTTCATCGCAATTTGGTGATAGCCTAAGTAGGCATCCAGAAAGGAGAGGATCTCGCATCCTGAGGTGGGTTCGACTATCTGGTCTATGCGCGGCAAAGGAAAGTGATCCTTCGGACATGCTTTGTTGAGGCCAATATAATCAACACACATTCTCCATTTCTAGGTCTTCTTTTTAACAAGAACAGAATTGGCAAGCCAGTCAGAGTGGAATACCTCTCTGATGAATCCGGTTGCCAGGAGTTTGGCGACCTCCTTGCCTATGGCCCTGCGCCTCTCGTCATCAAAGCGACGTAGGCATTGCTTGGTGGGTTTCGAGCCTAGGGCGAGGCATAGTGCGTGCTCGGCGACCTCCCATGGTATGCCTGGCATGTTGGAAGGTTTCCATGCGAAGACATCGTGGTTGGCGTGCAGAAAGTCGGTGAGCTCGCATTCCTATTTGGCTAGGAGTGGGGTCTCGATCCGCACCATCTTGGTTGGGTCAGTGGGGTCGATCCCCACCGCCTTAGTTTCCTCGAGTGGGCGAAAGGCCATTGAGGAGGTTGGTTTGTTGTAGTCCGAGACTACTGGGGTCGACGACTCCCCGAGCCGTAGGAGCTCGGATGAGTTGATGATGGTAGTGGCGAGCTCGAAATGCTCACGGTCGCACATGAAGGCGTGCGAGAAGGTGCTACCCACAGTGATGATGCCATTCGGTCCCGGCATCTTCAGCTTCAGGTAGGTATAGTTGGGGACCGCCATGAACCTGGCGTAGCATGGCCGCCCCAAGATGGTGTGTTAAGACCCCGAAAAGTGCACCACCTCAAAGGTTAGGACCTCTGAGCAAAAGTTGGCTCGGCCACCAAACGTGACGGATAGGTCGATCTACCCTAGCGAGTATGCCTGCGCTCCCAAGATTACGCCATGGAAGGGAGAGCTCACCGGTTGGAGCTCCGACCAAAGGATGCGCATGGCGTTGAGGGTGTCGACGTAGAGGATGTTGAGGCCACTACCTCCGTCCATCAATACCTTGGTGAGGCGCTTCTTGCGGAAGATGGGGTCGACGACGAGCAGGTAGCGCCCTGGTCTAGCGACGTGGGATGGATGGTCCCTCTTATCAAAAGTGATTGGAGATTTCGACCAGCGAAGGAAGGAGGGGACGGCTGTTTCGGCGACGCACGCCTCTCGGTAGCGCACTTTGTGCTGGCGCTTGGAGTAGATGACATCGGATCCTCTGAAGATCATGATGCATTCCTCGGGGTCAGGGAAGCCATCCCCATCTTTGCCCGACGTGCCTCCTTTCTTGGCTGCTGCCTCCTTGCCCTTTCCTTCCTTCGGCCCACCGGCCTGGTCGAGGAGGTTGGTTTGTTGTAAAGGTGTTTGACGGGGTAAGCATGGTGGGTGCAGGGGCTATCCATGAGCTTGCCAAAGTGGTCAGGTAGGCCCTACTAGGACTACTTGCCCACGCGATCAGCTGCGGTGACCAACGCAGAGTTGGCCATTCAGCGCCGATCCTTCTTGTTCTTCTTGCCCCTCTGCATGGAGGGGCCCTCGTCTTGGTCCTCACGCTTGGCCTTGCCCTTGTCCCGGCCTTCATTGAAGACCACTCCGACCACCTCCTCATTGGAGGCGTGGTTTGTGGCGATGTCGAGCAGGTCGAGGGTGGTTTGGGGCTTCAGGCAGCCAAGCTTGTGGATCAGGGACTCACAGGTCGCCCCAGAGAGGAATGTGCTGATGACGTCCACGTCGACGACATCAGGAAGGGAGTTGCACCGCTTTGAGAACCTATGGATGTAATCCTGCAGGGACTCGTTGGGCTCCTACTGGTAGCTTTTGAGGTCCCAGGAGTTCCTAGGGTGGACATACGTCCCCTGGAAGTTCCCGACAAAGACCCTCTTGAGGTCTGCCCAGCCGCGGATGCTATCGTGCGGGTGGAATTCGAGCCATGCTCGAACATGTTCCCCCACACAGATGGGGAGGTACTGAATGATGAAGTGGTCATCATCCACTCCCCGGCTCGGTAGGCGAGCCAAAAGTCTTTGAGCCATATACCGAGGTTTGTCTCCCTGGTATATTTGGTGACATTGGTCGGCGATCGGAAGAGCTTTGGGAACGGCGCTCTCTGGATGCGTCGACCAAAGGCTCGTGGTCCCAGGCCATCTGGGCTGGGACTTCAGTCGTCCAATCAGCGACCATGCCTAGGGTGCATCCCCTCGGTCTCCTTGATGGTCCAGTCGAAGCCCGTGTCATTTGCTCTCACTGCCGCCCGATGGACATGATCATCATGCTGGGCCCGACGCTGGTTGCTGATGACGCTGCGAGCATCTTAGTTTGGCCCAAGGCATTCACACATAGGCGGTCGGTGTGGAGCAGGTGCTGGGTCAGGCTGTGGCGCAGCTGCGCCCTCCTATGCCACGCTTGGCGGCTGTAGCGGTGAGCGGATGGAGCAATTCGTCTGGTGCGTCCCCACTCCCCTGGTGGGGAGAGAGGCCGTGAGTCGGTGTCACGACGTGGAGCTCTCCTCCTATGGAACGGCGATGGCTTCCACTAGTGCCCGAAGGTTCCGGTGGATCGCCTGTTCCTAGGGGTTGTCTGGCTCAGGAAGGCCGCACAGAAGCATCGCCGCCACGACGATGATTTGGCTAGCCCAAGCGAACTATGGGGGATCGTCCCCCCCGTCCATGATGTTGTGCTAGACCTTGCGGGCATGACCCCGGGCACCGCTCGCCGGGTTAGACGCACGGGGCGCATCATGGTGCGCCGAGCACGCTGGCGTAGGTGGCGGTTGGTTCTGCCGCCTTTGTCGTAGCTCCTCGCCGTGCGCCTGGTCACTTACGAGGGCATCCGCATGAGGGGCCAGAGGGGTGTGGGTCTGAAGAGACTCCACTACCACCGGTGGTTGTCCTAGGGCATCCGCCATAGCGCACTCCTGGGACAGAGGGTGGCTAGGTGCCACGACGTCGCTGATGCTGGAGCCATTGCTCTCAACATCGTCATCCAGGATGTCGTGAAAAGAGGAGGGAGCGTAGCTCACCATCCCCATGAATTTAGATGTGAGAGGGCGGCGCTAGCATCCTTCGGAGCCCCCGGGCGTCTGCGTCCACGGGGGATGTGAGGTCGTAGGGGAACCGGTCGCATGGCGATCGCTATGAGGTCGTAGGGGAACCGGTCACATGGCGGTCGCGGCAGGGACAACAGGGTCCCTCCAGAGAATCAGAGAAAGACAGTAAATAGCGAGTAAATAACAAAGCGTACATTACTCAAAGTGGGGTTTGAGTAGAGCATATGCTCAGAACAAAGCATAGGCGCCTCACTGTTGAAGTCGTCGAGTGTCCCAGAGCCGATGGAGGACACCCCTCCGACGGGCTCCAGAACAAGTGCCTCCTTGCGGAGGTGCAGTACATCAAGCCGATCGGCAACGAAGTCTAGGCTTCCGAAGAGGAAGGCCTAGGATGGCTCAAAGATGAGAGGATCCCACATCCCAACAGGTGGGAGTGTAGGAAACTCTAGTGAGCTGAAGCGAGTCATATCGCTTGAGCCCGCCATGGCGAGGGTGGCAGAAAAGTGGGCCGTCCGATGACCAAAAAGTGTGAACGTACGGCGTTCTCCCCACAGACGGTGCCAATTGTCGGTGCAGAAAGTAACCAACACGTAAATATTTGTAGTTTTGCCATACGTTGTGATTGGATGTGGCCTAGTACTCAATGACATAGGGTTTATACTAGTTCAGTCAACGTGCCCTACGTCCAGTTTGAGTCGGTCGGTGACTTTATTCCTGAGCCTAGGTGCTCGAAGTTTGCTATGGGGTTACAAACGGAAGGGAGTAAGATGGGGGTGCAAGAGGTTCGGTCGGACTCTGGTCTGAAGGGCCGAGAGTGACGGGAGCTCCGCTATGTGCTAAGTGTTCGAACGTCTGTTGTTCATTGGAATCCTTGGTCGTTCGGATCGTTGGAGCGTGTTTCAGTTGTGGTATGATTGATCCCTCTGTTGGGAGAGAGCGCATCCCCTTGTATAGATGAAGGGGATGGCCTTTACAAGTGAGAGAGAGTGAGAGAGTATGTATGCTACTAAGTCTTGTTGCCCATGTCGTCCGATACAAGATGATGGTAGGCGCCCATAACACTATTTGTGTCAGACACATGTGGGAGGTTTTACCGTATTCACCATGTATGGCAAATGACGGCACCCACAACACTGTCGATGCCCAAAGGCATGTGGAGTTTTTTTACCATGTTTGCCTGGTATGGGAATTGATGGCGCCCACAACACTATAGGGCAAATCGTCAGCGCCCACAACACTGCTTGGGTTCTGACATGCCTAGAAGGTTGCAGGGCACCCTTTTGACATGTCCCATCGGTACTGTCCTATAGGTGTACAGGGTACGGTCCTTGATTTTGCGGTTGACTTGAGCGTCCTGTTTTACTTGCTCTGCCCATTTCCTGGTCCTCACCGAGCGGGCATCCTCGGTCGGTTGGTCCCAGTTGGCTCCGACTGCGCCAGTCGGAGAAGAGCTGTAAGCAGAGGTTCGATGTATCCCCGGTGGGAGACGCGGGTCGAGTCGAAAGCAGCGTAGGCTAGGCCTTCCGGTCGGAGAGGCAAGCCGGAGTCAGAAGCGAGCATTGTTCCTCCTCGGCTATGCCTTCCGGTCGAAGATTGGATCACCCTTCTGGCTTGTCGTTAGATTTTTGGGCCGGCCTAGGAGTTGCACGTCGTTCGCGATGTTGTCTGCTGGGCTGAGCCTTTGTTGGGAAGCCGATCCATGAGGGATCCTGGGTTTATGAACCCAACACTTTCTTTCCCTACGAGAGAAAAAACCAAGCCAACCTGCTCCCTTCTTCCTCACTTCAGCACACTCAAAACAGAGTAGGAGCTCTCTCTCTCTCTCACTCCATTGCTGACCTCAAGCCCCCAAGCAAATCCATTGATTTTCCCATCAATCCTTGAGGGATAAGGGTCCAAAACTTGATAAGAGAGCATCTCCATTGATTCTTAAACTCTAAAGAGCACTTGGTTCACATCTTAGCCAGCGATTGTGTTTGTTACTCTTGGAGCTTGGCTCCTAGCCGGCTAGAGCGTCATCCATGGAGCTTGCCAACTTATGTGGGAGCCTCAGGAGGTTCTTAATCACCTCTTGCAGTGAGTAAAATCACCCTCATCTCAAGAGTTCACTCTCTTGACTTAAGAACGAGGTAGGGTTGCAAATCCCTAAGCCTTAGTGGTATACCTCAACAACGTGGACATAGGCAAGCCTTGGTGGCGAGTTGAACCACGGATAAATCCTTGTGTCTTTTTGTGCTTGTGTTGCTTCACATGTGTTCTTGTTGTTGTTGAGGTGATTTCTAGAATTGAGGCCAATCTACTTATGTGTGGTGTTCCCACCACTTTCAGCTATCAATCTGTGATCTACCACCTTGCAGGAAGCTAAGAAATTTACTCTATCTAAATTTCGTTGGGTAGATTTGGAACTATGAACTAATTTCTCCTATAGAGCGGTAGTGCCATGGGTGAATTTGATTTTGGTTTAAGTTAAATTTTTACAGGCCTATTCATCTCCCCTCTAGGCGTACCAGAGATCCTACAAGTGGTATCAGACCTCGTGTGCGCTTGACCGCGCGAGGTATGGAGCCCGAGGGAGGATGCGGTGTTGTGAAGCCCATCAACATCGATCCAGAGGACGTTGGACTGCATAACACCGACAACAGTGAGCTTAGCGTCTCTACAGCGAGCAACTCCATGCTCCTGCAGCTGGAGGCAACCGATACTAAAAAGCTCAAAATGAAGAAGAAAGAAGAAGAAAAAGAGCAGCTAGAAAAGAGAAAAGAGAAGCAAGAGAGAAGAAGAAGAAGGAGCAGCAACGGTTAGAAGAGAAGAAAGCAAGAAAAGAAGAAAGAAGACTCAAGAGAGAAGCTAGAAGAAAAAGAAGAGAAGCAAGAAAGAAGAAGGAACAAGAAGTAAAAGCCTCCAATGCATCTTCAAGTGAGATATCTAGCAGCTCCGAAGATGGTGATGATGATGAGTCCTACCAAGTACATAGCAAGAAGGATAAGAAAGGAAAGGGCAAGAAGAATGACGACAATAAATATGTCGTTGCATCCTTTAACTATTCTTCTATGTCTATGACTAACCATGATCGCAAGTCTTTCGTCAATGTGCCCGTGGGCAAGTTACCTCATTTCGATGGGACTAACTTTGCCAGATGAAAGCACTTGATGAGAGCCTATCTTATAGGTCTTCATCCCAGAATTTGGGTGGTTGTTTACAATGGATTTGAACCACCTGTTGATCCCAAGAATCTAACCATGGAAGAAATGAGAATCATCCACCTCAACTGTCAAGATACTAGTATGCTACTTAGTGCCTTGGATGGTGATGAGTACAATAGAGTGATTGGTGTGGATGTTGCCAAGCAAATTTGGGATACTTTGCATCTTGCACATGAAGGAGTTGACAAAGTGAGAAAGGCAAGAATTGATTTGTTGATGTCCAAGCTCAATCGATTTGTTATCTTGGATGGAGAAGGACCACAAGAGATGTTTGATAGGTTGATGACAATGCTGGGCAAGATTAGAGGCTATGGTTATGATGAGCTAGATGATCATAAAGTTGTCAAGATTATATTGGAAGTTTATTCACCTAGAAATGAGACCGTAATCACTTTAATTAGAGACAAGAAGTTTGAGTACTTAGGAGAATCTTGACCTTTGATATGCAAAGAGAAGAAGCAAATGAGAAAAAGAAGCTTGGAGAATTACAAGCAAAGCTAGAAGGCATCAAGATCAACAAGGATGTAGCTCTTAAGGCCAACAAATCAAGCAAGCAAGGCTCTACTAGCAAGTCCAAGATCAACAAGCAAGCTTCAACTAGCAAACCCAAAGCAAGCAAGCAAGCTCAAGAAAGAGTAGAGACCACCTCATCCTCTAGTGAGAGTGAACATGATGATGACCAATACAAGAAAGTATATGATGTTGCTCTCTTTATGAGGAGGTATCACAAGGGGCTAAAGAAGCAAGGCTACAAGGTAGTGAAGAGAAACTTCCCAAACAAGAAAAAGAGGACATGCTATAATTGTGGAAGCACCGATCACTTTATTGCCAAGTGTCCATATGAGATCAAGAACAACAAATACAAGAAGGATAAGAAAGAGGAGAAGGCCGACCATAGAAAGAGCAAGAAGTACATGGAAGAGGCTCACATTGGGCATGAATGTGACTCAACTAAAGAAAGTTCAAGCGAAGAAGATGAGAAAGTTGCAACCATTGCTATCCATGAGCCATCTTCTTCACCAAGACTCTTCACCAACATGTTCGATGATGACTACTACTCCCCTCACATTTGTCTTATGGCAAAGCGTGAGAAGGTAAAATCTAAATTCAAGGCCAAAGCTCCTCCACCTCCACCTCCTAGTGATATCTCTAGTAATGATATTAGTGATAGTCTAGTGATGATGAATCTAGTGATGAAGAAATAAATATGATAACTAAAAATTTAGATGGAAAGACCAAATTATTCATCACTAAGCTAATGGAGGATTTAGAGAGTGTCCAAGCCGAGCTAGAATCTAGAGAAGAGACTCTTATCCAACAAGAGGATCTCTACATTGCTAGCGAAGAAGCTCTTGCATTAGAGAGAAGTGAGGTGGAATCCTTGCGCAAGGCCTTCGTCAAAGAACAAGGGGACCATGCTATCATAAAGAAAGAAAATATTGCTCTCAAGAAAAGGTATTGTGACTTAGATGAAAAGCACAAAGAACTTGAGCTGCAATATAACATTCTTTGGGACAACAACTCACATCCCTCTGAGGCAAAGGATGCCTCTACTACCTCCACTAGTCAAGGTTGTGGAAAATGTTACAATATTGATTTGAATGCTTATTCCACTAACCTTGCAAACATAGAGGCAATGAGAAAAGAAATTGCTAGACTCAATAAGATCATTGGCAAGGGCTGCTTGAGTGGTAAAGCTCAAGTAAGTGACAAGAAGGCAAATAATCCAAAAGTGCCTCAATTCAAGCAAGGGAGACACCCCTCAATCAAGCATGGGCTTGGGCACACTACAGGAGCCAAAAAAAATGGAAGAAAGATCATAAATAGCTATGAGTGTGTCAAGTTTGAGAGGAAGGAAAGAGTTAGTACAGATCAGCCTGCACAGACAGCGGCAGTGCCGCAGTGAAGTACAGCAAAAATGGGAAGGCTACCAATTCTGTCCCTGAACAAACTAAGCTCAAGAAGAAGGTGTTCCAGCGGAAATAGGTTCAGCAGAAGCCAAAGGAATCAGTGTGGGGTACTATGAACAAGTATGCCTATCAACCAAAATTTCAACCACCTCGACAAAGCTTAACTTCATGTTTTGTTTTAAGGAACAACAGTAGTAAAAAAGTGGATGCCAAATATGTTGGTAAGGAAGCCAACACATATAGAAATACTTTTATTTGGGTTCCTAAATTTCTTATGACTAACATGCAAGGCCCCAAGTCAAATTGGGGACCTAAATCAAGCAACTAAATCTATTTTACAGGCATACTCCTCTGGTGGATCAAGTTGGGTGCTTGATAGTGGATGTACAAATCATATGACTGGAGAAAGGAGTATGTTCTCATCATATTCCCCGATGACGCACTCAAATAAAAATATTGTCTTTGGAGACAATTCAAAGGGGGATGTGATTGGTCTTGATAAAGTTGCTATAACTCTTGAACATTCAATTACAAATGTATTACATGTTAATTTGTTGAGTTGCAATTTGTTGTCCGTTTCTCAATTGTGTGAGATGGGCTGCAATTATCTCTTTTCGGATAAGGGTGTGGAAGTCTTTAGAAGAGAGGATTTCTCTATTGTCTTTATGAGTCAATTAAAGAACAAGCTTTACTTAGTTAATTTCAACAAAAGTAAAGCTAAGCTTGAGACTTGTTTACTGGCAAAATCTAGCATGGGTTGGCTTTGGCATCGTCGACTAGCCCATGTCGGGATGAGGAACTTGGCCAAACTTCTAAAAGATGAACACATCCTTGGGCTAACAAATGTTCACTTTGAGAAAGATAGGATATGTAGCGCTTGTCAAGCTAGAAAACAAGTTGGCGTACCTCACCCACCAAAAAGCATCATGACCACGGCACAACCATTGGAGCTCATACATATGGATCTTTTCAGACCAGTTGCCTACCTAAGTATCGGGGGTAACAAATATGGTCTTATAATTGTTGATGATTATTCCCATTTTACTTGGGTATTTTTCTTGTTTGATAAATGTCAAGTTAGAGACAAAGTGAAGACTTTTGTTAGAAGAGCTCAAAAGGAGTTCGGTCTCCTCATCAAGAAAATGAGAAGCGACAATGGGACCGAATTCAAGAACACCCAAGTTGAGGAGTTTCTTGATGAAGAGGGCATCAAGCATGAGTTTTCAACTCCATACACCCCTCAACAAAATAGTGTAGTAGAGAGAAAGAATCGTACACTAATTGATATGGCAAGGACAATGCTAGATGAGTACAAGATGCCAGCCCTCTTTTGGTGTGAATCCATTAACACCGCTTGCCATGCCATCAACCGTCTCTACCTACACAAGAAGTTGAAGAAAACTTCATATGAGCTTCTAATCGGTAACAAATAAAAGGTGTCATACTTTAGAGTGTTTGGGTGCAAGTGTTTCATACTTAATAAGAAACTCAAAATCTCTATATCTGCACCTAAGGTTGATAAAAGTTTTCTTCTTGGTTATGTATCAAATGAATATGCCTATCGTGTTTTCAACAAAACCTCCGGGAGAGTTGAAATAGCGATAGACGTAACATTTGATGAATCTAATGGCTCTCAAATGGAGCAAGTTGATTCAAGTGTTGTAGGAAAGAAGAATCCACCATGTGAAGCAATCAAGCAATTAGCTATTGGTGATATTAGACCACAAGAAGATGAAGTCACTAAAGTGGTGGTTCCTCAAGCTGCTGATGAACAAAGTTCTGCCGACGTACCTAATGCTGAGGGGGAGCCAACCCCTGCAGCAAATCAGTAGAGTGGCAGTGCCGCACATAAGAGTAGCAGTGCCACACTCCCTCTGACAGCAGTAGCAAGTCCAACTCCGATTCAAGGACAAAACCTACAACCTATATTCGAGCAAGAAGATAATGAAGATCCAGAAGATGGACAAGAGGCCATTGATTATCCAAGGCTAAGGCAAACAACACAACAGGATCATCCCATTGACAACATCCTTGGGAGTCTTCGAAAGGGGATAACAACTCATTCACATTTAGCAAACTTTTGCCAATATTACTCATTTGTTTCCTCTTAAGGTTGAGCAAGCACTCGGAGACCCAGTTTGGGTGATGGTCATGCAAGAAGAGCTCAATAACTTCGAAAGAAACCAAGTGTGGATCTTGGTGGAGAGACCCAACACCAATATTATTGGCACCAAGTGGGTCTTCTACAACAAGCAAGATGAGAATGGCGTGGTGACAAAAAACAAGGTAAGATTGGTTGCTCAAGGTTTCACTCAAGTAGAGGGCTTGGACTTTGAGGAAATATATGCACCGGTGGCAAAACTTGAAGCAATTCGAATGCTTCTAGCCTATGACGCTCAAGCCACATACTTCTATGACCAGACCTCTGATGAGATTCACTGGATGACTGATGGTCAGCACTACCGAGTTGATTTTATCACTTTCAGCCGGATTCTTGGCTTTGGGGAGGAGCATAGAGGTTACACTTACATTCATGATGAGCCTCGAGCTGAGATCTGTGACATCAGTTACATGTGGAGAGATAGAAGGATTGCAGATGGCAAGAGGAGTGGTCTACATAGCTTCTATTACATCCTCAATAACCTCATCAGGAATACCATCAACCCAAAGGATGGAGCAGCCTCAGATATTAATGGCTATGTGAGAAATGTGTTGGCTAGATTCGCTCCAGGTGGGGACAGGTTTAATGCCCCTAGATTCATGTGGACTGAATTGAGATTTGCCATGGAGGATGGGAGGAGGGGTCTACCCTATGCCCCCTACCTCATGTTTATGATTGTGAGGGTCACTGGATTTTATTTTCCAAAGGATGGGATGCACACCGTCTACAAATTTGAGAAGACTCAGCCTGCTGCAGCTACTCAGGGAGTGGGGAGCTCTCATTCTCATGTAGATATCCCTGAATCTCCCTGCTCTAGGTCTCACAGTGGAGGCAAGATGAAGAAGTTTGTCAAGTGGTTAAAGGCAATCTTCGGAAAGTGCACCTATGTAGCTGACAGAGCGTATGAGACATGGCTTGAGCAATGTCAGCAGCATGGACAGGACCTTCCACCACTTCCTCCTATTCCACCTCCTCCACAGTATGACCTTCCAAGTCTCTCCAACACAGATTTAGATGATGAGGAGGAGGAGGAGGGATGAGCAGCAGATTGGGATGAGATCCTAGAGGGATACCATCATAGACAGGAGCCGAGGCGTTCCACTCGTTCCACTTGCTACACCGCCACCACTCACCGTCAGGGTCGTGCACGTATTGACTCCAACGACGATGATTGTGATGGTGGTGCCAGGACTGCTGCAGGAGGTGACGATATTGATTGGACTAACATCCAGGGAGATGACGAGTAGGTGTTGATCTTTCTTCTATTCCTCTCTTTTTGGTGCTTTATGCCAAGGGGGGGAGAAAATTAGAGGGGTCAACAACTTTTGGCAACAGCTGCGCTTTATGTCCTATTCGATGAGTGTTAGTCTTCACTAGGTGGAAAGTTTGAGAGTTGCTCAAAATTTTAAATTATGAAATAATGCTACTATTTGACTCTTTGTTCATCGGATATGGACATGTATCGTTGTGTGGATTAGAAGTCATCTTATTGTGCTAGGTTGCATATCCTTTTGTCTGAGCTAGTTGTGTGGTGCTTAACTCTGTCTTGCTCGTACAGTTAGGTGCGGCTCTACCACATAGCAGCAAGCACATGTGTGCATAAACTATCATTTGCATCATGTTTTACACACCAGACATAGTATGCAGCACCCCACAGGAGCTTGGATGTAGGGGGAGCCCCATCACTTTCACTAAAATATGAATCTTGGATTCTTATGCTAATTTGAGAATTCAATTCTTTATTCACATATTTAGGGGGAGACTCTACACCCATGGCTCAAAAAGTCTCAGTATTTATTTCATATCTTTTATAAGCTCTAATTGGGTTGTCATCAATCACCAAAAAGGGGGAGATTGAAAGTGCAATCAAACCTTAATTATGGGTTTTGGTGATCATGACCTCGTAATTAGAGAACTAATGAGATTTATTGAGATGATAAGTAGGGAATTTATATTCGAGGATGCTATACGAAATAGAGGAGCCCCCAACTAAAAATATAGATGGCTTCAAACTCAAATGATTTTTAAATTCTTTTATATATTGAATTTGAGTATAGGAAAAGCCGTACTACAAAGGGGGGCACAATGCTTAAGTTAATCTGTGCTACCAAGTGCTCAAACAACCATATGCATCCTCAGATTCACAGCCAAGACAGTCTACACTTCACTATTAACCTTACTATCTTGCAGGGTGCGAGCTTCGACTCGCCAACCCCTTGGGTGTGAGCTCCAACTCACACGACCCCTTGGATGCGGGCACCGGTTCGCCCGACCCCTTGGGTGTGGGCTCCGGTTCACCCGACCCCAAGGTCACAGGCTCTGTCTCGCCTAACCCCTAGGTCGTGGGCTCCATCTCGCCCAACCCCAAGGTGGCGGGCTCCAGTTCGCCCGACCCTTTGGTTGCGGGTTCTGTCTCGCCCGACCCCAAGGTCACGGGCTCTGGCTCGCTTGACCCTTTGGTCATGGGCTTTGTCTCGCCCGACCCTTTGGTCATGGGCTTCGGCTCGCCCGACCCTTTGGTGGCGGTCTCTTCTCACCGGATCTCAAGGCCGTGGACCTCGTCTCACCTGACCTCTTGGGTGAAATGTCCGTTGGGGGCTGGGGGTATATATACCTTTTCCTTTTCTCCCCAACAGCTATCTGCGATTTGAGTGACCATTAGGGCCTGGGGGTATATATGTCTTTCCCTTTCTTTCCCTACGAGAGAAAAACCCAAACCAACCTACTCCCTTCTTCCTGACTTCAGCACACTCAAAATAGAGCAGGAGCTCTCTCTCTCTCTCTCTCACTCCATTGTTGACCTCAAGCCCCCAAGTAAATCCATTGATTTCCCCATCAATCCTTGAGGGATAAGGGTCCAAAACTTGATAAGAGAGCATCTACATTGATTCTTAAACTCTAAAGAGCACTTGGTTCACGTCTTAGCCGGCGATTGTGTTTGTTACTCTTGGAGCTTGGCTCCTCGCCGACTAGAGCATCGCCCGTGGAGCTTGGCAACTTATGTGGGAGCCCCAGGAGGTTCGTAACCACCTCTTACAGTGAGTAAAATCACCTCTCATCTCAAGATTTCACTCTCTTGACTTGAGAACTAGGTAGGGTTGCAAATCCCTAAGCCTTAGTGGTATACCTCAACATCATGGACATAGGCAAGCCTTGGTGGCGAGCTGAACCATGGGATAAATCCTTGTGTCATCTTGTGCTTGTGTTGCTTCACATGTGTTCTTGTTGTTGTTGAGGTGATTTCTAGAATTGAGGCCAATCTACTTGTGTGTGGTATTCCCACCACTTTTAGCTATCAATCTGCGATCTACCACCCTGTAGGAAGCTAAGAAATTTACACTATCTAAATTTCGTTGCGTAGATTTTGAACTATGAACTAATCTCTCCTGCAGGTGCGACAGTGCCGCGCTCACAGAGCGGCAGTGCCGCGGGTGAATTTGATTTCGGTTTAAGTTGAATTTTTACAGGCCTATTCACCCCACCTCTAAGCGTACCAGAGATCCTACAATCATCTTCTTCACCATTCACTTGCCTAGGCCTTAATTCATCAACATCTATGTTCTTCATGGCATTTGAAAGTTGAATGCCTCTTACATCATCCAAGTTCTTATTCTCATCTTGAAAACCCTTGGTTTCATCAAATTCAACATCATGCACTTCTTCAAGAGTACCACTTGCCAAATTCCAAACCCTATATGCTTTGCTAGTGGTTGAGTATCAAAGTAAGAATCTTTCATCACATTTCTTGTCAAACTTGCCCAATTTAGTGCCTTTCTTCAAGATATAGCATTTGCAGCCAAACACCCAAAAATATGCAATGTTGGGCTTTCTACCATTCAAGAACTCATATGATGTCTTCTCTTTCAATGGGTGATAATATAGGCGGTTGCTACAATAGCAGGCCATGTTGATAGCTTTGGCCCAAAAAGATTGACTCGCATTCTACTCACTTAGCATAGACCTTGCCATATCAAAGAGTGTTCTATTTTTCCTCTCAACAAGGCCATTTGATTGTGGAGTGTACTTGAACGAAAATTAATGTCTAATTCCAAATTCATCACATAACTCATCAGTTCTTGTATTCTTGAACTCACTATCATTGTCACTTCTAACTCTCTTGATGGTTGTTTCAAATACATTGTGTATTCCCTTGACAAATGATTTGAATGTTGCAAACACATCACTCTTGTCCACTAAAAAGAATACCCAAGTGTATCTTGTCTAGTCATTCACTATTACAAAGCCATATTTGTTTCCACCGATGCTAGTGTATTGTGTTGGCCCAAACAAATCTATGTGCAACAACCCAAATGCCTTGCTAGTGCTCATAATGCTCTTCTTAGGATGGGTGTTTCCAACTTGTTTGCCAGCTTGACAAGAGCTACAAAGCTTATCTTTCTCAAACACAACACCTTTCAAGCCTCTGACCAAGTCATGCTTAACCAATCTATTAAATTGTTTGATTCCAACATGACCAAGCCTTCTATGCCATAACCAACCCATACTAGACTAAGTGAACAAGCATGTTGTCAATTGAGCTTCACTAGCATTGAAATCAACCAAGTATAGATTCTTATATCTAAAACATATGAAGATCAAGTTAGTGACATCTACACTTATGATCTCTACATAATCTACCCCAAATATGCATTTGAATCAAAGATCACACAATTGAGCCACTGATAGCAAATTGAAGTTCAAGATCTCTACTAGCAACATATTGGAAATGTTCATGTCATTGAATATTGCAATCTTACCAAGCCCTTTGACATTGCCTCTGCCATTGTCATCAAATGTGATACTCTCAGAACCATCATTGCCATTGGCATTAATTGAGTTGAACATTCTTGCATCATCGGTCATATGTTAAGTGCACCCACTATCAAGTACTCAATGCCTTCCTCCAGCTTTGTAATTGACATACAAAAGAAGATCAATTCTTTTTAGGTACCCAAACTTGCTTGGGTCTTTGAAGGTTAGTGACCAAGCTCTTTGGCACCTAAATAGCTTTTTTCCTTGAGTCCATTCATGGTGCACCAATGAACTTAGCCTTCACACCATTTGTACCCTTAGTAAGCACATAGAAAGAATCAAGCTTAATTGAGGATACATTGGCTTGAGGCTTCTTTTTCATGCACTTTTGCTCTATATGACCAACTTGCTTGCAACTAGTGCAAAACCGACTATTGTTCTTCACAAACTAGTCTTCTGAGGAGCAAAGGCCGCCTTGCCTTTCTTAGGGGTATAGCCCAATCCCTCTTTGTGTAGAGAAGCTCTTTGGTTACCCAAGTAGATAAGCAAGCGGTCCTCACCAGCATAGGCTTTGCCTAAGGCGTGAGTGAGCTCATTGACCTCCTTCTTGAGGGTCTCATTCTCAACCATTAGTGAGGCATCACAAGTGAAACCATCACTACTAGATGCGGTAGATGTGGAAGTGCTACAAGAAGGGTTAGTGGGAGCAACAATGATAGGCTTATAGAAAGATTCATCAATTATGTCACAAGTTAAGCCTTTGTCACATGTTACAACATGCTCCGTCTCATTTTGCTCATCAAGTAGAGAGGAATGAGCTTTTTCAAGCTTCTTGTGAGCCTTGCCAAGCTTCTTATGGGCTTCCTCTAACCTCTCATGAGATGCATTGAGCTCATCAAAGGCTTGCTTAAGGGCTTTTAGTTCCTTTCGCAAGTCTTTGAATTCCCTTCTCTTAATGTCAAAATGTTCTTTAGCATCTTCTAACATGTCAATTAGTTCATCTTTAGTGGGTTCATCATCATTGTCACTTTCACTTTCACTTTCATTATCATGTTCCTTATCACATCCATCATCACAAGTTCGTACCTTAGTGGCCTTAGCCATGAAGCATGATGGAGTGTCGAACAGAGAAGGCTTCTCATTGATAGCAATGCTTGCAAGAGCCTTCTTCTTGGTGATCTTGTCATCATCATCACTTGAGGAAGCATCACTATCCCAAGTGACCACATATGAATCACCCTTCTTCTTCTTCTTGAAGGTCATCTTGTCTTTCTTCTCTTTCTTTTCCTTTTTCTTGTTCTTCTTGTCATCATCATCATTGTCGCTATTGTATGGGCATTGAGCAACAAGATGATCCTTGCTTCCACACTTGAAGCACCTTCTTGACTCTTCCTTGTTCTTGTATGAATACTTCTTTCTTCTAGCACGATAGCCTTTCTTCACCATGAACTTGCCAAATCTCTTCACAAAGAGAGCCATATTCTCATCATCCATCTCATCAAAGCTCAAATTTTCATCTTCACTTGATGATTCTTATTTTGCCTTGCCCTTGGATAATGTGGCTTTGAATGTCACACTCTTCTTCTGGTCATCTTTCTTCTCATCATTCTTCTCATTCTTTTCTTCCTTCTCATCATCATCCCTATGTGTCATCGGTCATCACATCTCCCAACACTTGGTTTGGTGTCATGGTGTCCAAACCACTCCTCACTAGAATAGTGACCAATGTGCCAAATCTTGATAATAAGCATCTTAAGAACTTGTGAGAGAAGTCATTTTCCTTCACTTCTTCTCCAAGTGCTTTGAGATCATTGACAAGCACTTTAAGCCTATGAAACATTTTCAGCACACTCTCATCTTCTTTCATCTTGAAGCTCATAGACTTCTCCTTGAGAATGTATGCCTTTGCACCCTTCACGACTTGAGTGCCCTCAAAGGATTCCTCCAACTTCTTCCATGCCTCATGAGCCATCTCAATGTTCTTGAATTGCTCAAATGTTCTCTCATCCAATGCATCATGAATGGCACTAAGAGCAATATCATTGTTTTGGAGCAATACTTCTTCGGCGGCGGTGGGAGCCTCCTCATTGGCAATCTCAATCTTGGTCTTCATCACCTTCCAAACCTTCATATTGATTGACTTGATATATGTTGTCATCTTAGCCTTCCAATAAGGATAGTTGGAGCCATCAAATTAGAGTGGCTTCATCGTGTTGTTGATTTGAGCCATTTTAACATCAAAGGTTGTTAAGCTTCAAATCAAGGTGACCACGGCTCCGATACCACTTGAAATGTACTATTGGCTAAAGGGGGTGAATAGCCTATTGAAAATTTCTACAACAACACTTAGCAAAGATGTTAGACACTTAAACAAAGAAGCGAGTGTTGCGTTAGCCAACTAAAAATGCAAGCCACCTACCACAATTCTAGTGACTATGATCTCTAAGCACACAATTGGCTAAGTCGCTACACGAAGTTAGTGAGCTCTCAAAGACTAACTAAAGAGCCTCACTAACCACTAGACCCGACACGAGCTAGCTCTCAAAACTAATTACACTAAAGAGCATAGCAACACTAAGAATGTAATACAAGAGATGGCGGTGATGATTATACCGACGTGTCGAGGAGTGAGCCAATAACAAGATGATCACAATCAATCACAAGATAACCAATGAAATCCTCGCACAATGATGGCATAAGATTTTTCACCGAGGTTCACTTACTTGCCGGGAAGCTAGTCCTTGTTGTGGCCATTCACTCACTTGGAGGTTCACACGCTAACTAGCATCACATGCCAAACCCACAATGGGTGCCGCACAACCAACACAAGATGAGGATCACACAAACCACGAGCAATCCACTAGAGTACCTTTTGGCTCTCCACCGAGGAAAGGTCAAGAACCCCTTACAATCACCATGATCAGAGCCAGAGACAAACACCTTCCTCCGCTCGACGATCCTCGCTGCACCAAGCCGTCTAGGTGGCGGCAACCACCAAGAATAACAAGTGAATCCCGTAGCGAAACATGAACACCAAGTACCTCTAGATGCAATCACTCAAGCAATGCACTTGGATTCTCTCCCAATCTCACAAGGATGATGAATCAATGATGGAGATGAGCGGGAGGGCTTTGGCTAAGCTCACAAGGTTGCTATGTCAATGCAAATGGCCAAAAGAGTGAGCTTGAGCCGGCCAAACACCTTATATAGAGGCTCCATCGAAATAGAACCGTTGTGCTCACAGAGTAGCCCAACTCGAGGCGACCAAACGCGCTAGTCATCGTGACCGGACGCACGGCCCCCAGTGTCTGGTCAATGGATGTCGTCCACGTATCCCCTGTTTAAACCACGATCGTCGATCTCCAACGGTCAAAACCAGCTGTGCTAGCACCAAAGTGACAATCGAACACGCGGTCACAAGGACCGGATGCGCCGATCGTGTCAGTTCTCCTCCACGCGCACCAAGGCCAAGCCTTGATCGAACGCGCTGCTCCCTACGGCTTTTCAGTGTCAGATCAGTTCTAGAGAGGGTCTAGAGCCAAATTTCTTTGCCGCCGTGTCAGGTCAGTACTGCCTCATCTCAATGCTTGCGTCAGCGTACGTCACAGCCTAACCGGACGCAGGCCCTGCGCGTCCGGTCACAATGACTGTGCAGCGTTTGGTCACTGAACAGACCAAGCCCGAGGGCGCCGTCTTCACTATAATTGACCGGACGCACAACCAGCGAGTCCGGTCACTTCGAAACCGGCGTCCGGTTAGTGAAAGATAGTCCCTCTACTTCTCCAACTTCGCCACCCTTGATCAAATGTGTCAACCACCAAGTGTATCATCTTGTGCACATGTGTTAGCATATTTTCATAAACATTTTAAAGGGTTTCAGCTCTCCACTAGATCATAAATACATATGCAATGAGTTAGAACATCTAGTGGCACTTTGATAACCGTATTTCGATACGAGTTTCACCCATCTTAATAGTACGACTATCGATCCTAAATGTGATCACACTCGCTAAGTGTCTCAATCACCAAACCAAAAAGCTCTATCAAATTTCACCTTTGCCTTGAGCTTTTTGTTTTTCTCTTTCTTCTTTTCCAAGCCTAAGCACTTGATCATCACCATGGTTACACCATCATCATGATCTTCACCATTTCTCCATCACTTGGAATGTGCTACTGTTGACACAAAATGTGACGCACTGTGCCTCACACACAGCAAGCTGAAAAGCGTAGCTTCAATCGGGTTCCCGGGTGCTTTGTTATCCGGAAGCGTGCCAGTCAGTTTGACCTAAAAAAACTAACAAGGGATAGAACAATTAAATGTCAAACCGGGAACATGTCGGGTAATACCAGACAGTTCCTCATATACGGCCCTGAAGCCACTTACAACGACATACAGCTATAAAGAGCTGTCTGCCAACAAGTTTATAAACCATTCGGCTAATCGTAAGATGAATGCACGTAAAGGCCTAATTGCCGAACACATGTACATGAGAAGACATGTTTGAACAAGTGAAATTAATTATGAATTAATGCATAGCCAAGCTCAGCCATCCGACCGAGTTGGGATCCATGAAGAAGGAACGTGCAAATAAGCACAATTAAACCAATCTAAAACCTGCATCTGCCGCACGACACCTAGTTCCGTCAAGGCTTAAACGTAATTATCATGCATGAACCCGCAACATGTGACAATCTAGATTAAAATAATTCAGCCATTACGCGTGTATTGTCTATTTGCGAAGGTAATACGAAAATAATGATCATTGAAGCGCGAATAAAACCATAAGAGAGGCCGAACAATATTCGATCTAGATTGGGCGTAAGTGTGTTACAAATATATAAAATATTTAAAACATGCAACATTTGGATAACTTAATGAATCTATTTAGATTTTGCCATATCTAATAGAGCCGGTAACTATCTTGCTTTTACTAAGCATATCGAGCAAACACCTGCCGCACGGTATCTACTCATAAACGAAGCATAAGCAAAGACTTCTTGATTGTTAAGCAAAGATCCGCCGCACGATCATTGAAAAACAAACAAGACTACTTGCATCACGTTTAAATCCACCGCATGATACTAAACATGATAACAAGGTTGTCGGAACTTACGGAGGTCGACGGATCGATGACTCCTCTCGAAGAACTCGACGACACGATAAAAGGACTCGAAAGTTGGCACGGGGCCGGGTGTATTGATTTGGTTGTGAACCCCTATTACAATGGTCGAGGGTCAATATTTATACCCTAGACAAAACACGAGTCCTAGAGGACTACGATTTACAAAGGAATCTTTAAATAAACTTGGAAACTCACGACTCCTTACCCTAAACTTTTAGAGTCCTTTACTATCACAACTTTCCCCTTTTCGATCGGTCTTGCCTGCCATCTTCTGTTATTCCCGAATGGAGTCACCGCCTTCTGGAGTAACCGACCGCAATGCATTTAGCCGACCGCTTGCTTTGTTTGCCGAATACCCTTCTTCCCGCATGTGGGTCCACCTGTCATCTTCCAGAATCGACCAAAATCCAGTGTTAACAGCTACATATCTCATGATCGCTATGATAAACTAGGTTAGCACTTAAGGTTTCATCAATTCACCAAAAACAACCTAGAGCTTTCAACGGTGACCCATGGTGGCGTCCCAGCAGTTGCAGCAAGCGGCTGCGGCAGGTGGGTCTCATTGCAACATGTGCAATATATGATCTATTTTTACAACATTCAGATAAAACACTGCAACATACGTTCGAATCAGCTAAAACACTTGCAAAACACCAAAAAAAAACTTGAAAACGTGTGTGTAGCCATTGCGAATATATGTAAACATCCAGATGAAACACTTACAACATAAATATGAAAACACCTAAAACATTTGCATATATATATGCAATATCTTGATATACTTTTGCAACATCTAAATAAAACACTTGCAACATACATCTGAAACAGATGAAACACTTGAAATATACATGTATAGCCATTTTAACATGTGCCACATCCCAATATATTTTTGCAATATCGATATAAAACACTTGCAACATATCTCTGAAACATCTGAACATATTTGAAACATACGCTTGCAACATGTGCTTTCAGCACAATGTCACCTTGCTGCTGGGACGAATTGAGGCTAGTCATCTCGCAGAGCTCGATGCTGGTGCAGAGATCGATGCCAGCGTGGAGTGGGGGAGGGTGCAGCGGGTGGGCGGGTGCCGTGCCCGTAGGAGCCACCCCCCACGCTAGAGAAGGCCGCGGCAGACGGGCGGTCGGGTGCTGTGCCCGCGGCGCGGCGCCCTTGCGCTAGAGAAAGGCTGCAGAGGAAGGGGATTGGGCGTTGCCGGTGCGACTGAGCGTCGTGGGCGGGGCGCTGCGTCATGGGCGCGGACGGGAGCGAGCGTCGCGGTCGGGGCGCATGACGAGGGAGCGAGCGGCGTAGACCGAGAAGTGTGGCGTCAGGAGAGCATTACCTATCTTATGTCTTATTCGTTTGGCTGATAAGCCATAACTGAAAGTACTCTTGACTGATTTATTATGAGAGAAAAATATTATTCGTTGACTAAAAAAATACGACTTATAAACCAAACCAACGGGACGTTCAATTCTACACCCAGTCGCCAACAACGCCTAACAAGCTTCCAAACATCCTTCTACACCCAGTCGCCAACAACGCCTAACAAGCTTCCAAACATCCTCCATGGTCCGATGGCGACGTGCACGGTAAATGGGACGCTGAACCGCGCGAGTAAGCCTCAGCCGTCGGTTTTCCTGACCATTGAGGTGAGAGACTGAGGCGTCCCGGTAGCGCGAACGGTCACCGACGCGTCTCCAGACGGCAGGCTGCTCCCCAAATCGCCTGCCTTCTCGTTTCAACCTGCGTCTGGTGTAAAGCTGTATCTTCTGCAGATATCTCCCCCCACCCGCCCTTCCTCTATATAGCTGTCGCTGAGCTTTGAGTTGCTCCATTCCTGCGATCCCCTTCTGTTCCAACAACGCTGCGAGATCCATTCTTGCACCAGTTCGTTAGGTTAGTTTAGATCACATTCCCAGGTTCGTTGTAGCCTACACCCCTGCTGCCTCAATTTAATTCGGTGGAGGGGCAAGATCCGGAGGCATCAGCAGAAGGGAAATCCATGGCGCTGTACGCGGATCTCGACGCGCTCCGGGCGTCGGCGGCCGACGTGCGGATCGTCACGTCGGACGGCCAGACCATCGCCGCGCACTCCTACGTTCTTGTAAGGCACTTCATCTTTCCCCTCCTTCTGCCTCGGTTAGTTCCGGTCGACTCGATCGCCGTGTGTGGTTGCTGATTTTGTGGTTTGGAATAATCCCAGGCGTCGGCGTCGCCAGTGCTGGAGAGGATGATCGACAGGGCGCGCTGCCGCGGGTGGGGCGCCGCCGCCGTCCTCGGCGTCCCCTCCGACGCCGTCCTCGCCTTCCTCCACCTCCTCTACTCCTCCGACGCCGCCGTCGTCCTCGCCCGCAGCCGCAGGCTGGTGGCGCCCGGGACGGAGGAGCTGGTGGCCGCGCACGGCCCGCAGCTGCTGGCGCTGGCGCACGTGTACCGCGTCGGGTGGCTGAAGCGCGCCGCCGAGGCCGCCGTGTCGGCGCGCCTCACCGCGGACCGCGCCGTGGACATGCTCAAGCTGGCAAGGCTCTGCGACGCGCCGCAGCTGTACACGCGGTGCGCGCGCCTGGCCGCCAAGGACTTCGCCGCCGTCGAGGCGTCCGACGGGTGGCGCTTCGCGCGGCGCCACGACCCGGCGCTGGAGCTGGAGCTCCTCCAGCTGCTGGAGGACGCGGACAGCCGGCGCGCGAGGTGGGCGCGGGCGCGGGCGTCGCAGGAGGCCTACCGGCAGCTCGGCCAGGCCATGGGCTCCCTCGACCGCATCTTCGCCGCCACCGGCGGCGGCACCGACGATGACGCGCCGTCCCAGTCGTCCGCAGGCCCTGCTGGCACGTGCGCGGGGGACGGCGACGACGATGCCACGTGCCAGGGCCTGCGGCTGCTGATGCGGCACTTCGCGACATGCGCGCGCAAGGTCGCGCCGGGCGGCTGCGCGCGGTGCAAGCGCATGCTGCAGCTCTTCCGCCTCCACGCCTCCGTCTGCGACCGGCCGGAGCAGGACCAGCCGTGCCGCGTGCCGCTCTGCAGGTGAGATGAATCGCACGGATCGGAGGAAAAGACATTTTTTTACGCAGTAGTAAAATGGTGAATCGATCTCTCTCCGACAGCACGATCGCGAAATATCTGTGCTCCAGATTTTCTTTTCACGGCTTCACGAGCGTCCAAACAAAATAGTCCGGCGATCGTACGACGTCATTGCGATCGCCAGCCAATCGTAAATTTCGGGAACAGTGTTTTTCTCTCACACCAAACCAGTCAGCAGTAAATAATCCACGATACGATATGGCCTCCGAACGTGCTGCAGCTTTCAATCATTTCCGTGATAATGACACTAACGGCCGGCATGGCACTGCCTCTGAAAATCACCACCAAAAAGATCTGATCGACCCATGCATATATACCAGGGCCTTGTTTAGATCATCTCTAAATTTCAAGTTTTTTCACTCTCTCTATCATATTAATTTTTGGACGTATATATGGAGCATTAAAAAAATAACTAATTGCACAGTTTGGTTGTAAATCACGAGACGAATCTTTTGAGCCTAGTTAGTCCATAATCAGATAAAGTTTATCAAATACAAACAAAACGTGCTATAGTATTCAGATTACAAAAATTTGCAATCTAAACGAGGCTAACAGTCTAGCAGGAGTAGGACTGTAGTAGTACATGCATTCTGAATTGAGGACTCAAATTCTGACTTGGTTTTCGTCACTCAGATTCTGACTTGGTTTTTTAATTTTGCGCAGCCATTTCACGGCGAAAATGCAGACTGAGAAGGCGGACAAGACATGGCGGCTCCTGGTGAAGAAGGTGACGAGGGCTAGAGCGATGGCCGGCATGGCCGACAGGCAGGTGCCGGAGGTTGTGGCCATGTCATGGGCGAGGTACAGCACCAGCAGCAAATGGGCGCGAAACTGAGATGAAGCATGGTTTTGCTGTATCCTGTTGGACTACGGCAAAATGCAATCTCACATAGATGGGGTCTGTCTGAGACAAATTGTAGGCGGAGTCGATCTATACCGGATAGATTTAGTGTTTATTTTTAGAGAGATATATAAAGAGAATATAGTGCTGTTGTAGTCCCTGTATATGTCCCTTTAATAAATTTTGTGGATCATTTTGGTAAACGTTTTCTCTTCCTGAAAAGGAGGCTCACTAGGGACGCCGGATGCAGAGTCACCATGTCTGTGTTTTCTCTGTGTTAGTTGTCACCGTGTACTTTCCCACTTCCGAAATGATATATCACGGGTGTCCGTCCCGTCCGACGTACCGCCCGAGTCGCCCGCACCTACTCGGCACGCCCTGCCTACGTCGTCGGGTCTGCTGCTCCGCGCGCCCTTGCTCGCTCCCGCCCGTGCCCTCATCAGCCTCGCCCGTCGTGGAAGAGGAGGCAGCCCATGCCCTCGTCCACCTCGCCCGTCGTGGAAGAGGAGGCAGGGAGGCCTGCGCCTGCGCCGCCATCCACCTCACGCCGTCGGCAGGAAGGGGAGACCTGCGCTTCCGCGGTTCCTCACCAGGTAGGCCTTGACCACCGGCGACAATGTGTCTCAGGCGTTTTCGGACATGTTGCAAGCCTATGTTTCAAGTGTTTCTGTTGGTTCAGACGTATGTTTCAAGTGTTCCATCTGGATGTTGCATATGTTGCTATGGCTATATATGCATGTTTCAAGCGTATGTTTCAAATGTTTTCAGACTTACGTTGCAAGTTTTTCATCAGAATATTGCAAAAGTAGATCTGGATGTTGCATATGTTGCTATGTGTCGGGGTTATGATCCCCGGGTGTCTCAAGGCACCGATTAACTAGCAGGCCGAGCGGCCCACGACACATCAGCTAGCGAAGGCCCGAGCGACCGAGGCCCAGCTAAGCCAAGTAGAATAGGCCTGACGCTAAGGCCAGGGTCGGCCGTGACCCCTCCTTCTGTCTTAGCCGCACGACACGTAAGAGAATCACGACCTCTCCGTCGTCCCGACCCCGGGAGGAACGGGGAGAGTTCACACCCAGCCAAACATGCCCGCTCTGACAAGAGTAGGCACGCCACACTGACCTCGTAAGGACCGAGGGGACAGCGGTCACCTCGGTCCGGTCAGACGCCACCCCTGCACCACGCAGCGCAGACAAGACAACACCTCCTAAGGCAGTCACAGTCGGTACAGAGCCCACAGTCCAGATACGACCCGAGAAGACGTCTGTATGATTCTACCAACTACGAGATGGGATCCACGACGAGGGCCTTGACTTAGAGGCCATCCAGACTGGCGGGAGCTATGACCCCAACGGTCGGGATCGTAGCCCTCAGCTATTCAAGCCCACAGAGCGATCGACGACCTAGGGGCGGCTACCAACTCCTATACGACGCCCCTGGAAACCAGGAAGCGATGACAAAGACCACGACGGAGACCACGTCACACAGGACGGCAGGCAAACCACCATTGTGCCTACAGTGCCGCCACGGCCGGCACAGTAGCACTACGTCACACCATGCCGCGATGTGGCCACAAGACCATGACGACAACCACGCCTAGACATGCTCCACAAGATGGGGTAGCTTGCAAGCCAAGTTAGCTAGGGCCTCCCTCAGGCTCACGACCCTTCGGCCGGGAGAACATCTTTCTTTGTATACGCCCTTCCCCGAACTCTATATAAGGGCAGCCAGGGCACCCATCTTGGGGATCCAAAACCATTCGATCCAACTTTCATTCTCTCGTTCTTACACCGTATAAGGGCTCCTGAAGCTTCCCTTTGGGCAGCCCGTCTCCTAGCTCTAGATCTCCTACCTCTTCCACCATTCTTGCACCTCCTATTGTAAGAACTTCAGAGCATTCAAGCGAGAAACACGCACTTGATTATCTTTGAGACTGGACATAGGGCTCCGGCCTGAACCAATATAAATCCTCGTGTCTTTTGAAAGCTACCATCGTCTTCCTAGAGCAGCGCGGTAATCGTATAAGTTTACTAGTCCGGTTTACAAAACACCGATAGTTAGTGCGCTAGGTAGGGGACCATCGCGCACTCTTGACCGTTGGAGGACTCGCTGGCAGAATGGCCTATGGTGGCCACATCCGCCGTGAAAACTATGATTACACCCCACTGGAGAACTCGACAGACTACCAGGTTTAACTTGATCTCTTTGTGTACTTAGTGTCAAAGGGCTGACAAGTACAGTTGGGATTAGGTTAAATTGGGCGGTTCTGCCACAGCGCATGAGCGATGAAATTACTCGCCGCCACATGGCGTCATCGTTGGTAATCAAGTGGCTACCCGACGCCATGCCTCACAAGGCCAAGCCTAGAACCAAGACCAGGACCTGTGCGGCGGACAAACCATCCGTCACGTCTCAACAAACCGTCAGTCTTCATTTGGAGGCACATGCATCCGAGAAAGCAGGCTACCCGAGTGGACCATGCGCCGCGCCGAGCAGACTAACTCGTGTTGCCCTCAGAACCTGCACCTGTTGCGATAGCTCGCACTGGCTTTTCGTCAAGAGCGATAGCCGGACCCACAACCGAAGACACGATGGCCGCGACATCGTCGCACCACGAAGACTCAAGCACCAGGACGCACGAGCCCTCTCGACCGAAAGCCACGGCAAGCTAGACCACAAAGAAGCCATCCTCGGGGGCTCAAGAGCCCGCCAAGGATGTCGAGTCAGCAAGGGCTGACCCAAGGCAGCCCGGGAGGACAATCCGCACCAGTTACGACCACCCCGGATGGTAAAGAAGCGTCATCACCAACTTGTAGCCTAGGGACCATGACAACTCCACCACAAGCGAGCGCTCGGAAGTTCACCTCAGCACGAGCAGTAGTGGCAGGGCGAGCGTCTGCTACCTGAACAAGCATCGGTGATATTAATCATGTCCCTCTCTTCATTGTTTGATCGCATTCACATACGCGCATAGATGCAATGACGAGCCTGACTAGCTAAAATGAAGCATAGAATCGATTTAGGGACACAGAACCCATGCGTGTCGTCTAGGAGGCATTTCACCTTCCAGACGGCCTGACCCACCTCTCACGGGCGGCCAATACCGCATTTCGCGGGGGAGCGTACGTAAGGTCCCCCACCAGCACTCACTCTCGCCGCCTATGACATGTAGCACTATAGAGACATAGCTTGGCACGCAGCATCTAACCAGCATCTGCACGTCGCGAGAGATTAATCCGTAAGCAGAAATTGAAAGCCCGCTTGTGTCGAGTTAAAACAAAAGTAATATAAAAACAACAAGAGCGATATGACAGGATGAGCGAACAAGAAGTGAAAACCGCTGACAAATCACACGCACAGATAGTTTAGGTATTACAGCTTCGCCCGTCAGTGAAGCACATGGGCGAACTAGGAACACCCGGCGCCGCTTAGGAAACCTAACTACATCCGCGAAGACTGCCCCTCGTCTTCACGATCGCCGCAGCGGCGGCCGAGTCACCCATCAAAGCCAACCCCCCACCGAGTTCTGGGGACCATGCCTTGGTGGCGACTCTCGCCCGAGGGGCCTTCCCAAGGATGTGCCCCCTTCGTCTTAAGGCAGGATGCTATGAGCTGATACTCTAGCACTATAGTCCAAAGAGTCCCGTTAGAATCTGAGAACAAAAACCCGGCAGTAGGAATTAGCGGCGCTAGGAAACTCACCATACGCCCTCACCCGCATGGCGGTAGCCACCGCCCACACCTCGGTGACCTCTTCCTCCACCACCTAGAGGGCCGCCTAGAGATAGTCCATGTGGGCCTTCAATTGGGCCACCTCACGGATAGAACTTGAGTGCAACCGATGAGCCTCGTCCCTCTCAAGCACAAAGCTCCATATCTCCTGCCGCCCGATGGTAAGGGACAGGGGATAGGGGCTCACCGATTCCAGAACGGGCCGAGGATGGATGGTGCTAGAAGGGCCCCTGACCTCAGACGCCATCGCCGGAGAGATGATCCTGAACACACCCATAATTAACAACGAACACAGTCGAGTCCAAAGAGCAACGCGAAATCACTTACCTTTGCTCTCACAGGGAAGACAGAAGAATCAATGGCAGCCCGTCGACCTCGGGTGACTCCTCGCGAAGGCGCTTCCCACGATCCATCACCAGGAGAAGCAACTACAGGTGCACAAGCAGAAAAGGAGAAGAAGGCAATGCAGGGGACGGGAGAATAATACCTCCCACTACGCACCACCCCAGTGGATTTATAGCCGCAAAGATAACCTCGGCAAGCAAAATAAGCCCACGACCATTACTAACCACTTCGATAGTCTCGCGGAGCAGGGGCGACGACTAGGCGGAAGGCAGAGCGGTGGCCTCCCACGCGAAAACCCAAACCAGGTAGGCCCTGCATGTTTTCATTTCTTCGAACCGTTTCGATCTGCATGCCTTCGTTTAGAAGATGCCTCACTACTCGCGAGCGGGCGCTGTCAATGCAACACGATCAAGGAGGTCACACACACCTGGATCTACGTGCAAGAGCGACCCACCGTAGCCATGACCCCGAGTCATACTTAGGAAATTTGCTCTTATTCCGGTCCTTAGATGGGCTCGAGGCCACAAAGGGATAGGGGCAGGATGAGACAGGCCCCTGCGGCTCTTATTGGTGGTGTGGAGCCACACGACCAGCTCACCCTGTGTTCGAGTCATCTGCTTCAAAGTCGTCCGGGTTGACCCCCTATGGGGGGGAGGCATCTTGCCCTCTGACCGCTGCGGAGGCGGTCGGGGCTGACGGGCTTGATGGCCAATGATTTATGGGATGTCTCTCGATGAGGCACAGCCGAACTCCACGTTAATTCAGGAGGATATCGGCTCCCACTCGAATTACCCATCGACCCCAATGAGGCGCACTGCTCCGACCTCGTGGTTACGGTGGACAAGCCTCTCCCCCGCATGGGGTGAAATCTAAAACCTGCCTGCAACAAGGTAGTACGACCCCTCGGGGTCGGGAAGGATAGCGGGAGGAGGCCAAAGCTAGACCTGAGCAATCCCGATAGCTAGGGCTAGGTCACGGCCAGTTTGTCCCTTCGTCCTGACACCGCGACTTAAAGCTAGCTCCCGAAGCCTCGCACACCCACGAGGACCAGCGACTATTTTAGGAGGGATCATCACCACGGGCGGCTAAAAGTCATGCGGGTTCGAGTGGTCTTGTCGATGTTGTACCGGCCCTGCCTTTGAGAAGGTCTCGATTTCCTCGACCTCATGCGGGCATCTAACATTGGCTGTGGCCTCCCATGGTTCGCCATGCGGCGCATGGGTTTCAAGATGCTCAGTCCGTCCCTAGCCTATAGATGGTTATACCGCCGTGTTGAGGAATAAACCAATCATTCACAAGAATCAATATCAATGAAGACCAATAACCTCAGAATCAAATGATGACACAATGATTTTTTACCAAAGTTCACTTGCTTGTCGGCAAGCTAGTCCTCATTGTGGCGATTCACTCACTTGGAGATTCACGCGCTAATTGGCATCACACGCCAAACCCTCAATAGGGTGCCGCACAACCAACACAAGATGAGGATCACACAAGACACAAGCAATTCACTAGAGTACCTTTTGGCTCTCTGTCGGGGAAAGGTCAAGAACCCCTCACAATCACCACGATCAGAGCCGGAGACAATCACCAACCTCCGCTCGATGATCCTTGCTGCTCCAAGCTATCTAGGTGGCGGCAACCATCAAGAGTAACAAGCGAATCCCACAGTGAAACACGAACACCAAGTGCCTCTAGATGTAAACACTCAAGCAATACACTTGGATTCACTCCCAATCTCACAAAGATGTTGAATCTATGATGAAGATGAGTGGGATGGCTTTGGCTAAGCTCACAAGGTTGCTATGTCAATGCAAATGGCCAAGAGAGTGAGCTAGAGCCGGCCATGGGTGAAAGGTCCTAATGGCTAGAGGGGGGGGTGAATAGCCTAATAAAATTCTACAACAACACTTAACCAAATGGTTAGACAATTATGAGGCGAAGCGAGTGTTGCGCTAGCCTACTTAAAAATGCAAGCCACCTACCACAATTCTAGTTTAGATAGTGTCAATTCACACAAGAGCAATGACACTACCCTATGTTAGTGTGCTCTCAAAAGCTAACTAAAGAGCCACACCAACCAAGCATGCAAGCTCTCACAACTAGCTACACTAAAGAGCTTGTCAACTAGTTTGTGGTAAAGTAAAGAGAGTGATCAAGAGGGTTATACCGCCGTGTAGTGGTAGGAACCAATCAATCACAATAATGAATACCAATGTAGACCAATCACCTCGGAATCAAATGATGAACACAATGATTTTTACCGAGGTTCACTTGCTTCTTGAGCAAGCTAATCCTCGTTAATGGCGATTCACTCACTTGGAGGTTCACGCTGATTGATTGGCATCACTCGCCAAACCCTTAATAGGGTGCCGCACAACCAACACAAGATGAGGATCACACAAGCCACAAGCAATTTACTAGAGTACCTTTTGGCGCTCCGCCGGGGAAAGGTCAAGAACCCCTCACAATCACCACGATCGGAGTCGGAGACAATCACCTCCTCCACTCAACGATCCTTGCTGCTCCAAGCCGTCTAGATGGCGGCAACCACCAAGAGTAACAAGCGAAATCCGCAGCGAAACACAATCACCAAGTGCCTCTAGATGCAATCACTCAAGCAATGCACTTGGATCACTCCCAATCTCACTATGATGATGAATCAATGATGTAGATGAGTGGGAGTCCTTTGGCTAGGCTCACAAGGTTGCTATGTCAATGAAAATGTGCAAGAGAGCTCTCTTGAGCCGGCCATGGGGCTATAAATAGAGCCCCAATGAAATAGAGCCGTTGTACCCCTTCACTGGGCACAACGCGGGGTGACCGGACGCTCCGGTCCGATCGACCGACGCTTCCGGTCCGATCGACCGGACGGCCAGCCCTCGGCGTCCGATCCACGTGATTCATGCCACGTGTCCCCTGCTTCAAATGCTGTTCGTCGATTTCAACGGTCATGAAGCTGACCGGACGCTCGATAAAAGCGGCCGGACGCTGAAGCCCCAGCGTCGGTCGTTTCGATAAAGCCCGAGGCATGATTTTTTCGACCGGACGCGTCCGTCCACCTTAACCGGACGCAGACAGGCGTCCGTGCTCAACCCCAGCCATCAGTACCACCGAAGTCGGTATGACCGGACGCAGACGATCGGCGTCGTCCGGTATACTGATTTCAGCGTCCGGTCCACAGACCGGCCCAAAGACATCATTCGATCAACTCCATTTCAACTCTAACTTCTTCACCCTTGCTTAAGTGTGCCAACCACCAAGAATTTTGCATCCGGCGCAATAGAAAATAGACATTTCATTTTCCCGAAAGCGCCGAATCCCGCCCATGTGTTAGCATATTTTCACAAATATTTTCAAGGGTGTTAGCACTCCACTAGATCCTAAATGCATATGCAATGAGTTAGAGCATCTAGTGACACTTTGATAACCGCATTCCAATACGAGTTTCACCCCTCTTAATAGTACGGCTATCAAACCTAAATGTGATCACACTCTCTAAGTGTCTTGATCACCAAAACAAAATAGCTCCTATGGTTTATACCTTTGCCTTGAGCTTTTTGTTTTTCTCTTTCTTCTCTTCAAGTGTAAGCCCTTGATCATCTCCATGCTATCACCATTGTCATGTTATGATCTTCATTTGCTTCTCTACTTGAAGTGTGCTACCTATCTCATAATCACTTGATGAACTAGGTTAGCACTTAGGGTTTCATCAATTCACCAAAACCAAACTAGAGCTTTCAATGGGGCTTAAATACAAGCCCCCACAAAATAGAGCCGTTGTACCCCTTCACTGGGCATAGCTTGGGGTGACTGGATGCTCCGATCAGATCGACCGGACGCACCCTACCAGCGTCCGATCAACAGATGGCTGCCACATCATCCCTCTCTTCAAATACTGAGTGCCCGATCCCAACGGTCAAGTGATGACCGGGCGCAGCACAGTGCCACGACCGGACGCAGGACCCCAGCGTCCGGTCACTTCCAGTAAGGTTCCAGTCGTGACCGGACGCGTCAGTTGGATCACGACCGGACGCAGGACCCTAGCGTCCGGTCACTTCCAGTAAGGTTCTAGTCACAACTGGACGCGTCAGTTGGATCACGACCGGACGCAGGACCCTAGCGTCCGGTCACTTCCAGTAAGGTTCCAGTCACAACTGGACGCGTCAGTTGGATCATGACTGGACGTAGGACCCCAGCGTCCGGTCACTTCCAGTAAGCCTCCACTCACAACCGGACTCACCCAGTGTCCGGTCACTCACTGTCTTCTCTGTGCGCTGCCACGTCAGCAGGACAGGACGCACCCCGCCAGCGTCTGGTCACAAAGTGACCCAGCGTCCGGTCGAAGACCGACTCTAGCGTCTTCACTGCTTCCATTGACCGGACGCTCCGGTCCAGTTGAGACCAGCGTCCGGTGCACTATGTGAAACCCTGTCTTTTCTATATAGGGCACCGGTGGCACCGTCGAATTGTCCGCACTCTACGGGCGGACACTCCGCCGATGAAGTTTCTAGCCCTTGCTCAAATGTGCCAACCACCAAGTGTATCACCTTGTGCACATGTGTTAGCATATTTTCACAAATGTTTTCAAGGGTGTTAGCACTCCACTAGATCCTAAATGCATATGCAATGAGTTAGAGCATCTAGTGGCACTTTGATAACCGTCTTTCGATACGAGTTTCACCCCTCTTAATAGTATGGCTATCGATCCTAAATGCGATCACACTCTCTAAGTGTCTCGATCACTAAAACAAAATAGCTCTTACCACTTATACCTTTGCCTTGAGCCTTTTGTTTTTCTCTTTCTTCTTTTCAAGTCCAAGCACTTGATCATCACCATGGTATCACCATCATCATGTCATGATCTTCATTTGCTTCACCACTTGGAATGTGCTACCTATCTCATAATCACTTTGATAAACTAGGTTAGCACTTAGGGTTTCATCAATTCACCAAAACCAAACTAGAGCTTTCAAAGATCCTCGGGTGTATCAAGGCACCGATTAACTAGCAGGCCAAGCGGCCCACGATGCATTAGCTAGCGAAGGCCCGAGCGATCGAGGCCTATCTAAGCCAAGAAGAATAGGCCTGACGCCAAGGCCAGGGTCGGCTGTGACCCCTACTTCTATCTCAGCCGCACGACGCGCGAGAGACTTTTGACCTCTCTGCTGTCCTGACCACCAGGAGGAACGGGGAGAGTTTATCCCCAGCCAAATCTGCTCGCTCTGACAAGAGTAGGCACGCCGCACTGACCTCGTAAGGACCGAGGGGACAGTGGTCACCTCGGTCCGGTCAGACGCCACCCCTGCATCACACAGTGCGTACAAGACAACACCGCCCAAGGCGGTGACAGCTGGTACGGAGCCCACGTCCAGATACGGCCCGATAAGATACCTGTACGATTCTACCCACTGTGGGATGGGATCCACGATGAGGGCCTTGACTTAGAGGCCATCCAGACTGGTAGGAGCCACAACTCCAATGGTCAGGATCGTAGCCCTCAGCTCCTCAAGCCCACAGGGCGATCGACGACCCAGGGGTGGCTACCAACTCCTGTACAACGCCCCTAGAAACCAAGAGGCGATGACGAAGATCGCGGCGGAGACCACGTCGCATAGGATGGCAGGCGAACCACCACCGTGCCTATAGTGCCACGAGGGCCGACACAGTAGCACCACGTCACACCATGCCACAATGTGGCCACAAGACTATGACGACAACCACGCCCAGACGTGCTCCACAAGACGACGTAGCTCGCAAGCCAAGTTAGCTAGGACCTCCCTCAGGCTCACGACCCTTCGGTTGGGAGAACCTCCTTCTTTGTATACACCCTGGCCCCGGATTCTATATAAGGGCAGCCAGGGCACCCATCTTGGGGATCCGAAACCATTCGATCCAACTTTCATTCTTTTATTCTTACACCGTAGAAGGGCTCCTAAAGCTTTCCTTCGAGCTAGCCTGCCTCCTAGCTCTAGATCTCCTACCTGTTCCACTATTCTTGTACCCTCTATTGTAAGAACTTTAGATCATTCAAGCGAGAAACACGCACTTGACCATATTTGAGACTAGATGTAGGGCTCCGGCCCGAACCAGTATAAATCCTCGTGTTTTTTGGATGCTACCCTCGTCTTCCTAGAGCAGCGCAACAATCGTATAAGTTTACTAGTTCGATTTATAAAACACCGACACTATGGCTATACACGTATGTGTTCAAGAGCATGTTTCAAGTGTTTCATATGTTTTCATACGTATGTTGCAAGTGTTTTATCTGAATATTGCATATGTTGCAAATGGCTATGTTGCAAGTGTATGCTCTGAATGTTCCATCTGTTTTTAGGCGTATGTTGCAATTGTTTCATCTAAGTGTTGCAAAAGTAGATCTGGATATAGGTGTGGAAAAAGTTTAAGCCTTCGGTGGTCCAGCTGCCGTGACTCCCTGGTGTGGCAAAGATGGAGGACACGAACATGAGAGCGACAGGGAGGGGATGTCGCGGTAGATCGGTCGGGATGGGCACGGGCTGGACGCGTTTGGTGGGGTGGGACGCGGGCCTCTATTCTGCGTGCGTCGGGCGCAGGCGCGGGAAGGTCCGTCCGAACGTTTGCTGCCTTCAGAGCGGGGATGAGCACGGGGCGTGCGTCGGGCACGAGGTGTGTGTCGAGCGCAGGTACGAGTCCGGACGCTAGTCGCCGCGTTCCCACTTTGCTCATTGCCGACGGCCGCCCTTTGCGAGGACAGAAGGATGATGGGCTAGGGTCGAGACTCGAGAGATGACTGCTGTATGGTAAGAGGGCCAAAGGCCTAATATGGTGCGAACAGGCTCTTTTATAGGGCTGCTAAGACGGACTCCTTTCATTCTAGAGCTGGATCTTACCATTACTAAATATTTAAAACCGTTTGCTTTTCACGCTAGGAAGTTTTGGAAGGTGATTTTATCTGACATATCGTCATATCACCGTCCTACGTGGTGCCAAATCAGCTGCGAGGGAATAAATTGGACTTTTTAAAAAAAAAATCAAAATATCTTTTCCCTAAAAAATGGACAATTAAAAATCCTAAAATATGATTTAATCTTAGAAAAGTCATTGAAAATTTTAGCTTAAAAACTATGAGACTAGTTTCAGATTTTTCCTAAATCATGCTCTATCGTACGATTCCTAGAATTAATTTATTTGACTCTTCTATGGACTTCTTTTCCTTTTTATTTGCTAGCAAATGTTCTGGATATCTATTATGATTAGTCGATGTTGACCAATTGGATTATGTAGAAGGCCATGTCACAGAGACTACTCTTGATGGTAGATACTCTCGTTATCTTCTTTTTTTTTGTATTGCTGGTGTTTGCGGTGTGATACCTATGAGTTATATCATTCACACTTTAAAGACAAGACTCCATGCTTTTCTGCACTAACATGGTCATCGATAGAATCAAGTGGCACTAACATGATCAAGTGATACTTTTGTTCTTATTAAAGATATCGTTACATGATATTTGTGTTGCTGTCAAAGTCACTTGAACTTTTATATAGTTAAGATCATGCATCGACATAGACAATAATTACGATAGACATGAGAGCATCTACTAGCAAATGAAAACTAAATAAGTCCATAGAAGACCCAATTTGTCCCAAGTTAGTCACCATAAGATAGAGCTGATTTTATCAAAAAAATATTAAACCGGTTTCAATTTTTTCTAAGCTAAAACAAAATTTCTAAGGTTAAAGCATATTTTATGGTTTTTAATTGCATACATTTTGAAAGAAAAATAAAAAACAGTTGTCCAATTTACCTTCCTAAAGTATCAATGAAAACCCCCAGCAGTTAACTCGACATCATACTAACCAAAACCATAATCCAAAATCGTTTAAGGTGCAATAATAAATGGTTTTAAAAATTGAGTAAAATAAAAACTAGAAATCTGATTTTATAAATACGGAAAGAGAACCGAACAATCGCCACACTTTAGGGTCAAAAGAAAATTTTCCTTCCCTACTTAGGCCTTCTTTGGAATAGAGAAAAAAATTCGGTTTCCATTTTGTTCTTGTAAAAATGTACTGACTTTTACAAAAATCGTATACAATTTCAGTAACATTTCTGCGTTCCAAGGAATCTTGGTCCAACATCCGAGTAGGTACAATGGGCTGGTGGTCGCCCGACGATCTTGGCCCAACGATCGGAGTTAGAAAAATGGGCCGGTGGTCGGTGGTCCTAAGAAGCAGATTAACTTCGGAGCCCGGAGCTTACTGAAATGAAACAGTAATGCTGTCCTTACGGCGTCGACGCTTCGCACGCGTCCTTTGTGGGTCTACGGAGTCCAATACAAAGTCTGCTCATGGCTTCTCCAAGAAAAGAAAACAATTCTGGCATCTTCTTCTCCAACACAACCACCCGCTGTTGGCTGGTCCTGGCGGCATCGAGCTCGGCGCGGAGGCGCGCGCTCTCGGTCTGGAACCGCGACGTCGGTCTTGAGGAACATCATGATGGTGACGGTCTCCTTGAAGATCTTGTGCTCCAGTAGCTCAGTGCGGAGGCGGGACTCGCGCTCCCGGAGCTCCACGACGTGGCGGATGATGCCCACGGCGACGGGGCCCGGCGGCGGCTCGGGCGACCCAGTCGCACAGACCAGCTGCACTGCGCGGACGACCGCGGGAAGTAGTGCGAGAATGGCCCGTTGGGCCACACAGCCGCCCGCCCGCTGGTATCTCCTTTCCCCACTCCGCGGTATCGAGCTGTGCGTCGACGAGCCTCCACTCATCCAGGTAGCAAGTAGATGCTACACTGAAAGCGTACGTTGCAAGAGTATGTTTCAAGTGTTTCAGATGTTTTTGTTTTAGATGTATGTTGCAAGTGTTTTATCTGGACGTTGCAAAAGTAGATCTGGATGTTGCAAAAGTAGATCTGGATGTTGCATGTACATACATGTTGTAAGCATATGTTTCAAGTGTTTCAGGTTTTTTCATATGCATGTTTGTAAGTGTTTTATCTTGATGTTGCATACGTTTGCAATGATTTTTAAGTGTTTTTCAGGCGTTTTTCACAAGTGTTTCAGACGCTTGTTTCAAGTGTTTTATCCGTCTTCAGGACGTATGTTGCAAGTGTTACATCTAAATATTTTAAAAGTAGATTGAATGTTGCATCTCCTCGTCCCTTTCTGCTGTATTATCGCTTCGGTGTTTCCTCCTCCTTCCGACACTGTCTGAGCATCCGCCGTCCTTTCTCTTTTTTTCTGGATGCCGGTGACGTTTGGGGTGGGATGGACCTCGCTTGGACGCGTGAAACGGCGTGGCCGTCCGGACGCTCCATCTGTTCGGACGTACGAGCGCGCTGGCAAGCCCGTTACTGAAAGGGTACGAAGCCTGAAAGGGCCGAGCAGCAGACCGCCGCCTCTGTTTTGCCAGCTCTGCAGAGCCACGCACCAGCGTACCAGTGAACATGTGTACGAACGAACGGAACGACTACGACTACAAGCAAAGCAACAGCGGCGGGCAGGCCACACAGGCGGGCATCTCTTGGGGCGAGGGGAGTTTGCCGTGCATTGGCGGGCGCGGCGCACCAGACCTCGTGTCGAGGGCTCTGCCAGCCCGTCCTCGTCCGGCTCCGTAGTCCGGACACCCCGGCCCCGATCTCAAGCCGCGCCCGTGCGTCACCTCGGTCTCCACGGCGCGTACGGCGCGACCAACCGCACACGTCCCTGGCTCCCTTCCTCGGCGAGGCTGCCACCGTGCCACGGCACCACGTCTCGCCCAGCGGCCAGCCTCGGTAAGGCCGCCACCGCCAGCGTCCGGCTCGCGGGTTCGGTGCATTTCGGATTTTCGGGGCTGGCTCCTCTCGCCGGGACCCGACGTCTCGGTTGCGTTTCTTTAACCGCGCGATGTACGGCCGCTCGTGGAGGCCCTCGGGTGACGGCCTGACCTGACGGGATCCAGGCCGCCTCGTCCTCCGAGTCTGACCGGGTTGGAGCTCGGCCTGTTACGGGGTCCATCGATCGGCGAATGGGCTTCCGCGACGATGTCGATCTCCACTTCGTGCCGCTCGGTACCGACGTACCGTTACTACGCGCGCCCATTTTGCGTGCTCCAAACTGCGCGCAAACTCGCTGGCTTTTCCCCCGCTTTCACGCCCCGGGCAATCACGATGCCCAGCACGCCGAGCTGCCACTGGCACTGCCCGTCCGATGACAGTACGTATGTAGGCGCGCGGTCCACTGCCCGGCAGCCCGGTGCACTTCGCCGGCCGTGCGACTGTGCTGTAGATGCGGCGCAGCACACGTGCAAATGGCTGGACGGCGGACGCCGGACGGGAACGGATCCGGCCGACCACCACTCACCTGAAGATGTATGTTGGGCATTCATCGCCGTACGACGACACGTCTGAAACTGGAACGGCTCCGGAAAGGCAACGTCTCCGTTGCCGAGGCTGCGGCCGCGCCATGCCATGCCATAGCACGCCACGCGCCCACGCCGCGGGCGCGGGGTGGGTCAAAGCGCGGCGGAACCGGTGGCCAGTCAAAAGTCTAATCGCCGTTCTGCCGGGGGCCTCCGCGGCGCCCCAGGCGATCCATGTGATCGCGCTGCCCGCTCGCTTTCCGGAGGACGATCAGGGCGGTCGGAGGCTCGGAGCAACCTTTTGGTCTGGTGACTGGTGGTACGGCTGCCGCCCCGCCGATGTGAACAGGAGGACGAGCGGCCGTAACATGAACAACGCGGTATTTGTATTTGCCCGGCGATTTCGCGGTGCATTCAGTAAAAGTTGGGTTGGAGCGTGCCTATCCTCTCTCCTGCCAAAAGGGACATCACCATATTTACCGGGCTGAAGATCTGAATATTCTAAGCTCTTCTCTTCTGGTTCTGTGCTCTTGCACTTGCACCGCTGCATGTATCCGTATATGAGTTACAGCTCCCAAAAGTACAGTTTCAGGCTACAAGAGCTGTGAATTACGGTCTGTGCCAAATAACTAGGTACTGGTAGCATATTTTGATCTAAAACACAAGGGTGCGCGGTATAGTATTTGTCGACTAAACTTAGATGATATCGTAAAATATGCTCCTTTCGATAAACTGGGTTAAACGTTCAGAAATGAGCAATATTATTTTATCTTAAGATAAACTCAGAAATCCTTATATTTTAGGACCGAGAGATAGTACTAGAATAGCAAAGTGTCCATGACTTGTAACGGCTGAAATCAGTTTCATGACTTGTAACTTAAGAGAAACTCAGAAATCCTTACATTTTTTAGTTATCTAGCTAGTAAAACTTAGATTGAAATGCATGCTAGCCATATGGGCTGTGGGTGTAACAGTTCCAATGGCATCTCATTTCTCTTTCTCTGAATCCATCTTCTGAAACCTGGCAGCCGCGTCGTCGTAGCATTAGTTCTGAATATCTAACAAATTTAAGCAACAACTATTACATGGCTTCGTTCATGAAGTATGATCGTTAGAGAGGAGACAGAATGCAGGAAAAATGAATAGTTAGTGAATAATACTAGCTATTAGAGTCTACCATGAGGGAAAAAAAAAGAAAGAAAAATAAGCTGACCGACTTCCTCCAATTGAAGGAAAATAAAGAACTGATGAAAATGGCAGAGCGACAATGTTGCAAATGCTCCTTCAATGTACTTATTCCATTATGGCCACCATGTTCAGTACATATGCATTTCCGAGTCTGAACTTTCCACTCTAGTACCTCCTGTTGCACTTACAGAAGAAGCAGAAACTTTACCTAACCAAACTACAAGACCTCAACACACCTTATTACAGAAACTGAGTAGACACTGATCAGTAACTAGTAGTACTATAGCTGCGTATATATTTATCCTAGAAATACCATTAGGTCAGGGGGGCAAAATTTGCGTGCATATATCTGCACGCTGTGGACACATAGATATACATACGGCTACAACGAAAAGAATCGCACCTACTATCAACTTCTCCTGCCTGTCATCATGCTTCGGCAGATGCTGCTAATGTTGGAGCCTGAAGAACGTCGTACACTCTGACAGTGAGATGAGAGCATCAAAAAGCTTGACCTCTCAATGTTTTCATGCTTCGATGGATGCTCTGCTGGTGTTGTTGGTGCTGGAGCCTGAATAATGGACTTTGAGCTCAAAGCATCTTCTGGCTTTCTGAAATCTGCCTGCGCCCTATACTAGCTGAATCAGTTGTGCTTGGGCACGCGGCGGTGCCATGGGGAGTAGTCCATGGTCATGTATGATCTCAGCTGATTCCTCTCCTCCGCCCACTGCTGCGCGTGTTGCCTTCTGTCATGCAGCCTAATAGCACCTTCAGAACCGAAATGAAAAAAACTTTCAGGACTCAGTCATCACTAAACACTGAGCATTCAGATGGAAGAGGTTACAGCAGTGAAAGATGAAAGACTAACATAGTAGCAGCAGCATTTAATTTGCAGCAAATGTATGAACAAAGCCATAACAACTAGATGACTCACCAACGCCTGCTTGTTGATGCAGTGATGAACTGAAGACTACCAAGAGCACCAGAGCGACCAGCCTCACAATCCCAAGCGACACCATGCTGCTGCTCTCTCACCACCTCACCTGTGTTCGTTTCGTTCTCACGGTCTCGCTACTCTCACCTACCTCCTTGCATCTGCGAGCGTACGTGTGTTGATATATAGAGGCAAGGGCTCGTCAAAGACAGTTGGGCACGCAGCTCGCAAGTCAAAGACACAGGAGATTTGGCTCTAGGCAGTGCAGGGTTCCGAGTTTTAATACCTCCGTCCTGTCCCCCTCCCCGGCCTCGGCCTTCGGAAGAGGGACGCATCCCATGAGAAGAATCTATAGTTTCTGGAGCTCGCGACTTTTGTTTAAGCCCGCGGCCCTGCCATGGCTTTTTGGGGCCGAGAGCTGATGAGCTAGTTTAATGGCGGCTCATGTGAGCTCCACTCGCCCGAGCGAACCACGCATGCGAATACCGAGGCCGATATTAAGTAGTGCTAGTAGTAAAACAGTGTGGTTTTGAATTCACAAAAGGTACCACTAAGCATGGTTTTTGTTAAATTGTTTCTAGGTTCTTCAGTAGGCTCATGGTCTCTGAGCGTAGCCTGGATTTGCTTATTACTAGTAATATTCACATGCTATTGTTGTGCAGAAAGTGCTAGAATAGTGAACAATTTGCGGTGCCATTGGGCTGCAGCCAGTGGCCTCTGAAGCGCTACTCCTAGCCGCCAGTGGCCTCTGAAGATTAGTTGTCCTCAGGACAGTTTTTAAGCTGAAAAGGAGGCTGCAGCGCTAGAACGGCAGTCCTACTGCCACTTTAAGTACCCTGATAGTTTGTGAAAGTAGATAGCCTGCTATGTTAGTGCTCTTTTCTGTCAGAACAAACACACCAGGATCTCTTTTGTGCACACAATATTTTGGAGCTCGTCGAGATCAGCCTGCAACCTGCATATATACAGATGAATGGAGCATCATTTTGTAGCTACTGATGACTAGTGCACATGTAGCTTCATAAGCTGTACCATGCTATTTTGAGTTGCCTTTAGCTGGAACATACAGTAATATCTTAGTGCCCTAATGCTTTGTGAAAGTTGATTGGTGATATCGCTAAAGATTGTGGGGTACATATAAACATGATACTGTCGCCACTTACCATATCAGGATCTCCAGCTTCGGATACCATCAAGTTAGCTTGAGTTGGATCAGCAATACCAATACAAAGGTTTTGCATGTACATTTTCAGGATACCATACATAATGCTGTTCATGGCTCGCTAGATCACTCGTTAGTCGCGGTTTGGGCTGTCCGGCTGTTCTTAACAGACATCGGAGCTCAGCTCTTGACGCTCCCTTCATTCAGAAATGGAGCAAATGCCACTGCATATAGAATTCAATTAGGCAACTGTTTAACTGGAAAAGGCATGCATGCTCCTGAAGCTAGAAATTCCAATAACATTAGTGGTTCTCTATGCTTGACCATTGCAATCATCTATTCTGGTGGTGACAAAAGCTAGATAGAACAGGAAATATTCATAAGCAGAAACATGTTTGAATATAATATAGAAAAATAAAGAAAATAAAAGAACGCGAACCATTATATGGGCTCAATGGAAAGTCAGCATAAGGGCTTGTTCATAATCCCCAAATCGAGGGGATTGGACAAGGCCTAAAAGAAGCATGGTGATATGGCACATGGCTGGAGGAAGAGAGGGAAGCCGGTGCTGGCTCACAGACAGACGCAGGTTGGTGCTGTACTGCTGTGCCGCTGATGTGCGGGGTCGTGTGTCACGCATGTTGGGTTAAATGGGGAGTGGCTGGCGGCCTATTGGGCCTAAAGAGAAATAAGGAGAGAAAAGGCCGCAGGTCAGATTGGGCTCGGGTGCGGGAGAAAGGAATGGGACGACAAAGAAGCAGCCCAAACCGAGTTTGGAATTAATATTGACTTGATATTCTTTTTAACTCCATCAATTCGAATTTGAATATGATATTAAACTTGCTCTAAGCATTTAGGTTTGTGATAAGTTCTAAAAAGTTATTTTAGTGCCTCGTGGAAAAGTTTTGGGGATCTATTGAGTGGTCATGTGCCCACATTGATTTATTTATGCACAAGGAGAGTTGGTTAATGAAATTTCAGTATGAGAAAAACCAAGGAATAGCAAGTGTTAATTTCTTTTATTATTGAATCAGTTTTACCAGTAAATTTATTTTTATTTTGTTGCAATTAAATAATTAATATACTTCTATATACAAGTGCGTGTATTTTCTTATATTTAATTGAAGATGAAATTATGTATTGTTTTGTAAAAGTTGATGTGCCTCCGACAGCGGGCCACCTATAGTGACTTTATCATTCTCAAGATCTACTAATTCAATCCGTCAGTGGTGCTTATAGAGGTAAGGCATATATGCGCTCATATGAGTATTATGAAAATAAATAAATAAAGTTCCACCATGCAGTTTTTGGGGAGTCTTGACATTTCAGACATGTTTAAATTGGTAGAGTCAAATAAAGCACTGGTATATTATGAATTTCTCTCTCTTTCGACATTCAGACTGTCTTTCTATATGAAAGGGCCGGATCATTCCCACCCGTACATTTGCTTAAACCAACCTACCCGGAAAAGAATACTAGGCTGATAAGCACCTTGAATCCAAATAGCTAGTTGATCAACCATTCTACATTGCCACTCCATTTTCATAGGAGGGAGCTCCGGGGAACCTTTCTTTCAAGCTCAAGTTGAGTTATTCCGACTATTATGAATTTGTCTCTGGAAAACTTGTTCCAGAGAACTAGTAATTCCGTCCACGAACATAGCTCTAGTTAACTAGGTAGAGTACTCCTTATATATAGACTATTTATCTCTTGCGGATCAAGCTGGTCTAGAACAAAGAGTTTTCAAGAGATGGTTCAAACTTCAAATTTCCATATCATCTCAGCTTTCCCCTAAGAAGCTTCTAACTTATTCTCCTACTGTTCTTTTAGTTCCTGGTGTGTAATTTAATGGTTTGAGATGGTTGAGTTGAGACTTGAGAACTTCAGTAGGCACTCGCGGTGGATGCATTTCCACATGTTGATGCTAACAAATATAATGGCACAACACACCAACATCAACAGCAATTTCCTTCTGAAGAGTATGCACGCTACCGACAAACTTTATGTTTATAACTTATTGAACTGTCGGGATGTCGCACAAAAGAATTGAATTACACGAACTAAATCGTTACAATGTGCGCAGAGTCATCACGGATGCAGCACGGCTTGGCTACAGCAGGAAAAAAAAAGCTGTACTTTGCTGTCACAGTTTGCTGAAATACAGTTTTCTGTAGGGCGTCAGAATATCAAAGCAGGTTGCACAAAATAGCTAATGTATCCCAGTCCTGAAAAGATTTCATGGAGCTCTATCAAATGGGCGTGTGTCATTGTAGCATATATCCCATACAGCTTCAATTGCATCTTTTGCAGCAGTCTCTGAGCAGTATGGGTTGTTTTTCAGAGACATCTGAGCCCGCCTTTTGACACAGTCCTTTAAGAAATAAAAAGAAATGATATAGTAGATGAAATTCAATTAGGCAAAAGTTACAATTAGAGGATATTAGTTGAAACTAAAAAAATGAACTCAAGAGAGCCATCGGAAGCACAAGAAAAATCTCAGTATCCTCAGATGCATTTTATATTTGGCAATAGTAACTGAGTATTTTATTGCTAACACACATAAATTAAATTTTGATAGTTCATACCCCCTCCATTACAAATTATAGTTCATTTTGTGTTTGTCCTAAGTCAAACTTCTCTAACTTTGACCATGCTTTTAGAAAATATACTGACATTTACAAGTTCAAATAAATTCTCTATCAAAATATATTGCATAAAGAATCTAATGAAACTCATCTGATATTCTAGATGTTTGAGTGTTTTTCTACAAACTTGGACAAAGTTAAAGAAGTTTGACTTAGAACAAAGCCAAAATTAACTATAATTTGGAACGGAGGAAGCAAGTAGATATACAATTATGTTATGTGAGTAGAGAACAGAGAAAAAACAGCTAGGTAACAGAGGCACATGTGGTTTGTACTTTGTAGCTCGAATATGAGTCACAAGGTTAGAAAAGAGACTTACTTGTTCATGACCCCTTATCTTCATGAAACCACGCAACAATTCACGTTTGTAATGGCAATCACCACTAAGGTGATTGGCTCGAATCTAAGAATAGAGTAAATGTGCAGGCATTAAAGCAAGCATAAGTTTTCATGCAACAATACATGACATTGTAAAAGGAGAGAGCTTTCTTGCCTCGGAGCAAGCATGGTGAGCACAATTCTTCCAGTCCAGATTTTTGGCAACACAGTCGTCATAAGCGTGTATCAGTTCATGAATAAGGACCTGGGTAATCTGATCTTGAAAAGCCATGTGATTGCAGCAAACTTTTATCTGGACACAATCATTGCAAAATTAAGCCTATTCTGCCATTAGTAGTCGACTAGGAAAATAGAGTACTAGATGACAAATGAATCAAAGCATTAAAGAATTCAGTGTTTTTTGACAAACACGTAAGCACATAGTTATTACGATTTACGATATTACTGAGAAAAAAGGGTGCCATATCCACGTGAACCATGAGATTAGCTGATGTGTTGCAAGTAGGAGACCCATACATTCCACAGTAACTTTATGCTGTCCGAATACCCAAGTGTTCATCAAAGCAGTGTCCCAGGAACGAACAATAGCATAGAAATCTACACTGCCAACTTGTAGCCCTATCCAACACAAAAGGTGAAAGGGTCTTTAGTTTCTAACTATACGCAATAAGTTACCAATTGATATACGATGAACTACATCTACCTGAAGGGAACAGGCAATCAAGCTCATAAGCCAGTCCAATATACTTCATCACTAGCTATGACACCCCTTTTTATTTTGAGAGGAGATATCACACTTTTGGCATATCACAGTTTCAGGTGCCCTGAGATGGCAAATCTTGAGCACTATGGTAGCCAATTCTGAGCCAAATTAGCATGTAGTAGTCATATCAAAAACAGCTAAAGGACTGTCATTTGCCAAATGAAGAATAGATCGTTCGTAGCATGTTGCACTGAATCATTCCTAACTGTGAGCAGACTGATAGGAGCACATTCCAAGCGGATTATACAGCAGCGCTATTGGTCAAGATAAGTTTCTAGCCTTCTACTTGCACCCTATCTACCAATGGGCAATGGCGACGATCCTTTGGAAGCCAAAAGATGGGGAAAGGGAAGCAAAGAAGAGCATACCCCATGCCCGCTGGCGTAGCCGCCGGCACTGGAGCAGGTTGCCGCCTGGATGAGGCGCGGCCACACCTGGCATCCGGCCTTCTCCATCCGCTCCCTCAGGAACCGCACCGTCGGATCTGCGCACCGGATTGACATGACAGCAAGGGGTCAGCACACGGAAGAACCAGGGCGGGCGGCCGTGGTGGTGCCGGGCGCGTACTTTTGAGCGCGGAGCGGATGCCCTCGACGCATTCTTCGTGCGGCATGGCGCGGAGGGAGGCGCGCTTCGGCTCGGAGGACTCGGCCCCCACGCGGACGCCCGCCGCGGCGCCGCTGCCGCTGCCGCCGTTCCCCTCCGCCATTTTCTGTCCCCGAGCCCCTCCCCTCCGCCGGCGGCTGCGTCGAGGGGTTTAGTTAGGTTTAGCCGTCGGCCCGTCGCCGCCTTGGTTGGGAGTTGGTTTGGGCCAGTCGGCTGCGCGATTCGTCACGCGGCGCAGGGCTTCATGGGCTGGGAAGTAGTTGGGCCCAAAACTTAGCGGAATACAATGGACTGCCACAGGCCCCTGCAACTTGCAACACAGGATGACATAGACGTTGCAGTTGGAAAAAGTCTACATTAGCTCTCTCAACTTTTGCGAAAATCTGCTTTTCATCTCTGAACTCTAAAACCGGGTAAACTATCTCCCTGAACTTTTAAAACCGTTCGTTTTACCTCCCTGACCGGTTATAAGCGTTTTTCAAAGGCGGTTTTGTCTTTTTCTTTTTTATTTATTTCGATTGAATATTTGAAAAATCATAGTAAATCACGAAAATTATAAAATAGAAAATCCAATTTTGTTGGACTCCACATGAGTAAATCTACACAGTGAACATATAATATGGTATGCTTTAGTACAAATTTTTGTTATAGCTTTAGATCTATGCTTTTCTATAATTAATTTATAGCTGCGGTTTCTACGGTCTAATTGTGGTGAAATTTTTATGGTAGGCTAACTATTGTATACTTGAATTGTAGTAAAAATTTCATACTCATTGGATCATGTATAACTTAGTTATAAATTAAATCTATAACTAAGTTATACATGATCCAATGAGTATGAAATTTGTACTACAATTCAAATATACAATAATTAGCCCACCAAAAAAGTTCTTCACAATCGGATCATAGATACTGTAGCTATGAATTAATTATAGAAAAACATAGATCTAAAGCTATAGTAAAAAAATTGTACTAAAGCATACCATATTATATGGTCACTGTGTAGATCTACTCATGTGAAGTCTAACAAAATTGGATTTTCTATGATTTATCATGATTTTTCAAATATCCAGCCGAAATAAATAAAAAAGAAAAAGACAAAACCGCCTTTAAAAACCGTTTATAACCAGTAAGGGAGGTAAAACGAACGGTTTTAAAAGTTCAGAGGTGGTTTATCCGATTTTAGAGTTTAGAGAGGAAAAGTAGACTTTCGCAAAAGTTTAAGGTGTGAACTTTCTCCGTTGCAGTTTGATCAGGCAGCAAAGCAATTTCTTTTTTTTCTTCCTAAAAAACAACGAGATTAGGAGAACGAAGAGGCACCGCGCCAAGCTGCGTTTGCATGCGTGCGTTTTTTTTTTTTTTTGGCTAGCAACCTCGTGAAAGGATCGATTGGAAAAGGTGAGGAAGCAGCTTGCACTTGTTTTTGCGAACGCCGATCGATGCACGAGGCACAGAGTAGCCAGGCAGGCGGGGACGAGGGAGCCATGGATGACAAGCCGCACCGGGACAAATAAACCTATCGGGCGGGGCACCCGCGTAGCAGCAGCACTTTTGTTTATCTGCGTCTTCTGCCGCGCCGATCTGGAACACCGGAAACGGGCGGCGTGTGCGCCAGTGCCACGCACGATGGGCGCATGCATGCACGTGGCGCCAAACAGACGCGAATCCGGCCCTTCTCGTCGCTCAAGAATCCAAGAGAGGCCGTGCAAGAGCTGCATGCTCAAGGCCACCGGTTTCCGGTGACGCCAGTGAGGCGCACGAGACTGTCTGTACTCTACACTCTACAGTACAACGTGTGGGACTTATTAAAACCGCAAAGCTTTTTTTAAAGTTTGCCCCCGCGCCTCCCCCCCTGTCTTGTCTAATTGTCTGATCGATCCTCGCTTAAGCTGTAGATCATCCGCTGAGTGTCCCGGCCCAAAGCAAGTTTCTTTTTCTAGATACATTTTTTTTTGCGTGGACCACGTACGCGTCGCAGCCCTTGCAGCACGCACGACGATGGGAGAACATCAAGGACATGCACCGTTGCCACGGCCTGTTGGGGCATAAAATTCGCGCTGGGTTTTTATCAGAGTGGCAGCAGGAAACTTAATTTCAGCATTTTCAGTTCAGGACTTCAGGTTACCACACCCGAACCTGATCCACCGCACGCTGCTGCGTACTCTTATAGTGGTCCTATGTAGAGCTTGCACGTACCGCACCTGCTACGAGCGGTGAAATGAACTGAAGCTTCACATCTTCTGAGATGATCATCCATGTATGCATGTTGTACAGCAAGAAGAGAAACACCGCTACAACAAAGAGCAGTGTACTACTGATGAGTGATGACACAGTACGTACACACACCGAGTAGTAGTACCGATCGCCACTCGCAGGCTAGGAGCTGAGAATCTTTTGGGAGCGAGGCTTTCGGCACGTGCCCAGGACCCAATCATCGATGCTCTCTACAGGGCACAGGCGGCGGCAGCAGCAGCCGGCATCAGTGATTGCATGTGGGAGTACAGTACAGTAGTACGTTTAGGCTCCAAAGGTGTACTGTATAAAAAGAAGATTCTTCGTTACATTAAACTTACGGTACATGTATGGAGTACTAAATGTAGACGAAATAAAAAACTAATTGCACAGTTTGCTTTAACTTTACGAGACGAATCTTTTGAGCCTAATTAGTTAATGTTTGGACAATAATTCACAAATACAAACAAAATGCTACAGTGAGGAATCTTTTACCGTGCAAAGTTTGCACCTTAAAAATTTGCCGAACTAAACGCGGCCTAGGCTCTCCCCTTCGATCCATCGCTTAAAACTGTATTAAGCGAGAGCAAAGTAAAATAAAGCTGGCCATGGTTAATGATGGCGCATCATGGCTGGAAGACCACGGATGTCTCCTGCACTCAGCGGTGCACTCCTGCTAATACTACTGCAATGTCAAGAGGCCATAGTATATCACAGCAGCTACTCGGCTAGCTCATCTATGCCCTGTTCAGGCAAGTGTTTAGTTTTCGGGCTAGGCGTCGTGTAGAGTCTGTAGACCCTAAGTTCTGCTACTACTACACAGGGCTTAGTACCGGTACAAAACCTAGAAGAACCAGCAAGCACACACTAGTGTATTTTCTCCATACTAAAAAAATAAAGTCGTTTTGACAGCGACACGGTCTCCAAATCCATAACTTTGACTACTTATTTTTATAAAGATATTTTATCAAAAAGTGATATATGTAAATTTTTGTGAAAGTATTTTTCAAGACAAATCTATACATATGGTTTTCACATTTTCAAACTCAACAACTTAAAAGTTATTCATGATTTATATTCCCAATGTTTGACCCAAGCTTTGTCCAAAAATGACTTTATTTTTTAGTACAAATAGAATATGCAGGAAGACAGGGAGCAGAGATTTGATTGCACATGTCGAAGGTTACTGTAGGGAGTAGCTTCTAGTAATCATTATCAGGCCTTTTTAGCTAACAAATGATACACAAACGACGACCGATCGAACAAGACGTAGGAGTACGTGTATAGAGCCGGTGCGTGCATGGAGGATCAGAGACCATTTGGTTTCCAGCCACACACCGCAATGCCACAGCGGTGGCAAGCTTATTACGTGGTTGAGGCAGCCATAGAATCTTGCAATAATGGAAAACTCGCCATGAAGTGTGGCGCTGGCACTAGAAAACTATGCCTCAGGTGCGGCGCCGAAAAACTCTACGCCACACCATGCCGCACTTTAGGCGTGGCCAACAGTGGCCGGCATCCAAACACTCTCTGAATAAAAGGAAATGATAACAGCACGGACTATGGATTACGTTGTTCATACACAAGATATATTTCTAAATGATGTGTCTCTTCCCTCCAACTTTCCATACACAAGACAAACGACTTAATTAATTAATTCCACCTGGGCCACAGGAAATGAAAAGTCCCGACATGTTTTGTACAAAAATATTACTATAAATTTGATGCAAGTCAATTTATTTTAAGTTTAACTAAATTTATAAAAAATATCATATTTATATCAAAACATATATGCTACAAAAATATATTTTGTGGCCAATTCAATATTATTACTTGTTCGATGTTACTATAATACTATTAATATTTTTATAGACAGGGTTAAAATTAAAAAAGCTAAAATTACGCTGTTTTTTTTAAAAAAATTGGCCGGAGGAATAACAGAGAAGAACGTTCATTCCGGTCAAAGGGTGGGCACCATCTGTTTGCGCGACGCAAGGCTGGATTTCGATTGGACGTGCGATGATTCTCCGTAGGAGTAGTGCACGGCGCAACTGGAGGCAGGCAGCAGAGATGCTTGCCCCTACTGCATAGCCTTTCACGTTCTGTAACGGTAGGGGTAGTACTCCGTACAGTAGGTTTCTGGCGATGATACCCATTGGCATGCTCCTCGCACATCATCGTCAGACGCGCACGGCACACATCCAAAGAAAATTTTCTCTCTCTTTCGTCCTTCTCGAAGAAAATTTCCTGCTAGTATTTCACGGCACGTCTTTTTTGCGTTTCTGGGACATTGGGCATAGGCATTGACATGACGCGAACGTGTGTGTGTGTTTTTTTCCATTTTGTCATCCTGTCTTTTCATGCCATTCAAGGCGCTATTTGTTGGAATTCCTTGACTCTCATATTTGCAGTTCAAACCCTACAATAAAAGATATTTATTTGAGGAAGCGGACAAGGAATTCTTCTTTTTAGATGATGAGATGGAGTTCAGTTGAACTAGTTTGAGGGGCTTGATCTACGAAAGTAAGTTATTAGGACTTAAAGAAGAGATCTCATGTATTATTTTTCATTTTTAGCCCCTTGACATCTTAATCCAGGCCTCGAGAGGTATACATTTTTGCAGAGAGGGTTTACTGGTTTAGAAGGGGCAGAGGCTTTATGCAATTATGCTCCGAATAGCAATAATGAGGGCTCGAGCGAGGTCATCACGTCCAATGCACTTGTTCAAAGCATGAAACGGTAGAGTAATAACTAAATTTTCAAAAACACATATTAACATGTTTTAGATGTTAAGTGTATTTTTCTATAAATTTGATCAAAAATAGATAAGTCTGACTTAGGAAAAAACAAAAGTGAACTATAATTTGGTCCCAATGTTTGCAGTCATTAGAAAAGAGAGGAAAAAGAGTAAACATAGTTTGTGGTGCAGTAGTATATATATGTTCTGTACCAAGTCTCCAAGAGCTATCTATACAAAATATTTTACTTAGCAACAAAATTGTCGTTGTTGCTGCCGTAACTTTTTCTCTCTATACAATGTCTGTGAGGATTTTCCTGCTTTTTAAGATAACAGGTAGCTTTCCTGCTGATTCGTTAAAAAAAAGTGTCAGAGAAAGTAGTGATGTACTTCCTCCAATCAAGGTCACCTACGAAAAACGATCTGAAGCTAGTTCATTTGTCCTACACCGTGCGCTTCTTGTGCTACAGCACAAAAACCGGACTTAAAGAGGACCGTTGTGTAATTTCAAGCAAGACGGAGGTGCCGTGTGCACGTGAAAGGCTCACTTCTTCGTTCCCCTCTCCTCTGGTTCGGAGTAAAGATGGCAACGGCCTCGAAACCCGATACCGACGGGTATTTGATCCATTAGGGAACGGGGATGTGATTATATTTTTACCCGCGAGCATCTAAATGGGCAAGAATCAATACCCGATGGGTATAGCGGTGCAGAACGCGTCCTCGCTTATCCGTCCCGTTACCGTTGGGGAACCGACTATTTATTTGAGTCATGCGCGAGTATTAGGCCCAAAAAGCTCAACATAGGTATTTTGGTCCAAATCTGAATAATTATATATATAGTTTGTGTGTTCTAAGAACCCTAATTCAATTTTTCCTCACCATCTTCACCAAAGAACACAAGCACGCTTTTTTTGACGGCGCTTGTGCCCCTCGCTTCTCGGTTCCGGTCTCTCTCGCCACCTTTGCTCGTCCTCCTCGCAACCTCGCTCCTTCTCCTCGGCATCTCCGAGACTCAAACACTTATACCCGGTGAAAAAGAAACGCGTCTCCGATTACAAAGCTTCACCCCAAGTGTCCTTGTTTTTCGGGTATGCAGCATCTGTCGTCGATGTCATATTACCCGACCAATATCCGACGGGTACGAAAATGGGTAAGAAACCCGAGACAGTTAACAGAGATGACGACAGGATGAATTTTTTTTGTAGCAGGGAAAAGAACGTTCCCATGATACCCGACGGTATATCCCCGTTGCCATCCTTAGTTCGGAGACAGCCACCGCAACGAACAAAAAGCCTAGCGGCCTTTCCCTCACTCACACACACCCTCTCTGCTGAGCACGGCCGGCACCACCCTCCGGCCTCTGGCAAAGCTACAGAAACGCCATCGCTACGGCACGATCGCCGAGACTGCAGCGGCCCCACCGCCCAGGACTGTGGGGTGTGCTGCCGCTGCACCCGTCGCCATGACCACTGGTCCACTGCACTTGTTTAATCACCCCCAAACCTGCCCTTTTCCGTGCCGTTCTGCCACTGAGCACATGGCCACACCCAAGCTGCTCACACTCCCCGCTCTCCTCCCCCCTCCAGGCTCCAGCCGCGCGAGCTCAGCTGAGTGAGGTGAGGTGGTGAGGTGCTGGGCCGACCGGCTGATTAGCAAGCTGACTGTACCCGCCGCTACCATTACCACGCTGCACCGTACCAGAGCAGGCCTCACGCGGCGCTGTCCCGACCCCGTCGAGGCAAAAGCCCTGGCCGTTCCCTGGGCCCGTGCCGCCGCCGCCGCCGCCGCCTCCTCCTCCGGGTTTCCTTCTGGTGAGAAGGCGTCCTCCATTGTTCCTCGCGCATTCATCGCTTTAATCCCGACGGGTTCCCTTCCCCTCCATTCCGGACGGGATCTCCTGCCTCCCTCGCCGCGCGTCTCGTTGTTTGCTTGCCCCGTCGCTGGATCTCGTGGTTCTTTCGCAATGCCGCGGCACTGATTTGTGATTTTGTGGGGTTTTTGAGTTGTGCTTCTGATCCGTGTTCTTGCGAGGAGCTAAACGACAAGGAATGCACGGGTCGCTGCATCTCTATGCGGTAGCAGGAAGAGGGCCATTGCTGGTTGGGAGATGGGCCCAAAGATTTTTGGAATCTTCAGTGATTTCATTTGAGGTTCTGAGAGGGGTTCTTCGCTGTCCTTTGAGTAGTTTTTATTTGGATTTTTTTTGGTTTGCTGTGCCAATGTGCCATGTCATATTTCTACGAGAGGTTGAAGGTGATTGGTATTTGCAATTGTGCAAATCTCTTCTACTTTTAAGTGCAGGCTACTGGGGGTCTGGGGCTGAGGCTAGGGGCCGGATTTGACTTTTTGATTGTTTTCTCCACACTTGCTGTTTGTTTTTTCCTAGGAGCCCCACGTTCGTTAGAAAAGGAGAGAACGTGTGGATTATCTGCACTGTTTTACCTTTCATTTCGGTTAGAAAAGGGAGAAGTGACGCCTCATTCTTGATTCCTTTGTACAGCAAAAATGAGGCATTTCATTTTTACTGCCTTGATCTGTGCTTATTGAATGATTCTGGGACCTCGAGATTTCATACTTCGTTTCTATGGGCCTGTTCCAGTATACAAAATAAATGCTCCAATACTGCACTAAGATAGCCTTAAACATTACTTCTTTTTTAAAAATCTGCTCCTCCTCTTTTATGCTTATATATCTGTCTCAAGTTCTGGCCTGGATTTAATATATACTGGAGATACGGAACATGCAGCATTTTCTGTTTGAGCTCAAAAGCCATGCAAATGATTCACTTTAGTACCGTTTTATCAGACTTGATGATGTGTCCAGCTACGATCTTGACCTGATCTCTCATCTGAGTTGAAGCTCCTTGTTGGCTGTACAAGGGGAGAATCAGGGCATGTACGGAAACCTGTGTTCTTATGGTTCTTTTGTCTGATCTTCTGCAGTGACTTTGCTACAATGGGTCATGTCCTAATCAAAAGAAGGACCACATTTCCATGTCAACATTGAAGATACTATCTTTCATTATTGCTGGGTAAGTTGGAACGGAGAAGTGCATATTCAAGATGGACATGAGGCGTCACTCTGTGTCTGTGGATGTCCCACTGTCAAGAACCTTGGTGCAGCTCAAGCGAGTGAGATCGCTGCGGGATCCAGCGACAAACTCGATGAGCAAGTACGCATCTCCTTCTGATCACATGATCTGGGAGACTGCTTCTAGCAATGGGGTGACTCTGGAGCTTGGCAGGTCAGCGCATCATCACCTGGTTGAAGAAGACGAAGATGTGGGAGCTGAGCCTACAATGGGGTCAGAGCGGAGTTTTCGGGGACCAAATGCAAGGACTGCATCATATAGGAAATCTTCTGCTGTCAGGATCAGAGGCTTGAACCCACCGAGAAACAAGCAGGTTCATCGTGTCCGCCAAGATGGTCACCGCAAGTCATTGGATTCTAACCACTCAAATCATAGTTCTATCCGTCAGTTGGCAAACAATATGGTCAACAATGTGGATGCAGATAAGGAAGAGGAGGAAGTGAATTCTTATGAAAGACCAAAATTTGCAATGCCAGATAAGGCTGATGAAGAAGTGAAAATGCCAGACTACTCCAAATTCAGGAGCAAGTCTTCTGCTGCAATGAGCCGTGTTGGGAGCCCCTGTATGTCAGCCAGTGAGGTACGCTCCGTTGGGTCAAGAAGAAGCACTTTAGGGCATGGAACTGAGGATACACGATTGAGGTCAAATGATGTCGTGGGATCGAATTTTAGTGGCTGTGGTATAAGCTACTGCTGGTCAGGAGCGTCAAAGTACCGAGAACTTTATTCTGATAGTGATGGTCCAGATCAACCTCTCTTGTCTACAGATGGGACTGAGGCAGCATTCCAAGGCAATGTACCATACACTGAGACACCGAGGTGTTTAAGCCAGAAATTCCGCCCTCGTTCTTTCAGTGAATTGATTGGTCTAAATGTTGTTGCCCAGTCCCTCTTATATTCCTCTTGCAAAGGAAAAGTTGCTCCAATGTACTTGTTTCATGGCCCCCGGGGTACAGGCAAGACATCCACGGCAAGGATTTTTGCCGCGGCACTAAATTGTGTATCTCTTGAAGAGCAAAGGCCATGTGGGTTCTGTAAAGAGTGTGTCATTCTTTTCTCTGGGAAGAGTAGAGATGTGAAAGAACTTGATGCGGCGAAAATGGATCGTTTAGATCGAGTAAAGGCACTTCTCAAGAGCGCATCTCTTGTTCCATATTCTTCGCGCTTCAAGGTTTTCATAATAGATGAATGCCATCTCTTGCAAGAAGATGCATGGTCAGCAATACTGAAGAGTCTTGACGAGCCATACCGGCATACAGTATACATTATGATTACTTCTGACATAGAAAGCCTGCCTCGCACTTCCATCACACATTGCCAGAAGTTCCATTTTCCGAATATAAAGGTGGCGGATATTGTCTACAGGTTGGAGAAAATCTGTATAGAAGAAGGATTGGAATTTGACCATGATGGGTTGTACTTCATTGCTGCAAAGTCTAATGGTTCTCTTAGAGATTCAGAAATAATGCTTGATCAACTCAGTTTGCTTGGGAAGAAGATCACAATTTCTCTTGTGCATGAACTTGTGAGTTATCTACTGTCATCTGTCATGCTCTAAGTAGTATATCATAAAGTCAGTATTGTCATGTTTATATATCTGTTATTTGCAGGTAGGATCTGTTTCTGATGACGAGTTGATTGAATTGCTTGACCTAGCATTGTCATCGGACACAACCAATACTGTAAGACGAGCTCGAGAACTTATGGGGTCAGCAATTGATCCTCTGCAGCTGGTGTCTCAGTTGGCCAACCTTATTATGGACATTCTCTCAGGGCGATGTCAATCTGCACTTACTGAAGTCAGCAAAAGTTTCTTGGGTAGATATGCATGTACGTGTCCTTTCCTTGCCAAGTTTCTTTCTTATTTGCCACATGAGCATTCTCCTATTGTTCAAAATTGCGTGCTAATATTTCAAGATGCTTGAATTGAACCAACTACAGGATCATACATATATTGTTGAAAAATTGTCATGATCTTTCTTTTATCTTGATTTTTGAAACTGTGTCTATCTACATCCCTGTTTGTTCCACAAAGGTTTTCGTCTCAAGTCTGGTCTTTTTTGTCATGATTATGCAGTATCAGAGGTTGGAATAAATAAATTAAGACATGCACTGAAGATACTATCAGAAACTGAAAAACAATTGAGGACATCAAGGAATCAGGCTACTTGGGTTACAGTTGCGCTTTTGCAGTTTAGCACCAATGAACCTAACCTTGCTGCTGAACCTAATGATATGCATGCACATTCAGTAACTGGATATACAGGTAAACATACTAATTCGCAGTATCCCATGTATTTCCGATTTCCATACAGAATGGAATGATAACCATTTTTGATATCCCATTGTGTAGATGACTGGGTTTCCAAGGTGCACTCAAGTGCCAATTTTTGTCAGGCATGTAACAGCAGCAAGTCCAACTGTTCTGAGAGACACTGTAGGCGGCTTAAGCTTGAGAACATATGGAGGAGAGCCATTGGAAAGTGTCGATCAAGGTCAGCCAAAAGTTTCCTCAGGAAAGAGGGCTTCTTATCATCGGTTCACGTTACTGAAGGTAAAAACAAACGTGCCATCTCAATTGAATTTTAATTTTCATATATGGATTGTGCTGAAAATGATACACTATATGTACAAATTCTCAGAGCTGGCCATAGCAGAAGTTGGTTTTGGACACCCAGATCACCTATCAAGAGCAGAGAAAATGCAAAGCCTAATAGAATGCTCTTTACAACATGTTCTTGGGTGTAATGTGGAGATCAGATTCAAACTTGTACAGTGTCCAGTGAGAAAAGATGCTAGGTTGAAGAGACAGTCGTTCAGTTTTCTCAACTGCTCTGGCCGGAAGCAAGAGCTGTCAGATTCAGTTGTGACTGATGAAGATGAAGCTGTGAGGCCTGGAGCAAGGGAGACACCGCTTAAAGGCTACACCTCTAGTCAGCAGGAATCACCATATACCATGCAACGTGTTGATTCAAAACCAACAGTCCATGGTTGTGAGGATGATGCTCGGAGTACCTTGACATCAAACAGATCCATGACAGATGACCTGACAAGGACATGCAGGTCGGAGACTAACTACTCAAAGGGTGTAAGTGAGCAGGGCCACTTTGATAGCATCCAGGAGCCTGACCTACAGCCGAATTGCTTCTCACGAACACTCAAGCTTCAAAAGAAGCTATTGTCTTCTGGCGCAGCACACACAATCTGTTTGAGGATCCAGCCACATAACAAGATGGACTTCCTTCCTAAGAAAGAATTCGATACATACTTCTGTGCGTACGAACCTTATGAGCAGTGTTCAAGATCAAATTCAAGAGCTACTTACAGTTCAAGAGATGATGACTTGTAAGCAGTCTGAACTTGGCACTATTCCACTGTACTTTGATTGATAGCCTCGATTATTGCTTCTTCACAGGCAACTATTTAGCCATGCAATCTCATGCAACGATATATTCAGTTACATTACTGCGACGTGACAAACGAGTGCTGAACTATCTTGTTTCTTCTACAGGTGGAGCAAGAATTCACGCTTTGGTTCAAATCTACTCTGCTGGAGGGCCCCAAAACAATCCATGTAACAGAGGTACATTACTCTGTATTTTTCACATTACTTGGTCGGAATAGCCATGTGGATTCAGTGTTTTGGCCTGCTCGGTTGCTATTTGCTAGTGTTCACGTGACATGTTGACCCCAGCTCTGCCAGAGCATCCCCCACACCAGCAAGTTGCTTTCTTACAAGCGTAACTGCAACAACCAGCACAAGCATTGCTGCTGGGGAAAACTGAATCATGATAGCAGAACACTGACATGCTGAAAGCTGGGGAAAAGTGAATCATGATAGCAGAACATTGACATGCTGAAAAACAGTGTCAAATCATTCAGCTTACCTTTTGCATCTCTCTGAATTTGCAGGAAGGGAAGAGCATGCTAGATGGAAGACAGCAATTCTGCTATGACATTTACCAATTTTGCCCGAAGCTGGAGACATGGACACCACCTGCGGGGACAATTTTTGAAGGAAAGTCCAGGAGGGGTCTGTGTTATTCTTGTTCTTGGTAGGCAGCTGAGAAACTATTTAGTGATATTTTCTTGGAAATGCAGGTCCTTTATAATGCTACTAGTGGGCAGTTGTACAGCACGCCAATGATGAAACCCTGTGTATACTGAATAGTTCTGTTATTCTGAATTTTGCAGGACGATTTGAAGCTCTCCCATTTATATCATCTTTTTGTTAGCTGAATGATTAACATCGTCTAAACTCCTCACGACTCATAGATTGATCTTCCTTTCAATCAAAAGATAAATCGATCAGCATTTGAGTCGCATTTGGCACGTGCGCAGTAGCATCAGCGTCAGCTTGTGAAGTTTGTTTCAGCGCAACCGGTTGCATTTACCAGAGAATGGCCATCCCAATCCAACACAAACTGAAACCAACCAGAAGCCAAGTCTGTCCAATGTTCAGAAAAGAAGCCACCACGAAACCTTATAGTCCATCCAGAATCTAAGTCGAGCTAAAATGTTTGTAAATGAATGTTTATACACCAGCAGCTACCATGGGGCATGGGAGATGGTTGAGGTCGATGCTGGTGAAAGAAACTAGGCGAGATCAATGGCGACACGATCTGGGGCCGGTCTAGTTTTCTGTCCCTCAGCAAGCTTCACACCAAGCTGCCCCTTGCTACCTGCACCGAGGGAGTAGAGCCTGCCGGACTCGGTGAGGACGAACGTATGAGAGTGATCCGGAACGTAACTGTCGCCAGCCCAGTCCAAGGTGTTAGTCGCGCTAATCTGCACAGCCTTTTCATCCAGCGCAGCAATCTGAGTGGCTAGCTTGGGAATCCGTTCACCCGCGTCTCCCACGCCGGCTGCCTGAAACCACGAGAGACGATGAAACGGCAAGGTCAGGAATTCGGAACATCAAATCTAATAACTTTATCTGGATTTGTCCGAGACTCCAGTACAAACCTGAAAACCCAGATTATGCGAAAGATGGCACCCAAAGGAGTAGACATCGCCATTCTCTGCGACGACGAAGGTGGAGCAATAGCCAGCCGAGACGTACCGAGCCTTCACCGACCCCAAGCCTGCCACTGCCGTGGGGAGGTCAATACTTTTTTGTTCATCATCGTGTCCCAGACAGCCATAGTAGTGCCACCCCCAGGTGAACACACGTCCATCACTCACCAGGACTGCACAATGGAAAGCGCCCGCTGAAATCGATACCGGTTTTACGTTCAGTGCCTGCAAATGCTCGATCATCCTTGGGACCGTCAGGTTTGTCGTGCATCCATGCCCAAGCTTGCCTCCTAAACCGCACCCTACCGAGTAAACCGACCTGCAAGTTGAATATTGATACAAATTCAATCTTATTGCATGAAAAAGAGGTAAATAATTCAAAGAAAGCTCATGCTCGTCCAATGTATATGAACGGTGATGCTTGTTTAATACTGTAAGAAGAAGGCCAGCAATGAATGAATACTGGGCAACAATGAATGACACCTACATTATTCCAGTCGGTTGGTAGGCCAACATAAGGAGATAGCAATTGCCAGCGGCAATCTGGACGACAAGAGCATCCTCAAGCGGTCCAGAGATAAGGCGAGGCTTGAGATCAGTTTGCTAAGATGATCTTTACCATGGCCCAACGGCCAATGGGATCCTTGATTCGCGTCCTGATTGGGGCGCTCAGCCGGTTCTCTTGGTTGATGGCCCCCCGTCGCGCAGCGCCATAAAAGGACGGTGGAGGCTGGGCAGAACATATGAGGTTCACCGCAACCATCATCCCTTCACCGATGTCTTATCCCTAGACCAATTGAGAGGGGCGCTGTGAGCAACGTAAAGCTCCATCACCTTCACCGCCGCCACAGCACCGCGCCTGCAGTGCTGCTACCTACGACAACCTACGGGCGCCTGCACGGCTACCTCTACTCCGACCCGCTGTGGCTGTTAGATAATCTACTGCTACCTTGTGTGAACACAGCAAGGGTGTTGGAGTTGTTCCAAATTCACTCCAGGATATAGGCCGGGCTTCGACGGCGGAGCGAGGCGTCGCCGGGCGTGGCGGAGTCTGACCCGACCATCGTGGTCTCGCCCTTGTGCTTAGAGCCCCATGGTCTGTGCTGATATATACACCCTTGCTAGGGTTTCGTGGAGACTTGATTCTCTTGTAAGCCGCCATAGGCGTGTAACCCAAAACTCTTGAGATAGTGAGATTGTTGTTTTGGTGGTGCTGTGGTTTTTCCCTACATAGGGTTTTCCACGTTAAATCGTGTGTCTCCTCTGTGGCTTGATTCTTTACTTCATATTCCTATACGTCGTTCATAACAAAGGGAATGCGGCACCGAAAGGCCCCCCCTGCTGTGATACTATAGCCGCTGCAGGTGCAGGCGCCGCACGGCTCACCTTGCAGCACTGTAGGTACATGCAATGGTCGGCGCAGAGTCAGCCCTGTATGTTATCTAGTCACTGTTGCAGCAGGGCAGCTGTACTGGGACTAAATGGATAGAGTTGTATAAATAGACTACCACGGCAACTCAGTAAAGAGAGTTCATATTTGCCATCTCACAGACAGGGCTTTGGTCAACGCTGGTGTCTTGTATTGTGTGTGCTTGCTCTGTTCTCCATTCTTCTTCAAGCTCTAGCCATAGTGTGTGGGACGGACAATGTCTGTTCGTGGTCGGCACGGCTAGTGGGTGCTCGGCAACACTAGCGAGTGATCGGCAAGACTGGTGAGTGGTTCACTCACCTGAGCCGGTGATCCTGTATGGGCCAACAGTGGCTACTACGTCACCGGCTGCCTTAGGCCGCGACACGGTTTAGTGAAGTACATCAGCAAGTCATCCCATCTAAGTCAAATTTTACTCACTAAATCTACACATAGAGGTCCAGTAAATCCTATCACAGTTGGGTCTGAATCATGACCAAGCCTGTCATCACGCCCCCAACAGAAAGTATAAACCTGACCCTCTCTAGATAGAACAGCAAAGAGGTAGACTCCTACAGATGCTTGGACTACAAATACATCTTTCAGTGATTCCACGACCTTAGGGCTGCTCTAGTGTAAGTACCACGTGAAGACAGACCCGCGTAACTATCCTGTCCAAACGCGTACACGCTTCCTGTGTCACTCACGAGCATTGTCCGCCTCGAGCTAACTGCGGCTTGTGTGATTCCGATGCCCTGCAGAGACCTACAAGGCATGGTTTGAGAGTTGTGACATTAATTGTGCATATATAGTTCTACTAGTTATCGACAAAATAAGCATATGTTATGTTACCTAATAAGGCATGGTTCGCACTGTTCTTCTGTATCCCCAAGCCCAAGTTGCCCCGAAGAATTCGCGCCGAATGAGTACACATCCCCCTTCGATGTGACAGCGATAGTGTGCCCTGGTCCAGCTACAACCTGAGATTTCCCACGGTGGTAATTCTTCTCGCCGATCAACAGGTACATAAGGACGAGCTTCCAAGAGCCGCCGCACCGCTGCTTCAAGCTGTCTTTTTCCTCTTGCTTCATTGTCTTAAAGATGGCCTTTTGGCAGCAAGTATCATATGCTGCAAGTTCAGAGAGAGACAACGTGGCATCTGGCTCAAAGTATGCAGCCATGCAGGGGCTCTGAAGAATTGACATGCAGCCTGAACAACGAACGTTGTATTATATCTCAATCGTCAATTCGTCATAGACATGATAAGCAACATTTCAATCAAAATACTGAAAACATTTTATATATTGTTGTACAAATTAAACTTGCCTCCAAAGCAGCAAGATCCTTGGGTTCCAGCCCGTAGGAAGAGAGCACATGGGGGAGAATGGACGGGTTTGCAGCGAGGGGGATTTGCTGCAGTGATAGACAAGAGTGGGAGGTGCTCTCATTCACAATGTTGTGGACCTTTATAAAGACGGAGGCTTTGCTGTCTGTGGCATCCATTGGGAACCTGCAGTTCATCACGACCTTGAGGTGCCTTAATTGTGAGCTCAAAACCTTCAAGGACTAGAGCTGCTGAGGAAAAAAGAAACAAATCATCACATAATCTAGATAGACATCTGGACCAATAATATAATTTACCAACGAGGTAGTGTCATGTTTATACTCATGGATTTCAAACAGACTAGTCAAATGAATTTTCTATACTAAACTGTTAGTCACACAAGAGCATTGTAGTCTATACAAAGATACAAATCAGTAGCTGTCAATGAGTAAGAGAACAATTATTAATAAATGACATTGAGGTCAGATCTTACTAGTCAGCAATTCTGACGATGAAATTAGCTGATGAAGCACAAGACCATTAATCAACATCAGTGTTCAAGACCCCTCCCCACCCCTCACACAATACGTCAATACTACTACCGACCATATTATCAACACAAACTGCAACGTAAGTGCACATGTTTTTTTTTCTAAATAAGGGTACATGCATGCTTCAAAAGAAGGAAAGGCACCACCATCTATATTGATCAACGAACAAGTGGCAACATGATCTTCACAAGATCAATATCCAAAATACCGAAACCATCAAAACTACAGTTAAGCATCATCACCAAATTAGAAATTGATTAAGAAGATCATCTAATCTAATACTCCTGCTAATAATGGTCCTTTTCCTATATAATCACACCCAAACCCTAATCCACGTAACACAGTTTACCATCGTACCACGACAACTGAAGAGGCTGTTGTACATTGGAGACACTGCACGTACGAGCGAGTAAATAAACAGACTACAAAAACAAAGGGGCTGGCTGGCCGATCGATGATCCAAGTTATTAGCAGTGGAGATACCTGGCGCATGTGGATCACTAGCCGCCGGCGAAGGGCACGATGAGAACCTCGCCGCCAGGAGAGGGAGTGGAGGAGGGCAGGGACTACGTGGTTGTTTGGATTCTCCGTTGTTATATATATAGTACTTATTTTATATATCAATATAAATCGTCTCCCCCGGCTTCCCTTCCATTCCGTGCCCTCTGCTCGGCGCCGACAGGTGGGCCTCACGCCCTCGCCGCACCTGTGCGCATGCACGTCGCCCCTTTCACCGATGGCGGCGGCCAACCAGCCTCGCGCCACCACGCACGTCCTCCCGTGATCGCGTCGCGCGCCGTACTTCCACCGCCTCCGGCGACACTGACAGGACCGAGCGCTGCGCCTCGTCCACCGTGCGTGGGTCGCGTGCCGCGCGCGTCCTCCCCCGGCGCGGCCCGCCTCTCGAATCAGGGCCTCGCCGACGGCCGACCCCTCTCCGCTGTCGTCGCATCGGATGGGAGTGACAACTGACAAAGCTCCAAGTTGCTCTCATCTCTCATCTACGTCGGTCCGGAAGCTCTTGCTCCCGCGTACTGCACCACCTACGCCGGTGGCTTTGAGCGAAGGAGCAAAAGCGCCACCGTACCATGGATGCCGGCCCCAAGCACCGGCCGGGTTGAAGGTACACCACCGCCGCATGTCTAGGGCGACGTGTCCGTGCTGTCCGCTCACTCTAAGTTGTCCGAACCAAGAAAATGCTATATTTTAGTTCTTATATAAATTACCTTCTTACTTCTCTATTTTTCAATTTTTAGTGGCACAATATGAAGAAGGGATGGAAAATAAGTGTTTTGCCGAGTGTTTTTATGTTTGCTAAGTGTAATCTCTCAGGCACTCGGCAAACAATTTCTTTGCCGAGTGCTGCGCTAAAAATACTCGGTAAAAAAAAACTCGACAAAAAGGAGGTTTGCCGAGTGTCAAAAAAATAAACACTCGGCAAAGAGGGGTTTGCCGAGTGTTTTCTTTTTTACACTCGACAAAGAAATAAAATCTTTTTTCTGGAAAAGAAGGAGAAGAAAAAAATGAAAAAAAAAACACTTTGCCGAGTGCCCAGATTTAGGACACTCGGCAAAGAAATAAAATCTTTTTTCTAGGAAAGAAGAAGAAGAAAAAATGGAAAAAACACTTTGCCGAGTGCTCAGATCTAGAACACTCGACAAAGACAAAAAAACTTCTTAATTGATCTGCCCCGCCTGCCCCCCCTCCCTCCCTCCTTCTTCTTCCCCCCCCCACCTGCCTCTCTCTCTCCGCCAAGCTCCTCCCTCCCTCCTCCTCCGCCCCTCCGCTCCTCCTCCTCCTCCGCCCCCTATCCGCCCTTGCCCGCGCCTCCTCCCCCCCCTTCTTCTTCCCCCCACCCGCCCTCTCTCTCCAAGCCTCTCCCCTCCCTCCCTCCCTCCGCGCGCCTCCCCCCCTCTCTCGCCCCCATCCCCCCTCCCTCCCCCTGCCTCCTCCCCCCGGATCTGCCTTGCACGCCTCTCTCCCTCTCCGGATCCGAGCGTGGTGGTGGAGCTCGCCGGCGTGGTGGTGGTGGTGAGCTCGCCGGAGCTGCGCGAGCCAGTCGAGCGCGAGGTGGCGGCGGCACCTCTCTCCTCTTCATCTCCCCCATAGGTGGCGGCGGCCCTCCCTCTCCCTCTCCCTGAGCGTGGATCTGGCTTTCCCCCACCACCGGCGAGCCGGAGCACCTCCACAACTAGCGGATCCGGCGCCCCTCCCCCTTCTTCCCCGCCACTGAGCATGGACCGGGTCACGACGGCCCCTCGGCGGCGGATCTGGTCGCGGCGGGGGCAGATCGGGGCAGGGCCTTCTTCCTCGGCGGCACCGGCGTGGTGGTGGTCCTGGCGGCTGCGGGTTTCGTGGCGTGGCGGCGGGAGGCAAGGGTGACGGCGGCCGGTGGTGGCGGCGGCCGGCTTGTTTTTTTTTTTTTTTTCGAAAAAAAGTTTGCCGAGTGTTTTTTGGGCACTCGGCAACGTCTTTGCTGAGTGCGCGATAAAAAAACACTCGGCAAACTAGCGTTTACTGATAAAACGTTTACAGAGTGTCGTTTGCCGAGTGTAACACTCGGCAAACCCTTTGCCGAGTGTTTTTGGGGCTTCGTCGAGTGCCCCTGACACTCGGCAAAGCTCCTGTATCCGGTAGAGCTGCCATTTATGAGTGTGGGTAGAGAATGCCACATGTGGCAAGGTAAGAATTGGTGATGAGGCCAATTAGCATTACATACAGAGAAGGAAGAAATTAAGATAATGAAGAGAAGTGCACAACCATATGTTTATGCTAGAGAGAAGCGACTTGAAAGGGGTAATGAGAAGCTGCGAAAGGAAAATAGTGTTCTTCATCAAGTTCAGCGTGTTCTCAGGGTAATATATATTTATTGCTATACCCATATGTGTGAAAAAATACCAGATGCTAATCTTAAAGGGTTATAACACTTAACAGACAGTTGTTGCTAAAGGAGGAATGGAGTATGATGCATTAGCTCAGGAAACTGGGTGAGTTTACCTCTGAATTTGACTGGTATCACATACTTAATTAGAACTCTACTAGATAATAAGATAATTAGCAATTAAGGAGATGCCTTTTTCAAGCTCTTTTAATTATGAAAATAAAATGAACTAAATTTATCTAAGATTGTTCACATGCATGATCCTAGAGTAGCTAGCTAGTAGTTTAAGCAATATTTCAGGTTACTGGCGTTTACAATAGCACAAACAAACGGTAACATTTATAGAGAAAAGAAAATCGTAGTAAATGGTCAAACAGAAAAGAATCAGATAAGGACAGATTGTAGAGCAACTACAAGTAGACTGCCTTCATCAAATTTTTGAAAGCTCACAACTCAGTTGTCCATCGTAAGACAAAACAAAGCTAACTTACTTTTGCTGATGAGCTAAAACTTTCCTCCTACACCATTTCATAGTCCTTGTTGTCTAAATCTGAACCTAGTTAGTACATAGCGAGAATTACGTCATGTACCTCCCCATGAAGTGTGTTGATATCCATGCAATAGTTTCAAGCACTTCCCAGATCGGCAATAAATTATTTTAAGAATATGGTACCACTAGGGACAAAGAGAAGCTATACTATATGTATTTTGTATTTATAGATGATATATTCAACAAGTAATTATCCTACCATGTGGATGCAAAAATACCCTTCCATCTAGACTTAGGTCTTGTTTGGATGTAGTCCCATTCTCATCAATCCATATGTATTGGGGTGGATTGGAGCGAAACTTAAACTAAATTTCACCCCAATTTACTTCAACACATGTGGAAAGAGATGAATCCGATAACATGCAAACAATGCCTTAATGTAGTTGCAATAGGTGCCCTCTTGCAGGCACATGAGAGCAATATTTGGGAAACCACTAATGCAAGGAATGTGATTCAGCCTTGTTTAAGTAAAGTGAAAATTGAATACATATCATTTAGATGAAAAAACAGTTTGAGCTTTTCTATACAAAGAATTTATAAGTATTCATCACAGCAATCGTTTAGCATCAGTTTTATCTATGCCTACAGCAGTGTGATTTTTTTCCATATCACTTCTCTTGATGATCGCTAAGCATACCTAATGCAGGCTACATCTGAATCAGAGGTTGGGTTCGCAAGGGAGCATTGACAATGTTGTTGGTGGAAATGAAGCTGAACAGGTTAATATCAACTATATCTATCAATGATTTCGATGGGGACCATTGAAAACCCTAGTTTCATTTTGGATAATTGATGAAATCTATGGACTAATCCTTGAGCTAAGTGTGTAGACAAGAGATAATGGTCCAAAGCCTAGTGGTGGAGCTAGATGATGGTCATGGTGATGGTGGCGACAAAACTTGAAGATCAAGTGCTCCAACTTAGAAAAGAAAAAAGTGAAAAACAAAAATAAGGTTGATCAAGACAAATGTATCAAATATGTTTTTGTTTTGGCACTCAGGCACTATAGAGGGTGTGAGTGTGTTTAGGATCGATAGCCGTACTATAAAGAGGGGAAATATTTGGCTAAGCGGTTATTGAGTGCTACTAGGTGACATAATTCTTGCATATGCATTAGGACCTAGTGTGATAACAATTAACCCTTGAAAAATGCTTGGAAAAATACTAACACACATATACACAAGTTCTACACTTTGTGGTTAGCAACTTGGAAGCAAGGGTGAAGTGTTTGAGGAGACAAAAAAAGAAAAGGAGGCGAAGGGTGCTGACCGGACGCTGGTCTCGGCGTGACTGGACGCGTCCGGTACTAAACCCTAGGTGGCGCAGCCCTTGACCAAGAGGGCTGTAGTGTGATCGGACGCTGGAGCCGAGTCCGGTCACTCGGTCCAGAGAAGGCGTGGCTCGGCTTCACGATCGGACGCAGGGACGAGCACGCGACCGGACACGCAGGGGGTGTGTCATGTCGTGGCTGACGTACGCTGACGTTAGCGCAGTGTGGAGGCACTGTAACACCTCGGTGTTAAGCATGCATTAACATTTTGCAAATCATGAGCATAATCATTATTTTGCATTCATAAGCATGACATGAAATATAGAATTCAAACATACTAATGAAACATGTATGTTGCATAGTTGTGTTTTAATAGGTTGGTATTCAAATTTTCCCAAATTTTGCTTTTAAAAATATTATTAAAAAAATTGTCAAAATACCCTTTATTTAGCTTTTAACTTCTATCTCAAAATATGTTTGGATTTAGACTTTGCACCTTTTGACAAAGTTGTAGAGTTTAAATTTCTAAACAACTTTTATTTTTACCCCAAATCCTGAAAACAGTTTTTGGTTACTCAAATTTGTGATTCAAATCTGTTAAAAAAAAGGAGAAAGGCACTCCTCACCTTGTTGGGCCGGCGCCTCGTTTCCGGCCTACAGCTGCATCCAGCCCGGCCCGCTGCCCGCGCATGCTTGACCGCTCCCAGCTCTCAAGACTAACGCCATCAGCGTGGCAGCCTGCCGCTCAGCCAGCGCCCGATCAGCAGACGCCGCTGAGCGACCATGCGGCCATGCGCCGCGAGCTTCGCCAGCCACGCCACCGACCGACCGCCCCTGCTCCGACCGGCCCCGCCCCGCCTTCAAGACCCCTGTCCGAGCCTCCCTCTCCATTCTCGCTCTCTCTCCCTCTCGTTCTCCTTTTCAAAATCCTGGGCGGGCGCCCGAGCTGCCGAGCTCGCCGACGCGCTCCGCCGGCGTCAAGCTCCCTCACTGCCACCCCATTTCTCGATTCCCGCCGCCAGCAGCTCCGCCTTGGACCCATGCCTCGCTTGCGCTCACTCGCGGCTGTCGTCGTCAAGGTAAGGGCCGAGCGTGGCCGCCCCCTTTCTCTCCGGCGAGAACACTGCCGTGGTCGCGTGGGCCGCCACGCCACTGGGTCATCCCACCCTTCTCGTCGATGCGGCTCAGCGTGATGAGCACGCTGGCACCGCCTGCACCACCGGGGGGGCTCGCCGCCGGCGAGCACCGGTCGTGAGCTCTCCCCGCTTTGGGTCCACGACCCGTGGGCATAAGGCCCAACCAGTGGTGGCAGTGGCAGCTCGGGTGCACAAGACCGGTGCACCCAATGTTTGCTTGCTGCTGGATTTTTTGTTTTAAAAGAAAAAGATTTCTGGAAAATGCTTTTAAAGGATTCTAAAATACATAGTTGCTGCTGTGGTGCCCCAATTTTGGTGAAACAAATTTCTGTATGCTTCTTATTCTTAGATCTACAATATAAAATTGTTGCATGTCAGTTTTGTGATACATTTATATAGGGCATTAGTTAATTCTTGAAATTGCTGTTTTCTTGGAAAATGCTAAATAATAGAATATACATCAGAAAAATATGATTCCAATTTGGTTGATCTATTCTTGAGATGTACTTTGTAGGAAAAATATATGTCATGCATGTTCTGTAGAGAAATATTGATGTGTAGTTCAAGCGCCTTTAATTAATGATTTTTGTTATTTTGATAGAGAGCAAAAATTTTATAAAACATGTGTATGATAATTTTTGTGCAGTGATTGTTTACTGTGTAGAACATAGGAAAAATACAAAATCTGTTGTTTGACACTTTTCATAGTACAAAGTATTTTCATGCTTAATTATCAACCATAGCTTGTCATTTTTGTGTAGGCTATTTTACTTATCCAAATGCCATGAAAATTTTATGGTAGTCTTAGAGTAGTACTTTGCTACTGTAATTTTCTCAGATTTTTATGAGCACTAGAAATATATGTTGCTGTTGTAGCCCTAGTTTAAAATGAAATCAAATAATCTTTTTTATGCATGTTTAGTTAATAATGTTTGCTTTGGTGTATCTTTGAAGCATCTTAACTTGCTGTGGTGACTTGGCATGTTAGTACAGTGATTGTAGTAGTAGAATAGTAGTACATGTTCTTGGATGATGTTGGATACCTTGTAGAAGAACTTTACTTCTACTATGTCCAATAAAGTTAAACATGTTCATCTACATTCCATGCATCATGATCATTACATGTCATCTCTCCGATGCACCTATGCATGAGCACTTAGACATCTGCATCATATAGGATCGCAGGAGGAGTTGCTAGTAGCAGTTCAGGAAGAGCAGACCGGGATAGATCCACAAGAAATCCAGGCACAGGAGGTGCCAGAGGAAGAGGAGCAAGGAGAGGACTTGCCCGAATGCGTGGATCATCAACCTAGTTCGTTCGAACGAGGCAAGCCCCGGAGCATTATAAGTCTCCTAATTTATAAAAGCAATTCTTTCTATATATATGAGTTTATATATTGTTGCATTAAGTTGTAGGAGTTGATTGAAACCGTTGATGCATTTATTACTATCCTTGCCTACCTTATTACCTTTTACCCTGTTAGGTCAGGATCGAATAACTGCTTAGCCTTGCTTAGACCGCTAGCGATCGGTGATATCCGATCATCTACATTATAGGTGGTTACTGGAAGAATTTAGCTATGGAAAGAATGATATTCTGGAATTAACCATGTGTGATGAATAATTGGAGACCGGACGGAAAAAGTTGGAGGCAACCAGATAGGGTTCTGGGGTGTTGTTAGTTTCCATCTGTGTCGATTAAGAACCGATTGTTGCTCGTCCCTCTTGTCATGTTGAACGCATACCTCACATTTAGTTGGCCGAATAAAGTACCTTTCGACCGCGAAGCTAGTGGCACTATTCGGGCCGAGATCTACACGAGTGCGCGTATTGGTGCTGATGGGGGTATGACAGGGATGCGAAGAGTGAGCCCAAGGGCAGGTGCGCCTTGATTCCTGGCAGTCGGGCGGTCCCTGGATACTGTGGCTCCAGATTGTCCCGCGGCTACCTAAATAGTGTCCTTGGTGATCTAAGCTACCCTGGCAGGGGAAGCATGGTTTGTGTGAGGAATAAATCACCAGCTGGTTAGGAATCGATTCGAATCACCATCGCTCCTGGATAGTGAGCACTTGACTCGAGCTACAGCATCGTAGTAATTATTATGGAACAATGATGGTTATCTGGATGGTATGGGATATGCTAAATCTAAATTGGTAACTAGATGTTATTGGTTAATCAAGTGATTGCTATAGTATAGGTGCTTACCTAGATAGATAGGTCCTAATAAAGATGATGCAAAGTATTTAAAATGATGTCTTCATGATAACTTATGCTTTTCGCAAACAAGTCAGCTAGCCCACTAAAGAAAGCCTTGCATAATCCTTGGTGTCGCTTTATTTTAGTTTAAGACGGGTAAGTCTAGCTGAGTACCTTCTCGTACTCAGGCTATTTTTCCCATTGTTGTTGCAGATGGTCAAATGTACTACGGCTATTGCATTAACTGTCTGTACCCGGCGATGGGTGACAACTAGGACCAAGGGCAATGGTCACTCCGTATCTCTCATCTGATGCTTTTGTTGGAGATGACTACCTACTGGCATTGTATCTGAACTAAAAGTGTGTGTGTGGCTTTAAAACTATTTGCTTCTGCTATTTCAGATTGAACTGGGTTTGTAATAACTTTATATTCTAAACTCTGATGTACCCAACTGTGATTGCGAACTTTATGTAACGTGTGACGGTACTTGCTAAACTTGTACGATCTTGGTTTGTATGTCGATTGGTTTGAAATCCTTTGTGGTTTCACGGACTACCGGGTTATACGGGCTTAAGTTTGCTAAATTATCTACTTCGGCGGATGATTTCCTTACTTAATCTCGTATAATTGGTCGGTTCTGTTACAGCTGGCATCAGAGCAAGGTTTAGCAGGTTACTGTTCATGTGTGTATTTAAAACAAAAGGGTTTTGTGTTACAAAACTAATTACGAACTTATAGTATATAGGTGTTTTAACCTCTAATTTAACACTTAAGAGTGTGCGAGTGGTCATGTCCTGTATGCCCAGTTAAGGACTCTAGGTGGCTTATTTAAGTACTGACTTGGGGGTCTTTGCATCATATTTCTATTTCGTTGCTCATACGGCGTGCTATTGTATGAGTGCCATTCACTTGAGTGGTAATGTATGGATCCATTACCTCTACGCCTCGGTAAGTGAGAGTTGTGAGAGCACGATCGGATACACTGCCGATCTAGAGAAGTGCTTATATGATGCCGGACTATTTACATGCCATACGTGTGTTTGTATGAAGGTATCCAATGTGTGGGGAATTCCGTCCTGTGGTGACGATGCCGTCGATAGGTCGATGGTTCGGGTAGTTGCTACCGTTGTACGCGTATCTGGGGATGCATGTAGAACGAGTAGATTACTTTACTACTTTCATGCATAATTTTCATAATGTCAGGGTTTGGGCTGAAGTGGATCTTTTGCAGGTACATAACAGTGCTATCGTGTAGTACGTATTAGCTACGTTATGAGAGACCGTTGTATGCCACCGTCTATGCCGCTAGCAATTGTTATTTTTCCTAAGTTTGTGAGAACGTACGGAACGTGCATGCATCATGTTGTTACATATCCTTCATGGCATTGTTCCTCCCCTTATAAGTTGATTATCTCATTTTGATAAAAACGACAACTAAACCTTGTTCTCACGTGAGTAATAAAACAAAATTTGCTACAGATGGCACGCACAAAGCAGACCGCTCGCAAGTCCACCGGAGGCAGAGCTCCCCGCCATCCGCTTGCTCCATGTACCCGTCAGCGCCACACGTTTCTTGGAGAGTTTGGGATGCCAACACTCTTGTGGAGAGTGCTCAGCTATGTAGGCTATCCTGATGGAATGGAGCCATGCTATTTCTGGACAAATGAGCAGTTGGGGGAAGGTCTCTTGGTTACTGTGGAGGCCGTTGTTCGTCCCCGAGGTGATGGTTCTGAGTGGGCTGGTTGGCATTATGAGTCAACTGGCAGGACCGCTGGAGAAGCAGCTGACAGGACAGCCTTTGGGATACTGAGGGATATCATGGATCGTTTTCCTTAGGAGTTGGCAACCGCTTTAGTTGGAGTCTTTCCGAGGGGCAACCCCTCCACTAACTCATGGCAGCAAGCAAGAGGAAGATCTCTAGAGATTGGTGCAGCAGAAGGACAGAACAGTGATAACCCTGCTATGAGCGCCATGTTCACAGTGATGAAGGCTTTCGATGGAGTAGAAGGTAGCCTAAGACATGTGTCTGGTGCTCTTGGTCAGTCCCGCAATGACCGACGTCAGCGTCAGAGGGATCATGACGCCGAGATTGAGAGGCTCTATGCAGAGATGGCTCAGTTGACTCGTCAACGGGATCAGGTGACTCAGAGGACTAGAGTCTTTGAGGGAGACGTACGTGCACTGAGAGAGCAGGTCGAGCGTCTGACCACCGCCAACAGGAACGCTGAGCACATGTTGATCCATGTGCTCCACCAGAGGAATGAAGCCTGGTCCGCAGAAGATGTTCTGAGAGCTCGACAGGTTGAGCTAGAGCAGCAGCTGGCCAACGCAGAAGAGTACAATGACAACCTGCATGAGGAGGTTCATCAGCTGAATAACCAGCTCCACCCTTACATTCCGCCTGGAGCCGCAGAGATGGATCTAGATGAAGACGAGGATCCCGAAGAGCTTGAGGCACCAGCTGATGATGACGACGATGATGTAGATAGTGACAATGTCGACATCTTCGACTTAGACAACGACCACGATGAGTAGGCTAGTCATTGTTGCGCTAGCTACTAGGGTTTCGTTTGCGATGACCTTTTGCATGGTTGGCATGTCTGGCATGTAATAATGAGTAGAAAGACTAAGACCTTGATGTAATGTTGGAAAACTTGGATGTGTTGTGGCGATATCTGAACGTCAAAAGTCCAGTGTATGTATGCTGACAATTTGGTTGTTATGGATGCGATGTGTGCGCTTAAGTAATCTAATTAGTGATGTTGTGTTAATTGGAATGACTTATTATGCCCCTGTTTTATTGTATGAATTTATTCTCTCCAGTGAATTCAGTACGTCATAATTTTTCATTCACCTGCAATTTCTACAACATCGCCTAATAATTACTGTTGCTGAAATATGCAGATGCCGAACACTCGCCATACCGTGTATGACGTGACTGAGGTAGGTGGCAGTGCCGCTGGGAATGAGAACCGCGATCCACCACCACCACCTCCTCCTCCACCGTACACCGTGGAATAGTTCTTCGCACAGTTCCTTAGAAGTCAACGCAACATGGAGGGCATGCAGCAGAACATGGAAGCTGCATTGCGCCACATTGCTGTCAACACCCGCCGTGGGTTAAACCCAGGTGGACATGAAGCGAATCAACATAGCAGTTTCAAAGACTTTATGGACACTAGACCACCAATTTTCAAAGAAGCTGCAGAGCCATTGGATGCAGAAGAGTGGATAAACACCATGGAAGATAAGTTTCGTGTTCTAAGGATGATAGAAGTATTGAAGACTGAGTATGCAGCTCATCAGCTACAAGGCCCTGCAGGAATGTGGTGGAAGCACCACTGCACCACTTTTCCCCCCAATGCCCACATTTCTTGGAGGGAATTCACAGAGGCTTTTTGTGGAGTTTACATTCCACCTGGTTTGACAGAAATGAAGTTTGGAGAATTTCTAGCACTGAATCAAGGTACCAAGACTGTGACACAATATCTACATGCATTCAACAATCTAAGTCGCTATGCTTCTGACATGGTGAATACCGATGCCAAAAAGATCGCTAGTTTCAAGAGAGGTCTGAATCCCAAGATGATGAAGCACGTGGGTACCAACACAAGAACTGGTTTCAATGACTTTGTTAGTGACTGCTTAAAGTAAGAAAAGAACAACAATGTATATGCTACTTCCAAGACTCGCAAGAGGGCTTTTGAGTCAGGTTTGTCCCAGTCAAGGGCCCCGATGGCCAATCGTTCTGCGTATCATCCACCTGCCCCTGATGCAAGGTTCAGGCCCCAACAACCTTAGAGGAATCAGAAGCCATTCAAGATGGCGGTGCCACAAGCCAAGACTGGACAAGGCAGTTCATCTGGAGCTGCTACTCAAGTAAGAGGACTATGTTTCAACTGCAATCAATCTAGGCACTTTGCGAAGTTTTGCCCATATCCTAAGAAGCAGCAGAATCAGTACCAAGCTCGTGTGCACCACACCACCATTGATGACATCCCGGAAGGAGAGCCTGTGATAGCCGGTATGTTTTCTATCGACAATCATCCTGCAGTCGTTTTGTTTGATTCTGGATCATCTCATTCATTCATAAGTCAAGCATTTGCAAGAAAGTATGAGCAAAAGATAGTTGAATTGGAATGTGCTTATCAGATCAGTTCAGCAGGGGCTGATCTGTTAACTAATCAGATAATCCGAGGGGTAACCCTGTGTATAGCAGACAGGCAGTATAAGCTTAACTTAATAGTTATGCCAGGGCTAGTTCTGGATGTGATTATGGGAATGAACTGGATGAATAAGATGGGAGTAGTAATTGATGTTGGGGGAAGAAGCATTTCTCTCAAGGAACCTGTTGGAGAAGGTACATTTCAAGTAACCTTACCTAGGAGAATAGATCTGACTAGTACAACTTATGCAGTCCAAACTACTCCTCTAGCCAAGATTCCAGTAGTGTGTGAGTTTCTAGATGAGTTACCCGGTCTTCCGCCGGACCGAGATGTTGAGTTTGCCATTGAGTTAATCCTTGGAACACCACTGATCTCAAGAAGGCCTTATCGGATGCCTCCAAATGAATTAGCGGAGTTGAAGAAACAACTCCAAGATCTGCTGACTAAGGGTTTAATTCGTCCAAGTTCATCGGAATGGGGATGTCCCGCACTGTTCGTGAAGAAGAAGAAGGATAACTCCTTACGGATGTGTGTGGACTACCGGCCACTGAATGCGGTGACAATTAAAAACAAGTATCCTCTACCTCGGATTGATATCTTGTTTGATCAATTGTCAAAAGCCAAGGTGTTCTCCAAGATAGATTTAAGATCAGGGTACCATCAGATCAAGATTAGGCCACAAGATATACCCAAAACCACGTTCTCCACCAGATATGGTTTGTACGAGTATCTTGTCATGTCCTTTGGTTTGACAAATACTCCTGCATACTTTATGTATGTGATGATTTCGGTCTTTATGCTAGAGTTGGATCAGTTCATGATTGTGTTCATTGATGACATTCTAGTATACTTAGAGAACGAACAGGATCATGCGGAGCATCTAAGAATTGTCTTGACTAGACTCAGAGATCACCAGCTGTATGCTAAGTTTAGTAAATGTGAGTTCTGGCTGAGGATAGTTCCTTTTCTCGGTCATGTGTTATCTAAGAATAGAATCTCAGTGGATCCTAGCAAAGTACAAGAGGTTATGGACTGGAAGGCACCAAGCACAGTTCATGAGGTTCGGAGTTTTCTTAGATTAGCCGGTTACTATCGTCGTTTTATACCGGACTTCTCGAAGATTGCCAAGCTAATGACAAGTTTGCTACAAAAGGATCATAAGTTCATTTGGATAGAGGAGTGTGAGGCAACTTTCTGCACCTTGCGGAATTTGCTAACCACTGCTCCTGTTCTGGCGCAACTGGATATAGAGAAGCCGTTTGATGTGTTTTGTGATGCATCAAAGAATGGTTTAGGATGTGTTCTGATGCAAGATGGAAGGGTCATTGCTTATGCCTCACGTCAGTTGAGGAAGCATGAGGTTAACTATCCTATGCATGATTTAGAGCTTGCGGCCGTTGTGCATGCTCTAAAGATTTGGAGACACTACTTGCTTGGGAATGTGTGCAATATCTTTACAGATCATAAGAGTCTCAAGTACATATTTACTCTGTTGAGTTGAATATGTGATAGAGAAGATGGTTAGAGCTGATAAAGGATTATAATCTGAATGTGCACTATCATTCGGGAAAGGCAAATGTAGTAGCAGATGCCTTAAGTAGAAAGTCACATTCTCTTGCTGTCCAACCGTTGTTTGAAGATGGGTTCAATTTGTTGCATCCTACTGTGTTGCATAATATCCAGGTTAGTTGTACCTTGGAGAGCAAGATCATTGAGGGTCAGAAAATAGATAAGAGAATATTCCATATCAAGGAGAAAATGAAGAAAGAACCGACTAAGTACTTTAGAGTGGATGAACAAGGAGTGTTATGGTTTAAGGACCGTCTGGTTGTACCTAAAGATCGAGAGCTCAAGAACAAATTAATGGATGAAGCTCATCACTCTAAGTTGTCTATCCATCCTGAAAGTAACAAAATGTACCAAGAATTGAGACCTCGTTATTGGTGGACGAAGATGAAGAAGGAGATTATAGCATATGTTGCTCGATGCAACATGTGTTGTAGAGTGAAGGCTCTTCACATGAGACCCGCAGGAATGTTGCAACCTTTGTCAATACTAGATTGGAAATGGGATGATATAAGTATGGATTTTATCACTAGTCTTCCCACCACACCAAGGGGAATGATTCAATTTGGGTGATTGTAGATCGCCTTACCAAAATAGCTCACTTTTTACTAGTCAAGAACACTTTTCGACCACCTCAGTATGCTGAGAAGTACATTGTAGAGATTGTTTGATTACATGGTATACCAAAGACTATCGTGTCTGACCGTGGGTCACAGTTTACCGCTCATTTTTGGGAGCATCTTCATAAAGGTTTGGGTACTAGCTTGATTTGGAGTATAGCTTACCACCCACAGACAGATGGGCAGACAGAGCGAGTTAATGCTGTTCTTGAAGATATGCTTAGAGGTTGTGTGTTATCGTCTAGGGGTTCATGGGAATCATGGTTACCTTTGGCAGAGTTTGCTTACAACAACAGCTACCAAGAGAGTATCAAGATGGCTCCATTTGAAGCATTGTATGGCAGGAAATGTAGGACACCATTGAATTAGGTTGAGCCTGGAGAAAGAAGGTTTTATGGAGTCGATTTTGTTGATGAGGCTGAGAAAAAGGTCCGTATTATACAACAAAACATGAAAGCAGCACAGTCATGCCAGAAGAGCTATGCCGATAAGAGAAGGAGACCGCTAGAATTTTAAGTTGGTGACTACGTTTATCTGAAGGTTACTCCAATGAAGAAAGTACAATGGTTTGGAGTAAAGAGAAAACTTGCTCCTAGATTTGTAGGACCGTACAAGATCATAGAGAAGAAGGGTCCCGTGGCTTATAAGTTACAGTTACCAGAAGTGATGGGTTCGATCTTCCCAGTCTTCCATGTATCACAGTTGAAGAAGTGCTTGCGTGTTCTGAAAGAGAGAATAGAACCTCAGAGCATTCCGCTCAAATCAGACTTGGAATACCATGAGCAACCGGTTTGAGTTTTGGACACTAAGGACCGAGTCACTCGGAATAAAGTGGTGAGAACATATAAGATACAGTGGAGTCATCACGATGATGGTGATGTGACGTGGGAAATAGGAGAATATCTGCAAAATGCTTGTAAGGATTTTTATAACAAATGGTTCGTAACTCAAAATCTCGGGATGAGATTCTTATAAGGGGGGAGGGCAGTAACACCTCGGTGTTAAGCATGCATTAACATTTTGCAAATCATGAGCATAATCATTATTATGCATTCATAAGCATGACATGAAATATAGAATTGAAACATACTAATGAAACATGTATGTTGCATAGTTGTGTTTTAATAGGTTGGTATTCAAATTTTCCCAAATTTTGCTTTTAAAAATATTATTAAAAAAATTGTCAAAATACCCTTTATTTAGCTTTTAACTTCCATCTCAAAATATGTTTGGATTTAGACTTTGCACCTTTTGACAAAGTTGTAGAGTTTAAATTTCTAAACAACTTTAATTTTTACCCCAAATCCTGAAAACAGTTTTTGGTTGCTCAAATTTGTGATTCAAATCTATTAAAAAAAGGAGAAAGGCTCTTTTGGGACCTCACCTTGTTGCTTATGGCGCTGCCATGTTGCCGTCGTCAAGGTAAGGGCCGGCAGCGTGGCTTCTCTCTTTCTCCGGTGAAAACAACACCTGCCATGTCGCTAAGCCGCCACGCCACGACCATCCCACCTTCTCGCCTCACATCCCTGCTCGGCGAGATCAGCACGCCCCGCCGGCACCACACATCAGGCTTTCTTGACCATGGCCAGCACCGGCCGCCCTGCTCCTCCCTACTTTCGGGTCCCTCGACCCCTCTGGGCCGAGCAAGAGGCCCGCCCTGCGCTTAAGACCCCTCCGGCACCTCCTCTCCATTCTCGCCTCTCTCGCGCTCTGATTTTTTTTTTTTAAAAGAAAAAATTTCTAGAAAATGCTTTTAAAGGATTCTAAAATGCATAGTTGCTGCTGTGGTGCATCAATTTTGGTGAAACAAATTTCTGTATGCTTCTTATTCTTAGATCTACAATATAAAAATGTTGCATGTCAGTTTTGGGATACATTTATATAGGGCATTAGTTAATTCTTGTAATTGTTGTTTTCTTGGAAAATGCTTAATAAATAGAATATACATCAGAAAAATATGATTCCAATTTGGTTGATCTATTCTTGAGATGTAGAAAAATATATGTCATGCATGTTCTGTAGAGAAATATTGATGTGTAGTTCAAGCGCCTTTAATTGATGATTTTTGTTATTTTGATAGAGAGCAAAAATTTTATAAAACATGTGTATGATAATTTTTGTGCAGTGATTGTTTCTTTGTGTAGAACATAGGAAAAATACCAAATCATTGTTTGACACTTTTCATAGTACAAAAGTATTTTCATGTTAATTATCAACCATAGCTTGTCATTTTGTGTAGGCTATTTTACTTATCCAAATGCCATGAAAATTTTTTGGTAGTCTACTTAGAGTAGTACTTCTTGCTACTGTAATTTTCTCAATTTTGGTGAGCACTAGAAATATATGTTGCTTCTTATAGCCCTAGTTTAAAATGAAATCAAATAATATTTTTTTTATGCATGTTTAGTTAATAATGTTTGCTTTTATATCTTTGAAGTATCTTAACTTCTTGTGATTGGCATGTTAGTAAAATGGTTGTAATAAATAGAATAGCACATACATGTTCTTGGATGATGTTGGCAATTTGGAAGATTTATTCTTGATGTCCATGTTAAACATGTTCATCTATATTCCATGCATCATGATCATTACATGTCATCTCTCCGATGCAATATGCATGAGCATAGTTCAAGCGCCTTTAATCGATGATTTTTGTTATTTAGATCCACAAGAAATCCAAGCAATTTGCCATAAAACAGCAAGGAGAGGACTTGCCCGATGATCATCAACCTTTTCGTTCGAACGAGGCAAGCCCCGATTATGTCTCCTAATTTATAAAAGCAATTCTTTATATATAAAATATATTGTTGCATTAAGTTGTAGGAGTTGATTGAAACTGTTGATGCATTTGACTATCTTTATTACCTTTTATAGTTGCAGACCGTATTTATCATGTCACCTAATTATAGGTGGTTAGCTTGTCATTTTTATGGAAAGGATATTTTAACTTATGAATAATGCCATGAAAATTTTACCTGCATGGTGGTTCGGGTCTACTTAGTTTCCGTCTGGTTACTGTAATTTTCTTAGTCGTCCCTTTGTCATGAGCACTAGAAATAAAGTACCTTTTGATCTGTTGTAGCACTAGTTTAAAATGAAATCAAATAATCTTTTTTTATGCATGTTTAGATTGTAATGTTTGCTTTGGTAGTATCTAGGTGATCTAAGCATCTTACCTTGCAGGGGAAGCATGGTTTGTGGAGAGGAATAAATCACCAGTTAGTATTCAATATCGTACATAGTGAGCACTTGACTTGGAAGCTACCTTGTCGAAGTACTTATTATGGAACAATGTGGTTATCTAGATTAAACATGTTCATCTAAATTGGTATGGATGCATTGGTTAATCAAGTGATTGCTATAGTCATCTCTCCTTACCTAGATGGATAGGTCCTAATAAAGATGATGCAAAGTATTTAAAATGATGTCTTCATGATAACTTATGCTTTTCGCATCAACAAGTTAGCTAGCTCACTAAAGAAAGCCTTGAGGTGTCGCTTTATTTTGGTTTAAGAGCAGTAAGTCTAGAAGTACCTTCTCGCATCGTATGCGTTGTTCCATTGTTGTTGTAGATGGTCAAATCTATGGCTATTGCATTAAGGTGCCTGAGGAAGATGGTAGCAAAAGTGTGTGGACTTTGCTTCCGCTTATTTTTCAGATTGAACTGGTTTGTATCAACTTTATATTCTAAACTCGATGTACCCAAGGCAAGTAACCCCGTGACGCTTGCTAAACTTGTACTATCTTGGTTTGTATGTCGATTGGTTTGAAATCCTTCGTGGTTTCACGGACTACCGGGTTATACGGGCTTAAGTTTGCTAAATTATCTGCTTCGGCGGAAGATTTCCTTACTTAATCTTATATAATTGGTTGGTTCTGTTACAGGCACAGAGAGGACCGGACACACCGGCGAGTCCGATCGCACGTGACAGGACGCGTTCGGTTGCCCAAAATCCTCTCTGGTGCCTTTCTGTACTCGATCGAACGCCACGCTGTGGTGAGTCCGATCGTTTCAAGAGGTGAGTCCGATCATGACTTAATCGCATGAGTGAACATTAAGTGACCATTGAGATCCGATGTGTGAGATTCAAAGGGCACCACGTGGATGCCATCCGTGGACTAGACGTTGGCGACCGGACGCAGGGGTGCATCTAGTCAAGCGAGTTCGGTCGGCCCCCGACTGAGCAACGACTCTATTTTCTTAGGGCGCCTATTTAAGGCTCTTGGCCGGCCTTGGGCTCACACTCTTGGAACTTTGACATTCTTGACATCCTTGTGAGTCTAAGTGTTAGGGACCATTACTAGGGTACCCAAAGAGGAGCTAATGTCCATCAACATTGATTCATCCGAGCAGTCAAGAGCGCGACTACAGCTCCAACCGACCCCTAGGCGCGCAAGCTACGCCTCGCCCGACCTCAGGGGGCGAGCTCCACCTCATTCGACCCCAAGGCCATGGGCTCTGCCTCACCCGACCCATGGGTTTTGCTCCACCTCACCCGACCTCTAGGGATGGGCTCTGCCTCGCCTAACCCCGAGGTCGCGGGCTTTGTCTCGCCCGATGGAGAGCCATGCCGCCGCCAACCACTCCAGGTCCAAGCGTATGGGCCTGGGTCAAAACTCTGACACCAAGGAAGAGACCGGCACACCCCGATGTAACTCATGGCCATGATGAGCCATACCTAAGGATTCACATCAAGAACAACGTCAGGCGTACCGATGCTGTTCTACCTAACCCCTGTACGAACGCTGACAGGCGCATCAACTCACCATGACGTCTGTTGCGACGGAATGGAACGCCGTGATCGGCAGACGACGCCTGCGCATGGCGCCAGTGATAGATAGGGCCGCGACGTGGAGCTGTCCCTATTGACATCTACAAGGTCGGTGGGACCCGCAAGAAGGATAAGAAGGACCCGGCGATCCTGAAGGACTCCCTCTCTCTCTCTCTCTTCTCTTTTCCTCCGCTGTAACCCATGCTTTTCCTTGGCCTATAAAAGGGAAAGTAGGATGTCCCATGAAGGGGGATCCCGATCCGACCCCAAACCGATCAAATCCAGATACACACAAGAGCAGCAACCGAGCTCTTAGCACCAGTTCACTCCTTTCACTAAAGACTTGGGACCTGTCCCTCTCTCACCTGTTTGTAACCCCTACTGCAAACTTTTAGTGCTAGTAACATGAGCAGCAGCAACGAACTAGACGTAGGGACTTTCTGCCCAAACCAGTATAAACATCGTGTCCTCTAAGCACACCATCCGAGCCAGATGCGTAATATTAGAAATTTACTCATCGGTGGTAACTCGAAACGCTGACAGTTGGTGCGCCAGGTAGGGGCCTTTTACGTGTCTCGATGTCCACTTCATGTCTCGGATGGCCAGTCACGGCGTCAGCTGGGTCCCGAGCATGCACGTGCGATTTAGGGATGTAAGGGACCGTGACGCCTAAGAGGGGGGTGAATTAGGCAACTTAAAACTCTAACTCTAAACTATGGCCTCTTTTTCTATCCTTAGCAAAAACCGATGCAAAAGATAAACTATCTAAATGTGCAACTATGATTTTGCTAGTGAGTTGCTATCTCTACCGCAAAAAGGAGTTATGCAACCTAGGTTCCAAACCTATCAACTACCCTATCACTAAGCTAGGAAAGTAAAGCACAAACCAAGATTGCAATGTAAATGCGGAAGCTAAAGAGTAAGGTAGAGATATGCAAACTCTCGTCGATGACTCCGTTATTTTTATCGAGGTATAGAGAAGCGCGCAAGCTTCCCCCTAGTCCTCGTTGGATTCTCTCGCAAGGAATCCCTCGCAAGGGCCAAGCTCCCGGTTGGGTAACTCTGTGGATAGCCCCGGGCCTTCCCCACGCGCAAGTGGGTCTCCGATGTGCCTTCCGGCAAGCCTCTCTCGGACTGCTCCCCGCCGTCTTCACTATCAAACTTCCAGCCAAACCGCCACGGGCCTTGTTCCCTTCGGTACATGTTGGCGGCTACACCACAAACACGGTTGGTGTGATCTCGCAAGACTACAAGCCCCTCCGATGTACAACAATGGTGCGCGCAAGCACCAAGTGGAAAGAAGTGTGCAAACCTCACTAAACACTAGGCCTAAACCTAGAGCAAGCGCATAAGCGGTGGTCTAACTAACCTAAGTACTTCGCAAAGCACCTAAGCTAATCACCGAATGTATCACTAAGAACTATGCAAATGGAGATCACTAAAGTGGTGTATCAACACCCTTGGTATGTTTTCTCAGCTCTCCACACTTGTCTTGGCCGGTTGGAGGCATATTTATAGCCCCAAATGAGAGAACTAGCCGTTGGAATCAAAACCAACGTTTCTTCTAGTGACCGGACGCTGATCACATCATGATCGAACGCGTTAGTCTTGCTGATCGTTGGAGCGCACGCGTTGATCGGACTCTGGGCCAAGTCTAGTCTCACTTGATCGGACATGTCCGGTCACGCTGGCGCTGCTCTGGAACCTTTCTGGATATGATCGGACACTACGTCTTGGTGCGTCCAGTCGTCCTGCCGTTGCGTCCGGTTACACTAAGAACGTTGTCGTTGACGATGAACAGTGAAGTCCGTGCATCCAGTCACTGCCTCGCTCAGCGTCTGGTCACTGCTGTTGATGCCTGCTGTTGCCGAGCAACTGATCGGCCACGTCCGGTCCTCATAGGGCCGCGTTCGGTCACCTCTACCGAGCTCGTTTCTTCATGATTTTGCATCTGGCTTGGTTCCCATCTTCGTGCTTGAACTTTGCTTGATATCTTGGGCCTTCTCTTATGCTTCTAGGGTATTGCTTATGGTGTTGATTGTGGGATCATGTCGCCTTCATCCAAGTCACGTCTTGCACCCTATTGAACTACAAAACAATTACTTGCAAATTCATTAGTCTAATTTGGTTGTGTTGGTCATCAAACACCAAAATCCAAAGTAAATGGGCCTATGGTCCATTTTCGATTGATGACAACACGACCAAAACAAGCAAATAATAACAAATTTAGAATTTAAAAACTATTTACTTGCTAGGATGCAATGCAAAGGGCACGGTTATATGATGCTAAAAGATACCACATGTAAACATCTTTGGAAACTTATCTTGTCCTTGCAAATATCCCCATGTGGCATTATGGATTTAAGCCTCCCCCTAACTCCATAATCCACTATCCTCCATTTCTCGGACCATTACCACTTGTAATTATTATGATCGGGCTTACTTTTGGTCCTACAAATTCTCCCCCTTTGAAATCAAACACCAAAAAGGAAGATTTTAGTAGCACAAGGGAGGGTCAAACTTTGTGATACTTTGTATGTGGAGTGGAATAGTGTAACACCCTAAAATTTGCCTCTTTTGAAATAGAGCTAAAATAATTTATTTATGAATTTTTGTGCACATAAAATATAGGAAAATAATAAAAATTATTAAAATAAAATTCATCATAAGGTAGCAACATGTTTGAGCATACATGCCATTGCATTGGATTCTATTGGTTGAGTGGTTTTAATTGAAAAGTCAAAATAGTTAAAATGCTTTTGAAATGAAATTAAAAATGGTTTTGAAATAAAAGAAAAGAAAATTAGAAAAAATGAAAGTATTTTTAAAGTTTATCTTGGGAAGCCTAACAAAATTGTCTATTTTTATTTGAATAGGGAAGTATATTTGAAAACATACTTGAATTTGATTTGAATTTGGCTTAGATTTGAAAACTAGAAATAGAAAAAAATTTGGTTTGGAAAAAGTCTTCCTACCTTTTCAGCCCAGCCAGGAATCGGCCCAGCCTCCTCTTCCTTTCCTCCCATGCTCGGCCCGCTTGCCGGCCCAGCCGCCCCTCCCCTCCTTTCCCCTCCTTCCCGATTTCCTGGCCTCGGCCCGCTGCTCGCCTGGCCTAGTCCCACGCCCGTCCCTTCTCTTTCGCACGCGCCTGCCGCTCCGCACAGGCCCACCGATCGGCGGCCCGCTCTGCTCGGCCTGCCCCGCACCGCACGCGCTCGCCCTTCAGCGCCCATGCCCGCGTGCCTATGCCCGTAAGCCCCTTCTCTCTCTCACTGCTCCACTAGCCTCGCCAGTCAGTCGCCCGCACCCGCACGCGTTTACCTTCTTCCCCGCTGTGGTGCTGGCCCCATCTGTCAGCCGCCGTTTCCTTCTTTCCTTTCTTCTTTCCCCTGCTTCTTTCCTTCCTCCGCCCCATCAACGGCGCTGCCATGCGCGGCAAGCTACCGCGCCTGCATGGAAAGCCCCGTAATCGCCGCGTGCTCCCCTTCCTTCTACGATGTAGCCCCACCCGCCTATAAAGCACCGAGCTCGACGCCCTCCTTCTCTCTTTTCTCAGACCGCCGCCGGAGCTCGCTACTGTCGCCCGTAGCCCCGCTGCCCCGGTGCCCGAATCCTTATCGCCGATGCGCCAATGAGATTCGCCGTGACTCGAATCAGCCATAGGTACCTTTGATCTCATGTTTTGGCCATGATTTGTTTCGATTTCCCCTCACCCACGCGCCTTTCTCTCTCTCCAGTCGCCATCGTCGTCGTCGACCCGCTTCGGAGCCACCCCGGACGCCGCGCTCCATTCCAATCGAATCACGGTGAGCTACTCGACCACCCAATGCCCTCAGTTCATCGATTAGCACGCTAGAACGCCACATCAGCGAGATCCCGAGCCGCCGGCCATGGCACCGCCGCGGGGCCGTTGTTCCGACGTGCTTCCCCTACCCTACCTTCCTGTTGTATCGAATTCGCATCACCGCGCGCATCGTCTAGGTGTAGTCCACGTCGAGTTTGGCCGTCGGAATCACCATACCAGTGACCACCGACGAGCTAGGACCGTCGGCGACAATGGTGCCACCGTCATGTGTTTCTTCCCCAACGACCCGCTGCCCTGCACTCACCCACGCCACCAGATCCTAGGTGAACGGCCAAGATTAGATCAGTGGATTGGATTAAGTGGCCGGTCCACCACGGACCGTGGACTCGGTCCACAGCACCGCGTCAGCACTGGGCCACGCCACGTGGTGCACCACGCCAACCAGCAGCCGCCGCGTGTCGTCCAGTCAGCAGCCACAGTCAACCGCAGTCAAAGCCACGTGCGTTTTCCAGTTTAGCCCCCGGGTTTTCAATTAATCAACTCACAGTCCAGATCAGTTCAAAATAATTATTTTTCAGTCCTGTTTTTATTCACTTTAGACCCTGTAGTTTTGAGTAATAGTGCCCGCAGTCCAGTTAGCATTTAAAATTCATAATTAATTAGTTTAAATTCAAATTTGAGTTCAATTAATTACATAAATGCCATTAAACCTTATTTCATGCATAACTTTTACGTTTTAAGTCCGATTTGACCCGTTCGAATTGCGTTAGGATCATATTTACGTATTCTACATGTTTATATAACTGTTAGGCATGTTTCCAATATTTCAAATTCATGGGTAGATTTAATCTATTATTTAATTAAATGAAAACTTGTTTAAATCATGACTTATTCATTTTAACTCCGAAATAATCCGTTCTAGTTGTGTTTGTTTCATTATGACGAGATCTATGCATTAGTAATAGTGTTTACTATATAGTTATTTCTGAAATAATATGGTTTAAATCATATCTTGATTAATGATTATGCAACTGGATTTTATAAATAAAATATGATTTGTTTTACTTTTGTTTTATAATTTAAATCTAAAGTTGACTTAATTTAATCTATATTATTTATAAAATATCTTTTATATATGAATTTATAAAGTTAACATAAACGAAGCCTATAGTTTTCTTTTCCACGTATAAGGCAAATCTCTTAGTATTTGTAATTTTTCAACCGTAGCTCCGATTAGCGTGCCTCTCGCGACTATGTGTTCGTAGCGATGCGTAGAATCATATTTCAATCTCTTTTACTTATTTTTCTATGATTGGTGTACTATTCTGATATAAATGTAATTGTATACTATGCATGTATGTGTATGGATGTTTGTGTGGTGTTCTATGATTACGTCCAGTCGGTGAGATATACGTGGTGATCCAGAAGAAGAAGGACGTGAAGATTAAAGCTTACCGAAGGATCGGTGTGTAAGACAAGTATAGCATGGGACCATCCTTGTTACCTATTCACATTTAATCACTAAATTCATATTGCATGTGTCTCCCTTATTACCATTAAGGACATCCTAGATATTTGATATCTTGTACCTTGATACCTTTGGGATATTGTATTTGGGTAGTTTTTGCTAGTGCTTAACTAAACCATGATCTTGTAACTTGCCTAATGGTATATGCAATAAACATTAAAATATGACTTTTTAGCAACATAGAAATAGGGGGCTGGAGTATTTAGCTACTTTCTAAATATTTCAGATTCTTCTCCATAAGGACTTATCTGTAAGCGATTATCCGGGACTTACAGTACAGCTGTGAGGGCTATATAGCTCTGGCTTTAGCTCAGTATGAGGACCTTTTCTAGCTTGTTAGTGGTTACCTTTATGGCGCATAAGGGTATATTTCCTTTTCTACTAGGTTGTGTGTATCGTGCTAGCGATGCCCACGCGTGCCACTCCTAGAGATGGGCCACATACGCCTAGCGGCCCTAACTTGTTAGACGAACCTTTGAAAGGCTTCATAGTGAACCCTACCGACCTTCCTTGGAAGTGGGTCAAGAGATTAGCTACCTCGGGCGAAAGGGTAAATCATGACTCATAGTGAAAGTGTACAACCTCTGCAGAGTGTAAAACTGTTATAACAGCCGTGCTCACGGTCATGAGCGGCCTTGGACCCTTATGGAATAGAGATGATCACTAATGGATAATGATACTAATGATTAATTATTTATGCTATACATTATCATGTTTACCTGATCATGTGTTCATGGGAATGATAAATTCTTTGCCACTCAATTGCTTAAAAAGATGACCTATTAAAGCTAATCGCAGTAAACCAGTGTCAACCTTTTTGAGCTTCATGAACCCCATGATATAATTGTTAAGTACGATATTTACTTACGCTTGCTTTACTTTTCTATATATTGGATAAAAATCCCGGATGGGTACCAGATTGCTGGTTTGGAGGAGTTAAGCTTGTGGTCAACTAGTCAGTCGTCCCTGTGGATTTGGAGTCTTCGACTGAAGATCGGAGTCAACTTTCCACTGTCTATACTCTAAGGTTATTTTCCTTTTTATTAATACGTTATGTAATAAATATTGTCTCTTGACATTACCTTTATTTATGGCTATATGTGAGATTTGACTTCCTGGGCTCACAGATAGTGTGTATCTGGTTTTGCCTTTAAAATCGGGTGCTACAAATAGGTCACAAAATTTGACTCTCACATTACATAGACTAAGCTCCCCCTAAATATATGCATACATATGATGGAGAATATATTTTATGCATAATTGGCAAATTAATGCTCAAGGGAGTTTAATCTATATAATGCATGGAGAAAGCATATAAATACCAAAGTGAAATCAACATGATAATAACGGTTTAGAAATACCACATGTGGAAACCAATTTGATTTATTCCACTTGCAATAGGTGGTGGATATTTGAAGTATGATGCTTAACTCCAGGGACTCCATTTTCCTTGCAATGAGACTACTACACACATGATAAGCTTAAAAAGATGTTAGTCTCAAAGCATCCAACTTGTAGAGTAACCTCCCCCTAAATTTGTGCACACAAGTATGGAATACTTGTAGGAGACATGCACATTGATTTTAGAATAAAAAATATCACTTGAAAGATGACATCACATGAATGTGAGAATCATTTTCGAAAGTGATATTCGGGAGAAATTATCTACAATTTTGGACTTTGGCACATGTTAGATGAACAATTATAAAACAAGCTATGTGCCGTGCTCCTAAACAATTTAAACCATGTAGGTTTACTCCAAGGGTTAAGAGTGAAACCGAACAAGCCTACCATAAGATATACCTTAGTGTATGCAAGACAAAAGATTAAACATGCAAATGCAAACCTAGGCATGAAAAGGAACTAGATGCTAATTGAAATTGCAAGAAATTAAATCTAGTTATATAACATGGGAAGGGAAATTTGGTTCCATAGTATTCACTAACCCACTTGGCAATTACCTTGTCCATAATGATGCACCCCATGAAATGCACCCATACTTTGCCAAGTATCCAAATTCCCCGAAGTCCATCGTACTTCTCACTTTCCTTTCGGGATCCAAACCTTCTTGGTGCTCTTCATATTGAAATGATCTCCTTTGGCACCCAAATTCATTTGGCCCCATTGTTGGCTTGCTTGTTCACCTTGATGGCCACCACCTTGTCATTTTCTTCTTCTTCAAGAGATAAGGTGTGGAGGCCTTTTTGTCCACCTTATTGGTGTAGGTGTTGGACAGCTTGCTTGTTTCCTTTTTGTTTTTCTCTTTCTTCTTAGCTCCTCCCCCATTCTTCACCTTGCACTCATAGGACTTGTGACCTTCCTTGTGGCATACGTAGCAAACCACGGTTTGTCCTTCATCAAGCTTCTTCACTCCCTTGACGGTGTTATCTTGATGAAGTTGGGCTTGCTCCATTTTGCCTTGCACTTGAGTCAAGTCCTTGGTGAGGTGAGCCACTTCTTGCTTGAGTTGCTCATTCTCCATTGCAACCTCTTGTGTGCATGTATCTACAACAACTTTCTCAACACAAACTTGGTTGCACAAGGGTGAGTCTAAACATAAATCATTGCAAGAAGTACAGGCATCCATTTTAGGCATGTCAAAGATAGAACTTTTTTTTTAGGTGCCTTGGTGAGAGTTGTACCGATGACTTCAAGATTAGCAACTTTATTTATTAGCTCATCACAATATTTGCATATGGTTTCCATTTTATCAAGTAAACTTTTATAAGCATCTTGTGAGCTAGCTAACTTTTCTTTTAATTTTTCATTTTTCTTTACAAGTTGCTCATCATTGATTGTGCATGCATTTGTTGTTGCACTAGCCTCAAGTTGCTCAATTTTAGTAGATAGTTCAATATTGAGATTAGCAAATGTCTCATATTGTTCAAGCAAGATTTTATATGCTTCTTGTGAACTATCTAGCTTTTCTTGCAACATTTTTAGCTTCTTTTGTTGGCTAGTGCAAGCCTTAGCATATTTAAGATTTTCTTGCACAAGTTCATTAAGAGAAGGCATTTCATCATCACTATCACTCTCACTAGAGGATGAGCTTTTGTTACCTCGTGCCATAAGGCACACATGAGAAGAGCTTGATGATGAGTGCTTATGGTCTCGCCTCTTGTAATGGTCTTCTTTTTCACTTGAAGAATCATCCCATGACCTTATTGATGTGAGGGCTTTGTCCTTGCACACCTTCTTCTTTGTCTTGGGTGTGAGCTTGTTTGGACAAACTTCCACAAAGTGCCCAACTCGTCGCATCCATAGCATCCGTTCTTTCTTTGCTCATTTCTTTGATTGGTGAAGATAAAATCTTGAATTTGGATTGGTACACCCTTGACATTGAGCCTTTGGATCATCTTCTCCACCTTGTTGATAAGTTTGATTGATTATTCATCAAGGTCGGAGGTGGAGGAGAAAGATTGATCATCATCACTTGAATCTTTATCATCATCATCATCGTCATCATCATCATCATCATCATCTTCTTCTTCTTCTTCTTCATCTTCACTTGAGGAGCTTGAGCTTGTCTCAACTTGCTTGCCCTTCATCTTCTTTTTCTCACAACATGCGAGAGCTTTGCCTTTGCTTGATGATGAGGCTTCTTCTTGACCCATCTTCCATGACATTTCAAATGCCACTATCTTGCCAATGACTATGGCCGGGGTCATGGTGCTCAAGTCCTCCATGCAGTGAAGGATGGTGATGATGCTTGCATATTTCTTTTATGGTAGCACAAAGATGATCTTCCTCACGATGTCCGCATTATCTAGCTTCGTTGATCCTATTGAATGGAGCTCATTAATAATTAGATTCAAACGAGAATACATATCACGAACAAGCTCATCATCATTCATTTTAAAGGAATTATGATTTTGTTTAGCTAGACAATGTTTTTGCTCACGGGCATTAGTTGTGCCATCATGGAGCTCTTGGAGTTTTAACCAAATTTCATGTGCCATATTTAAAGTGAACACTTGGTTTTAAACACATTCATGCTAAAAGATTCAAACAAGCAATTTTTAGCTCTAGCATTGAAATGAATTTCTTTTTCTTCACTCTTTGTGGGTTTATCGGGATTCTTAATGGGTTTCATCCCCTCACGAGTGACTCTCCAAACACCCAAATCTACCGCCTCAAGGTGACAAGCCATTCTAGCTTTATTATAGTAGGGGAAGTTAGTGCCGTCAAAGTGTGGAGGCCTAGAGGTATCCATCCCGGTGAAGCCAAAGGTTGAAATTGAGCCAACCAGCTCTGATACCACTTGTAAGGGACCATGACGCCTAAGAGGGGGGGGGGTGAATTAGGCAACTTAAAACTCTAACTCTAAACTATGGCCTCTTTTTGTATCTTTAGCAAAAACCTATGCAAAAGATAAACTATCTAAATGTGCAACTACGGTTTTGCTAGTGAGTTGCTATCGCTACCGTAAAAAGGACTTATGCAACCTAGGTTCCAAACCTATCAACTAGCCTATCACTAAGTTAGGAAAGTAAAGCACAAACCAAGATTGCAATGTAAATGCGGAAGCTAAAGAGTAAGGTAGAGATATGCAAACTCCCACCGATGACTCCGGTATTTTTACTGAGGTATCGAGAAGCGCGTAAGCTTCCCCTAGTCCTCGTTGGAGCCCCTCGCAAGGAATCCCTCGCAAGGGCCAAGCTCCCGGTCGGGTAAGTGGGTCTCCAATGTGCCTTCCGGCAAGCCTCTCCCGGACCGCTCCCCGTCGTCTTCACTATGAAGCTTCTGGCTGAACCGCCGCGGGCCTTGTTTCCTTTGGTACACGGTGGCGGCCACACCAGAAACGCGATTGGTGTGATCTCGCAAGACTACAAGCCCCTCCGATGTACAACAATGGTGCACAAGCACCGAGTGGAAAGAGATGTGCAAACCTCACTAAACACTAGGCCTAAACCTAGAGCAAGCTTATAAGCGGTGGTCTAACTAACCTAATCACTTCGCAAAGCACCTAAGCTAATCACCGAATGTATCACTAAGCACTATGCAAGTGGAGATCACTAAAGTGGTGTATCAACACCCTTGGTATGTTTCCTCAGCTCTCCACACTTGTCTTGGCCGGTTGGAGGCATATTTATACCCCCAAATGAGAGAACTAGCCATTGGAATCAAAACTAATGTTTCTGTTAGTGACCGGACGTTGATCACATCCCGATCGGTCACGTCCGGTCTTGCCAATCGTTGGAGCACGTGCGTTGATCGAACTCTGGGCCGAGTCCGGTCTAACTTGATCGAACACGTCCGGTTATGCTGGCGCCGCTCTAGAACCTTTCTGGGCATGATCGAATGGTACTTCTTGGTGCGTATGGTCGTCCTACCATTGCGTCTAGTTACGCTGACAACGTTGCCATTGATGATGAACAGTGAAGTCCGTGTGTCTGGTCATAGCCTTGCTCAGCGTCTGGTCGCTACTGCCGACGCCTGTTGTTGCCGAGCAACTGATCGGACGCATCCGGTCCTCATAGGGTCATGTCTAGTCATCTCTACTTAGCTCGTTTCTTCATGATCTTGTGTCCGGCTTGGTTCCCATCTTCGTGCTTGGACTTTGCTTGATATCTTGGGTCTTCTCTTGTGCTTCTAGGGTCTTGCTAATGGTGTTGATTGTGGGATCATCATGTCGCCTTTCTCCAAGTCACGTCTTGCACCCTATTGAACTACAAAACAATTACTTGCAAATTCATTAGTCCAATTTGGTTGTGTTGGTCATGCACATTGATTTTAGAATAAAAAATACCACTTGAAAGATGACATCGCATGAATGTGAGAATCATTTTCAAAAGTGATATTCGAGAAAAATTATCTACAATTTTGGACTTTGGAACATATTAGATGAACAATTGTAAAACAAGCTATGTGCTACACGCACCGGTGGTCCACGCCCCCGGGGGTGACCAGCTCCTCAACTTTGACTATGGGAGGTTAGAGCGCCAGCTCGACACCTTCCTAGGACCCCGATCATCCTAGGAGGACCTATGCCACCTCACCTTCTCGTTCACCAATGTCATGGCGTACAGCTTGCCGATGGAGAGCCGCTCTCTCTAGAATACCTCATTCGGAGCGCCCCGACAGTGCTCCTGTCTGGTCTCCGCAACGCCGCAGAGATCGTTAGCCACCTTGTGGTGCAACGCACTCCTCCATCCCCCGTGAACAACGAGTTCATGGAGATGACCGAATATGTCGCAGAATCTTTCAATGACCTCCTCGTAGGAGAATTGGAGTCGCCCTCCAGCTCTGACTCTAACAGGGGGAGCCATCATCCCTATCATAAATGTTTCATGGCAGGTACCCCCGAGGGACACGTCAAAAGCATCCATGATGGAGAGGCTACCCCAACAAATGACTTCGATGACGAGGTTGAGAGGGATGCAGGGGCCCCACCTCGCTTGCGGGTAGAGCAGTTGAAGGCCCGGCACCATGAGCTCGAGGAAGCACGACTCTAGCTTGAGCAGGAACACACGGAGCTCGAGCGAGAGATCGAGCGCCATGGAGACGGTGGGCGTGCACGCACTGTGGCCCACGATGTGAACCGAAGGATCATCGAGGATGCTGAAGCCCTCCCACACTTCACCTGGGTGAGCCAGAACATCGCTGCTGTGGTGGCCTTGCTCCGGGGGCTTCCGAGGCCCATGATGCCCGAGGATCGTTGGGCCCATCACGAGATTCGTACGCTACTCGAGCATGTGGCGACATAGTAGGCCAAGAGCTCGCTATCCTAACGATGCAAGCTCGACGCCAGCCAACGCACGCCCTCAGAACGACCCAACAAGGGCACGTCAGTTCACCAGGCATCGTAAGGCGGTAGGCCACCCACCGCTGTCCTGGTGCATAAGCGTCTCGGCCGCCACCATGACGCGTGCGACACCATTGATGCCCGCAGGCGTGCCCACAGTGATGCGAGGGAGGGGGCTAGCCACGGCTACCACCCTCGTCATGGCGGACGCTACGATAGCAGAGAGGACCGAAGCCTGAGCCCCAACTTGTCGGGACCTTAGGCCTTCGGCCGACACATCCTCAACGCCTTCTTCCCATCATGGTACTGACCATCGACCAACATCCCAAAATACTCTAGAGAAATGAACCCCAGACTGTGGCTCAAGGATTATCGGCTTGCTTGCCAAGGTTGTGGAGCGGATAATGATGATTTCATTATCCGCAACCTTCCATTCTTCCTGGCCGGTTTGGCGCGAACGTGGTTGGAACACCTTCCGCCCAACAGAATTCAAAGTTGGGTGGACCTGAAAGAGGTCTTCGTGGGAAACTTTTAGGGCACATACGCGCATCCTGGGAACCCATAGGATCTCAAAAACTACTGATAGAAGACTGGAGAAACCCTTCGTGGGTACATCCAACGCTTCTCTCGGCAATGCAACGAGCTGCCCAACATCACCGATGCCGATGTCATAGGAGCTTTCCTGTCTAGGACCACGTGCGAGTCCCTGGTCCATAAGCTAGGACGTAAGGGCCCACAAACCACCAAGGAGCTCCTCAACATCGCCACCAGCCATGCCTCGGGCGAGGAGGCAGTCGGAGCGATCTTCGATCACCTCAAGGGCAAGGCAAAGTGAGACGAGGACACCGGCGAAGGCACCTCCAACCATCCTAGCAAGAAGAAGAACAACCAGTGGCACAGGGGCTCGCTCGTGGCCACCGCTAACCGCAAGGGGGATCGGAAGCCCACCGAGGGTACCTCAACCACTTCGAGAAGCTGCTCGAATGGCTATGCCTGAACCATGCCTTCCCCATTAAGCATCTATATAAGGACTGCGACCTCATAAAGTGGTTCTTGTTCGGAGGCTCCAACAAGGGGGAGCATAGGGGGGATCCTAAGCCGGCCGTAGACGACGTCGAGGGGAAGGATGGCAGCTTTCTAACACTGGATGGATGCCTCATGATCTTCATAGGGTCGGTGGCCTATGACTCCAAGCGCCGCTAGAAGCTTGCACGCCGCGAGGTCTATACGGCCGAGCTAGCCACGCCTTTCTTCCTCCGATGGTCAGAGTTCGCCATAACCTTTGATCGGATCGACCACCCAAAAAGTGTCCCACAGCCAGGATGATATCCGCTCGTGGTTGACCCGATCATCAGCACGAAGCGGCTCACCAAGGTATTGATGGATGGAGGCAGTGGCCTCAACATCATGTACACTAAAACGCTCGACGCCATGGGCATCGACCGAGCGCATGTACGGTCAACCGAGGCTCCTTTCCACGGCATCATACCTGGAAAGCAGGCCGTGCCACTTAGGCAGATCGATCTACCCATCACCTTTGGGCATCCATCCAATTATAGGATGAAGACCCTTACCTTCAAGGTGGTCAGGTTCCATGGAACCTACCACGCCATCCTGGGACGTCCATGCTATGCAAAGTTCATGGCCGTCCCCAACTACACGTATCTAAAGCTGAAGATGTCGGGTCCATGCAGGTCATCACCATCGGCACCTCCTTCCAACACGCCTACGAGTGCGAGGTCAAGTGCTGCGAGCAACTCGTGGCAATTGTCACCTCCAAAGAGCTCGTAGCCATCAGGAAGGAGGTCGCCAAACAAGCACCTAACCCCAAGCGATCGGCCGGGTCTTTTGAACCTGTAGAGGGCGCCAAGGAGGTCCTCATAGACCCAGTGGCTCCAAGGGCAAAGTCTTGCGCATTGGCACAACGCTTTCCTCTGAATAGGAAAGCGCGCTCATCAACTTCCTCCGCGTCAATAGAGACATCTTTGTGTGAAAACCCTCGGACATGCCAGTGTTCCGAGAGAAGTCGCCGAGCATGCCTTGAAGATTAGGCTAGGCTCCAAGCCGGTGAAATAGCGCCTGTGTCGCTTCGATGAGGAGAAATGCAGGGCGATCGCTGAAAGGTCCTAATGGCTTAAGGGGGGGTGAATAGCCTAATAAAATTTCTACAACAACACTTAACAAAATGGTTAGACAATTATGAGGCGAAGCAAGTGTTGCGCTAGCCTACTTAAAATGCAAGCCGCCTACCGCAATTCTAGTTTCGATAGTATCTAATCACACAATAGCTATAACACTACCCTATGTTAGTGTGCTCTCAAAAGCTAACTAAAGAGCCACACCAACCAAGCAAGCAAGCTCTCACAACTAACTACACTAAAGAGCTTGACAACTAGTTTGCGGTAATGTAAAGAGAGTGATCAAGAAAGTTATACTACCGTGTAGATGAAGGAACCAATCAATCACAAGGATGAATAACAATGAAGACCAATCACCTTGAAATCAATGATGAACACAATGATTTTTTACCGAGGTTCACTTGCTTGCTGGCAAGCTAGTCCTCGTTGTGGCGATTCACTCACTTGGAGGTTTACGCGCTAATTGGCTTCACACGTCAAACCCTCAATAGGGTGCCGCACAACCAACACAAGATCAGGATCACACAAGCCACGAGCAATCCACTAGAGTACCTTTTGGTGCTCCACCGGGGAAAGGTCAAGAACCCCTAACAATCACCACGATCGAAGCCAGAGACAATCACCACCCTCCACTCAACGATTCTCGCTGCTCCAAGCCATCTAGGTGGCGGCAACCACCAAGAGTAACAAGCGAAATCCGCAGCAAAACACAAACACCAAGTGTCTCTAGATGCAAACACTCAAGTAATGCACTTGGATTCTCTCCCAAACTCACAAAGATGTTTAATCTATGATGGAAATGAGTGGGAGGGCTTTGGCTAAGCTCACAATGTTGCTATGTCAATGCAAATGGCCAAGAGAGTGAGCTTGAGCCGGCCACGGGGCTTAAATAGAAGCCCCCACGGAATAAAGCCGTTGTACCCCTTCACTGGGCGCAACACGGGGTGACCGGACGCTCTGGTCCGATCGACCGGACGCGGGCCCTCAGCGTCCGGTCACGTGATTCACGCCACGTGTCCCCTGCTTCAAATACTATTCGTCAGATTTCAACGGTCGTCTGCTGATCGGACGCGTCAGTTAGAAAGTGACCGGACGCTGGACCTTAGCGTCCGGTCGTTTCTAGTAAGGTTCCAAACGCGATTTTTCCCGATCGGACGCGTCCGGTCATGCTTGACCGGACACATCCAGCGTCCGGTCACACGGTGTTACCTATGTACGCCCTACGTCAGCGTACGTCAGCACTGACCAGACGCACCCTGCCAGCGTCTGGTCGCTGAGCGACCCAGCGTCCGGTCATGAGACCGAAACGCACGTCCTCTGCTGCCACTGACCGGACACTCCGGTCCAACCGAGTCCAGCGTCCAGTCACTCACAGTTGTAACACCCTAGGTGTTTAGGCTTCCACTAAATTGCATGTCATTTCATAACCATGTGCATTATCTATGTCATCATGTCATTATCACTGAAACATACATATGCAACATTTTAAATTGTATGTGTTTCATGCTTGATTGCTTAGAATGGTAGTAGGGAAACATGTGAATGTAACATGAAACTCTCATACTTGGAAACATGGCAATATGGTAGTAATGTGACAAGTATAGGATAACAACAAGGTCATGCAACATGTGAAACGTTGTATTGAAACATATGTATGAATTGCTTGTTTTACTTTCTTTATCACATATGATCAGTAGAAGTGGTATAACAATTTTGTAAAGGGGTTGATCATGGTCTATTACACCTTAATTATACTTAGGTTACTTGTTGGGACATTGTTCATGTAGACCAAAATGACCAAAATGCCCTCAAGTGCAAGTTTGACTTGAATTGACCCATGGAGTGTCATCGTTTGACTGATTCAAAAGTCCAACCTAGAGACTTTGCATGGCTGTGCACTCTTTACAAAAGTTGTAGCTAATTTATCAAGGAACAAAAGTTGTTTTATGACCAACTCATGAAAATGGCTAGAACATGCTCCAACATGGCCCACAAGTCAGAAGTACATGCTGATTTCATACTCAGCAAATTTTTCTAAGTCCTAACGTGAAGTACAGTTTCGTGTACCCATGTTTGGAGCCGTGTATCTCCCTAACCGAGCCACACCAGCTTGAGCTCCAGTGGAAAGAGTTGTAGTTCAAGTATAGATGAGCAACTTTGTTAACTACGGCATAGTCTAGATCATCACGGATTAGGAGAAAATCATCGTCGAATACTCGCTGTCAGGCATTGTCATTAGCAACTGAATCGCGTTTTTTCAGATAACCGTCGAGTCACCATGGCCGACCGATTCGTAAACTTGAAGACGCGTGTCCGCCACCCGCCGCCGCCGCTTTGAAGGCCTTGGCCACACCGCGCGCGCAGTCGCGCACCCAAGGCGTCAGCAGCCACGCCTTGAAGCCACCCTCAAGCGCCGCTCACCGAAGTCGCCGCTCCATTTCTCCCTTCCTTCGCCTCCTCTGCTCACCGTAGCTCTGCTGGATCACCGGCCGCCGAGCCAAAAAAATCCACCGTAACCAAGCTCCATTGCCCGATTCATCCAAGCCATAGCCCAGATGAGCTTCTCCCGTCCGCGACCACACCATCACCGTGTTTTCGCGGCCAGTGAGACATCACCACAGCGGCGGCTCCACCGGGTCGCCATGACCGCCGCCGGCCAAGAGCGCGCGTGGCCGTGCTGCTCAAGCCCCTTCCATCCTTTTCTCCCCCTTGCGATGACTTCTGTGAACCCTACTGAAGCTCGTAGAGCCACCATGTAGGTCTAGCCGCGCCGGGACACAGCCGAGCGCCGCCGTGCGCCATGGCCGATTCGCCGTGCACCATGGTCGAAGCGCTTAGGGACCACTAGAGCTTCGGCTTGGTAGGGAAATCGAAGCGTGAGGACTTGGGAAGCACGCCGGTGCTGTTCGATTCACCGGAGGGTTCGCCGTCGGCGAGTTCCACCGTCGCCGAGGCCGCCTCCCCTGCTCCTCTCACGGGCCAGGGGTCCACCCTGTCATTGTCGTGGCTGGCGAGGCGGAGCTCGTGGGCAGCGTGTTGGGCACAACAGCTTTCTCAAGCTTTCATGAACATGGTTCCTTGGGCTGGCCCGAGTAGGGTTGAGTGTTGTTTTCCTATTTTGTTTTGTTTATTTAATTCACAGATTTATGTACATCTTGAAAAATATGTAGCTCTTAGATGGTAGATCCAAATGATGTGGTTCTAGTTTTGTTGAGTTCCTAGTAATGTCTAGTATTTAACAAAAATATTATATGAGCACATGTTTTAGAAATTCTGGATGAATTAAATTGGACTTTGAAATGTGTTTTTGGATACATGCGAACTTGTTTGAATTTTATCTTGAGTTTCTGTGGTCCAAAAATTATGAAATTTTGTGGGCAGTCTATTATTGCTTGTTAGAATCCCTGGTTAAAATTTCAGAGCTAGTGCATGTGTAGTTTTTAAGTTATAGAATTTCCTTTTATTAATGGGTGGATCTTGGGTGAATTTTCATAATTTTTCTATAGATCCAGTGAAGGTGAAATTTGATGAGTGCTATTCTTATGCTAGAAAGATGCTAGGAAAAATGGGAAATCTGTTGCTTGACACTTTTTAATAAGGTTTCCTAATTATGCTAAAATTGGACATGCCACCTGTTATTTTGGATACAGCAAGTTATGTTTGCCCAATGGCTTTGAAATTTTTATGGTAGTCTATGTGCAGCATGAGATAGCTACTGTAATTTTTGTAGATTTTTATGAATAGTTTTACTATATATTGCTTAAATCACCTAATTAACTAAATAAATTGGAAAAGGATATTAAATAATTTATTTAGAAGTTGGCACTATACTTTCTGATGTTTCTTGGGAATGAAAAACAAGTTGGTAAACTTGGATTGATCAAATTATGCTTTTGCATCATCATTAAATAATTAAGTTAGCAACCCTGCCATTGCGGGTAAGATTCTAGGTTTGCTGGAAATTGATTTGGTTAACATCAGAATCATGCTTTGCTGTTTACCATTGATTTGTAGAACATTTCATAAGCTTTCCAGAATGTCCTCATACAAGTCATTTGGATTTGTATAACTCGTGTTGTGATTTAATTAAGGGACTACTTGTATGCATATGAAACTTAAATGTTAAATTATGTATACCTTTATTATTTTTAAGTTGTGGTAATGTTCCTAGGTGTTAGGCCTTTAACCGAAGATGAGCATCTTTATCTTAGGTTATGCAAGTTAGGTAAGTTAATCTTATTCTTTCAGTTAAGTTAGAAATATGCTTAAAGTGATTTGAATAGGGCTAGTCTTACTCGGTAAACGAGTGTCCAGTAATGCGTTCGTAAACACTTACTACGATCCATTCATCATGAGCATCATGTCATACCTTATGCATCCATGGTACTTATCTTTTGCATCGGCATACAATAGGTGTACCGGAAGGAGTGACCTCGCTGGAATTGAGGAACTGAGCGAGCAACAGCAGCCGGTTGACACCGGAGATTCGTGGAGGAGCGACCTTGGGAGAAGTGCCGGACAAGGTCGCCATTGAGTGCCTGCACCACCGTCCTTGCAACTTTGTGAAAGGCAAGCCCGAGCATGTTAAGCCTCCTATTTTCCGAACTGCGATTCTGATATTATTATTACATATATTGTTGCATTAAGTTTAGGTGTTGGATGCAAACACTTGCTTGCATTGGTTACCCATTCCTTGTCCGGATATTGTTACCCAATCCTATGTAGCTCAGGCTCGAGTAGTGCTTAGCCCCGCTTAAACGCTGTAGAAGTCGGGTGATTTCTGTCACCGCGAGATATAGGAAGATACATGTGGCACGGTTGGCTATATTTGCTATCGTGGAAAAGAACCAGTCTTAATTTGAAATGAAGATCGGACGAGAGGCTTGCTTGGGTTTGCGGTGACTCCGTCTGCGCTGTCGCTTAAGGACTGATTCTTGGAGCCTTTCCTGCTCATGTTGAACGATGCCTCTCTTAGTTGGTCGGCCTCAAGACCGACCGCGGCCGAGTAGCTCACCTCGGGCGGGAGTCGATAAGTATAAAGTGCGCCTCGGAAGGGAGCCGTGGCGTGAGTCCAAGGGCGTGATTTAAAAGTCCCGATCGTCTGGCGTAAGGGTAATCCTGAGAGTCTTGGGCGCCGATCGAACCCGCTGAATTTGGTTCCCGAGATGTTCCAAAGGTGACCCACGGCTACCCTTGCAAAGTATGCTAGGGTGAGAGTTAGAATACCCCTTAGCTGAGTTGTAATTGATTCGAATCGCCGTCTCTCCCGGTTAGTGAGAACTTGACGGGCTTATCTCCAATGTAGATACACTTAATAACTTAATGGTTCGGAAATGATGATATGATGATGACAACCTTATTATACCTGCTATGGTTAATATTGTTTGCTCCTAATAAGTGAGTGCTCTAGTACAAAAGCTAATCTAGTGGATGTAATTAATGATAAGCTTGATGCTAAGTTTAAATTGGTTACTATAATCATAAGCTCTTTTATGCAACTGTGTCAAGCTAGCCCACCGTAAAGCGCCAGATGATCCTTGGTGTCTTTTATTTCTGATTTGGTCGGTAAGTCTAGTGAGTACCTTCTCGTACTCGTGGTTTATTTCCCACCGCTGCGTATGACCGTTCTACTTTGGTTGTCGCAAAAGTACGCCTTCTCCCCCCTTTGGGATGAAGACTAGACCGTTGGGCGCGGTCTCTACTAGTTCTCGTGCTGACGATAATGCTTTTGTGGGACATGACTCTGATCTGGCAATGTATTTGAAACTATGAAGTTATGTACTAAACTATGTTGCTTCCGCACACTCAAACTTGGTTTGTAATATTTTATTTGAACTCTGATGGATGTAATCCGAATGCTACTTGTGAAATGTTGTAATGAATGATGTGTTGTGTTGAATCATTATGATCTTGGTTTGTATGTCGAGAGTTGGTTGAAATCCTTCGTGATTTCCGGACTACCGGGATTATGGGAGCTTAAGTACAGGAATTTGATCACTTCGGTGATTGTTTTTGTACTTACGTTCTTATGATTTGGTCGGTTATGTTACAGCTGGCATTAGAGCAAGATTTGACACTAAACATGTCATTTGTGTATTTAAAACAAAAGTATTTGTGAAAATCCTAAATTAAAATACTAAGTATTGCCAGTGGTCATATCCCTTATGTCCAAATAAGGACTCTTAGGTGGCTTATTAAGTACTAACTTGGGGTTATCTTTGTTTGTTTCGCTTTCGTCAGTCCATACGGCGTGCTATTATATATGGATGCCATCCGCTTGGGTGGTAATGTTTGGATCAAATACCTCTACGCCCTCACGGTAAGTGGGAGTTGTGAGAGCATGACCGAATCCAAACCGTCGGTCTAGGGGAGAGTAGTTGTGGTTGCTCGCATATTTACATGTTCAATCATGTATCTATGAGAGTACTTAAATGTGGGTATCTCTCGATGGGTAGTCGTGATACTAGAGTATGTGCATCGTGGGATGTATGTATGAAAGTATTTAGTTCTTGCTTGCTTTTATGCATTGTGGGAAATTATCGGGCTGAAATGAAATTTTCTCAGCAGTACACTAACAACGTATCGTTGAAGATCAACTAGCTACCGTGTACGAGAGAATGTATGTATGCCACCGTATATTTCGCTAGCCTTTAAATTTTTCTAGGATGGTGAGGACGATGCGGATCGTGCATGCATCATGTTCAAGCATACATGGCATTTCTTGCATTACTCCCTCCTTTAAAATATGATTGTCCCGACTAATTAAATTTCAGATCCCTTAAATGATTCTCCCTTACGTTGTAACTTTTGCTACAGATGGCGTGCACGAAGCTCACTTCGCTTTCGCAAGTCCGGCTGGAGGCGGGCGCCTCGTCACTGCTTAGCTCCTCGAGCCCCCGTCCCCGAGCCTACCGAGGAGGAAAGGCTGAGGATGAGCTAGCTCTCGGGATCTGCTGAGAGAGGAATGCGGCTCAACACCGCTTGGAGCAAGTAACGCAGAAAGGGACCAAGAGACCCTTGAGGTTCAGAGGTTGACAGCTTGCTCACCGCAATCAGTGAACGCATGTTGATTCACGTGATGAACCAACGGAATGAAGCCCGCACGAGGAGAATGTGTTGAGAGGCGCGACAGTAGAGCTAGAACAGCAAGTGGCGATTCTTTGAGGAGTACAATGACAATCTCCATGAGGAGGTTCACCTGTTACACAATCAACTTCACCCTCTCCTGCCACCTGAGGATGAGGATGAGATGGGTTCTTGTGTCATCATGGCTGAAGGTGATGATGACATGGAGGTCAATGGACCTGAGGACATTCCACCTGATGAGGAGGAAGATGAGGAGTTAGAGCCTGCTAGTGATGAAGATGGAGGAGAGATCTTCGACACTGACTCCGAGGACGATGCGTAGTTTAGCTTACTACTTAGCTAATGCGCAAGAACTAGTCTTTTGTTGATCCTCATGCATGAACGAGTAGCTTTGGAATAAGTAATCGTTGGGATGTAATATCGAACCATAAGTTATCTTTGGATGTAAGTTTGGAACCACTATGGCTTGGATGTAACCTATCGAACGTATTATGCTCCACGTATGTGAGCCTTTGATAAATTCCGTCTTTGCGGTCTATGGATCGCGTTGTTGGTTAAGTTCATCGCATTGATGTGTCCATTGATGCGCTTGATGAGTTGTGTGGTTGTGATGAATGATTGTGCCTCTGTTGATTATCTAAATGCATTCCCTCCAATAGACTCAGTTTGGGCATAATTATACGATTCATCTACAAAAATTTCCACATCGTCAGTGCTCATTGGCTATACATTTTGCAGATGGCTCATAACCTTCGTCGCGGTCGTGGCATGGGAAATGAGGAACAACCACCTCCGCCACCGCCCACACCAGCTGAGCTAATGTAGATAGTTGTGGAAAGTCAGCGCATGTTAGCTGAGGCTATGCGTCAGATGGCTAACCGTGAGGATCGTCATGTCCGCCAAGGACCCGAGCCAAACCAGTACAACAGCTTTAAGGACTTCATGGATACAAAGCCTCCTATCTTTCATGAGGCAGAAGAACCATTACAAGCTGATGAATGGTTGAGCACGATAGACCAAAGGTTTGGATTGCTCTGCTTGACCAAGGTATGAAGGCCACATATGCGGGGCACCAGCTCCAAGGCCTGCGCAGTATCTGTGGACACATCACAAGACCACCTTTCCGCAAAACGTCGAGAGATAGTTTGGGGTCGGGTTCGAGCAGCTTTTCAGAGGACACTTTATCCCTCCCGGTCTCATGGCCATTAAGCATACCGAGTTTATGAAGCTAACCCAAGGCAACAAGAGTCTCAATGAATACCTCCGGGGCATTCAACAACTTTGGCGAGGTATGCTCTCGAGTTTGTCGACATCGACGCTAAGAGAATAGCTAGCTTCAAGAGGGACTTTCCCTAAATTGATGAAGTCAATGGGCAATCGCAAGTGTGTCACCTTCAATGAGTTTATCGGTGACACTCGACCCGGAGAACAATGATAAGATATATGCCGCTTCCAAGAATCGCAAAAGAAACTTTGAGGCGGGTGCTTCTCGGTCTAAGGCACCAATAGTATCCAAGGCCCGATCTCGTCCACCCAATGCTAATGTCCCAGTCCGCCCACCTCGGAAGAAGAATCAAGCTAAAACTAGTTTTCGCAAGGTACACAATTTCCTTGCCAAAGAATACCTCTGGCGGGGCAGCTCCAATGTCCCACCACTAACAGTGCCGTGTTGGAACTATAACCACCTGGTCATTGGGCAAATAGATGCCCCCATCCTCCCAAGAATGCTCAAGGAAACGTCTGTCGTATGCGTGTTCATTACACTCTTCGTGGAGGAAATTCCTGCTTTGGTGAAGTGGTCACCGCCGGTAAGTTTCTTGTTAATGATCACCCTGCAGTTGTGCTCTTTGATTCGGTGCTTCACATTCCTTTGTGAGTTCTACTTTTGCATCTAAGCATAAGATGAATGTGATTACAATTGTCAAGGGTGGTTATTGTATTAGTGTCACTGGGAATAATATCATGACTAACCAAGTAGTAAAAGATGTAAAGCTTGAAATTGGGGATCGAGAGTTCCTTACGGATCTTGTAGTGCTACCGGGGTAGGAATTGATATAATCCTAGGAATGAAGTGGATGAGTGGGAATGGAGTGTTGATCGACACGTCAACCCGTGTGGTAATGTTGAGGATCCTGTGGATAAGAAGGGTTTTCTAGTGCGCTTACCTCATGATATCTCTATTCACAATACATCAATGCTACCCTAGCCAAAGCCATTGAGGATCTACCAGTTGTCCGTGAGTTTCCGATGTCTTCCCCGATGACTTGCTCGGATTACCTCCGGACCGCGATGTAGAATTCAAGATGAACTCATTCCGGTACGGCTCCTATATCTCGAAGGCCCTATAGAATGCCGCCCAATGAGTTGACCCGAACTAAAGAGTCGATTGAATGAGCTATTGAAGAAAGGTTTGATTCGGCCTAGTTCTTCTCCTTGGGGTTGTCCGCTCTATCTTTGTGAAGAAGAAGGATTAATCTTTGGGCATGTCTTGCAGATTATCGTCCCCTAAATGTCATTACCATCAAGAACAAATACCCTCTTCCTCGCGCCGATATTCTATTCGATCAGCTCTCTAAAGCTAAGGTATTCTCCAAGATCGATTTGAGGTCTGGTTACCATCAGATCAAAATTCGTCCTGAAGATATACCTAAGACAACTTTCTCTACTCGTTATGGCTTGTTCGAGTACCTTGTCATGTCCTTTGGGTTGACAAATGCTCCGGCACACTTTATGTACCTGATGAATTCTGTATTCATGCCAGAATTGGACAAGTTTGTCGTCGTGTTTATTGATGATATCCTGGTATATTCTCAGAATGAAGAAGAGCATGCTGAACATCTGAGAATTGTCTTAACTCGGTTGCGTGACAACCAGCTTTATGCTAAGTTCAAGCAAAGTGTGAATTCGGTTGAACAAGATACCTTTTCTAGGTCATGTGTTATCTGGTGATGGAATTTCGGTTGACCCTACGAAGGTGCAAGAAGTCCTTGAGTGGAAGGCACCTACTACGGTCACAGAAGTTTGAAGTTTCTTGGGACTGGCTGGCTATTATCGTCGCTTTATCCCGGATTTCTCAAAAATCGCCAAGCCCATGACTCGACTCTCGCAAAAAGATGAGAAGTTTATGTGGACTCGAAGTGTGAAGAGGCTTTCCACACTTTATGGACCTTGCTAACCTCTCGCGCTCTCAGATTGGCACAACTCGACATCGAGAAGCCTTTTGATGTCTCTGTGTGATGCATGTGGCAATTGGTTTGGGGTGTGTTCTTATGCGGAAGGCCGAGTAATTGCTTATGCTTCGCGCCAGCTTCGAAAGCATGAAGTCAACTATCCTACCCATGACTTAGAGCTAGCCGCAGTTGTTCATGCCCTGAAGATTTGGAGACATTACTTGCTGGGTAATGTGTGCAACATCTATACTGACCATAAAAGCCTCAAGTACATCTTTACTCAACCCGAGTTGAACATGCGTCAACGGCGCTGGTTAGAATTGATCAAGGACTACAACCTTCAAGTGCACTACCATCCTGGTAAGGCAAATGTGGTTGCTGATGCCTTAAGCAGAAAGGCCCATTGCAATTCCTTAGTTAGTGAAGACTTTCATCTGTCACACCTCCTTCATCCTGTAGTACTCCACCATATCACTGTGGATTGCTCTCTTAGAAGTCGAATTATCGAACTCCAGAAGACTGATGTGGGTGTGTTTCACATCAAACGGAAAATGAAAGAGAAAGAGACCAAGCACTTTAAGGTCGATGACAAAGGAATTCTCTGGTTTAATGATAGACTTGTGGTACCCAAAGATAAAGAACTTAGAAACCAAATTATGGCTGAAGCCCATTCTTCTAAGTTGTCCATCCATCCTGGTAGTAGTAAAATGTATCAAGATCTCAAGCTATATTATTGGTGGACCAAGATGAAGAAAGAAATAGCAGCTTATGTGGCAAGGTGTGATAACTGTTGCAGAGTCAAGGCTATTCACATAAGGCCCGGACTGTTGCAGCCACTCTCTATTCCTGGCTGGAAGTGGGAAGAGATTAGCATGGATTTTATTGTTGGATTACCCACTACCAACAAGGGTTGTGATTCTATCTGGGTTATCGTAGATCGTCTAACTAAATCCGTTCACTTTATTCCGGTCAAGTCTACCTATCACCCGCACAATTATGCTGAGATTTATTTTCAACAAGTGGTACGTCTCCATGGTGTACCCAAATCCATTGTTTCTGATAGAGGACCTCAGTTCACGGCTCGCTTTTGGGAGTGCTTACATCAGAATCTTGGCACTCATCTAATCCGCAGTTCTGCCTATCATCTGCAAACATCGGGACAGACTGAGCGTGTTAATCAAATTCTTGAGGACATGCTTAGGGCTTGTCTTATTTCTTGCAAAGGCTCTTGGGAAGACTGGTTACCTCTCGCTGAATTCTCTTATAACAAAAGTTATCAAGAGAGTATCAAAATGGCTCCTTTTGAAGCTCTTTATGGCCGCAAGTGTAGAACTCCTTTGAACTAGGTGGAACCCGGGGAAAGAAGGTTCTATGGTATTGAATTTGTAAAAGAAGCCGAAGAGCAAGTCCGAACTATACAGAAGAATATGACTGCCGCACAGGCTAGACAAAAGAGCTATGCTGACAAGAGAAGGAAACCTATTGAGTTTGAAGCAGGTGATCATGTTTATCTGAAGGTATCCCCTATGAAAGGAGTCAAGCGTTTTGGAATTAAAAGGAAGCTTGAGCCTCGATATGTTTGACCCTACCGCATTATCGAGAAAAGTGGAAGAGTAGCCTATAAACTCGATCTACCCCGTGAGATGGGAGCTATATTCCCGGTATTCCATGTGTCCCAGCTGAAGAAGTGTCTCCGTATTCCTGAGGAAAGAATAGCAACAAGAAAAGTCAACTTGAAATCTGATCTTTCTTATGAGGAAAAGCCCATGCAAGTTCTGGATACTCAAGAAAGAGTGACTCGTACACGAGTGGTTAAGTTATACAAGGTAGTTTGGAGTAATCATAGTGAACGGGATGCAACTTGGGAGCGGGAAGATTATTTAAAGGAAAACTATCCAGCTTTCTATATTAAATGGTACGCTTTCCAAATCTCAGGACGAGATTTTTCTAAGGGGGGAGGGCTGTAACACCCTAGGTGTTTAGGCTTCCACTAAATTGCATGTCATTTCATAACCATGTGCATTATCTATGTCATCATGTCATTATCACTGAAACATACATATGCAACATTTTAAATTGTATGTGTTTCATGCTTGATTGCTTAGAATGGTAGTAGGGAAACATGTGAATGTAACATGAAACTCTCATACTTGGAAACATGGCAATATGGTAGTAATGTGACAAGTATAGGATAACAACAAGGTCATGCAACATGTGAAACATTGTATTGAAACATATGTATGAATTGCTTGTTTTACTTTCTTTATCACATATGATCAGTAGAAGTGGTATAACAATTTTGTAAAGGGGTTGATCATGGTCTATTACACCTTAATTATACATAGGTTACTTGTTGGGACATTGTTCATGTAGACCAAAATGACCAAAATGCCCTCAAGTGCAAGTTTCACTTGAATTGACCCATGGAGTGTCATCGTTTGACTGATTCAAAAGTCCAACCTAGAGACTTTGCATGGCTGTGCACTCTTTACAAAAGTTGTAGCTAATTTATCAAGGAACAAAAGTTGTTTGATGACCAACTCATGAAAATGGCTAGAACATGCTCAAACATGGCCCACAAGTCAGAAGTACATGCTGATTTCATACTCAGCAAATTTTTCTAAGTCCTAACGTGAAGTACAGTTTCGTGTACCCATGTTTGGAGCCGTGTATCTCCCTAACCGAGCCACACCAGCTTGAGCTCCAGTGGAAAGAGTTGTAGTTCAAGTATAGATAAGCAACTTTGTTAACTACGGCATAGTCTAGATCATCACGGATTAGGAGAAAATCATCGTCGAATACTCGCTGTCAGGCATTGTCATTAGCAACTGAATCACGTTTTCAGATAACCGTCAGAGTCACCATGGCCGACCGATTCAGAAACTTGAAGCCGCGTGTCCGCCACCCGTCGCCGCTCGCCTGAGCGCGCTGGCCACGCGCCGTGCGCACCCTGGCGTCGCAGCCGCGCCTTGAAGCCACCCCGCGCCTGCTCACCGAGTCGCCGCTCCATTTCTCCCTTCCTTTGCCTCCTCTGCTCACCGTAGCTCTGCTGGATCACCGAAGCCGCCGAGCCAAAAATCCACCGTAACCAAGCTCCATTGCCCGATTCGCCCAAGCCATAGCCCCGCAGTGAGCTTCTCCCCGTCCGCGACCACACCATCACCGTGTTTTCGCGCCAGGTAGACATCACCGCGTAGGCGGCTCCACCGGGTCGCCATGACCGCCGCCGGCCAAGAGCGCACGTGGCCATGCTGCTCAAGCCCCTTCCATCCTTTTCTCCCCCTTGCGATGACTTCTGTGAACCCTACTGAAGCTCGTAGAGCCACCATGTAGGTCTAGCCGCGTCGGGACACAGCCGAGCGCCGCCGTGCGCCATGGCCGATTCGCCGTGCGCCGTGGCCGGAGCGCTTAGGGACCACTAGAGCTTCGGCTTGGTAGGGAAATCGAAGCGTGAGGACTTGGGAAGCACGCCGGTGCTGTTCGATGCACCGGAGGGTTCGCCGTCGGCGAGTTCCACCGTCGCCGAGGCCGCCTCCCCTGCTCCTCTCGCTGACGCGCGGGTCCTCCCTGTCAGCGTCGTGGCTGAGGCGGGAGCCCTGCGTGGGCCGCGCCTGTGTGCTCGCGGGCCGCCGTTCCTTGGGCTGGCCCGAGTAGGGCTGAGTGTTGTTTTCCTATTTGTTTTGTTTATTTAATTCATAGATTTATGTACATCTTGAAAAATATGTAGCTCTTAGATGGTAGATCCAAATGATGTGGTTCTAGTTTTGTTGAGTTCCTAGTAATGTCTAGTATTTAACAAAAATATTATATGAGCACATGTTTTAGAAATTCTGGATGAATTAAATAGGACTTTGAAATGTGTTTTTGGATACATGCAAACTTGTTTGAATTTTATCTTGAGTTTCTGTGGTCCAAAAATTATGAAATTTTGTGGGCAGTCTATTATTGCTTGTTAGAAGCCCTGGTTAAAATTTCAGAGCTAATGAATGTGTAGTTTTTAAGTTATAGAATTTCCTTTTATTAATGGGTGGATCTTGGGTGAATTTTCATAATTTTTCTATAGATCCAGTGAAGGTGAAATTTGATGAGTGCTATTATTATGCTAGAAAGATGCTAGGAAAAATGGGAAATCTGTTGCTTGACACTTTTTAATAAGGTTTCCTAATTATGCTAAAATTGGACATGCCACCTGTTATTTTGGATACAGCAAGTTATGTTTGCCAATGGCTTTGAAATTTTTATGGTAGTCTATGTGCAGCATGAGATAGCTATTGTAATTTTTGTAGATTTTTATGAATAGTTTTACTATATATTGCTTAAATCACCTAATTAACTAAATAAATTGGAAAAGGATATTAAATAATTTATTTAGAAGTTGGCACTATACTTTCTGATGTTTCTTGGGAATGAAAAACAAGTTGGTAAACTTGGATTGATCAAATTATGCTTTTGCATCATCATTAAATAATTAAGTTAGCAACCACGCCATTGCGGGATGATTCTAGGTTTGTTTGAAATTGATTTGGTTAACATCGAGAATCATGCTTTGTTTACCATTGATTTGTAGAACATTTCATAAGATTTCCGAATGTCCTCATACAAGTCATTTGGATTTGTATAACTTCGTGTTGTGATTTAATTAAGGGACTACTTGTATGCATATGAAACTTAAATGTTAAATTATGTATACCTTTATTATTTCTAAGTTGTGGTAATGTTCCTAGGTGTTAGGCCTTTAACCAAGATGAGCATCTTTATCTTAGGTTATGCAAGTTAGGTAAGTTAATCTTATTCTTTCAGTTAAGTTAGAAATATGCTTAAAGTGATTTGAATAGGGCTAGTCTTACTCGGTAAACGAGTGTCCAGTGATGCGTTCGTAAACACTTACTACGATCCATTCATCATGAGCATCATGTCATACCTTATGCATCCATGGTACTTATCTTTTGCATCGGCATGCAATAGGTGTACCGGAAGGAGTGACCTGCTGGAATTGAGGAACTGAAAGCGGCAGCGGAAACCCGACACCGGAGATTCGGGAGGAGCGACCTTCGAGAAGTGCCGACGCAGGTCGCCGTGGAGTGCCTAGACCACCATCCTTGCAACTTTGTGAAAGGCAAGCTCCGGAGCATGTTAAGCCTCCTATTTTCCGAACTGCAGTTACAGTATTATTATTACATATATTGTTGCATTAAGTTTAGGTGTTGGATGCAAACACTTGCTGCATTGGTTACCCATTCCTTGTCCGGATATTGTTACCTGAATCCTATGTAGCTCGAGCTCTCGAGTAGTGCTTAGCCCCGCTTAAACGCTGTAGAAGTCGGGTGATTTCTGTCACCGCGAGATATAGGAAGATACATGTGGCACGGTTGGCTATATTTGCTATCGTGGAAAAGAACCAGTCTTAATTTGAAATGAAGACCGGACGGAGGCTTACCGGTTTGCAGTGACTCATGTCAGGTCGCTTAGGACCGATTCTTGGAGCCTTTCCTGTTTATGTTGAACGATGCCTCTCTCTTAGTTGGTCGGCTCGAAGACCGACCCATGAAGCCGAGTAGCTCACCTCGGGCCGGGAGTCAATAAAGTATAAAGTGCGCCTCGGAAGGAGCCGTGGGCGTGAGTCCAAGGCGGGTGATTTAAAAGTCCCGATCGTCCCGGCGGAAGGGTAATCCCCGAGAGTCTTGGCGCTGATCGAACCCGCTGAATTTGGTTCCCGAGATGTTCCAAAGGTGACCCACGGCTACCCTTGCAAAGTATGCCAGGGGTGAGAGTTAGGAATACCCCTTAGCTGAGTTGTAATTGATTCAATCGCCGTCTCTCCCGGTTAGTGAGAACTTGACGGGCTTATCTCCAATGTAGATACACTTAATAACTTAATGGTTCAAAAATGATGATATGATGATGACAGCCTTATTATACCTGCTATGGTTAATATTGTTTGCTCCTAATAAGTGAGTGCTCTAGTACAGGTGCTAATCTAGTGGACAGGTAATTAATGATAAGCTTGATGCTAAGTTTAAATTGGTTACTATAATCATAAGCTCTTTTATGCAACTATGTCAAGCTAGCCCACCTGTAAAGTCTTGCATGATCCTTGGTGTCTTTTATTTCTGATTTTGTCGGGTAAGTCTAGCTGAGTACCTTCTCTTACTCAGGGTTTATTTCCCACCTGTTGCAGATGACCAGTTCTACTTTGGTTGCTGCAAGTACTGCCTTCTCCCTGCTGGGGATGAAGACTAGACCGTTGGGCGCGGTATCTACTAGTTCTCGTACCTGATAATGCTTTTGTGGGACATGACTCTAATCTGGCAATGTATTTGAAACTATGAAGTTATGTACTAAACTATGTTGCTTCCGCACACTCAAACTTGGTTTGTAATATTTTATTTGAACTCTGATGGATGTAATCCGAATGCTACTTGTGAAATGTTGTAACGAATGATGTGTTGTGTTGAATCATTACGATCTTGGTTTGTATGTCGAGAGTTGGTTGAAATCCTTCGTGATTTCCAGACTACTGGGATTATGGGAGCTTAAGTACAGGAATTTGATCGCTTCGGTGATTGTTTTTGTACTTATGTTCTTATGATTTGGTCGGTTCTGTTACAACAGTGACCTCCATCTTTTCTGTCTAGGGCGTCGGTGGCACCGTCGGACTCATTAGCCATCATCTTTCCAAACTCATCACAAAAATCTTGATTGGTTGATCCAAATATGATGTCATCAACATAGATTTGCAACACAAACAAATCTTTTCCAATTTTCTTGATGAAAAGAGTAGTATCAACCTTTCCCATTGTGAACCCTTTAGAGAGTAGGAAGTCCCTCAATCTCTCATACCATGCTCTAGGTGCTTGCTTCAAGCCATACAATGCCTTCTTCAACTTGTACACATGGTTGGGCTTCTTGTCATCTTCAAAACCGGGAGGTTGCTCAACATATACTTCTTCATTGATGTAACCATTTAGAAATGCACTCTTAACATCCATTTGATAGAGCTTGATGTTGTGGGCACAAGCATAGGCTAGCAAGATTCTAATTGCTTCCAATCTAGCAATCAGATTTCAACGGTCGTCTGCTGATCGGACGCGTCAGTTAGAAAGTGACCGGACACTGGACCTTAGCGCCCGGTCGTTTCCAGTAAGGTTCCAAACACGATTTTTCTCGACCGGACGCGTCCGGTCACACAGTGTTACCTATGTACGCCCTACGTCAGCGTACGTCAGTACTGACCGGACGCACCCTTCCAGCGTCCGGTCACTGAGCGACCCAGCGTCCGGTCATGAGATTGAAACGCACGTCCGCTGCTACCACTGACCGGACGCTCCGGTCCAACTGAGTCCAGCGTCCAGTCACTCACAGTGACCTCCGTCTTTTCTGTCTAGGGCGCCGGTGGCACCGTTGGACTGTCCGCACTCTACGGGTGGACACTCCGCCGGTGGAGTTTCTTACCCTTGCACCTAAACTTCACCACCCTTGATCAAATGTCCAACCACCAAGTGTATCACCTTGTGCACATGTGTTAGCATATTTTCATAAACATTTTCAAAGGTGTTAGCACTCCACTAGATCCTAAATGCATATGCAATGAGTTAGAGCATCTAGTGGCACTTTGATAACCGCATTCCGATACGAGTTTCACCCCTCTTAATAGTACGGCTATCGATCCTAAACGTGATCACACTCACTAAGTGTCTTGATCACCAAAACAAAAAGGCTCCTACAATTTATACCTTTGCCTTGAGCTTTTTGTTTTTCTCTTTCTTCTTTCCAAGTCGAAGCACTTGATCATCACCATGCCATCATCTTTATCATGCTATGATCTTCATTTGCTTCACCACTTGGAGTGTACTACCTATCTCATGATCACTTGATAAACTAGGTTAGCACATAGGGTTTCATCAATTCACCAAAACCAAACTAGAGCTTTCGATCTCCCCCTTTTTGGTAATTGATGACAACCCTTATACAAAGATATGAATTAAAATTCAATTGAATCCATGTTGCTTGTCCAAGCATATTTACCATGTGTAAAAGGATATGGACAAGTTTCATGAACCCTAAATGGTAGCAATTGCTCCCCCTACATATGTGCTAAGAGTTTGGATTGAAGCTTGCACATATGCTTAGATAGAAAATATAGGAGACAATGTCTACCAAATAATGCTAAGGTATAAAAGATAGACCTTTGAAGCGTGATACCAATCGGAGTGCACCAATATACCATCCTTAGCACCATGATTAGCTTGATACCACTTGGAAAACAACTTGGAAATGAAATCATTAGATATCCTATGCATGCTAGTTTTTCATTTCATCATTCAAACCTACAACTAGCATACACCACACAAGCATGGACATTCAAATTTAAAACTTATGTTATGCAAACAAACATATGAAATGTACATTCAAATGCACCATATAAGTTCATGAGCTTGCTCCCCCTTTGTTGTCTTTTCACCATCTTAGTACACTAGTATCACTAATATCTTTTGTTTCTCTCTCATGTACTAATTTTTTTGTTATTTCTCCCCCTATCATGTATATCTTTGTTTCTCTCCCCCTTTGTCATCAATGACCATAAAGGTTTAAAAGGTAGATAGGTTGAGATTATCAATGTCAATCAATGGGGTGAGGATTATATTCCCAAATTTGGTTCAAACTAGAATATTTACCAAAGATATTTAACTCGGTTTGATCCAAGGACAAGCTTCTTCACACCTCCTAATAAGGGTTATCTTGAACCATGTTGAGTTAAACACTTAGAGCTTATTTTCTAGATTAAACACTAGGTTTACAAGCTCACAAACAAGTCATATGCTATCACTAGATCAAGTCAAGCATAGAAGCAATAGTGATACCATACAAACATCAAATTCATTTGATTTTCATGAATGAGCCTAATAAAATAGAGAAATGACTAGATGCACTAAAACATGTCCTTAGCAAGGATGTATGCCATGCCAATCAACTTTTACCTTGGATTGCTTGAAGGAGAGGCATGTCATATAAGTGGGGGGTGCATCAACACTTATTTGAGAAATCCAATATGTTCAACTCATTCCTTAGCTTGCAAGACCTTTTCTCATCCAATGGCTTGGTGAATATATCGGCAAGTTGATCTTCAGTGCCTACACTCTCAATGCAAATGTCCCCTTTTTGTTGGTGATCTCTTATGAAATGATGGCGGACATCATTGTGCTTTGTTCTTGCATGTTGAACCAGTTTTTTTGTTAGCTTAATAGCACTCTCATTGTCACATAGCAATGGCACTTTCTTGAACTTGCTTCCAAAGTCACTCAAAGTGGCCTTCATCCAAAGTATTTGTGCACAACAACTACCGACGGATATGTATTCGGCTTCGGCGGTTGATAATGCAACACTATTTTGCTTCTTTGATGACCATGAAACAAGTGATCTTCCCAACAATTGACATGTGCCCAAGGTGCTCTTCCTTTCAACCTTGCATCCCGCATAATTCGAGTCAGAGTAACCGACTAACTCAAACTTTGCTCCTTTGGGATACCACAAACCAACATTTTGTGTATGCTTCAAGTACCTCAATATTCTCTTAGTAACCTTCAAATGACTTTCTCTTGGTGAGGCTTGAAATCTTGCACACATGCATACACTAAACATGACGTCCAGCCTTGATGCGGTCACATAGAGTAAGCTTCCAATCATAGACCGATACAACTTTTGATCCACCATATTTCTACTTGCATCACTATCCAAGTTGCCATTTGTTCCCATTGGTGTGCTAATGACTTTGCCATCACTCATGCCAAACTTCTTGATCATGTCCTTGATATACTTGCCTTGACTCACAAAAGTACCATTCTTCAATTGCTTGATTTGAAGACCAAGGAAGTAACTTAACTCTCCAATCATGGATATCTCAAACTCATTAGCCATCATCTTTCCAAACTCATCACAAAAATCTTGATTGGTTGATCCAAATATGATGTCATCAACATAGATTTGCAACACAAACAAATCTTTTCCAATTTTCTTGATGAAAAGAGTAGTATCAACCTTGCCCATTGTGAACCCTTTAGACAGTAGGAAGTCCCTCAATCTCTCATACCATGCTCTAGGTGCTTGCTTCAAGCCATATAATGCCTTCTTCAACTTGTACACATGGTTGGGCTTCTTGTCATCTTCAAAACTAGGAGGTTGCTCAACATATACTTCTTCATTAATGTAACCATTTAGAAATGCACTCTTAACATCCATTTGATAGAGCTTGATGTTGTGGGCACAAGCATAGGCTATCAAGATTCTAATTGCTTCCAATCTAGCAACTGGGGCATATGTTTCTCCAAAGTCAAGACCTTCAACTTGTGTATAGCCTTGTGCTACCAATCTTGCTTTGTTCCTTACAACTATCCCATCTTGATCTTGCTTGTTTCTAAAGACCCATTTGGTTCCAATCACATTGTGTCCCTTTGGTCTCTCTACTAATTCCCATACTTGATTTCTTGTAAAGTTATTCAACTCTTCATGCATAGCATTCACCCAATCAACATCCTTCAAAGCTTCATCTATCTTCTTTGGTTTAATGGATGACACAAATGAGAAATGCTCACAAAATGATGCCAATCTTGATCTTGTTTGCACACCTCTTGAAATATCACCAATTATAGTGTCCAATGGATGACCCCTTGCAATATTGGTTGGTTGGAGGATAGGGACTTGATTGCTTGCACTTGCATGATCATTGGGTTGAGATGATGTACTAGCCACTTGATCTTGTTCATTGTCATGAGAGCCACTTGCACTAGCTTGATTTGTATCATCTTGCACATTTGAGTTGGAGAGCACTTGCACTTGATCATCTTCATCATCATTCACTTGTCTAGGCCTCAATTTACCAACATCCATGTTCTTCATGGCATTTGAAAGTTGAATGCCTCTAACATCTTCCAAGTTCTCATTCTCTTCTTGTGAACCCTTGGTTTCATCAAATTCAACATCATGAACTTCCTCAAGAGTACCACTATCCAAATTCCAAACTCTATATGCTTTGCTTGTAGTGGAGTATCCAAGTAGGAATCCTTCATCACATTTCTTGTCAAACTTGCCCAATCTAGTGTCTTTCTTCAAAATATAGCATTTGCAACTAAAGACCCGAAAATATGCAATGTTGGGATTTCTACCATTCAAGAGCTCATATGGTGTCTTCTCTTTCAATCGGTGACAATAGAGGCGGTTGCTACAATAGCAAGCCGTGTTGATAGCTTCGGCCCAAAATGATTGACTCACATTGTACTCACTAAGCATAGACCTTGCCATATCAATAAGTGTTCTATTCTTCCTCTCAACAAGGTCATTTGATTGTGGAGTGTACTTGGCCAAGAATTGATGCCTAATTCTAAACTCATCACACAACTCATCAATTCTAGTATTCTTGAACTCACTACCATTGTCACTTCTAACTCTCTTGATGGTTGTTTCAAACTCATTGTGAATGCCCTTGACAAATGATTTGAATGTTGCAAACACATCACTTTTGTCCACTAGAAAGAATACCCATGTGTATCTAGTGTAATCATCCACTATCACAAAGCCATATTTATTACCACCAATGCTAGTGTATTGTGTTGGCCCAAACAAATCCATGTGCAATAACTCAAATGCTTTACTAGTACTCATCATGTTTTTCTTAGGATGGGTGTTTCCAACTTGTTTGCCGGCTTGACAAGAGCTACAAAGCTTATCCTTTTCAAACACATCTTTCAAGCCTCTAACCAAGTCATGTTTAACCAATCTTTTCAATTGTTTCATTCCAACATGACCAAGCCTTCTATGCCATAACCAACCCATACTTGACTTAGTGAATAAGCATGTAGATAATCTAGCTTCACTAGCATTGAAATCAACCAAGTATAGATTCTCATATCTAAAGCCTTTGAAAATCAAATTGGAGGCATCTACACTAATGATTTCTACATCATCTACCCCAAACATGCACTTAAATCCAAGATCACATAATTGAGCCACGGATAGCAAATTGAAATTCAAGCTCTCTACTAGCAACACATTAGATATGCTCATTGGATATTGCAATCTTACCAAGCCCTTTGACCTTGCCTTTGCCATTGTCACCAAATGTGATACTATCATAATAATCATTGCCATTGGTGTTGATTGAGTTGAACATTCTTGCATCACCGATCATGTGTTGAGTGCACCCACTATCAAGAACCCAATGCCTTCCTCCGGCTTTATAATTGGCCTACAAAAGAAGATCAATTCTTTTTAGGTACCCAAACTTGCTTGGGTCCTTGAAACTAGGCTCTTTGGCACCCAAATGGCTTTCTTCTTTGAGCCCATCCATGGTTTGCCAATGAACTTAGCCTTTACACCATTTGTACCCTTAATAAGCATATAGGAAGAATTAAGCTTAATGGAGGATACATTAACATTTTTGCTTTTGTTGGTGCATTCTTGCTCTTTATGACCAACTTGCTTGCAACTAATGCAAAACCGACCATTGTTCTTCACAAAACTAGTCTTGTGAGGAGCAAAGGCCGCCTTGCCTTTCTTGGGGGTATAGCCTAATCCCTCTTTGTAGAGAGAAGCTCTTTGGCTACCCAAGCACATAAGCAAGCGGTCCTCACCACCATAGGCCTTAGCCAAAGTGTGAGTGAGCTTGTTAACCTCCTTCTTAAGATTCTCATTCTCAACCATTAGTGAGGCATCACAAGTGAGACCGTCACCACTAGATGAGGTGGAAGTGGAAGTACTACAAGAAGGGTTAGTAGGAGCAACAACAATAGGCATAGATGATGATTCATCAATTATATCACAAGTTAAACCTACATTGCAAGTTTCAACATGCTTCTTTTTAGTTTGCTCATCAAACAAAGAGAAATGAGCTTTTTCGAGCTTCTTATGAGCCTTGCCAAGCTTCTCATGGGCATCCTCTAGCCTCTCATGAGATGCATTGAGCTCATCAAAAGCTTGCTTAAGGGCTTTTATTTCCTTACGCAAACTTTTGCATTCCCTTCTCTTGATGTCAAAGTGTTCTCTAGCATCTTCTAGCATGTCAAATAATTCATCCTTAGTAGGTTCATCATTATCACTATCACTATCATTTTCATTTTCATGTTCATTTTCATCATCATGTTCTTCATCACTTTCATCATCACAAGATTGTACCTTAGTGGCCTTAGCCATGAAGCATGATGGAGATTCGAAGAGAGAAGGCTTCTCATTGATTGCAATGCTTGCAAACACCTTCTTCTTGGTGGTCTTGTCATCATCACTTGAGGAGGCATCACTATCCCAAGTGACTACATATGAACCACCCTTCTTCTTCTTGTAGCCCATCTTGTCCTTCTTCTCCTTCTCCTTCTTCTCCTTCTTCTTGTTCTTCTTATTGTCATCATCATTGTCGCTATTGTATGGACATTGGGCAACAAGATGATCTTTGCTTCCACACTTGAAGCACCTTCTTGACTCACCTTTGTTCTTGGATGAAGACTTCTTTCTTCTTGCATGGTAGCCCTTCTTCACCATGAACTTGCCAAATCTCTTGACAAAGAGAGCCATCTTCTCATCGTCATCATCATCCCATGAATCATCATCTTCACTTGATGTTTCTTGCTTGGCTTTTCCCTTGGATGATGTGGCTTTGAATGCCATGCTCTTCTTCTTGTCATCCTTCTTCTCATCTTTCTTCTCCCTCTTTTCTTCCTTCTCATCATCATCTCTATAAGCATCATCGGTCATGATATCTCCCAAAATTTGATTTGGTGTCATTATATCCAAACCGGACCTCACTAGAATAGTGACCAATGTACCAAATCTTGAGGGTAAGCATCTCAAGAACTTATTTGAGAATTCCTTGTCCTCTATCTTCTCACCAAGTGCCTTGAGATCATTTACAATCACTTCCATCCGATGGAACATGTCCAGCACACTCTCATCTTCCTTCATCTTGAAACTAGCAAATTTATCCTTGAGAATGTATGCCTTTGCACCCTTGATTGCCTTGGTGCCCTCAAATGATTCTTCCAATTTCTTCCATGCCTCATGAGCTCTCTCAATGTTCTTTATTTGCTCAAATGTTCTCTCATCCAAAGCATCATGGATGGCACTAAGAGCAATGTCATTGTTTTGGAGTAGCAATTCTTCGGCGGCGATGGGAGCCTCTTCATCTTCTATCTCAATTTTTGTTTCTACCACCTTCCAAATCTTCCTATTGATTGACTTGATATATGTTATCATCTTAGCCTTCCAATAGGGATAATTTGAGCCATCAAATTGGGGTGGCTTCTTGGTGTTGTTGATTTGAGCCATTTTAACACCGAAGGTTGTTAAGCCTCAAATAACGGTGACCTCGGCTCCGATACCACTTCAAAGGTCCTAATGGCTTAAGGGGGGGTGAATAGCCTAATAAAATTTCTACAACAACACTTAACAAAATGGTTAGACAATTATGAGGCGAAGCAAGTGTTGCGCTAGCCTACTTAAAATGCAAGCCGCCTACCGCAATTCTAGTTTCAATAGTATCTAATCACACAATAGCTATAACACTACCCTATGTTAGTGTGCTCTCAAAAGCTAACTAAAGAGCCACACCAACCAACCAACCAAGCTCTCACAACTAACTACACTAAAGAGCTTGACAACTAGTTTGCGGTAATGTAAAGAGACTGATCAAGAAAGTTATACCGCCATGTAGATAAAGGAACCAATCAATCACAAGGATGAATAACAATGAAGACCAATCACCTTGGAATCAATGATGAACACAATGATTTTTTACCGAGGTTCACTTGCTTGCCGGCAAGCTAGTCCTCGTTGTGGTGATTCACTCACTTGAAGGTTCACGTGCTAATTGGCTTCACACGCCAAACCATCAATAGGGTGCCGCACAACCAACACAAGATGAGGATCACACAAGCCACGAGCAATCCACTAGAGTACCTTTTGGCGCTCCGCCGGTGAAAGGTCAAGAACCCCTCACAATCACCACGATCGGAGCCGGAGACAATAACCACCCTCCGCTCAACGATCCTCGCTGCTCCAAGCCATCTAGGTGGCGGCAACCACCAAGAGTAACAAGCGAAATCCGCAGCGAAACACAAACACCAAGTGCCTCTAGATGCAAACACTCAAGCAATGCACTTGGATTCTCTCCCAAACTCACAAAGATGTTTAATCTATGATGGAAATGAGTGGGAGGGCTTTGGCTAAGCTCACAAGGTTGCTATGTCAATGCAAATGGCCAAGAGAGTGAGCTTGAGCTAGCCACGGGGCTTAAATAGAAGCCCCCACGGAATAGAGCCGTTGTACCCCTTCATTGGGCGCAACGCGGGGTGACCGGACGCTCCGGTCTGATCGACCGAACGCTGGCCCTCAGCGTCCGGTCACGTGATTCACGCCATGTGTCCTCTGCTTCAAATACTATTTGTCAGATTTCAATGGTCGTCTGTTGACTAGACGCGTCAGTTAGAAAGTGACCGGACGCTGGACCTTAGCTTCCGGTCGTTTCTAGTAAGGTTCCAAACGCGATTTTTCCCGACCGGACGTGTCCGGTCATGCTTGACCGGACACAGCCAGCGTCCGGTCACACGATGCTACCTATGTACGCCCTACGTCAGCGTACGTCAGCACTGACTAGACGCACCCTGCCAGCGTCCGGTCGCTGAGCGACCCAGCGTCCGGTCATGAGACCGAAACGCACGTCCTCTGCTGCCACTGACCGGACGCTCCGGTCCAACCGAGTCCAGCGTCCGGTCACTCACAGTGACCTCCGTCTTTTCTGTCTAGGGCGCCGGTGGCACCGTCGGACTCATTAGCCATCATCTTTCCAAACTCATCACAAAAATCTTGATTGGTTGATCCAAATATGATGTCATCAACATAGATTTGCAACACAAACAAATCTTTTCCAATTTTCTTGATGAAAAGAGTAGTATCAACCTTTCCCATTGTGAACCCTTTAGAGAGTAGGAAGTCCCTCAATCTCTCATACCATGCTCTAGGTGCTTGCTTCAAGCCATACAATGCCTTCTTCAACTTGTACACATGGTTGGGCTTCTTATCATCTTCAAAACCGGGAGGTTGCTCAACATATACTTCTTCATTGATGTAACCATTTAGAAATGCACTCTTAACATCCATTTGATAGAGCTTGATGTTGTGGGCACAAGCATAGGCTATCAAGATTCTAATTGCTTCCAATCTAGCAATCAAATTTCAACGGTCGTCTGCTGATCGGACGCGTCAGTTAGAAAGTGACCGGACACTGGACCTTAGCGCCTTGGTCGTTTCGATGAAGGTTCCAAACGCGATTTTTTCCCGACCGGACGCGCGTCGGTCCACATTAATTGTTACCTATGTACGCCCTACGTCGGTCAGACGTCGAAGATCGACCGGACGCACCCTTCCAGCGTCCGGTCACTGAGCGACCCAGCGTCCGGTCATGAGATTGAAACGCACGTCCGCTGCTGCCACTGACCGGACGCTCCGGTCCAACTGAGTCCAGCGTCTAGTCACTCACAGTGACCTCCGTCTTTTCTGTCTAGGGCGCCGGTGGCACCGTTGGACTGTCCGCACTCTACGGGTGGACACTCCGCCGGTGGAGTTTCTTACCCTTGCACCTAAACTTCACCACCCTTGATCAAATGTCCAACCACCAAGTGTATCACCTTGTGCACATGTGTTAGCATATTTTCATAAACATTTTCAAAGGTGTTAGCACTCCACTAGATCCTAAATGCATATGCAATGAGTTAGAGCATCTAGTGGCACTTTGATAACCGCATTCCGATACGAGTTTCACCCCTCTTAATAGTATGGCTATCGATCCTAAACGTGATCACACTCACTAAGTGTCTTGATCACCAAAACAAAAAGGCTCCTACAATTTATACCTTTGCCTTGAGCTTTTTGTTTTTCTCTTTCTTCTTTCCAAGTCGAAGCACTTGATCATCACCATGCCATCATCTTTATCATGCTATGATCTTCATTTGCTTCACCACTTGGAGTGTACTACCTATCTCATGATTACTTGATAAACTAGGTTAGCACTTAGGGTTTCATCAATTCACCAAAACCAAACTAGAGCTTTCAATCGCGCGAGGAGATTATGAAGCTTTTGATGGCCAGGTTCATCAAGGAAGTATACCACTCCGAGTGGTTAGCCAATCCTGTTCTTGTATGAAAAAAGAGTGGGAAATGGAGAATGTGTGTTGACTATATGGATCTCAACAAAGCGTGTCCAAAGGATCCATTTCCTTTGCCATGCATAGACCAAGTAGTTGACTCAACCTCAAGGTGCGAAACCCTTTGCTTCCTTGATGCGTACTCCGGGTACCATCAAATCGTGATGAAAAAGTCCAACCAACTCGCGACATCTTTCATCACCCCATTTAGGTCGTTCTGCTATGTCACAATGCCGTTTGGTCTAAAAACATGGGGGCTACATACCAGTATTGCATGTCAAGTGTTTTGGGGACCTCATCGGGTGAACCGTTGAGGCCTATGTGGATGACATCGTGGTCAAATCCAAATGGGCTGACTAGGTCATAGCCGACCTAGAATAGACCTTCGTGAAACTTCAAGCAAACGGCATCAAGCTCAACCCTGAGAAGTATGTTTTTGGGGTCCCAAGGGGTATGCTGCTAGGTTTTATCATTTTCGAGTGTGGCATCAAAGCCAACCCAGAGAAGATCTCGACCATCATGAAGATGGGCCCGATTTAGAACATAAAGAGGGTACAACAAGTTACAGGGTGCCTCGCCGCGCTAAGCTGCTTTATCTCATGCCTCGGCCAATGAAGTCTCCCCCTCTATCGGCTCCTAAAGGAGGCACTTGACACGGTCAAGCAGCTTCTGACGAAAGGCCCCGATCCTAGTCCCCCTGACCGATGGGGAACCGCTTCTGCTCTACATCGTAGCCACCATGCATGTGGTATACTACATTAGCGAGGTCTTGTCCAATTCAAGACCCAACTACCCCAAATCCGATTAGCTCTTGTCCAATTCAAGATTCTCATCGCCAAAAGGAAGTTTCCCACTACTTTGAGTCGCATCCAGTGACGGTCATGACGTCCTTCCCTCTCGGCGAGGTCATCCAAAACCAGGATGCCATAGGAAGAATCATGAAGTGGGCACTCGAGCTGATGGGATAAGGCATTTTGTATGCCCCTCGGATGTCCATCAAGTCCCAAGTGATGGCTGATTTCGTTGCAGAGTGGGCCGAGGTCCAAATGTTGCCAGCAGTCATCGACCAAGAGTTCTGGACGATGTACTTCGATGGATCGCTGATGAAGAAAGGCACCGGTGTGGGGCTGGTCTTCATTTCACCCCTCGGGGTATGCATGAGGTACATGGTTCCCATCCATTTCCCCTCCTCCAACAATGTGGCCAAATATGAGGTGCTCATCAATGGCCTGCGCATCGCCATCGAGTTGAGTATCCGATGGCTTGACATCTAGGGCGACTCCCAGCTGGTCATCGACCAAGTCATGAAGGAATCAAGCTACCACAACACCTAGATGGTTGCGTATAGCGAGAAGTCCGCCAGCTGGAGGACAAGTTTGATGGTCTCAAGCTCAATCACATCCCGATGGTACCGTGCACGCGTGGCCACGCATGGCTCTGCCCGCACGTCGCCTTGCTGTGAGTGGGATTGCCGCCTACTCTTACCATCACTTCGGCTCGTCAATGCTGCGCAGTTGCCTCCCCTGGCCGGCACCGTCCACTACGGCGTAGTACTGAGCCACCATCGACTTGCGGGTTATGGCAATGCGGCCAAGCATCTTGTGCAAGTCTTTCTGTTCCCCATCACCCGTGCGCGCTTGTGCTTTGAGTTGACCGCCATGTCCTGCCATGACAGCACCGAGCCAGACCTTGCCCACCTTCTCTATTCCTCTGTCGTCGGGCCGCGCCAAGGCAAGCTCATAGCCCAGCCAAATCCGTGAAATTGCATGTGCCTAAGGATGGAGTAGAGACCTAGCTACGCAGCTGAACCCTCCCACTATGGCTGCCAGCCGGTGTCGAGTCTCAATTTGATGATTCCGTCGCCGTCGGCCATTTTAAGACCCAGCGGTAGTGCTCGTCCATTTCACCTAGCCCCGCCCACCTCCATCCAATTTGTTGGCACTATGTATTCACCACATTCCCCTCTATCCCGTGTGCACCCCAAGTCACCCTGCTGCTGCCTGCTCAACGCGCTGACGTGTAGTCTTGCCGCCATGGCGTATCACCGCACTGTCCGTGCGCACATGGCCAGCTTGGCTCGGGCCATCTCTGGTCAATCCACCACGACTGGTAGGTTCGGGGTGAGTCGCTGGTGCACCTTTTTGAGCTCATTCACATTATCTGTGCCTTGGCTCTTGGGAACATGGTCGCCGTCACAGGGAGGAGTCCACCGCCGTGGAGGGAGCCCAGGATAGCGTATCCGTTCACCGTTTCACCTCCCACCGCTTTGAGTTGGCGTCTAGGTGAGCATCGGCTCCTTAGATAGGGTTGTGAGGGTCTGGTGTGGCGGTGTAGCTGCCCGGTGCCAGCGCCGCCGCGTCGGTGCGCGCGTGGGTGCCCGGGGGACAACACCATGGTAAAGAACAAAAAGGAGAGGGTCACATTCGTAAGATAGCTGACTTGAGAAATAGTACAGTGCACGTTGGTTAGATTCGGTAGGAGAAGGGGACGTTTTAGCAAATGTTCCGGCGCGCGCGGGCCTTCGCGTCGCGGGCCATCGTCGCTCGACTGGGCCACGCCTCTGCGTGGGCCACGCCGATGGTGCGTGGGCGCATGCACGCGTGTCGCGTGGTTGTGGGCCACGCCTCGATTAATGGGCCATGGTTTGAATTTGGTTTTCATTTTCTAGTAAATTCATAAATGCTTATTCAATTTAGTTTTGAGCTGAACTTTGATAATTTGTAGTAAATCTTGTAGATGTCTAAAAATAGTGAAACCAAGTTTGTTAGGTTCACAAAAATACCATCTATCTGTTAGTGTAGTTAGTTTATAGTTAGCTGTGATAGTGATAGGTTCATAAATTCAAACTAGAGAGCTTAGTATTATGTAGATTAATATTTGTAGGAATTTTTGTGGTAAATTGGTGATAGCTATAGCTATGAAATTTTCATAGTAGGATCATTAGATTATTATGTACTTGCTGTAAATTTTATAGCCCTAGAGTAGGTTGATAAATAGAGTAGCTATTATCCTTGTTTTATCATATATAAAATAAATCAGTTAGGAGTAAGAATGTGTTAGTTGCTAGGATAATATATGGCATGCTTCATACTTGTTAATGGTAACAGTATGTAACTTAGCACCTTAGTCGGTAGGACTCACTTAGTAGCTTGATAGATGTATTTTATTTCAAGAGCTGTTGTTGTCGTATTACTAAGTGTTGCACCATCATTTCATGCATGTAGATCATGAGTTGGTAGAGCTCATGCCCGTGGATGAACAGGATTATGAAGAGGTCATTGAGGAGTACAAGGAGGAGATCCTCGTGCAGGACGGAGCCCTAGAGCCTTTTGGTGCTGACTTTGCTGACCCACCGCCTGCCCAAGGCAAGCCCCGATGCATAACCCATATTTTATGATCATTGAATATATATATGATGTGCATTTATGTTACAGGCATTTTATGGAAACTACCTGCATAATTATATCTACCTATGAGTCCTACTAGTACAAATCGAGTAGCCGCTATGCTCAAGATTTCGGTAGCGTGAGTAACCTGTTGTTACTCACAATAGGTGATAATTATGATCACTCATGATAAAATGGTGGAAAGGAAAATGATGACCGGGTAGGGATATGGTTTGAGTACTGGTGGGTGTAAGGGGTTGTGTCCTATGGCCAATTGGGCATAGCTCGGTTACACTTTTTCCATGTCTGCGTCGGTTAAGGACCGATCGTTGCAATGGACTCTAGGCAAGTCATAGATCTATTATCCCGAGCACATACATGGGTATGGGTGCAGGGAAGACTCGTTGCTCTCTTGTCATGGATCCGGCTCTTTCTGGACTGACTGATTGGAGGCAGGGATGGTGGAGGTCCTTGCACCGCACTGAGTCCGGAACTCAGGAGTGGGGGCTTGGAGTCCAAGTTTGGACGGGGACCTAGACACCCAGGACATGAGGGTGATGGGTTCCTGGGGTACAAGCGGGGCTTGTGTTTTCGGGGAACCCAGCTAGGGACATTGATTCGCGAATCACCACCGAGTCGGTATGACTTGTCTTAACTCTAGCATCATAGTAAGAACTGAAAGATGAAAGGTGATGAAATGGAACTGATTGCTCAACTCTTGCTTGAAGGTAGAACAAGTGCTTACATAGAATGGCTAGTTAATGAATTAATATGGCTATTAATAATAACATAAATAAGGACTCACTACTAGTATTGCTTTCAACCAAAAAGGAAACCAGCAAACAATAAAGCTTATCATATTCTTTCGAGTTGGGAAATTATTCCCACTAGTCGGATAAGTCTTGCGAGTACATTGAGTACACTTGAGGAGTACCTTTGTGTGGAGGATTCTTCTGGTGGGCATAGATGGATCCTCGTTCTTTATCGCTAGATATTTATTTTAATTCCACTGTTTAATATTCCGCACTTTGACTTTGGAAATGTAATAATGTACTTTTTATGAACTCTGAATGTATGAAATGGATTAAGTATTGTAACTCATTCTCATTATTGGATCCTTGGGAAAAATGTGAATCTTTCGGGTTCTCCCTTGGGGTGTGCCCGACGGATACCACTCGTTGTAGCCTACTTTTGGGGTGCTTAGTGTCTGGTGGAAGATGTGCGCCTCCGTAAGTGTGTTATTGCGGGCGGTTCTGCCACACCACCTGTGGAATCTCCATCGAGGAGAGTCTAGTAGGTCACCCAAGTCGATCGAGACGGCTCAGGCCGCTGTCGAGAGACATAGGTCATCTCTAAGTGACACCCGACCCTAGCAACGGCAAGGGGTCGGGCCTCACTCGAGGGCTAGCAAGAGTGTCTATTCGGTAGACATTCTCTATGCCCGACCCTTTCTAATACTAAAACCTAGAGGCAAGGTGTGCGGAAACAAACTCTGAGTAAAACTGGTCGGACCGCAAGAAACCTACGCCCTAGCGGCTATGGCGTTTTTTGCTCACCAACATGATCAAAGTTTTTGTCCCCGCACCCCAAGCTTTAGCCTCCGCCTTCCCTAGAAGGGTTTGGAGGGGCCCACCTTTGGAATCTCCATTGATGAGAAGCCAGCAGGTCGCCCAAGTCGATTGGATGGCTCGGGTCTCTACCGAGAGACGGGTAAGGAGCAGCAGGATGCCCCAGGCGGGTTATGCCAACTCTGTCACGAACGATGGACCCGGATCCCACTCGAACATATCCGATAAGAGCTCCCCGAACCCGTCACTTGAGCCATCGAGGTAACTTTACCAACCCCCATTCTACTTTTCCAGTGCATGATCATTCATTCTCATGCACACATTCATACATTCATCCATACTATTTACACCAAAATTTGGAAGAAGAGTCATAGGGATTCGAAAGCTCCCAAGATCATGTCATCAAGGAATCAATTGCGTGCAAATCGGAACCAGCTGATTTGGATGCAAAAACTGGAGTCGGCTTTCTTCAGATAGCGCCAGCGGATAACGACAAAGGCTATGTTTGGCGCCAGGACGAAACATGTTGGACTCTACAAAAAGGGAAAGATTAGAGTCCCAGTTATCTTAAATTAGGAATGTTTTCTTTAGGGTCAAAAACTATGATGAGTCATGCTTAGACAGGAGTCATGCGCAGTCTCGGGTATAAATATCAAGCCCCGACTATTGTAAAAGAACAACAACCAATCCAATACACAAGTTATTTACTTTTTTTGCTCCGGCCACCCGTTAGGAGTAGGAGTAGAGTAGATCTCGATGAGTTCTTTAGCAAGTATGGCTGCATCGATCCGGTTGACCTCCACTGCATGTTGTAAGTACCGTCATGGCTTATACCTCTGTTCGTACGGCTGCATCGATCCGGTCGACCTCCACTGTGACTCTGGGATAAGTTAGTTATTGATTCTTGCCAAGTTCAAGTATGGCTGCATCGATCCGGTCGACCCCCACTTCATGAACTGGATCAAGGTCAAGTTGTCGGCTCTACCATAGAATGGCAGTCTTTGGTAGATTCATTAAGTTACCGATATTGCTTATTGCCTTCATTATTTATCTAATTACAGCAATATCAATCTTCCCGATTGGGATTGATCTAGATCGGCCTTATATCTTGTTTAGCCCATCGTTTGCTAAATCTAAACTGATCTAATCTACACTTTAAATGATGAGTTATGTTTTCTTGGCTGTTTTATGTCAATCCTGATCGTGCATAGCGTGCGGTTAAGGCGTGTTGCGTCTTGAGTAGATTTATTGGCTAGCGAGAACCGTTCCATGGCCCATTATCACGGCCTGTGTGATTCTGCCTCACACCCCACTGTTAGCACCGTGGAGTGGGGATCATTATTTGATAGATCTATTCCTGATAAGGCATGACCTTAGCTGTGTGTTATGCCTGAATCGACTGTTTTAGCCGATATTGAGTGCTTTCACGAACAGTTCGCATCACGAGATCGTTGAAGTAAAGATAGGTTGAAAGATATGTTAGCCCCATGATCTTATTATTGTATTACGGCCTGTATGATTCTGCCTCATGCCCCACTGATATTAGTAATGAGTTAGGATCATCAAGTCTATTGTTATTTCTATGGCCTGCATGATTCTGCCTCATGCCCCACTAGGTCATAGCGATAGATGAGATCTAACATGTTCATTAGATTTACCTTTATTAAATGGTTAAGTGGTGTTGAATTATTTCTTTATATAAAAAGGGGTTCGGTTACTTGTAATCATTGGCTTAGCATAAACCAATCATTGTTGACATCTTATTGCCATTGATTAATATTTGTTCAATAACAACATTTACCCTGAATGATAACTAATTATTCTTATACAACTCAATGAGCTTTAACCGATTTATTCTCATGAATATGCTGGATTCGGCTGTTTAGTCGATCTCCTTTCATATCGGCTCTTAGAGCCGCACATTCAGGACTATCTGGCAACACCGGCAAGTTCCGCCCTTAATTACTGATGAACTTTCTCTCCTTGTCAATTATATGGTCAAATTGACTGGCACGTCTCGGGAGGAGTGCGTAGGATCGACCACCCCTACACTGAAGCTAGGCGGATCTACAGCTCCATCGAGTAGACCCTTCTAGCTTGCTGCGTGTGTCCTCGGCACGGGATGAAAATTCTATGTCGACACACGTTTCTAGCACACCTGGTGGGACACCACAATCGTCATGGCGGTTCACAACAACAACGATATCCTTATGCTGCATTATGAAGATCTACCTGATGAGGATAAGGGTATCATCAACAAAGTTACAGAAGAGTTTCAGAACAAATGTTTGTTGTCCTACACCAAAACACGTGACAACATAATTGTTTAGAAATTTCCACTATCAAGAGTTCTGTTACACAGGTAGACAGACACAACTGAAGCTGAAGATAGACGTTTCTTTATGGAAGTTGTGGACAAATCTATTCGTGATGCCATATCAAGCCATAACAAAGTTTTCATGGACATATTCCACAATGCCATGAGAGAGGCGATTTATGGGTTTCTAGTTGATCAAGGTGGGCCGGCTTATTACAACATTCTAGATCCGTTGACCCAAGAGACCAATTAAGTCGGTACCAGCCATCAAGAAGCAGCACCAACTGGTAGTGGTGATATCCAGATAGTTCAGGGTTTATCTGAACAAACTCAAGGAACTACTGCAAATTAGACATAGTACAATCCTGGACCATCAGTATAGCATGTGCAACAGCCGGTGGGGCAAAGTCAGAACTAGGTGATCAATTTTGGCACATCAGATCACATACCATCGTTGGCTCAAAAAATAGCACCATCAGTTCAAAGGATCCGTAAAGATATAGATCCTTATGTATATAATCAGAGACTTTAAGCAGCAAGCCAGCAAAGGACCTAACAGATTGAGATTCCACAAGGGTATCACTATGGCATGGATTATAACATCCTTCACATGATGCCAAATCCAGGATATCAAGGCACATGAGATTTCAATCCACAGATGGGTCAGCAGGTACAGAGAAATCCAAATCCACAAGCTGATGAATTATTGCTGAGGGTGACCGAGATGATGAAAAATTAGTTTGGTCTGAAGCTAAAAGGACTAACCTTTTCATACAAACGTCCATATCCAGAATGGTATGATTTGGTCGCTCTTCCCACAAATTATAGGCTCCCAGAATTCGCTAAATTCACTGGCCAAGACAGTATAAGCACGATAGAACATATCAGTCGGTATCTTACACAATTGGGCGAAGCATCAGTTGAGGATGCCCATCGAGTTCGTTTCTTTTGTCTGTCCTTATCAGGGCCAGCCTTCACTTGGTTTTCATCATTGCCGGTCAATTCCATTGCCAATTGGGATGACCTAGAGAAGAAGTTTCATACATATTTTTACACTGGGACTGGAGAAAAGAAGAAGACAAAAGACTAATGAATCAGGCACTGAATTTCTTCAGAGGTTCCAAGAAACTAGGAACTTGTGCTTCTTAAACTTGGCCGATGATCAATTAGCTGCTTTAGCCATTCAAGGAATGCTGCCGATGTGGAAAGAAAAGCTGCTGGGACAAGAATTTGACAACTTGGGTCAATTGGCTCAACGAGTAGCAGCGCTCAATAGCCAATTCCAGAGTATGTGTAGAGATACCCGGTTCCAGAAGAGTACCACAGTAGCCAAATCTTATGATCCATACTCAGTCGATAACGACTATGAAGATGAAGAAGAAGAGGTTGCTGCAGCTGAATGGAATTGGGGTAAAAAGACAGTGATGGTGCCCAATCCTTGGGGAAGAGGAGTCGAGGAAAGCTATGACTTTGATGTCACCAAATCAGATAAGCTCTTCGATTTCTTGCTTGAGAAAGGGCAGATAAAGTTGGCCGATGGTCATGTCATGTTGCCCCCTGATCAGTTAAAGAATAAAAAGTTCTGCAAGTTTCATAATGGTACTTCTCATTCCACTAATAAATGCGGAATCTTCAGGCAGCATATATAGAGAGCTATTCAGCAGGGGAGGCTCAAATTTGATACGCCTCGGAAAATGAAAGTTGATGATAATCCTTTCCCAAGAGATCAAAACATGGTTGATGCTAGGCTATTCAAAGGAAAACTAAGATCCTAACATCAACCAAATCAAAAGAAGCAGGAACAGTCGATCCCAAGATGCAAATATTGGCTGATGAGTATAGAGATATTAGAAATCGTCGTGCCGAGCAAAAGAGCCGATAGAAGTAGGGGAAGATGTCAAAAGCAGAGACAACAAAGCCGTGGGTCACATCTCGAATTCTGTTGAATAAATGGTAGCGGCAGAAGGAAAAGGATTATCAGCATTGGTTGAAAGATCAAGCGTACCAGCATCAACTGAAAGAAGAGAGGTATGAAAAGGAACAAGCTAAATTACATTGGAATTGTCCTTTCTTCAGACATTGCTGGAATGAAGGTTTGAAGTTACCTACCAGACATGACTGTCCAGAATGCAGCAATCAATATCAGGAGTATAGGCAGTCTCAAACCAACCGCTGGTCTATCTATGCTCAAGATGCATATCATCATAATAACATGGATCGGCGCTTAAAAAATAAAAGTATTCATGATCGGCTTGGAAAAAGAGTTGTTGACCAGGACTGGGCAGATCATGAAGAAGAGGGCAACGAAAGAAAGTATGCTTGGCAGGAAGGCCAGTGGTGCCCAGGAGGTTTAACAAGAAGCCAGAAGAGAAGGGTGCAACACCTAAGGAATAAAGAGATGGAACAGGCTCAGGCATCCGGTAAAACTCAAGTGTGGCATACCAAGCAAATAGCCGATAGGAAGCAACCATCAACTAATATTCAAATGGCTTTTCTATTGCCATTAGAATTCAGAGTCAATGGTGAAAGCCAACAGCCGATCCAAGCAGTCGGCTTTGAAAATTTGTATTAATGGATAATCCAATAGATGGTACAGATGACAAACTAGGACATGGCTTCACATCGGGCGATGAATTAGAAGAAGTAGATATTGCTCCTGGAGATAGACCTAGGCTGACATACGTAAATGCTAAGTTGGATCCGGAGTATAAGCAGGAATTAATTGACTTATTAAAGGAATTTAAAGACTACTTTGCTTGGGAATACTATGAGGTGTCTGGTTTAGACCGGTCAATTGTTGAACATCGGCTGCCAATCAAACCCGGATATTGGTCGTTTAAACAAGCTCCGAGGAGATTCAACCCAAACGTGTTTGATGATATCAAAAAGAAGACTGAAAGGTTACTGGAAGCAAAATTTATCCGACCGTGTCGATATGCAGATTGGATATCGAATGTTGTCCCTGTATATAAGAAGAATGGAAAAAATTGAGAGTTTGCATTGATTTCAGGGATCTGAAGAAAGCCACACCTATGGATGGTTATTCGATGCCGATAGCTGATATGTTAGTAGATCCAGCAGCCAGGCACAAGGTTATTAGCTTCATGGACGGTAATGCGATACAACCATATTTTCATGGCTAAAGAAGATATAGCAAAGATCGCTTTCAGGTGCCCCGGCGCAATCGATCTATTCGAGTGGGTTGTGATGACCTTTGGTCTGAAGAATGCCGGTGTAATTTATCAAAGGACGATGAATTACATTTTCCATAAGTTGATCGGCGGGATTGTTGAGATCTACATCGATGATGTGATGATAAAATCCAAAGTGTACAAAGAACACCTGGTTGACTTGCGTGAGACTCTAGAATGCACGAGGAAGCATGGTTTGAAGATGAATCCTAATAAGTGTGCTTTTGGAGTATCAGCCGGACAATTTTTAGGATTCATGGTCCACGAGAGAGGAATCGAAGTTGGTCAGAAAAGTGTGAAGGCAATTGATGAAGCAGTTTCTCCGACTACCAAAACAGAGTTGCAATCTCTGCTTGGTTAGATTAATTTTATCAGAAGATTCATTTCAAATTTGTTGAAAAGGATCCTGCCATTTTCTCCCTTGTTGAAGTTGAAAAATGATCAAGAATTCAAGTGGGGTGACATACAACAAAGGGCGTTCGAAGAAATAAAAGAATATATGAAGTGTCCACCTGCGATGGTCCCTTCTCAGCAAGGTAAGCCATTTAAGTTGTACATATCGACTGATGACAAGACAATTGGATCGGCCCTGATGCAAGAATTTGAAGGAAAAGAGAGTTGTTTTCTATCTGAGTAGAAGACTACTGGATCTAGAAACAAGATATTCTCCCATCGAAAAATTATGCTTGTGTTTATATTTCTCTTGCACTAAATTGCGACACTACTTATTATTGGCCGAGTGTATAGTTGTTTCCAAGGCTAATGTAGTTAAGCACATGTTATCAATGCCAATACTGAATGGAAGAGTGAGAAAGTGGATTCTTGCGTTATCGGAATTCGACTTGAAGTACGAATCGGCTAAAGCAGTCAAAGGACAAGTAATGGCTGATTTTATCACCCAGCATCACAAGCCAAGCATTAGTTATGTAGAGCCGATGCCATGGACGCTGTTCTTTGATGGGTCATCATGCAAGCAGGGTGGTGGCATCGGTATTGTTATTATTTTGACCTCAGGGGGCAAGTTTTGAGTTTGCTCTTCCAATTGAGCCAATGGTTACTAACAATCAAGCAGAGTATGAAGCTATTCTCAAGGTACTTAAACTTCTTCATGAAGTAAAGGCCAAAGCAATTGAAGTATTTAGAGATTCACAATTAATTATTAATCAGTTGATCGGCCTGTATGAGTGCAAAGAAGAGACTTTGAAAGGATACTATGATAAGTGCCAAAAGTTGCTCAAGGAGTTTCTTCATATCTCTTTCCAACATATTCCAAGAGCGCAAAACCAAGAGGCTAATCGACTAGCTCAAAGTGCATCAGGGTATCAAATGTTTCAAGAAGTCTTGAGTAGTGAAACCTCAAGTGATGATTGGAGGGTTGAAATAGCCGATTACCTTAGAGATCCGTCTCAAAAAGTTACCAGGAGGCTAAGATATAAATCAGCTAAGTATGTTTTGTTAGATGATCAGTTATATTATAAAACAATCAATGGAGTATTGCTCAAGTGCTTAAACCAAGAAGAGGCTAAGGTGTTGATGGGTGAAGTGCATGAAGGGATATGTGGAGCTCATCAATCGGCTTATAAGATGAAATGGATTATTCACAGAACTGGATATTTCTGGCCAACAATACTGGAAGATTGTTTTGAATATTACAAGAGGTGTCAGGACTGTCAATGTTTTGGTAATGTCCAGAGATCGCCTGCATCGGCCATGAATCCAATAATCAAACCATGGCCGTTTCGGGGTTGGGGAATTAATTTAATTGGCCAGATTTTTCCGCCTTCAAGCAAAGGACATAAGTTCATATTGGTGGCAATGGATTACTTCACTAAATGGGTTGAGGCAATTTCTTTGAAAACGGTAACCTCAAAGAACATGATTGATTTTGTCAGGGAACACATTGTGTATCGTTTTGTGATTCCTCAAACTATAACTACCGATCAAGGGACGATGTTCACATCAGAAGAGTTCGGGGATTTTGCCACCAGTATGGGAATTAAGCTATTGAATTCCTCCCCTTACTATGACTAGGCTAATGGCCAGGTAGAGGCGTCCAACCAGATTATGATTAAACTGATCAAGAAAAAGATCGAGGAACAGCCAAGGAAGTGGCATTCGACGCTAAATGAGGCGCTATGGGCGTATAGGATGGCCTTCCATGGATCAATTAAAACATCACCTTACGAACTTGTGTATGGCCATAATGAAGTTCTTCCTTGGGAAGTTCAGACTGGATTGAGGCATCTTACGCTACAGAATGATTTGTCAATTGAGGTCTACAAGAATCTTATGATAGACAATTTGGAAGACTTGAGTTGCCTTCGGCTGCGTGCTCTTGAAAATATCGAAGCCAATAAACTGAGGGTTGTGAAATATTACAATAAAAAGGTCAACATTAAGCAATTCTCTAAAGGAGACTTATCTAGAAAGTGAAATTACCAATCGGATCAAAGGACAGTAAATTCGGCAAATGGTCACCTAACTGGGAAGGACCCTATCGGGTCAATCGTTGTGCGCCTAGTAATGCTTATATTTTGGAAACATTAAAATGAGAGGAAGAATTTGGCCGAGCAATCAACGGGAAATATTTAAAGAAATATTATCCTAGCATTTGGATCAATACTTAATAAATGATATGTTCGGTTGATAACTTTAATAGCCAATATTGGAAAGGTATCGTCTCCGGTGCAAAAAAATGAACCCAAAAGATTAAAAGCTGATATGATGTATATTGCCTATAGAAGCAAAGCAAACACGAACAAAGTGATGGGTATGAAGCATGAAACAAAGGGAAATCACTCAAGGCGAGGAAGTTGTTCGCTAAACATCACCTATTACAAGCTACAGTCTAGAAAACACTTTGCCTACTATATCATCGGCCAGGGTATTGAAAGCTACAGAGTTGGCGGTGCTCATAAAATCTTCAACCAAGCGCTCATGCTCCCCAGGGTACGCTGCATCCAGAAAACCATGGGGAAGAAGCCGAAGATTATGGCCCGAATGGGCTTGTGCAGCAGTCAACACCATGGCAGCGCCATGAAGGGCGACCTTCCTGACATGATTTGGGATGTCATGCAAGTGAACCACTGGAACGGCGCCCCTTGCATTGACAAATTCCGCCGCATGATTCATGGCTGATAGAAGACTCTCCAACTGAGCAGTTAGATCTAAAATATTCAAGGAAAGAGTGATCAGAAATCTTGAGGGTAAAATCAAGGAAAACCATAGAAATAATGGCAGACATCTCACCCATGATTCTAGCATCAGCCCTGGCCAACCTTTCCCTCACCAGGCTGACCTCGGGGGGTGATCGGTCTTCAATCTTGGCCAAAGCCAATTCCGCTAGGGAGAGGTAGTTGGCTAGATGTTGGTCGGTCCGATCGATGGAGGCCAGCAGATCGTCATTACTAATATGTTGCCTCGAGTGACGAGGAAGCTGGCGGCGAATTGGTGCCAAAAATGACCTCGAGGGCTGGGCGGAGTCAGCCCTTTGATCCAAAGCGATGGGAGCACCCCAAGATGCGTCCTCTTGACGACGAAGGCATTGGCGTGATGATGTGGATCCATTAAGGGCTTCTTCAGCAGACCTCTTGTTGTTCTCCATGACCTTGAACCTACGGAAAGGCAGGGAATATACTGAAGACGAAGAAGGATTGAGACAAAGAGGGTTGTTTTTTAATCCACAGCCATAGCCCGTATATATAGCCCGAGAAAGCGAGAAGATAGATTTCGATGGAGGTGTAAAATTGAAATCAGAAACGAAATGGATCAACACTCCAGAAATTCGGGGATGGATAACGAAGAGATAATGGACTCGAATTTATTACTTCCCTAGATTACAAAATATCGCGGGGTGGATACATTGACCAGAGATTAACCCATCAAAACTTCTTTGGATTGAAGGGAGTCCGGATTTCCACAATGCCGAACCTCATTGTGAACCGAGTCGCATTGGCCCATCAATAAAATTATACCAGAGAAGAAGAAAGGTCACCCGCCTAACATATGCACAACAGATTTCTCGATAAATTGAGGAATTATGGGAAAGAAGCCCGAGGCTTTCCCGGTGGGCGTTTGGAGGAGCAACAAGTGGAAGGTGTCCATGCATTCTAGCCCTCGCAAACATTAGAACAGCTTTGTGAGCAGGGAGAGAAGACTCAGATGATATCACAAGAATTCTTCTAACCGCAATGGCTGGTCTTCTTGCTCAACAAGGCGCTAGAATAAGTGACACAATCACCCTATGCACAAGAATTCTTCTAGCCGCTTGAGATCTTCATAAGACAGACCATGGAGGGTCCAGCAGAGCCAGGAGCACTCGAGGGAGCAGATGGAAAAAAACATGGCTCAATTGTTGAGTTGCTCTCGCCAGGGTCGGATAGGCATTTTATAGCCGGCCCGGGAAGATGAATCCAAGTGCCCGTGAAGCAGTGACGCTCTTGTAAAAAGTTTTGAGGCATAGGCTCGTGAGTTGACGCAAGCGGCAACAAACAGTGGACCCCAGATCAAGGTTCTCTACCCGTGACTGTGGACCAATCAGGGATACAGACATGATAATTTTGGAATAAAATTACTTTTATCCCAAAATTGGGGGGCATGTGTTTACACCAAAATTTGGAAGAAGAGTCGCAGGGGTTCAAAAGCTCCCAAGATCATGTCATCAAGGAATCAATTGCGTGCAAATCGGAACCAGCTGATTCGGATGCAAAAACTAGGGTCGGCTTTCTTTAGATAGCGCCAGCGGATAACGACAAAGGCTACGTTCGGCGCTAGGACAAAACATGATGGACTCTACAAAAAGGAAAGATTAGAGTCCAAGTTATCTTAAATTAGGAATGTTTTTTTAGGGTCAAAAACTATGATGAGTCATGCTTAGACAGGAGTCATGCGCAGGTCCCGGGTATAAATATGAAGCCCCGGCTATTGTAAAAGAACAACAACCAATCCAATACACAAGTTATTTACTTTTTTGGCTCCGGCCACCCCTTAGGAGTAGGAGTAGAGTAGATCTCGGCGAGTTCTTCAGCAAGTACAGCTGCATCGATCCGATTGACCTCCACTGCATGTTGTAAGTACCGTCATGGCTTATACCTATGTTCGTATGGCTGCATCGATTCGGTCGACCTCCACTGCGACTCTGGTATAAGTTAGTTATCGATTCTTGCCTAGTTCAAGTATGGCTGCATCGATCCGGTCGACCCCCACTTCATGAACTAGATCAAGGTTAAGTTATCGGCTCTACCTTAGAATGGCAGTCTTTGGTAGATTCATTAAGTTACCGATATTGATTATTGCCTTCATTATTTATCTAATTACAGCAATATCAATCTGCCCAATTGGGATTGATCTAGATCGGCCTTATATCTTGTTTAGCCCATCGTTTGCTAAATCTAAACTAATCTAAGCTACACTTTAAACGATGAGTTATGTTTTATCAGCTGTTTTATGTCAATCCTGATCGTGCATAGCGTGCGGTCAAGGCGTGTTGCGTCTTGAGTAGATTTATTGGCTAGCGAGAACCGTTCCATGGCCTGTTATCATGGCCTGCGTGATTTTGCCTCACACCCCACTATTAGCACCGTGGAGTGGGGATCGTTCTTTGATAGATCTGTTCCTGATAAGGCATGACCTTAGCTGTGTGTTATGCCTGAATCGGCTGTTTTAGCCAATATCGAGTGCTTTCATGAACAGTTCGCATCACGAGACCATTGAAGTAAAGATAGGTTGAAAGATATGTTAGCCCCATGATCTTATTATTGTATTACGGCATGCATGATTCTGCCTCATGCCCCACTGATATTAGTAATGAGTTAGGGTCGTCGAGTCTATTGTTATTTCTACGGCCTGCATGATTCTGCCTCATGCCCCACTGGTCATAGCGATAGATGAGATCTAACATGCTCATTAGATTTACCTTTATTAAACGGTTAAGTGGTGTTGAATTGTTTCTTTATATAAAAAGGGGTTTAGTTACTTGTAATCATTGGCTTAGCATAAACCAATCATTGTTGACATCTTATTGCCATTGATTAATATTTGTTCAATAACGACATTTACCCTGAATGATAACCGATTCTTCTTATACAACTCAATGAGCTTTAACCGATTTATTCTCATGATTATGCTGGAATCGGTTGTTGAGTTGATCTCCTTTCATATCGGCTCTCAGAGCCGCACATTCAGGACTGTCTGACAACACCGGCAAGTTCCGCCCTTAATTACTGATGAACTTTCTCTCCTTGTCAATTACAGGGTCAAATTGACTGGCACGTCTCGGGAGGAGTGCGTAGGATTGACCACCCCTGCGCTGAAGCTAGGCGGATCTACAGCTCTATCGAGCAGACCCTTTCGGCTTGCTGCGTGTGCCCTCGGCATGGGACAAAAATTCTGTGTCGACACATACATTCATCCCATACATCCAAGCATTGCATATGCAATTATTGCATCACAATGCTTTGCGTCATGTCACAAAGCGGTAGTCGTCTCATTCGATATGAGTGGTGACCGACCGTGGTTCGAAGGCCGGCCCACGAAGGGCTCGAGGCAGCCTCGCGTCAAACAGAGCCAGGGGAGAAAATGAAGATGAGCCCCAGCGGCCTTTGCCCGACCCACTCAAAAGGGGACAGGGTCATCTTGACCTTCTCGTTCGATCCTAACCTCAAGCCAAGCCCATAGAATCTCCATCAAGGGGAGGCCAATGGGCCACCTGAGTTGGTCTCTAGAATGACTCGAGCATCTACCAAGAGGCGGGTTATGGAGCAGTGGAATGCCACATGAGGGCTATGCTGACCCCGTCATGAACGACAGACCCGGATTCCACTCCGACATACCCGTTAGCGAGCTCGCCGAGCACGACACTCGAGCTATCGAGGCAAGTGTCATTAGCTCAACCCCTCTGGTTGCAAAAACCATGGATGTGGTGACACATAAAACTCGGTCAACCCCTACCGAGGCCAACAATGATCGAGGGCTCAAGCCGCCCGACCCCGACTTAGGAATTCAACCGACCGAGGTTCGAAGGCCAGCCCACGAAGGGCTCGAGGCCACCTCATGTCAAACAGAGCCAGGGGAGAAAACATAGATGAGCCCCAGTGGCCTTTGCCTAACCCGCTTAGAAGCGGACAGGGTCATCTCGACCTTCTTGTTTGATCCTAACCTCAAGCCAAGCCCACAGAATCTCCATCGAGGGGAGGCTAGCGGGCCACCTGAGTCGGTCCCGAAATGACTCGGGCATCTGCCGGGAGGCGGTTAAGGAGCAGTGGAATGCCACATGAGGGCTATGCCGACCCCGTCATGAACGACGGACCCGGATTCCACTCGGACATGCCCGTTAGCGAGCTCACCGAGCGCATCACTTGAGCCATCGAGGCAAGTGATGTTAGCTCAACCCCTCCGGTTGCAGAAACCACGGACGGGTGACGATCACAAAGATGAGCCGACCCTCGATCGGACCCCCACTATGCGCGGGGGCTCAAGGAAAGTTGGACTCGCAAGGAGACCGATTGCGTGATCACAGAATGATGGCTCAAATACTAGGGAGGGGGTACGTGCGAAAACTAAGAATGACGTTTCTAAAACAAGAGACACTTTCTCCTACTAGTTTCGCTATCCTCTCCATCGATCTTTAGTGACACCCGACCCAACAATGGCAAGGGGTCGGGCCTCACTCGGGGGCTGATAAGGGTATATATATACCCATTCTAAAACAATCGATGTGCCCAACCCCTTCCTCACATTAAAAACCTAGTGGCAAGGTTTGCGGAAACGAACAACTGAGTAAGGCTGGTTGGACTGCAACAAACCTACACCCTAGCGGCTATGGCGTTCTTGCTTACCAACGTGATCAAACTTTCCCGCCTACACCTCAAACTCTATGGTCTTAACAAACAGAAGGGTCGGAACGCATTAACCCCTTTTCACACATAAAAAGGGAGAAAAAACAAATTTGTTCACATCAAAATAAAAGAAGACTTGTTCGAACAAAACACAAGGGTCGAAACTTGTCCGATTATTACAAAAATGATCGACCGACCAATTTAACTAACTAGCCCCTCCGGGGGAGAACTATTCCTTCTATCCTATCCGCCAGGTCCTGCGAAAGGGGAGCCACCACCGTTTCCATCTCCTCCAGCTAGTGGACTTTATAACCGGGCGCGTAGCCGTGGCTCATCACCTCCAGATCGATGTTGTCCCCATAATGAGAATGAGCAATCATGAAGGACTGATTAACACTGGTGCGAAGGACATTCCTCTTGAGCTGGCGCACTCGAGCCATGATCTCGATGGCACAGGCCGTGAGCGAGCTGGTCCCCTCTGACCGCACCACCTCAAGGTCATTGTACACCACTCCGAAGGCGGCGCTCAGGATACCAAGCTCGTCACTCTCTACCTCAAGACTCCTCCTCACCTCAGCAAGATCCATAGCTAGCCTAGCAAAAACACTCTCGGCCTCTAGCCTCCTGGTCATCGCGCTTTTGAACTCGGCCTAGAGGGAGCCGACCCTCTACTACGCATCGTCATGCTCTTGGCAGGCCTGGTCATGCTCTTAGAAAGCCTGTTCGTGCTCCTCGTGAGCCGTGCCATGTTCCGAGTGGAGCCTCTCCATGGTTTAGATCAGTTCATCCTGCTCCTCACGCAGCTGAGCGACCGCCACGGCATCCAAGCTCGCCCTCTTCTCTAGGGCCGTGAGATTCTCCTCGACCCTTAGCTTTAGATCCCTTTCCTTCTCAACCTTGCCTAGAAGGTCAAGGATCCGCTGGCGGGTCTCGGCGTCCTTCTGGAGCAACTAATCCTGCTCCTTCTTGACCCTGGCGGATTCTTCGTCATCCTTCCATGACCTCGTCGACAGGGCCTTGAATGCCTTCTTGGCCTCGTCAGCATCTCGACAGGCCTCGGCCACCCACGACTGAAGATTGGCTGCCTCCTCGGCGATGGGGGTTAGCTTGGCCACCCTCTGCTAGGCGGCAACAAGCTGAGCTATCACCTCCCCATGTAGCCACGCCTCCTTGACGAGGCAGTCCCAGGCTTCCTTCTATTAACGAAGGAACCAAGATTTCCCCTGGCTACGAGCTACAAGGGACCGTAGGGAGACGATGGTCAGAATACAAAAAGTATATAGAGGAAGAAAAGGGCAAGAAGCAGGATCAAGCAAATACCCAGCCAGAGCGAATGACAACATCACGCAAAGCACCCGTGGTGTGGTCCAAGGCCTCGAGCACAGACGCGATCCCTATGTCAAGGATCTCCCACTCCATGCTCACCATGGCATCGTCTAGGGTAAAAAGCGTAGATGTCGGATCCTGTGGATCCACCCACTAGAGCAAGGGCTCGCCCCACGCGAGCAAGCCACTACCCACCGACGTTAGGGCCAGGAACGACTCCTGCCAGCTCCAAGCACCGCCGACCCCTCTTGCCGTGACATCCTAGCCAGGACACCCCCTCCAATGATGGAAGGGGTCAGCGGTGTGGACGCCAACCTCTCTCCCAGCACCACAACTCCTAGGGACCCCTTGGCCACATCCCCCTCCGTCCGGCCCACACAAGGCGCCATCGCTTGGGCCACCGATGGCATGGGTCACGCTGGTGCCTCAGGCGCCACTGCGTTTGCACCTAGCTATGACCCATCTGTCACGACCGCCGCCACCTCCACCTGCGTCGATAGGGTCATGACCAGCTACGTCGCGCCCACCATGATCGGCGTCACAAGCACGGTCGGTAGCCCCGTCTGCCCCACCGTCAACCACGGTATCATGGCCATCATCGGCTGCTCCGTGACCTTTGAAGGCGCCCCTTGAGCTCCCGCATCCACCCGTCCCACCGAGGGCATGGGCACCACCATGGGCGGCATCCAACTAGCTGATGATGCGATCACACTGGCGCCGTTCCCGCCCAAAATAGGCATGACACCAGCCAATGGCTACCGCCTCGATTGGAGGGCGATGCTCTTCTTTGGTGCCAGGACCAAAGGATTCCACTACCTACCGACGCTGCAAGGTACGAAAAACATAAGTCACGATGAAATCCGACCAAAACAAAAAAAACAGAGGAACTGATAACTCACCTCAGCGTCATTGAAGCGACAAATGCGTTTGGAACCCCCTGACCCTCGCTCTGTCTCATCAGAACAAGGTCATTTCGAGCCCATCCCTGCTCCTAGGGTAGAGGGGCTTGCTCCCCTTGGCTCTTGAGGCGTGACGGTGGAGCCACCCGCCTCCGCTGGCACCTCGGGCATGATGGTAGAGCCACCCGCCTCTATCGGCTTCTGGGGCATGCCGACGGTATGTCCCGCCTCTCGTCGATTCCTGGGGGGCATTGTCGGAATGGCTCGCCTCCACCGGCTCCCCTAACGTGCCCTCCCCTCCATGGAACAGGAAGGGTCCCGACGCCTACAAGGAGAACCAATGCCTGTCAGCACATCCTCATTCTCCAGGTTGTCCCACTCAATATCATCGGCTACCTATTCTTCTTCCTCCATCACCTCATCGTCGTCACCATCATCACCATCATCATCGCTGTCAATGTCCTCTCCTCGTTCCCGCGCCTGTAGCTTCCTCTTCTTGTCATCATTGGACTTCCTTAGTCGCCGCCTTGGTGCGATTCGACACCCTCATGGCCGAATCCCTCAGTAGCGGCACCGGGTGATCCAAGAGGATGAGGTCTCTCAGCTAGTCTCGCCCCTCTCAAAGTTAGTCTCATGGGGTTGGGAAATCAATTGAGGAGAAGGCAAGAGAAAGGGAAACTTACGAAGACGATATAGCTTGCTCTCGGCCACATCGGAGGATGCCTCGGCACCGGCTAGACAAAGTCGAGGGCGGCACTTGTGTCGTCATCCCGCAAAGGCTCCATCGCCTCCTTGATGCGTTGTGTGATATCAGAATTGGGGGCATTCCCTCGGTGAGCACCGTTTCATCAAATGACGCCTCGGGCACCATCGCATATAGCGAGAGCGCGCACATCATCAACGGCGCCACCCTCCTTGCGTGGTAAGCCCCGATGATGCCCGACCCCTTTAGACCGTTCTCCTTTAGGATGTGGATGGTAGTGATGTGATCTCGGATCTTCTTCTTGTCCTTCTCCGGGATGCCCCACTTCCTCCACTGCTCTAGGGCCTCTTTGATCAGGCGACTGGTGAACTCCAATAGAGGGGCGGTAGAGCATTCTTGAGGTAGAACCACTCGCCAGTGCCACCCCTTGTTGGACGTCGAGAGCCACATGGATGGGTACTCGCCGACCCGATTGTTCCAAAGTTAGATGCCAATGCACCCCATCGGCATGTGCAGCTCCTGCCTATCACTTTTCTCCATCTTCTTTTGGAGGTTGACAGCAAAGAAATGCCTCCACAAGTCGAAGTGGGGGCTGATCCCTAGGAATCCCTCGCACAGCACAATGAATGCCACCATGTGCTGGATCCCATTGGGATTGAGATGTTGTAGCTCAATCTTGTAGTAGTACAGTAGCCCCCGAAGGAATTTGTGGGCGGGGGTCATGACCCCACGCTCGTGGAAGTGGGCGAATGACACCATGTATCCGTCGGGAGGTGACGGTAGATCCTCGGCCAAGGTCCACGCACAGAGAAGACCATGACGAACGAGGCCCTCCATGCACTAGAAGGTGGTGTCAGAATGGCACCACCGATCCATTGGAGGTGGGGGCGGATGGATGCGGGCTCAACGCCGGCAGAGATGCAGAGGCAGGAAACCTAAGCGATGGCGGTGGTGGTGTGGCTATGGAGGCAAGGATGCAATGTATGAAACTCGGAGGGCTAACCCTTTGGTTTTATAGGGATGACGGGTGCGAGGAAACCAATCAGCCGCCTAGATCTCCATGCCTGCCATGACCTATCACCACGTCTCACCATGGGGCGTGCGCATGCATCCTATGGCCGTCCCCTCGAAAAACTTGCCAGACATTTTGCCTCCCCAAATGGGCCACGACCCATCACAGGTAAGAGGGATACGGAGCTAAAAATGCTCCTACAACCCGTCTAGGCCTAGAAGTTCGAAGGTTGGCCCACCGATGGGTTCAACAACCGCTCTGGGAACCTTTAGAGTGAGGGGTGAAAAGGGATGGGCCTGCTAGTGGCCAGTACCTGGGCGCATGAGCACCACGGGCATCTCGCCCACGTCCATGGTTTTTCCTCAAAGAAAGGCAGAGAGCCCTCGGGACCGGTCGAATAAACCCGAGAACTATATGGATTGACCGCTGAGAATCTAGAGTCAGTCACCAAGCTAACCCAAGCCAGGATCCTCATGAATGGGATGCTGGGGCCCCACTTGGACTAGCTCATTAATAGCTCACCGAGCACCATGATTCGTCCATAGAGGAAAATCATGGCACGGCTCGGCCCCTCCGTTTTTATCGGAAAAAATGCTTGAGGGAAGACAATCGTAAAGACAAGCCGATCCTCGACCGAACCCCTGCTACGGGCAGGAGCTCAAGGAAAGTTGGACTCGCACGAAGATCGAATGCACAGTCGTGAACGACAGACCCCGATAGGGGTCAAAATCAAGAAAAGACCTTTTCCGACCCACCAAATCTCATGGCTATACCCCCAAGGGGTCTGATCTCGATGAAAGGTAATCACCATCCCTAGGTCACGCCATGGACAACAAAAGAAGGCCAAGGCCCTCAGAGTCCTCCCATTTAGAAAAGCCTCTGAAGGAGTATTCTACTCCTCCATAGGCTCGGGGGCTACTATCGGGGACCAATACTAGGGTACCTAAAGAGGAGGAGCTAATGACCATCAACAATGATTCATCCGAGCAGTCAAGAGCACGACCACAGCTCCAACTGACCCCTAGGCGTGCAAGCTCTGCCTCACCCGACCTCTGGGGTGGGATCCGCTTCGCGTGACCCTAAGGCTGTGGGCTCCGCCTCGCCCGACCCTAAGGCCATAGGCTCCGCCTCGCCTGACCCTTGGGTTCATGCTTCACCTCGCCTGACCCCGAGGCCACGGGCTCCACCTCGCCTGACCCTAAGGTCGTGGGCTCTGCCTCGCCCGACCCTTGGGTTCATGCTCTGCCTCGCCCGACTCTTGGGTTCATGCTCTGCCTCGCCTGACCCTGAGGCCACGGGCTCTGCCTCGCCCGACCCCAAGGCCACAGGCTCCGCCTCGCTCGACCCTTGGGTTTGCACTCTGCCTCGCCCGACCTCTGGGGGCGGGCTCCGCCTCGACCGACCCTTGGGTTCATGCTCTGCCTCGCCCGACTCTTGGGTTCATGCTCTGCCTCGCCCGACCCTGAGGCCACGGGATCCGCCTCGCCCGACCCCAAGGCCACGGGCTCCGCCTCGCTTGACCCTTGGGTTTGCGCTTCACCTCGCTCGACCTCTGGGGGCGGGCTCTCGCCTCGACCGACCCTTGGGTTCATGCTCCACCTCGCCCAACCCCGAGGTCACGGGCTCCGTCTCTCCCGACGGAGACCCATGCCGCCGCCAACCACTCTAGGTCCAAGCGTATGGGCCTGGGTCAAAACTCTGACACCAAGGAAGAGACCGGCATACCCTGATGTAACCCATGGCCATGATAGGCCATACCTAAGGATTCACATCAGGATCAGCATCGAGCGTACTGGTGCTTTCTGCCTAACCCCCGTACGAACGCTGACAGGCGCGTCAGCTCACCACAACGTCCGCTGCGATGGAATGGAACGCCATGACTGACTGACGATGCCTGCACATGGCGCTAGTGATAGATAGGGCCACGACGTGGAGCTATCCCTGTTGACATCTATAAGGTCGGTGGGACCCACATGAAGGATAAGAAGGATCCAGCGATCCTGAAGGACTCCCTCTCTCTCTCTCTGGCTCTTCTCTTTTCCTCCGTTGTAACCCGTGCTTTCCCTTGGCCTATAAAAGGGAAAGCAGTGCGTCCCATGAACGGGGATCTCGATCCGACCCTGAACCGATCAGATCCAGATACACACAAGAGCAGCAACCGAGCTCTTAGCACCCGTTCACTCCTTTCACTAGAGACTTGGGACTTGTCCCTCTCTCGCCCATTTGTAACCCATACTACAAACTTTCAGTGCTAGTAACATGAGCAGCAGCGATAAACTAGATGTAGGGACTTTTTTCCCAAACTAGTATAAACCTCGTGTCCTCTAAGCACACCATCCGAGCCAGACGCACAATATTAGAAATTTACTCATCGGTGGTAACTCAAAACACCGACACTAAGCAAACACCTCCCACTCATCTCCATCATTGATTCATCATCATAGTGAGATTAGGAGTGATTCCTCGTGTATTTACTTGAGTGATTGCATCTAGTGGCACTTGAGGATCGTTGTGGCTATAGATTTCTTGTTACTCTTGGTGGTTGCCACCACCTAGATGGCTTGGAGCAGCGGAGGAGCATTGGCACGTGTTGGTGATTGTTTGTGGCCATCTCCCGGTGATTGTGAGGGGTCTTGTACCTTCCCCGGTGGAGAGCCGAAAGGTAACTCTAGTGGATTGCTCGTGTCATTGAGTTACCTCACTTGTGGTAGGTTCTTGTGGTGCCTAGTGAAGGCTTGGTGTGGTGCCAATTAGCCGCTGAACCACCAAGTGTTGGTCGACACAACGGGGACTAGCATGCTGGCAAGCACGTGAACCTCGAGAGAAAAAATGGTTGTCTCTTGTGCATTGGACTTCTCCCGGTGATTGTCTTGGTATTCATTAATTGGTTTATATCTCTCTTGCCATGGCGATATAATCACCCTACATCTTGTATTTATTTTGTTTACATTCTTGCCTAGTCATGCTCTTTAGTATAGTTAGCCTTTGAGAGCATGTTAGTTTGGTTAGTGAGGCTCTTTAGTTAGTCTTTGAGAGCTCACTAACTTAGAGAGTAGTGACTTAGGCTTGTGTGTATCTAGGGATTATAGTAACTAAAATTGTTGGTATAGGTGGCTTGCAACCCTTGTAGAGCTAGAGCAAAATTGTATTACGCTATTTAGTGTTCCAACCAATTGCTCTAGTGAATTTGTAGAGAATTTTTATAGGCTATTCATCCCCCTCTAGACATTTAGGACCTTTCAACCATGAAACAAGTATTGTTGAGGTTTTTGCTTAAAAGATCATCATTGTATCTTGCTATTGATAGTCAAGCCATAGGACACACTTTTTTGAAGTAACAATAAAACTAAATTAAATGAAGTCTTGCTGTTTTTTACAGTGCCAACTCTCTTGCTACTCCTAACTAAAAGTATATTATTTTTATAGGAAACATTAGTGTGAGATACTATAACCATGGAGATGAGGATGAAGATGACAATGGCGGTGAAGACTATCACCACGATGGTGATGACGATGAAGGCTATGGTTCTAAAGGCCTACCTAATTTTGAAAAAAAAGATGATTTTGACCCTGGTTATCAGTTTTGGTGATGAACAAAGGAAATACACTTCTCCTTTGTTCACCAAACAATTTATCTTATGCCTAATGAACAACGGTGTTTTAGACAAGTACTTACATTCGCACATTGGTGTTTTAGACACAAAGACAACTTCATAGACATAAAAATGCATCTTAAGAGTCGGGGGTGGGGTATGTGTCACCTTGGGACAAGTTCAAGGACTTCTCACATGTTTTACTCTTTATTTTAATTTTAAAATCCAATTTTTAGTTTTTTTTAAATCATCTCGGATATTGATATGGTCTATACTAGAGTTATTGAGTTTAATATGATCTATAACTTTATAGTTTATAATTTTTTTATTTGAGACCGTTTATTAGAGCCTCGAATATTTGTTTTAAGTTCTATGATTATGAAATTTGAACTTTTAAAATTTTCAAATAACCTTGGATGGAGACACGAATAAATCTGAAACTTTTTAGTTATTTTTTTTTATCTAAGATCTTTTATAGGAACCAAATATTCAATAAAAATGGCAAGACTAAAATATATATGTGGAGCCACATACCATATCAACCAAAACAACCATCAAAATTGAGTTGGAGCGTGTTTTTAAATTTAGCAACCATATCGGACTTTAAGTTATTTGGAATATTTCTTTATAAATTTAACGTCATTTATCAAATGTAAACTGTTTAACTACTAACTAATCCAATCCCTTTGTTCGACAATGTAAAATGTTTTACCAAATTCCTCCAACTTTAAGTTTATGGAAAAAAATGCATATTTGAATCCGTAGTCGTATTGGCTGTATTTGTATTTGCTACTGTCCGTATACGAGAAGCACCGGAAACCATCTTTTTCGCCATTTTCACCTTTAGATGTCAACATCATTGACAACCTCGCCAGAATCCATGGACACGCAGAGGAGGGGAAACGGGAAATGAAAAGCAAAGAAAAAATGGGAAAAAGGAAAAAGTGAAAGAAAGAAAAAAAAAAATTGAAAATAAAATATATAAAAACCTTCGCGTTAGCTACAGTGTCCAACAGTACCGCAGCCCTGAGAGGCCAGGAATTCCTGGCGTGTTAAAGAAATATATATATATATATATATATATATATATATATATATATATATATATATATATATATATATATATATATATATATATATATATATATATATATATATATATATATATATATATATATATATATATAGTTAAGTTATGGTTATAGTTATACACGAAACCGAGTAGGAGAAAATGAGCAGCATTGTTGTAAGGGCAGATGCCCAGATACGGGGAAAACAGAAACCATGCGGAGCTAGTTACAAAAATACCAAAGGTTACGGCATACATCTCATAACCTGAAACGAAATGGTTTTATTCTTTTAACTCTCAAAAGTACCCTCCCAGACCAGACCAATAGAACACTATCTCAACAAGCGACACCACATCCATCCTACAATCCTCCAGTATACGATAACATAAGTAAACTAGGAACAGGAAAACTTTGGTATGGAGCTAATGACATCATGGGCACAAATGTACACACAGGGAAGGTATCGCCAGTGGTGGAAGCTCAGGGAATGGAGGCGAAGGTCGGCAGCAGCCAGCCGCGCTCTGTTGCGAGCTCCACATACTCTCCAAACTTCTCCTGGGCATTCGGGATGTCGAGGATCAGATCATCAAGGCCTTCCTTGACACGAGCAAAACCTTTAGTCATCTGGTTGATGGTTATCAGCCCCTCACCAAAACACTCCTGCAGCAGGGCCAAGATGCTGGTGTCATTCTGCTTCTCCATCGCCATGACTAGTGCCTTCTTTACCACCTCATGGTTGAAGAAGGGCATCCCAAGATCACGGATGCATCTGCAGGCTTCTCCCAGGTCACCACCCGTGTTGTATTCCTCCAAGAGCTTAGTGATCTTGTCCTTGGCATCTTCCACAGCCCATCCAGTGCCACCACCCCAGCACCGCAGTATCCGCTCACCAGAGTGGCGAGCTGACAGTAGGGCACGGGCCATCTGAACAGTTTGGCTACCACTGCTGTTCGGGCGAAGCTTAATGCTGATTTCATCCAAATTCAGCGGAATTAATACTTCATCAATCACTGCCCTAGCTAGGAAGAGGGCAAGTTCACTTGGAGCATCCACAATGTCAAGGGCAGTGTCTTCGGCTGACTGCAAGAGCATTACAAACCCCTTCATGATGTCTTCAGTCGAAAACAATTCTAATCTCAGTGAAGAAAGGAGTACAGAGGCCATCTCCTTCTCTCTACTCTTTCTGTCCATAGCAAGTGTGACAAGCTTCTTGAGGAAAATGGGATTGAATTCTGGAGCAGAGAGCTCTTCAAGGCTTCGAATAAGTTCTGGGACATCGTCTGAGAGAAAATACTCATGAATTATGTGGCCAGATTCTTCTTTAAAACGCTTCACCTTTACAGCACTTGTATTTTGCATCTCTTCGTCAGGGGCAGCAGATTTACCAAAAGAAGCATCAAGCCATCCTTCAGATATAGCTGTTGAAACCAGCTTGTCAAAAAGAGCTTTAGCAGAAGGAATATCAAGACTCAGGTCATCAACACCCTCAGCTAGTCGAGAAAAACCCTTTGAGATTTGATTAGGACTGATCAAGCAACCTGCAGCTGCCTCCTTCAATAACTTAAGGATTAATGGCTGCGAGGATATGTTCTCCATACCAAAGGTGAGAGCACGCTTCACAACCTCATGATGGAAAAACGGAAGGCTAAGCTCTCTTATACACCTAAAGGCTTCATCTATGTCTCCACTCTCAATATACTCTCTGAGAATATTCTGAATCCTCCTTTTTGCTTCTTCTACAGTAAAGTGTGTGCTTCCACCCCATTTGCGTTCGACCAACTCTGCATGGTGGGGAGCTGACAAATAGCTCTTTTGAACAACCTGCAGAACTTGAATGCCTTTGGAAAATTCTGGAAGTAGTGCTCTAGCTCGAGTGAGGAAAACAGGAGGTAAAATTTCATCAACAATAGCCCGTGCAATAAAAACTGCCAAGACATCAGTAGCATCTGGTATATCAACAGTCAGATCTTCTGTAGACTCCAGAAGCATCATATAACCTTCACTGATTGTGTAGGAGCTCAGTAGATCAGCATACAAAGAAGATAACAGAATTGATGCCATTTCTTTTTCTTTGTCATGGCGATCCATTGCCATAGATATGAGCTTCTTCACAAAGTAATAATGAAACTGATCAGATCCAAGACCCCTTAGCTCAGAAGCTGCAAATTCCACATCTCCTGTACTAAAATACTCCTCAATTATTGGAACTACAAGCTTTCTATAGTCATCTAATGTACCAGGAATCTGCATTTGAATTGATACAGAGCATTGTTAAATAAGCGTACCATATCAACAAATAATAAATGAAAGCAACATCATGGAGTGTATATCGAACCTTGCTATTCCCATTAGCTAGTTTTTTCAACTCTTGAGATGGTAAAGAATCAACACCTTCATGATTGTCTTGTTCAGTTTTCCCACCACCACCATCTGAAATAAAACCATGGAGTTAGGTGATACCAGCATGAAAGAAACCCTCCTAGAAAAGCATTGCATGTAGTCAAACCACACTAAAAAAAATCACATAACCAATTCATCATTACCGCTTCTAAATATAAACATGCCTCATACATAACCATTTCATCACCATCACTTCTATATATAGATAGCCAGGTTTTGCGTGCTCTAGACTATAAATTTTAGTAACTTGCTCTACTTATTTTCTGGCAAGACGTGACACAGGCTAAATACAAGTATCAAGCCTTACTGATCATCACAATTTGCATCGCAATAGCAAATAAATGATTCTCAGTTGCCATGTTCACAAATTCATACTGCAAAGTCACAAACATGTAATCAAGAAATGTGCAGATGATTTTAAAATAAAAATGCCAAAACAAGACATTGAAACACCAAGTTAGACATGGCTTGCTAAGAGCCAAAAAGTTAGGCATTCATAATAAACAGTTAAATATTGTCTAGACAGCCACAGCTGAACATGATATTTAAGAAATGGATCATACAACCATGCCACTGAAACAATGACACCAAAATTTTAAGGGTGCGCATATCACATAAATTTCATTCAGACCACAAGGGTTGTTTGCGAACAAAAAAAAAACTACCCAATAAACTACCTTCATATAACTTGAGGTTCACAACAAATCATAGTTAACCTTTTTACAGAAAAAAGAAGGAAAGGCACATACTTTGGGTTTATCCTATGGCAGCTTTGTGCTCAAACTTAAGTATCCCCAAACACTTAGCCATAAATATCTATTGGTTGTGAAACAAAAGAACAGAAACTTCAACATGTACTGAAATTTGAAGCTGACAAATGCATAATAATTGCTGGCCCATAGCACATCATTACAATGTAACTTCCAATTAGAAGAAAAAAAAATCAACACTATAGAGTGTTTTGACCCTTTCTGTCAATTAAAAAAATGTCATCAGTACCGACAGAAGCTTGGTCGGCTTTAAGCTCAAGCTTAAGCCACTCCAAAGATCTGATGACATAGCAATCAATCATGGAGTATTTGGGCACTATTGAAAATCTGACCAATGAGTTACCAAATGCACGAACTATTTCCCAAAGGAAACAGGGGCGCTCTAACTTTGTTGAATTTCTGAGGTGCAAGGATTTTGCTTCATAACGAAATCAAGGATCCAATCATTTTGGACAAGTGCACGAGAGCCTAGAATCACTAGACACCATAGCCAAGAAACTCTAGCATCATGAACCAAAAAGAATCAGACACAAGTAATTTTCCTGCCACACAAGCAGCAACATTAAACCAATACTAAACAAAAAAAAGGACACTACTACGACCCGCGTGAGCAGGCACACACGACTCCGTCCAAAAGCCTCCTCCTTCACCCGTGCTCATCGCCTTCTTCCTCGGCGTTCGTCTTCCTCCTCATGACCCCTTCCTCCCCAACCCCCACCTCCTCCCCTGCCGCCCCCGGCCAGCGGCTCCTTCGCTGCTGGCCGCGCCACCCACCTCTCAGCCCCGCCCTCCTCCTCGTCTTCGTCCTCGCCCCCGCCGCTGCCCACTGCCCCCGCCCATGAGACCTGCTTCTTCCCCCCCCCCTCCGCTGCCGCCATGGCTATGGGCGCCCCCACCCCGACCTGGCCTGGCCACCAACTACGCCGCTGGAACCCTAATGCCGCCCTCCTGCCGTCCCCACCACCTGGCCGGACTGCCTCCCCCGAGCCCCTTCTAAGCCCGCCGGAGTTGAGAAAGAAGAGAAGGCGAGCGCCATCGCGATACAGCGCGGCCTTCTTATCCGGAGGTGGCGGGTGAGTTGTCCTGGATTTTTTTTTTTTTTGTCTTCTTGTACATGCGCAGCGGAAACGTTCCCTCGCGGGCGTGCGGAAATAAGCATTTCGAAAAAAAAAGAAACAATCTTAAGTCACTAGCATTCATGCTATGCTGAAATATACCCACCCGCTTCAAACACATCACTGAACTTGATTGAAGATAACCTATTTGCACGCAGGGCAACATGGATTGGGCAGCCCTAACGGCAACAGATCCCTCTCCTATCATGACCAGTGCTGACCATAGGGGAAGCATCTAAGGGCCAAAACCTCAAGCAACAACAGAACCAAACATTTCCAGTCAAGTTCAGTATCTACAGCGACTCTAAACATTTATTTGGCCACAGTAGCATCTCATAACACAATCGGTGCTTAGGAGAGCGAAAGATATACTCGTACGGATGAAAAGCGGTCACCTTTCTTAGTGGAGTGATGGTGCGGGAGGTGTCTGACGGCGATCCCGCCGTCCGCCGGCGCGCCCCCGCCGGTGGCCACCCGCAGGTGCCCCTCCGCAAGCATCCTCGTCGGCGACATCGCCCCCTCCTCCGCCGCCATCTCCCTCTGCCCCCGTCCTCCTCCTCCTCCGCGCGCCCTACACCACACGCACGCACACAGCACAGCGCCACACAGGAACCAAAAATCAGCAACAAAATCGAGCGAAATCGAATCCGAAAGCTGCGAGCGCAGCGCAGGACGATCCGGGACGAGCGGGCGTCGGCCGCACCTGTGGAGATCGGAGGCGGCGGGGCGGTGACGAGGACGGCGGAGGCCGGCGCGGATCTCACCCCGGGCGTGGCGTTTCCGCCGCGCGGCGAGTTATTAGCGAGCGAGGGGACGCGACTCGCGAGGGGGGCAGAGGGGGCGAGAGGGAGTTTCTCGTTTTATTTATCGGCCTCACCCCCGTTGTGACGGTTAATCATTTATATGGCCCCCTCTAATTACCATTACCCCGGGTGTGTTAAGTTAGTCCTCCCTCCGGGGTTAAATGGTAAAAATCCAAGGCTCCATTTTCCCTTCTCGTGTTTTCTTTTCTTACCTCCCAAGCAGGCAAAAGCACCGCCATGCCCACGACGAGACTAGCAGTCGGACCCACTTGTCAGTGGCGCAAGGCTGTTGAGCTGCGCGGTTGATTGTTTCGGCTGTGGGGGCGGGGCTGCACATGCAGATAGAACGGGTGTATACACCGGCTGGTGATCGGACGTCACCGCCCGCGGAGGAGCGGCGTATGGACGCCGTCCATGCAGCGAACCCCCGCCAAGCGCCAACGCCCAACGGTGGGGGATGGGCGGCGGCGTGGGGATTTGGCGCGGCCACGTCAGGGCTGAGGGCGGCCACGTGGCTGGAGCGAGAGCGAGACCTTGTTCGCTTGATACATAAACGGGTTATTATAAGAGAAAAATAGCTGATAAACCGGCTGATAAGTTTAAGGGAAGGCGACGCGATGCCGCCGGTGGACGCTAGCTCCAGATGGCCGTCAGTGTCGCACGTTGCTCGTCGGCTGACGCGGAAAGCCGCGGCGGCGGCAAGAAAGCCCGCCAGACGGTCGTCGTTCACGCCTGAATCCTGTTTTTTTCTTCCTTCCGTTTCTGAACGTTGTGTCGTTCGCGCTGGCCAGTCACATGGGCGACGGCGACGGGAGGCCGACGGAGGGAGGGAAGCCCGGATGACGAGGGAGGCCGCGAGACGCCAACGGCCTTTACACCCTGTATGGCTGTATATCGATGATGCTTATCGCCATCGATGCATCGTCATCCATTCAGGGCTTCTTCAGAAAACTAGCGCAGGCCGCCGAGGCGTGGCGATGATGAATTGATGACAGGGACAGGAGGGATTATTCCTTTCAGATCAGATAAGATGCATTAAGCTAAGCACGCACAAGTGGCATCATCGCACTACATCTTGGCTAGATCCTGGCCTGATGCCCCGACAGAGCAGTTTCTTCATCAAGATCAAACACCTTTACTGAACTTTTTTGTTTTCAGAAAAGATATGAAACCTTTTTACTGAACTTTATGCCTCATCTCGCCTTTTCAGTTACACAGAGCAGCACGCAGGGAAACACTATCCCCTGACGCATGATCGATTGATCGGACATGATCGTCCACCACCCACTGGGACAAGTGTTCGATGGACATAGCAGGAGCAGCAGACGAACCGATCGATTGATATTTACATCTACATAGATATATAATAGCGTGGTATATAGAGTGAAGCGATGCTGATGTACAGATACAGACAGACAGTAGCTAGGTATGTATCTGCCTAGCCAGGACTGGTCGAGCAGGTTTTGGAGGTAGAGGTTGAGGATGTATCTGCCGGTGGAGAGGACGTCGAGGCGCTTCTCGCTCGGCTCGTACCGCCCCTTGCGCAGCTGGTACCGATGCGTCACCGCCGACACCGTGTACGCCTGCCCTTCGATCGTCACGCTCTCGCCGCAGTGGATGTTCTGCTTGGCGTAGTCCGTGTCCGTCCGTCGCCATCCATGCCCCGGCACACAACACAACCAAGAACAACAACATTGTTAGCTAGGAACCGGCCAGCAGTTCAGTGATAACTTGTGTGTGCAGTGTAGATGCAATGCAAAGAGTACTAGAGTAGAGAGGTTGAGATATATATAAAAAAAAAAGGCACCAAACTATATGAAGCTCCCTGCGGCAAGCTATGTGAAAACTACGTCAGTGTTTTTTTTAGCAGAGTACTCGTGGCGACAGCAATTGCTGACGTTCTCCGAACACTGAATATTCAGAAGAAGGAGCTCTCAAAAAAAATGTTCAGAACAACAAGTTCAGAATCTGAGCAAAGGAGCTGTGAATTTTCGAACGCATGCAGCAAATTCAGTTTCTGAACATGACAAGCAGGCTGCGGGCACGATGCTACTCCACTCCACTTGCTCATAGTTCCTGTGTTATTGTTGATCGCTGCAGCCTTATAATCAGGATGAATGAGCATTTTGCCGTCTACTGGTGAGTGCTATGTTATTATTCTTGCATTGAATACGTGAAAGGGTTTTCCTTTTTTTTCCCTTTTACAGACAGATGAAAGAATATTCTTGGCATCAAATTAAAGTTAGTTTTTTTTTCTTTGCGAAAGGTAATAAAGTCCTTCTAGCCGATTACATCGACTGAACTTTAGTATCTGCGAGTTGCTTCGTGTCAAACCCTGCACCTGTCAGGTTACATCAACTGAATGCAAGCTTCAGAGCTCGAAGGGTTGCTAACCGGAGTAGTGACTAGTGAGTACCATTCTATAGATACTACATGGCAGCATACATGGAAGAAGAAAACATATGGGAAGAGAGATGTCGCGTACGGTGGGGAAGCAGCGGACACCGAGGCACCGCGGCGGCGGCGTGATCTCGACGACCTTGTAGGGGTGCTTGTGCTCCTTGCCCTCCCTCCCGCTCCCGCTCCCTGTCCCGGCCGTCCTTGTTCTTCCTGCATACCACCGCGAAACGCGGCTGCATGCTGTTTGAAGCAGCAGCAAGAGAGTTTAGCGATCTGCTATTGATTTTCACAGCATGACAGCAGCAACTCTAGCGAGCTGTTCGATCTGGGATATCTATCACATCACAGCGGTGACCGTGCGCTTACATACCTTGTGGTACGCGAAGGAGGTGGACGCGACCATGGCCATGGCGGACTGCTCGCTCGCTTGATTCCTGGTTGCTGGAGAATTTCGATCTAGCTCGTAGCTCGTTTCCTGCGAGGGCGATGAACCGTGAAATCGTCGTGTGGCTAGTCTACAACGCGGTGGCGATCGGTAGGCAGATATTTTGATTCTGTGATGGTTCGGTGGCCGTGGATGGCTACGGCGAGTGATTCGGCCTGGCGGCCGAATGGCCGATATGCTTCGGGCAGGAGGAAGTGTGGAACGAGCCGCGCCACGCGCCGGCGCGTACGGCGTACGTGGTACTTTCCGACCACGGCTTGTTCAGATTATGTTTTGGGCCTCTTCGGGACGAGATTTCTGGTGCTGTGCAGGCCGAGCACGGACTCCCCCGACAAGCTGATCAAAACGGCTGGACTGGAAACAATACCGTACGTACTTCAGTGGTCTCTTTTATCGAGGGCGTGGCTAGCGCACGTATGGCTGTTGAGTTTGATCCAAATTTAGTTATCTATAAGATAAAGGCTAACCTTTGTCTATTAGGGTTTTCCATCTATATATATTTCCTGTAAGCCGTCGTTTTGAAATAAGAAAAGTTGTAAATCCCCAACGTTTATAACCTCATCCGATATAGTGAAGATTTACTAGCTGATGCCCATGATTTTTTCTCTTCTTCCTTGGAAGAGTTTTACACATTAAAATCTCGTGTCCCCTGTGTTTGATCTACTGTTCTTCGTCGTTTATGTTACAAATCGTTTCTAACATGGACGCTAGGCTCCGTCCCGACATCCGTTCCTACCCTGCATACAGCATCTGCCCCGCAGGCTGTGTCTGCCCCCACGTGCAATTATTGCACCTTCACACCCACCCCTGTATGCTGCACGTAACTGCTGCGCCTGCACGCCCATCCCACTTGCTGGTACATGTACACATGGAGTTGCGTGTCTCACGTCTAAAACAGTTGAAACATTTACAATATACGCTTTCAACATATGTGTATAGCAACTGTAACATACAGATAAAACACTTGCAACATACATCTAAAACAGATGAAACATTTTGAATAGACGCTTACAACCTATGTGTATGGCCACTAAAACATATGCAACATCCAAATAAAATATTTGCAACATACGTCTGAAACAAATAAAACATTTGAAACATACACTTGCAACATATGTGTATAGCCATTGCAACATATATAATGTCTAGATAAAACATATGCAACATCCAGATGAAACATACATCTAAAACGTATGAAACGGAGCTCGATACCATGGACTGACGGAAAAATTTGGGTCAGCACTCAGCTGCCATGCAGATGTGGGTCCGCACTCCTCTCACAAACAGGCAAGCGGCATGGCCAGCCCTGCAACTGGCTAAGCGCATAAGCCGATCGACCAAAGCAGCAACGCAAGCAGGCAACATGCGACAGGGGCAACTTGGCCTAGGCGCAGACAACATAGAGAGAGAGAAAAGCAGCATGACAAGCAACAATAGGCCTAGGTGCTAGGTAGCAGAGGGCAAGCGGGGCAGGGAGACCAGCGGCCCCAGGCACATGCGGCTACGGGCCTGGGCGGTTGTTCGAGCCAGCAGCGGACGCAGCAGGCAGCCAGTCCTCTCTTTGTGATCACGCGCATGCACGGGCCTAGCCCCACGCACTGCATGCACCCTGAACGAGTGGTCGCACGCGCTCCCATGTGCTGCCCCGTAGAAAGGATAGGTGCGGACCCCGCCTAATTGTAACCGCGCGCACTTTTTTTTCTTGGGTGTAACTGAAAGTGCATTTGCCCCCTACGTGGGTTTTGGTGTATTGATGACATCCAAATTAGAGACTAATGAGATCTTAATGAGATATATTGCAGCTTTAGTCCCATGAAAGATTTAAAGAGTTGATCTAAGATGAAATGGTGTCCCTCAATTATTGAAGTATAAAAGGCGGACGAACTCAAAACACTCTCCAAAGTTTTTATCTCTTGTTTTGAGTTTAGGTTCGTCGTACTATAAAGAGGGAGGCAAGTTTAAGTGGTCTGAGGAAGATAAAGTGTTCAAGCATAAAAATAAAATCAATAGAGAGACACTTAAGCACCTCACAAACACTTAGATATAGTATTTGGGACTATGGCCGTCGGAAGTTCCGACATTTGCTGGGAGTTTCGGCAGTCGAAAATCCCGACTCCCACCGAAAGTCCCGGTGCTCTGGTCTTAGTCGCCAAGCTTGGCTGGCCGTCGGAAGTCCCGACAGGAGCCAGAAGTCTCGGCTGCCGCAAGTCCCGGCAGCTGCCGGGAGTTCCGACTCAGGCCGAGCTAGCCCAGCTGTCTACGCGTATGAACAATGTTTTTATTAGGCGCCGGAAGTTCCGGTGATCTATGTCGGAACTTCCGACGCATATCTGAACGGTTAGATTTTGCTTATGAGTATAAATAGCTCTTTCCTCTCTTCTAACCGTTACCCACTCATTCATAGCGACCTAACTCTGTCCAAAAGGGCTCCCAAGCATTCAAGGGTCCCATCCACTCTCCCCTTTGCTCCCAACTTCGATTCCCCTAGGGTTTTGAGTGAAAGGAGAGTGGATTGAGTGAGAGAATCACTTTGGCAAGCTTGAGCACTTGATTTCTTCGTCAAACCGTGTTGACAAAAGATGCTCGGTAGTCCTCCGAGGGGTATCCCATGAAGGTAGATTGATCAGCAGAGATGCGTGTAATCCAGAACAAGAAGGCAACAGAGACACAAAAGTTAGACAGGTTTGGGTCGTCAGCATGACGTAATACCCTACTCCTATGGTCTGTTGGTTTGTATTGGCGATCGTATGATATTGCGAGTGTTTTGAGGGGGTCCCTACCCACCTTATATAGTCTGGGGGCAGGGTTACAAGTCGGTTAGATCTAGGAGATAACTGGTAAGTAATAACAGATTACATGAATCATGGGATCGAACGTATCCTAACAGATCTCAAAGTATCTTTAGGATATCGCCCTTGAAGCCTTGCGGTGCACGCCGAGCAATGCCGTGCACCGTAGGTCTTTGTCTTGTGGGCTGGACCACCCCTGGGAGCACAGCCCATGTATTCTGCCATGGGTATCCGGGGTCGTACCCCCCACAACTAGTCCCCGAGAGCCTTGTATCCGTTGTGCAACGCCGTCTTGAGCTTGTCCGAACAGGTGTGAACAAAGCCGAGCAGTCAGACTCATAGTCTGACCACCCTAATGAGTCAATGAGCAGTTGTGAACCGTCGCCAAGCAGAGTATCCCAAGTAAGGCTTGCCAGAAGGATGTAAGGAGCTTAAGTTCAAAATAGAAAATTTTCTCACTGTGAACCAAGTGTGCCCACTTAGAGTCCGACCATGAGAAAGGGAGGTAATCGTCTTGAACTTCAGGAGGCATGGAGTCTTCTAGATTAGAGAAAACACACTCACCGCAAGGTGAAGTGTGCCCACTTAGTCCCCGAGCCTGACAGTAGGTGACGTAGTCACGTGGTGCCAGGGTCCAGAAAGTAGAAGAAAGGCAAAAGACCAGCCGAGCAGGAAACCAGTCCATGGGCAGAGCCCTAAAATGAAAAGCGCACAGTCACCGCAAGGTGAAGTGTGCCCACTTAGTCCCCAAGTCTGATAGTAGGTGACATGGTCACGTGGTGCCAGGGTCAGAAAAAATAGTAACTAGAAGAAGTCCCTAGTGTGGTGAGAAACCGAGTCATAATGATGGCGTAGTCCCCGAGCCACTAGTGGAAATCTCGAAGAAATCAAATCATGGAGAAAAAACCGAAGTAATGGCTGTCCAGTAGAAATTACTGAGCCTTGATGGTATTGCGGAGAAGTCGGCGAATATTCAGTGTGCAATTCCAAGTTGCGTCGGAGAACAGGCGATATGGGCCACAGTTGCACGGAAGCCTAGATAACGGCCCAGCACACTATTTCAGGGAATTCAAAAGGGCGCAAATCATGGTGCGGTTTCCCAAAAACCCTTGAATACGAAAAGTGGAGAGGGTGCCTTTATAACTATGTCGCCGCACTCCGCGCTCCCACCTTTGCCACTCCACCACTTCGTCTTCCTCCTTGCCCTCACGCTCCCCCATTTGCATTCACACGCGCTTTCGTCGCCAGTCCCAATCTAGATCTGAGAGATGGTGCCGAAAAGGGGAGGTGGTAACCCGAAGAAGGCGGTCGCCGGAGCAAGCCGTGACAAGGAATGGGTGCCATCACTCATGGGGGAGATGGAGCTCAATGAGATGGTGGAGGCGGGCGTTCTTCCTGACTGAGTCACCGCCGGATGGTGTCTGGCCGACGGTGAGCCCTAACCGATGCCACACACCGCCGGATAGTATTAGAAGATTATTTCTAGCGCGAATTAGGACATCTCGTGCATCCTTTCTTGCGGGATCTGTTGGAGTATTGGGGAGTGAGCCTATGCAATCTGCATCCGAACATGATCTTGCACATTGCTGTGTTTATCCATTTCTGTGAGGTGTATCTTGGCATTCTTCCCCACTTCAATCTTTTCCGACACTTGTTCTGGCTAAAGAAGAAGGGCGGGGGCGGTTCCAAAGTGGTCGGCGGTGTGTATCTGTAGCTCCACGATGGGATGGCTGGCAAGTACATTACTGTGCCACTAAATACCTCATTAAAGGGGTGGAATGCCAGGTCATTTTATATGAAGCAGAGCCGTCCTGCCATCCGATGTCGACCAGGTTCTAGAGAATCAGAGGAGCTGGTCAGAGAAGTCAACCAGTGCCGATATGGAGCTAGTGAAGGAGCTCCTTGAGCTAATGAAGGGCAGAAGATGAATGGAGTGGTGGTGGCGGTGAGCTTCATAGTGCACCGCGTCTAGCCCTACAAGGAGAGGGCCCATCCGGGCTTTGACTTCAAGGGAGATACTGACGGCACCTGAGAGAGGTCGGAGGGACTGACGAAGGAGGCTGTGCTACGCTGGGCCACTGAACTATTCGCTCCAAACGCGCCGTTCAGCGTGCCAGGGCAGCCAAGAGCCTTCAACTGCACGAACCCACCTCCTCAGGTAAAAATCTCAACTGTTGTTCCTGGTGATTTTATCCCATGCCGATGCCGAGTAGTGGACTGATTCGCTTGTGGAAAGATCCATTTGTAGGACCGGGCGACGTACTTCTCGGGCGTGTTGAGGAGCGATTGGCCGAAGGCAGTGGACGCCAGGCCAACCACTCAGCCGGAGGAAGGTGCTGTCAGCACCTCGTCTGAATCTAGAGGCGCAGGTGCTGGTCGAAAGGAGAGTCCCCCCGGTGTCGGAGAAGGTCCGGGGAAAAGTGCGGCACAAGATGAGCCAGCCTGAAAGAAGAGGAGAATAGCGGATGTAGCTCTCCACAAGTCGGGCGACATCACGCTTGGAGGCGATCGGATCGCTCGGACGCAAAGTGCGGCGATGTCTGAGTGGTCGAACGACGATGAGGCTCCAGTAGCCCCCCCCCTCCGAGCACTAAGGTGTCATCGCATAATCGAAGGGAGGGGAAGGAGTCCCCGAGCAATAGATGGAGGAGATGCACAGACGACGGGGCCACAAGACCTCCAGCCCAGGGCACGTGGGTTGACCCTAAGGCAGCGCCTAGGTGCTCGGGGAGGCAGCACTAGTTTAGAACCGTCTACCGGGAAGCTGATGTGTAAGTATATCTGCCTTGGGATCGGTATCGATCTATTTTTTATAGTTGTGGTGACCAATGAGCTGATCTACTGTAGAATGGGGCACACGGAGGACTTGAATCCTTCAGGCCAGACTGGCAAGCAACTGGGTGTTGTTCCCTGCGCAGAGACAATGTCGGCAGACTCCGCCCAGAGTCCCTAGGCGCTTGGCGGTTTAAGGAGGAGTCGACCACCGCTACTGGTGGAGTTGAAGGCAAAGAGTGGTTGGCGATGACGGCGGGTGAGTCTGCGGAGATGCTAGGAGCAACGGCGAGAGCCGCCGAGTCTTGAGGCGGAGGCGGAGGCGGAGGCGGGCGGGAGCTACCGACATCATGCCGGAGATTGGGGCACAGAGGCCGACAGCATTGGAGGAGCAAGCGGCGCGCCCGGAGATGCCGCGGGGCATGTTCGGTCACTTCATGCGGCCATCGAGCCCCCAGGGGCGCCCATCGAGCCCCCAGGAAGCGCCACCAGCTATGGAGGAAGAGGACGAGGTCGAGGAGATTGAGCATGAAGAATCATGACCTCAAGCCATCCGCATCCTCTACAAGTGGGGGACAAAGTTGTGGTCATGGAGGAGGACACCTCTAGGGAGGTGAAGAGGCTACGGTCCACCCTTTCCACAGCCATGAAGCAAATCGAGGTTATTATTGCATCGGCGATGTCCGTCTTTGGCATTGGAGAATAAGGTCATTTACAATCTTGGTGCTTTGTAGGGCATAGCGTGAACTGCCATATAGCGACAACAGCTAATCAAGAGGATGGAGCCCCTCACCGAGGAGAACGCAAAGCTAAAGGAGGCAATGAAACTGATGGAGAAAACGTCTAGAGGGCCCAGCGCGAAAGAGATCTTGCTAAATAAAATGTGAGGGACCTAGAGTACCAAAAGGGTGCCTTATCCGAGCAGCGGAAGACCATCTCTGAGCAGCTGGAGCACACCTCAGGGCAGCTGAGAAGCATCTTTGAGCAGCTAGGGCACACCTCCGAGCAGCTGAAGAGCGTCTTCGACCAGAAGAAAGGTATTGCGGGTCAGTGAGTTTATTCTGCATTGCCGAACAATCTTGATGTTGCTGACTATCATCACGTTTGTAGAGCAAGATGCAGAGCTCGGCCAGTTGCACCAAGCCACCGTTCAACTCCAAGAGGAGAAGGAGAAGGCGTCTGGTGAGCGGAGAAACTGGCCGAGGATCTAGAAGGTGAGTAATTCGTGGTCGGAGTTGCTGCTTGAAATGATTTCTTTTTATGACGAACCCCTTTGGTGTCTATAGAATACCGTTGAAGGACCAGGGCACTGTTCGACATGCTGGAGCTGGAGACGCAAACCCAGAGGGGAAAACTAGACGCCGTGGTGGCCGGAGTCAAGCCGGTGCTCGACTGTATCGACATGGAGGAAGCTCCTCAGCCCCACGATACGCTGCCATGTCCGGACGCCATCATCGACAGGTGCAAGGCAGCGTGGGAGAACTTCAAGAGCTTCAACCGCGATGTCACTATCTCCATCATGACACATGCCCTGGCGGTGGTCCGATCTCACTACCCTGCCATCAACCTTCAAGCAATAGGAGTCGGATTTGTCAGAGGGACGAGTGCGACGAAGCAAGAGCAGCTCAAGGATGAGGTGGAGGATGCGGCGAAAGAAGCTGGCTGGCGACATTGATCTGTTCGGTGAGGTAGACGGTGAGGGCCAAGCATAATGACCTGAGTGGAGAGAAACTTGTACGTAACATCTAGAGAGGAGAGTTAGATGTGCGAGGGCATAAGCAAACATTTATGTATTTGTATAAATGTTGTACATAGATGACATGTGCATGTTTTATGCGGCTTGCTGTTAACCCTAACATGTTTATGTATTTAGTGAAAAAGAAACTTGTTGTTAACCCTAACACGTTTATACGTGGTATAAGTAGCGTCCGAGCAGTTAGTTCTTTATTGGGCTCTTAGCCTTGGCTAGCCCGTATTCTATAACATCGAGCGCTGGAGCCCATGCACGTGTAGGAGGAACAGACGTGACCGAGAAACCATAGCCGACCACCCATAACGCAGAGCGCGGAGCCCGTAGCACGTGTAGGGAGAGATCGGAGACTAGGTTTTCTCCAAAGAACATAGAGCGGAACGTGTGCTGCTTGATGGTTGGCGAAATATCTTAAAGATATTTTAGTATGGAGAAACATGGTGGAGCATTTATGGATATCACGATAATTGTCGGCGTTTGTTAAGGAGTAGCTCAGAGCTAGTAATCATAAATGGAGATTAAACTAGAGCAGAGAAATAACGGAGACAAATTATGGCGACAAAAACTTCATTCATTATGGAGTGGAGAGTACATATCTGGAGCATTTCAAGGATAGAAACGTATAAGTTGCTCGATGTGCCATGAGTTGGGGATATTGGTTCCATCCATGTTACTTAGCCGGTAAGACCCTGGTCGGGTAACCTCTTTGACAAAGTAAGGCCCTTCCCAGGGGGAGGAGAGCTTGTGCATCCCTTTGGTTTTCTACTTTCTACGGAGAACGAGGTCACCGACCGCAAATGAACGACCTTTGATATTGCGGTTGTAGTATCTTCGCAAGCCTTCTAGGTATTTGGCTATGTGGGTGTAGGTGAGCAGGCGTTCTTCTTCAGCCCTGTCGATGTCCTCTGTCCGAACTGCTGTGGCTTGCTCTTCATTATAATGCTCTACTCTGGGTGCTCGGAAGGCAATGTCCACGGGGAGTACGACCTCTGAGCCATAGACCAGAAAATATGGAGACACACCGGTGTTGTGACTAACTCGATTTGAGCCATCTGCCTGGATGCTTTTCCTCTTTCTAGTACAGTCTCTTTTTTAGGGCATCGAGTATCATGTCGTTCGCCCGTTCGACCTGGCCGTTGGCTCTAGTATAGGCAACAGAGACGTATTTGATGGAGATGCATCGGTCTTCGCAGAAGTCCCAAAAATGATGACCTATGAATGTAGTTCCGAGGTCGGTGATAATGCTGTTTGGGAGACCGAATCTGTGGATGCTATCTTCGAAGAGCTCGACTGCCTTCTTTGCAGTAGCCGAAACAAGCGGCTTGTATTCAATCCACCTGGAGAACTTGTCAATGGCGACGTATACGTACCGAAAACCACCTGGCGCAGGCTTGAAAGGCCCGATCATGTCCAGTCCCCAGCATGCAAAAGGCCAAGAAGATGGGATGGTCTGCAACTCCTGCGCTGGCACGTGTATTTGCTTGGCAAAAAATCGACATCCTTCACAACGTCGAACGAGGTCTTCTGCGTTGGTGATGGCCATGGGCCAGTAAAAATCAGCTCAGAAAGCTTTGCCGACCAGGTTTCTGGAGGCCGCGTGGTTGCCACAGGAGCCAGAGTGAATTTCAAGAAGTAATTTCACTCCCTCTTATTGGGTGATGCATTTCTGTAGTATCCCCTCCTTGGCACTTTTCCTCATCAAGTTCCCATCTACCAGCACATAATGCTTGCTGCGACGGATGAGACGTTTAGTTTCAATCTTATCGACGGGTACATCGGCGCTGGTGAGGTACTTGATGAACTGTTCCCTCCAATCTATGGCCGGTGAAGGTACTACAAGTACCAGCTGCTCGGCGGGGGGATTTCTTGAACTTCCTTCTCTTCCTTAATAGACGGCGTAAAGAGGTCTTGAACGAAGACCCTAGGCGGAATCGTAGCGCGAGAAGAGCCTATCTTAGATAGGTGGTCGGCGAGCTGATTTTGGTCTCGTACCACGTGGTGGTACTCGATACCGTAGAACTTTCCTTCGAGTTTCCTAATCTCAGCGCAATATGCGTCCATCTTCTCACTAGAATAGGACCAATCTTTATTGACTTGGTTGATGACCAGTGTGGAGTCTTCGTATACCATGAGGCGTTTGACGCCGAGCTCGACGGCTATACGAAGTCTGTGGAGACATGCTTCATACTCCGCGGCGTTGCTGGAGGATGGAAAATAAATTCGGAGAACGTAACGGAGCTTGTCCTTAGTTGGAGTGATGAATAAAATGTTGGCACCAGCACTGTTGATGTTGAGGGCACCGTTGAAATACATTATCTAGTGCTCAGGGCAAGTAGCTGGGATGGGCTCTTGGATCTCGGTCCACTCAGCGATGAAGTCAGCCAACACATGTGACTTAATGGTAGGTCTGCTTCTGAATTCTATGGAGTAAGTGCTGAGCTCAACTGCCCACTTGATGATGCGGCCATTGGCCTCTTTGTTATAGAGAATGTCCCCCAGAGGGAACTCTGTGACCACGACGATCTTGTAGTACTCGAAGTAACGGCGGAGCTTGTGCGACATGACCAGGATGGCGTATAATAGCTTCTGGAACTGAGGGTAATGAGTTTTGGGCTCATTAAGAACCACACTGATGAAGTAGACCGGACATTACACCTTATAGGCATGCCCGGCTTCCTCGCGCTCAACGACGATAGCTGTGCTAACGACGCGAGAGGTGGCGGCGATGTAGATCAATAGGGTTTTATCTGGTTGAGGCACCGTCATGATCGGAGGCTTAGTTAGAAACAACTTGAGCTGCTCGAAGGCCATATCAGCCTCCTCCGACCAGGAGAAGCACTCGGAGGCCTTGAGTAGTTTGAAGACCGATAGTCCCTTTTCGCCAAGGCGTGATATGAAGCTGCTGAGAGCAGCCATGCACCCTGTGAGCTTCTATATATCCTTTATGCGGGTTGGCCATTTCATATTGGTAATGGCGGAGACCTTGTCGGGATTGGGGTCGATACCACGGGCGCTGACAAAGTAGCCCAGGACGTTTCTTCGAGGTCGGCGATGAGATTGTCGATGGTTTTGGACTTGATGACCACATCGTCGATGTAAGCTTCAACGTTGTGGCCTATCTGTTGATCAAGGCACATCTAGATGGCCCTTTGGTAGGTCGCCCGATGTTTTTGAGTCTGAAGGACATGGTGGTGTAGCAATACGCACCGAAAGGCGTGATGAATGACGTTTTGATCTGGTCGTCCTCTTTGAGAGATATCTAGTGATAGTTGGAGTAACAGTCGAGGAAGGAGAGGAATTCGTAGCCGGCGGTGGAGTCTACAAGCTCGTCTATCCAAGGCAGACCAAAGGGGTCTTCAGGGCAGTGTTTGTTGAGATCAGTGTCATCAACGCACATTCTCCATTCTTTATTCTTCTTTTGAACAAGAACTGGATTTGCTAACCACTCAGGATGATACACTTCTTTAATAAATCCGACCTCTAGGAGCTATTATATTTCTACCCTAATAGCCTCCTTCTTGTCTGGCACGAATAGTCGGAGTTTATGCTTGATTGGTTTGGTGGTCGGCGAGACATTCAAGGAGTGCTCGATCTTCTCCCGTGGTACCCCCGGCATGTTTGTAGGTTTCCAAGCAAACATGTCAGCGTTGGCACGTAGGAAGGAGACGAGCGTGCTTTCCTATTTGGGGTCGAGATGAGCCCTAATCTTGACAGTCTTGGTGGGGTCATTGAGGCCGAGGTCAACCTCCTTCGTTTCCTTGGACTTGGCAGAGGCACGTGGAGGCTCCAGCGCTGGGATCTCCAGGTCATCGGCGGGCACCGTCTTGGCATCGGTGACCACGCTAGCCATCTAGATGGAGAGGTCAGTGGCTTCAGCGAGGCGAGACTCTCTATTTTGCAGGCATAGGTGATGGAGAGGTTGGCCCGTAGAGCCAGAACTCCAGCAGACGAAGGCATCTTCAGTACCAGATAGGCATAGTGCGGTATGGCCATGAACTTGGCCAGAGCTGGCTGACCAAGTATGGTGTGGTAGGCAGTGTTGAAGTTGGCGACGTAGAAGTTGATGTGCTCGACGTGGAAGTAGCTAGCCATGCCGAACTGTACTGGGAGGGTGATCTTTCCTAGTGGTTTGGATGCCCTACCAGGTACCACACCCTAGAAGGAGGAGTTTGAGTGAGCGAGGTCTTCTATTCCGAGGCCCAACTCCTTCAAGGCTCCAGCGAAGAGTAGGTTCAGATCGCTTCCACCGTCGACAAGTACTTTCCTGAAGAGTACTTTCTTGATGGTGGCATCGAGGACGAGGGGGAAACACCCTATGTAAGGGATGTCCGCTCACTGGTCGGCCCTGCTGAAGGTGATGGGGACCTCAGACCAGGGGCGATAGCTGGGGTTGGCAATGGCGTCTTTTGTATTGACGGCGAGCACCCGACGGGCGGTGAGCTTTCGATCTATTTTGCTCTCGACGGTGGTGAGGCCCTCGAAGATAGTGGCAACCACCTTGTCATGATCCTAGAAGGCATTGTTGTTGTCCACAGGTGGTCGGCGACCTTTGGCTTCGTCGTCGTTGTCGTCGTCCTTCTTTTTAGCCTAGAACTCCTTAGCCAAGCCAAGACAGTCCTTCATCTTGTGCTTGCTATTCTTGTGGAGGGGGCACAGGCCATTAAGGATCTTCTTGTACTGCTTGTCGTAGTTGCGCTAGGCATGAGGTTCATCAATGGCGGCGATGATGTGGTTTGGTCGGCGGCGGCGATACTGACCAGCTTTGGACCCTTCCGGCCGATCATGGCCACTGTCCTGATGGTGGTTGCGGTCGTCGTAGCGGCGATTATTGTGGCATCGTTCGTCGGGGCACTCATCGCTGCGACGAGCGGGATGGTGAGTGCCCGCATCCTCATTGAAGCAAACTTTGGCCTCTTCAGCATTGGCGTACTGATCGGCAGTCGTGATCATCTCACCAATCCCCTTTGGCGGCTTGCGATTGAATTTGGACGAAGGCGGTGATGACTTCTGTTTCCATGATGTTGGGAATAGAATTCCTCATCTTGGAAAATTGCCTGATGTAGCTACGGAGGAGATCGGATGGTTTTTGGTAGATGCGATTTAGATCGTGCTTGGTGCCCGGCCGAGTACACGTAGCCATGTAGTTGTCGGTGAAGACTTTCTTCAACTGTTCCTAAGATCCGATGGAATTTGGGGCGAGGCTCATGAGCCAGTTCATCGCGGTTGGCATGAGCATGATGGGAAGATAGTTTGCCATGACACTGGTATATCCCCTGGCGGCACGCACAGCGGTGGCATAAGCTTGAAGCCACTATGTGGGGTTCATCCACCCCTCGTAGGGCTCAACCCCGGTGATTTTAAACCCACGGGGCCACTGGAGTGTTTGGAGTGCCCTCATGAATGCTCGGGCCCTTCGGTATCATCACCATCATGATCGGCGGTATTGCCGGCGTTAAGTGGCTGGAGGGCAGCGTCCGGATTGTCAAATTCTTGCTCGTATTCTTGACATCGGCGTACTTCTTCTTCATGGTGAGACAAACAACGCCTGTCGATATGACGTCACGCGTCCTAGAGATTGTTTATGTGCGCTCGGACATATTGTTCGACTTCTTGGTCGTGTTGGTGAGGGTAGTCGATGCGGTTTCCCCTAGCTCCACCCTGGAGGGGTTGTCCATCATCATGATGTTGGTCAGCGAAATGGCTTCTGTTGGGGCAGTGATTGGATCTTGGAGCGACGGATCGGCAAATCAAGCTCGTCGAGTAGGAGGGTCCTTGATCCTGGCGGAGCTTGTTGACCTGACAGTGCGTAGCTTTAAGCATTGCGGCGACCTTGGTGACCTCTAGTGTTTGCTCGAGCCGAGCGAGCTCATTAACAGCCATGGCCAAGTTGGCGCTTGGGGTCTTTTAGACATCGTGGCCATCGACACTGACGAGTTCGTCGTCGAGGTTGCAGCGAAGTGGGCGTGGCCTCCCTTGCAAGTCGAGCTGTTCTCCGTTGCAGGCAGCCTCGGCTAGCACGATGGCGGCCTCATTTGCTTGGTGCTGCGCATGGTTGGTGTTCTTGTTGACACAAGCGGCGCAGTCCTCGTTGGTTTCTCCATCTTGTGGAGGACTGTCGACGCTGACATTGAAGATCTCGCCTCCTCGGAAGGGAGGGAGAGGGGGTTGGACAGCGGTGGTTTGTAACGACGGTCTCCGTAGAGCCCTAGGACTTAGAGTCTAGATTTTCCTCCATGATGGTGTGGAGGGATGCTTCGGGGTGTCGGCCAATTTGTAGCATGTTGACCATCGACGAGAGCTGGTCGGCGATTGGATCGGCGAGAGGATAGATGTCTCTGACCTGGTCGGTGAATTTGCCCCTTAGAGCATCTTTGTAGGAGGCAATAATGCTGGTGAGCCCAAAGGGTAGGGCCGTAACCCCTAGAGTTTCCTGATCGGCCTTTGATGGATTAGAATCGGAGGGTGGTCGGCACTGAACCAGAGTGGTCAGAGCTAATTCCACGATGGAGAGGCAGTCGGCGAGCTTCTGGATAACCTGATCGATGGATGCAATCAGATCGTTATTGTTGATCTGCTTCCTCGGATAACGGGGGAGCAGGCGGTGAGTTGTTGGTGAAGACGACCTCAGAGGTGATTTTGAGATTGGATCTGCTATTGCAGGTGTTGGTGTGGTCAGTGTAGAATCAATCTCCACCTGCTCGATGATCTCTCTGCCTCCGTCAGCATTGATGACCTAGGAGATTGATCCGACCGTAAAGATCTAGCCGGGCTTTGGGGAGGACAAAGAGCCTACAAAACGTACCATCTTGTTCATCATGGAAACAACACGCACACCCCTACCTGGCGCGTGCCAACTATCGACAAAAGATACTTGGGTAGTCCTCCGAGGGGTATCCCACGAAGGTAGATTGATCGGTAGAGATACACGTAATACAGAATAAGAAGGCAACAGAGGCACAAGAGTTAGACAGGTTTGGGCCGTTAGCACGACGTAATACCCTACTCCTGTGGTCTGTTGGTTTGTATTGGCGATCGTATGATATTACATGTGTTTTGAGGGGGTCCCTGCCCGCCTTATACAGTCTGGCGGGCAGGGTTACAAGTCGGTTAGATCTAGGAGATAACCGGTAAGTAATAACATATTACATGAATCATGGGATCGAACGTATCCTAATAGATCTCGTAGTATCTTCAGGATATCGCCCTTGATGTCGTGCAGTGCACGCCAAGCAGTGCCATGCACCATAGGTCTTTGTCTTGTGGGATGGACCGCCCCTGGGAGCACAACCCATGTAGTCTGCCATGGGTATCCGGGGTTGTACCCCCCACAAGCTGATTGGATTTGTATCTATTACTCTTGGGGCTTTGCCCCTAGCCGGCTAGGCATCGCCCAAGAGCTTTCACCTCGTGGAAGAGCCTTGACAAGTTTTTATTACCCTCGATTTCTTAGTGGAAAGCTCAAGTGACCTTTGTGGTTGCCTTGAGAGAGGCAAGGAGATGGAAGAGACTCTGATCTTTGTGGTCACCTCAACAACAAGGACGTAGGAGCTCCTTTGTGGGGTTGCCGAACCTCGGATAAATCCGTGTGTCCCGCGCTTGTTGTTGTTGTTGTTGTTGTGATTTGAGCTATCATATTTGTTCTTGGTTGTTTCTCTTCTCTTCAAGCACCTCTTAGGGTTTGGACTCGATCTATGGAGTGGAAGCATTTCGGCGTCAAGGAGTGACTCTACGTGTCTACCTAACCACTTAGAAGTGGGGTTGTAAGAAATCTCGAACTTAAAGTTCATTTTAGCACTTGTAGTAAAATCCACGTAGGAGTTGAAACTCCCGGCTGTTTGCGTCGGAACTTTCGGCATCCGAAAGTTCTAGCTCAAACTATCGGGACTTCCAATAGTTGCTGACATTTGACTTTGAGTTTGTGTAGAATTTTTAGATACACCTATTCACCCCCCTCTAGGTATTGTTTAGATCCTTTTAGTAACGCGCGAGGCGGGGTCAGTTCATCTGTCCGGACGCCACATGCCTGGGCCCGCGGACAAGCTAAAAGCCCTAGTTTGGTTTTGGATAATTGATGAAACCTAGGACTAACCTTTGATCTAAGTGTGTGAATTAGAAAAGATGGTCCAATCCAAGTGGTAGAGCAAGATGAGGTCCATGGTGATGAAGGTGGACATGTGTTGATGATGATCAAGCTCTAACTTGGAAAAAAGAAAGAGAAAAACAAAAACCGAGAAGATCAAGGCAAAGGTATATGATAGGTTTTTGTTTTGCACTCAAGACACCATAGAGGGTGTGAGTGACTTAGGATCTATAGCCGTACTATAAAGAGGGGAAATCTTTTACTAAATGGTTTATCGAGTGCCACTAGGTGACAAGATTCTTGCATATGCATTTAGGAATCTAGTGTGCTAACTTTGACCCTTGTAAAATGCTTTGAAAAATGCACACATGCACACAAGTTCTACACTTTGTGGTTAGCAAGTTGGAAGTAAGGGGTGAAGTGGTTGTGGACTTAGAAAAAGAGAAAGAGAAAGTCCACGACCAGACACTGGCCGTGGGGTGACCGGACTCACCCCAGCGCGTCCAGTCATTTATAACCGAGGAGGCGCAGCTGGCTGAGAGGGCCGAGGAGCGACCAGACGCTACCACCTGCGTGTCCGGTCACTTGTCGGAGGCTGGCGACTTAGCGCGACCGGACACGCAGGGGCCGCGTCAGGTTAAGTGCTGACGTACGCTGACATTAGCTCGCAAGCGCGTGGAGAGGAATGTTGAACTGACCGAACGATGGGGCGTGTAACACCCCAGGTGTTTGCCACCAGTTAAGCAATGGGTTTGAGCTCAAACATGGCATATTAAGTAATGATGAAGATGTCAAGGTCAAACCTATGGAAATGAGCCCCAACCTAAACTTGGATATTGCACCCTTGCTTTACATATAGGCCCTTTTCAAGATATATGCTTGGCTGGTGTTATTGGAATATCTTCATGTGTCTCACATCAATACCCATCTATATTAATCCATGGAAAAGTTTCATGAAGTTTGGAATCAAGAAGTCACATGAAATGACAAGTTATGTACTTGCTTGAATTATTTTATAAAGTGAATGGAATTCTCGATCCTCAACCAAATCTTGCAACCATGCCCAAATGACTCTAGATGAACTCTACAACAAAAGTCATGAAAGGTTCATGTTGAGCAAATGCCAAGAAAATGCTTCAATGGATCACGAAGGATAATTTAAGCTTTATCGTGATCCTACTTTGGTCAAAGTAGAACTATAGCTTCTACACTTGTTTTAAGGTTGGACATTAAATAAAAGTTGAAGCTCATGTTATGTAGAAGAAACTTTGTTTTTGGAGTATACTATGGATCGGCTCGTAACTAAGTCTAGCAGTGGATCAAAGTTGGAATCTGCTGCTGATTTCAACACTTAGAAATATTCTAAGTCTAGAAATTCATCGACCTCGGCATTGGCGTCTCGCGTTCTCCAAAATTCGTTAAGCATCTCAAGTTGACACCAAAATAAAAGTTGGATCTAAGTTCATGGAGAAGATCATGTAAAGGGATGGCACTCGTTTGACCTTGTTATGACCCTCAATTTTGGAGTTTGTTAATCGCCGTCAATGCATTGACAATGCCACTTTGGAGATTAAATTACCCACTGTTATGTTGCTCAAATGACTGGAGTGCCTCAATGAAAAATGTAGAGCAGGCCGAGGTGAACAAACTTTGTTTTGGGCCCGAGTTCTAAATCAGTCCAGATCTGGCCCAATTCAGCGCCCACCTTGCCCACGCCGACGCTCGCCACGTGCTCGATGTTTTGCCTGTGTGGCCGCCATGCACCAGAGCACGCCCCCCATGGCCGACGCGCGTCCAACCTCCACGCCACGTGTCGCCCTGCTCCTTGCGCCTCCTAATGCGAACGCCCGAGCGCCCGAGCGTCACCACGCCTCCCTCACTCGCCCTTCCTCGCTCTCTCGCGCTGTGACGCCGCGCGTGGCCACGTCCGCCATGGCCGAGCTGGCCGCCGTCGCGTCCCCACTGTTTCGAGCTCCCCCGCGTCCTACTGTGTGTGCCACCACCTTCTCCATCGTGCGCTGCCCCTCCTGCGCCCCTTTTCCGGTCACCTCGACCGCCGTGGCGCCGTCGCCGCCGAGCAGTCGCCGGCGCTCCACCTGCTCGCACGGCCAGCAGGCCACAAGTTGCCTCCGTCCATGTCGCGAACACCTAGAGGCGCACCTGGATCCTCCTCTGTCGGAGCCTACAGTAGCACGTCGCCGGCACCGCCTCAGCCGGCCGGAGCCACGAGCCGGCCGCTCCCCTGCGCTGTTGTCGAGAGGAAGAATAAGGTGGACCACGCGCGGAAATAGAAGCTTCTCCATGGGGTTAAGTGAAGAACTAGTGACTCATGTGAATAGTACTCATAAGGACCTCTTCGCTGATGTTTGATTTATATTTTCCGCAGGGTCCCCGATGTAAGATTTAGATCTCTTTTTCTTGGATTTAGGCAGAATTGAATGATCCACTTTGAAAATTCATAGTAATTCATAGGAAATTCGTAAAATAGCAAATGAGGACTTTTTGGAATCCTTGTGAAATTATCTATGCCCTAGATCTATAATATGGCATGATTTAGTTTAAAGTTTTTGCTGTAAAAATCAATTTATGCAGTTAGGTTTGTAATACTAGTTGTGTCTTGTCTTTTTTATAACTGAAGTTACTTTGCTCCAATAAATGGGAAATTTTTATGAGATGCTCATCTGGTGATTGTTGTTGTCTGGTAAAAATTTCATGAGTTTAGGATTTATATTTTAAGAGTTATAAAAATAACAAATGCCCTGTAATGCTTTGCTACTACTCTGAATAGTTCTGCATGTTTGAATTAATTGGCTCAGTTAAGTTATGAATCATGACTTGATGAAAATACATGAGTTGTAGTACTTTTCTTAAGCTTTCCAAAAAGTTAAATATCATGATTCTTGGCTAAGTAGATCTTGAGTTATACTTACTTAAATCTCTGTGGCTGTTTCTACCCAAACTCAGACAGGGTTTCCTTATTCTTACTGTGGGGCCTTCTTAATAGTATAATTAGCTTTAGGTGTTTACAACAAAGTTGTTTAGAATTTTCTAAGATTTCTAAAAAGTCTAGAATCACATTTATAGGACATGTATAACTCAATTTATAGCTATTTAAAGTGGCATGTCAGTTTCTATCTATGTTTTGGACAGAGATGCAATTATTGGATTAGTTGACCCTTCTAACTGTAAAATCATCTTAATATGAGAATAACAAAGTTATAGATAATTCATGTATCTAGCTTCTGATAAAATTTGGTGTCATTTGGCCAAGTAGTTTAAGAGTTACAGTTGTTTAAAGTTGGGTTACAGAATTGATTGTTCTCTGTCTTGTTTAGACCAGTTTCTGTAAATGGGTAGATTTGACTTAGTTAACTTGATAATTGTGCTAAGATGATTAAATATGAATTGTAGAAAATTTCATAAGCTTTCTATAATGTCTTGTTGCATGTCTATTGGATTTGTATAACTCTAGTTATAATCCAAACATGAAGTTGTTGTTTCTAGTCTAAAAATAGACATATGCTAGTTGTGGTTGTTTACTCCATGTGTTGCTAAGTGTGGCTTATGCCCTTGTTGATGGTCAAGTTATCATACTTATGACCTTGTTAAACTTGTGTCATGCTTGATGTGCTTGCTCTCTATAGTTAGTTGTGTGATGTTAGTTAAATAGTTATTGGTGTCTATGTCGTGCATAATCTTGTGTTTGTCTTGAATGCTTAGGTGATGCATCTTGTGTTACCATTCATCACATTCATACACATGCATCTTGCATCTCATTTAGGTACGCTAGATGAACCACGTGAAAGACATGAGGTTGGAACCGAACCCGAAGACGGTGTATGGTGGACCTATCCTGAAGATGGAAGGACCCCTGGAGTACATGTCTGAACCGGAGATGCTCACTTAGTGAGTGTCGTCTAACTGAACTGACTTGTGTCGGATCCCAGGCAAGCCCCGGAGCATTCTAAGTCTCCTAATTTACAAAAGCAATTCTTTCTATATATATGAGTTTATATATTGTTGCATTAAGTTGTAGGAGTTGATTGAAACCGTTGATGCATTTATTACTATCCTTGCCTACCTTATTACATTTTACCCTGTTAGGTCAGGATCGAATAACTGCTTAGCCTTGTTTAGACCGATAGCGATCGGTGATATCCGGTCACCTACATTATAGGTGGTTACTGGAAGAATTTAGCTATGGAAAGAATGATATCCTGGAATTAACCATGTGTGATGGATAATTGGAGACCGGACGGAAAAAGTTGGAGGCAACCAGACAGGGTTCTGGGGTGCTGTTAGTTTCTGTCTGTGTCGATTAAGGACCGATTGTTGCTCGTCCCTCTTGTCATGTTGAACGCATGCCTCACATTTAGCTGGCCGAATAAAGTACCTTTCGACCGCGAAGCTAGTGACACTATTTTGAGCTAGGATAAACTTGGATTGGCAGACTGGTGCTGAAGAGGGTATGACGGGGACGCGAAGAGTGAGCCCAAGGTGCGTCCTGGCAGTCAGGCGGTCCCTGGGTAGTGCGGTCCATGACTATTATCCCGCGGCTACTTGAAAAGTGTCATTGGTGATCTAAGCGACCCTGACGAAGGAAACGAGGTTTGTGTGAGGAATAAATCACCAACTGGTTAGGAATCGATTAGAATCGCCATCGCTCCTGGATAGTGAGCACTTGACTCGAGCTACGACATCGTAGTAATTATTAAGGAACAATGATGGTTATCTGGATGGTATGGGATATGCTAAATCTAAATTGGTAACTGGATGTTATTGGTTAATCAAGTGATTGCTATAGTACAGGTGCTTACCTAGATGGATAGGTTATAATAAAGATGATGCAAAGTACTTAAAATGGTTTCTTCATGATAGCTTATGCTTTTCGCAAACAAGTCAGCTAGCCCACTAAAGAGAGCCTTGCATAATCCTTGGTGTCCTTTTATTTCTGGTTTATGACGGGTAAGTCTAGCTAAGTACATTCGAGTACTCAGAGTTTATCCCACCATGTTGCAGGTGAAGTTCTTGGCCTGCTAAAGATGGTGGCTAACCGCCGGTGGGCTCGGTGATTCTATATTTACTTCTCATCTATATGTTTTTGTCTGAGGATGTCACTTATACTAGCAATGTATTTGGAACTTATATTAATGTAATCATTTGAAAGCTATGTTGTTTTCAATAATTGGTTTTGAAACCCAAACTTGTACTATTATTTGTGAACCCATTTGTAAAATTATTTCTGCTGCAACTCTGCGTATGTGATGTGTATTTGTTTAATCACGCGATCTTGGTTGTGATGTTGATTTACCGAGGTCTTTCGAGACACTCGGCGACTACCGGGTTTATATAATTGAAAGTATGCGCGTGTCAACGTGTTAGCGGGGACAGCCGTACTTGATCTTGTATAAATTGGGCGGTTCTATCATAGGGCGCGTCAGGTTGCTTGCGACCAAACACGTCCGGTCTAGAAAAATTCTCTTTGGAACCTTACTGGATCTGACCGGACTCAGCTTCGCGCAATGGAGGAGCACGTCCGATCAATCATTAACAGCGCGAGTGATCAGAGTTTTGATCATCGAGATCCGATGGCTAGGATTTGAATCATGGGTATGTGGTGTGATCCACGTGATCGGATGCTAGCGCAGGCGCGTCCGGTCAACCTGATCGGCGCGTCCGATCAGTACGCAGTGGGCACCCCTTTAACTCTAACGGCTCTATTCGTTTGGGGAGGTCTATAAATAGTGTTTGGCCATCTACAAGGCACTTCTCTTGGCACTTTGACATACTTGACATCCTTGTGAGCCTAAGAAAACACCTCCCACTCATCTCTATCATTGATTCATCATCATAGTGAGATTGAGAGTGATTCCAAATACATTTGCTTGAGTGATTGCATCTAGTGGCACTTGGGGATCGTTGTGGCTGCGGATTTCCTGTTTCTCTTGGTGGTTGCCGCCACCTATATGGCTTGGAGCAGCGGAGGAGGATTGGCATGAGTTGGTGATTGTTCGTGGCCATCTCCCAATGATTGTGAGGGGTCTTGTCCCTTCCCTAGCGGAGAGCCGAAAGGTAACTCTAGTGGATTGCTCGTGTCATTGAGTTACCTCACTTGTGGATAGGTTCTTGCGGTGTCCAATTGTGTGGACGAGGTTCATGCAACACCTCTTAGCCACCGAACCACCAAGTGTTGGTCGACACAACGGGGACTAGCGTGCCGACAAGTACGTTAACCTCGGGAGAAAATTGATTATCTCTTGTCCTTTGGTATTCTCCCGGTGATTGAATTGGTATTCATCTTATGATTGGTTCACTCCTCTACACGGTGGTATAATAATTCTACTCACTCATTTATATTCCCGCAAACTAGTTGTAGTAAGCTCTTTAGTGTAGCTAGAATTGAGAGCTTGCTTTGTAGTCTAAGTTCATCTAGTGGAGCTCTTTAGTATAGCAAGTATGAGAGCTCTTAGTGAGTAGTGACTTAGCCTCTTGTGTGCCTAGTGATCATAGCAACTAGAATTGTTGATAGGTGGCTTGCAACCCTTGTAAAGCTAGAGCAAGTTTGCATTTCGCCATTTGTTATACTAATCAAATTGCTCTAGTGATATTGTAGATTTTTCAATAGGCTATTCACCCCCTCTAGCCATATTAGGACCTTTCACAAGCTGGCCTAATAAACCTCGCATCCGTCCCCTTCCGTTGCTCCTGCTGCCCGCCTCGCGCTGCTCCTACTTCTACTCCTCCGCCTATGCCCCCTTCCATTACTCCTAACGCTCGTCCCATGCTGCTCCTGCTCCTCCTCCATCGCCCGCCCTGCTGCTCTTGCCAATGCTCCTGTCCCTGCTCCGCGCCCATCTCCCTGCTCCGTCGACCATGCTCGCTACGCCTGCTCCGCCACCTGCCTAGCCCGACGATGCCATCAGGCGCCGCCAACGCAAGGAGAAGCGTTAGACCCTAGCATGGAAGCCCTCCCACCTCGCCTGCTTCTACGGCTGTGGCGCCCCGATGCAGACGGCAAAGGAGGCCGTACCGGGATATGATGCATGTTGCATATGTTGCAATAGTTGTACACGTATGTTGCAAGAGTCTGTCTCCAATGTTTCATCTGTTTTTCAAACGTATGTTGCAAGCGTGTTTATTTGGATGTTGCATATATTTTCACACATATATTCAAGTGTTTTATCTGGATGTTGTGTATGTTTGCAATGTTTTCCAAGTGTTTTTGTAAGTGTTTCAGACACATGTTTCAAGTGTTTCATCTGACTTTTTTGTATATTGGAAGTGTTGCATCCGAATGTTTTAAAAGTAAATCGGGTGTTGCACATGAGATACGCGTGGGAAGATGGAGGGGATACGAGCGGTCACCGCGAGCGCGCGGCGTGGGCCATGGCCGCGAGACGCAGGCGTGGACGAGCAACGTTTGGCCGACGTGGGCCCATGCGTGGATGAGGAAAAACGGACTGCAGCCACAGACGTCCGTCTGGACGTCCAGGCGCTAGGAGTGTGGCAACTCGATGGAATAATGTTGGTTTACCTTCTCAGTGGACAGTTTTGTCAATAACTCATACATTGTTTGTTTTGCAGTATATATTGTTCATCGCTGGCGTCAGGATCCACTATCCAACTGATACTCACCCACAGATGGTAGGCGAACAAGTGGGAACCACCGTGCAGTGTTCTCCTCGCAGCACAGTGTATTCACCAAAAATGTATCACCATCTGCCACGTCAATTTAGTTTCATCAAAACCATCATGGAATATGTTCTTAATAATATATTTATTTGATATCATAATATTAATATTTTTTCATAACTAGATCCAAGTCATATATAAGCTTAACTTAGAACAAAGTTAGAATGGCTAATAAGGCCCCATTTGGCAAACAAAAACGTTTCGGATTCTTGCGAGAATAGGTAGAATCACTACCAAACGGGTTAGATGAGAAACATATCACTTGAGAATCACTAGAAATGTTTTTCTTTTTTTGCCTAGCAAGGAGAAACGCCTGTTAGCTGGTTTCGCATGATTCTGATTTTTACTTCCCTTCTGTATTAGAAACAATAAATTTTTAGTTAGTTCCTTATAAGTGAAATAAGTTTAAATAGGTTGTATTAAGTTGTTCTTCGCCCACAAAAAGTTCTGATTTTTTTAAAATATTTTTATTTATATAGTTTTTATGGTAAAATATTTTTTGAATTGGAATCTAGTCTACCATTCAAACGGTTTCACGAAGAGATTATGATTCATCACTAGAAACATTTCTTGAGAGGATCTAGATCCGAAATATTTCTTTGAGAATCTAGAACCCTACCAAACACACCCTAAATTACAATGGATGTATTATCATGTCTGGCGATCTGCAGTGTGGCTGCAACCAGATTTATAACAGAACTAATTGACCTGCGTCGTTAGTCCTAAAACACTATTATAAAAGAAAAATAGAAGACAAATAAACATATGTCTCTGTTAATTATTTACAAAGACAGTCGCCTTACAATGTCGTCTCTACCAATACATGAGCAGTTATGGCCTTCGTAAATGATGAATTTTATAGGTGGGCAGTGATGACAGTCTTAAAAAGTCGATATTTAAATTAAAAGTCGATATTTAAAAGTTTCATAACTTTTTCGAATGAATTTGGATGGAGACAAATTTTATACTAAAATTGTACTCGACAAGATCTCCAACTTGTATTTGACAAGTTTGATTTGAAGCCATTTAGAGTTTCAAATGTATGTTTTAAGTTCTCATATTTTAAAATTTAAAATTTAGCATTTTCAAACGACTTTGGATGTTGACATGGTCTATATGAAAGTTGTAATTGTCAATGTGATCTACAATTTTTTAGTTGACAAGTTTATAATTTGGAGTCATTTAGAGTCCCAAATATGTGTTTTAAGTTCTAAGATTATAAAATTCAATTTTTAGAATTTTGAAATGATCTTAGACGTTGACATTGTCTATACTAATTATAATTGAGAAGTTTTTTATTTGAGATCATTTAGAGTATCCCATATTAGTTTTAAGCTATCAGATTTTGAGATTTAGGATTATAAATTTTTAAACAATCTCGGCCGGAGACACGATATATGCCAAAGTTCTAGTTCTCGGCACAATCTAAAAAATTGTAGTTAAAACTTTTAAAAAAAATCTTTAGAGGTTAAAATATCCAAGACAAGATTATTAAATGTTAATACAAACGGATAGCACACTATACTCACTCACAAAATGAGTTTGTAGTGGTGGTTAAAAGGGATCGTTACACAAGGCAAGAGGTCACATGTTTGTATCCTATAATCTAGGGGTGTTTGAGATTTTAGAAAATGTCTAGAAATGGTTCATTAATAAAAACTTAGAAAGAGATGAAGGAGGCGTCCCTCTACTATATTGTTCTAGCTGATGATCGGTGAACGACCAAGTGGCACCACAGGACAGCGTTGCACGTTCACCACCAACCAAACCCTTCCATTCATTCATGTCGACCGCGGCGCCTAACCAAAGCGTACTTTCATTTACAAATTACAATCTTCACTTGGGCGCACCAGGTGGGCATGCATCACATGGCGCAACAGTCACCCAATGCTACACCATTTGTACGCACGGCACGGGCTAGTAGTAGTAGGTCGTCGAGCGATCGAAGGACCAAGGCAACAAGGACCGGCAGCCAAGATCGTCGGCACGCGCGGCGGGGAATCCCGATCCACGCAAGCGGCATGTGCGCCGGGAGCCTGCGTGTCACACTGCACGGGCACGGAGGGAGCGGCAGCCGGGACGGATCGGAGATGCTTTTGGCCCGGCTCGAAGAATAGTGGCGGGATTCCGAGGCATCACGACAAGAGAGCGCCCCTGTTTAACAACGTGCGTGCAGCGGCCCGTCTGCCCAGGAGTCAGGACGGATGATGAGCTCTAGCTAGCTACTAGCCACATGCAGAACTGTTCAGACCACGGACGGGCCATTGGGCAGTATTGTATGATACAGTTTGGTGTCCATTTTCTCTAGAGGGTCCATGCCGGCTAGCCATAGCCATAGCTAATTGCATCATTGCTTGGGACTTGTCACCAAGTTTACCATTTCTCAAGGGTTTCATGATGTGTTTCCCTCGAGCTTGCCATCTGTTTCCGTTTGCACACTAGACTAGACCATTTGGGAGATATTAGGTGGGATGTAGACACTATACTCGTAAAAAAACGACAAATCTTTTGTAGTGCCTCAGATAGCTAGCTGTGCTAATGATGAGCAGATGTATTATATCTATCGCCCTTTCGCCTGTGCCGTGTAGGCCGTAGCTATATGATGTTCGATTATAAGTTGTTGACCTTCAAATTAACAACAAATTCGTCTTTATGCTTTCAGTTTGAAGCCAACCAGCCAGCCTACTACGAACACCTACTGACACATATGCTTGTCTCACAAAGATCATCACAACTGTGTGCATGCATGGCGCAAAAGGTCACTTAAAATTTATTTTAGATAGATGTCTTGGACTTAGACCTGAGTCCAAACCCCTAAGGAAAACATGCCTGTCAAGCTAGCTGCTAGCCCCACATGTTGCCTTAACCACCGCTAAAGCTCCCTAAAGCCTGAACCATAACAATAAACTATTGCTGATAAACCTTATCAGGGGTTTGTTTATATATTGTAGGCGGAATAGCCATTTTGGCTCTGAACTATTACTCTTGAGGCTCAATTTCATCCCTAGACTTTTAAAATGCTCGTTTCAGTTATCAAACTCTACTTTTAGACTCAATTTCATCCGAGGACTATTAAGATGATCATTTCAATTCTCAAACTTTGTATTTTGGGCTTAATTTTATCTATGAATTATCAAAGTGCATTTCAGTCCTCAAACTTTTATTTTCAACTCAACTTTGTCCATCGTCCTACTATGAACACTGCACTGTTGAGCCTGGTTAGCTCCAGCACCACCGATGATTGGAGATAAAAAAATAGCATTCATCCAAAAACTCTTTAGTTGCCATTAATAATTCTAAGTTGTTATTTTTAATGTTATATCGTTTATATATATCCAACAAAATGATTTTTGTTGGAGCAATTATAGTTGCTTCAAATGATATTTATTACATTAAGAATGCATAGATATATTGAAACAATAGTAGATCTATAATTTTTTCCTTAGGTACTTCTAGCGTTAAGCTCAACTAATAACCAATTCCTTGTTAAAAAACTTATAACCAATTGTGAATTAAAACAATATTTTTTATCCATAGGCTAAAAAATAATTCATATTTAAGAATATTTAGATCTATATTTATATTCATTTTAGAAATGGATATAAATGTTGAAGTGTGCTACCTAACGATCACTATTCATCTCAAATCATGGGCAGTGTTGGACAAAGGCCAAAGTTGAGCCAAAAAGAAAGTTTAAAGACTAAAATGCATTTTGATAGTTTATAAATGAAATTGTGCCTAAAATATAAGGTTTAAGGGCTAAATTGGTCACTTTGATAGTTTGGGGATGAAACTAAGCCCAAAATAAAAACTCAAGGACTAACGTGGCCATTTTAAAAGTTTAGGGACAAAATCGAGCCTTGTGCGATAGTTGAAGGACCAAAATGAGTATTCCGCCACTCCCTCTAGTTTGTAAATACTTGACATTTTGGACAATGCAAGAAAATTTAATTTGGGTTAAACTGCTAAAAAGTTTGCCTAAAATTGAGCCTTATTCTAATGGACATTTTGGAGTAGTAGTTTATATAAACCTGAAGAGTGTATGGATATATTTGTCACATGAATTTGTTTGGATGTATATTTGTTTCTAATAGAGAAATAGTGGTCAAAACTATGTTTTGAGGACTATCGTTGTCCAAACCAGAGAATTTGCAAACTGGAGGGAGGGAGTAGATTCTAGCTAGAGGTAGGCCGGAAGCGCACGTACGAGCATCATCTTTTTCTGGTTTCCCTGTTCAATGCTAGGCGCAATCATGCAAACGTGTGCTTGTCTATCAGTGGCGAGCAGCGGGCGCGGAACACCAGCCGGAAAACTTGCGCCTTGCGCCCAACAGCCGGCCATTAGAATAACCCCGGTAGGTTCGCGGCCTACTAACCCGAGTACCCGACCGCCCTAATCATCGTGCTCTTGCAAGCCATGCCATGCATTGCGGGCGGCCCCATGCATGCGCTTTGCCAACTCCCATGTGCTCGTCGCGTTGCGCACGCATGCAGAGCAATATTCCATCCAGCCGCTTCACCCTCTTTACCCAGCAGCAAGGCCCAAATGTGAAATGCCAAGCACATCTGACATCTCCTAAGCATGAAGAACAATGTGAAATCGCATGAGAATTAACGGTGATCAGCCATCAAGCATCTCTGTCTGAACTGGGGTAAAGCTGTTGTCCCGCGAGCATGCTGCATGCATTTCTGTCAGTAAAAGTACCTGGTTCGTTAAGATTCACATTGACGCATTCGGTTCTTTTAGCTTTAACTTGTCTGCACGCTGCTACGCAGTGTTCGAGCAAGGACATGGAACGCGCGAGAACCGGCGGCCGGCCCACCTGTCAGACCTGTGCAAATCGGACCCAAGTTGTTTGAGCCTTTGTGAGCTCTGGACTTTGGAGCTTTGCTAGCCGCTCTGGACTTTGGAGCTTTGCGAGGATCGCGCCCTTTTCCTTTTAAACAAACGCACGCTTGTAAAGCTTGTCCTTTGCAGGCCATGGCCAACCCCTTCTACTTCTCCCCCTCTATATATGCAAAATGAACTCTTCTTCTACGGCCACATCGGCATTTCAGGTTTTCAGCACCACACGCACTGCTGCTCTCTGCTCCGCCCTCCATTGCTGCAACTGCAAGAGCTAGCTAGGTTGCTAGCTGAGCAGCACGAGCTTAGTTCCGAAGATGATCAAGCTGAGGTACCCCAAGAAGCTGTTCAGGAGGAGCTCCTCCAAGGGCAGCACTACCAGCAGCAGCGGCGGCAGCAGCGACGGCGATGCCGGAAGCGTCCGCGGCGGGGAGATCGAGTGGGAGGTTCGGCCGGGCGGCATGCTGGTGCAGAAGAGGGACGGCAGGGCGGACGTGGAGGTCATCACCGTGAGGGTCGCCACCGGCTTCTCCTGGCACGACGTCTCCGTTGTGGCTACCTGCACTTTTGGTGAGTACTCGTGCTCTGCATTTTTGCTGTTACTGTATTCATTTGCTCGCCAAATCTCTCGTATTTGTCCAAAGGAATCGAAAGCCATCTTTTCGTACATCGTTAAAGCTGTGTATCGATCGGCATTGCTATGATTGTGCGTCGATCGAGTTCACTTGAAGAGGCCCTGCCTCCTTTGTTCAGTCGTAGTTTGGTGCCTGATGGATACTGAATACTCAAAGTAAGAATCAGCTGTGCACGAACTAAACAGGTCAATACTACAAATTCACACAACCTATAGTTTTGTTTACACAGCCAGATCCACGCACTGTGTAACGGCATTGTTGACCCTTGTGAGTTCCTTCCTCACTCCACGAGCGGGGTCACCTACTTCAGCAATAAAATGAGTAAAATGACTGGTGAGTGTGTCACCCTCAACAACTCCACAAGCATGGCACTATATCACTGGCTTGTCTATGTAGTAGTAATAGAAAACACAAACAATGACATGGGCATGTCTACAGTCTGTAGTCTGTACAATTATCAATGTCTGCATAGCTAGCTGCAACTGCAAGTGCACGATGACGATCCTGAGTGGAACCTTCCTGTTCTTTGTCAGTTTGCCACCTAGTAGCTTGAGATGAGCTGTCACAATTGTGTTTGATTTTTTTTAATAAATATAATAAATATTTGTCGTTTCATACTCCTGAATGAATCAAATATGCGACACCCTAATAACGCGTGTCCGTGCAAATAAAATGATTGCAGGTGAGCTGAAGGTGGTGCTGTCCATGGTGACAGGGCTGGAGCCTCGGGAGCAGAGGCTGCTGTTCAGGGGCAAGGAGAGGGAGGACAGCGACCACCTCCACATGATCGGGGTGAGGGACATGGACAAGGTGCTGCTCCTCGAGGACCCTGCCCTCAAGGACATGAAGCTCCGGGCCGCGCTCGCGGCCCAGGCCGTGCAGAGCCCGTATCAGACTTTTATCAAGGTGTAGGCCGGCCCGGCCGGGCTCGGCCTGACGCCGCCCTAACTGATAGAGTAAACCAGTACCATTCGGCTGCTGTGCTCTTGGTCGGTGATTGCCTGCTGCTAATCAGTGCCGAGTACCATTCCATGTATGGTATGGGCAAAGGAAACGGCCCCCTTTCATGTGAGAGTTAGAGTACCACTGCTTGTTAGTTGTGTGTTTTCTCATTTGTAGGTAGAAATGCACTTGTAACTGCTGAGTGTGGCTGTCATCCTATATGCATGCTAAGCTTTGCTGTCAAGAAAATGCAAACTTAGATGACGCAGGCCTACTGGCCTAGCAAGTTCCACACACAGTTTCGACTCTGAAGGGCCTCCAGAGCTCCAACTGATGATGATTTAGAGACAGACATTCCTCCGTTTTGGGCGATGCCTCTTATTACAACTTCACCTCCTGCTCCTGGGTTGTACAGTTAATTTCGTCGGCGATAAAGAGTTCGATTGTCCTATATCCTGAGGCACTGACAAATTGATCGTCAGATGCTTGCTTCAAAGTCTAGGCGCCATGTTCCTACCATACCAGTACCAGTCCATGAAATTGGGTGTCTGGCTTTACATTTTCCACAGAACTGACATCTCTGAATTTACAGACCAACAGTCTAACGGACACTCAACTGTTATCTCTGTAGAGTAGATCAAAAGCAGCATAAACAGAGCACTGTTGTCCTGGTGGCATCTTATAGGAGTTACTGTATGTATGCATATACTCCTACACCGTACTACCAAATCTTCCCCTCTCATTCATGTCGATCGCTGCAGCTGCACCTACACAAAGTCACAAACTGTACTGCTAGCCTGGTACTAGTGACATTAATGTGGCGTGGCGTGACAGTCGGAACGCCATTTCCATGCATGGGATTATGGGAAGATCGTCGCCCCGTACGCCAGGGAATCCCGATCCACGCAAGCCGCATGTGGGTCTCCACCCTCGCGTGCCACGGCGACAGATGAGGGATGCTTTGGCTCGAAGAAAAACGGGGATTCCGAGGCGTAATGACAAACAAGAGCATCCTTGTCAACTTGTATCCTGAATTTGAACTTGACAACAACTTTTTTTTTCTAATATATGCGACCAGTAGAGGGTAACCCCTCCTGTTATTGTCAAAAAAAAGTATGTCCTGCACACGTTCAGCAATAATCAGCCTGTAGTACTAACCACATGCATGAGCCGCTGGCTGGTGAACTTCTTGGAAGCCAATCGCAGTTCGGACGCTGGACAATTGGATGCCTTGTGTCGATGATGACCAGCTGTTTATTTTCTATGGAGGATCCAGGTCTGCTTGCTAGCTAGTGGTACATTTGGGACATCTCACCAGGTTGATCAACTCATGAGTATCAATTATTTTCTTAAAAAAGATCGGAAAAGGTCTACTTAACCCCATAAACATTGGCGGTTGTCTACTTCACTCCATCATCTATAATATCATGTATTATACACCCTTAAAGTATTGAAAATCATTTAAATAATTCTTTATTTGAGGCGATTTTACTAACATGTCATATTACATAGGTGTTGACATTACAGTTAGCACATAACCTCTATCATATTAAGGTTTAACTACACAACCCCTCAATCATAAGACTCGATATTATAGCTCTTAAATATCTAATGATATTCAAATGGCCCCTGCTGGATGGTTTTGCAGGGCTATTTTGACATCGTATCCTGGTACACCGACCTGAGTAATCATGCTTGTATTAGGCACTAAACAAAAAAAGCCCTGTGGTTTCAGGCAAAAAATCCTCGCCCATGACCGGCCATCCCATTGAGCAAAGCCGGGTCAATTTTTTGGGTCAGGCTCAGACAGGGCCTTGGCGGGCTGTCCGTGGAGTTTACAATGTAAAATAGCTAAAAGAAATATTTGGGACCGAGAAAACAATTTTTTGGGTAGTGGGATTTGTGCCCGGACAGTGCTAGTGCCCAGACGTTCAGATGGACGCGAGCGCTGCACTCCCGTTTCCCACGCTCGAGCCGGCACGCCCCTACGACGAGCCTGCATTTCACGCGTCCACGTGGGGCCCACGCGCCAGACCGCGCGCAGGGACTGCTCATGCCCCCTCCGCTTCTCACGCGCATTGCAACATGTGCAACACCCGATCTGCTTTTGTAACATGCAGATGAAACACTTGCAACATATATCTGAAACACTTGCAAAACACCAGAAAAAACTTGAAAACACGTGTGTAGCCATTGCAAACATATGCAAACATCAAGATGAAACACTTGCAACATACATATAAAAACACTTGCATATATATGCAACATCCCGATCTAGTTTTGCAACATTCAAATGAAACACTTGCAACATACGTCTGAAACAGATGAAATATTTGGAACATACACTTGAAACATACGTATATAGTCCATTGCAACATGTGCAACATCCCAATCTTCTTCTACAACATCCTTATGAAACACTTGCAACATACCTCTAAAACATCTGAAACATTTGAAATGTACACTTGCAACATGCATCGTATCTCGGTGGGGCCTCCTCTCCCGTCTGCATCGGGACGCCGTAGCCGTAGAAGGAGGCGAGGCTGGAGGGCTCTCGCGCCGGGCCCAACGCTTCTCCTTGTTTAGCGGCCTCAGTGGCTAGCTGGCAGCCGAGGGAGCGGCCGCCACGCATGGGCGTGACAGTGCCCGCACCGTCAGGCAAAGTGGGCGGTAGAGCAGAAGCAGCGTTGGGAAGGAGCGGGGTGGCACGGTGGAGCAGGGGAAGGAGTAGCGCGGGGTGACCGTCGACGGCGAAGTCGGCCACAGAGCAGGAGCAGACGGGCGCGGCCGACGAAGCAGGAGCAGGCAGGGTCACCGTCGACGTGCGGAGGAGGTCTCCTTTCTTTATCCAACCGGTGCAACGGAAGAGTCGGACGCGGATACCGTAATAAAAAACGAACAAGCGCAGAGCAAAGATTTATTTGGCTGGTATACAGGCCTATGAAGGGGCGTCCGGAAGAACGAACGCCCTGTACATAGCATTTCCGTTTCTGGCCAAGCACTGTCCACTAAGGCGGTCGGGCTGGACCAAATTTGCTCTCTAGTAGACACATTTGCTCCCTCCATCTTCCTACTCTTTTCAGGCCTCACCACCCCATGAGTAGCACGTGACCTTCAATATCCTGCTCCACCTCACGGTAGCTCTGGATGGCATTGAGTTCATATACATCGCACCATGATCCTCGTCATACTATTCAGATTAAAAAGAAACCAAAAGTTGATCGATCTGCAAATAGGAATATATTTGCTTATATATACTTTCCGTTGAGTGCCAGCCAGGCGACCAGCACCTGCGTACAAGTATATATTACAGTGTAGAGAGTACAGGCTTGTCGTCATACAAAGCATCACAACTGTAATGCAAAGCATAAGCTTAATCTACTTCGGATGTTTAATGTTTTGGTAAAGGAAAAAAAGTATTAACAGTCTCCCCTAAATTAAGGCTCATCAACCCAAATAATATACTGCATGCAGCTGCTCCTAAACCAAACGCCGATTAGCAATGCTGCGACACACATGACACATCACTTCATATAAAATCTCCCTGCAGCTGAAAAAACAAGTCAAAATAATATTTCGACTAATTTATTGTGAGAGAAAAATATTGTTCCGACTGAAAAAATAAACTGAGAAAGACAGATTATAAGAGAAGCGAACATGGCATAAGCAGCTAGCTAGCACACGGAGGAGCAGGTCTGAACAATCATCGTGTCATCATCCTTTTCCCGGCCCAGTTCATACGTGCGCGCATCAGTGGCGAGCAGAAGGCGCGGGACACAAGCCAGAAAACTTGCGCTCACAACCGCCAGCAACTACAATAATCACGGTAGGTTTACGACCTAACCGACAGCCCTAATCATCGTGCTCTTGCATTGCGGCTCAGTTTTTTCTCCCATCTGTGGTTTCATTGCGCACGCTCTACTGCGAATGAATACTATTCTATCAGGCTGTTTCACCGTGTTTACGACCCGACAGTCCAAATGTAAGACCATGTAATTTACGATGGTCATCAAAAGAAGGTCATATTTGTCTAAACTGGATAAAGGATAGTGTAGAGCTGGCCTTCATATCATAGCAAGTATAATAGCAGGCTGTAAACCGCTGAATGTCGAGGTGGGGAGAAGAGAAGCGGGTTGTAAGCTTATAGCGGTTTTAGACACAAGAATCGAGAAACTTAGTGAGAGAAATAAGTAGGTCATGTATTAATGGTGAATAGCTAAGGACAGTCCCAATGGTGTATTGATGATGGTTTCTATCCTCATTAAATGACTTGCCACGTAGGCAAAATGCTGACATGGCAACGTAGTTAATGAAGAAAGAGAGCAAAAATCATAGAAATTGTTTCCTCATGAAGAAATCAGGTCTTCTCTTGACCTAATGCACTAAGAAACTATGAAATCGCCATTGGAGAGAAACCACTAGTTTCTAGGGGCTCGTGCCACACTCTTATTGGAGGAAGAAGATAGAGTTGGGAGAGAGAAAGAGAAAATAATTATTACTCATAGAAACCATGGGTTGGAAAGCAGTATTTTTTTTTGTGCGGTATCCTATGTTATAGACACTACTGGTTTTTTTTTAGGACTGTCCTAACTACTCCCTCCATCCCAAAAAACCTGACGTTTAGGACATGATTGTGCTTACCAAGGAGTCATTAATTAGGGTATAGTTTTCCCTATATGCCCCTATTAAATACTGTTGCGAGCGCTATCCATATGAGAAAGTTTCCTGGCTCATCCGGTTAGTGCGGTGTGGGTGAGCCCTGAGAGTCTCGAGGTCTTGAGGTCGAAACTCCGTGGACGCATTTTTTTTGCCCGTGGCTTCATTTTGCATGGGTTTGGGTGGGCGTGGCACGTGCGCTGCTGGCTCTCGCATGGCACTGGTGTCGGGTGGGAGCGCGCAGGTTTTTGCGCCCGTTCATTTTGTGCGTGGCCACGTAATTTTTCTCCCCGCGCTCCCAAGCATTCTAATTTGGCGCTAATCTGGCGGGTCTCCATGGACGCTTCGATTGCTCTCCTCTGTTTAAAACGCCTCGTTCTCCACTGTACCACTCCATGCTTGTCGTGTTCAAACTCCTTCTCAAATGCAATGGCTAATCCATTTGATTTGAACGTTCGCTTGGAAGAAGATGACGGTGACGCCGATCTCAATGAGCCAATATTGAAGGACGACACCATAAATGGTAATGTACTACTCAGTTTGTTTGGTTTTTTGTTTTTATATTCAAAGCAAGAACGTGTGGTAACGCTTTCTTATTTTCTTTCTTCTTTTTTTTTTGGACAGGGTTCGATTTGAACTTGCCATTAGATGATTTTGGTGCTTGTCGATTTCGATTACCTACAAAACCTTGCTTTGGTAATTTTTTCTCATTTTGTTCTTTCGTTTTCTCCGTACTTGCAATGAAGCTGATGCTTTCTTTCCCTTTGATCTGAACGTTTAGCGGATTTATGACGACGGCAACCTTGCCTTGGATCTCAACGAGGCTGAAAATGACGATGGCGACGCTGGCTTTGATCTGAACGAGCCTGAAGATGACGAGCATGGCATCGGTAAAATGCTTCGCCTCTTGTTTTCCTCTTCTGCATGTACTACAGCATGTTCTTCTTCTCTTGTGCATGACGAGCTAGAACATGCCGTGAGCATCTGTTGTTGAATGTCTTTGTTTTTTTTTTCATATATTGAGAGCATGCCGTGAGTACTATTAAAATGGTTGTTTTTTCTTTTGTTAGAACAACATGCCGATCAAGTAAATCAACCAAGCATGACTATTCTGACGATCATGTTAGACAACAAGTGTACCAAGCATTGTTGATGAGAAGTAAGAATGGGAAACTAGGCAAGCAAGATACAACAATTGTTGGTGCTCAATTTGGAGTAAAGATTCGATCAGTTCAACAAGATATGGAAGCAAGGTAAAACCAACTTGCTCACAACATTCCAATCATGGTTCCTAATCTAAAGAAAGGTAGAAGTGGCAAAAGCAATCCCTCTTGATTTGGAAAAATTGCGGGACATTCCTCTCAAGCAAAGAATGACCATAGAAGATGTGTCTAGTAGACTTGGTATTAGCAAATCTAGGATACATAGGTACTTGAAAAAGGTTTGCTTAGACGCCACTCTAGTAGCATAAAAACTTACCTCACCGAGGCTAACAAGAAGACTAGGTTGAAGTGGTGCATTGACATGATTGAGCAGGGTTTAGTTGATGATCCAAAGTTTAAGGATTTGTTTGACTTTGTGTTTATTGATGAGAAATGGTTCTACATCTCTCAAAAATCCAAGATAGATACTACTTGCTACCCGAGGAAGATGAACCACATCGTACTTGCAAGAACAAGAATTATATCCCTAGGCTCATGTTTTTGTGTGTTTGTGCTCGGCCAAGATTTAGAAATAGAGAATGTGTGTTTGATGGCAAAATAGGTTGTTTTCCACTAGTCAATTTTGAACAAGCTATTAGACGAAGTGGAAACCGTCTTCGTGGTGCACAAGTTATCAAGCCCATAACTTCAATAACAAGAGATGTGATTAGAGAGTTCATGATAAACAAAGTGCTGCCCGCTATCCGAGCCAAGTGGCCAAGAGAAGATGTGCACAAGCCAATTTTCATACAACAAGATAATGCACCTTCTCATCTAAAAGTGGATGATCCTATTTTTTGTGAGCATGCTAAGCAATATGGGTTTGACATTCGGCTTATTTGTCAACCACCCAATTCACCGGATTTCAACATTCTAGACTTGGGTTTTTTTCGTGCTATTCAAGCTATTCAATACAAGAAGAATGCAAAAACAATGCAAGATTTAATTCCAGCCGTGCAGCAGGTAAATTGATCATCCATTCGATTGTTTAAATTGATCTTGGACAAGTAATGAACTCACTAATTCATTTCTTGAACACATGTTTTGTAGGCATTTATGGAGTACTCTCCACAGAAGGCAAATATGATCTTTGTGACACTACAAACTGTTTTGAAGGAAGCAATGAAGATAAAGGGTTGCAACAAAATCAAGATTCCTCACATGAATAAACAAAGACTAGAGAGGGAAGATAGGCTGCCATTGCAAGTCCCTTGTGAAGCTTCTTTGCTAGCCGAAGCACTAGCTGCTCTCCCTGCATGAAACCATTAGAAGAAGCAAGTTAGCTTTTGCACCAAATTAGATAATGCATGTACTGTATGTTAGCTTTTGCACCTTACTGATCCTGTATGCACTCGTCGTTAGCTTGTGACTCCAGTTGCTTCAGCTTTTGTTCTTCCAGTTTCTTCATATTGTATTGTTCGTCCAGCTTCTTCATTACGTGCTCAGGAAGAAGAATTGTGTCACCTCTCATTTGAAGTTCGTGCACATCAGGAATATACACCTCACAATCAAATTTTTCCATCTTATCGCACACCCTTGCTGCGAGATTGTAGTCCTCATGTAAAAGACCACAACGGGCACACCTGCGAGCTTCGCGACGAGCTTCGTAGCATGCTTCGCCGAAGATGCCGCCGGCATGGAACGTGTCGCGCAATGAGGATGAAGGCACCACCACCTCGTCCAAATGGTCGGAGTCCGGCAGTACCTCGATGGAGTCCGGTAGCACCATCGCCGAGTCCGCACCTCCTCGACGGAGTCCGGCACCACGTCGACGAAGTCGAGCGCGATCGACGGACTCCATGGCCTAACAGAGTCCGTGCCCTCCGAGTTCAACAAGGCCGGCGGACTCCATGGCGCGGGCGAGGGAGGCGCGTCTTGAGGCGGCGCCGCGGTCGCGGAGGTAGGCGAGGGCGCGGAGGTAGGCGCGGCGTCTTTGCGGAGGTAGGCGAGGGCGCGTCGATGTTCTTGGTTGAACCGTACAAAAGTCGCGCGCGGGCGCGCGGTAAAACCCTAAACACCGTGTGTCTGCGAGGGGCGGCGGCATGTCGTTGCGTTTGAGCACTGCGCGCACAATGGCGAGGAGAAGAACGACGCGCGTCGAGGTGTTGCGGAGGGACTGCAGCGCCTTTACTCCACGCAAGAGCCGAGGACGGCGGCGACCAAGAGAACGAGGCGTCAGTCCATCGAGCGATTAATGCGTAGTCGAAGGAACCGTTGGCGAGCAGCTCGCCAGGGATAAACCCGTCCTCGCGAGGCCTCGGGAGCCCAGGACGTCAGGTTTCACGAAAATGCTTCGGTTGCCCAGGACGTCAGGTTTTTTGGGATGGAGGGAGTACTATATAAATAGGCTAAAAGAAGGCTGCAAAGATCTTTACAGCTGGCCTGCGGGCTGTATTATTATTTATTAGCCTTGCTCTCATGTCAGTGACTGTTCAATAATAGACCAACAGATGATGTCCCATTAATTTTCCTCATAACAATGAGAACTGCATTTATTGTATTATTACTAAGGGAACAATGGTACTACCCACGAATTGGCCAAGCAGTTTAATCACAAGACATTTGCCTTATTATGCCATTGCCAGTACATACGTGAGTGTCCGAGTCTGTAATTGTGTTAATAAGAAAATGTTCGTTATCTTCATTTTTTCTTGATTCGGTAATGCTACTGTACGAGCATCCCGACGCCGACGCCGTTAAGAATATCAGATGCATGCCTGATGCTCTCTCAATATCGGTCTCTCTCCTTCCTATCCACTCATTCTTATCGACGTTTTTCACCACACATCAGCCTCTTTCTAGTTTCCACTGGTATTCACCAAAACAGACACTCGTTGATCTCTCCCCTCCCCTCCTCTCTCTCTCTGGTGCTCCCATGGCACAGTAGCCCTTCAAGACGGCAGCACATGAGCCCCGCGTGGCGTAGCATGGATCTTCTGATGGGTCCCTCACTCTTCCTCGTTCGCGAACTCCTTCATGGTGGGAGCGTCCTCTGGTGGTGGTGGTGCTCGAGTGCCGCCGCTCGTCGTTGGCTCTGACCCGACGGCTGGAATCGATCGGCTAAGGCTTCCCCTCCTCTATGTTTCAAATGTATATTTCAGGTGTTTTGCATATGTTTCACACACATGTTGTAAGCGTATTTCTCAAATGTTTTATCTATTTTGAAATGTATGTTGCATTCAAGTGTTTTATCTTACAAGTGCAGACCACCGACGTTGGTGTCCATGAGGGGGGGCAAGGCCAAGCTGTGGCCACCGATGCGTGGAGGAGGCGCAGGCCGCCGCCGGTGGTGTGTGGAGGAGGCACAGGCCATGCGGTGCTATTGTGGGAGGCGGGGGCGAGTCTTCCGGACGGCTTAGAAGATATGGGCGCCGCGCCGGTGTGGGAAGAGGCGGGGCAAGTCATCCGAGCAACGTGGACAGTAGATCTGAAGCGGGTAGTTTGGATGCAAGCGTAGGAAACGGAACTGATGCGGATGGCGCGCGAATCCGAGCGGACGGAGCCGAGCAGCAGTGGGCGTCCGAACAGTCGGACGTCGGCGTGGGTGCTGCGCATTGTGATTGGGTTCGACACGGAAAGCAAAACAGGCTGGGCGGATGGCTCCACATGTCAGCACAAGCCCGCTGATTGCAAATTGGAGCAGAGCCGCTCCACATTTGTGAGCTAGCCGTTTTGGACTTTGCGAAGATCGCAACTTTCGGGTCTGTATCCGACGTCAAGCATCATCCGACGGCTAAGAAAAACTTCCCTCCTTTTCACGCTGGGTCCCCCACGCTGAGCCGCTGCATCCGCCGCCCGCCGCCCTCACGCACCTCGCGCCCACATCGCCAAGTCCTACACTGCGCGACGCTGCAGCCCTCCAGCACCGCGCGCTGCTTGTTCCAGCCCTCCTGCGCCGCGCCACCAGTCCACCACCGCCATCCAGTGCCTCGCCGCCATTCGCACCTCCGTTGACCAGGAACAGGAGCGCGTCCTGTGTGGGTGCGTGCCTGCAGAGTGAGCACGACAGGGGCGACACGGTGGAGCTTCGGGGACCTGAGGAAGGCGTGGAAGGGAAGCAGCACAAATGCACAACGGAGGCGACCTCACCGACCCGAGGCGACGGTGGAGAGGGGCACGTGTTCAAACCAGCTGCTCCGTGGTCGTCCAGGCCTCCTCCCTGCTGTGTCCCGTTGACGGCGTGCGGAGCCAGAGGTCTGCGGCCAGCGCTGCGAGCGTGCGCGGCCGGAGTGGCGAGCTCACGCCTCGTGGCCAACGCTGTGTGCGTGCACGGCCAGCGCGTGGGGCGGCGTGTCGAGTGGCCGGTCGGCGTGGGCACGGGGCAGGCGAGCGGGCGGCTATCGCGTGCACGGCATGCGGAGAGCGCGCGAGGCCGTCGCGGAGGTCTGCACGACGAGCGGCGGCCGTCGCGGACATGGGATGCGGCGAGCGCGCGCCGCCATCGCGGAGGGCGACGCGGCGAACGTGCGGGGCCGTCATGGAGGAGAGAGAGGAGCCTGGCGCCGCGGTTGCCGGAGATGGCGCACAAACCTCGTACGCCTCGGTCGTCATCCCCTCGCGCAAGAGCATGCCCACGACAACGCTCTTACTTCTCTTAGTGCTCAAGAAGCAAACGTGACGCCCTTTTGTCACCGACGACAATGAGCTATTGCGCGGTGCGGGAGGGCTGGCGGGGCGTGACGCTGAGGTCGGCGGCAGCGGCGCACGGCTCGCGGCCCGGGAGGGCTGGCGGCGGCTCGGCGTGAACGCGTGAAGGGAAGGATGGAGTATTTCCTTGAACCGTCGGATTGTGGCCGAACGTTGGATGTGGGCACGAAAGTCACGCCGTGACTTGCCAGAGCAACGTTACTGAATCTGAGTCCGTCCTGTTGTCCCCTCTCAGTCTCTCACCACTCACCAGAACCTTTTTTTTTTTTTTTTTTTTTGCTTCAACGAAGTAACGAACGCACGCTCCTAAAGTTTGTCCTGTGCACGCACTGCCATGGCCTCGGCCTGCTGGCCCTTTCTTCCTGTTCCTTTAATTTCCTCCCCTATATATACACAGTGATCTATTGAGTTTCTCTACGGCCGCACCACCATTTCAGCGTGACTCACTGCTCCACTTCCTCCTCCTCGCTCTCCATTGCGGCTGGAGCGAGCAGCCTCTTGGGCGAGTTTGCCACAATGATAAAGCTGAGGTGCTCCAAGAAGCTGTTCAGGAGGAGCTCCTCCAAGGGCAGCACCGCCGGCGGCAGCAGCAGCAGCAGCGACGGCGGGGATGTCGGCAGCGGTGGCCGTGGCCGTGGGGAGATTGAGTGGGAGGTGAGGCCCGGAGGGATGCTGGTGCAGAATAGGGAGGGGCGGTCGGACGTGGAGGTGATCACCGTCAGGGTCGCCACAGGCTTCTCCTGGCATGACGTCTCCATCGGGGCTACCTGCATTTTTGGTGAGTAGTAACCTGAACATTTTGTGTCTTCTCATTTGCTCGCTATTTTTCGGTAGAGCCCTCCTCGGCTGCTCTGTCTGAGTTTAGTTGTGTGCGTGTCCTAGAAAGTTGTTTTGACCATGCATGATTTTTTTTTGCTTTTGGGACTTAGTATCACTTAAATAAAGAGTTTATTAGTACACCATTAATAAAAAATGAATATTCCATAAAGCTCACCTGTAACAACTATGAAGGCTTTGGAACGGTTAGCATGCAAGTATCCTTATGATTCTGCATAGGTTGGGTACAACTACAATAAGCTGGTTGCAGAGTACGAGCTAAGTTGTTTAGTTCTAGATGCAAGTATCCAACACACAATGACAAAAAAATGTTCAGCTGCAATTTGGCCCCTGATGGATATTAGTAATACTGAAACTGAAATTATTAAGAATCAACTTTGATAAGGACTAAAACAGGCCGCCAATGCCAGTTGACTCACCTGTCGCCCAGTTTACACAGCCAGATCCTGCCATCCAGGCACTTGCATTTCTTCTGCCCATTGGCATGTGTCCACTACCGAAGTCACCTATACATCAGTACTAAAACGTGTGGTGAGTGTGTCGTCAGTCGTCACCCAAGTCACCCTCAAGCCTCAACAACTCCATAAAGCCACCTAGTACTTGGCTTGCCAGCACATAACCATTCAGACAAGGCACCTGAGTGGAAGGAACCTTCATAATCTGTGCACAATGGCATTGCATGCGTTTGCTATTTTTTAAAACCAACTGTTTCATTCACTCTTCATCAGAAAAAACAAACAAACCAAATACGAGAAATTGGCCCGGAGATCTAACGTGTGTCCGTGCGAAACGATTGCAGAGGAGCTGAAGGCGGTGCTGTCCATGGTGACGGGGCTTGAGCCACGGGAGCAGAGGCTGCTGTTCAGGGGCAAGGAGAGGGAGGACGGCGACCACCTCCAGGGGCGAAGCTACGTGGGTTAACCCGAGTGCACCGGCATCAGGGCAAAATCAAAATACTCCCTCCGGTTCTCTAAAATAAGTCGTTTTGAGGTTGTCTTAAGTCAAACATTTTAAACTTTGACTATAAATAACTTTTTTTGGGTTGAGTTTGAAAATATGAAAGTGATATAAGTAGATTTATCTCGAATTGTAGTTTCATAAAAGTATATATTGACTATATTTTATAAATATTTTATAGCAAAAAATTGCAGTCAAAGTCGTTTCTTAAAGACCGTATCGATGTCCAAAACGACCTGCTTTAGAGAACCGGAGGGAATACAAGTTAACATGAAGTAAATTTTACCTCTTGTGCATGGGCCAAACATATGCACTACTGTGAGTCCATGTTTGATGCGTTCACAGGCCACAAGCAGGCCAATCTTGCCTTGCGGTCGGCCCAGCTAGGATGTCTAGGAAATAGACTAAATGCTGAACGCATGACGCATCGTTTCCTTCGCGTAGAAACTTTGACCGCGACTGTAGCTCTACGACGACTATGAAGCGGAGAGCTGGAGTGGGCGAGGCTGTCGCTTCGCCTGCCCAAAATTGCGACCATCGCGAGGGGAAAAAACGTCGCTCACGCCTCACGCCTCACGGATCACGGCCACCGGATTGCCGCGTCGGCAAGACTGCTAAAGCTCATCGCCAAGTCGCCGGAGCTCATGTCGAGTAAGCTTGTGCATCTTTGAATCTTTGATCAAATGAAATATTTGTTGTTTTCTCACTTAATTCCTTGGAATAACGTGCAATAGCAGGTAAGCTTATGGACAGATGGTTCAAAAGGAAAGCACCAGATGATGTTAGCAATCAGGGGCTAGTTAGCAATGCTAATACTTCTCATGAACCTCATCAACAAGAAACCAATGTTCGTGTTTCAGCTTCAGAGGAAATCAATTGGGAGGAGGAGATCCAATTTGATTCAGGCAAAAGGAAAGATATACGTGTCATCCTAATCTTCGAGATTGAGTAAGAAGAAAATATCTACTAAATGGGCCTTGTCAACCTCGCACTCTTGATTTTCCAGGGACTTGGATTGGAGCAAAATGCAGAAGGTTTAATCCAGAATGGTTCGATGAATTTAGAAATTGGCTTGAGTACAGCGAGTCCACTGATAAAGCATATTGCTTTACTTGTTTCTTGTTTAGAGACCCTACTAAGACGGAGCTGGTTACAAGTCATTTGCCATAGATGGTTGGAATTGTTGGAATAATAAAGATAGATTAAAGGAGCATGTTGGTGGAGTTGACAGCCCTCACAATGTAGCATTGAAAAATGTGAAGTTCTGTTGCAAAAAGAACAACACATTGATGTTGCTTCACGCAAACAGCTCGAGTCTTCTAAGAATGCATATTATGTTCGACTCAATGGTGCCATTGATACTGCTAGATTGCTACTAAAGTAAGGTTTGCCTTTTCGGGGTCATGATGAGTCAAAGACATCCTACAATAGAGGGAGCTATAGGGAGTTTTATCGGTGCTTAGTTGAGCATGATCCGGCTTTAGCCAAGGCATTAACAGTTGATGCTGCAAACAATAGTCTTTTGGTGTCTTCCGACATACAAAAAGACATCATTAAATGTTTTGCAGATGAGATTTTGCATTCCATACTTGAAGACATAGGGCAAGATATATTCTGCTTGCTAGTTGATGAGTTTAGAGATGTCTCTTGCAAGGAGCAAATGGTTGTGGTGCTGAGATATGTTGATAGGTGTGGAGTTGTGAAGGAGAGCTTTGTTGGGCTTGTTCATGTGAAGGATATAACTTCTGCAAACCTCAAGTCATCTATTGATTCTCTATTTGCTAGGTTCAAGCTGAGCATAAAGCAAGTGAGAGGTCAAGGATATGATGGTGCTAGCAATATGCGAGGTGAGTTCAATGGCTTAAAATCATTGGTCACGAGAGAAAATAGTAGTGCATATTATGTCCATTGCTTTGCTCATCAACTTCAACTAGTGGTTGTAGCTGTTGCTAGAAAGCATACAGGCATTGTAGAATTTTTTAGCAAGATTTCTACCTTGTTGAATGTGGTGGGTGGATCTTCAAACAGAAGGGACATGATTAGAGACATCAATCTCAAAGAAGTTAGTAAGGCCTTAGGTTGTGGGTTACTTGAAACCGGAACATGATTGAATCAAGAACAATGTCTTCAAAGACCTAGAGATACTCGTTGGAGTTCTCACTATAAATCTCTTAGAAGTCTAGTTAACTTGTTCCAAACACTTATCAAAGTGTTGGAATTTGTGGAAAAATGAGGACAAGGATGGAAAGGCAAGGGGCGTTCTTGTGGACTTCTAGTCTTTTGAATTTATCTTTTATTTGCATCTCATGTTGAACATTTTGACTATCACAAATGTCTTGTCGAATGCATTGCAATGGAAAGATCAAGATATTGTGAATGCTATTAATTGTGTGAGGTCTACTAGAAGCCATTTGGATAAGGTTAAAAGAGATGGATGTGAGCAAACACTTGGAGAAGTGTATGCATTTTGTGATGAACATGATATTTCCGAGCTAGAAATGGATGAGCCTTACATTGATCCAACTAGGCCAAGAAAAAAATCTAGAATTACCAACAAGCATCATTTTCAAGTTGATTGTTTTAATGAAGTCTTTGATTGGTTGCTACAAGAGCTTGATAGTCGCTTCAATGAGACTACCTCTCAATTCCTAGTATGTTCATTGCATTCAACCCAAGAGATTCATTGCATGATTTCAACGTGGATAGTTTGATAAGCCTAGCTAAGTTATACCCAAGTGACTTTGATTCCGTGCAATTGAGAGATCTAAATTCTGAACTTTTCCTTTATATTGGTGATGTGTGACAGGCTGATAGATTTCTTAACATAAAAACCATTGTTGAGCTTTCCAAAAAAAATGGTGGACACAAAGAAACATCTTACCTATCCTTTGGTTTATCGGCTATTGAAGCTAGTACTTGTATTGCCCGTCGCCACAGCTACAGTGAGAGAGGGTCTTTTCAGGCATGAAGATAGTGAAAACATCTTTGCGCAACTGTATGGGTGATCAGTACATGAGAAAATGAGAGATCGCAAATACTAGAGGTGATGCATTACTTTCATATTTTATCGTTTTTCAGTTCTGAATCCATCTTTTCTCGACATATTTAGTCATCTAACTAGTACTTCTGTCATAGGTAATTGACTCATCGAGGACTTCGGCTTAATATGTATTTTGTCATGCAGACCATGTAAATTTTAGGTGTTTATCTGAATTAACTATTAATATCTCGGATCCAGCATTTTGGTAAAAATTTATGCAATTCTACTGTTTATGTACCGTCATTGTACCGAGATAATCATTATGCTTATGAAGTGTGCACTTGAGTCCTTGATTCTCTAGCTTCGCCCCTGACCACCTCGACATGGTCGGGGTGAGGGACAGGGACAAGGTGCTCCTCCTCGAGGACCCTGCCCTCAAGGACACGAAGCTCCGGGCCATGCTAGCGGCCCAAACCTTTCATCAGGTGTAGCCCCCATCACGCCTTTCATCAAGGTGTAGGCCAGCCCGTGCATAGACTACGTGGCAGTGTTCGGGCCGGTGGTGTTGCTAACCCCTCCATGGACATTTTCTTAGTGCTTATAGAGCTAATCAATCGCGCCATCAGCTGGTCAGGCTTCTCTTAATAACAGATACTAATCAGCTGATTAGTTTTATTAATAGTGCTAAAAGCCTTATGCTGGTGGCTTAATCAAGTAGGAGTATGTATGGTGTGGTGTGATTTACTGCTCCTGATCACTGACCGACTGCCATGAACAAGTGCTATGTACCACTCTACTCCATGTGAGAGATTTGGACCATCCGAACCTATATCCAAGTCTATCGCGCTGTTTAGTTTGAGATGCTGGTTCATATCGTCCGTCATAAACTAAATTTGTGAGAGTTAAACAAGTCAAGTACTCAAGTGGACCCGACTGTGTAAAACTAGATGGCGATTATTCATCCGTGAAGCGATCCGCATCACCCATCATCCACTCGCTCACTTCCTTCCCTCGCTCGTCATAAAAGACAACAAAGTACAATTATCGCCTTTATTAGTGTTATTTTTCCCCATTGCAACACTGGGCATAATTCTACTGTATGATAGAAAAACAAAAGGTTGACTAATTGTAAAATTTTGGGGCAAATAGGCTGGGGATACTCGATCAAGAAGGGAGCTCGACCGCCGACCGGGCTCAACCAAAACCAAATTGGCCAAGATTGGTGTGTTACTCAAGCCACACAAAGAAGTGTGTTACTCTGGGTGGCGTTTGGATGGAGATTGGTATAGGAATAGGGATATCCCATCTTCCAAAAGGTAATATTATATCCTAGCCATCCGTTCTTTACGCGTCATTTAATCCTAGCCATTCTTTCATTTCCCTTTCCCTATCCCACTCCCTATATCCATGTATCCAAACACCACACTGAGGAATTCCAAGGCACATAAAGGAAACATGGTATAATAGATGGTCATAATAAACATGGTTGTTATGGTATAAACTACGTTGTTTTGATCTCATATCAAAACTTAAATTATATTCTAATTGTTTGTGTTTCGTGAAAACTCATGTAACATTAATGATTGGCTACAAACATAATGTTACCAACCACATGCTCAAAGTATCCTCTTTTTGGCAACACATATTCAAACTCAAGTTATCGTATCAAACCATATACTCCACAACCCTGCCACGTTGTTGTCAAATTCTGAAGTGGCACGGTCCGCCACAGTGGATGGAGCGTTGACCTTCTTGTTCGTTGACCTTGACTTTGGCCACCGCTCAGTCCGCGCTAAAGTGGTCGGGCATTATTCTGTTTCCCTTGCAACGCAGGGGCATAATCCTAGTAAATCAATAAGTTTTGAAACCATATATATGACAAGCTCCCCCTAAATATGTGCATATATGTTTTGAGTCAACAATTTGGCATGAAAAGCCACATATGCTCAATTTTAGTAAAAGTGCAAAGAACAAGTCATATACTACATGCTTTCATGCGTGTGCAAAGGTGTCACATAAATATCCGTGTTCCATATGGCATGAATATCACACAACAAAAAAGTAAAAAGGCATACACCATCACAAATGATACAAGTCCACGACCATACAAGAAAGATATGAAGATAAAAGAGACGATAACAAATTTCTCCCCATTAAGATAAAAGAGACGATAACAAATTTGTCCCCATTTGGCGTCAAACACCAAAAAGAAAGATGATATTGAAGGAAGCGCCTCACATGTCGAAGCCAGCGTTGTCCGACTCTTGAATGTCACCATGCTGCTGGCCGCTGGAGGTCGAAGGGTAGCAGGCAGGGTAGTGAGCGTCAAAGCTAGGGTCAAAGAGGTAACCTGCTAAACCATAGGCGTCTTGTGCCCATCCAGTGGATGAGCGGGCACCTACACCCTGCTGAGCGTGGGACGAGGACTGAGGCTGCTCGTGGGGGTCGTACTGAAGCTGCTGTGAGAAGGACTGGTGTTGCTCGGGCTGCTCAAAGGACTGCTCCCGGGGAACGGACTGCTAGGGGTCCTAGGGAGGTTGCTGCTGCTGGTAGGCCTGTTGGTACTGAGGGTGGAACCACTCGAGCTGCTGAGGAGGTCGAGGTGGAGGTCGAACTGGGGACAAGTGAACACCTGCCTGCTCGGCGATAGCCTTGCGCTGAACCTCAGCGCGGTGGAACTGCTCCTGCACAAACTGCTGATGCTGCCGAATGGCCTCATTGTTGGCCATGCACATCCCAAAGACTGACCTAATAGCCCTCAAGAGAAGACCCTTGCCTCTCCCCCTGGATGGGCGAGGGCGGGTCCGAGGACTAGCTGCAGCGACGGCTCTGGAAGTCGTCTCATATCCCTGTGGAGACGACAACGGGGGTGAACCTGAGGACTGTGGCTGAGGCGGAGACTGATGCTGAGGCTTACTAGGCTTGCGACCTCTCTTCTTCTTAGCTGTCTCATCAATCTTGACTGGCCTGTAATACTCATGCCTCTCCTTGTTAGAGAACTCCTTCTTGGTGACAATCTCAATCATCTTCATAATGAAAGGAGCATAAGCGCATGACTTTATGGGCTCAAAGGAGGTGATCTTGATCTGGCGATAAATAAAGTCAAATGCACTGAAGGACTGCTCATCACCCTCCTTGAGAGCCACCAACAAAGTCTTGACATTAGATAAAATACTTGAGGCAGATCCAATCTTGGGACAAATAGCCTGGCGTACCAACAAGTTAATGTATCTATTTCAGCTCGTTCGGCTGCTCCACTCTCGGCTGGTCTTGCTCCACTTTCGGTTAGCAGACACAAGACACTGTTGCTACAGTGTTAAAAGCATCCGCTGCGGCTGGCTTCTAGAGCAGCCGAAGAAATATATTTCTTCATGCTCTGTTGCTACAGTGTTAAAAGCGGTCGTTGCGGCTGGCTTCTAGAGCAGCCGAAGAAATATATTTCTTCATGCTGTGGGGGGTGAACATATCAGACTCAGAGGCATGATCATAATAGCAATAAGAGAGATCAACATCATCAGTACTACCTCTCAAAACATCATCACTACTAGCCCGCAACAAAGGTTTGGCTAGATCCTCAGGACCAAAACCAAGAATGGCAGCAAATCTACCATAAGAAACAGAATAGTTGCAGCCCTGAATCCGAAAGTGAACAATCTCATGCTGCTCCTCAGACTGGGCCTCATACCAAACTGTGGCATAAAACTGAGCAATGACCTCAGTGTTCCAAGGATACTGCATGGTGAGCAGATCCTTGAAACCACACCGCTCCAGAGTGGCAACTGGCAAGAGCCTTGTCCATATCTGGACAACCGAGGTTAACACAATGCTGCCAATCAATCCATTTCTGAGGCACCACAGGATGTTTCTTGCACAAGATAGCAGAGTTATAATAATCTAGCTGAAACAGACTTTGGAAACGGTCATCGTCAATGAACTCAGCAGTCGTATCATCAGCTGGATCACAGATCCTGTGGTCAAACACCCCTGCCTGATTCCGGGTGTAATCCTTGGACCGAGGGGGCTCATGAATAGGGTTAGGATTGATCTTACATTTCTTCATGACAAGCCGGTCATGCACCGGCTCAAGGGCAAAACCCTCATTGGGTAGGTCCAAATCAAAAGCCGACCGGGAAACGAGGGCCTTGTTCCGGGAGGCACCGACCTTGCGCTGAGGGCGCGAAGGGCCGGCGGCACTCGGTGGCTGCTCATTGGAGGTGCGAGCCGGCTGCTTCCCGCGCTTGGGACACGGCTGGGAGGCATCGGTCTCGGAGTCGGAATCATCACGAGACACCCTCTTGTGAGTCATGCTGAAAAAAATAAGACGATAACGGTATAAGAGACATGGCGCAAGTCGCAAGAGATAAAGCGAAGGCGAGCGTGCACTACGGGCTGCGGCTGCGACTGCGGGCAAGTGGTGGGCTGGTGGCTGCGATTAGCAATGCCGGGTACTAGTCACATGAATAGTAACCGCGAAGAACATCATGAACACGAAGAACGCTAAACCTTCGATCTAATAATCTAAGATAAAACCGCTAGAGCGAGACAATGTAGCACGGGGTCCATGAATAATACAGTAAGCTCTAGGGAAGGATTTGACCGAAGGAATAGGCCTACAAAGCGACACGTAAAGAGATCGGGCGAGGAGAAGATTTTCACCTTGAATCACGAAGAAGAAGCGCGAGGAGCACGTGCTCGAGAAGACCGGCCGACGACCACCACGGCGCACAAGAATAGGACAGGTGGGATGGACGGCGAGGGAACAGAGCGAACAGGGTGTGGCGGAAAAAACAAACGGCCACCGAGGGCGAGTGGGGTGGGGGGAGGACGGGGCACGCGCAGGAGATGCGCAACGGGCAGACGAGGGGAGCGGCGAGCAGACGGCGGGGGCAGCTGGACGGAACCGGCGGGCTGCGCGGCTGGTCAGCGGGGGGCAGTGCGGAGCCGGGAGCAGGCTGGGCGCAGGGGACAGGCAGGCGCACAACGGGCTGGGCCGCGGGTTTTGGCTCACACAGCGCGCGGCGACGGTTTGGCGACTCGCGCGCGCGCGTTTCGGAGGGTGCGTGCCGCGGTAGGGGGCATTTTGGGGTGGGGAAGCCTGGATCTGCTCCACCAGCCGGCTAGCAGCGCCTGTGGGCCACGGCTGCGTGCAGGCCGCGCTCGCCACCGGCTCTCAGTCTCACGACGCCCTGCGACTACCGCCGCTACCCACCCTCCCGTCTGCGACGTTGGCGCCGCTGGTAGGCGCTGCTGCATCCTCCCATTTTCCTCTCTTGAGCCGCACGTGCGTTTAGGTCCTCCTTGGCACACACCAAAAATCTCCCATTCTACATTCGGGCAGGTGAGGTGGCGGATGTTGATGGCGTGTCCACGGCCAGGGGCGCCCCTGCTCCAGCCCCATCCCGAGCCTATCTGCCCTGAATGCATTTGACAGCTACCAGTGTGTGCTCTGCAGGTTGAATGTTGGCGAGGTGCCTTGAAGATGTTCGATGAAATGTCTATATGGATGCACTAGGCTGTACGCACCACCGTCAAACAATTAGCCAATCAGGTACCACATGTTGGCATGTTTGCTCTGCCTGTGGCATGGAAAATATGTAAAAAAAAGTGCTTTACAGTATTTCTTGATGTTTATAGAGCATTTGTGGCAGTCCACGAAATCCTCAGACTCCATATTATTAATTAAGAACCTAAAATTCCAGGCACTAATATCTTCAACTATTATTTGTCGAAGGAAGGAAGAGAAATAATGTACAGCGACGAATGTTCTGGACTTCTGGGTCTTGAGCAGCAGAAAAATGGCATTGTTACCTCTGAAATTATTAGAGTACTCTAGCATCCTTTGATTGATAGTTAATTCCTCATTTAAAGGATAGTGCTATAGATTTTTTAAAAAAGAAGAAGATTTTGTTGGCTGCATCTATGGTGCCATTGCACACTAACCAATGTATGCATCAGAAGGCTAGCCCTATGAGGTTATTTGCTTTGTAGGAATAGAATTAGGATGCAGATATGGAACACATAGAGAAATTGTGCAATTGCCATGATTCATATTGCAGTAATCTTCTTAAAATGATTAAAAATGTAGCCTTCAACCAAAACACCAAGCTGTACATTTTTTTTTTTTTTTACTGGATCCTTCATATATTCTGATGTACCACAGTTGTGCATTTGTATGAACGAAGTGCTAGGTTGTCCATAGCAAATCAACAATATATGTGGCTGCCTCTCATTATGTATATTGTTTTAGCCTTCTATTAATCAACATGTATTGCAAGTCAAGATTGAATTTTATCTGTCACATGGTGATAGTACGCAAAAGAAGGAAATGCTCATTTAACCATCTGACCAGAGCAAACCATAGCCAGCTTCATGGCGAGGCAAGTGAACAATACCTTCAGTGGCTCCTGTAGTGCCAAATTTAATTTGACCAAATTTGATACCACCTATTGCAGCATGTGTATATGAAGCTTAATTACTGGACTGCACAGTTGGAAGTATGTGGAGCAAGCAGCTGGACCAATGTATACGCTTGAACAGGTGGAATTCCAAAATCCTTTCTACTTTACCATAATTACTATCTTTATGTGCCAGGAAGCTTGGGAAGGAAGGGTGTGTGTAGTTTTAATCTGGTGTGGTAGTATCAAGAGTTCCCAATAGGCTTTAATCTGCTCATTACAGCTTATATAGGAATAAAACTCCAAGCTGTGGGATGGCAAAATAGATGCAAATTTTAGCTATTCCTACAGCTTTGAGTTTGATTCATGAGATTGGGCTATGTGTTGCCCTGTGGCTTTGTGGAGACTGATTCTAATGTGTTTTTGGGGCTCCTGTTCTAATGATAACATTTTAAAAGGTTGATGACCTTACCAATTTAAGGATGCACACTGTTAGCTCTGGTGTTTGTTGCTTGGTTGTCTTTCACTCTAATTAGAGTTTGATTCGGGTGTGGTAATGCGATGTTAGTTTCATGTTTCCCTTACACGTTTTTGTCGATTTTAGTGTTTTCTTACTTTTTTGGAGGGTTGATGACTTTGTTGCTCTTTCAGCTTGGGACAGCAAGAAGCTCATTGGGAAATCCAGAGGTCTTTCTTCAAATCAAGGTTGTCGGCTTGGGCATACTGCACTATTATTGGTAAGATGCTTTTCCAAACAATATTTTTGAGTGCCTGTTAGTTGTTCATGTCTACATGGATGCATTAGGCACCATTGTCAAAATCAGGTACTGCATCTTTGCTCTACCTGTGGTATTAGTGGTGATATGAAAAGTGTAAGCCAATAGTGTCTGTACAGTAAAAGGGCTTAATTGTGAAATGCTTCTTCGTTTCCATGGTTTTACATTATATCTTAATATTTATGAACAATTTTAGCAGACTGAAAAACCTTGAACCTCCATATTATTAATTGAGGCCCTAAAATTGCAGAAACTAATGTCAAACTGATATCTGGTACAAGCAAGAAAAGGAAGAGATACGTGGAGTATAAACGCCGTTCTCGAACAATAAAAGCACTGAACAGTTAATAGTTTGTATCCTCCACATTGGGCTAAAACTTTGTCAAATATATGCACCTTTTTTCCATTTAAGCTACTAGAGATGGCATTGCTGTCTTTGTTTAGGGCCTCAAATCACTTTGCATTGGTGAGTGCAGGTACCATGTTCATCCATGTGGAAGGTTCATACAAGATGCTATAATTGAATTGGCAATAATTGCATTTTGTTGAAATGAAGATACCTAATTTCAGGTTGCAAAGTAGTTGTTTTTTAATCTTAGGTTCATTATTTTGCTCACGTCAACTTAAAAGAGTTTACCATTTAACAGTAGGTATGCAAATGATATTACCAAAAGCCTGTTCGCTTGGCTTATAAGCCGTACTTTTTCAACCAATAAAAGTATTTTTCTCTCACAACAAATCAACCAACAGTACTTTCAGCCATGGCTTATCAGGGCACTGCAGGAAGGTAAATTTTGTTTGTTTACTAAATCTAGTGTTCTGTGATGACGTATACACATGTACATTAATTTCCTTCAAGACATGTTTTAATGTTTTGCGAAGTTACTTAATCAGTCCCTCAAAAAAATGTCTTATCTTCTGTTAGCAATATATACAAGTGGGCTGGAGTGGACTTTCTTATCTAACACACGTTTCATAAAAAAAAATATCCAACACACACCGACAAAAAAAAATGTCCAGGTGCAGTTTGGCCCCTGGTGGATACTAGTAATAATACTGAAACTGAAAGTATTAAGAATCAACTTTGACAAGGACTAAACAGGCCCATGCCAGTTGACGGCTCACCTGTCGCCCAGTTTACATAGCCAGATCCTGCCATCGAGGCACTGTTGGCACTTGCATTTCTGCCCATTGGCATGTAATGTGTCCACTAGCGAAGTCACCTACATCTCAGCACTAAAATGACTGATGAGTGTGTTCTCACCCAAGTCACACTCAACAACTGCACAAAATCACTAGTTATGGCACTAGGTAACAGAGTTGTTCATGCATAGAAAGTGAGACACAATTTATTAAACAGTGACATGGGCATCCCTGCACACAATGATCAACGGCGTGTCTGCCTAGCTACTTGGCTCGCCATTGCCAGCACATGATCATTCAGACAAGGGACCTGTGTGGAACGAACCTTCATTCCTAATCTGTGGACAACTGCGTTTGCTATTTTTAAAAAACAACTCTTTCATTTACACTTCAGAAAAAAAAAAAAAACCACAAAGCAAAATTGCGTTGTGCTGAAGATCTAATCTAACGCGTGTCCGTGCGAAATTGTTGCAGAGGAGCTGAAGGCGGTGCTGTCCATGGTGACGGGGCTTGAGCCACGGGAGCAGAGGCTGCTGTTCAGTGGCAAGGAGAGGGAGGACGGCGACCACCTCCACATGGTCGGCGTGAGGGACATGGACAAAGTGCTGCTCCTCGAGGACCCTGCCCTCAAGGACATGAAGCTCCGGGCCACGCTCGCGGCCCAGACCGCGCAGAGCCCATACCGGCCTTTCATCAAGGTGTAGGCGGGCCTGGCACGGCCTGCCGCCTGTCTCGCTAACTGCTTCCTTACTAGTGCTTAGTAGAGCTAATCAATCAATCGCGCCATCAGCTGGTCAGGCTTCTCTTAACAGATATACTCCTACGCAGTACTAATCAGCTGATTAGTTTTATTAATATTTCTAAAAGCCTTATGCTGGCGGCTTAATCAAAGTATGTATGGTGTGATGTGATCTGCTGCTCCTGATCGCTGACCGACTGCCATTAACAAGTGCTATGTACCACTCTACTCCATGTGAGAGATACCGCTAGTCTGCTACTCCTTCAGCTGAGTTAGTGTGTCAGTGTAGCTACTTGCACTTGCAAGTGGCAAGTGTGGTGTGTGGACTTTAGTTATCGCCATGGCATGCTAGGTTCGGTTGGATTTGGATAGATGTAAAGCTTAGATTGTGCTTGCGACTTATTAATTGGGGTGCATGGGTGGAGAGAACTGGAGTGGAGATGGAATATTATTGCATAAAAGATTCAAGAGTTATTTTCATGACTCACGAGGCCACATTCTTGTGGCGCTGTCACGGAAGTAAGCGTATACCTTTTGTGCTGCGAGAATCCTGTTCCTGAATGAATGAATGAATGAATGATGAATCCCGGCTGCAGGAACTAACTTGGTAGGACTAGAATCATTACATGTTGACAGATAATTCATCTGCAAAAGCAGCCAGCCGAAAGGGAAGTTCGTTACCACTCCGTTTCACACTTCACACAGGGCCCGCACTGCCCCGAGCGACAAGAGGGGAAGGGCGCGTGGCACCGATTCGGGAGAGACGATGTAGCAAAAGGTGGAGAGGAGAGATGTAACACCCGATTTACTTTTGAAACATCTAACTACAACACTTGCAACGTACGTCTGAAGGCAGTTCAAACACTTGAAACATGCTTCTGAAACACTTGAAAAACACACATGAAAAACACTTAAAAACCATTGCAACCATACGCAAACATCCAAATAAAACACATGCAACGTATGTGTGAAACATATGCAACATCCAGATAAATACACTTGCAACATGCGCCCGGAAAACACAGATGAAACATACCTCTGAAATATCTAAAACACTCAAAATATGCTTGCAGCAGAAACAATTGCAACATATGCAACATCCCCAATCTACTTTTGCAATATCGATATAAAACAAATGCAACATACATCCTAAACGCCTGAAACATTTGGGAGGGGAAGGCTGGTCGGTCGATTCCGGCCGCCGGGTTGGGGTGGAGCTCGGTCGCCAAGTGAGAGAGGGCACCGTCGGGGGTGGAGAGGGCGCCCACTCCCCTGCAACACCGCCACGCCACCTCCATGGATCTTGCTCATGTTCCATGGATCTCGCCAGGGTGGGGAGAGGACCACCGGATCCGCGGGCGTTGGGGGCTCTCGGTGGGTGAGGACGCCGGGGTGGGGGAGAGGCACCGCCGGGGTAGGGGAGCACACCGCCACCGGCTAGGGAGGCAGCCAGAGGCGGAGCCAGGATTTAGATATAGGGGGGCCGGATCATCGAGTGTTCACAAAAAATATATGGTACCACCGTCAAATGTTGTGGCTTAAAGAATAAAAAGTTGCCAAATATCCTCTCTAACTCGCAAGTTTTCACAGTCGATTGATATTTTTCTTGAGGGATCAGAGTAAATTGGACGTATGCGTAAATTAAGAAAAATAGAGAATTCCAGATAAGAAAGCAGTAAGAGACAAAGAAAATATTAAGTTTGGCTAGTTAGAAATATTTCGGGGTTTCTACGGTAAAATCGTTTAGTAAGCTATTGTAGGAGACGGTTGGAGGGACAAATTTAAGGTTGGTATTTCTTATGCGAACTTGCTAGATCTATTAGATTTATTTGAGAAAAATAATTTAGAACTAGCTGAGAAGTCTTTGTTTGCTTATAATTTTTAGTTATTAGTGAGAACTAATGAGATGTATTTAATGAAAAGTGTGCAACATTAGGGGGGCAGGCCCCTGCCTGCCCCCCTTGTCTCCGCCCCTAGAGGCAGCCATGGCCGTACGTCAGGGTAGGCGTGGGACGCGAGCGCGGAAGGGACGAGGAAGCGAGGAGGTGCGGAAGCGAGCGGAGTGAAGTGTCCGTCCATTCTGAACGTGGAGCATTACCGATGAATGAAATGAATGGACAGCAAATGAAGTGGCGCACCCAACAAGACTAGTACTAGTCCTTACGCAAGAATAATAAACAGCGTCTTTGGTGGGAGTTGAGTGGGAACTTGCTGGTGTTCCCCGTTGAAGGGACAGCAGGAATGCAGGTCAGTGAACCTCTCGGTGCTCTGCAGCCGTGCATCATGACAACACGGGCAATCTGCCATAGTCGCGCGCACACCTCAATCAAGATATTATGTATTTGTTGCTAGATCTCAGCGCTGTTGTTGTCAACTCTCCCGACGCATTGTCGATCCACATCTTGCTTACTGCATCGACTGCCACCATTCACAACCCGCCGCGGTGCACCATCTGAGCAGCCTCCACGTAGGAGTACGTGCCTGAGAAACTATCCTTAGACTAAAGATGGCAACGGAACCGATCCCCAATTCTCCACGGTGAATTCTTCCATTAAAAACATGGATGGAGGAGAATTAATCCCACGGAGAAGGATTTGGTAGGAAGCCTGTCCCCATCGGGGATGGCGGGGACGGGAATGGTTGCCTGGTCCCGACCCTGATCCCTGCCAACCCACCCCGCGAAGCACGCAGCAGGCAGCCTAGGTGTCAACCCATGTAAAGACACAATAAGTCGCGGAGGTATATAACGCGCCATCCAACCCTAATTCCTCAATCCCCATCCGGTCACTCCCGTCCTCTGGCCGCAGCCGCAGCCGCAGCTGCCGCTCTCTCGCTCTCGCTCTCGCACGCTCGCCTCCAGCCGCAGCCACCGCAATCTCCTCTCGCTCCCAGCTGCAGCAGTCGCTTGCCGCTCCCTTGCTACCTTTTTCCAGAAGGCAACAAGTAGCAGCGCAGAGGCGCACAAGCACAGCCGCTGGCCACCATGCTCGACGTAGATCCGCGCACAATGAAATGGGCGCAGGGTGCAGCCGCAATGCCGCACCAACACCACGAGTTGGGCTCTGCTTCAAGGTCGAGACGCAGGCCTACAGTTTTCTGCCGTGCTCAATTTGGTAGAGGATTCTGTAGATCTTTTGTAGTGTCTGAAGATCTATCTAGTGGATTCTGGAAGATGGAGCCAAGCACCGATGGCTTTTGTAGTGTCTGAAGATCTTTTTCTTTTGCTCTTGTTTTCTTTGGATAGTATGAGATGTAAACTTGCTGATATTTTTTTAAGAAACGACTTCTAATGTAAAATCTTGTTTATTCGATTGATATCTGTCTTCATGCCATGGAATTTCTTTTTGCCTCTCAACTGGATTTCCTAACGGGGACGGAGACCCTGCGGGGATTAATTCCCCGTCCGGGGACGGGGATGGGGAAGGAAGTTCCCCCGCGAGCTTTCACAGGACCAGGGACGGAGATTTCTTGTCCCCGCGGGGACGGGGATGGAGAGCCAAACGTCGACGGGGATTTCCCCGTTGCCATCTGGACCTCAGACAACCGCACGGGTCAGAGTTTGGCAGCCTAGCTAGCTTTTACAAATTAAATAAGTTCCCCTGCTGCTTTTGCCAACCTTGACAAGAGCAGGAGTAGCAGTAAACCACTAACTTCGCATCATCCAAATACTCATGGTAATCCTAGTTAGCAGTAGCGCTAACGAACAACAGCTAGGGCGGTAGGCTAGCCCGAAGTTGCATCATCGTCCAGTGTCCAAAAGCAACCAAAAGGCGGCGTGTGCCCGAAGTAGCTCATCCTCCACTCGCGTCGGCGTCGCGTGTTGAGGGAGGGAGGAGTGCAAAAGGGAAATGAAGAGAGGCAAAGCAACACGGTACTCGTAGTGTCGTGTATGTAATCGGCCTATCGATGCCATGGCATGATGGAATGACGAGGCAGCGATGGGTACACTCGTACTTGTCGCTTTGGCGGTGTCCACTCCACTCGATCGGCGGCGGCCGGCTGCTTTGCCGAGCGTACGCGTGCGCCCTGCGCCGTGCCGGTTGGACCTCCACCACCAGTCACCACCCTTCCTTGCTCGCGGGGCGACGCGTGCGGTCTCGATCGGCTCTAGAGCCGTGTGAATATCTGGGGTGTCCCGAATCCGGATCCCTTTCTTTTGGTGGCCAGGTACGGTGACTCGACGTCCCGTCGGCACGCACGATCCTGACTGTCGGAATGTCACTCGCGGAAACGTAGCGGAACCCGCCTCAGGCCGCAGTGCCCTTGCTTTGTCCCGCCTCGTTTTGCACTCTGTCGCCACCCCGGCCGGCCGCCGGCGTGATGCACCCACCCAACTATACCCCTACGTACAAAGCACCAACTTATTACTTCACCGCCTCGAGCTCGATCGATCGCCGTACGTGGCATGTCTTGGGTGCAGTGGGTGAACGAACACCGAAGGCGAGAGGTACACACAATACTGTGCCTGCCTAGGATACACGAAGAAAACGACCTCATCACACCATGGAGGCGAAGGATTGGTGCGGCCGTTCGCCCCCACCAGTACCTCGGCGGACCCTGTTCGCTTGGCTTATCAGCCGTACTTTTTCAGTGAAGTAACAGTATTTTTCTTTCACAACAAATCAGCGAATGATACTTTTCAGCGTGTCTTATCGTCCAATGCAGCAATGCCACCGTAACAAGCTGCGTCGCACGCTTCCTCGTGAAGTTATAACAATCTTACACCTTTCCCCATATAGGCAGAAGTCACGGAGAGAAACATAGAACCACCTGCCACTGGTTTCTCCACTACAGCTGTACAACACATCGTGCCATTTCCCCCCCTTTTTTTTTTGAACTTTGCCATTTTCCCCTTTGAGAAAGTTGATGACGATTCCCATCGCGTCATTTTGTAAGTTTTATTTAGCATCCCTGACAAAGAAGACTGGCCAATTAATATCGTTCTCGCTTACGATTTTCAATTTCGGTATTAGAATTTTTTCGGCCACCCTTAAAATTAATGAATTTCATGAAATTCAGCAGAAATTTCATTGAAGTTTTTAAAAGACTTAAACATGAAGTTTTGATTTTTCTTCTAAATTTTTTAGATCTAAATAAAAAATTTAGCATGATTTATGACTACACAACTATTGAGTAGAAGAATATGCAACATAAACAGTCATAGAGTTATATAGCACATGTATTAGTGTAATATGGAATTTCATATATATATTTTTTCTTTCGGTCACTCCTGAAATTACCAAAATTTGGGAAATTTAAATAAACTTTCAACCCTGGTTTCAATTAGCTTTAGCTTGGTTCCATTTGCTCCTTGACAGCTTATAGTAGTCATGTAACCTGCATGGACGACACCAGTGATGTAGATCATCCTCTTCATCATTATCTCACGCATTATTGTTGTACCATTTCTCAACATTTTCCCTTTGAATTAAATTTGCAGCTATCCACGTTGAATTGAAGAGTACTCAATCCTCACTAGAGCATCCACGGCACCAGTGATGTAGATCATCCATTCATCCTCTTCATCATCATCTCACACATTGCATTATTGTTGTACCATTTCTCAACATTTTCCTTTTCAAATAAATTTGCAGTTATCCATGTTGAATTAAAGAGTACCCAATCCTGACCGGAGCATCTAGAGTTATCAAGAAGGCAACACCCATGCCATGTCATATGATCAATGTCATTAGAGAGATGTTGACGCAAATCTAATTAATTCTACATCCAAAGAGTTAGAGCACTCCGATTGCACAAATCACCTTGCCACAAACTTAGCCTAACCAGTTTTAGAACCCGGCTTCCGTATTAAGCCTTAGAAAAAACTAAGAACAATGAAAAGGAGCACAGCTGACCTGTCTAGTGGCCACCTGGAGTGTACATGTTTTTATTTTCTCTGTTTCATTTCCTATCGGCTCCACAAGGAGAGCTCTACCAATGGAGTTGAAACTATTTTGAAAAAAAACGTTTTGTAAAACAGTTTTTCATAATAGATCTAGAACAGAGAGTTAAGAAAAACTAATATTTTCAGCTCTATCTAGCATTCTCCTTCTGTGAGATCAGATTTTAAGAGCTTCTTTTGACGAGGTATTTCATTTTAACTCGTTTGACAAAAACAAACAACTCTAAATGACTTAAGCTGTTAGAGAAGCTAAGCCAAAATGGGTGGTTTGCTCACGAAAAAGATTTAAGGAAGGAAAGAAAGTCCGGTCAAGTGATTCTGCTACTTGAGAGCTGGTAACAAAATGCTCCCCGTTCAGCTTATTGAAACTTGACTGAAAGTGACTAAAAAATACTGTTCTGTCTAAAATGTTATGGGAAAAAAACACTATTCCGACTAAAAAAAAAAGCCAAAGTCGGATATAAGATCTGTTTTTTTTTTCTCGGTCGCCACGATTGACGACTAACAAAGGAAGATAGCACCACAGACAGTTCTCACTTCTCAAAGCTCACGTATTCCGCTCAGGGCGTCCCCAACAAATCGGGTCATCTCACTAGCTGAGCTGGCTTTTGAGAGAACAAAAAACAAAAAAGTTGGACACTCTGAGCAGCTAGTGTGAGCGGGTCCGGGGGAGCAGAGACTCTTGCATTCTTCGGGAGCTGTGCGTGATAAGCGACTAACATCTCGCTAGCTAGTAGTTTTTTAATCTTATCTTTGCTTCACGTCGGATATAAGCCGGCGAAATCGCTAACCGCTGGGGACGCCCTCACTGATGCGTGCTGTCTTGCGACGGAATATACATGGACTCTGGCACGGTGGATCGATAATGACGTGGTATCCTGAAATCCATTTGGATGGCTCTGAACAAACATCTACTCCCTCTGTTAAGGAAAAAACACAATTCTAACTCTGAATCTAGACACATGTCGTATATAGATTCAGAGCTAGAATTATGTTTTTTTATGGAGGAGCCTCTGATGCATTGCATTGCATGCGAAAACTACGACACGCGGCGGACCGTGCATAGGAAAAGGTGGGCGGAGACAACGACGCTCGCTTGACGCGGATAGGCCGCGTTTCTGGCTCTGCTTTCCTACGGCCTGCGGGAAAAGAGAAACAGTGGTGTGGGTTTCCTGATTAAGGCCCTGTTTAGTTGGCCAAATTTTGAAAATTGGGTTACCGTAGAACTTTCGTTTTATTTGGTAATTAGTGTTCGATTATGGACTAATTAGGCTTAAAACGTTCGTCTCGCAATTTCCAACCAAACTATGCAATTAGTTTTTTTTCGTCTATATTTAATGCTCCATACACGTATTGTAAGATTCAATGGATGACTACTGTAGCACTTTTTAGAAAAAAAATTTGGAACTAAACAAGGCCTAATTTGAAGGCCGCGTAGCACGTACGGGCGACTACAGTTGTGTTGGGGGCAGGGCCGGCCTTTGGGCGCCCCCAGGGCCACGGACGCCGCCCCCTATCACATGTGGCAGCGCATTCGACATTTCGCTATAGGCCACGTTTAGTTTCAAAATCAAATTCTCAAAAAGTGCTACAGTAGCCATCATATCGAATCTTGCGATACGTGCATAGAGCATTAAATGTAGACGAAAAAAAACTAATTGCACAGTTTGGTTGGAAATCGAGAGACGAACGTTTTGTGCCTAATTAGTCCATGATTGAACACTAATTGCCAAATAAAAACGAAAGTGCTACAGTAGCCAAATTCCTAAATTTCGCCCAACTAAACACAGCCATAGCGAAATGGTGAGCGCACTGGAGCAAGGGAGAATGAGTCCGCGCCGCAGGGCTTATTTCGCCAAAGCGAAGAGACGGCGGCGGCAGCAGCAGCATCGGTTTGCCTCGAGCTCGTTTCGCCCTTGCGAAACAATGGGCTCCCCCTGGCGATGGGCCAACCGTAACCTGCGGTCGGTTCAACCTCTTTCGCGTCGGCAAATAGGGCGGCCGTGCAGTCGGGCACAGATCGGTCATTTCGCAGTGGCGAAGGGAGCAGCCTGGTCGGGGTTAGCACGACCAGCGACGTCGCCTTGTCTTGAGCTATTCGCCGGAGCAAATGGTAGTTGACAGTATGTCTAATCGGTTTTGCAGGTTTCGCCAAGGGAGGAGTTCACCGCCCTCATCGGCCCGACAGCCTCTGCTCGGCGGGGACCACATGGTCGGTCAAGAGGCGACATAAGGCGGAGCCGATCGGTCTCCGCTGGACCGGCGCTACCCGAGACAGGCGGTGACTCCAAATGGCGAACGAGCCCCGAGTGTCGGGGAATATTCTTCAAATGTGTAGTAGCTGTAAGGGCATTCTTATCCAATGAAAGGCCTAGGGGTGTGTATAAATAGCTTCCATGAAGGGAATGTAAGGGACACAGAGGAGCAAGATCAATAAAATATGTTCCTTCATTTCGCTCACCCACTATTCGCTCGTTGTTCTGCTTTCCAGTATGCCCTTGCGGCGACCCGGTGTTCGAAGGTTTAGGCCTTGAACAACATTGGCACCCACCGTGGTTGTCGCTCGAGTTTGTCATGCCACCAAAGAACAAAGCGCCGAAGCCACCGGCAAATAGGGTGGAAGCATCCAAGGCGGCAGCTTTCGCAACTGCAGAGACAGTCGTGCAAGATGGCATGGCAATGGCGGAACCACCAGCTCCCTAGGCGGTGGGAGACAGCACGGTGCCTCCTCTCGGTCGAGAGGAGACGCCCGAAGGAGTGGTTCAGGAAGTCCAGCTCGACCAAGACGGAAATGAAGTATCGAAAGAGGACGAAGACGGCGAAATCACCGAACAGGTAAAAGATCTGAAAAAACTAGACCAGTATCAGCAGGACATCCTCAAGCTGACAGGTGGCTCGAAATAGGACAGGGCAAACGCAACGAGCGATCAGTCAAGCCGAGATTGAAAGAGAAAGGCTGATGCGCGAGATCTAGGGTTTGCACGGAGTAGTGGCAGGCGGAGGCGCTGGACGGGGAGGTGGAAACAAAATAATACCAGACGCCATTCTGCTAGACAAAGATGAAGATGCATACGATTCCACCTCACCTTTGTCAAAAGAGCTCTAGTTGCACCCGTGGCCCCTAGGCTACAAGCCACGCATTCTAGTTTTCAACGAAAAGATAAACCCAAGAAAATTCATTGTAGGCTATGAAATTGCCGTCACCTCAGCAGGAGGAGACGCTCAGACTCTCGCCAAGTCCCTGATTATGGCACTCGAAGATATCGCCCATGATTGGTACACATCATTGAAGCCCCTCTCCATCCACTCATGGAGCCAAGTCAAAGTGGAACTCTTATCCACATTCCAGGGATATCACCCAGGAACGAAAACCACAAGGGACCCGCTGAACTGTATACATCGAGATGACAAATCCTTGTCCGACTATCTAGAGAGGCTCATCCAAATCAAAGCACAAGTGTCGAATGCACTGGAAGAAACGGTGATAACAACAACTGTCGAAGGGTTGGCCATAGGCTAGTGCGCAGTGCATTTTGCCAGAAACTACCCCACAACTATCAAAGAGTTGTTCGAGATAATGAGGCAATATGCCAGGTCTGAGGACGACCTAAAGAAGCGAAAGGCAACACGTAACTTGTGGAGCCAAATAGGTAGGGCCCCTGGGCCACCACCAACCCCAGGATAGTGAAACATGAGACCATTTCACGCAATAAACAATTTGCAAGAACAACCAGAGCATAATCTAGCAGAGCAAGCTTTCCCTGGGCCGCCAACAAACCAACAGTATAGAAGTTTTGATCATGCTCCGTGTGGTGGGCGAGGGTGACGAGGCCCCCACGGTGGATGCGATGGCAGAGGAAGGAAAAGGAACCAGAGGACACCCTATTGTGCTGTGTGTGGCGAAAACGCACAAAAGACTGCAAGTACAACAAAATGGTTACAGAGCTAAAGGAGAAAGACGAAGCCACGAAAAGCAGCAAAACATCAAACCATGTGTTCCATAACACCAGCCGCGAAATTATAAACAATCAAGGTTACGGTAGCCACTACATGGCGACAAGCAGCTACGCTCCCTAGCATCCTAGCTTTTCACATGGGTATAGCCAGCACTCGTATATCTGGCAGCAACCGGCATTCCCGGTGCATCAGCATTTCGCCCAGCACCTGGGGCATTCAGCCACCATGTCCTTGCCAGTTCAGCAAGAGCAACAGCAATCAAGCCAACCTCAACTCGCAAAGCAAGAAAATGTCCAAGAACAACAAGCTGTAAATATCTTACCCTCCCAAGGTCACATATTCGCAATCACCGACGGATCAAATCAAGAGCACGAAAACAAGAGGGCCAGAAAGGACTATGAAAGAAGAGCCCACACCATCTCACCAAGGGTACCGCTCAATAGGCCAGCTTGGTCCATGGTACCGATTACCTTCGACGAAAGTGACTTCCAAGTGCGAGATTTCCCACACACAGATGCTTTCGTAGCGATAGCAAACATAGCTGGGTTTACTGTACATAACATTCTAGTGGACAACGGAAGCTCTGCCAACATTATTTTCATCAAACCTTTCGAGCAGATGAACCTCGATGAGCGAACACTTGAACCAGCTTGGAACTCACTGTTCAGTTTTGGTGGGAAAAAGATAGACGCCTTAGGGAAGAAAACAATCCCGGTCTCTTTCGTAGAAGGAGAAAAGGTCTGCACTGAAATGATAACGTTCGACATAGTCAACAAGGATTATCCATATACCGCCATCTTTGGCAGGGGAGTCCTAAGCAAATTCGAAATGGTGGTAAAGCAAAGCTACTTATGTATGAAGATGTCATCCCCTTTCAGGATAATCATAGTACATGGAGACTAAGCAGTGTCCAGATGAATTGAGGGCAAGCCAATTCTAGGATACAGCCTCATAAATGAAGTAGCAAAGAAACCGCCTAGCGAAGAAACAATCAGTGAGAAGGCAGTCGGGCCAAGGGCAGAAGCTGCCGAAGACACTCAAAAAGCCCCATTATCAAAACAAGTGCCAGAAAAATGCATGCACGTAGGTTCCGACCTCTCTAAAGACGAGAAAGACAGTCTGATAGCTTTTCTCCACGAGAACCAAGACGTATTCGCCTGATCGGCAAAAGATGTACAAGGCGTCAATCGCGACCTCACCCAGCACAAACTAAACGTAACAAAAGAGGCGAAACCAAGAAAGCAAAAACTGAGGAAGATGTCCGCAGAGAGAGCAAAAGTGGCAAAAGCAGAAGTACAGAGATTACTTGATGCCAGTGTCATCAGACTAGTACCATATCCGGAATGCCACGTCAGCGTATGTTAGTACTGACCGGACGCAGGCCTTGAGCGTCCGGTCACTCTTTTATTAACGTCCGGTCACGAGATCGAGACCGCACGCTCACAGCTGCTACTGACCGAACGCAGGGTCAGAGTCCGGTCATAGTGTGACCAGCATTCGGTGCATTATGTGAAACCCTGTCTTTTCTATACAGGACGTCGGTGGCACCATCGGACTGTCCGCACTCTATGGGTGGACACTCCGCCGATGAAGTTTCAAACCCTTAGTGCTAAATACATTGTGTATCACCTTTGTGCTTGTGTGTTAGCATATTTTCACAAATATTTTTAAGGGTGTTAGCACTCCACTAGATCCTAAATGCATACGCAATGAGTTAGAGCATCTAGTGGCACTTTGATAACCGCATTTCGATACGAGTTTCACCCCTGTTAATAGTACGGCTATCGATCCTAAATGTGATCACACTCTCTAAATGTCTCGATCACTAAACCAAAAAAAACTCCTACCACTTATACCTTTGCCTTGAGCCTTTTGTTTTCCTCTTTTTTCTTTTCAAATCCAAGCACTTGATCATCACCATGGCATCGCCATCATCATGTCATGATCTTCATTTGCTTTACCACTTGGAATGTGCTACCTATCTCATGATCACTTTGATAAACTAGGTTAGCACTTAGGGTTTCATCAATTCACCAAAACCAAACTAGAGCTTTCAACGGAAAGTGGCGAATGTGTGTTGACTTCATTGATTTGAACAAGTGTTGCCTGAAAGATCCATATCCGCTCCCAAGAATCGACAAGCTAGTCGACATCATGTCTGGATTCGAGGTGATGAGCCTGCTAGGTTGCTTCTTAGGGTATCATCAAATCTGGCTAAACCCCGGTGACAAAGCTGAAATCGGTCGAAAAAGCATCCGCTGGTGCAACGCCAAGATGTGGAAAAATGTATCCGTCCCTTCGCTCAATATCAGAAAACTGAGTTTCACGACTCAATGGAGGGCTGTCACAAGCTATCCACTCCTCCACCAGATCTCGGTTGATCTGCCAGCGAGAGGTCAATGTGAAGGCATCCGCGACTTCAGTGTCGCGTGGCCCATTAGGCAGAATCTCGGCCAGGCAAAACCCCGTCATTGGTGTCATCTCTGAGACCAGTATGTGTGCTTTCGGAAGGTCATTTATCAATGCTTCAGCCACCTCTTCATCAGTGCACATGCGGTGATAGAACCAATAGTCGGTCTAGCGTGGCCACTTATTCCGATAAGCTGGCACAATTTGCACGGTGCCCTTTGTATTTTTGGAATGAAATTATAGGACCCATAGTGGGCCACCATCTCGGTCTTGGTCTGCTTATCCTTGACCATTTTCTTGTGTAGATGGGTCTCATAGTAGCGAGCGAAAGTATTCACACTCAGAACGCACCCGGACATCTTGAGTGCCATGGCGAATACGCCCAGCCGCGTGAAAGCATTGGGAGTCAGGTGATGGATCTGTAGGTTGAAGCGTTGCAGAACCTCACCCACAAAATCCTCACAGGGAAACCGCATCCCAGCTTCAAAGAAATCACGGAAAATGGCCGCCTCATAAGGCTCTGGGTAGGGCACCTTTTCTTGGCCCGGAGCGTGGCATAAGCCATGAAGTGAAGCCTTCAGGAGACATTGCTCAACTTACTTATCGAGATCGGCTTCGCTGACGCGTGAACGGCCTATACGATAAGTGACCGGAGTTAGTTCCGGTTGGCCCCTGACAGCGACCGACACCGGTCCCGTGGCTTTGCCCTCTTCACCTTCCTCCACAATCTCCACATCAGTGTCAGTTTCTTCGCCAGCATCACCACGCGAAGGGCCTAGGCCGCCCTAGCAGCGCGTTCCAACGCTAATCGTCCCATGCATTCAGCAATTCAGCCATCACTCGCTCGAACCCGCTTCGCAAATGGGTGCGAGATCCTCAGCTAGAGCTGTCAAATGAGCTCCTGCTGGATGAATTGTCGCCAAACAATGACTCACTTAGCATCTATCCTAGCAAGTTACATACGGAAAATCCAGAAAACCAAGAAATAGTAAAGATGCGAAAGGAGCAAAGCACTAAGATAGCACTAGTACACAAAAATAAAAGTAAAGATGAGCACATCAAAGTGAAAACCAACCTGCGAAGAGCTCTACGAAGACCGGAGGCCCAGCGGCGGTGAGCGAGAAGCCAAAAACCCGAGTGGAAAGCCGAAGAGCGAAGGCTTGGTTCTCAAGTGGGAGCTAAGGGAAGGACGAGTGTGCATGGCTCTCCTGACTCGAGGGGGTTTATATAGGCACCCGTCGCGCAGTCATGATGGTTTGACTTCTGAGAACCGACGTGAAGGTTTGCATAACCACCGCAATGGTTCGACTTCTGAGAAATAGTAACCATGGCGCGAAAACCGAAAACGGTAAACGTTAAAAAACATGTGTACAACCATCGCTGTGGATCTCCATCCTTCGCCGGGGACGGCGTTCGAGCCCTATGGCGCGTCACTCCCAAAATAATGAAAGCCATCGGCGCGGAGATCGAGAACCTCTTCGCGTGATGCCGAGGGGCTAATGTTGGAGGCAGGGCCATCCTTTGGGTGCCCCCCAGGGCCACGGACGCCACCCCCTATCACATGTGGTAGCGCATACGACATTTTGCTATAGCGAAATGGTGAGCTCACTAGAGCAAGGGAGAATGAGCCCACTCCATGGGGCTTATTTCACTAAAGCGAAGAGACGGCGTCGGCAGCAGCATCATCGATTTGCCTCGAGCTCGTTTTGCCCGTGCAAAACAATGGGCTCCCCCTAGCGATGGGCCAACCGTAACCTATAGTCGGTTCAACCTCTTTCACGTCGGCAAATAGGGCGGCCATGCAGTCGGGCATAGATCAGTCACTTCGCAGTGGCGAAGGGAGTAGCCTGGTCGGGGTTAGCATGACCAACGATGTCGCCTTGTCTTGAGCTATTCGTCGGGGCGAATGGTAGTTGGCGGTCCGTCTAATTGGTTTTGTAGGTTCCACCACGGGAGGAGTTCACCGCCCTCACCGGCCCGACAGCCTCTGCTTGGCGAGGACCACACGATCGTTCAAGAGGCGACATAAGGTGGAGCTAGTTGATCTCCGCTGGACCGGCGCTACCCGAGACATGTGGTGACTCCAAATGGCGAATGAGCCCCGAGTGTTAGGGAATATTCTTCGTATGTGTAGTAGTTGTAAGGGCATTCTTGTCCAGTGAAAGGCCTATGAGCGTGTATAAATAGCTCCCATCAAGGGAATGTATGGGACACAGAGGAGCAAGATCAATAAAGTATGTTCCTTCATTTCGCTCACCCACTATTCACTCATTGTTCTGCTTTCTAGTAAGCCCTTGCGATGACCAGGTGTTCGAAGGTTTAGGCGTTGAACAAGTTGTGTACCAGTGGGCGGTGGCTATTTATGTCTTCGTGTCATTCCTCATTTGAGATCAAGCCTGGCTCGGCTCATTTGTTCGTTTAAAACAAACGCTCAAAATTTAGAGGATCCGAGATCGATAATGATATACAGCGGGCGTTCGTTCCGTCCGGACAGACCCACCCACGAAATGACTCGGACCAACTCGTCCACATCCACTCCCACTCTGCCTCCCTCATCCTCATCCCCACTCTATGTTTGCCTCCGCATGCCCACTCTGCCACTCATTCACTCATCCCCACACCTAGGCTCACTGCCACGAGGCGCTCAATGGACACCACGCCCGCGCCAGCTCACTGTCACCCTGCCCACTGCTCTCCCTCCATCCCTTCCTCTCTCCCCCTCCATGACCTTCATTGCTACCCCACGCTACCCAATGACCCGGCTCCCGCTCCCCCCACCGGAGACAAGGACGACGCTGGCGGCTCCGACGAGGTAGGTCAGTCCTTCTTTGGATTTAAGTCCTCCTCCTCCTCTAGATCTGAGCCCTCCTCCTCTGGATCTGAGGAAACCGGTGGTGGCTAGTGTTCTGGTGAGCTCTGGGGGTCCTATTCCCTCCTCCCTCTGGTGAGCTCGAAGGTGATGGGGACAGGGGCTGGAGCAGCCTGCATCTTGAACCCGTCCCCTTTACTATTTTTGTACGCCTTTTTGTTGTTTTCTCCATGTTGCAATGGGATTTTTTGGGATGTTGCAACAGATGATTTTTGAATGTTGCAATACGGTGATTCATGTGTTGCAGAAAGGGAGTTCTATTGTTGGGATTGTTACAATTGGGGATTTTAATTCTTGAAATTACCTTTTTCAAATGTGACAGCACTGAAAGGTGATTATCGAGTTGTTTCTATTTTTCCATGTTTCATGGTTGATTTGCGATGTTGCAGTCCTACTGCTTGAGATGTTGCAGTATATAATTTTTGAATGTTGCAGTACATAATTTTCAATGTTGCACTATATTGTTTTATGATGTTGCAGTATTTTATATTCTGATGTTGCACTACACATTTTGCGATGTTGCACTTGAGATGTTTTGTGCTCTTGGGATAGGGGCACGTTGGGGAACGGGGCACGATGGAGGAACGGGGAGCGGTGGGGAACGAGGGACACGGGCGTGACCCTTCTCGTCGCTGAGGAGGGTGCCGACACAAAATTTTGTCCCGTGCTGAGGGCACACGAGCAAGCCAGAAGGGTCCGCTCGATGGAGCTGAAGATCCGCCTAGCTTTAGCGTAGGAGTGGTCGATCCTGCGCACTCCTCTCGAGACATGCCAGTCAATTTGACCCTACAATTGACAAGGAGAGAAAGTTTATCAGTAATTAAGGGTGGAACATGTCGGTGTTGCCAGACAGTCCCGAATGTGCGGCTCTGAGAGTCGATATGAAAGGAGATCGACTAAATAGTCGATTCCGGCATATTCATGAGAATAAATCGGTTAAAGCTCATGGGGTTGTGTAAGAAGAATCGGTTATCGTTCAGGATGAATATCATTCTTTAAACAAATGTTGGTCAATGGCAATAAGATATTAACAATAATTAGTTCATGTTAAGCCAATAACTGTAAGTAACCGAACTCCTTTTTATGAAAGAAATAGTTCATCATCATTCAACCATTTAATAGAGATAAATCTAATGAACATATTAGATCTCATCTATCGCTATGACCATTGGGGCATGAGGCAGAATCATGCAGGCCATAGAAACAACGATAGACTCGACGACCCTAACTTATTACTAATATCAGTGGGGCATAAGGCAGAATCATATAGGCCATAATACAATAATAAGATTATGGGGCTAACACATCTTTCAACCTATCACTACTTCAACGATCTTTTGGTGCAAACTGTTCGTGAAAGTGCTCGATATCGGCTAAAACAGTCGATTCAGGCATAGCGCACAGTTAAGGTCATGTCCTCTCAGGAACAGATCTACCAAATAACGATCCCCACTCCACGGTGCTAACAGTGGGGTATGAGGCAGAATCACATAGGCCATGATAATGGGCCATGGAACAGTTTTCGCTAGCCAATAGATCTACTCAAGATCAAACATGCCTTAACCGCACGCTATGCACGATCAAGATTGATGTAAAACAGTCGATAGAACATAACTCATCGTTTAAAGTGCAGATTAGATCTGTTTAGATTAACAAACGATGGGTTAAAAAAGATATAAGGCCGATCTAGATCAATCCCAATCGGGTGAAGTGATATTGCTGTAATTAAATAAATAATGGAAGCAACAAGCAATATCGGTAACTTAATGAATCTATTCGGAGGAACGCCACCCGTAGATAGAATCGATAACTTGACCTTAATCTAGTTCGAGCAGTGGAGGTCGACCAGATCGATGCAGTCGTACTTGAACTAGATAAGAGTCGATAACTAACTTATACCACGGTCGTAGTGGAGGTCGATCGGATCGATGCAGCCGTACGAACAGAGGTATAAGCCATAATGGTACTTGTAGACAAGCAGTGGAGGTCGACCGAATCGATGCAGCCGTACTTGCTGAAGAACTCACCGAGATCTACTCTACTCCTACTCCTAAGGGGTGGCCGGAGCCGAAAAAAGTAAATAACTTGTATTGGATTGATTGTGAGTGTTTTTACAATAGCCGGGGTTTGATATTTATACCTGGGACATACACATGACTCCTGTCTAAGCACGTCGCATCACAATTTTTTGACCCTAGAGAAAACATTTCTAATTTAAGATAACTTGAACTCTAATCTTTCTCTTTTTGTAGAGTCCAACATGTTTTGTCCCAGCGCCGATCGTAGCCTTTGTTGTTATCTGCTGGCGCTACCTGAAGAAACCTGATTCCAGTGATATATTCGAATCAGCTAGTTTCGATCTGCCTGCAATTGATTCCTTGATGACATGATCTTGGGAGCTTTCAAGTCTCTGTGACTCTTCTTCCAAATTTTGGTTTAAACACATGCCCCCCAATTTTGGGATAAAAGTAATTTTATTCCAAAATTATTACATCTGTATCCTCGATTGGTCCGTAGTCACGGGCAGAGAATCTTGATCTGGGGTCTACTGTTTGTCGCCGTCCATGTCAGCTCATGAGCCCATGTTTCAAAACTTTTATGAGAGCATCATTGCTTCATGGGCACTTGGATTCATCTTTCCAGGATGGCTATAAAATGCCTATCCGACCCTGGCGAGAGCAACTCAATAATTCAGCTATATTTCTCTTCCATCTGCCCTCTTGAGTGCTTCTGACTCTACCAGACCCTCCATGGTCTATCCTTTTGCTATGAAGATCTTGAGCGGTTAGAAGAATTCTTGTGCATAGGGTGATTGTGTTGCCCATTCTAGCGCCTTGTCGAGCAAGAGGATCAGCTACTATGGCTAGAAGAAGTCTTGTGATATCACCTGTGTCTTCTCACCATGCTCGTAGAGCTGTTCTAGTGTTTGCAAGGGCTAAAATGTGTGAACACCTTTCCCTTGTTCGTTCCACCAAACGCCCACCGGGAAAGCCACATGCTTCTTTCCCACAGTTTCCCAGTCACCGAGAAATCAACTGGACATCTATTAGGCGGGCGGCCTTTCCCCTTCTCCTGGCACAATTTTATCAACGGGTCATTATGACTTGGTTCACGACGACCTTCGACCTTGTGGGGACCCGAACTCCTTTCGATCCAAAGAAGCCTTGGTGAGTCGGTCTCTAGTCAATGTAAGTTCTTCGTTTCCATCCCATGATATTTTGTAATTTGGGGAACCAATAAGTCTGAATCTGTTATTTCTTCGTTATCTGTCCCCTGAATCTCTGGAGTGTCGATCTGTTTCCGTATCTGATTTCAATTTCGCACCTCCGGCGAAACCTATCTCCTCGCCTTCCCGGGCTATATATATGGGCCACGGCTGGGGATCAAAAAACAACCCACTTCGTTTCAAACCTTCTGCATCCTTAGTATAGTTCTTACTTTTCCGTAGGTTTGAGATCATGGAGAATAGCAAGAGGTCTGTTGAGGAGGCCCTCAATGGATCTGCATCATCGCACCAGCGCACCCATCGTCAAGAGGGTGCAACTCGTGATGCTCCTGTCGTCCCAGAGCAGAGGGCCGACTTTGCTTAGCCTTTGGGGTCATCCTTAGCACCAATTCATCGCTAGCTCCCCGGCTATCCGAGGAGGCTGAGAGATAATGACGACCTGATCGCTTCCATTGACCGAACTAGCGAGAAACTTGCCGACTGCCTCTCTATTGCGGAGTCGGCTCTGGCCATAGTTTAGGCTGATCACCCCCTAAGGCCAACCCAGTGAGGGAGAGGCTGGCCAAGGCTGAAGTCAGAATCGCTAGTGAGACATTTACCATAATTTTCTGTTTCTTCTTAGCTTTTGCCTCCAAGATCCTGATCACCCCTTCCTTAAATCCTTTAGATCTATCGGCTCAGCTGGAAAGCCTTCGTTTAGCTGTGGACCATGCGGCGGGATTCATCAATGTTAGGGGTGCCATTCTAGTGGTTCGCTTGCATGACATCCCGAACCGCGTCAGAGAAGTCGCTCTTCACGGCGTTCGTCATGGTGTTGCCATGGCATTGGCTGCTGCGCAAGTTCACTCCGGCCACGATCTTCAGCTTCTTCCCCGTGGAGCTCCAGCCACCGGACACCCTGGAGATTATGAGCGCCTGGTCAAGGATTTCTTTGACGTTGCCAACTCTGTAGCCCTAACCTCCTAGGCGGATGATATAGTAAACAAAGTGTTTTCTGGCATGTAGCTTATAATAGGTGATATCAGCAATCAATTCCCTCGTCTCTAATGATTTTCCTTTTGCTTCATGCATCACTTTGTCCGTGTTTGCCTCGCTCCTATAGGCGATACACATTGTATTGGCTTTTACCCCTTTAGGTTTATTTTCGCACTAGAGGCGATACCCTTCTGGTATCGGCTATTAGAGCCGGCGACCGAGCAAATTGGTTGTCAAGTATTAATCCAAACGCTAGGGTAATATTCCTTTAAATATTTCCCATTTGATTGCCCCACTGAATTCTTCTTCTCCTCTCAGTGTTTCCAAAATATAAGCATTACTAGGCGCACAACATTTGATCCGATAAGGTCCTTCCTAATTAGGTAACCATATTGGCTCTCTTGCTCTTGGCCATCAAGGGTAATCCATCCCCAGCTCTCTCCAGAGTCTTGTCATCTTTGTCTATCTTTAAAGATCAGGCCCTGAAGGTGAAAAAGACCCATAGGAACTTGTCCAATCATGAAACCTTGCTGGCCAAGGGGATCTCCAATAGGCAAGAGGCTAAAGAGCTGACGCAATTGATTGACGATTTGAAGAACTCTTCCCCCAGGACCGATCCAGAGTTATCCCAACTAGAAATCAAGCGTGCAGAACTTGAGAAGGAGCAAGAAAACGTGAAGGTTGTCATTGATCATCGCAAATCCATTCTAGCCCAAATACCTGATGTTATCAAACAGAAGAAACAGGAACTGTTGGCCAAAGTAAAAGAAAGCAGAGCCATCCGAAGTAGCCTTGAGAACACTCCTGGAACAACCGAAGAATATGAGCAAAAGATTGTAGAAGTTGATGCTATCCGGCTAGAAGTACTGAAAGTCATCCAGGATTTTCTAAACTTGTAATTTGTATGTTAACACGTCTTGTGTAGGATAAATTATAACCATATTCTCGTTGACTCTTTGTATTTTTGTTTCGGTTAAAGAGCCGATTTGAAAACAACCGATTCCATCCTCCCAATCTTAATCCAATTAAGTCTAAAAATGCGGTTTTTATTAAGAGAACCCTTCGATCTTCTGCCTTCAGTTGCTCAACGCCGTATTCTCATCGGCATTAGTGAAGTGGTGCTTCGCCTTCTATTAATTATGGTTGCCTTTTGCGCGTCCCGAGGCGTCCGCCTCTTCGCTTCATGTCTTCAAATACCAGTCGAGGGCTTCGGCCTCGAACACATCTCCATTCGCAACTGTTCCTTCACTTTCTTTCGCCTGCTAAAACCCTGTAGCAGTTTTCTTTCTTCCTTCCAGAGATCTAATCATCCTTCATGGCCGGCGAGGACAATCGAGGCAAGCGCGCGGCGGAGGAGATCCCCGAGGAGAACATGCTGATGAACCAGTGTCTCCGACGCATGAGGTGAGATTGACATTTCTTGTTTATGACGATGAATTGTTCTAACTCGCCTATAGGTTTGTTGTGAATGACAGTCTTCATCCCCTTCCCAGGGCCGGCGAGCCCTCTGATGCGGCATCTTCTGTGCCCTCCTCATCGTCGGATTCCTCCGACTCGTACAACGGTGACTATGCCCGATGCTTCCTCTGAGAGTGGAGGGCGGCCCAGAACCGCTATTCCAAGGTGACCTAGGAGAATGGCCAGCTTGAGATCCATTTCGGGGTCTCTCAAACGGCCCTTCATGGCACCGAAGAGGAGGCCAATGCCATTCGGGCATGGTTGGCCGAATCCGACACCATGGTGGCAGGTAAGATGAACCCTAGGAACGCTTTTACTCTGATTTCCATTGTCTTTATCTTGATAGTCTTTTTGTTCCTGTGATTGCCAGCCCTAACGGTGTAGTTGGAATCTCTCCAACTGGTGGTGAATGTGGCTGTGGACGTCGTCAATGCTCGGGCTTCCCCTATCGACGCTCACCTCCAAGACATCCCGGAACACGTTCGGGAGATCGCCCTCCACGGCGTTCGTCATGGTGCGGCGGTGGCGCTGACCGTGGCACAAGTCCAAACTGGGTATGAGCTCCATGCCATGGAGACTAGTTTCCCAATGAGCGACGGCCCTGAGGAGCATGAGGACTTGCTCGAAGAATTCGTTATAGCAGCGGAGGCCATAGTAGACATCACATCCGCTCAGGATGTGGTGAACAAGGTTTTTGATTAGTTTGTACTTAGGGTAATCCGATGAACAAAGACTCCTGTTTTTTCATGAATGTGTCTCAGTGCAATGCTCTTGTGTATGATTGTTCTTGTTTTTATTTCTTGCTCTGATACATATCGTATCGGCCTTCATGTCTTTTAAGTTTCTTCATTTTTTGAACTAGAGGCGATACCTTTCTGGTACCGGCTATTAGAGCCGATGGTTAATCGAATCGGCTATCAAGTGTTAATCAAATCTAGGATGACATTCCCTTAAATATTTTGCTACAAGACTTTTCATACCAAAGGTCAAACGATTAATCAAACCAGGTAAAGCATTTCATTAAGCGAAACAAAACTTCCCTTAATAGATCTATTATAATTCAACTTAGCGTTCACATATGTCGGCCTAAGCCCATTTCCAGGACCAATGCTTATCCTTCCTTAATCCAATGGCCGATGTGAATCCGTGACTATTCACTAAAACAAACTCTCAGAGCCAATCGCTTGCATCGGCTGTTGGCTTTCATTGCTGATCTTAATGAAGCTTCATTCCCATAACTTGCCAGAAAAGCATTCGAAGTCTCCTAGTTCCCAGAAGACTGGATCGGCTGTTGCGATGCTCATAGATTCATCAGCACGAACCAGCTCGACATCATCTCCATGCCATTGGATCAAACATTGATGCATGGTTGACAGTACACAACAGTTCGCATGAATCTAATCACGACCAAGGAGCAAATTGTATGACCCTTTTCCATCGATGACAAAGAATGTGGAGAGCAGAGTCTTACTCCCGATTGTTAGTTCGATGTTTATTGCCCCCGGGTCTTAGATGCATTATCTCCAATATCCTTAAGCATCATGTCAGTCTCCATCAGATCTCCTAGTCCTTTGCCAGTTTACAAAAAGTGGTGTAAGGTATAAGATTGATAGAAGCACCTCCGTCCACTAACATCTTGTTCATCGGCTTTCCATAAACAAGACTTTTCATATATAAAGCTTTTAAGTACCGATGCTTGACTGGTTTATCAAATATTGCTTGTTGTACAACCGTTAACTCGGCAACTATCTCCTCATACTCCGATTCATCAAAATTCGAATATACTTCTTGATTTGTCGGAGCTCTGAATTCCGATGGCAACATAAAAGCCATTTGGATATTAGCCGATGGTTGCTTTCTATCGGCTGTTTGCTTAGTACGCCACACTTGAGGTTTACCGGATGTCTGAGCCTGTTCCATCTCTTTATTCCTTAGGCGTTGCACCATTCTTTTCTGGCTTCTTTTTAAAACCTCCTAGACACTATTGGCCTTTCTGCCAAACATATTCTCTTTCATTGCCTTCTTCTCCATAATCAGCCCAGTCTTGGTCAACAACTCGCTTTCCAAGCCAATCATGAACACTTTTATTTTTTAAGCGCCGATCCATGTTATTATGATGATATGCATCTTGAGCATGGATAGACCGGTGGTTGGTTTGAGATTGCCTAAACTCCCAATACTGATTGATGCATTCTGGACAGTCATGTCTGGTAGGCAACTTCAAACCTTTATTCTAGCAATGTCTGAAGAAAGGATAATTCTAATATGATTTAGCTTGTTTCCTTTCATACCTCTCTTTTTCCAGTTGATGTTGGTATTCTTGATCCTTTAACCAACACTGATAATCCTTTTCCTTCTGCCGCTGCCACTTATTCAACAGGAATCAAGATGTAACTCATGGCTTTGTCGCCCCATCTTTTGGCGTGTCCCCCTGCTCATATCAGTTCTTTTGCTTAGCGCGACGTATTCTAATTTCTCTATACTCGTCAGCCGATATTTGCATCTTGGGATCAACTGTTCTAGCTTCTCTTGATTTGGCTGATGTTAGGACCTTAGTCTTTCCTTTGAGTAGCCCAACATCAACCATGTTTTGATTTCCTAGGAAAGGATTATCATCAACTTTCATTTTTTGAGGCGTATCAAATTTGAGCTTTCCTTGCTAAATAGCCCTCTGTATATGTTGCCTAAAGATTCTGCATTCATTAGTGGAATGAGAAGTAGCATTATGGAACTTGCAGAACTTCTTATTCTTCAACTGATTAGGGGGCAACATAACATGACCATCGGGCAATTTGATCTGCCCCTTCTTAAGCAAGAAATCGAAGAGCTTATCTGATTTGGTGACATCAAAGTCATAGCTCTCCTCGATTCGTCTTCCCCAAGGATTTGGCACCATTACTATTTTCTTGCCCCAATTCCATTCAGCCGCAGCAACCTCTTCTTCTTCATCTTCATAGCCATCATCAACTGAGTATGGATTATAAGCTTCGGCCACTGTGGTACTCTTCTAGAATTGGGTATCTCTACGCATACTCTAGAATTGGCTATTGAGCGCTGCCACTCGTTGAGCCAATTGACCTAAGTTATTAAATTCTTGTCCTAGCAGCTTTTCTTTCTACATTGGCAGCATTCCTTGAACAGCTAGAGCAACTAGTTGATCATCAGCCAAGTTTAATGAGAAGCACAAGTTCCTAGTCTCTCGGAACCTCTGAAGAAACTCAGTGCCCGATTCATTAGTTTTCTGCCTTATAGTTGTCAAATCGGTTATCTTCTTTTCCCTAGTCCCAATGTAAAAATATGTATGAAACTTCTTCTCTAGGTTAGCCCAATTGGCAATGGAATTGGCTGGCAATGATGAAAACCAAGTGAAGGCTGGCCTTGACAGGGACAAAGAGAAGAAACAAACTCGATGGGCATCCTCAACTGATGCTTCATCCAATTGTGTAAGATACCGACTGATATGTTCTATCGTGCTTGTACTGTCTTGACCAGTGAACTTAGCAAATTCTGGAAACCTGTAATTTGTGGAAAGAGCGACCAAATTATACCATTCTGGGTATGGGCGTTTGTACAAGAAGGTCAGCCCTTTTGGCTTCAGACCGAACTGATTCTTCATCATCTCGGTTACCTTCAGCAGCAACTCATCAGCATTTGAATTTGGATTTCTCTGTACTTGCTGACAAATCTGTGGATTGAAATCTTGTGTGCCTTGATACCCTAGATTCGGAATCAAGTGAAGGGTGTTATAATCTGTGCCATAGTGATAACCTTGTGGAATTTCCATCTGTTGGGTTCTTTGCTGGCTTACTGCTTGAAGTATCTGATTATAGACATAAGGATCTATATCTCTACGGATCCTTTGAATTGAGGGTGCTATTTTTTTAGCCGACGATGGTATGTGGCCTGTTGTGCCAAAATTCATCACCTAGTTCTGACATTGCCCCATCGGCTGTTGCACATGCTGTACTAATTGCCGTAGATTATACTGTATTTGATTCGTAGTAGTACCTTGAGCTTGTTCAGATGAACCCTGAACTGCCTGGACATCACCATTACTAGCTGGTGCTGCTTCTTGATGGCAGGTGCCGACTTGATTAGTCCCTTGGGTCGATGGATCTGGAATGTTGTAATAAGTCGGCCCAACTTAACCAACTGGAAACCCATGAATCGCTTCTTTCATGGTGTTGTAGAATGTGTCCAAGAAAGCTTCATTTTGGTTTGATATGGCATCACGAACATATTTGTCTACGACTTCCGTAAAGAAATGTCTATCTTTAGCTTCAGTTGTATCTGTCTGCCCGTGTAATAGAACTCTTGGTAGTGGAAATTTCTGAATAATTGTGTTGTCACATGTTTTGGTGTAGGACAACAAACATTTGCTCTGAAACTCTTCTGTAGCTTTGCCGATGACATCTTTATCTCCATCAGGTAGATCTTCATAATGTAGCATAAGGATGTCTTTGTTGTTGTTGACCGCCATGTCGATTGTGGGGTCCCACCAGGTGTGCCAGAAACGTGTGTCGACATGAAATTTCATCCCGTACCGAGGGCACACGAACAAGCCGAAAGGGTCCGCTCGATGGAGCTGGAGATCCGCCTAGCTTTAGCGTAGGAGTGGTCGATCCTGCGCACTCCTCCCGAGATGTGCCAGTCAATTTGACCCTGCAATTGACAAGGAGATAAAGTTTATCAGTAATTAAGGGCGGAACATGCCGGTGTTGCTAGACAGTCCCGAATGTGCGGCTCTGAGAGCCGATATGAAAGGAGATCAACTAAATAGTCGATTCTGGCATATTCATGAGAATAAATTGGTTAAAGCTCATGGGGTTGTGTAAGAAGAATCGGTTATCGTTCATGATGAATATCATTCTTTAAACAAATGTCGGTCAATGGCAATAAGATATTGGCCCCGTTCGCTGGTCTGAAACTTGGCTGAAAAACACTGTTCTGGCTGGATTGTTGTGAGAGAGAAACATTGTTGGCTGGTTTGATGAACAGTGCAATGGGAGGGGAATCAGCCGGCTGAACTTTTCAGTTCAGACCAGCGAACTGAGCGATTAACAATAATTAGTTCATGCTAAGCCAATGACTGCAAGTAACTGAACTCCTTTTTATAAAAGAAACAGTTCATCATCATTCAACCATTTAAAAGAGATAAATCTAATGAACATATTAGATATCATCTATCGCTATGACCAGTGGGGCATGAGGCAGAATCATGCAGGCCGTAGAAACAACAATAGACTCGATGACCCTAACTTATTACTAATATCAGTGGGGCATGATGCAGAATCATGGAGGTCATAATACAATAATAAGATCATGGGGCTAACACATCTTTCAACCTATCACTACTTCAATGATCTCGTGATGCGAACTATTCGTAAAAGCACTCGATATCGGCTAAAATAGCCGATTCAACCATAGCGCATAGTTAAGATCATGTCCTCTCAGGAACAGATGTACCAAATAACGATCCCCACTCCACGGTGCTAATAGTGGGGTGTGAGGCAGAATCACACATGCTGTGATAACGGGCCATGGAACAATTTTCGCTAGCCAATAGATCTACTCAAGATCAAACATGCCTTAACCGCACGCTATGCACGATCAAGATTGATGTAAAACAGCCGATAGAACATAACTCATCGTTTAAAGTGCAGATTAGATCAGTTTAGATTAACAAACGATGGGTTAAAAAATATATAAGACCGATCTAGATCAATCCCAATCGGACGAAGTGATACTACTGTAATTAAATAAATAATAGAAGCAACAAGCAATATCGGTAACTTAATGAATCTATCCAAAGGAATGCCACCCTTAGACAGAGCCGATAACTTGACCTTAATCTAGTTCGAGCAGTGGAGGTCGACCGGATCGATGTAGCCGTACTTGAACTAGACAAGAGTCGATAACTAACCTATACCAGAGTCGCAGTGGAGGTCGACCGGATCGATGCAGCCGTACGAATAGAGGTATAAGCCATGATGGTACTTACAGACAAGCAGTGGAGGTCAACCGGATCGATGCAGCCATACTTGCTGAAGAACTCACCGAGATCTACTATACTCCTACTCCTAAGGGGTGGCCGAAGCCAAAAAATATAAATAACTTGTATTGGATTGATTGTGTGTGTGTTTTATAATAACCGGGGTTTGATATTTATACCCGGGACCTATGCATGACTCCTGTCTAAGCATGACTCATCACAATTTTTTGACCCTAGAGAAAGTATTCCTAATTTAAGATAACTTGGACTCTAATCTTTCTTTTTTGTAGAGTCCAACATGTTTTGTCCCGTCGTCGATCGTAGCCTTTGTCGTTATCTGCTGGCGCTATCTGAAGAAAGTCAATTCCAGTGCTATATTCGAATCAGTTGGTTTTGATCTGCATGCAATTGATTCCTTGATGACATGATCTTGGGAGCTTTCAAGTCCCTGTGACTCTTATTCTAAATTTTGGTGTAAACACATGCCCCCCAATTTTGGGATAAAAGTAAATTTATTCCAAAATTATTACGTCTGTATCCCCGATTGGTCCATAGTCACGGACAGAGAATCTTGATCTAGGGTGTACTGTTTGTCACCGTCCATGTCAGCTCATGAACTCATGCTTTAAAACTTTTACGAGAGCATCATTGCTTCACGGGCACTTGGATTCATCTTTCCAGGCCGGCTATAAAATGCCTATCTGACCCTGGCGAGAGCAACTCAGCAATTCAGCTATGTTTCTCTTCCATTTGCCCTCTCGAGTGCTTCTGACTCTGCCAGACCCTACATGGTCTATCCTTTTGCTATGAAGATCTTGAGCGGTTAGAAGAATTCTTGTGCATATGCTGATTGTGTTGCCCATTCTAGCGCATTGTCGAGCAAGAGGATCAGCTATTGCGGCTAGAAGAAGTCTTGTGATATCACCGGTGTCTTCTCACCATGCTCGCAGAGCTGTTCTAGTGTTTGCAATGGCTAAAATGTGTGAACACCTTTCCCTTGATCGTTCCACCAAATACCCACCGGGAAAGCCACGGGCTTCTTTCCCATAGTTTACCAGTCACCTAGAAATCAGCTGGACATCTGTTAGGCGGGCGGTCTTTCCCCTTCTCCTGGCACAATTTTATTAATGGGCCGATGTGACTTGGTTCACGATGACCTTCGGCCTTGTGGGGACCCAGACTCCCTTCGATCCAAAGAAGCCTTGGTGAGTCGGTCTCTGGTCAATGTAAGTTCTTCGTTTTCATCCCACGATATTTTATAATTTGGGAAAGCAATAAGTCCGAATATGTTATTTCTTCATTATCTGTCCCCTGAATCTCTGGAGTATCGATCCGTTTCTGTATGACCTGTGTTTGGATGCCACCGGGGGGTGGACGTCCAGGCGCTAGGTATGCCGATCCCAGATAGTAGTAGATGCAACAAGGAACACGTTGCCGGAAGAACGTGAGAGCAACCTACTCACTGGCTCTAGCCAAGAAACCTCACTAGGCCAGTACCACTACGACTTTATTACATAAAAAACAAAATAAAAGAATAGCATCGTAAAATCATAGGCTAAATTAAAAAACATAAGCACCTATGAAGTCGTAGATTATTTGATGTCATACATTATTTCACGTTAACATGATAAACAACAGTCTTTCTTTTTCCCTAAAATAACTAATATACTCCCTCTGTCCAAGAAAGAATGCAATTCTAGCACAGTGTCACGTTGTAGTATCTTGAGTTTGATCAATTATAAATAAAAAAGTATTAACATTTATGATATTAAATAAATATAATTAGATTAATTATGAAATGTATTTTCATAATAAATTGATTTGAAGCCATAAATATAAATACTATTTACTATATACTTGGTCAAACACAAAGTACTTTTACTGGCACGCAACCCATAGTTGCATTCTTTTCTAGACGGAGGGAGTACTAGGCATTGGCTTAATAAAATTGCTTCTGAAATCTACCTATTTTAAGAGGTGCTTGACATAAAAACCAACCCATAAAAAATATTTTAGAGACTGTTTTTTTAACCGCCTCTGAAAATGAGTGCTAATGATAAATAAATTCATATTTTCTTCAAATATAGTTAGATGAATAGAAACTTTATATAAAAGTTATAGAGCTCAAATGATATCTAAAACTTTGTAGTTGCCAATTTTTTTATTTGAGTTTGTTTAAGGGCCCAAACTTGCATTTTTTATGTTCTCTGGTATTGAAATTTGAATTTTAGATTTTTCAAACAATTTCGGATGGAGACATGCTCTATACCAAAGTCGGAGTGCTCAACGAGATCTAAACCTAGTTGATTTTTTTCATTTGCATTCCTTAGGGGCAAAATATTCAATATAATATTTGTAGAAGTTAATACAAAATTATATAGCATCCAATACTTGATCACGTGAAGAAAATGGAAGATTGAAGCTCGGGCAAGCAATTTTTTTCTATCTTTTTGTCATAGTTTAATAATTTTGTGATTCTTTAAAATAAGTCAACCATCCCTGAAAATGATTTTCAAGGTGGTTGAAAATTGATTTTTAGCAATGGTACCAAATTGCACCTGATACCTTATTTCTATTATCAGTGGTGTCATAAAAATCACTTTTTTGATTGACTCTAAAAAGCATTTGTGTGGTAGTGTAATGTGGTTACTTTATTAATGGTAGACGATATGTCCATCGATAGTGAGGCGTCTTGTTGTAACTTTGTCAATCTTAAAATTGGTGTGTGTTCAAAAATGGCATAGAGTATTTGCAAAATGAATTTTTTAATCTTCTTTAAGAAAACAAATCTTACTATTACTAATTCGAGAGTCCTATTATATCCTATAAACATTAACTCTAATAAACTTGAATGTGTAACATCATATAGACCATGTATACATGTGTGTAGGAATTGATGAGAATGTTGATTTCCATGTCAAACACATAGACATAGATGAAGCTAAGTTTTTTAACTAAACAATTATAAAAAACACATGGACACACCATGGAAGGGAAATTACGAGTGTGTGTGTGTGTGTTTGAAAGAAAATGTAAAGTAATTGGTACATAAAGTCTATCACATCAAAATAAAGATGAAAAGTATGTATACGAGCATATGTTAGAATATGAACACGTGAGCATGATTTTCAAATAAACACATGCCAAACACAAACGTAGGTGTCATACAAAGAGGGAAAAAACAACAATTTAAGTCTATCGCAATCAAATAAAGATGAAAACATATCTACATGATATTGTGTTGAAACATGAGCGGATGAAAGTGTTGGGGGTAGGGGTGGCTGCGTCTACCCTCTACATGTAAAAAGGCCCATCGCCTAATAAATTCGAGGACCTTCATGTAAATTCACGAACCATAAGGGGTAGGGAGGAAGATGCCTCCTCCCACCTCCCTCATAAATAGAACCCAAGCCTCGGATTCAGCAAGCCTTAGCTTTTAGTATTTTTCCCTCCCTTTTTGTTTCCTGTGTGGAACTCACCACCTCAGCCACACTCCAATCTCGGTGAGGGCAGTAGTGAAGGGCAAGATTCCAACAGAAAGAGTGGAAAAGATAAGCAATTTGACTATTTGTTTGTCCTAAATATATCCATGAATTGCTAAAACACAATGTCTTATAACTGCTAGCACATTTATCAACACAGGTGATGGATTAACTTATAGTTCTTTGTTAACAAAGCTAGCAATAAGATATTAGATCCGTCCTAGTTTTTTTGAGAGCATTAATCAAGTCTAATCACAACAAAAGGTGACTCATATTAATCACAACAAAAAGTTAACAAGAAGAAGTTTTCTCTTCTGAGATCCCTCTTGTGGGCCCTGGACTCAGAGACATACTTAAGGGAGGAGTCTACGATGGAAAGATTCTATATAAGTGAGTTCATTTTCGTGATTGGATCTTCGGACTCAAGGGTTAGTCAACAACAGGATGTTCTACTAAATACCAGTGATGAAAACTCATGTTATTTCTCTAGTTTTGTAAATAATGGTTGGATGTTCAGACTCACGGGTCAATCAAAAACAGGATGTTCCACTAAATATCAGTGAAAAACTCATGCTATTTCTCTAGTTTTGTAAATAATGGTATGTGGTGGTACTATCTGTAGTTTGGTTTCCTGTTATGTTGTCAGCCGAATGTTTTATTGAGTATGATATCTGCAGTTTGGACATAATTCCTGTTATGGTGATTTAGTTTTGTTGTGGTTTCTGTAGTTTGGACATGAGTCCCTGAGTTGGTGATGAGTTTTTTTTTTTGTTTTCAATGGAAGTTTTTTTCTGAGTATATTGGGATGGGAGGGATCGACTTTTGCACGCGTGAGACGCCCTCTGTGATTCAATTTATTTGCTTTGACCGCCTTGCTTTTTTTACAACAAACTGTGATGTTGTCAGAGTTATACTACTGAATGTTTTACTGAGTATGATATTTGCAGTTTGGACATAATTCCTGTGATGGTGATTTAGTTTTGTTGTGGTTTCTGTAGTTTGGACATGAGTCCCAGAGTTGGTGATGATTTTTTTTTTTGTTTTCAATGGAAGTTTTTTTTCGTGAGTATATTGGGATGGGAGGTATCGACTTTTGCACGTGAGACGCCCTCCGTGATTCAATTTATTTGCTTTGACCGCCTTGTTTTTTTTACAACAAACAAGTTTTATTTCAACAGCATCTAGCTGTTAACAGCCTTGCAGAGGTAATGGCTATAGACTGTAGTGCAACCAATAACGGGCACTGAAATACATAGGCTGTGTTGGAACAAACATAGTAAAAATTTAGAGAAGGGGTTTCTAAGTCGTTTAGTGACTGTCAGCTAGTGTATCTGCCGTTTGGTTTTGGCCCCTCTGAATCTTGAGAGTCCTTGTGCTAGCTAGTGTATCTGCCATTTAGTTTTGGCCCTCTGAATCTTGAAAATCCTTGTGCTGCTTTGCTCTGTGAAGTCAATGAAGAGCTGAGTGAAGTGCTTGGTCTTCCAGTTCGGAGGGTTGGAGTGATCTGAAGCATTCGGGAAATGTACCAGCTCTTGATTATCTGATAAGAAGTAAGTGTGTGGAAGATGCAACCGATGGGTGACTGCAGCCACCAGAGCTAGAGCCACAGCCTCAGCCATTATAACTATGGTTGAGTTTGTCATCGCTGCCTAGCTTGATGTAGATGTTTTGTGGTGGAGTCACCTGAGTATTGATAATGAAACTCCAATTCCAACTTTTCTGGGAAGTAAAGAGGTTAGATCACGCAATGTTGATGCATCTATCCTTGCAATAGTCCCGGGAGTTGGACAGAATATCTGTGTGGTGAAGTCCGCTTTGAATTTGTTGAAAATGAACTCATAGGTCTTGGCACAATCATTGTGATTGGAGATAAGTGGGGTGACCAAGGTGGATGGTTTTAGGGGTGAGGTCTGGTACAGGGAAGATGCCTTGGATCGATCGCATCCTACAAATTAAGCACTAACTTACTTCACTGCATCGAGATCGACCGATCGCCGTACGGGGCATGGCTAGGGTGCAGTTGGTGAACACTGAACAGGCTCACCGCTCACCGAAGGCGAGAGGTACAGACAATATGGCAGACGTTCCGGCTCCTCTCCTTCATCACGAGTTCACGACCCGTTTTCCCCCTTTCATATTGTTTACGATGACACACTAGTGTCTTTCCTCGTATCCGTTTGGTGCAGGAGCATATCTGGGCACACGGTCCACAATCCACACGATGATGATGCATGTGGACACGTAAGGACCGAATTATGTTCAGCTGCCTGCCTCGGATACACAAAGAAAGCGACCTCAACATAAGTACGATGGAGGCGACGGATTGGTGGGGCCATTCGCTCCCCACCACGTACCTGTGTTAGTTGCAGTTGTTTCTCGAGCAAACAGCCAAAAACTCGTTCCTGTACCTCCGCGGCGACATTGCTCGTCCACTGCAGCACTATCACCATGACAAGCTGCGCCGTAACAATCTTAACACCTTTCCCCATATAGGCAGGGAGAGAAACATAGTACCGCCCGGCCACTGGTTTCTCCATTGCAAGAATCCTAGTACAGGTGTACAACACATAGTGCCATTTTTCCCCTTTGAGAAAATTGCAAGACAACCCCACGCATACAGCACATGATGCGCCTCATTTTGTAAGTTTTATTTAGTGTCCGGGACAAGGAAGACTGTTTTCGGTATTAGAACTTTTTCGTCCACCACTAGAATTACTAAAATTCGTAAAATTCGGCCAAAATTTCATCAAAATTATTTTAGAGTTTTAGAGACTTAAACATGAAGTTTGATTTCCTTTCCTAAAATTTCTAGATTCAAACAAAATTTTAGCATTATTTATGACTATATATCTATTGAGTAGAAGAATATTAAACATAAACAATAGAGAAATACGAGTTATAGAGTTATATAACACATGTATTAGTGTGAAACAAAATTTCAGAATTTTTCTTTTGGCCACCTCTAAAATTACCAAAATTTGTGAAATTTCGCCAAAACTTTGAACCCTGGTTTCGATTAGCTTTATCTTTGTTCCATTTGCTCGACTGCTTATAGTCATGTAACTTGCCTGGACGACACCGGTGATGTAGACCATCCTCTTCATCATCATCTCACACATTGCATTATTATTGTACCATTTTTCAACATTTTCCTTTTGAATTAAGCTTGGCTATCCATGTTGAATTGAAGAGTACTCAATTCTCACCGGAGCATCCACAACACCAGTGATGTAGATCATCCTCTTCGTCATCATCTCACACATTGCATTATTGTTGTACCATTTCTCAACATTTTCCTTTTGAATTAAATTTGCAGCTATCCATGTTGAACTGAAGAGTACCCAATCCTCAAGGCAACACCACGTCATATGATCAACATCATTAGAGCGATGTTGACCCAAATCAAATTCTATATGCAAAGAGTTAGATCACTCCGATCCACAAAGATCAACTTGCCACAAACTCGGCCTAACTAGTTTTAGAACCCGACTTCCGCATTGGCCCCGCTCGCTTAGAGGAATCTGGAGGAAGCTGGATGAATCTGGAGGAATTTGTGAGAGGAAAACACTGTTCCGGATGAAAAAAGAAGCGAATGAAGCCGGGTTTAAGGGCACGCGAACGGGGCCATTAAGTGTATGAAAAAACTAACAACACATGAAAATGAACATAGCTGACCTGTCTAGTGGCCACTTGGAGCACGTACATGCTTTTATTTTTCTGTGTTTCATTTTCTATCCGCTCCACAAGCAGCTCTACCAATGGAGTTGAAAAAGCTAATATTTTCAGTTTTATTTGGCATTCACCTTTTGTGAGACAAGATTTTAAGGAACGTCGTTTGAAGAGTTGTTTTATTTTAGCTAGTTTGGTAAAAAAAAACTCTAAATAACTTTAGAGAGGCTAAGCCAAAATGGGCGGTTGCTCACGTAAAAGATTTATGTAAGGAAAGAAAGTCTGGTCGAGTGATTCTGCTGCTTGAGAGTGGGTAACAAAAAGATACTGGTGGGTTTTTTTCCTGGTCGCCACGATTGACTAACAGAGGAAGATAGCGCTGCAGACAGTTCTCAAAGCCCACGTATTCTGCTCACTGATGTGTGCTCTATTGCGGCGGAATATACATGAACTCTGGAACGGTGGATTGATAATGCCCCCGTTCGCTTCGCTGAAAAAACAAGCCAAAACATTGTTCCGACTGATTTGTTGTGAGAGAAAAATATTGTTCGATTAAAAAATAAAGTATAGATTATAAAACAAGCGAACAGGACCAATGACATGGGATCATGAGATCCATTTGGATGGCCCTGAACAAGCATATAGACTACTGTACGGTTGTTCAGCTGCCTCTGATGCATTGCATTGCATGCGTAAACGACGGGTAACAGACTAACAGGTGTCCAAACAACACACCACACTCCGGACCGTGCATAGGAAAAGGCGGCAGGAGACGACGACGCTCGACGCGGATAGGGCCGCGTTTCTGACTCTTCTTTCCTGCGGCCTGCGGGAAAAGAAAGCCAGTGGTATACGTTTCCTGATTAATTTGAAGGACTTAGCGTAGCACGTACGAGGCACTACGGTGGTGTACCGGTAGCTGTTCTCGTCTCGTCCCTTTTTTGAGACCACAAGGCTGGCTCGGCTCATTCGTTCGTTTAAAACAAACGCTCAAAATTTACAGCATCTGATATAGGCCTTGTTTAGATTCCAAGTTTTTTTACTCTCTCTTCATCACATCAAATCTTTGGACACATGCATGGAGTATTAAATGTAGATAAAAAAATAACTAATTACACAGTTTGATTGTAAATTATGAGACGAATCTTTTGATCCTAGTTAGGCCATAATTGGACAATAATTATCAAATATAAACGAAAATACTATGGTGCCAAATTTTAATTCCTAACACTCATCTAAACAAGGCCACAGTGGATGCAAGTATGCAACAAGGGAAACGTTGCTGGAAGATCGGGAGAGCAACCTACTCACTAGCTCTAGCCAACCATGAGAGCCACCTCAATAGGCCAATACGGCAATACCACTACGACTTCAGTACATAAAAAAAACGAAAATAAAATAATAGCACCATTAAATCATAAACTAAATCTTAAAAAAATATAAGCACATGTGAAGTCGTGGATTATTTGACGTCCTACGTTTCACGTTAACATGATACATAATATTGTCTCCTTTTTTTTCAAAAAGGCTAATATAATAAACCAGGGGCATCAGCTTAATAAAAATTGCTAAAATGGCTAATATACTAACCCAGTGGCTTAATAAAATTGCTCCTAGAAATCTACTGATTTTCAAAGGTGGTTGACATAAAAAACCAACCTATAAAAATATTTTAGGCGTTTTTTTATGTTAACCGTCTCTGAAAGTAAGTGTGTTTAGTGTTCATTTTTAAACCAAAGAACTGTTGGATCATTAATTGTTTTCTATTTTTTAAAAGAAATTCCAAACTGTAGATTACTTTAAAAAAAATTAAAACCAATAAATTTGCTAAAAATTATTTAAAAATTTTAAAATTTAAATTTCAAACCAGAGAACATAAAAATGTAAATTTGGGCCCTTAAACAAACTCAAATAAAAATCATGGCAACTACAAAGTTTTAGATATTGTCAAGCTCTATAGTTTTTACATAAAGTTTGTATTCATCTAACTATATTTGAAGAAAATATGAATTATTTGTTCATTAGATTTTTCCAGGGGTGATGACATAAGAAACCGTTGCTACCTAAATACAGATAATATGGCAATTTAAGACATATTTGTAAGCAAAAACGTATGCAGTATCTATGGCATGAATAAGTGTCATAAATATACTTTTATAATATACTTATTTAGTGCCACAAATGTTAATATTATTTTTATAAAATTTAATTAAACCATTGATAGTTGACAGAACTAGAATTTTATTGGTAAATACACCACATCGACCTGTCCCTTTTCTGGAACGAACCAATTTTGTGACGCAAACGTCCTCAGTTCAGTGCTAATCAGCAAGAGAGGCTATGTTCAACCCTTGGGAACCAAATCGGTAAGACTAGCTCCCAGACACCGCCCTGGTCTCTTGCTTCGCATGGCTCCGTGCCAACTCCGCCGCCTGAGGCCAGCTTCGCTTCCCGCATCCACGTTCGGACCGTTCTCTTTCGCTCCGCTGCCCACGCCGTCCGGATGACTCGGCCTCGTCTATTCCACACCGACGCCTCGCCCGCCTCTTCCACACCGCTTCGCGCCCACCTCTTCCACGCCGCTTAGATGACTCCCCCGCCTCTTCCACACCGGCGCCTCCTCCCCACATCGACGCCGCCACTGCTCTCAGCTAGCTCTCTCTTCCTCGCTCAACAACTCTATATCCAGATCTACTTTTACAACACTCAGATGAAATAATTGCAACATACGACTGAAAGATGAAACATTTAGAACATACATTTGCAAAATAGCCATTGCAACACGTGCAATATCCAGATAAAACACTTGCAACACGTGTCTAAAACAGATGAAATATTTTGAACAAACTCTTGCAACATATGTGTATAACCATTGTAACATGTGCAACATCTAAAAACTACCATTGCGACATCCGTATAAAACATCCGAAACATATCTCTGAAACATCTAAAACACTTCAAACATGCATTTTGCAACATAGGGAAGACCGGGGCCAGTCGATTCCAGGCGTCGGGGTGAGAGCCAGCGGCGAGCAGCGGCACGCGAGCTTGTAACACCTCTGGTGTTACGAGCTAAGCACTGAGATTATGGCATGAGAGATGGATCTAATAAATATAGTGAGGTAGCTTACTTAAATACCTATATGTGTTAAATGAAAAATCCTAACGCGAAGAGTAGGATAGGTAGTTCTAAACAATGGCACGTGTATCTTATATGACTCACTTCTGTAGTTAAGAAAAATTAAATGAGTGTTGTAAGTTAGTTTATTCTAGGTGAAAATACGCTAATGAGATACTAATATGAAAAACTGAATAAATTGTTTTAATTGTTGGCATGAAAAATAATTTTTATAAACCGAAGCGTAATATAACTTAGGATTAAAAAGTGCCATTTTTGGAGGATTATTTGATGCAAAATAATTAAACAATGTCTACATATTTTGTTTCTTTGAGTTACTACGAAGTATGGGCAACGTCACTGTAGGTTTGTTAGTTGAAATCGATAAGGTTTAGATTTATTAAAAATTTGCGACAAAAGAGTTAATGGTTACTTAGCCTCAATTGAAATCCTTAACGTTTCTAAGTATGGAGAAGTAGTAAGACAATGCTATTTTGACATTTAATTTCTAACAAAAATGTTTAAACACTAGGTCCATGTTTTTGTATTGTTGATTGCATCAAAGTGAGTACATGAGCATGGTGTATGTTGAAGTTGTGTTGGAGATCACGTTCCTCTCGTAAAAATTGCCCAAACTTCGTTAGAACGTGTTGCGGTCAGGTTTTGGCGCTCCGTTCGTGAATCAGCGCCTGGCTTGACGAACCTATTTTGGCGTGTCTCTATCTCTCTCGGTAGTTCATCTAAGTTTGCGTTTGATGCTCCTTGGGATAGCCTTTAGGACTCTCTTGAGCCTTGGTAAATTGGTTTGGTCTCAACCGAGCTGGGTTGGTTTTGGTCGGAGCTTTAAAATTCGTGCACAGCATTAGTTCAGCCGTTCGGCCCTGTGGCCGCGGTCACCGCGCCCTTGCCCTGGTGCCGCTGTGTTTGGCTGCGCTGTGTGTTGGTTGTGTCGCGCAAGGGCCGGCTGCAACTATTCCGCACGCCAGCATTGTCCGATCCTGGCTGGCTGCTGCCTGGCCAACGCCGACGCTGTTGCCGTGTCGCCCTAGTGTTGTCCCTCCCTGTTCGTGCCTTTGCAACCGTTGCCGTGCTGCTGCGCCACGTGCAAGGCTGGGCCAGTGCCTTGGCGGTCGCCGTTGGTCGACGTGGCGCTCGCTCCGCCCCTCGTTCTACCTACTGCGCTCGTCTGTGCCTTGGAGCCCTGCCGTCGTGTCGCAACGGTGGCCCAGCTGCAGAAACGATGGGACGCTCCCTTGCACTGCCTTGTCTCGCTAGCCTCCATGGGCGAGCCCCGCTCGTGTTTGGTCACTTCGGTTCAAACGCGTCGCGCCTATCTTATAGGTCTCGTCTCCTGTGAGCGTGTCTACGTGCTGCTGCTAAACGAGCCGTGCCGCTCCGTTTTAACCTGCTCGTGCGCCTTGTCCACGACATAGCCCGGCCAGAGCACCGCGCCGCCGCCCACGGGTCCACCTAGCTCTAGGCGTTTACAGCCTGAGTCTTCACGCATGAGAGTGGCGTAGGAAGTCAATTAGGCGCTACATCTTCCTCATCCCCGGCCAAGCGTTATCGACGGTCAATTTGGCATTTTCTCGCCGCCGGACATGAAAGTCGCCGCAACAAATGGGCTGGGGGTAAGTCCCAACACGTGGGGAGAGAGCTCCAATTGGTGTTGTCTCTGGACTCGCCTTGACCTCCTCCGATTGGTGCTCGTGTTGTTTTGTCCAGGGAGTCCACCATCAGAGCGGTGGCGCACCAGTGTCATGCTTGGCACGCCACCGTGACGTGCGGGCGCACGTGGCCGGGTCGCCTCATCGCTCCTCTGCCTCAACCACCATCGCATCACAAACTCTGGTGAGCTACTGGTGCTCATCCGTCACCACCACCACCTCGGTAGAGCCTTAGGTCGCCGAAACGAGCACGCCGTGGCACAGCTCCGCCTGTCGCCGGGGCTAGCCCTCGGTAGTGTGCCATTAAGCTCCTCACCGCTACCTAGGAGTGCGCGCTTAGCGGTAGGCAAAGGTTGGCTCCTTACCCCGTGGTAGCGATCTCGAGGTGCCCAGCGCAGCCGCCCATGCCGCTGGTCACCATGCCTGCAAACGTAGGGTAGAGCAGGGACCTCCCCGTTGTGAAGGCGGAAACATCCGGGGTCCTTAATGCAAAGCTTGTCTCTGGTGTAATAGTGCTCAGTGACGCCGCGTGATAAACTGTTATGCTGAGGGTTTTTCTGCAAAAGGTGCGGAAAGCGCTGCTGCTGCTCTCCCTGTGTCCGCTTGTTGGGCCGCTTGCTGGGCTGCCTCCTCCCGCGTGCCATTTAGGTTCTTTGGGCGAATCGTTTGGCCACCGGCCCTTTTCATTTTTTCGAGCATTTTCTAATTTAGTTCTAAGAGAAACTTATAAATTCAATATCAATTTGTGTAGCTAACCAAAAATTGTGAAACCAATTTTGTTAGGTTCCTAAAATCATGATCTATCTGGTAGTATATTTTGTTCACATAGTTTTATAATATTCTTAGGAGCTATATAATTAATTTGAGGTACTTAATAGTGTCAAAACATGAATTTGTAGGAATTATTGTGATGAATTGGTAGTAGTACTGGCCCTAAAATTTTTACAGTAGATTTCTAACATTATTAGGTGCTCACTGTAATTTTTGTAGCTCCATAGGAATTAGTTTGTTAAGATAACTAAATGAGCCCTAGTACAAAAATATATATTTAATCAATCAAATGTCAAAAATTAGTTGGGAGTTTGTAGAACGGAAACATTTTTTGGAAACGAGCCTCACTTGACCACGTAGATACATGGCTTAGTATGTTAGTCATTAAAGCTAGCTCGTTAGTTTGCGAGACGTAATCGTATTTTAGAGTTACGGATGCCGTTGATTATTTACGTCCCTGCGTTATATCCACGTATTTCATGATAGGAGAGAAGTTGGATCGCGGAGTCATCAAGAGTAACGAAAGCATATGGTGACTTGATGATCTTGCCACCAAGATGAAATCTACGTTGGTTATATCTTACCCAAGCAAGCCCCAGTATAACCCTTATTATTCTGCACTTTATTTTATGCTTGTGCATTAAGTTTAAGAAGTTGAATGAAACCCACTTACATATATATGTTCTTATCCTATGAGTCTTACTAGTATGACAGAATTGTATAGATTGCTATGCTATAGGACTCTGGTAGAAGTCGAATGATTACCTGCTACTCGTGAGAGATAGGAAAGATATTATTATTGTTATTATATTACTATCACATGGAATATATATGAATGATAATTGGAGACTGGACGGAATGGTACTTTAGATCTGGACTTGGTTTGGCATTCGGGCGAGGCTCGGATTGCACTTGTTCCGCTTGTGTCGGTTAAGGACCGGTCGTTGCATTAGATTCTAGTCAGGTCACAGACTTATTATCCTGAGCACATACTTATTTATGGGAGCAGAGAAGGCTCGTTGCCCTCTTGTCGTGGGTTCCGGCTCTTTTGGACCGACTAATTGGAGGCGGGAATGGTGGAGGTCTAAGCGCCACACTGAGTCTGGGACTCAGAAGTGGGGGCTTAGAGTCCAAGTTTGGATGGGGACCTAGACCCCTTGACAGGAGAGTGGTGGGTTGGTCTTGCTTGTGCCGGAGGTACAAGCGGGACGTGTGTTTCAGGGTACCCAACTGGGATACATTGGTTCGCGAATCATCGGGTAATCCAGTACAACTTATCTACAATCTGGCACCGTAGTAAGAACTGAAAGATAAAATATGGTAAAATAGTCCTGATTGCTTACCACCTGCTTAAAAGTAGCACATGTGCTTACATAGAATAGTTAGTTAATGAAGTAATAATGATTGCTAATAAAATTGAATATATGGACACATGTTTAGTAATGCTCCTGCAGATGTAATAAATCCACAAGCCAGATAGCCTGGCATACCCTTGTAGTCTTTTCTTTCCTCCTGACGGGTAAGTCTTGCGGAGTACAATTGAGTACTCAGGGTTTGTTCTACCCTGTTGCAGGTGACAGAAACATGTGGAGCTGACACTTGTGTGTGGAAACCTCCTTATGGACTCAGCGAGGATTTCCTTTACGTTGCGGACATAGAGTTTATTTGAAACTTTCAACCAAAATGTTTTACAATGAAAAAACTTATAACTTATTACGATGTATATAACGGACCATCATTTTAATGTTTAACTTGTCAGTAAATGATTTTGTTTCCGCTGAGACTCTGATAACATGGTTATATTCTGCTGTTATAAACAATAAATATTACTCTGATGTTGCATAGAAGATTATGTAAGAAATGACTTAAGAATGTTATAAGCTTTATTCTCTCATTTGTGGTCCTGATTGAAAAATATAGATTTTTGGGTTCTTCCTTGGGGTGTGCTCGACGGAACCGCGTAATTTAGTGTCCTCCCTTGATACTTAGTGTCTAATGGAATATAAGTATTCATGGGAGACATTAGATTATGCGGTTCTGCCACAGAGCTCCATCAGCACCAGTGGCAGTGCGCGAGTACCACCATCGTCAACACCACTAACACAGGCCTTGGCTCAGTCGGGCAGGCGGCGCACACGATGGGTAGGAGCAGGCTTCACGTGCAACGGGAGGGAGGGATCGAGGCGGAGTTTGGTGGCAGCAGCGAGCACGGAGTGGGGCGGGGGCGCCCGGCGCGTGACGCGGATTTAGGCGCGTGGTGAACGGCGCAGGTGAGCGGCACCCGTGGCGTATTATTTGGGTAGTTTGTTTTGCTGAAATTTGACTTATACTAAAAAAGTAAGTAGTGTCGCACAATAGGATGATCATCAGACCAAAATACTCCAGCGGTCCCGCCGCTTGACTTTCTCGCATGATACAGTATTGTGTATGCTGGTGGACGAGTAGCCGCCCATGAGTTGGCCACTGTCGTAGTCGAATCCAAGAACTAGGGATGAAAACGGTCGAGAACGGTCGGGAAAATGTCTTAACCATTCCCGCTCCTGTATTTTTTTGCCGGAAATGGAAATGAGAATGGGAAGGCCGGACGGGAAAACGAAACCGGTATTACGGGATATTGGGAACGGAATATTTCAAACGGGAACGTGTCGATTACGATCGGAAAGCGGTAACATAAAACGGGAACCGCCGCTAGCCCCTTCCTTGCCCATGGCCGGCCGGGCGTGGCAAGAGCGCCGCAAACGCTTCGGCGCTTAGCAATGCTTAGGCTAAAAGGGGCAAGGCGATCTCGCTCTCTCGCAGAGAGGCGGAGGCGGCGCCCGCAGACGGATTTGGAGTCGCCGAGTCGGGGACTCGGGGATAGCGGATAGGTTTTGGCCGCCGTTTTTGGGACGGATGGGAGGGAGTAGCGGACGGGAGTAAAATTTGGGCCTGTGGCGCGGGGGAGCGGGAGGTTTCGTGGGCTGCATCACTAAGTGGGCTGAATATAAGGTTTAGGTGTACAAAATACGGGAATACCGCCGGGAATTTTCCTGCCCGAATACGGGACCGTGAATACGGTCGGAAAAATTCATTAACTGATTCCGTTCTCGTTCCTGCCTAAAATACGGTGTCGGTTTCCCGTTTCCTGTTTTTCTACAAAAACGGTATACAATCGGATAATACGGTATATGGTGTCGGTCGATACGGGAATTTCCCGTCCCGTTTTCATCCATACAAGAACCCAAAACAAAAGAAACAAAAAGGCGAGGCTACCAGCGGCACGTCCCCAAATTTGGCCAAAATTGTTTCAGGTGTAGCGTCCAAAATTGTAGGGTCACCCTCTCCTGTTCACACATTTCCCACTTTCGCAGCCGTTAGAAAGCGTCCGATTCGCGTCGCCAGCGCCGCCGTGCCGTGGGTACTCCGGCCCCCCCATCCGCAGCAACCGCCCGCGCAAACGCAATGGGTCAGGTCAAGTCAAAGGCCCTCTCGCTCTCGAGCGGGGCGAACGTCGTGACGGCATCCTGGCCGATAAACAAAGCAAAGGCAAGCAAACCTGCCCAGCGCGCTGCGCAATCGCCGCCCTCCTGCCCTCGCCCAACGGCAACGAATCTGCCTGCCTTCCAGCAGCCTCACCCGCTCATCACTTCATCAATCATCAGTCATCACAGCCCGCCAGGCCGCCAGCATCAGATTCCCTACTAAACCCTCTTGTCGCGGTTTCTATTCTATCAGTCCAGATAATCACTCGCATTATTTTCCCACTACTCGGAGGCCGGAGGCCGGAGCCAATCAGTTCCATTCACCTTTCCTCCCCACCACCAGCGAATGATTTTGATGGAGTTGCAGTTTTCCGGACTGTGGTGGTAACTACTCCTACTCTTTCCCACCACCACCACCAGCTTCTCTGCAATTTTACCCCTCACACAGAGTCCCCAAAGTCCTCTCTCCTCCAACCTCCTGCCAACGGCACGCCTGTGTGTCACCGGAGGCGGTCCCACTTCCCCTGTATTCTTGCTCACGCCGCTTGCGGTTCTCCTCCTCACAGCTCCATCTCCGGATCCTTGAGTTTGGATAGAACTGGAGACACGATAGAGGAGCGCGCAGTTTCCCTTCCCCTCCCAACAGGGTATTCCTGGGTTCTTGCCTGTGAGCTCTGCGGAATTGAGAATTCTGACAGGAACCGGCTTGGAGGAAGGAATGATCGAGAGGATTTTGGTTAAATAGAAACCTTTCGGTGGCTAAGAATTGGGAGCTTTGGAGGAAAATTCGAGTCTTTGGGCTCTAGGTTGGTCGGGACGAGCCGAGGAAGTTGCCAATGGAGCCGCCGACTGGGTTCTGGACCTCGCTGTTGAGCTTCCTCAAGTTCTTGCCCTACTTCTGCGGCCTCCTCATCCTTGGGTTCATCAAAGGTGACTTGTTGTTCTGTCTCTTTTCTCTCTGCTCATTTCAATCCACGCATTTAGTTCGAATTGGTGGTAAAATGGGAGGGCTGTGACCAACAACCCTCGTGCAACCTCTGCCTTGAACAGGGTGCCTCTCTTGATTTCCCGTTTTGCTCGTACAGGGCTGCTTGATTCAGAGTTTCCTCCCTGTTCTTGGAGAAATTAGTTAGGACCATTTAATGATTGGTGGGCTGTCCTAATTTCTGTTAGGCTCTTCTTTGACTTGAACCAAACGTTCACAGTGCGGCAGGATAAGTTTAAATAATTGCCGCGTGTTGATTTTAATGCCTAATTCTGTCTTGGAAATTTCCAGACCGGGTTTCATTAGAACAAGAACCTGTTGGGAGCTAGTCTCTGAAAATGTCCCTTTACCTGTTTTGTGTAAGAATTATCGAATTCCTCATGTTAGGTTTCAGTAACTCAGCCCAATGTCTTTGGTCTCTTGACTGCTTGTTTATGAATGAAAATTCAGTTATTTATTCATGTACTGCGGTTAGAATTGTAAGTATCTGCAATCGAAAAGTTAATGCAATTTTGGAGATGGAATGATGGAACGACATATTACTACAAAAAACAATGATGGAATGACACATGGTATACGATACACAATCCTCATTTCACAATATTTGATTGAATTGTCAGGTGTTTTGTTGTGCCCTTGGGCATGTCTGATTATGGCAATTGGAATATCTGCACTAATCCTGGGCTTATGGCCTATGCATCTGATTTGGACATACTACTGCATTATCAGGTACATGTCCTGCAGTTCCATTTTTGGCAACTTCACATTATATTACTAACGGAAAGTGCTCACATTTTGTTTCCACCATTTTCTTGAGGCAGAACCAAGCTGGTGGGACCTGTAGTAAAGCTTCTGCTTCTTATTGCTGCTACTGCAGTCTTGATCGTATGGTTGACAATTGGCATCCCGGGAAGTGTATTTGCTGGACTAGTATATGGTTTTCTAGCACCCATAATGGCTACATTTGATGCAGTTGGAGAAGGCAAAGAAAAGCCATTTGTTCATTGCTTTGTGGTAAGTTTTCCTTTGTATGAGTTGTTTATGCTTTATCTCTGCGGTCATTTGTTAGCATATCTTTTACACTTTGCTTAGCTTGCTATTCTGAACGTCAGGATGGAACATGGAGTACTATCACTAGAAGCTGTACAGTAGTCAGGGACGTAAAAGATTTGCTTTTCCACTCCTATTTTTCAATTATGGATGACCTTCGTCTTCAGAAACCTCCTGACGGGGAGCCATACGAGATAAGGTCTGCATTCTGTTCGCTGTTTATATCTTTCACCTTTACACCTCAAGACCATAGACTTTTGTTGTTACTTTTTCCTCTGTTCTCCTTTTAGCATTAGGCCTTTAGCTTTAATGTGAAAGAATCACTCTTTATGCTTGACTTGAGATAACATTTGCAAGAAAGCATGCATTCAGACATTCATTTTGAATAATATAGTCCACTGACAGTGCTTTGCATTGAGATGGCACTTTTCTGATTATTTTTCATCTGAAGAACAATGTACAATAAACTGACATACATGACTTTCTTTTTCCCAGATTGCTTGATATTCCCGGTGCACTAATAGTGGCCGCATTTGGGCTTCTACTTGATGGAATAATGTTTACATTAATTGCCTTCTATAAATGCCCTGTGATGCTTTTCAAAGGATGGCAACGACTGATTCAGGATATGATTGGGAGAGAAGGGCCTTTTCTGGAGACGGCTTGTGTGCCATTTGCTGGTCTTGCTATTCTTCTTTGGCCATTTGCTGTAGTAGGAGCTGTTCTGGCATCCATACTCTCCAGTGTCCCTTTAGGTGCTTATGGTGCAGTTGTAGCTTATCAGGTATGGTAAAATCCCCCCTTTTTTCAGTGCACTGATGACAGACATTGCATACTTTCATCACATCATTTGTTGAGCAAGCATTGCCACCTTATGATGAAGTATCAGCTCATTTAACCTGTTGCTGTTGAAGTCATGGAGCTTGATCTTGTTCATGTCTCAGGAATCCTCCTTTATCATGGGACTTGCCTATGTGTTCTCGTCAGTGTCTATATTTGATGAATACACGAACGATGTTCTCGACATGGCACCTGGTTCTTGTTTTCCAAGGTAAATTAATACTGAATGTCTTTGGTTGCTATGGTAAAACAATTCAAAATGCCTGGTGCTGACTTTTGAAATCTATAGATTTAAATATCGGAAGGGCAAAGGTGAGTCTTCACACAGACATAGCGCTCCGTTATCCAGACCAGCCTCATTCGACAGGGAGAAGCAAGAAGGGAAAAGACCTCCATCTCGTGTTACTTCATTTAAGAACAGCATTGATGAGTTCAATCCATTCAAGGTGATTCTTTTCTCCTAAAATAGTCAGGCTGCATTACCATTGCTTATTGGCAATTCAAATTCTGTAGACCTTCACTTTCTGTACAGTACAATCAGTATAGTACATGCTTAGAATAGGGTATTCACTGTGCAAATAAATTTTCAATAAAATGTTTCTGTACTGGTAGTAATAATATGTAAACATATGAAGTCAGGGCATTATATAACTGAATGATACCGTTATGCAGTTGCTGGACCACCTATTTGCCGAATGCAGGAACCAGGGGGAGGCTTTGGTTAACAAAGGGGTGATAACAATGAAAGACATTGAAGAAACGAAGTCTGGAAAAGTTGGCAGCGGTGTTCTTAATGTTGGTCTACCAGCATATGTTATCCTTAATGCACTCCTTCGGTCTGCAAAAGCTGATTCTGTCGGGCTAATCTTAAGTACGTGCACAACAAAATTAGGTCTTCTTCCATTTTAACTGTTGTTATGAGTAGTTGTAGGGTTTTTTTTTCGGGTTGTTATGACTCTAGCTTGACTTGCTTTGGAAAAAAAAAATGCAGGTGGCGGCTCTGAGATTACATCTGATGACAATAGACCTAAAAATACCATCTTTGATTGGTTCTTTGACCCGCTTATGGTTATAAAGGAACAAATCAAAGCTGAGAACCTTACTGAAGAAGAGGAAGAATATCTGAAAATGCGAGTACTGTTGTCTGGTGATCCCAGTCGCCTAAAAGGTTCTCTGCCTCATGTTCCATCCTTGACCGAGCGTAAAAAGGCAGATATAGACGCATTCGCTCGCAGGTATCTCCTCCGTCCTCCCCTTCAGCCTTTATTTTGATGGAGGATGCAAACAGGGACGTTTACTAATCGATATTTTCACTCTGCTGTTGCCGCAAGATTGCAAGGAATCACAAAGTCGATATCTAGATATCCTACAGCAAAGCGCCGCTTCGACGTCCTTGTGAAGGCGCTCTTGTCAGAGCTCGAGAATACGATGGGTGGCAGCCAATCTGGCAATGGATCCCAGTCCCAGGCGCAGAGGCTGCGAAACTCGGTAGCCCGGATGCTCAGCCAGAAATCCATGGGCAAGACGGCCAACATCAGGGATGAAGACCCAGAAGCGCAGATGACAAGATTGTCTCGCACCCCATGATAGTTTGTAGTTTGACGATGCGGTATGGTGTGGCTGGAACGTGTTAGCGTAGAGAAGCTTTCACATGCCATTCCAGTTTTGTACAAATGAGTAGATGCTGCGGCTTGAACTGATTCTAACCATCGTCTTCAACTCATGTATACAGTTCCAAAAAAAAAAAAAACATGTATGGTTTGCGTATTTTAGGTACTACATATCGTATATGCAATGTTTTTGTTGAAAGAGTAAATATATAACTACATATGTATCGTATATGCAATGTTTTTGTTGAAAGAGTAAATATATAGTACTCACATGGAGTCGTTGAATACATCGCCAAAGTAATAAAAAAACACCGAAAATACGCAATCCACAACAGCTAACGCTAGTTGAAGAGGGCGGGGCACCGGCGAAGATGATGTAGAGAAGGGTAGAACTCGTTGTAGCCCTGGGACGTGGGAGGCTGCAAGTCCCATTTGAGACGAATTATTTGTCACACAGGATCTGATCAGTCAGGACTCCGCAGGATTTTAAACGTCTTCCGGTGAACTGAACATTACTACCAGAAATTGAACGGATCCATGACTCATGGATGAGAAACTAAGAATGCATATCGTTCTTATATACATATATATAGCTGGTAAGCTGTATCATGAACATCATCGATTCATCCTCAGGCAGAACACAGTTTAAGCCCGAAAAAAAAGGAACTGCGTATGGTGTATGGCCATAACCGACAAAAATGCCATCAACAACATCACGCAGTTGGGCATGTGCTTTAGACAACTTATGAGAGGTTCGGCTACAACTCTTGTAAAGCCTATCATCAGCTTTGGGGCTCGCCTGAAACATGCACCGTATCAGGTGGTCAGGTGGATAATGGCAAAAGGTTGAAGCAGGGTCAGTGCTTCTCTTCATTATTACCATGTTCAGCCCCAAAGGCCATCCGTGGGCTGGCTATCAGGCACAATGGTGTCATCATCTAACAGCTCCGCCTGCTTCTTTCTTGCCTTCTGATAGCTACGGGAACCACGGAGGATGGAGCCAATATCCAGGCCACCTTTGAGACTCTTCTGAGATCTGAACAAGTGGGAGGAAAGCGACTCAGGTGTCAGTAAGCTTCAGCTGACGAGAAGGAAACAATCATGACTGTTACTAACTCAGTTCCAAAATAAGGGATTCTGAACCTGGACAACAGAGGTAAGAAGTAGACGAAGAATTTTATCAAACAAGTCACTGTATGGTTGTTTCAACCAGCTAAGGTAACTACACTGTATTTGGTGAAACACCGTTATCATCTACCCACAGTGTGTATTAGGTCAGTATGAGAACACCTTTTCCCCTAGACACAGTATGTATTAGGTTTAGGTTACTATAATGCCTACCATGAGACATTTATACTTGCTTGTCCACATTGTCGCAAGCTCTTACAAGAAAATAGTTATTTCTCTAATAACTATTTTCTCAGTTTGCAGGTCAGAGACTTACAGTGATACAGTGCCATCATCATCAGGAACCTCGCTTTCATCATAGCTGAAGATGAAATACCTGCCAAAGGCAAATTGATTAGACACATGTGGACCAGGATATCTGATGACACATCTAAAATAATCCATAAGCAGTTTAGATGAATAATGAATCTGTAAAACATGCTCTGAACAGAGTAGATTTCTACCAACATTCATGTCCTAAGTTAACTAGAACTGATGGAACCTTTTACCAATTAGAGTCCGTCAGCACCAGAGATATTAATGCAACATTCCAGAATGGTAAATCTAGCATTTTCAAGCATGGCATTGATAGAGGAAAAGAAAAAGAAACTTATCAGTGCAGGAACTTCCAATGAACATGTGAATATGACTATCCCTACTAGATGTGGGCTGATCCGCATTCTAAAGGAGGCAGCAATTTTTCACCAATTTTGACTGCAGGAAGGTATCCACCCCCAAGAAGCATAGATAGATAAACAACCAAAGGGAAGTGATGTTACAAAGCCCAAGGAATTAATTAATGCATGACCACGTGCAAATGCGATCCTATTCCAATGTGATATTATCTCATTAAGGTTCCCACCTGAGTCAGCAGATGTAGATGAACTATCAGGTGATCCTTCCATGACAGTCTTGGTGTCCAATTCATCACCAGAACCTTCGCTGATAGAGTCATTGAATATTGCACCAGAGCCTACTTTCCTACTCGCTTTTTTGGAGTTTCCACTGGTCTCTTCATACCTTTTACTTGAGACTTTTCGGACTGCAACTCTGTCGATTAGCACTTTGTGGCTTGCCCTCTATGCTGTTACTTGACGCTTGTGGGCTCATGGAAAAATCCTTCACAAGGTTGCTTACAGGCTTAGGATTTGAAGCCACCTTTCCCTTGATAGTAGACCCATCAGGCTTTCTAATCTTAGCATGGGGCTTTGTCTGAGAAGTGAATTTCCTCACTTCTTTACTTATATGTGCATGATCCTTTTCAGTGAGCAACTTGCTCTGATCATCAACACTCTGGTGGAGATTCTTCTCAGGAGTATGATTCCAAGTGGCATCTTCTGGTTCATGTAGCATTATACTGGCATTCTGAGTAACTTTGCTGTTGCTCTCTTTTCCATTGTCCTGACCCGTCCTTTGTTTTTGTACAATAGAAATAAGTGATTCTTGGGTACCAATATCAATGCCTTGATTATCACAATTAGGATTGTCCCTTTCAGCAGTAGGTATTTCCATATTAGCTTTGCCCTTTCTCTTCTTCTCCCTGCCGTTATTCACATTCTCATTTTCTCTGTTCATGTTTTCTGTTGCAACAAATGGCACAATAGCTTTGCTGGTATCAAAATGACCAATTAAGCTAGCTTTCTCTGAGGGAAGAGATTCTAGAACGTCATTTGGTTCAATGCTACCAGTACGTTGCTTTCGTTTCTTCTTCTTTTTATTCTTCACTTCCCTTGAAGATTCATCTTCATTGTTTTGCTTACTTTCTGCAGCAATTGATGGATCATCATTCAGATTACTGCAGCTAAAATGATCAAGGAAATTGATTCCATCATTAGCAGGATGAAACACGGTGTGGCCCTTTTCAGTCCTGGAGTTCACCAAAACTGCACTGAAACCGTGTTCCAGGGCACACTGACTTTGAACTTCAGAGTTCGAAGATGTTTTCTTTTTCTTTTGCGAATTAGGGTTGGCAGATTTGAGAGCCATGGCATCTTTCTGAACTACATGCAAGGTTGGAGTTCCTGCAGCATTTTCATTATCATGGGTCCCAATCATGTCAGTTACATACTCATCCTGGCTGTCCTTAGCTGCGTGACTATCCAGCCCATGAGTAGAACAATTAGTTTCTCGTATTTTAGGAGTAGTCTCAGAAGACCTGTCTTTCTGTTCTACTTTCCCAACAGTGCTTAAAGGAGTGTCAACTACAGAACCTCCCTGAACCAAATTTTCTTCCGTATCATTAGATTCCTTCAAGTCCAATGTATCAAGTACCTGCTTTACGGAACCCTTCTTTCTTTGACGCTTAGTGGCTTTGCGTTTGTCATCAGCTTGCGCAACCACATTTCCAGTTACTACATCCTCATGATCACTTGTTTTATCAGCAAACCTCAAAGAATCAGGCTCTTTTAATTCTCTATTAGCATCTTCTTCGGGTACACCACTTGATTGATGAGAAGAGTCAATCATGGTTGGTAGCACTTTCGATTTTTTCCCCTTAGACTTCTTTTGTCCAGGTGAGCTAACAGGAGAAGCAGAGTGAACCGCTGCAGGATATTTCAGAGGTAATGCTGCAGTAACGCTACCAACTTTAACAGCATTGGATTCAGGAACTTCTAGTCCATTCTGATTGCTGCCTAGGTGAGTTTGTCCTGGTAAAAGATCTTCATCCAGATCCTTACTTAAGCTGTCTTTAGATCTTAGATCTGCCAATACCTCATCAATAACATTTGTTGCCGCTACATCTAGAGTTTCACTAAGCTTCTTGTGCTCAGTAACTGTTTCTCCTTCTATAATGCCCGGGGTTGTTTGCTTTGCATCTATTGGAGCAGCATCTATGCATTGTATCGAACTTTCATTTGTTACAAATCCAGAAGACTATGTCGGATCTTGACTAGGATTCATACCCTTTGAGGATTCTGAGTGGCATCTTCTTTTTTTCTTTTTCTTTCCATCAACACTTGGATTTTCTATTACATTTGCATCCCCTTGATACACAATGTTTGACATCTGTTGCATAGAAGGTTCATGGACAATCTCCCTTTTAGTAGAAACTGTATCTTGTTTTGCAGCATTTTCACTATGCCCATGATCTTTTTCAACAGTGGCATCCACGGACGGCGTGTCAACAGAACCAACCTTTGATTTCTTGCGCTTCTTCTCTTGAGAAGTATTTTGATCTGTTTGCCTCTTGTCAGAGACATATGTACTTTTGCCATCTTTCTCCATGTTGCTTGTTTCAGGTCCACCTTCATTATGACATCCCTCATTGTGTTGTTTTATTTCTTCATGCTTGTCCCCTCCATCCAAAGGGGCGCAGCTTCCTTTCGTAGTTTTTCCTTCAATAGCTACATTTTCACCTGTAGAATAAACGGCATCTTCAATTGGAGGATCCCTACATCCCTTGAGAGCATGATCAAACTTCTCTTGTTCAGAGATTAGATCACTCGATGTTTGAGCATTGCTCACAAACTGAACACTTTTGCCCCCCTGGTTCCTATCATTAAGTTCTGATGATGAAAGAGGCAAACCAGATGCTTTGACTATAGTTTCATCTTTGCCAATCAATTCAACGTTATATGCTTCGTCACCTGGATGATAAGAAAAATAAAAGGAAATCAGTACCACCTACATTTAACAATGAAAATACTCTCGAAATTTGTCATTAAGAAGATAAATAAGGTAGATTTATAGTTCTATATATGACATTCAAGGCAACTATAGAGCATGCTGAGAGTTTTGGCCAGAGGAAAAAAAAAATGTATACACAAATTTTCCATTAGTTGTTCAGCTCAAGTATCGAAGCCATGCAGTTAACACCAAAGTTGCATGATGAAATATATCAAGCCCATGATAAATATATTTGCAATTGAATCCAAGCATAAAAAAATGCTATATGGTATATACCTCATGCTAGACTACAAACAATTTTCAGCAATGTAATACAATATATGGATATTATTGCTCTGTAGCCCTAGGCTGTTATGAGGCAGAACTTCACCTGTGGATTTTGATAATTCCCCTGGGGCTGCTCCAGACGATGGTTCTGTCGTTATTTGAGCAGAAGCAGATTTTGAAGAGGCCAATTCACTCTTTTTCTTTTTCTTTTTCTTCTTCTTTCCAGCAGCACTTGGGTTTTCTAGCTGGATGGACTCCTGATGTAAAGTGTCATGGACTTGATGATTTGAAGTGTTTAAAGGTTCCCTAAGAGAAGTAGGGTCTGTTTCCAGTAGATGCCTACTTGATGTGCCAGCAGAACTAGTCCTAGATTTTTTGTGCTCCTTTTCATGGGAAAGATTATCCATTGCATGTATATTATCGATCTGCATCCCTAGGCTGTTATGAGGCAGAACTTCACCTGTGGGTTTTAATAAATCTACTGCCATAGCTGATGGTTCTGTTGTCTCTTGAGTAGAAGCAGAATTTGAAGGGGACAATCGACACCTTTTCCTTTTCTTCTTCTTTCCAACAGTGCTTGGATTTTCTAGCTGGATGGACTCCTCATGTAAGGTGTCATGAATTCCAAGACAAACATCACTCACTCTTCTATCGTCAGTTGCTGGAGCATCTTGGCAGCAGTGTGTGGCTGCTGTAGCCTCTGCCATATTGACGTGAAGAAAGCACCCACGTTTGATTTTGGTGAAGGCACTCATCACTGTCACTGAATCACAGATGTGATACAGTACGCCCTTCCTGGCGGACCTGGTGAATAACAAACACTTATATAAGCTAACAATACCCTTTTGAAAGGTTTTGGTACGATTAGCTAGAAATGCTAAATTCCTAGTTATTCCCTCAAATATCAATAAGTGACTTCGACCTCATGCCTTTGATTTACATAATAATTTTACATATATCTTAAGAATCATGTCCATCCAAACATGACCTTCCAAAATTTGCATGCACAGCTAAGCCAGACTATGAAACTCTGGAAACCGCAATAAGATCATAAGTCATTTTAACTTAGTTACAGACTTCCAAAGTTACACTGACTGACTTAGCATGCAGTACATTATGTACAGATGAAACAAAAAGCTTGCACACATGTGGTGCAGTAGATAGTAGATAGTAATCACACTGAATTGTACTAAAAGATGCTCCTATCTCTTGCATTTCAATATTTACATTTACATTAATGAAGGTCAAAATACAACATAGCAGATGGCAGATTACATGCAAGAACCAGCCATGCATTACTTAAAGCTACAGCACTATTGATGTTTATGGAGAAAATCACATTCGCAGCCTCATAGGGCCTCTAGGCATGACAACTAATTCAAGTCCATCAAGAATCCTCAGCAAGTCTGCAGCATGCAACCCCCACGGCCCCACTGACTGAAATCACCTTATCACCCACAGAAGCAATCGACAAAACTTTAGAAACAATTACTTGACACCGAAATATAACTAACTCTACCGCCAAACTGAAATGTGTCTATGCGATCTTCATGGGCAGACTGCAATCACAAAACTTCACTAAAAACGAACACCGATCAGAGCTACGAAACAGGACCTGGAAGGACTTGACGGTGACGGGGCCGAGGTCGGGGAAGGCGGCAGCGTGCTCCGCGGCCACCAGCGCTGCGCATAGACCAACACACGAATCAGTTCCGATGGGCACCTGCCGTACGAAGAGACGGGGAGAAGAAGAGCGAGTGGAGTACACTTTAGGGCACCGATGGCTGTGTCCCGGGGGACGAGCAGGGCGAGATGGGTGCCGAGATCGGTGTTAAGGAAGAGGGAGATGGGGGCGTCTCCGCCTTCGCGGTGTGCCCTTCGCCGCGGCGGGGCGGCGGCCATAGCTGGGCAAGCGGCCGCCACTGGCAGTAAGACGACAGGGGCAGGGGCGAGCATACATGGCCAAACGGGCCGCCCAGACACGGCACGGCACTGGTACGACCAGGCACGGCACGGCGGGGCACGGCGGCGCTGCCGTGCCGTGCCGCGTAGTGCCGCCGTGCTAAAATCCGGCCCAGGCACGGCACTATAGGCTATTAGCCGTGCCGTGTCGTGCCGCTGGACACGGCAACCCGTGCATGCCGTGTCACTCTTGCCCGACGCGGCGAGGCCATCGCGCCGCCGCTTCCTCGCCGAGGCCTTCGCGTCGCACGTTGAGGCCGCTCACGCTCTCCAGCTCGTCAACACAGAGGCCATTGTGCTGCCGCGCCGCCACACTGAGGTTGTCGTGCAGCTCCCCCACGTCGCTGCAGACCTCGCGCCGCCGTCGTCTTCCACTCCGCCGTCGACCTGGGGAGCAGAGGAGCCGCCGCTGGAGCTGCTGCGTCTCGCCGCCGCCCCTGGAGCCGCTGCAGTGAAGGAGACCGTGAGGCTGCTGCAGGACGCGGGGCGCGAGCGGCGGCCTGGAGCGCAGTCGCGTCCCGCGCGCGTGACGGAGTCGGAGGAAGTGGCGGGGCGAGGAACTGACAATGGGAAACGATTAGAAATAGCCAGACGGCCTCGTGCCGTGCCCGGGCCGACACTATAGGGCGGTGAGGCAGCCCGGGCACGGACTCGATGGCAGGCCGGTCCAGGCATAGGCACGAGGCATGCCATGCCGCATCAGGTCAGTGCCGTGCTTTTTCGGATCGGGCCCGTGCTGACCCATCAAGCTGGACCCATCTGGACATATATAGGGGTGAGGGGGGTGGCGCGGGTCGCGAGGATCTTATGGTGCATTTTAGGGCATGCAAAGGTGTTTTTTTATCAGCAAAGGAGTATTTCTTGGGGCACCTTTCAGAATTTTAACTACAATTTGGAAATTCAGTTTTAGTTTAGATCATTTACCGCTTAATGAAAAATGGGCTGAACACCATATCGAGAAAAAAAAAAGTTTAGATCATTTAGATGGACCCCTCGTCAAACCCCCAAACAATTAAAAATGAACAACTGAAATGAGAAATAGATCAAACAAATTTCTTAGGTTTGCTTCCAAACAGCTTTTCAACATGTGGAGTCTCCGTTGCCCTACAATCGGCCTCTTAAAATAAATACCCTCTACTTGTCTTTGAAGTACTAATTTATAGTGCAACATGAGTGTTTTATGTTAGACTAGATTGGCTGGACGAAAAACTCAAAGCTCGTTAGCTCGCTTGGCTCGCTCGGCTCGGCTCGAGCTGAGCCAAGATTTTAGCTCGTTAGCTATAAAAAGCTAACTCGAGCCAGCTCGCAAGCTAAACGAGCCAAGCTTTCAGGAAAAAAGTATCAAAACTTATATTAGTTTTTGTATTACTTCATGTCTTGCACTTTACAATTGATTGGTAACTGGTCTAGATCCTATAAATTGACTGGTAACTGGTCTAGATGCATTTCTTTTATATTATTATTATTCTCAAACTTTAGATAAATGCAAATATTATATTTTGTGTATTTTTTATACCTGGCTCGCGAGCTTAACGAGCCAGCTCGAGCTTTTTAATGAGCCGAGCCAAGCTGACTTTCTGGCTCGTTATGATAACGAGCCGTAACGAGCCAGAATGAGCCGCCGAGCCGAGCCAGCTCGTTATCCAGCCTTAGACTAGAGACATACTTAACTTTTTTTAAGAAAAGGAAAGAGATTCTATTAAATCTAGAGAAAAATTACATCTCTGTTTTCATCTTTAGTCCATGTCCCTGATGATTGTCTAGTCTAATATATTGAAACTTAGTGACCCAAATTACCACCACCAGACCATCACCTCCAATCATCCACAATGACATATCCAAAACTTTGGAAATGCCACATGATCCAATACTACGGGAACTTCCTTTAACTGTTTTGTTATTTAATCATCAAAACCCACTAGCTAAGGCGGGGAGATGAGCTTTTAGTTGGCCATGCTTTTGCCTTAGCATTGCAATGAAGCCAGAGGTATTTTAGCGGTGGCGATGATGGCTTTGGATTACTTTACACGCTCGAGTTGCTGCTGGAGGGTAGATGGGTAAGAAGTTGTTTATATAGTGGAAAAATCTAGGCTACTATTGAGAAATAGGATAGGTTGGGAGATAAAGTATATTGTGTTACATGTCCAGAAGCATGATTAGATTGGAAAAAATAGAGATGTGATGTGAAATGTTCATGTTTACCCATGCCAATAGTCTTGCAGATACACTTTGATGATCTACCAAGTTGAATACAAGTCGGAAAATTACCATATGGTCCATACTTAGATTATTTCTTCTACTACATAAGATGGAATAACATTCTTGCACAAACACAATATAATGTAAATGTATATGGAAGAAACCCCTCATTATATAGGATTAATAAGGCATCAATTCCAGGACTTGCATCGCTAACTATGTGACCAATATTGAGGTCGTCGTTACTCTACCATGGACATGCTATATAGATGGTATGACTAATCTTGATGCACTCATTGTTGCTAATGTGTCTTCCGCTTGGAGTCTTTGTACCGACCCTTGGTGCGAACATCTAGTGCTACGTTGAGGATCATCTTGTTAGCGACGGGGTCAGGCACAAGGGAGAAGAGGAGCCACAATAGTGCGTGTGTCCAGTATGGCGTGCACCTGCGGTTCGTACCCGATGTAGCGAACAGCCGCATGGGCATATGTATCAGGGGATGGCACGAAGAAGGAGGAAGTCTTGATGGATGCCATCTTCGTGGCCACTAACATTGGTACCTGCACATTGTATATGTATGTAACATGCATATCATAGAACATTAGATCAAGACGTGCTCAGTAGTTACTTGTGCATGGTAACAAAGTTCAAAAGACTTGAATCGACCTTGTGTTGTAGAAGTCATGTAACCCTCTAGCTAGTTGGGCAGGCAGTGGCTGCCTGAGCCATTAATGTCATGGTAGGGGCACTGCGTGGCAGTGTGCTTGCGGAGATGGAAAATCGATGACAATGGTGACTGACAACAGAGGTGAGTATGAAGTGATAGGTTGGGCATGCTGTGGTGGTCGGCAAAGGTTGGTCTACTTACGACATTGGATACCAGTGCGATGCCGATTAGCTTTGGAAGTTGGTTGGTACGACAACAACAACTAACCAGAGACGCTCTTGCATGGTAATGTCCAGTTCCTTGTGGCAATGGCACCATTTTGTCCTAGTGGGGCTAAGCGGTGGCAGTGTCAATGAGTATGGAAGATGGTTCAGCGGGTGCGAGCATTTTTGTGGTGCTACAGTATTTTCTTCGGTAGTGCCTGTGGTGGGCTAACGCCTACTGGTTTGGCTTTCATCCATGCACACTGGAGCGACAACGACTAAACATGCATATCTGTGGCTAGTTTGTTGTGATAGTGACAACTAGCATATGGACACCTATTGTTAGGTTGCCCATGAATGAGTGCTTATGGCATTAACCCGGGCTCGTTTGAATGGCCATGTGTTTGTGGCAATGGCGACGCTATTCGCTTGGTGCGACATCAAGGTTTGGCAACACGTTGTGGTTGGTGTCCCATCGGAGGGTGGCGAACCCTATGGTTCGTTGTTGTGGCGTCAGGTCATGCATGTCTGTGGCCTGGTTCACACAACAACTTCCTCCTATTGGCAGCAGTTTGTTACAATCATTTCTTTGATGACTTGTCTCATTGTGCAATGACATGTTTGGTGTGCCAACGACATGGCGGGGGTGTGAGGGTTTTTGAAAGAGATGGTGGTCTTTGGGCAAAGACTCTACTTCTTATTGAGGTTGGCAATGCTGACATATTTGGCTCCATGTACCTTGTCGTTGGAGGCTTTGCCATGAGGTCACTCTCCTCCACTTATGTGTGGGTGGGTGGGTAGGTGGGATTCAGTTGAAAAACTTGTGTGTGATTCTTCATTTGGAGTTAGCGGCACTTGTGGATAACATTTTCCTTCTCGAATACATCACCACCGAACACCCTTCTCCCCTGAGCTTACCCTTGTGGCATGTGGGCCAGTGTGTTGCTATCGAGGTGTTTTGGTGGATACGTCGGTAAATTTTGTCGTGCTGTTGTCTTGATGTTGCTTCTTTCATGTGGGTGTCTTAATTTTTTATTTGTTGTATATTGTTGTTGTAAGTCTCCTTTCCCTGTTAATATACACCCAAGTGATTTCTTATCTGTTGCTTTTTAAAAGAAAAATAATAAACTCAGGACAACCTGGCTAGTCCCATAGTTTCACGCGTGCCTGCGCCATTCTTCCATTGTTTTCATGTGTGACGCATGACGACTGTCTCTCTTTGGTGCAGTTGAAAGGTTTTCGAGGAGTTGTAAGAAATAAAGGGTTTAATCTCCAACAAAACATGCATATCAACAACGGTTGGAAGTTGGAACCATCAGCTGAAACATGCGCTGCATGACATCGTTTAAGACTGTAAGTGATGTTCATACCCGGACCCATCGCACTCCGGCACGAGTCTCACTCAGGACAGCATGAGAAAATCATGTTTTTATTCTTATACTGTTATACAGGAGGCTTCCCTACTACTAAATACAGTTAATTAGGAGAAATGTTTTTCACAATAAAAAAGAATAGTTAATACCTGGCATTGCACGTCAATGCCTTTGCTCCTGTACTCGACATAGAGGCATCTTGAAAATTGGTCGATATAGCTGGTAAATCAAAATAGTCACAAAACATTTGTTCAATGTTAATAATAAGTAGTAAATCACAACTGTTTAAAAACATGAAAAGTTTTTTCGCCTCATATTCGCGCATGAAGCAACACACATATATAAACTATTTGGAGAGCCATCACATAAATATTCTCTCTATAGCTCTTGTGTCTCCAACGAACTCTCTAAGTTTTGTTCTCTATGCTTCAATGATTTATCATAATTTTTCTTATATAAAAAATTTATGAGAAAACTATCTTGTATTGAATTTAGAGGGTGATGTAGCCTATCCATAAGCGAGAGCGAGGTGGGTAATTTTGGAGGGCTAAAGATATGGAGAATAGCTTAGACTTTAGGTCCTGTTTGGATGGCCTTATTGGATAAAAAATAGGCAACTAAAAATTAGTCAACTAGTTGTTAGTCCAAATCTGTTTGAATCCTGAACTAATTGTTCGGTTTTATAGACTAGAACTAGTTGTTAGCCCATGATAGTTGGGTTGGACTAGTGAACTAATAACTAGTTGGGAGCTTCGACTAAACTTTAGCCGACCCATTAGTCCTCCTGTTTGGATCCTCGAGGACTAAGTTTAGCTAACTAGTTGTTAGTCCAAGGGATACAAACAGGGCCTTAGAGTCTATGAGATTGACTTTTTAATTTGTTTTCTAAATTTTAAAATAAAAAGTTATATATACAGAGAGTCTCTTGGAGATGTTTCTTAGAGACAATGCTAAAGAAACAAACTTAAATGAACACCTTTTAGATTAATTTCTCAAAAACATAAAGAGGGATAGCCAGTGGTAGGGCGGTCGGTGTTTCCAGGTGTGGCAAATTTCCACGGAAGAATAACAATGCACGACTACAAAAGTTAAAATATCCGAGTACCCCGTTGCAACTTGCAACGAATGAATTTTGATTGTTTACGTTGTGTTGACTAGCTGTCTCAAAAAAATTGACTAATAATTAAACAAATTTGAAATCGCATGAATAAAAAAACTTAGTGCTTCCATGTGATCAACCCGAAATTGTACTTTCTAGTGGCATGCATTTTGGCAACAGTCCCATTAAATGACGGTGAAGGTACAAAGGTGCATCGGCAAGACGGCAAGGCATGTTTACTGTACAAACGTTTCGTTCTAGTTAGGAGCAGTGCTCCTGCTTTTTGGGTAGAATGTAAACATCAGTAAACACATAGCAAACTACGGAGTACGATGTAATAACTGATGTAAATTACTGAACATGTATCAGCAAATATCACTAAAAGCTCCTATTGGTTTCATGCATCTATTTGTGTCACTCCGTAGTTTATTTCAAAACCGATATATTACAAAAGCTGAAACTTACTAATAGTTTTACCACTTTGAGTGGCTAGAATTGATCAACTATACGATTTTGTAGACTTGCATTGTGCATTTCTAGTCATTAATTGTAACATTATTTTTTCTTCTCCTTTTCCTATTACCTTGTCCGTGATTAACCATGCATGTTCGAAGTGAATTTTTTGCGTCATCTGTGTTCACAAAGCGAGTTCAACCTCTAGATTTCTCCTTTCCGAGAAAAGAACTCTACGTTTCTCCTGAAGAATTAACTATGTGAAGGTGCAAAGATACGACTCGAAATTTCAAACAACTACTGAAGAGTTGAAAGGCATAACGGCAGAGGCACTCACGCCTTGGTGGCGGCGTAGACTGCGTAGAGCGGGTCGGACGGCAGAATGGCGGCGGCGCCGGAGCCGATGTTCACCACCGCGCCGCGCCCGCGTCGCACCATGCCGGGGAGCACGGCATGCGTCACCCGTGTGACGGCGTCGACGTTGAGCCGTACCAGGTTCCGCACGAGCGCCTCGTCCACCTCGTGGAAGTAGCGCGCGTACGGGTAGCACGCGCCGGCGTTGTTCACGAGCACGCCGACGTCGAGCTCCGCGAGGAACTCCCCGAGCGCGCCCACCTTCGCGGCGAGGCCGTCGCCGGCGAAGTCGAGCACGAAGGTGCGGACCTGGGCGCCGGGGTGCCTGGCCGCGACCTCGGCCGACACGGCGGTGAGCTTCTCGGGGCTGCGGCCAACGAGGACGAGCCCGAGGTCCGCCGCAGCCAGGCGGAACGCGAGCGCGCGGCCGATGCCGTCGGTGGCGCCCGTGACGACGGCCCACGTGCCGTAGCGGCGCCGCAGCGGCCTCGCGGGCCGCAGGAACGCCGCGTACAGCCACAGCGCCAGGCGGGCCGCGGCGCGCGCGGACAGCAGGAGCCCCAGCGTCGCGAGCGGCGCCAGCGCCAGAGCCCACGCGGGCTGCGCGGCGTGCGCGCTCCACGCCGCTTGTCCGGTCATGGAAATGGCGACGAGGTGGCCTGGCTGGCTGGTGCTTCCAGCTCCGCGGGCGCGTGGTGTCGCGGCGGGACCTGGCTCTGGCTGCTGCAGATGGGTGCGGTGTGAGCTCGTCGTTGCACGTTGCCTGGTTGTAGGGCCTGTAGATATATAGCGTGGGAGTGAGGGTGTCTGCTCTGATGCTGTCGCTGGGCGTTGGTGGTGCGCGGTTGCCGGGTGGGGTTGGGTGGGGTTATGCTTGCTGTTGGCGTGCCACCGGCATCACGCACGCGCACGCGCACGCCATCGTGGCTACTTCACGCCTTCTCTCAATTGCCTGAAAACCCGAGGGATTTCAGTTGAGGAGCAAATTGAACAACATTGACGACGATTAAGGTTGAGAGGCCAGGGCAGCGAGCAACTGCGTTTGCCCATGCCACATGTTACAGGAGGACGGTGTACGGGGGTATAGGCAGCGGGAAGAGAAGTGTCGTATCATGTACTAGCCGAGAAAGGTCCATCGGATGCAGTGTTGGTATGTTTGGTTAATATAACCTAGCAATAGTCTGGGTCTATCCCTATAGATTAGGGGAATTGCGCGTGCCCAAACGTCTCATTGGATAGGATTCCGTCGGACGGTAACTTGGACACACTCCCATCGAACGGTCCATCAGAATACGCCATCGCGCGACTCCGACTTTAGTCGCCAGCCCGCGATCCCGCGCTGCCACCACTGCACCGTATCGCTGCTGCACACGCGCGTCCGTTCCCATCCGCATCGTCCCCGCCCCCCGCACACATCGCATTCTCGCCCCCGTCTCGCCTCGCCTCAAGACATCGTACCCGCCGCGCCGCCTCGCTCGCCCGCCCCACCCACCGCCTCCTCTCTGCCCCTCATCTCTCTCCCCTGTAAGGGGACCAGAGCCGTGATGAGGACGAGCATACCCCATCCACAGGACCCCAGGCACCGCGCACCCCATCCTAAAAGTGCAATCAAGCCATATTTGTGGGTTTTGGTGATAATAACCACGCAATTAGAGGACTAATGAGATTTATCGAGATGACAAGCAGAGATTTTAAGATCGAGGATGTTATACGAAACGGAGGAGCCCCATTTATAAATGTTGACGGCTTCAAACTTAAAGGAGGTTTAAATTCTTTTATATTTTGAATTTGGGTATAGGAAAAGCCGTACTATAAAGGGCTTATTGGATACACACCATTGCAATTTTCACGATTTTGAAACACGCCACTACAATTCGTCTAATTAGGCTGGTGCCATTACAATTCTGCTAGAGTTTGAAATACGCCATTGTCTACGCCCCCATGCCGCCTTGGACCCAATCTGTCAGTGGCTACAGGAGGCCACCATATTTATGTATGGACCTTTCTCCCTCCCCCGAAGGATAATGTCCCGACGCCGCATGTTATCTGAAGTGAAGCACTTGGGTTTGCCATTCTCTCATTTTGTTTAGTTTATTTATGAATCAACTTCAGACATGCAATGCACATTTTTAGGCGATAGTTCCCAGAACATGCAAAGACATGTCAAGCGCACATGCTACATTCTAGAAATAAAGATGGAAACATGTAATGCACATACGGCACATAGTTCCCGAAACATGCATTTTCATCATTCCGTAAATAAAATGGAAACATTCCATCGGTCCACATCCATAGTTCTCAAACATTGTACTTAACATCCATACAGAGGACACCATTCTAGTTGCATAGTTCCCAAACACATCAGGTCACTTACAAAGCACATGTTGGTTCGCTTGGACTAGCAAAAGCCATAGATAACACTTCAGTCACTAAGACCAAAGAAATGCACAACAAAACACATCATCTAATCCACGCCGAGCCACCGTTGAGGCTTCTCACCACTCTTGCTTCAGAGCGATTGCGACCTTCGAAGCTTCTTCTTTACAGGAGTCTTCTTCTTCTTTGGCGCTTGCTTGGTTGCACTTGTCTTTTGAGTTTTCTTGGGTGCTTGCTTGGTTGCACTTGTCTTCCTGAGGTGTCTTGCTCGGTCCTTCATCTTCTTGCCTCACCCTATATGAGATGGCTATCATTTAGACATTCCTTGCCCATTTACATTCACAAGCAAATCAGAAATAAGAAATGTACCTTTTAAGTGATGCAAGCGTAGTCATGCCATCAACACCATCATCATCTTCTGTTGGTTCAAAGAAGTTTGCGGTCTTCTCAAAGTGCCCATAGCCTTTGCACCTTTTGCATCTCACTTTCTTTTTGTTTGCCCTTTCTTCCATACTCCCTCCGATCCCCGACCACTCTAGGTCTCGCTCACGCCTCTTCTTCTACAAGGTGGGTGCAGTTTATATCCTAGCTCCACCTCGGGCTCTCCAGCCCTCTCATCGGGCATGGGTGGAACTATATCTCGCATATTCTTTGCTTTGAACTCTGCCACAGAGTAGTATTCATGCACAAAATCCTTGATTTCCAAGCCTCTGTTGGACAAGATCCAAGCAAGTGCATGTCTACAAGGTTTTCTCTGTGACTCGCCCATTGCCTACAAACCGCAACAATGATTGACTAGGTCCACTGCCTTTTGGTGTTGTTCCAATCATCAAGCAAGGTCACCTCAAGAAAATCCTCATCACTTACTGCAACTTTGACGACCTTCAAGTGTTTGCTAATTAGGTTCAGTTCCTTGATGACACTAGGCAAAATGCCTTCTCCCAATTCTCTACCAACCTTTCTCCTAAGATACATCTTCTCCATTATCATCTCCCTGAGCCCATCAACTAACTCATGTATGAGCAGCCCTTTTCATGTCCCTCACCGACCATTGAAGCTCTCGACACATTGTTTGTCAGATAATCACATTTGTTGTCCTCGAGAAACCAGCCTGCATGCAGATTCGGTTGTGGTGATCTTGCAAGTACTTGATTGCATCAGGAGCAAATTCATATATCTTCTTCAAGTGCCACTTGAATAGCCCTTCAGTGTAGCTTCTAGCAGCTGGATAAAGATGAGTTGTGAAAACATCTCCTTTGTAATGCTTCATGAAGTTGGAATATAAATGCCTCATACACTCCCTGTACTCAGCCTCAGGAAACACTACACCAACTGCTTTCTCCAAGCCCTTACATGCATTAGTACAAATCACTAGTCCTTTTAGGCTCCCAACAGCCCTTCTCAAATGATGCATAAACCACTTCCAGTTGTCCTCATTTTCACAATCAAAAATAGCATAAGCAATGTAGTATAACCAGTTATGTCCATCAACCCTCAGAGCAGATGCTAACTCGTCACCGTGTATTTATCATTTAGACTTGATGCATCTACACCAATGAATGGCCTACAACCAGTTATAAACCCATCCACACATGGTTTGAGAGCTACAAATATCCTCTTAAACCTCATTTTCTTGCCTACTTTCTCCACATCTATCTCTACAATGCTACCTGGACATGTTATATCCATCTAAGCTTTCCAATTAAATAGCAATTTGAATGACTCTTCATATTTACCATGAATATGTTGCGAGTTAGTTTACACACTGAATAAAGCTTGCTATACTTGAGCTTTATCCCATAATCTCCCTCAACCTTCTCCTTGGCTGCCTTCGGACGCTTGCTTGGATTCTTCTTCAACCATTCTTTCAATCTATCTGACACCCATTCTTGAGAAGGCATTTTGTTTACAACAAGCTTCGTGGTTGGACAATCGTGTTTAAAAGGTAGGGTCTTAATCAAACAAAGAGACAAGCATGAATAAGTAGTATGCACAACCAAACTAAATTTAATTAAAAAAAAAACTGAATTTAATAACAAGGATACAGAAATTGTTTATACCAGTATAGTTTTTTCGATCATGAATCCTTGAAGCATGAATACGCCAAGGGATGCCGAGGTGCTTACACCTTGCAATATACCGGTAGGGTCGGTCTTGATGCCGTGAGCAAGCTCAAAACCTTTCTTTCTTGATAGTGCCTCACCGCTTTCCTAAAGGTGATGATGTCGAAATAAGGCACCCTTCTCTATTCTTGGGTTCTCGGGATCATGTAAGACCCTTATCTCATCGATCTCGCATCATCAAGAACCTCACCTCCAAGTAGGAAACAATTTGATTGGCGACATTAGTAGGCATAGATGAATCTGCTTTGTGCATTCAAAGATGGTCATGCAGTGGAATTGTAATGTACATATGCTCATCATCGACGCCTAACATACTCTTCTTCATTATCAAAGATGTCATGCTCTTCTTCTACAACACATTGGGATTTGTTAGGCATTGTTGGATTAGGTCGTGGTTCTGGATTAGTAGGTTCCGTGGTTCTCGGATCGAACATTCTAGTGGTTCGACCAGACCATTTCCTATATCGTGAAGGATAAGGTCTAGTTGTAGTTCAAACATAAGTAGAAGGCTTTAGTAATGGATTTATGTCATCCGGAAGCACACACGAGGGGTTGTTCCTACGAAAACATCCTAGGACAAAACAAAGGATAACAAAATAGTCATGGTGAATTGGAACACTAAAAATAAGGAACGCAAGAACACTATCTTAGATACTAGCGAGAAAAGTAACATTTGTCTAAAGGAAACTAAAAAACAGCACCATTTTTATCATTTTTAATTCATAAAACTCAAAAGTAAACCATGTACCCCGACAAAAAACATCGCTTATAAGAGAATCAACTTCATTTCGAATCACTCTTTTTTTTTTGAACTGAATCACAATTGACGCAAAGGAAAGGGAGAATCACTTACCAAAGCCTCAAGACCATCCTCGCGTAAAAATACGAAAAGCACCCCAATTGATAGATCCGCCTCCTTTCCCAATCCCCCACCCGTCAAAGCATCGGACCGCAACCAAGAGCCCCTATTCGACAATCTGAATCAACCATTTACCCGTTACACTCCAGCCTTCCGCTTCGTGTCAGCGCTGCCCGCCGCACGGTCGCTCCCGTCACACGGCCAAGCCCGCCGCCTCCGCCAGCCCCCCCCGCTTCGCCCACGCCCGCCATCCGCCGCCAGACGGACGTGGAATCACGCCATCTTTGTCCCTCGCCACCAACCCCGCCCGCCCGTGCTTCCACCCGTGTCGCCATCCTCGGCTAGTATAGGTGCTACTTCGAAACAGTGTACCTGGTGCCATCCATGGCCAAACAATCGACGATCTCAGGCGCCGCCGCCGTTGTCGCAACGTGCACCATCGCCGCTCTACTGGTCCGCTGCCATAGCCCACTTGACCTTCATGGATTGTGGAGCCCCACTCCTCCTTCGCCGGAGACCAGGACCGCTGCCGCCGCCACCAACCGCCTCGTAGCCGCTCTCGAGTTCTAGGGTTAGGGATTGGGTTGGGGAAGGGAGTGAGGTATGCGGAGTCGGGGATGGCGAACAGAAAGACGCATCGCGCGTCGGGGGTCGCGGCTTATCCTTTTGCGTGGCATGAAGGGCAAAAGTGGCAATACGAAAATACAACAGCTCATGAAAATTGTAATGGCAAAAGTGGCAAAAGTCAGCCGTAGATAGTGGCGTATTTCAAACTCTTGCGAAATTGTAATGGCACCAGCCCAATTAGACGAATTGTAGTGGCGTGATTCAAAATCGTGAAAATTGCAATGGTGTGTATCCAATAAGCCCTACTATAAAGGAGGACACAATGCTTAAGCTAATATGTGCTACCAAGTGCTCAATCTTACACTTACATCCTCAGTTACTCAGCCAAGACAGCCAGCACTTCATTATTTACCTTTGCTATCTTGCCTGGTGCGGCAGTGCCCCACCAAGAGAGAGGCACTGCTGCTGAGCGGCACTGCCGCACTTGAGCCACGGCACTGCCGCAACTTAAATGATTGTTGGAGGCAGGGGGTATTTATACTTTTTCCTTTCCCTTCCAACGTCTCTCTTCTTCCCCCAACCGTTCAGTTCGTGCAGAAGCTGAAAAATGCTTTTCTTTCTCCTTCATTGGTGACTTTGAGCTCCCAAGCTTCTCCATTGATTTCTCCATCAATTCTTGAGAGAAAAAAGTGCCAAACTCGATTAGAGAGCAGATCCACTTATTCCCAAACTCCTAAGAGCGCTTGATTCATGTTTCGGCTGACGGTTGTGTTTGTTACTCTTGGAGCTTGGCTCCTAGCCGGCTAGAGCATCACCCGTGGAGTTTACCAACTTGTGTGGCAACCCGGGAGGTTCGTAACCAACTCTTGAAGCTAGTAAACTCATCCATCATCTCAAAAGTTAAGTCTCTTGATTTGAGAGCGAGGAAGGGTTGGAAAGTCCTAAGCCTTACTGGCTAACCTCAACAACATGGACTTAGACAAGCCTTAGTGACGAGCTGAACCACGGGATAAATCATTGTGTCACCATGTGCTTGCTTTACATTCTTGTGATTCATATTGTTGTTGAGATGATTTCTAGGGTTTGTGGGCGATCTATTTGTGTGTGGTGTTCCTACCACTTCTTGCTATCGATCTGTATTCTACACACCTGCAGGGACCTTAGTAAATTCTTGGATCCAAGTTTTCTTTCACAAATTTTAAATTACATCACAAGTTGTCTGCAGGTGCGGCAGTGCCACTGTTCTGGCCTATCCGGCAGTGCCGCGGGTTGAATTTGACAAAAGTTCAAGTTTTGTTTTAACAGGCCTATTCACCCCCCTCTAGGCTAACCAGAGATCCTACACATCCACCGGCCCCAGCTCGCTGCGCCCCTTCGCCCGGCGCCCGGGCCGTACCCCCCCGACTCTTTAAACGTACCTCTGAAATACGAAACACTTGAATGCAGCATACGTATGAAGCAGATGAAACATTTAGAATATTCAATTGTAATATGTGTGTGAAACATATGCAACATCTAGATAAAACACATGCAACTTGCAACATGAAAACACTTATTGCAACATAAGACTGAAACAACTGAAATATTTTAAACATACTCTTGCAACATATGTGTGAAACATATGCAACATCCAGACCAAAAATGCTTACAACATACGTCTGGAACAGATGAAACATTTGAACAAACACTTGCAACATGCCTCTGAAACACTTGCAACGTACCTCTAAAGCATCCAAAACACTTGAAACATATATTTACAACATAGAGGAGAGGAGTTTGGGGCCAGTTAATTCCAGCCTTAGGGTGGGAGCCGGCGGCGCACGAGCACCATCAGCACGGGTCACGCTCATGGGTGCCCTTGGCTCGGCTGAAACCGACCTGAGGCGCACGATGGCACCACCAGCACCGGCCGAGGCGGCGGCTCGACACCGGTGGGACTGCGGGAGCAAGGAGCGAGAGTGCGCGTGTGGGGCACGCGATGGGTAGGAGCGAGGAGCGAGCATCACAGGATGGGGCGCGCACGAAGAGATGACCGCGACAGCGAATGTAGAGTGGGGACAAGCGGACGGCCGCATGGTGCCGTGAAGCGAGCTATAGTCGAGCGAGTGGGGAAATATTTTTGAGAGAGATTGGGAAGACGTAGAGAGAAGGAGGCAGCCTTGTTGGTCTGGTAGTGCGCAGGCTCGGGAAGGCGGCGTTCGATCGGACGGACGCCCGCCCCTGAGCATTACCGATAGATTAGATGATCTAATGTACACTAGTACACTAAGTATCTTACAACTAAAAAGAACAAAGTGTAGATATTTTTTAGTGCGACATTTGTTTTGGTTCGTCCGTCTACCCACGACTGCGATCCCACGACATCTCCTTGATTGAATATTGCCTGTCATGTGATAGAGGAATCACGGCAAAATAAGAAGTAGAAAATTATTGTGCTATCCATATACATATTGCATGTTTGCATGTACCAACATACATGGCAACGAGCAAAAGGAAAGAGAATTAAGACAAAAGAAATCTCTTTGTATTTCTGAGAACCTTACCAAATCTGCCTACATTTAATTACTTTCCCTCTTTGCATTTACAAAAGGGACAGCTTTTTCCTCCTTTTATTTGGTTTCATGCTCACGCGTTCGATCTGCCTTGGTCTCCTCCCTGCTCGTCGCTCCCCTTGCGATCGCGGTATCGCTCCCCTCCCCTCCGTGACTCCCCGCTTGGCCGTGCTGCACGCCTTCGATCACCGTGAGGCGGCGCGGCGTCCACGGTGCTGGAGGGCCGGATCGATGGCACCGTGGTGCTGGTGAAGAAGAACGTGCTCAGCTTGGGCCACTTCCAGGCGTCGCTCATCGACAACATCCACCATATCCTCGCCCAGGACACCGGGCTCGCCTTCCAGCTCTTCAGCGCCACCAAAGCCGACCACCGTGAGGTGGCACGGCGTCCCGGTGCTGGAGGTGGGGCATGCGTCCGTGCGCGGCATCCTGGCGGTGCTGGTGGTCAACCAGGGTATGCCCACCCCTTCCCTGCTCTCTCTTTTGTGTGAAAAAGCGGACACTTAAGTGGGGAATGTAACACGGGCAACATGTTCGACAAAATGTGTCTCCATGCTAGCAAACCTTGGTGGCTATGTCCTCATAGATGGACCTGCGTCGAGAATTTTTAGCACATGTGATTTTTAGCAAGTAGTACCATAAAGGGTCTCCGGAGATTAATCAGTCTCATGTTGCATGTTCCATCTGATTGCATAATTACCCTTTGAATTTTAGCATGGAATATATACTCAAGGGGTGAATATATACACGATAAAAATGCTAATTGTTTCCCCATAATATGGATTGTTTTTATATATCACTCATGAGATGCTCTTTGAGTTGTATGTAGATTGGACAATTGTTGAAAGAGTCTAATAAATAATTTGGACATCAGAATACCATTTCATCATTGTCAAAATTTATTTCGTTACTGACTCTTTGGTTAAATCTGCTAAGGTTAGCATTTGTTCAAGTTGACTGTCATGAAGATATTTATAGTTTCCTGACAATCAATTTTTCATGCCTAGCTACGGGTTACAAGAACGCTAAGTCTGTGGGCATGCTTTGTTGTTTTGTCAAACCAGCCTTTCTAATTATCAATTTTGCTGAAAAATTTATGGTCACCTAATATTAAAAAACAGAAAATATATAAATCTACTACTCGTGGAACGTTCTACTTGAAGTTTATTATTGTGTAAACCCACCCTCTAACCCTTCTTCATCAGGAATCTGAATGACAAAAACACGTGAGTTTACTCCTGCTTTTATTACTTGGTGTATGTCATCATGAGTTTTGTCGACGTTCCCCACTTTTCTTATGTGTCAATGTGGGATCAACCGAATTAGCACCTACATAATTACAAACATAAATTACTTGAATAAAACCAACGAAGTAAGTTAGCGATAATAGTGAACAATAGTGCTAAACAATACCATACCAGTGGTCGTGGGATGGTACGATCATAGTAGCGTTGGTTCCGCGCATTCACGAGGATAGCTCCTTTGTATTTTCTATTGTTGCACCAGGATCATTAGTTTGTGAGCACAAAATAAATGGATATCGGAGATTTCTTCCTGCCAATATAAAACATTATCTTAGCCGCATCATGGAAAGGTCTATAAAGTAGAGTTTGTGAGCCTACGATGCCGCGCACTCCGGGACTGTTAAATTCATAAATTTTGCTTTTTGGATTAAATGTCACTTTAACGTTGGTATTTAATTTTTACAGTATTGTTATCTTATCATGCGATCCGTGTGTTTTTAGTACAAAATGTTAGTTATCCTGTAGTAACGTACGGGCACGCTAGCCAGTGATTAAAAAAGTTAAAAGCAAAAGAAAAACACAAAAAAGAAAAGAAAAAGAAAAAGGAAACCAGTTTCATGGGCCGCTCTCCCTAACGCACCGGCGTAGTTATGTCCGTGGACCTGCTGAAAAAGAAAAAGAAAACCACCCGGTCCAGTAGCGCGCGGAGAAGCTATCCGTAAACAGGCCCAGAACGACTGCTCTCCTGCGCTCGCACCTGTTTGCCGTTTTTCTTCTCCCGTTCACCTCGCGCCGCCGCCGCCCTACGCCCAGTTGCCCAGGCCTTCGTCGGTCCCTTTCCGGCGACGAGCACCCACGAGGTATGCCTGCCCCTTCTCTTCCCTTCCTGCTGTGCAAGCTGAGCACCCGAGCCCATGTCGTTTATTGGGCCCACCTCTGCAGGGAGAGGATGGGGAAGAAGCAGAAGAAGCCTGGGAAGGGGAAGGAGAAGACGGAGCGGAAGACGGCCAAGGGTGAGGAGAAGCGCGCCCGCCGGGAGGCCCGCAAGGTCGACGAGGAGGACGACATCGAAGCCATCCTTGTCGGTGTTCTCTCCTTCCCGCCTCTTTCCATGTGCTCCAAGTTGGGTCACGCATGGTGCAGTCGCGGCTGCTCATTTTGGCTCAGCGTGTCACTGGGCTGGCGGCGGCTGAAATCACCTACGCTGCTACGCTGCTACGCATGCGATGCTTGCGTGAATTAACGGCTTTTCAAACCCTTCGGCGTTGTTTTTAGCTTGGAGTCAGCTCTGTCTGTGCTCGCTGCCCGTGCATTTAGTGGCATTGCCGCTTTACATCTGATAGCTTGCAAGTTGCAACCGTTGTAATTTTCCCCATTTGATGCACTTCTGCCTCTTAACTCCAGAGGAGCATACAGAAGGAAGAGGCGAAGAAGAAGGAGGTTCATGTGGAGGAGAATGTTCCTGCACCATCTCCTCGGTCCAATTGCTCGGTAAGGCACCGCAAAGCTTCAAATGACCATGAATTAAATTAGCATACTTCTGCACTTTATTTGTCTTATGGTACTTCGGTAATTCAACTGGTCTTGTTTTATTCTTAGAATTTATCATCTCTGGACTTATCACAAATAGTCAGATCTATGAGTTTCTATAGGACAAAATAGCATTTTATAAAAATTGAAGCTAATGATGAAATCTGGTGATCTTTTGGGTTACATAACTGAACCTTTCATTTGTGCCAAATCTCAGTTGAGCTTGTGACCTTCGCTTGATTAAGTGCTTTTTACCGGGTAATTGTTTATAGTACTACCTTTTCGCCATCTAATTGTTAACCCACACATTTGCATATAAAATTCTAGCTGGTAAAGTAAGTCTGTAAGATTTTGTCTCAAAAACTTATATTCCCTTTTGCAGCTTACTGTTAACCCAGTGAAAGAGACAGAATTGATCCTGTATGGGGGAGAGTTCTACAATGGTAGCAAGGTGCGGACCACATCTTTTGTGATTTAGTGATGTCTAATACATCTTAGTTGTTTTATTATGACCCTTTCATAGTTTATTTTGAAAATTTTCTTTCAATTTATAATTTATACTTTGCAGATACTGCAGTTCTCATTCTAATGTAATGGGTTGCTTAGCTTTTATCTTTTGATCTTTTATCATATTTTTCTTGACATATACTCCCTCTGTCCTAAATTATAGTTCACTGTGGCTTTGTCCTAAGCCAAACTTCTTTAACTCTGACCAAGTTTACATACAAAAAATGCACCAACATCTAGAACATGGAATTAGTTGTCAGTAGTTAGCCTAGTGTTCATGTTTTTCCAGTTACCTACTATAGCTATTTACTATTCACGGTCATGTAATTTTTCAGGTTCCTTGGCAACCAAGTTGATCATGGTGCCTTGGCAACAAGTAGGAATCATAGCATCTGCTTTATGCAGTTAGAATATGCTAAGGAGTAGGTACACCACTTGCTTATATATGCAGTGGTTAGCATCTTTTGTATCCAAGTTGTTATTGCAATTCAATACAATCCAAGCGGCTTCACCGCCAAAGTCGCCCTCTGGCAGCTCAATTCGCCAACAATTGGCATCGGGCCTGGGTTGAGAGAAAGGGAGAGGCATGGCCACCTCAGTAGAGAGCGGCAAGCAGCCGCCGCCGCCGCCAGCGTCAGCAGCGTCAGCTGCTGTCAGCAGCGGGCAGGCAAGAAGCGCAAGCAAGAGGGCGCGCAGCAAGCAGCAGCCGCTGCCGCCACGGCCGCTGCTCTGCGTCGAGAGTTGGTGGAGGAGGATCCACCGCGCGATCGCCGCCCGCCTCCTGGAGGAGCCCGGAGCGCCTTGGCCTTGCGCAGCAGATCGCCCGTCGCCGGATCGGATCGATCGCCGCCGCGGACGGGCCAGGGGCCGCTCGCCGGTGATCTAGACCGTGTACAAGGATTCTGGCTCGAGCTCCACCTGGCCGATGCTCACCAAGTCAAATTACCATGAGTGGGCCTCGATCATGAAGCTGAAGCTCCAGGCGCGGCAACTCTGGGACGCGATCGAGTGCCAGGACCTACCGTACCATGAGGACAGGCGCACGGTGGAGGCGATCATCACCGCCGTGCGCGAGAGATGCAGATGCTGCGCCGTCCGAAAGGATCGACCAAGGAGGCCTGGGACTCCATCGCCGCCGCGCGGATCGGCGTCGATTGGGTGCACCGCGCCACGCTCCAGCAACTCCGCAGCGACTGGGAGAAGCTCGCCTTCCGTCCGGGTGAGCAGATCGAGGACTTCACCCTTCGCTTGATGGCCCTGAAGCAGTAGCTTCTTCTCCACGACGACAACGACATCGATGAAGAGCGCGCGGTGGAGAGGCTCCTGCGCGACGTGCCGCCGAAGTACGCCCAGCTCCGGATCGCCATCGAGACGCTTCTCGACTTCCAGGACCTCACCGTCGAGGAGGTGTCTGGGCGTTTGAAGACGGTGGACGACATGGAGGCGCTGGCCGCGGAACCGGCCGCCATTGGTGGTCTGCTGGCGACAAGGGGAGCGGCGGGCGCGTGCCAAGAGAGAGAGGAGGCCGCCGCTTCCCGTCGTGTAAAGAACCGCGACGTCGTCCACGCGGCGGCAAGAAGCAGCGTGGGAAGGGCAATCACGGTGGAGGAGACAGAGGCGGTGGCGACGATCGCGGGGCGGACGACGACACCTGCCTCAATTGTGGTGATCGCGGCCACTGGGCGCGCGATTGCCGCCAGCCGCGCCGTGGTGGTGGTGACCGCGGCGGCGGCGGTGGCAACCAACGCGGAGGAGGCAACCGCGTTGGAGGTGATCGAGGTGGACGGCGCGGTGGTGGGCGTGGCGGTGCTGCGCACGTCGCAGAGGCGGAGGACGATGATGGTGCTCTGTTCCTCGCCCACGGCTTCTTCGAGCTCGACGAGAAGACCGAAGCCGTCTGCTCCAAGGCCACGGCCTCCCTCGACATCAACGAGCCGCGCGCGCGTGTCTTCCTCAACACCAGCGCCAACGAGGAGGCGCTCGACGGCTGGTACCTCGAGAGCGGGGCCCCGCATCACATGACCGGCCGCCAGGAGCTCTTCGCCGAGCTCGACACCACGGCGCGCGGCACGGTGCGTTTCGGCGACTCGTCTCGAGTGGAGATCAAGGGGACCGGCTCCATCGTCTTCCAGGCCAAGAACGGGGCAGCGGCGCGTCCCTCCATGGTGTCTTCTACATCCCAAATAGCCTAACTTGATTATGAGTTTGGGGCACTTCGACGAAGGAGGCTCCAGGGTGGAGATTGAACATGGAGTGCTCCGTATCTAGGACCGGCGTGGTCGTCTTCTCGCCAAGGTACATCGCGGGCCCAGTCGGCTGTACATCCTGCACTTGGAGGCCACTTGCAGCGGCCGGTGTGTCTTGCCGCCGCCAGGAAGGAGGACGAGTCATGGAGGTGGCATGAGCGCTTCACGGGCATCTCGGCTTGGTAGGCACACGGCTTCGGCAAGCGAGGAGATGGTGAGGGGATGTCGGTGATCAAGCATGCGAGCAAGTCTGCGACACCTGCGTCACCACCAAGCTCCGCCGCAAAGCCGCTTTCAGAAGCGGCGCAGATCGCAGCAGCAGTGCCCCTGGACCTCGTCCACGGCGACTTGTGTGGGCCGGTGACGCCGGCGACGCCAGGAGGGCGCCGCTACTTCTTGTTGATGGTGGACGACGCCACCCGCTTCATGTGGGCGGTGCTTCTACCGACCAAGGATGCTGCTGCGGATGCCGTGAAGCGGGTGAAGGCGTCAAGAAGAAAGGAGACCGCCCGTGAGCTCAAGGTCTGCGGACCAACAATGGAGGAGAGTTCACCGTCGGCGGCCGGCGCAGATGCCCGCCGCCGAAGGAGTCAAGCGGCACTACTCTGCACCACACTCACCGCAGCAGAACGGTGTGGTGGAGCGGCGCAATCAGACGATCGTGGCGACCGCACGCGCGCTCCTGAAGCAGAGGTCCATGCCGGCCAAATTCGGGGCGGGTGATGACGGCGGTGCATCTGCTCAACAGCAGCACAACAAGAAGCTTGCAAGGCAAGACCCCCTATGAGGCTCGGCACGACGACGGCCGGCGTGGTGAGCTATCTGCGTACATTCGGTGCGTCGCCGCCACACAAAGGGAGCTCGGGCATGCACGCAAGCTCAACGACCGCAAAGGTGGGGTCTTCATCGGCTTACGCCGAGGGCGCCAAAACCTCACCGGGTCCTCGATCCGGCGACGGGACGCAGCGTCAAGGTGAGCCGCGACGTGGTGTTTGATGAAGGCGCGGCGGATTGGTCCACCGCCACCGGGGCGTCGCTTCCGCTTCAAATGCCGACTTCGACATCGAGTTCTCGGGAGTCGACGCAGACGGAGCTCCGCCGCGCACGCCGTCACCAGCTCCAGGGGGGCACGATCCACCGGCCTCCTTTGCTTCACCAGCAACAGAGACCGAGCAGGTGGACCCAGTTGGGATCGCGTCACCGCTCGAGGACGACGACGATCGCCTTGACGCTTCCTACGACGGCGAGCAGCTGCGGTACCGTACCATGCCCAACATCGTCGGGGACGCGCCCATACCGCCGCCGGCTTCACGTCTCTTCGCCGAGCTTCACCTCACGCACGCCGGCGAGCCGGCCAACTTCGCGGAGGCTAAAGGCGATCCCGCCTGGCAGACCGCCATGGAGCAGGAGATCAAGGCGGTTGAGCAGAACCGCACGTGGGAACTTGTGGAGCTTCCTCCCGGTCACCGGCCCATCACTTTGAAGTGGGTCTTCAAGCTCAAGAAGGACGAGCGGGGCGCGGTGACCAAGTACAAGGCGCGCTTGGTGGCGCGGGGTTTCGTCCAGCAGGAAGGGATCGACTTCGACGACGCGTTTGCTCCCGTGACGCGCATGGAATCCGTCCGAGTCCTCCTCGCGCTGGCGGCCCAAGAAGGATGGTGCGTCCACCACATGGACGTCAAATCGACTTTCCTCAACGGCGACCTCAAGGAGGAGGTGTACGTGAAGCAGGCGCCTGGCTTCACCGTCGCCGGGAAGGAGAAGATGGTGTACCGTCTGCGCAAGGCTTTGTATGGCCTACGGCAGGCTCCACGAGCTTGGAACGCCAAGCTGGACGCCACCCTCAAGGAGATGGGTTTCCAGCAAAGCGACCATGAAGCTGCGATGTACAGGCAAGGAACAGGGGAGGAGCTGCTGCTGATCGGCGTCTATGTTGACGACTTGATCATCACCGGTGCCAGCGCTCAAGCCATAGAAGGTTTCAAGGCTCAAATGAAGAAGGTTTTCGACATGAGCGACCTCGGCCTCCTGTCCTTCTACCTGGGGGTCGAAGTACATCAAGATCCAGCTGGGATCACTCTGTGGCAAACCCATTATGCCAAGAGGATCCTTGAGCTGGGAGGTATGGATGCCTGCAACCCCGCCCATACACCAATGGAGGAGCGGCTGAGGTTGAGCAGGCAGAGCACGGCTGCAGAGGTTGATCCTACCCAATACAGAAGATTGGTGGCAGCTTGCGCTACTTGGTCCACACAAGACCTGACTTAGCCTTCTCAGTAGGCTTTGTCAGTCGATTCATGGAGAGGCCGACTGCAGAACACCAAGCTGCCATCAAGCGCATCCTGAGATATGTGGCTGGTACTCTGGAGTTTGGCCTGCACTACACTAAGGCTCCAGGGAGAGCAAGGTTTGTTGGGTACTGCGACAGTGACTTGGCTGGGGACATTGACACCAGCAAGAGCACTAGTGGCACTCTGTTCTTTCTGGGAAGCAATCTTGTGTGCTGGCAGTCAGTGAAGCAGAAGGTGGTGGCCCTATCTAGTTGTGAAGCTGAGTACATTGCCACTACCACAGCTGCAACACAAGCTATTTGGCTATCCAGGCTGCTGGCAGACCTCCTTGGAAGGAATGTGGAAGTGGTCGAACTGAAAGTTGATAGCAAGTCTGCACTTGCTCTAGCCAAGAATCCAGTCTTTCATGAGCGCAGTAAGCACATCAGAATCAAGTATCACTTTGTCAGAAACTGCTTGGAAGATGGAAGTATCAGGGCTGATCACATATCCACCACTGATCAGCTGGCTGACATTCTAACCAAGTCTCTTGGAAGATCAAAATTTGAAGAGATGAGGGGAAGAATTGGGCTCAAGCACATCACTTCCAAGGACCACAAGGCTAAAGGGGAGAATTGTCAGTAGTTAGCCTAGTGTTCATGTTTTTCCAGTTACCTACTATAGCTATTTACTATTTACTGTCATGTAATTTTTCAGGTTCCTTGTCAACCAAGTTGATCATGGTGCCTTGGCAACCAAGTAGGAATCATAGCATCTGCTTTATGCACTTAGAATATGCTAAGGAGTAGGTACACCACTTGCTTATATATGCAGTGGTTAGCATCTTTTGTATCCAAGTTGTTATTGCAATTCAATACAATCCAAGCGGCCTGCTGGCCAAGTTGCCCTCTGGCAGCCCCAATTCGCCAACATTAGTTTCATTGAATTCTCCATGAAATATGTTTTGGTAGAACATTTATTTGAATTTATAGATGTTAGTATATTTTTCTAAAAGCTTGGTCAAAATTATAGAAGTTTGACTTTGGACAAAACTAAAGTGAACTATATGTAATTTGGAACAAAGGGAGTACTTTGTTGTGTTGATGAATAATATTGTGATCCTATCTGTGCAGACCTTTGTTTATGGTGATCTTTATCGCTATGATGTAGAGAAAAATGAATGGAAATTGGTATCTAGCCCTAACAGTCCACCTCCACGAAGTGCTCACCAGACAGTAGCCTGGAAGAATAATATATACATGTTTGGTAATAGAACTTCACTCTGGGTAACATGCTGTTTCAGTGTACTGTATATGTTATCGACACCTTTTCCTTTGTTGATATTTTAGGTGGGGAATTTACTTCACCAAACCAAGAACGTTTTCATCATTACAAGGTAGAAAACGAAGTATGATAGTTTAATTTCTCATTGTCGTTTTGGGAATGTTTTCTTGGCATCAAGTATACACCTTTGTTAGGAGCAAAATATGTATATATTTGACTTACATTTTCAATTTTGAACCTAGATAGGAGTAGGCACTCATTTGTATACATGATTATATTTTTTTGAGAAAGTTACATTATTTTAATTCAAATTTCTCTTGTAGACACTAATCTTTGAACTTTTTCTCCCATTTATAACTCGAGAAGTAGAAAATTCTTTAGCATTGAGTGATCAATGTCAAACTGCACTACATATCTTGACTTGACTTGATGCAACAATCATAAAAGGTGGTGCCTTTTCTTATTCCTTGACTAATTTTTCGTAGGACTTTTGGACATTGGATCTGAAAACAAATCAATGGGAGCAAATTCTTGCAAAGAGCTGTCCAAGTGCACGTTCAGGACACAGGATGGTTAGTGTCTTTTGTTGAAATCATTTATTCACTGTGGAGTTCCATTCTCCTAATCTTTTATGCATTAATGTATTTTGAGCATGGACAAAGTGTAATTTTCCTGTAGTACTAGAAATTGTACAGAACATGAGTTTGTATTGCTAGTTGAAGGTTATGTTTGGTAGTTCTTAACTGTTTGTACTATGTATTTGAAAAGCTAAGGTACTTAAATATGAGAAATAACATGGTTACTAAGGTGTGGCTTAAGCGTTAGAGCGGTCCAGGGTCGCCTCTATGCGCATGCTGATGCGGTGATGACCCCTTGATTCCGCCATCTCCTCGTCGACTCTGCTGCTGGCCCGCTCGATTTTGCTTCTGCTGGCTTGATTTCTTCCATCTCCCGCTCGCCAATTGCTCGATCTGAAAGGGGATGGCTGCGGCGGCTGTCGATCTGAGAGCACTGACCAGCGGAGGCAGAATGGCATTGGTGGGGACAGGGGCAGCCCACTTCTTACTCCTCCTCCTTTCTTTTTCTTTTTTCCTTTTAGTTTCTTCTTCATCATCTACTGCTCTAAGATGCTATTTTAAGTTTTTCTTAAATTCTTAAGGCGTCGCCTCGCCTCACGCTTTAGTCGCTTAAGCGTAAGGCAGTAGTCAGTCGCCACGCCTTGCTTTATTTCCTTGATAACCATGAGAAATAGGAAACTTTGCATTCAATCTGTGGAGTTCCTTAAGTATGGTCGAGTTAGCATAACTGATATGTATTGTAGATATACACCATTGAGAAATGTTTCCATTTCTCAATATTATTCTGACAATTTTAAGAGGACATACGTGTATATTAATTTGTTTCCCATGTTTATCCCATATTATACTTTTATATTGCCATCTAGCCAGTTTAAGACATTCTTTGTTTATCTTTTTTGCAGGTTCTTTACAAGCACAAGATTGTTCTATTTGGTGGCTTTTATGACACTCTTAGGGAAGTGAGGTCAGTAGAGTTAATTTTTATGTAACTCTGATTTCTGATGTGGTGATGCGATTGCTTGATTAATATCTATTTTTGGATCTTGTTTGAGAGGGAATGGGAGTTACTAGAAAATTATGAGTTATGGATTCTTACAGTTGAAGGGCAGGCCTGGTGCAGTGGTGAGAGCTGTCTCATTGAGTCACCAGGTCACGGGTTTGAAGCAGCCTCTCCGCAGATTTTGTGGGGGGAAGGCTTGCCTCGGTTTTTCCCTTCCCCAGACCCCACTCATGTGGGAGCCTCCGGCACTGGGTCTGCCCCTTTTTATGGATTCTTACAGTTGATAATCCACAAAGTGACAGAAAATAAACTGATAGCATAGAATATCTTCTGAATATATCCTTCCACAGGTACTACAATGATCTGCATGTTTTTGATTTGGACCATTTCAAGGTGAGTAAACATTGTTTATCTTCATTTAGTACTGATAACTGCATAATCTCTCTTAGTAACACATGAGCCCTCAATTTGAATGTTCTTATTGAGCACTTTGATATTTTAGTGGGAGGAAATCAAGCCTCGACCTGGGTGCCTGTGGCCAAGTCCAAGAAGTGGCTTTCAGCTTGCTGTTTACCAAGATCAGGCAAGCATGTATTTTCTGTCTTAGATATTTACGGACGGTGCATGATATTTTTTAACACTACCTAAACTTTTCAACTGTTTATGTGCCACAAGTTTTTGCGAGAGCTCTTATTGTTGGGACATTGAACTTCTTATGTGAGAATTGGTTCCCTTTTGAATCATCTGTACTAGCACATGTTATGTCAATATGTCATGCTGACACAAACATGTGCACATCTTTGTTAGGATTACACAATCATGTGCACATCTTTGTTCAATCAAATGATGACACAATCATGTGCACATCTTTGTTCAATCAAATGATAAGTTTTTTAATGACTCAACAAGTCATAACACCTTTTATGGTGATTGGTTAATATCAAATTAGCTATGTGACAAATTATGGTCTTATGGCACATTAGATGCCAAGAACTATTGGTTATGCCTTGTTTTCTTACTAGTTTTATTTGCAAATGTCTTTATGTTCTTTTTTTTTGCAGATATATCTATATGGTGGATATTTTAAAGAAGTTTCTTCTGACAAAGAAAAAGGAACAGTTCATGCAGATATGTGGTCTCTTGATCCTCGTACTTGGGAGTGGAATAAGGTCGACACTTATATTTATATAATCATATTAAATGTTATATCTGTTGATTTTTATCTTTCCATGTACTTAAGTCCAGGAATTTTATATTGACAATATCTTGAGTTTTGCTTCAAAAGCTACAGATCCCCATCAAGTGTTTTTTTTTTTTTTACTTCGTTAATTTGAATTGTTAATAGGTTAAGAAGGCTGGGATGCCGCCTGGTCCCAGAGCTGGCTTTTCAATGTGTGTGCACAAGAAAAGGGCTGTTCTTTTTGGTGGTGTGGTAGATATGGAAGTTGAAGGTTACTCATAACCAAGCTCTCTGCACCTGTGCTACATGCTTAGCTATATATTGGAAATGCATGTTTATTCTGTTTTCCTATTTGGTCATTAAATGATTAAAAGTTCATCTATTTTGGTAATTCGGGTGTTCTGTTGTTCACCTGAATATTTCTAGTTCATGGTTTAAGATCTAATGGTCTAAAGGACAAAAAGAAAAAAAAAACTGACAAAAGCCACCCAATTTCATGATACGTGTCGAATCAAAGACTGAAAAATTAGACAAAAACCAAAGCATGATGAGCAGATCAACACAGTGCTCTGAATGTTTAGGCAATAACTGAATTTATGATATGCTTTAATTCTTGGACTATGTTATTTTTATGTTTGCTTGATAGGTAATTAAATAATTTAATGGTTTGCTTTCCCCTCATATCGGTGTTTCCTGTTGCAAACAGAAGTAGATACTTGATAATAGCAACTATGATACTTACATTGAGAATGTTGATATCAAATTGAGTTGATTGCCGTTGAACTGTAATGTTCTGTAGAGGTACACCGTGCAATAATAAGTTAAGTTATTTAACTCACGCTCATCATGCTAGGAAAAACTGGCTTAGAAAAATGAGAAGTAGCTCCATATTTTTATTTTGTAGTCAATTGCTACCATATATCTTTTCAAACTTTGCTTACCATTCTCCTGTCTTGGTTTGTAGGTGACGTCATTATGAGCATGTTCATGAATGAGCTGTATGGTTTCCAATTGGATAACCACCGTTGGTGCGATCCTCTTAGCATCTTTAATGCAGCTTTGTGCAATTTGATTTTCGTTAAAGTAAATATAGTTAATATAGTTATGTACCAACTTTTTGTTGCTGTTTTTTAGGCTATTCCTTCTATGGTTGTATATGACCACTACAGTACTACTGCTACTTTTTAGCTCATACCAACACTAATATATGGCTGGACATTTTGATCAACTCGGAGCATTGTTAAATCAAAACACACGAACTGTTATAGTTCTATTTGAAAATAGTAATCCTTTACAACTGATTTGTATATTTTTTATTCATTCAGCACCTTGGGTTGAACATCCCTTGTAATCTTCTTGTAGTTCTCTCGATAACTTAGCTATTTTGGAAATATGTAAAATACTGGAATCCCTTGCTCCAAGGCACATGCTTTACTCTCTGGTGGGATTATATAATGACGACATTTGATTCAGTTGGCACTGATTACTTTTCTCTGGTCCACAATTTAAATGTGATTGGAGGCTAGACCTGAAAGGTTATGCTTCCTTGTTTAGTTTGTGTATTCTGTTTGTTTGCTGAATCAATTGTTCCCCTTGAATATCTCAGGTATCCGCTAGAGCTCAGGAAAGACAAGCCTGCTAAAACCAAGGTGATTCCTAGCCATCCCATTAGTCATGGTTGGTGAATCTAAAGATGTAGATAGAAATTCATTGTATCAAGTATTTTACAGAAATATATTCTGGTATTTGAAAAAGCAAGACTAAGTTTACTGTACAGGGTCTAGCTGTTGAAAATGTGCATATGTTTTATATTTTGAACTTAAAATATCCTAAAACCCATGGGTCTTTGCTTCAAGCAAGTGTTAAGTTTATTGCTGTCGAAAATGTGCATATTTAATGCTGGTTTCCATGCACAGGCAAGGAATATCAAAAGAAAAGAATCAACGAATGATGTAGAAGCCAATGTTATTGATAATGAGGGTGATGAGGTCATGGAGGACTTAGAACAAGCTATTGAAGGACAACCTGAAGTCAATGGAGTTTCAAATCAGTTGATCAAGAATCTGAATATCACTAAAGATAGCTCAAGCAGAAGTATTGATGTTCTCTCTGATTCAACAGCACAAGAAGCATCGTTGGAGGTTATTTCGAGCTTTGCATTTGCATTTCAGTGACACTTCTGTTGCTCATTGACTTTTGGTACGGACAGGCGGTGAAGCCCAGTGGTCGTATCAATGCATGCATGGCCGTAGGGAAAGATATGCTCTACTTGTATGGAGGAATGATGGAAGTGAAAGATAGAGAAATTACTCTTGATGATCTTTATTCACTTAACCTTAGCAAACTTGATGAGTGGAAGTGTATCATATCGGTCAGTGACAAACTGGATCTCTTTTTGCCATTTTAGTGTTAATTAACATTATTATATATTGCAATCGAAATACCAGACAAACAAATTAACTTCTAGTCATATTACATCCATTACTGTTTGTGGGGAAGTCATCATTACTATCCTTTTTATTCAGGCCTCAGAATCTGAATGGTTAGAAATTTCTGAGGAAGAGGATGATGATGATGATGATGAGGCTGATGACGATGAAAATGAAGAGGGGGATGCTAGCCAGACAGATGAAGATGAAGAAGAGGTATGTACTAGTACTTTAGAGTTCTCGTACCCTGCTTCTGTGGATCCTAATTCGATCCTGGATTAGGTTGTACTGGACAAAATCTTGCTGTGGTAATCTGGGTTACAAATTATTATTAATCAGTCAGGTCTTAGATTTAACATCTTATAGAACATATTTTGTCAGAATATTATTTGAATGCAAAGGGATCTTACTTTCCATGTTCCGGCAATTTTGTTTGAAACCAAAACATCTGGTACTTTCCGACCCGCTGTATTAGATTGAGTCTAGGTGTCTGTCTTGCTAAGATTGCGTAGCTAAACTGCTAAAGACCAATTCATCTACAGTATCTAACTGGACTTAAAAGTGTTGCATTCATGCATTTTTTCCATATGTCAAAACTAACAGTGGCTTCTAAAAATTAGATAAAAGGAGGTGGCTGTTGGTAGCAGAAATATTTGTGGTTAGGAATGCTCCTGTCCTAGTTGACTTATGAGTTAGCCTCGCTTGATACTTGGACATTCCTTAGGTGTGTCCTTTTCCATTAGTGACTACAGTTAGCATATGGTTATTTATCTGTGATCCTCACATGCCTGTGTAGTCTGATGAAGATGCTGCGAAGAACGTGTCTAGTGCTGTGTCTCTGCTGAAGGGTGAAAGTAAGACCATGCGTAGAAAAGAGAAGCGTGCTCGGATAGAACAAATCAGGGTCATCCTTGGCCTTTCTGATTCTCAAAGGACTCCAGTGGTAATGTTGTACTTAGTTTCGTTTATTTTCTGTCATTTTTAGATTTATTGCTTTCCTTTTCATTAGCTGGCTCTTGTCCTTCATATCATCATATGTTTGTTCTCGAAGAAATCATGGCCAACCATTCGCTACTTGCAGTTAACAAAACCAAAATATTGTTTTACTTATATTTCCTTTTGTTTATTTATTCTGAAAGCCTGGAGAATCACTGAGAGATTTCTACAAGAGGACACATATGTACTGGCAAATGGCTGCCTATGAGCACACTCAACACACTGGAAAGGTTAGTTTCCGTTTCTTGAATTTCCATCATTAGTCAGCTACTATATCATCCTTAAGAAAATGTGTTGAATGTAATCCTGTACATCCAATGGCAGGAGCTCCGCAAAGATGGTTTTGATCTCGCCGAAACTCGATACAAAGAACTGAAGTCGATACTTGACGAGGTAACTGTGTTGTGCTTGTGCTATTTTCTCTGGTATGAAGCAAAGAATATTCGGAGCTGTAGTATATTGGCTCACTTGTGCATTATGTTCAGCTGGCTGTGCTGGAGGCTGAGCAGAAGGCTGAGGAAGAGGCCAGTGCGTCAACTACTTCCAAGAGGGACACCAAGAAACTCAAGCAGAAGAGCGCAGGAAGGTAGTTTTGGTTCTGAACGAGTGTTGTTTAAGCGGAGGCAGCTTTAAACGAGTATTGCAGGAAGAGGCCAGTGCGTCAGCTAGTTCCAACTTCCAAGAGCAAGAGGTGAAGAGGGACATCAAGAAACCCAAGCAGAAGAGCGCAGGAAGATAGTTTTTGCTCTGAACGAGTGTTTTAAGTGTAAGACAGGTCTAAACGATTGTTCTAAATGCTCAAGTTCCTTTGAGGGTACTTCTATTTTCTTTCTGAACCCAAGTAGACAAAAAATTACATTTGTTTCTTAATAGTATGTAAACTTACGTTGAAATTTGAATTCGTGTGCAATCTGGACCGTCTGTTCTCCCACCGTTCAACTGAACGATCTTCTTCCTCCACACGGCATAGAGCTCCATTGCTTGCACGAAGACGAAGTACATGGGCTTGCAAAATATTATTGTTGAATCTGTGTTCGAGAAAGCAAGAATTACATGTGCTTGCAAAATATATTGTTGAATCTGTGTTCGAGAAAGCAAAAGATTTCTGTGTGTTCCGCCAGCCCTCCGTGAGATTTTGACATATCCAACTTCGGGAAAGCAAAAGGTTTCTGTGTGCCTCCCATCTGTAAGATTTTGACAATCTTGTTTCTTCCATCCGTGGAACGTTGAGAAAGCAAAAGATTTCTGTGTGCTCTGCGTGCCATTTGTGATATTTCCACAACCAAGTTTTTTCAATGCATCGACATTCAACAACCGAAACCGCACCACCTGCCCACAGTTTTTCAATGCATCGACATTCAACAACCGAAACCGCACCACCTGCCCACAGTTTTTCAATGCATCGACATTCACCAACCGAAACCGCACCACCTGCCCACAATTTACTCCACAATTAAAGGTTGTCCCGGCGGCCCAGATCACAATGGGATGCAGCACGGATACGTGTATCGGCATAAGACGGATATAGATATGTGGATACATCATTTTTCTAAAAAAAACCTAATATACGGATACGTTATATATATATATTTTAAAAAATAATAAGACATGTTAAAATTACTAGAAGCCAAATCATGCAGCAGGGCGTCTTGGCGGGCGTCCGTGGCAGATACGTATTGGCATTCATCAAATCGTATGGATACGTATCAGATTAAGTATCCGATTTTTTTTTTTGCAATTTTTTTTGCCATACTTCACGGATACGTATCCGTCGCGTATCCAAGCGTATCATACGGGATACGTGGCCAACCTCACGTATCCGTGCAATGGGGTGCTTGTACGTGCTTCTCGGGTTATATCTGGAGCCGTCGTCAAACCCCGTTCGCATACGGCATACAGCGCGCAGCAGCAGCATCCACACCGCGCAACCACGCGCTCGCGGTGCTCACTGCTGAGCCTGTCTCCATGGCCTGCGTGCACGCGCAGCCCACGTGGTGGGCGCTGGCGCTCGCAGCGCTGGGGCTATTCGTGTCGGCGCGCGCCGCGGCGCGCCTCGCGCTGTGGCTATACGCGGCGTTCCTCCGCCCGGCGAAGCCACTGCGCCGCCGCTACGGCGCCTGGGCCGTCGTCACGGGCGCCACGGACGGCATCGGCCGCGCGCTCGCCTTCCGCCTCGCCGCGGCCGACCTCGGGCTCGTCCTCGTCGGCCGGAACCCCGACAAGCTCGACGCCGTCTCGGCCGACCTCAGAGCCAGGCACCCGGGGACGCAGGTCCGCACCTTCGTCCTCGACTTCGCCGCCGACGATCTCGCCGCGAAGGTGGACGCGCTCGGGGAGCTCCTCCGGGGCCTGGACGTGGGCGTGCTCGTGAACAACGTCGGCGCGTCGTACCCGTACGCGCGCTACTTCCACGAGGTGGACGAGGCGCTGGCGCGGAGCCTGATACGGCTCAACGTTGAGGCCGTCACGCGGGTGACGCACGCCGTGCTCCCCGGCATGCTGGAACGCGGGCGTGGAGCCATCGTGAACATGGGCTCCGGCGCCTCTGCCATCATGCCGTCCGACCCGCTCTACACCGTCTACGTCGCCACCAAGGCGTAAGTAGCCAGTGCTCCTCACTCCCTCTGTTTTGTCTGCTTCCGAGCTGCTTTATAAATTTAGGATTTCTTTAGATAACAGTAGTGATGGAAGAATCCTGAGGTTAAAAGTACTTAATGTCTTTGTTTTAACTTTTAAGTGAACATAACTTCAAACATGATAGATTGGAAATGATGCAGAGTCTAGAAATTCCATGAGCTTGGCCTTGGCCAGTGGAGAACTTCGGGCTGCTTAGCTTATATTTTTAAGAAATCGTCGGTATGAGTCCATCGCGTGATGTAGTGGCTATAAGTGAACATAACTTCAAACCTGGATAGATTGGAAATGATGTACGGTCTACAATTCTGCGTCCATCTCGTGATGCACAGCCCGTTCATTTCGTCGTAAACGATCATGAATTATTTATTGCTGGCTGGTTTGGTATGAGAGAAAAATACTGTTCCAGCTTATAATTCACGATCGTATATGAGCTAGCGAACTGGCCGGTAGTAAGGCTAAAAGCGTATTCCCTCCGTCCCAATTACTGTTCTTTTAGGATTCGTAGCGTATATCAAGCATTGAAGCAAAATAGTGCACACCCCTGCAACATTATATAGCCCTTGTTTAGTTCGTGAAATTTGGATTTTGGGGCTATTGTAGCACCTTCGTTTTTATTTGATAAATAGTATTCAAATATGGACTAATTAGGCTCAAAACGTTCGTCTCGCAATTTCCCACCAAACTGTGCAATTAGTTTTTCTTTTCGTCTACATTTAATGCTCCATACACAGGCCGCAAACATTCGATGTGACAGGTACTATAGCAACTTTTTAGAAATTAGAGTGGAACTAAACAAGAGCATAATTACTCCGTATTACATCTGGTCCAGAGTAAATGAACATTCTTCGTATGTCCTATCATTGGTACAGCCACAAAGGTCAACAAGCCAATTGATTACCCACCACTACAGCAACTTTTTCACCCCAAAACATGCTAGAGTATTTTTTTTTTCTTAAACAATGGACCAGGACAATCTTTCCAGGACATGCTTCATCAATTGCTCATATGTCCTGTAATTGGTGATATTGATTCCTATAGGCATGGGACTCACCTAGCTAGCACGACGACATTCTTTATGGGACTTACTTTGAATGCTAACGACCATAATAATTACGTAAATCGTTTTCCTTTGGAAACATGAGGCACGGTCTAGAATTTCATAAGCTTATTATTAGAGCACATTCGGGCTGCTGAGCTTATTCAATTTGTGTAAAGTATATATAACTGTGGGAAGATCATTTTTCTAAAACTTAAAGATTTTAAAATGAATTGTTGGGGTCATATACTTCGAATTTTTTATTTTTTAGCCCTTTTTTTTAAAAGTTTTTCACAAATACGTCCCTGAAGGAAAGATTTCAGAATCTAGACCCTCAGCTCGGCGCCATCGATGCAACACGTCTCGGCGCCAGCGTTGAAAGATCCTAATATGGCTAGAGGGGGGTGAATAGCCTATTTAAAACTCTACAAACCGACTAGAGCAATTTGATTAGTATAACAAATAGCGAAATGCAAACTTGCTCTAACTCTACAAGGGTTGCAAGCCACCTATCCAACAATTCTAGTTGTTATGATCACTAGGCACACAATTTACTAGATCACTACTCACTAAGAGCTCTCACAATTGTTACACTAAAGAGCTCCACTAGATGAACTTAATCCACAAAGCAAGCTCTCAATTCTAGCTACACTAAAGAGGTTGTTATAGCTAGTTTGCGAAAATGTAAATGAGTAAGTGCAAGCTTGTGTAATAGGGATGCAAACCAACGGGAAGAACAAGGTTGACACGATGATTTTTCTCCCGAGGTTCACGTGTTTGCCAACACGCTAGTCCCCGTTGTGTCGACCGCTCACTTGGTGGTTCGGCGGCTAATTAGCATCACCCGCTAAGCCCGCAAGAGACAACTCACCCCTTTGAGGGTAGCTCAATGACACGCTTTACTAGAGTTGCTCTTGATTCCCGCAGGGCGCAGCACCATGCCCCTCACAAGCACTTCTTCTCGAGCGCCGCACAAGCTTCTTGCGCGCTTCCGGAGACCACCACCACTGCCCGTCTAGGAGGTGGCAACCTCCAAGAGTAACAAGCACCACCGGCTCGCAACTCGATCACCTAGTGCCACTCGATGCAACCTCACGATGCAATCGCACTAGAATCGCTCACTCACACAATCGAATGATCACTATCAAGTATATGTGTGATGGAGGGCTCCCAAGCACTCACAAAGCATGGACACTAAGTCCTTTGAGGTGCTCAACACCAGCCATGGCCGAGGGCCACTTCTATTTATAGCCACAAGGGCTAAACTAGCCGTTACCTTCATCGGCAACGCGGGCCGACCGGACGCTCGGTTCGATCGACCGGACGCTGGACCTCGGTACAACGCCACGTGTCCCTCCTTCAAACGCTGCTTCATCGGATCTCAACGGTCATCTGCCGATCGGACGCTTCCAATGAATCGACCACGCGAAGAATTTCACTCCAAATAGTAGGTATTGACTCACCGGACGCGTCCGGTCACATTTTGATCGGACGCAGCCAAATATCCCGTCACACTCCAACGCCATCAGACGTCACCGACCGGACGCACTCTCGCCAGCCGGCCCCGGTGCATTCAGATTCAAATATCCGGCCACAATCACCGACGCCAAAGATCTTCGCAACTAAACTCGTTTCACTTCTAACTTCATCACCCTTGCTCCAATGTGCTAACCACAAGAACTTGCAACCGGCGCAAATAGAAAATAGGCATTCTATTTTCCCGAAGCGTTGAATCCCGCCTCGAAGCTTCTACGGGAGGGAGAGAGGGACCCAAACCCATCTCACCCTCGCAAACACCACCTCCTTTGTAAATGTGCCAACACCACCAAGTGTACACCACCATGTGTATGTGTGTTAGCATTTTCACAATCATTTTCCCAAAGGATGTTAGCCACTCAACTTGCCACGCCACTCGATCCTAGCGACAATGCAAAGTTAGATCACTCGAGTGGCACTAGATGACCGATATGCAAACAAGTTTGCCCCTCTTGATAGTACGGCCATCTATCCTAAACCCGGATAAACTTCTCACACACCTATGACCGGTGAAATGAAATGCCCTAGGTTATACCTTTGCCTTGCGCTTCCATACCATCTCCTCCAATGTCGATGCAATGCACCAACACTATCAACAATGATATGATCCACTTTATATCATCACGTGATCATATTGGTTCATCGATCTTGACTTCACTTGCCCTTCACCATTGCCATCGTCCATCGGCGCCAAGTCTTGCTCAAGCTTCACCGCCACGCGGTCCATCACTCCAAAGCCTTCGACTTGCCCTTCACGCTTGCAACCGGTCCATCAAGCCAAGTCTTGTCTTGATCTTCTCCACCTTGATCGCATGACTCAATGTCATGTCTCATGTGCAATAAGCTCCTTCATCATCACGTGTGTGAGCTTTGCAACATCTCTAAGCCATTTTCACCTCCATGGCATATGTTGCTCATACACATGTACCTGTGGACTAATCACCTGTGTATCTCACATAAACACAATTAGTCCACCTAGGTTGTCACTCAATTACCAAAACCAACAAGGACCTTTCACACGAGCAATCCATTAGAGTTATCTTTCGGCGCTCCACCGGGGAAGGTACAAATCCCCTCACAATCATCGGAGATGGCCACGAACAATCACCAACTCGTGCCAATCCTCCACCGCTGCACCAAGCCGTCTAGGTGGTGGCAACCACCAAGAGCAACAAGCGAAATCCGCAGTAAAACACGAATACCAAGTGCCTCTAGATGCAATCACTCAAGCAATGCACTTGAATTCTCTCCCAATCTCACAATGATGATGAATCAATGATAGAGATGAGTGGGGGCTTTGGCTAAGCTCATAAGGTTGCTATGTCAATGCAAATGACCAAGAGAGTGAGCTTTAATCGGCCATGGGGCTTAAATAGAAGCCCCTATGAAATAGAGCCGTTGGGCTCCTCACTGCAGTGAACACGGGCCGATCGGATGCTCCGGTCATATTGACCGGACGCTGGACCTCAGCGTCCGGTCGTGCGATGTGCGCCACGTGTCATCGGCTTCAAACGTCGATCGCCTGATTTCAACGATCAAGTGATGACCGGACGCGTCAGTTAGAAAGTGACCGGACGCTGGATCTCAGCGTTCGGTCGTTTCCAGTAAGGTTTCAAACGCGACATTTCACGACCGGACGCGTCCGGTCATGCTCGACTGGACACACCCTGCGTCCGGTCACTAAATGTTTTCTCTGTGCGCCTCACGTCAGCGTACGTCAGCACTGACCGGACTCAGACCATGAGCGTCCGGTCAGTTTACACTCCAGCGTCCGGTCACAAGACCGAGACAGTGTGCTTTCTACTATCACTGACCGGACTCTAGACCTCAGCGTCCGGTCACTGCACCACCAGTGTCCGGTCACTCTGTAAACCCCTGTCTTTTCTGTATAGGGCGCCGGTGAAGTTTCTGACCCTTGCTCAAATGTGCCAATCACCAAATGTATTACCTTGTGCACATGTGTTAGCATATTTTCTCAAACATTTTCAAGGGTGTTGGCACTCCCCTAGATCCTAAATGCATATGCAATGAGTTAGAGCATCTAGTAGCACTTTGATAACCGCATTTCAATACAAGTTTCACCCCTCTTAATAGTACGACTATCTAACCTAAATGTGATCACACTCGCTAAGTGTCTTGATCACCGAAATAAAATGGCTCCTACTTTTTATAGCTTTGCCTTGAGCCTTTTGTTTTTCTCTTTCTTCTTTTCCAAGTTCAAGCATTTGATCATCACCATGCCATCACCATCGTCATGATCTTCGCCATTGCTTCATCACTTGGAGTAGTGCTACCTATCTCATAATCACTTTGATAAACTAGGTTAGCACTTAGGGTTTCATCAATTAACCAAAACCAAACTAGAGCTTTCAAGCGTCCCTAGCGCCGAGCTCTTGGGCTCGACGCTGACGTGGCGCTTATTTGACAGGCATCTCGGCATCGTCGACTCTGGCACCGAGCTTGGCACCGTCGACTCTAGCACCGAGCTGGGCGCCAGGACGTATGGCGCCGAGTGTGGGGTGAGCGCTGGCAGTGGCAGGACGCTGCGGAGCGCTCGGGGCAGGCACGACGGCGACCGCTCAGGGAGCTAGCAGTAGCAGGGACAGAGACATGGCGCGAGCCCCGGATAGCCTCTCAGTCTGCTGCGCCTCTCAGTTTGCTGCGGCTCGTGCTGTCAAGTTCGTACGGCCCTGGCCATTGGAGTATCAACTATCAAGTTCGTACGGCCCTGGCCTGCACTTCGCCCAATCTTCATCCTAGCTCATCGATCATGCATGCATGTCCCCTCCCGCCAGTCACACATCGAAGTGTCCGTATATACGACCATGGTGCATGCATCTCCGTACCGTGTCAACAGACGGTTGTCAGTGACAGTGAACAGTGCACTCAGTGCTGCTACGGACGCACGGAGCCAGTCTGGACGTGTCCGGTGGACGGACCATGCCTTGGGGTGACAGCGACTCACGTCGGCGAGCACGGGCCGCACCGCAGCATTCGCACGGAAGCTCCCTTGTCGCTTCCATCATCAGATCGTCGTCCAGACCTAGTAGAACTAAGAGTCTGTTTATCTAACGCTCGGGTGTTTTAGCATATGGGGACACACGAATTTCCCCCCATGGATACTGTTTATCTTCCTCCTCTCTCCTCTTTTTTCTTGGCACAAATCACAAATCACAAGTAACAATTTTTTTCTACGAAAGGACAAAGAGAAAATTTGGTGACGGCGTCGGAGTTGGGGAAGAAGAAACTCGCCGGAGTTGGGGAAGATGCCGGCCGCGACAGTGGCGGCGCGGGGACGGGCGGGCGCAGGCACAGCAACGATGTGGGCACGACGGCACAAGCGCGGTAAAAAAAATCCGTGTGCCACCGGGTGATAAAACACTCGGTTGGTGTATAGCATTTCCGTAGAACTAAACGTGTCTCATCGATTCACCACGCACGAATGGCCGACGGTGCAGGCGACGGGGGCAGGTGTGCGTGCGTGTGATGGATCTGCATGTGCGATCCGGCCCAGATGGATGTCAACGTCGCCCGTGGCTCATGTCCCACGTCCCACAAGAGCAGAGCGCGTGCAGGGCATGGCCGTGTCGACTCATCGTGTCACCCGGCTCGCAGCAAGCGACGAATACGGCAGGTCTATAGAGGAAGAGAAACGTTCATTGCATACGTACAGAGGAAGAGAAACGGAAGTGGGGTGAGTACGTAGGGCAACCGGCCGGCCGCCGCACGCCAGCCTCTCTCATAAAGGCAAAAAAGGAGCAACATGGAGTGGTGCGCGGCCGAACAGGACTACTACAACCAACACAGGAGGTCCCAATCATCCGCGACACAGCGGCTTGCAGGCCGGACCGTACATGTGAGCAGTTTCGGCGCATGCATGCATGGACGCAGAAGGAGTACAGCTATAGCGCAAGCCACATCAGACTGAGAGGCGCAGCAGACTGAGAGGTTGTCCGGGGCTCGCGCCATGTCTCTGTCCCTGCTACTGCTAGCTCCCTGAGCGGTCGCCGTCGTGCCTGCCCCGAGCGCTCCGCAGCGTCCTGCCACTGCTAGCGCTCACCCCACGCTCGGCGCCATACGTCCTGGCACCAAGCTCGGCGCTAGAGTCAACGGCGCCAAGCTCGGCGCCAGGGTCAACGGTGTCGAGATGCCTGCCAAATCAGCGCCACGTCAGCATCGAGCCCAAGAGCTCGGTGCCAGGGACGCTGGCGTCGAGACGGTCTCGGCGCCAGCATCGATGGCGCCGAGCTAAGGGTCAAGATTCTAAAATCTTTCCTCCAGGGACGTATTTGTGAAAAACTTTCAAAAAAAGGGCTAAAAAATAAAAAATTCGGTCATATACTCATGGAAGCACTAGATTACTATGCAATAATAGGAATAATTTACTGTTGTCAGTCATACTCTTTTTACGAAGTATGGACTAAGGAATTTAGTGTAGAATTGATCATTTACCATCAAATTAGTCTCTTGTGTTTTCTGTGTCGATTATTGTGTTCTCACGATTATAAAGAAAATTAAAGAAAATCAACGTTGTTTATAAACTGCTACTGTCTACAACTAATGCTCAAGTATGTTATGAGAAGAGGTGATGAGACTACTTTTTTTTTCTTGCCAGCTATGTCGACCAATTCTCGAGGTGCCTATATGTCGAATACAAGAGCAAAGGCATAGACGTACAATGCCAGGTGTGAACTAACTGCTTTTTATTTGCAAAAATACATTCTCACTTTACCAAACTGCTAAAAAAGTTTAAAACGTAAATAAGTAACCCTTTTAAATTTCTTCGTTGAATCTATCTAAACTGTTCTATGCCAAGCAGTAACATTTAGATATTCTTGCTATTTATTTATTTTCAATAATATGTATTTTGACCCAAATTTTTCTGCAATATTATTAGTAGTTATAAAATTATAATAATTACCAAGTGATATTGAATACGAACCAAATAATATCAACTCTCTGAATTAAGCGTGTCGGGTTCATAAATCCGGAGTCCCCAATGGACCCGCTTCCCTACAAAACTCGGCCCAGCAGGCGGCGCAACGACAACACACGTCTGGACCGGCCCAGATACACAATAACAGGCCAAGACCACACTCCGGTCCCCGACCGGCACCTCCGACCAGGGCCTCATCCAACCTCTGGGGACGGGCCCCGCCTCGCCCGACCTCTGGGTCGCGGGCTCCGCCTCGCCCGACCTCTTGGACGTGGGTTCCGCCTCGCCCGATCCCTTGGGTGGGGGCTCCGTCTCGCCCGACCCCAAGGACGCGGGTTCCGCCTCGTCTGATCCCTTGGGTGTGGGCTCCATCTCGCCCGACCCCTGGGTTGCGGGCTCCACCTCGCCCGACCCCCTTTCTCCGACCAAGGATACGCCGGACATCTGCTCACTGCTCTTTCACGACCGACACGGTCGAGGACGACTGGAAACGACCGACCGGGGACGCCCGCTCGGTGTGGGCCTGGGGAGCAGGCGGAGCAGATAAGGTAAGGCGTTCAAGTCAACCACGATATCGAGGACCGTACCCTACGATACCCTGCACACCTGCGAGACGGTGCCATCAGGTTATGACAGACGGACACTATACAACCTTCTAGACGCGTCAGAACACAAACAGTGTTGTGGGCGCTGTAACAGAACCGCCCAATTTATACAAGATCAAGTACGGCTGTCTCCGCTAACACGTTGACACGCGCATACTTTCACTCATATAAACCCGGTAGTCCGCCGAGTGTCCCGAAAGACCTCGGTAAATCAACATCACAACCAAGATCGCGTGATTAAGCAAATACACATCACATACACAGGGTTGCAGCGGAAATAAGATTACAAATGGGTTCACAATTAAAAGTACAAGTTTGTGTTTCAAAATCAATTAGTGAAAACAACATAGCTTTCAAAAGATTACATTAATATATGTTCCAAATACATTGCTAGCATAAGTGACATCATCCGACAAAAGCATATAGATGAGAAGTAACTATAGAATCACCGAGCCACCGACGGTTAGCCACCATCTTCACAGGCCGAGAACTTCACCTGCAACATGGTGGGATAAACCCTGAGTACGAGAAGGTACTCAGCTAGACTTACCCGTCAAAACCAGAATAAAGGACACCAAGGGTCATGCAAGGCTTATAAGGTGGGCTAGCTTGACACAGTTGCATAAAAAGAGCTTATGAAATATAGTGACCAATTTAAACTTAGCATCAAGCTTATCATCATTTACCTGTCCACTAGATTAGCACATGTACTAGAGCACTCACTTATTAGGAGCAAACAATATTAACCATAGCAGGTATAATAAGGCTATCATCATCATATCATCATTTTTGAACCATTATGTTATTTAATGTATCTACTTTGGAGATAAGCCCATCAAGTTCTCACTAACCGGGAGAGACGGTGACTCGAATCGAATTACAACTCAGCTGATGGGGTATTCCTAACTCTCACCCTGGCATACTTAGTAAGGGTAGCCGTGGGTCACCTTTGGAACAACTCAAGAACCAAATTCGCGGGTTCGATCAGCTCCAGCACTCTCAGGGATTACCCTTCTGCCAGGACGATCAGGACTTTTAAATCACCTGCCCTTGGACTCACGCCTACGGCTCCCTTCCAAGGCGCACTTTATACTTATCGATTCCCGACCTGAGGTGAGCTACTCGGCTTCGCGGCCGGTCATCGGACACGGCCAACTAAGAGAGAGGCATGCGTTCAACATGAACAGAAAAGGCTCCAAGATTCAGTACTGAATCGACATAGACGGAGTCACTGCAAACCGGCAAGCCTCCGTCCGGTCTTTATTTCAAATTAAGACTGGTTCTTTTCCACGATAGCAAATATAGCCAACCGTGCCATATGTATCTTCCTATATCTCGCAGGTGACAGGAAATTACCTGACTTCTACCGTGTTTAAGCAGGGCTAAGCATTACACGAGCCTGAGCTACATAGGATTCAGGGTATCAATATCTGGACAAGGATTGGATAACCAATGCAGCAAGTGTTTGCATCCAACACCTAAACTTAATGCAACAATATATATATGTAATAATAATACTGTAACTGCATTTCGAAAATTAGGAGGCTTAATATGCTCCGGGGATTGCCTGGAATCCGACACAAGTCAGTTCAGTTAGCTTGCACCGTCTTGGTGACATCTCAGGTCCTAGCACTTGTTTAGTCCTTCCATCTTCGGGATAGATTCATCAAACGCTGTCTTCGGGTTTGGCTCCAACATCGCATCCTTCACGTGGTGCATCTAGCGTACCTAGATGAGATGCAATATGCAAGTGTATGAATACATGAAAGTGCAATAGACAATGCATCGCATGCAGTAAGTAAGACAAGCACAAGGTTATATTAATATGCACAAGCACTTCGCATTGCCTACTTTAAATATCGCACAATTTATCATCCCACGATAGCAAAGAAGACGACAACACCAAGCATGACACAAGTTTCCCAAGATCTTAGGTACTCTAACTCAACCATCATCAAAGGTTTGAGCCACACTTAGCAATATACAAGCAAACAACTATAATTGTAATCTGTCAATTTCTGGACATGCAAACAGCAGCTACAAGATTTAGCTATAACTGGAGTTACACAAATCCAAATGACTTGCAAGAAGACATTTTGGAAAGCTTATGAAATTATATACATTTCATCTATAACCAGCATAGCATGATTCACAAGTTAAATAGGTCGAAATTGTACATTTAAAGAAACTGGTCCACAATTAACAGAGAGCAGCCATTTCTGAAACTCAACTTTAAATAGGCATAACTCACAAACTACAAGGCCAAATACCACCAAATTTTAACAGCAGCTAGATACATGAATTATCTACAACTTTTGTATAAACAAGTTTCACAACAAAGCACATTATCATGAAGAACTTTGCTAGGTTCCCAGATCTGTCCATAAACCACATTTGCAAGAAAATAAATATTAACTTATGTTGCAAACACATAATTAGGCAAAACCAACTTTACCAACTTGTCACACATGACTAAATAACACCAGAAAACCTAGTGTCCATGACCAAATAAATTCTTTTAATGCGTTTCTTAATTTATTTTAGATAACAAGGTGACTTAATGAACACATACCAAAAGTATACCATAAATTCTACAAAAATTACAGTGGCTCACATATCCTCTCAATAGTCTACTGTACAAATTTTACTCCATTTTAATATGTATAGCACCCTCTATGAAAAAGACAAGTTGCTAAAGCAAGAAATCATGTGAGAGCAAGATAAACCAATAACTCACTCATACTTCATCCAATACTCATGAAATTTTTACCAAACATCAACTATCACATGAGTAGCATGCCACAAAAATTTCACTTTATTTGGAGCCCTAGATCTACAGTTATGGAAAATAACAAATTCAACTAGCATTACAACCTTACTGCACAAATCTATTTTTACCGCAAAATATTAAAACTAAAACATGCCATATTATAGATCTAATGCATAGATAATTTCACAAGGATTCCAAAAAATCTTCATTTGCTATTTTATGAATTTTCTATGAATTACTATGAATTTCCAAAGATTCAACAAATTTACTGCAAATAGGTCCTTATCGGCACTATTCCTTTGAGTCACTGACTTTGCAGAAGGATCCCTCCCTTTTCTCGAATTCGAGCGCGAAGTCCTCCACGTGAATCAAAGCAGAGGAGGCCGTCGGAGGCTCGCGGTGCCGGCCAGAAGATGCTCGTCGCCGGCGGGGAAAGTGGAAGGGAGGGACCAAGGGTCCGCGCGCACCCGCTGGGCTTCCCAGCTCGGCCCGAGGCGGCCTGCGGCCTGCCGGCCGCGCGAGCAGGCGGAGCACCGGCGGCGACGGCGCTACGACGGTTGCGGTGGCCGGAAAAGGGGAGCAGAAGGGGCGGCGCACGACGGGGAAGGTGGTGGCGCACGCGGTATCACGCGAGGGAGCTCGGGGCGGCGGGGACAAGCTCGGCCATGGCGGATGCGGCCGTGCGCGGCGTCACACCGCGAGAGCGAAAGAAAGGGCGAGTGAGGAGCGCAGAGGGAGTGAGCGGGAGTGGAGGGGGAGCCTCTGCCACCACACCGGCATGAGGAGGAGGTAGGAGCGCGAGACACGCAGCAGGGCACGCGTCGGCAATGGCGGGGCGCGCGGCGTCCATGCGCGGTGACCACGTCGGCAAGCGGTCGAACAGGTGGCGGGCACCGGTGTGGGCATGGTGGAGCGCAGATTTGGGCCAGCTACGGGCCGATTTGGTCCATGGGCCCAAAACGAAGTTTGGTCTACACCTGATGCTCTCCAACTTTTCTTAAGGGTTCAGGGCCATTAGGGTTATGGTTTAGCAGATAACGTGCTCCAAACTTTGGTTTGTCAGCGTGACGATGGTGATTAGGAAAAACTCAGAATTAACCATCAACACGAAGCCAAACGGGTTCCAACTTTTTGCATGCTCTTCGCCATAATATAACCTTCAACTTTTATTTTCGGACCAACTCAAGTTGCTTAACGAAAACACGAGAACGCGGAATGCCAATGGCGACGACAATGAATTCCAGACTTAGAAAAATTCTAAGTCTGAAAACAGCCGTTGATTCAATTTTCGAGCCTCTGTTTGACTTAGTTCCAAGTTGATCTGGCTCTTGTTCCAAAAACAAAGTTTGTTCTACATGATATGGACTACAACTTTCATTTAAGGTCCAACCTCAAAACTGGTATAGAACCTACTGTTCTACTTTGACCAAAGTAGGATCACGATGAAGCTTAAATTATCCTTTTTGATCCATTGGAGCATTTTCTGGCCACCTGCTCAACATGAACCCTTCATAACTTTTGTTCATGAGTGCAAGTAGAGTTGTTTGAGCAAGGTACCAAGGTTTGGTTGACTTCATAGGTTTCCATCCACTTGATAAAGCAATTCATGCAAAGATATGACTTATCATTTCATGTGACTTTTTGATTCGAAACTTCATGAAACTTTTCCACTGGTCTAGATGGATGCATGTGGATGTAATGTACATGGAATAAGCATGTTTAACATTACTCTTGCATAATCTTAACAAGGGTCCATATGTAAGCAAATGTGCGTGGCCCAAGTTTAAGTTGGAGCTCCATCATGTAGATTTGATCTTGACACCTTCATTACCACTCGACATGTCATGTTTGAGCTCAAACCCATTGCTTAACTGGTGACAAACACCTGGGGTGTTACAGGCGCCGTCGTTTGCTGTACCCTGCCATGCCTTGAGCACCTACAGGATGGTGCCATCGGGGCATGCCAGACGAACACGGTAGAGCCTGTCAGACGCGTCTGGGCATAAACAGTATTGTGGGCGCTGGCAGTCATCCCATACTCGATGGCGTGAGCAACAAGACGAGGCAACACTCGTATACACTTTCTCTCTTTCTCTCTGACTTGTAAGGCCACCCCCTTCACCTATAAAAGGGATGCGCTCTCTCCGAAAAAAGAAGATACTAGACGACTCGAGGACTCGAACAGCTCAATAGCTCTAGAACTCGATAGCTACATAGAGCATACGCTCCAGTACTTAGCGTACGTTAGGGCACCCATCACTCTTTTCCATTCGGATCAGAGTCTGATCGGGCCTTTAACACCCCCTTCTCATTTCTATTCGTTTGTAACCCCACAACAAACTTTGAGCACCTATACTCAGGAATAAAGTCACCGACCGACTGAAACTGGACGTAGGGCACGTTGCCTGAACCAGTATAAATCCTGTATCATCGCGTGTTACGCCATATCTGATCACAACACACGACAAAACTACAAATATTTACTTGTTGGTCACTTTTTGCACCGACAAAACGTTTTTCGATGGCAATGCACTCAGTTTACCAAACTGCTAAAAGTGTTTAAAATATGTTAAAGTCTCCCTTGAATCCGTCTAAATTGTTTGATGCAAAGCATTAATTTTGCACTCCTCCGTCGGTATCCCTTCTCGTTATGGAATGCTTGAATAGTTGAATGCACATAAGTTACCACGGTCTTTTCACACTCATATACAATCCATTTTTATAAGACATACTAATCATTAACAAGTGATAAAGTACGGATATAATATTAATATTGATTTCATGGCACATAACTTTCATTATTTGACTAATTGTTGGTCAAATCATGAACTTGGATAATTAAAAAATGCTTTATAAAAATGAACAGAGGGAATGCAAGTTATGCATGCTACAATGCATGTGCTAGGAGGGACAGTAGCATTGCATTTGCATGGTAGGGGAAACAATAACATGATTTCCTGGTGATGTACAAGTGGAGCTCGATGCAATGGTACTTGCAAAAGCCGTTGTCAGATGGCCCCAATAAGAAACCGGTGTGCATAATGCATATTTATTGTATACTAGTAGAAATTAAATAAAACCACCGGTACATCTGCCCTTTGAAACATCCAACTGCTCCAAATAAACACAGCCGTGACCGTGACACTCGAAGAAACATTTATAGGAAGTTGACTATCGGTGATATGCTCGCTGTTGGTGTCATGAATGCTGTTATATGGAGCCATCATATCTAGCCTTTTCGGCTGGCTGGGCTGGATCGTGGATTATTTATTGTCGGCTGGTTTGGCTGATTTGGTGTGAGAGAAAAATACTGTTTCAGCTTATAATTCACGATCGTATACGATCGTTTACTGCCTGCCGAACAGGGCTCCATGATTTAAAGGGGTGAGAAAGAACTGCTATCTGCCTTTGCCCATACATTCAAGATATACTCCATGATTTAAAGCATGCTAGCTGAACTCTTTTGCCATGAGTGCAGTGGCTACTAAAAGTCTTGAATCTTTTTTTTGGGTGAGAAAGAAATAAGTCTTGGAATCTGTATGTACGTTGTTCTGTGATCCAGGTGCCCATACAGGTGGCGACGAAGTTGGCGTCCATCAGGAAACCCACCTTCCTGGCACCGTCGCCGGAGACGTATGCCCGCGCCGCCGTCCGCTACATCGGGTACGAGCCGCGGTGCACGCCGTACTGGGGGCACGCACTGGTGTGGCTCCTCATCTCCCTTGTGCCCGAGCCTATCGCCGACAGGATGTTCCTAAACAGGTCCATCAGCATCCGCGCCAAGGGCCGCGCCAAAGAAGCTAAGAAGAAGGCGCAGTGACGAGCGAGGGTCTCTCCGTGTTGGTTAGTGGATTTGAAGTCCTGGAGTTGATTTGGCTTGTCGAACATATGGTAGAACAAGATGTGAGAGCTTTCTTGGTTTTGATCCTGAACGCTAGCGTCTTGCCAGCGAGTTTGGATTTGGAACAGTCAAAACTTGTTGATGTCATGTAACTTTAAAATTTTTCCTGTCCTCTTAATAAAAAATAGGCTACGGCCTAACCGCGAGAAAAAGAACAAGTGCATGCTCAAAGCATTTTTCTTATTATCTTTGAAAAGCAGTGCTCAAAGCAAGTGACAGCCAAAGAAAGCAATTTCTTTGGATTGGCACAAAACCATGTCGATGGGGAACCCTACGGCCCCCCATAGACCATACTACAGGGAGGTAGGCCTTGATAACAAGGCCTACAACCCAATCGCCAAGAAGAACGCGGAGCAAAGCAAAGTGCAAAACCGAAACTCCAACGCAAATTATATAAGGAAAGGCGTCCGAAGCGTAGCTTAGGACTCTGACCTTGTATCCGAATAGGACACAAACAACGCCTCTCAGCGCCTGGACTATAATGGGCTGGTGAGGGTACCCATTGTAAGGAGAGAACGCATACCCGATACTCAAAGCAATACAATGCAAATAGGCTAACGCCAAAACTGGACGTAAGGTTATTACTCGACCAAGTCGAGGGCCTGAACCAGTATAAATCGTGAGTCTCTTTGCGTAACCACCGAATTCCGCTATTCGCCGAAGCCCGAACAACTGTCCCGGGTACCCCCGTGGCAGGCTATCGGTGGTAAAACATCGACAGCTGGCGCGCCAGATAGGGGCTTTCGACGAATTTTTTCTCGAGAGTTCGGCGGACCTCAACCTCAAGATGACCTTTTCGGCGGGAACAACCTTTGTCTTTGGATCCTGGATCTGCAAGGCTGACGGCGACGGCAAGCTTCGTACCCGTCTCCGAGAAGAAAAAGAATTCGATGACGAAGTTCAATACAAACTCGTTTAGAAGATGACAAAACTCTCAACTTCGGATACAACTCGGAATAAGGAAGAAAGCGGATACGAAACCGACTCTGAAAAAGAGATACAACCCGATCCCAAGACAATCTTCACGGCACAAGAGACAAGCCTAATTGGACTCGGAGACACAACAACGATCGCGAAGGGATACGACCCGTACAACTCAAAGAAGAACTTGGGAACTTACGGACTGCGCAACGCGGCATCAGTCTATCAATACTTTACCCAAAATAAGATGAACTCAGCAAGAAGAATACTCCTGGAGGGAGCACAAGAAGGGATGATCATGACAGTGACCCCACAAGATTGTGTGGTGCATTGGCCAGGTTCTTTCATCTCAAGCAAAGCCCAGACTGGCACGCGCGCTGAAGAACTACCTTATCAAGAGGGAAAAGAACTCGGATCCAGTTCAGAAGCTACAGACAGCTCAACCAAATGAAGGATGGAATACCGTACAAGAAGAGCTCAGAAGAGGTATACTGTATACATGGCAGAGCAGTTAGAACAACCTTTGAAACCACCATAGATACCAGATATAAAATCTTCAGACGAATCAGAAGGCAACATCTCGCCAGATGAGAAAAGCGACAGCAACGAAAATGATGAGCAAAGACTAGCAAGGCTAAAGAAGAACAAATTGAAAGCTGGAAGGAGGAACCGGGCTAAACAAAGGGAGCAAGTCTGGAATAAATACAAAGCGGAGCTAATGGAATACAACAGAAAGAAGGCGGAAAAAGAAGCCACAAAAAATACAAAAAGGGAAAGAATTGAAGAATTAACAAAGGAGTTGTACACCCTCACGAATAACGGGAAAGCAAAGGAAGACCAGAAGAAAGAAGTCGGGGGATCAGAAAAACAACCCGACGAAGAAATTCCACAGGAGCCACAAAGGGAGCAGCCACCCAAAAAATCAAATTTTCAAAGGATAGGACCAGTAGAAAGTGCTGATATCAATGGAATGAAGGAACACTACTCAAAGCAACAAGAAAGAGACAAACCAGAATTGAGCCAACGCTACCAAGAAATATCAAGAAGATTTGACAAAGAAGATGAGTACGGAGAGTCTGAGTTAAAAGAAGACAAGTCTTATTACAGAAGGGCAAGATTGCCAGATTACGGAAGAACGGAACCATACGACAGGTTCCCTTGTTTCGCAGGAAGACTACAAACTTTAAAGCTACCGCACAAGTTTAAACCAGCAAATCATTCCAAGTATGATGGCAAAGTCGAACCAAGACAATGGCTAAGGGTTTACTCCCAATCTATTGAATTAGCTGGAGGAGACGACGACATCAAGGCTCTATTCTTCCCAATGGCCCTCGAAGCAATGCCGCTACAATGGTTTGACAAATTAAGGCCAAGATCAATCAGGTATTGGGAAGACTTGCAAGAAGCTTTCTGCAACAACTTCGCAGGCATTATTACCCATCCAATGACTGTAGCCAAATTGAAAGGAGTAAAGCAAAGGAGAGGAGAAAGTCTAAGGGAATACTATAGGAGATTTGGAGAATTCAGGGCTCAAGTCCACGACATTGCTGATAGGGAGGTGATAGAGGCATTTGCAGAAGGAATCTGGACAAACTGGCAATACAAGGACTATTTCAATGAGAACCCAAGAACAAATGAAGACTTCAAGAGGATTGTTGAGAAGCTAATTTCGTTAGAAGAAAGAACTCAGCACAGATTTGCTAGGGACAACCTAGAGAATAGAAGACCCAATTACAGACAGCAAGACAAAAGAGCAAGGCAGGACAATATGGTGGCAACCACAGACAACAAAAGAAGATATAATGGCAACGACAATGATAGCAATCACAATGGCAACTACAACAATAGCAACAACCGTAACAATAGCGGTTACAATAGTAATAACAACTATCAGAGTAACAACTACCGAGGAAGAGCGCCGAAAAACATAGAAAACATGCCGTCTCACATACACCCAGGGGCCAGACACAAGTTAATTGAATGCAGCACTTTTCAGCGGCAATTCATGAAGAGAGAAAACAAGAATCAAAACAACTCGGAGCCAAAGCTAGAAGAATCCAAGAAGGAGGAAAAGAGAGTTGAAGGAGATTATCAAGAACCCCAACGCCAATTAGCGGTGATATTTTCAGGTGTTCCTAACACACGAAGCAAAAGACAAGAGAAACTAGCTCACAGAGCCATCATGGCAGCTGAACCAGCCATCCCAAGATATCTAGATTGGTCAGAGTACCCCATCCACTTCACAAGAGAAGACCAATGGACCAATGCAGCAAACGCAGGATGCTACCCACTGGTACTGGGTCCGACTATCACAGGAGTAGCAGTAACTAAAGTACTCATCGATGGAGGAGCCGGGCTTAACATAATTTTCGTAGATACTCTCAAAAGGATGAATCTGGATTGTGAAGGTCTAATGACACCCACAAGCACACCATTCTATGGAATAGTACCCGGCAGAGCAGCTATGCCCCTCGGATAGATAACCCTACCTGTCACCTTTGGCACACCAGACAAATACCGGACGGAATTCATCAAATTCGAAGTTGCAGACTTTGAATCATGCTACCACGCAATACTTGGGAGACCAGCTTTAACAAAATACATGGCAGTACCACATTATCCATACCTACTACTCAAGATGCCAACAACAAAGGGCGTATTATCATTGAAAGGAGATCTAAAGAAAGCACATGATTGCGACGTACAAGCAGTACAAATATCTGAAAGATTACAAGATATAAAGGAAGGAAAGGAGATTGCAATGCTGGCCAACGAAATGAACCCAGATGAGATTAAGATACCGGCTAAGAAGCCAAGCAACTTCGCACCACCAAAAGAAGCCGCTACCAAGACTATTGACCTATTGACTGGTGATCCGGAGAAGGCGGCAATCATCAGTGCAAATCTCGACCCCAAATAGGAACTCGCGCTCACCAACTTTCTTCGGGACAACCAAGATATTTTCGCTTGGAAGCCAGCAGACATGCTAGGGGTCCCAAGGGAGTTGGCTAAGCACATAATTGATGCGAACAAAGGGTCCAAACCCGTTAAGCAGAAGTTACGAAGATTCGCTCCAAACAGAAAAGCAGCAATCAAAAAAGAGATCACCAAGCTCATGGCAGCAGGATTCATTAGAGAAATAATCAACCCGGATTGGCTTGCCAACCCGGTCCTAGTAGAGAAGAAGAATTCAAAAGAATGGCGCATGTGCATCGACTACACAGACCTCAACAAACATTGCTCAAAAGATCCATATGTCCCACCAAAGATTGATCAAATCATCGACTCGACAACAGGATCAGCTCTGTTATCCTTTCTAGATTGCTATTCAGGCTATCATCAAATATCCTTAAGAGAAGAAGGCCAAAGCAAGACTTCGTTCATTACACCCTTTGGGGCATATTGCTATAAATCAATGCCTTTTGGGCTAAAAAATGCAGGGGCAACATATCAAAGAGCAATTCAAACTTGCTTGGGGAGTCAAGTCGGAAGAAATGCAGAAGCATACATTGATGATGTAGTAATCAAGACAAAAGAACCCGGATCAGTGATAGAAGACCTCGAGGAGACTTTCAAGAATCTAAAAGCATGGCAGTGGAAGCTAAACCCCACAAAGTGTGTTTTTGGGGTACCATCAGGACAACTACTCGGGTTTCTAATCAGTAACCGAGGAATTGAAGCAAGTACAAAGCAGGTTAAAGCCATCATGGATATGAAACCTCCAAAGAAAGTTAAAGATATACAGAAGCTTACAGGATGCATGGCAGTACTCAACAGATTCATCTCCCGACTAGGAAAAAAAGGGCTACCTTTCTTCAAATTATTGAAAAGGCAGGAAATTTTGAATGAACAGAAGAGGCAGAAGAAGCATTCCAAAAGTTAAAAGAATACTTGGTATCATCACCAGTAATGACACCACCAAAAGACAAAGAGGACATGATGCTATACATTACAACAACCAAGAACGTTGTCAGCACAGCAATTGTGGTTGAGAGAGAAGAACCCGGACACACATACAAAATGCAAAGACCAGTCTATTACATAAGCGAAGTACTAACAAAATCAAAAGTGAGATACCCACACGTGCAAAAACTACTTTATGCAGTGTTGATATCATCAAGAAAGCTGAGACATTATTTCCATGAACACAAGATTATAGTGGTAACTAATTTTCCACTTCAAGACATTCTACGCAACAAAGATGCAACAGGTCGGATATCAAAATGGGCAGTAGAACTCGGTGCTCTCAACCTAGACTTCAAACCAAGAACAACAATCAAATCTCAAGCATTATCCGACTTCATTGCTGAATGGACATAAATCAGTCAAAAAGAACCCGAACCAATACTTGATCATTGGAAAATGTATTTTGACGGTTCCCTAAAGTTAGGAGGAGCTAGAGCAGGAGTACTATTTATATCACCAGAAGGGAGACAGTTAAAATATGTGCTACAAATACTTTGGCAGGCAACTAACAATGAGACAGAATACGAAGCATTAATACACGGTCTAAGAGTTGCAAGCTCGCTTGGGATCAAAAGACTACTTGTCTATGGTGATTCAGTTGTAGTAATCAATCAAGTCAACAAGGATTGGGATTGTACAAAAGATAATATGGATGCGTCTTGTGCGCGTAAGTCGAAAAATTGGAGAAAAATTTCCAAGGGCTCGAAATCCATCATGTACTAAGAGATTCCAACATTGCAGCAGATGTGCTAGCCAAATTAGGATCAGATAGAGCAAAAGTACCACCCGTATATTTTTGTGGAAGAACTCACACCCCATCCATCAAACAACTCGGAAACACGTAAAAAGAGAAGGAGACAACAGATCCAATGGAAATAGATCAAACAGAAAAACCGCACCACCAAGACAAATCATGGTCATACAAAGTGATTGGAGACAAACATACATTGATTTTATCAAAGAGAAGAAACTACCCGAAGACAAAGCGTAAGCAACTCGGGTTGTAATGAAAGAAGCAAAAACTACGTTCGGTGGGGATAAACTATACAAAAGAGCAAAGATCATCATCGAGTACCGCTTAAATGTGTTCTCGACAGATAAAGGAAAGGAAATCTTGGACGAAATCCACTCAGATGTCAGGAAATCATGCACCTCTAGGACACTAGTCGGCAAAGCATTCAAAACCGGTTTCTATTGGCCAACAAAGACTCAAAGATGCGTAAGAGCTCGTCGTAACATGCAAGAATTGCCAAATGTTTGCTAGGCAATCACATGTGCCGCTCACAACTTAATATGCATACCGGCGCTTGGCCGTTCTCTTTGTCAATGGATCAAGTCGAACCACTCAAAAAAGCAAAAGGAGGCTTCGAATACATATTTGTGGCAATCGACAAATTTACAAAGTGGATTGAATACAAACATTTGGTCAAATACAGTGCAGAAAAGGCAGTGGAATTCATACAAGACATCATGCATAGGTTCGGCATGCCCAACAGAATAATCACAGATCTTGGTTCACCATTTATAGCAAGAGAATTCCAATACTAGGCAAGAGATTGTGGGATAGAAATCGACTTTGCATCAGTAGCACACCCGCAGGCCAATGGACAAGTCAAAAGAGCAAATGGACTCATATTACAAAGTTTAAAACCAAGATTATATGAAGATTTGAAAGATTATGGTGGAAAATGGATCGACGAATTACCAAAAGTAGTATGGGGTCTAAGAATCCAGATCAGCAGAGCAACTGGATACTCACCGTTCTTTCTAGTCTATGGATCAGAGGCAGTACTACTAGCCGACTTAATATGGCTATCTCCAAGAATAGAACAATATGAAGAAGGCGAAGCAGAAGAAACAAGGCGGTTAGAAATTGATTCAATAGAAGAAATAAGAGACAGTGCAATCATACAAAATGCAAGATATCAGCAAGGGTTACGAAGACATTATGACAAAAGTACTCAACCCCGATCACTAAAGCCGGGGACTCAAAGATTACGACTAATCCAGAAGAAAGATGGACGACACAAACTACTCACTCCATGGGAAGGACCCTTCATCGTGAAGACAGCAACAGGACCCGGCGCATATGAGTTGATGACTCTAGATGAAATACCTGTAAAGAACACTTGGCATATCACCCACTCAAAAGATTCTACAATTAAGTACAACAGATTGTACTCAAGTTTCAAGAGAAATAAAATAGAGATTATTCAAGAAGAACAACTTCAAATATGAGCCCCGTCCAATCGGACGTAACCAACCCGTAATCGGGTTGGGAAAAAGGGCTTCCTCATTAATGACCAACCCGAAACGGTTGCGCTTACACGGCAATCTTGTCACTCAACCATATGGAGATGGTCTCGACCGATGGCCAATACCAAATAGCTTCTTGGGTAAGGAGACCTGCTAGCATTTGTCACTCTACCATAAAGAGATGGTACGACTGACAGCCCTGTCCAACGGATAGAACCAACCCGTAATCAGGTTGGGGAAAAAGGGGCAGCCCTGCAAATAGCTCAACCCAGAAACGGTTGTTGCTATACGGGCGCAATCGCTTACCCCAAGAGCTGGTACGATTGTTTACTTACCCTGCAAACAGCCAACTCGGAAACGGTTGTGCTATACGGGTCCGGTCGCCTACCCCAAGAGTGGTATGATCGAATACTTCGCCCAAGAAGTGGCACAAGCACTCCAACAACTCGGTCGCCTGCCCCAAGAGTGGTACGATCGACTACTTCGCCCAAAAAGCGGCACAAACACTCCAACAACTCGGTCGCCTATCCCAAGAGTGGTACGATCGACTACTTCGCCCAAGAAGCGGCACAAGCACTCCAACAGCTCGGTCGCCTACCCCAAGAGTGGTACGATCGACTACTTCGTCCAAGAAGCGGCACAAGCACTCCAACAGCTCGGTCGCCTACCCCAAGAGTGGTACGATCGACTACTTCGCCCAAGAAGTGGCACAAGCACTCCAACAACTCGATCGCCTACCCTAAGAGTGGTACGATCGACTACTTCGCCCAAAAAGCGGCACAAGCACTCCAACAGCTTGGTCGCCTACCACAAGAGTGGTACGATCAACTACTTCGCCCAGAGAGGGACACAAGCACTCCAACAACTCGGTCGCCTACCCCAAGAGCGGCACGATTGACTACGTTGCCCAAGGAGGGGCACAAACACTCCAACAACTCGATCGTCTACCCCAAAGTGGTACAATCAACTACTTTGCCCAAAGAGCGGCACAAACACTCCAAACAACTCGGTCGCCGACCCAAAGAGCGAAGAAACAAGCTATGGCAAAGTAGAAAAAAGCCACAAGGAAAGACAGGGCGAAACTTTTCCATATTATTCAAAGACATCTCAGAAGAAAAAGAAAGATAGGTCGAAGCCTGCTCATTTCAGTCAAAGACAAATTCAAAAGTAGGGCAAAGCTTGATCATATTTTTAGAGACAAGTATATATTACAAGAAACCATAAGTTCATTACACAAAACATCTAAGGAGCTGGAGGCACAGCAGGAAGCACATCCATCTGTTCCAAGATTTGGTCTGTAAGACCACCAAGCTCCACCTTCGCCTCATCCCATCGCTGCGCAAACTCTGCAGTCACGGAAGGATCTACAATCTGCTGAAGCGGAGCATCAGGAGTGGCAACCCGGATGAAGGATATAACATTGTTTACACAACGGTAAAAACCACCCTTGACAAACTCAAAAAATCGAGTTGACAACACCGGGATAATGCCTCTCAACCCTTGAGAAAAGTCCTCCTGGCGACAAACAGCAGCAATAATAGGCTTCACAGCTTCATAAAGAGCCTGGAATTGATCTTGGGCACCTGTCAGCTTAGTTTGGAGAGCCCAGAATTGATCATGGGAAGCTGCTAACTTCTCCTGCAAATCTTGCACTGACTTCAAAGCCTGAACAAGGTCACGGTCAGCTCCAGATCTAATCAGCTTGGCCTGAGCAAATAAATCTTGGGCCTCCTTCAATTTGATATCAGAAGAAGAACTTACAGACTCGGCTTGATTTTGAGAAGTACGGATGGTATTGACCATCTCCTCTCGTTCTTTCTGCCAACTCTCCTTATCCTTAACAAGAGCTGACAAGAAAGCAGACAAAGAACTCAAAGAAAGAAAGAAAAAACAAGGCAGAAAAAGCAAGTATGCAAAGAAAGGAGAACCCACCAGTTTTTTCTTTCTTCAACGCGGAGACCTCATTCTGAGCAGCAGTAACAACCTGCAAAGATGAGTCGCGCACCTTCTCAGCCTCAAGCACCTTAGCATTGAGGACGGACTCCATCAGAGCACGCTGCGCCTTCTCATATGTCAGGACAACTTCAGTCCGAGCCAGCTCATCTTCCTTTCTTTTCAAATTGGCTTCAGCAATGGCAGTAAATTGCGCCTCATGAGGACTGAACAAGACATCCTAATCTTGAAATAAAGACTGCAAAGCAAAAATATGTGAGACAACAGCAGAAAAAACCAATATCGAAAGTTAAAAAGAACTCGAATACCTTGAGTTTGGCGCCATACGCGCCCGAGAAAATTTCCCACAAAGAAACCAACTCAGACAGTCGCTCAACACGACCGAGTTGGACCAACTCCTCCCCACCCTGAGTTAACAGGAGAGTACTTGGAGTAGAAGTCAAAGGCTGGCCGGCACTAGAAGTACCAGCAGCATCCACAGCAGCAACAGACAAAGGATTATTATCAGCCGGCTCCCCATTCACTACATCCTTCTGAGCAGCTGCTTCGAGGTTGTCCAACAGAGACAACCCGGTCGGCAGAATAGGAGCAGCAAAAGGGTTGCCTAAGTTCACTTCAACTCGGTGCTCCATTGGAGGAGACACCCGAGTTCCAATAGCCTCCTCCTCAACACGCGGAGCAGGAGAGGCAATACGTGGAAGAGAAGCTACAAAGAAAAAACAACCCGTCGACGTGAAAAAAAAAAACCAAGAAAGCAAGCATAAACGGAAAAATAACTTACCAACAAAGAAAATCTTGTAGAGGTCCAACAACATCAAGAGCCGGGGAAGAAGAAGTATCCTCCAAGGCCTACATTCAAAAAAAAGAGCTCGGCCGATGAGAGACAAAAGCAAAATGGCGAATCGAAGACAAGATAAATATACTTACTTGATAACCTTCTTAAAGTTTCTAGCCACCCTTGAGAAGCCAAGATTCGGAGAGGCACATCAAACAAATCATCCTCAACCACCTCAAAGGAGGGATTGAGAGGGCCTCCAGTGATGTAAGCGAGATACAATCATCACGTATAAGGGCACAAGGTGCCGGTTTTTTGACTATAATGAAAAAAGCAATTCAGTTATTTAGGAAAAGAGCAAAAGACAAGCACAAGAAAATTTACACGGAGAAGACTTACGGTCGAGTGATCAAGGGACCTCATCCTTAGTCTCCACCTCGCTCAAGACAACATACCACCTTCTATCAAGACAACAAAAAAATGGATCGATGAAAACAAAGCAAACCAAAAGATGAGGCAAAACAACACAGGGAGAAAGCACAAGCTCACCTACGAGAACATTACCTGTTGAGGCAATCTGACGAATTGAACATTGCCTCTTGGGTAAAATATGCTTAGCAGCAACCTCCGACTTTCGCTTCCTGGATGACAAGATATATTGAGCAATTCGAGGATCAGGAACATACTCAACGTAGGAGTGATGACCTTCAAACAAGCCAAGAATCAACTCGGCGTAAGAAGAACCCAACCCGATAGCAAAGAACTACCACGTAACCGCAACAACATCATCATCTTCATCTCCTTCTTCGGCGGGGGCTCTTCAACAACAAATTTCCGCCACCACCAACAACAACTATCTCAAGCTTAAAAGCCCAACCAAAACCCTGCAAGAGAAGAAGAAAGAAGTCAAAAACAGAATACGAATTACAAAAACCCAAAAGAACTCGGAGGAGATTACCACTTACCTCGGGAGGAGGATGAGCAAAGATCATACTCTTCAACACGAAAGCAGCATCACAGAGACCCCACCTGCATTACGCCCCAGCGTTCAAGAATGACCTCCTCGTGCAACTCGACATCAGGAACAAGTCGGGAAGGATCTGAGGGCCCAGTATATTCAAAGCCATAATGCACCCTCTGCATAAGAGGTTGCACCCGGCGACGCAAGAAACTAGCAACTATACAATTGCCACTTAAGCTTGCCTGTTTAAGCACTGCAACTCGAGCGAGTATAGGCTTCAGAGCAGCACGCTCAGTAGAAGAGATTTTATCTTTCCAAATAGAGAGGGGAATGGGAAGAACAAAAAGATCATGAGAAAAGGAAAGAGCAGGTTTTGAAATATAAAACCACTTCTCCGCCCAATTCTTGACAGAATCAGAAAGGGTAAGAGAAGGGAAAGAAACTCCCTGACGGGATTGGATAAGGCAGCAGCCGAGAAAAGGAATATTATTTCTGTCTGACAAACGCACATGGAAAAAATGACGAAAAAGAAGAAGATTTGGAGGAATTCCAACAAAACTTCGCAAAAATGCACGAAGGTAGAAAGAAAAAGAACCCCGTTAGGGGTAAGATGATGGATTTGAATCCCATAGGATCCAAGAAACTCAAGCAAGAAATCGGACGGGGGATAACAGAGCCTCGTCCGCACAAAAGGAACAAAAAGAACAGATTGATTCGGAGTGGGAGAAGGGACATCGTGCTCACTAGGACCAGAGAAATTAGAGAGACATTTCTCCTGAAGAAGGCCATGAGCAACAAGCAGATCCAACTCCGTCTCCAAAGTCAACGGCTTAGGGAGTTGCCTTTGCATTTTCCACATCGCAACAAATTCGGTGTTCTCGATCACCTTGAGCAACGCCTCCTCGTCGACAGATTTGCCCTTATTCTTGCTCTTGTTCTTCGCCACCATCTCAGAAAAACAAACACAAGATTTGGACAGAAATAGCAGGAGATCGAAGGCACAATGGAGCTAGGGTTTTCGCTGAGATTGGGGAATTTTTTACTGCAAAGGCAACTTAAGCCAACAGTAACAGAGCAGTTATCTTTATACAAGAAAAATACGCGGCCCACGAGGCCCAAAATCACGCGGATTGCCCGAAGAGGCCCTTCAAAGTTACCATTCCACAATTACCGTGCACACAAAACGAAAAGACAACGGTCCGTTCAGACTATAACGAATACATGACGAATTAACACATTCACAAGGAGGCAACCAGGAAAGAAGGATGCAACAAGTCAGTCATGACAAAACACCATAGTACAAACATATAAAAGAGCTCGGCCACATCAATAAACAACTCGGTCATAGAGCAGAAAGGAATATTTTTTTATTTCATCAAAGGTACATTGAGATTACAACAGAATACAAGATCTGATGAATTCGACGAAGAAAGCAAAGGAAATCATTCAGCACGAGGTTGCAACCCTCGAACCAAGATTCGATATTACCAGGCAGGATAAAACAACTCGAACGTACTTTTCTCCAAAGGAAGGGCGCACATCCAAGATTGCTATAGGTGACAGATAAGGCACCCACAAGTCATCCAAGATTGACAACGACAACCACGTCAATATGGAAGAACCCGACACCATCTCTCAACACGTGCTGATCTGTATTGGACTGAACCTAAATGGCACAGCAGAAGACTGAATAATGGCTGATCTACAACGGACTGTCGAAGAACAAGCCGGAACACGCGCCAATCATCACTGTAAGAAGAACAAAAAAGAAAGGGCAGACACTGGAAGATGAGGCAACGCAACATGCATCACTCACATCACAAGTCCTACACCATTTGCCTCAATATCCCTTACAGCTAAATACCACCTCGAGACTAGCTTGCTACTAGTCTCTATCACAAGACCTACACCATTTACTAGCAGAAGAAAACAGAAGAAAGAGAACAGGCCCGGGGGCTCATCGAGCTCCCAAACTATAATATCCATGACTACAAAAAGAAGAAGAAGAAACTGCACAGCAGGGTATCAGCAACAGGCCATATTTATAGCACAACTCAGATGCACATATGCTAGACTCATGGAAGAAAAAAGAACTCTAAAAGGACAACCATGTGAACCACTGCAGAGCCAGGACTTCAGTAAAAAATTAGATATGACTAGACCATCACGAAGGAACAGTACATACCCAGAACAACCACAGTATAAGATAAAGCATATCCAAGAGAATATTCCACAGCAGCAATACAACCCATGAAGACACATTGAATTCTCCAACAACCAGAATGACAGCAGCAATAAGCAGCCAAACAAACAACTCGGAGACGTGTGAAGGATCACATACAAAATTACAGTGTCAAATGATTATAGTTGAAAAAGAATTTGGACGGAGAAAAATTATAAATCTCATTGATTGAAGACAAATACAAAAGTTACAGACGGCCAAACAGGATCGGATAAACTCAGACATAAGATAGAGACAAGATTCTTAAATATTGCAACAAGGAACCTAGTGGCGGCAGCAGCGGCAGCTCGAACGCAGAAGAACAGATAGAGCAGCATGATCATTACCAACCAAGCATAAGCCCGGGGGCTGCTCAACCTCACACACCAGCATATCTACGAATGAAGAAAGAATTGAAGAAGAATTTTCCTACTCAAGGTAGAACCACAACCAACAAAGAAGGTATTTATAGCAAACTAGAGGTAAACAAGGCTAAAGACCACAAGAAAGAGAGAGAAAAAGAACAAAAGAGCAAAGCAACAAAGGCGAATAGTGCCCAAAAGCAAGATTCCTGACAAAAAGTAAAAGAAGACGCTCACTCATGGCAATACAAAACCTATCCGTGACCAGCAAAAGACAAAGACCAAAGGAGTACAAATCAAGACCCTTCTTCCAGCTTCTTTTCAACAGAAAAGAACCCGGAGAAGGCTCGGGGGCTGCAAGTACCTACCACAGAAAAACATATTTTCAAATTTTTTGACCCTCCAGCTTTTTTGTACCAAAAAAAACAAGAGGCTCAGGGGCTACACTCAATGAGTGCAATTTTTGCAAAATTGCACTCGCTGCACTCAAAGGAAAAAGAACCCAGAGGACCTCAAGCAAAAGTGCACATCAGCCAAAAGAAGAATCAAAGAAGACCATCTCAAGATTTCACTTCAAGAAGGACCCGGATCAAGACTACAACAACTCGGCCCTTGAAGCTCAATCATGAAATGCTCGGGGGCTTGTCGATGGGGAACCCTACGGGCCCCCCATAGACCATACTGCAGGGAGGTAGGCCTTGGTAACAAGGCCTACAATCCAATCGCCAAGAAGAACGCGGAGCAAAGCAATGTGCAAAACCGAAACTCCAACGCAAACTATACAAGGAAAGGCGCCCGAAGCGTAGCTTAGGACTCTGACCTTGTATCCGAATTGGACACAAACAACGCCTCTCAGCGCCTGGACTATAAAGGGCTGGTGAGGGTACCCATTGTAAGGAGAGAACACATACCCGATACTCAAAGCAATACAACGCAAACAGGCTAACGCCAAAACTGGACGTAAGGTTATTACTCGACCAAGTCGAGGGCCTAAACCAGTATAGATCGTGAGTCTCTTTGCGTAACCGCCGAATTCCGCTATTCGCCGAAGCCCGAACAACTGTCTCGGGTACCCCCGTGGCAGGCTATCGGTGGTAAAACATCGACAAACCACTAAGGGCCCGTTTAGAACGCAGGAATAAAAAACACAGGAACAGGAAAAAACATATGATTGGGGTAAGTGTGTAGTGGTAAAACAGAGAAAAAGGAAAAACACGGGAAATAACTAGAAGGGGTGTTTGAAACGCAGGAATCCATAATGCAGGAAAAACGCAGGAATCCATAACACAGCGTGAGCGCAAGCACCGTAGGAAATTTTCCATCGACTCGGAGCTCATTTTTTGTTTCCTACAAAAGTACATGCTTCTCTACCGTTCCTATGGAAAGTTCGTTGCCGATTCCTCCATACCAAATGGGTAGTGACATCAGCAAAACAGAGGTTTGGGTTCCTTTGAAATTCCTTTGAACTTCCTCTATTCCAAACAAGGCCTAAGGGGCCGTTCGATTCCCCAAAAATGACTCCATGGAAGGATTCCAGGCTGGAACTGTTAGCTAATTTTATACTATAAGCTAATGACTCCATAGAAGGAACTGTTAGCTAATTTATACTCCCTCCGTATTCAAAATACTAGACGTCCTGGGCCAACAACCCATTTTCATATAAGCTGACCTTATGGCCTCCCGATGGAAACATTGGACGCGAATGCCCTTGGCCATGCATGTGTCGCCGCTTCCGTCCCTCGCCCTCGGTACTTGCAGCAGAAGCACGCGCGCCTCCTCTCTTCGTCTCCTGACGCAGCCACGCCTCCTCGCTCCTCCATCGCTCTGTCTCGCAGAAACTCTACCACCACCGCCTTGTTAGGGTTTAGACTTCGCCATGGATTCCTGCCGGTGGAGCCTCGATCGCCGCTCGAAGGAGGTGCTCGCACACGCTCGACGCTCGCCGGTCTCCGCGGACGTCGCGCCAGTCTCCGCGGACGTCGTGCCGCACGCTCGCCCACGGTCGACGCTCGCCGCGCACTTTATTTATCATGAATTCTCTGATCACCTCCCTTGTGATTGATTGAATTGGCTTGATTACTTCCTCTCCACGAAGGCGATTGTGACTTCCTCTAATAGCTTGTTCAAAAGTGACTAGTGGAAAGCAACCTATTTTGCCATCAAACACACATTCTCCATTTCTAAATCTTGGCCGAGCACATACACACAAGAACATGATCCTAGGGATGTAGTTCTTGTTTTTGCAAGTTCGATGTGGCTCATCTTCCTCGGGTAGCAAGTAGTACCTCTCTAATTTTTTACGGAGGTAGAACCACTTCTCATCAATAAACACAAAGTCAAACAAATCCTTGAACTTTGGATCATCAAGCAAACCTTGGTCAATCATGTCAATGCACCACTTCAACCTAGTCTTCTTGTTAGCATTAGTGAGATAAGGTTTGATACTACTAGAGTGGCGCCTAATCAAACCCTTTTTCAAATACCTTTGAATCCTAGATTTGCTAATACCAAGTCTACTAGACACATCTTCTATTGTCATTCTTTGTTGGAGAGGAATGTTGCGCAATTGTTCCAAATCAAGAGGGATTGGTTTACGTCCACTTCTACCTTTCTTTAGATTAGGAACCATGACTAGAATGTTGTCAGCAAGTTGGTTTTTACCTTGCTTCCATATGCGCTGCACTGATCGAATCTTTACTCCAAATTGAGCACCAACAATTGTTGTATCATGCTTGCCTAGTTTGCCATTTTTGCTTCTTATCAACAATGCTTGGTACACTTGTTGTCTAACATGATCAGAATAATCATGCTTCGGTTGGTTTACTTGATCGGCATGTTGTTCTAGCAAAAGGAAAAACAACCATTTTAATAGTACTCACGTCATGATCTATTTATAGGGGAAAAAACAAAGACACTGATATAATAGATGTTCACTGCATGTTCTATTTATAGGAAAAAAAACAAGCATGTTCATGGTAGTAATAGTAGTCACGGCATGATCAAAATATAGGACTATAACAAGCATTTTAATGGTACTCAAGGAGTGAAATAAATATAGGAATCTGTACATACTAAAAAAAATAGCATGATGTAAATATAGGCATGCTTACCATGGGGGTTATGTAAATAATCAAAATCTATAGCTCCAAATTCATCTAGTGGCAAGTTCAAATCAATTCCTGTCCAAAAATAAAAGAGCATGCTGAGAATGGAACCGAATATGCATGCCATGCTCCACCGAATACAATGAAACAATTCATGTCCAAAAAGAAAAGAACATACCGTTGCCATGCTCCAACGGAGGCTCGTTCAGATCAAAAAAAAGCGTTGCCGTCATCATCTTCATGCTCTGCGAGATGAAACTCAGTGTTGCCATCGCCATCTTCATGCTCTGCAACATGAAACCGTTGATGTCATTGAGATCCCACGGTAGGTTGCCATCGCGCACACAGAAACAACAAAACAAAATGGAACTAATAATAGATGGTTACCGCTGCCGTCGTTGAGATCCCATGGCAGGTTGCCGTCCTCTTCTTCTTCTACACGAACGTTGAGATCAAAGCCAGAGAAGTAATCAGCCATTATGCCGTAGTAGTAGATGTGCAAGGAGAACAGCTAGTCCATGGCGGCGTAGTAGCACCAAGCAAGGCAGGGAAGGCAAGGGAGTAAATGGCGTTGGAGAAGAGAGAAAGTAAGTTGCCGCATAAATAAGCCAGTGGCGTGGAGTACAGGCAGCTCAAACGTCGGTCTTCTCATTCGAAACGAGCGCGTACCATCAGCCATCCGAGCGCGCAGACGAAATAAGAAAATCAAACAACCTGAAACGCGCGCCAAGCGAAAATGCAGGCCCCCAAACGACTCCAGCTTCCATCCGCTCGAAAAAGGACGCGCCACGCTGGTGGAACAGTGGCATGCACGCCCATGCAAAATTCCCATGCAAAATGAAGGGCAACAAAAAAAAATATGGCTGCCAAGGTTCGAACCCGAGTCGCAGCACTCATGCCTCCACGCACTGGCCAGTTGGGCTGAGTTACTTTCTCGTAAAGATAGCACCCGCAACCATATTTATTAGGGGCAAAGATGGAAAACTAATCCCTAATTAATCTTCCTTGGTTACCACAATCATGTCCTAAACGTCAGGTTTTTTGGGTACAGAGGGAGTATAAGCTTTAACTCCCTAAAAGGATTGCTGGCCTCATTCTGCCATATGCCATAACCGAACGAGCCATAAAGCATTTTCTGTTTGATGAGAATTAATAAATGAGATTGAAAGTGGAGACATTAAATATATTACAAGTTATTATTATTAAAACCACCCTCGTCCCCTCCGATCCTCCTGGAGAGAGGATTATTAAACGAACCAGCCATAACAGGGGCAATCCCTCCATCAGCCGGCTTCGAGTTCCCTGCTGGAGACGCCAAGTCCGACTTCGAAGAGGAAAGGGACATCTTGTGTGGCCTTTATAGGGAACCCATATATGATTTCGCGGCGGCGCTCTTCCCTTCGACAGGACGACGACGTGCTCTCCGCTTCGACAATACGACGACTTCGCCGGGAAAGCACAAGACGAACGACAGCAACATGCCGAGACAACTCAGCCAAAAGATTACCACCCGCCAGGGGGCAGAGCAGATGACTGCCGAGATCCAGGCCACACAGATACAGGGCCAGGTTCCTTATTCAACCCTTATGCTGCCGTGGATGCTCAGCTCGTGACTCAAATTGTGTGATGCTGAGCAAAAACTTGCTGTTGTGCACGGCAAATTTGGGACTTTGGGAGATAGTTTCACTAACTTAGTAGCAATTCGTTGGGGCTGCTATCCTATTATATTGGAAAAGTTGTGCATGTAATGCTTAGATCTGTACTGCTGTGTTTGATATTGATGAGTATATACTATATGTATTATATGTTCTGTCATGTATGTTTGCATAGCATTTGTTTTGAGATCTGTTCTTTCTTTCTCTCCTGTTAACTCATTCGAACATCAATGTAGGAACATGAGCAGGAAGATAGGATTAGCGAACTTCCAGACTACATTCTCATGACTATTTTAGACAGGCTTGAAAAACTACGGGATGCTGTGAGGACCTGTGTACTTTCAAAGCGGTGGAGCATGTTCCGGGATTGCTTTCGGAGATTGTTTTAGACGTGGGGCACTATCAGTCCGGGGAGGCCAGTTCTGATTATACACGTGATGAGTTGGCACAATCCAATGTCTCATTGGTTGAAGCCACAAAGAGTATCTTGGCACATAAGAGTCAGCACACCATCAACTACCTGAGCATAAAGTTCTATGTGAGGGATGAATCAATTGATATTGTTCGTTCCGTGGATAACGCCATGGCGAACCGGGAGGTTACTAGAGCAGACTTCACAATCATAACAGAGAGACTAGAGACATCATGCGTGTATGGAAGACTTTTCATGACATTCTTGGATGGTTATACCCGGGCATTTGGCGGTCTCACAGGCTTGTTTGACATGCCTAATGTGCTTTCTGCATGTCAGAAGCTAGAACACCTTATCCTCAACAGGTGTGACGCCGGGATTGGATCTGTCTTACAAATAGAGCACCCGCAACTTTCTCAGTCGAGTATTATGCATTGTGCATGTGATAGGATTGAGCTCAATCGGCTTCCAAGGCTTACTCATTTGACCTGTAAATCTTGGCGTCCTTCACATGATACATATCCATTGATCTTCGGCTATGTTCCAAAGCTTTCGGTGCTAATCCTTAATTCTGTGGGTTCTATTTACCACAGAAATATTAGGCTAAGTGAATTCCTCCATAACGTGGTCATAGTAAATCTGGATTTGAATTTTCAATGCCGAAAGGTTAGTTGATGATAAAATATTTTGTGATTGAAATTTTATATGTCCATAGTAATGTTTCTTTTTAAGATTTTTTGTACTTTATTTATCTGGGCAGATTTGGATTCAACCTGAAGCGCCAAAACGATTATTAGCTCATCTTTTGCGTAATCTTAGAATGCTTAGACTACGTTTCATTCATGAAGAGTGTGACCTCTCTTGGACAATGTTTTTCTTAGAAGCTGCGTCCCTCTTGAAGAAAATAGACATACAGGTACACTTATTTTTCTAATTGCTCCAAACATTTTTTTGTTGATTTTTCGACATATATGTAATTGGGATATCTTCATTTTTGCACCATTTTACTCCAATGAGGTATTCCTTTTTTTATCTCCTTTTCTTTATGTTCCTATCTCCACCCTTGGAAATAAGACTTTTAAGAAATATATACTATTGTAGCATAGCACATGAAGACAGCTATTATGTTTTTTTCCGACTAGCTATTATGTTTGTTTTCAGTCTAGATGATAAATGATCATTTGAACAATCAGCAAATGACATCATGGGAACTACTCCCTCTGAACTTAATAAATATAACTCAATTTAGCTATAATACTAAGTCAATCATTTCAATTTTGACCATCACTGACTAAAAATTACATATAGGTCAAAATAACTTTTTTTGCATATAATTGTTTCTCTTTAAGATAATATATATATTTTTAAGATATTGTTGAGCAAAGTGTAATGTTGGAGACAGTTTCGATGTCCAAATGAGATCGATGGAGAAGTATAAACCTGGTCTCTTTTTGCAGGTGTGGGACCATGTGTGTGATGCAAACGAAAAGGATTTGTCCAGCGAGGAATTTCAGATGCAGCGAGAAATTTTTAAAAAGGGAAGTGATCACTTGATGAGTTGGGAAGCACATGATTTCAAGCATTATAATCTGAGCAAGCTTAGGATAGAAGGTTTCCAAGTAGAAGAGAAACTCAAGAGATATATAAGACAAGTTCTGAAAGCAGCAGTGAATTTAAAACTTGTAGCACTCCGTAGAAGTCGCCTCTGCGGAAAGTGCCGTATTTATCCTTCATCAATGGCATATCCACCAAATGAAGAGCAGAAGGCCCTGATAAGGGTACAAGTTTCAGACCAGATATCCTCGAATGCTAGAATTAGATTTTTCCCTTGATCATATCTTCGCATTACGCGTCCCTTAAGCATCATAGCTCTCATATCTTGTTCTACCATATGTATGGACGTCTTTATTGGAGCCAAGGGTTAGTTGTCAAGGTAGCAATATAACGGCATGTTACCAGTTTGCCAATTGTAGTGCAACCATTTCTACTTTATTTTTTAAAAGACACGGCAAACTTTATCACAGGTCCGTGTGTACCTGAAAACACCTATATTTAAGTTTTAACCATGATCAGCTATACGCCGCTATGTCACGGATTACTTGAAGACATGGCTTCAAATGAAAATACTTAAAGAATATGAGAACAGTGGCTGCACAGATCAGTGATCAGACATATTTTTTCAGCGATACCAGCTTCCAATACAGCCGCATATTCCGTGGTGCCAATAGCCTCATCCATAGTGCGGTCTGCGGTGTTTTTCGGGAATCCTCTCTCGATTTCTTGTTTCCTGGTTGTTTCTATAGTACGCTCTCTGTTTGAACAAGCAGCACCTTGTTCTTTGCTAATAGCAGAGGGCCTATCACTACAAAATGGTCTATGTGACAAGCATTTGTGATAATCAAAATATTCATTTGCAACTTAATATTTTTATGAGCGTTTCAGTTCATACAAAACAGAGGCCATATTTGTTATATTACTTTAAACAACAGGTTAACTAAGGAACTGAAAAAATTGAATATTTTACTACCTTTATCCATTTCTTGATATAATAAAACAGCAGCGATATAGTAACAAAACCATTATTAATGCATAGTACGTTTATTGGACCTGAGATTTGTACTGAAGAATCACACCACATAGTACAAATTTCATAACATTCGGATAACATATGCAACCTATAAAAATAAAACATTGGAAACATAATTATATTTATATTTATAACTCCCTTGTTTTGGCTCTTTTAAGTGTGAAGCATGTACCGTAGTGAACTATTAACACGTGCATCCTATTATGATTTTTCCATGATTTATTGGAAAAAAAACTTCCTACAAAAAATAGAACAACATATACACTATTCTATTTTCTACATTTACAAATGAGCTTTTCTGAGCTCAAAACTTTTACGACAGAGATATAGTACTGAAAGAAAGTTATTGTAAATTCATCACTATTTTTGGATGCACCGAATATCATGAATAAAATAACTAGGGGCAAATTTAACCTATTTTAGAGGTATTTGGGACTGCTCCACGAACTTTGCTCTACAAACTCCACCGTGCAACTCCACAAAGAAACTGGAGTTTGTGGAGCACCCCTTTAGGTACTCTCACAACTTCACCTTTTTTCCTAGAGTAGAGTTGCGTGGAGCTAAACCTGTTTGGTTAAAAAAATATGGACCGGAGCTGAAAAAACATGAGTGGAGCAGCCCCAAACATCCCCTTAATCTAGCGAAACATGGTCATTTCGCTTAAAGCAATATTTTTAAACTGTATATCATATCATAAGGTGTGTACATAATTTTTATTTTATATTTTTGAACATTCATTTGATTTATTATGAATTTATTGCTGTTTTAATTTTTTTTAGAAAGACGAGAAAAAACGATTAAAAAGAAAAGGGGCACTTGGGCCCGGCTCAGCCCAACAGCGCAGAAGCCAGCCCAGCGCGCACTCACACAACGTGGCTGTTTTATAAAAGGGCCTCGATAAATATATGAATCCCATTCTCTGTTCTATCACTATCCATTGCTCTTTAAAATTGTTTTTCCCGGTCCCTCTCCTCATAGCAGAGCACGCATACAACACATGGCCGGCGGCCGAATCCTGGCCACGGGCGGAGTCGCGGGCGGGGCATGGCTGTGGATGGCCGCACCCGTGAAAACGTCATCTCGGCTTGGGGGGGAATCCCCCACCTGATGAGCATTTCATTGATTGTTGGCTCTCAAAGCCAGATAGGTTTACAAACATTCCATTTTACATTTTGCTGTGCTATATGATTACATTCCGTTTGACATCACAGAGCACCAAATCGTCCCAGTCTACCTGATGAAACATTCCTCATTTTTAAAACGTCTATTTTACCCCCTAGCTTTTTCAAAGCCAGAATAACAGGGGGTGCTACAGTAACTGTGGTTTTGAATTTCTTTTTTTATTTATTTTCAGTGAAATTTTGAAAAATCATAAAATGGAAAATCTAATTTTGTTGGACTCCACATGAGTAGATCTATATAGTGAATATATAATACAGTATGCTTTAGTACAATTTTTACTGTAGCCTTAGATTAATTGGAAAATCTAACTTTGTCTGTAAATTTAAAAAGGAAATTCAAAAACACTGTAGCAACCCTCTGTTACTGTAGCAGACGTCGCTGAAACCCACCCTTCAAAACACTGTAGCAACCCCGCTGTTGCTGTAGCACCAAAAACCACCTGTGGGTAAAATAGACAAAGTTCGGTTCGATCTTCTTGTAGCAGTCTTGATCCCATCGTAGATAAGCTTGATCCCCGTAGATAAGCTTCAGATTTACATGCCGCCAAAGTTGCATTGCTCACCTCTGAGATATGTTTGTCTCCTTATTAGACTGCTAGAAATGTCACGTACAGAGTATACCTTAGTATTAACTCGATCCAAAATAAAGAATTGTTTTAAAGACTTTATATGAACCCGATGTATTACGCTTGAAAATTTTAATACATTTTTCTTAATAAAAAAACTTGGAACAATATGAATAAATAAGATCCTGTTTTCCTCTCATCCTCTCCCTCTAATAAAACAACTAGCTGTCCGCAACTCCGCATCACTCCGGTACAAATTTGAAGCAGGTGTGCAGCTTGAAATGGTGTGGCTATTCATTGAGGTCTACTAGGCCCTGTTCAGATCTGCTAAAATTATCATTCTACCTAGTAGCCAAGTTTACTAAAATGTGCTAATGACTACGATCTAGCTCACTATTAAGGCCCTCTTTTGGAATGTAGAATTTTTTATCGTTTTCTATGTTTTTCTTGTAAAAAATAACTGATTACTGTAAGTTTTCTATAAGACTCCTGTAAAATTTCTACATTCCAAAAGGGTCCTAACTCCTAACTATGGCTTTAGATCTTTTTTGCTAATTCATAGTCAGTTTTCCTGCTAATGATGATCGCTGCTCGCTAGGGACACCACCCACCAGACAGTCACATGACTCTTATCACTTCTTCGGTTCTCCTTTATTTTACTCCGAGTGGAAAGCCCAATTCCAAAATGCCGGCCGCCCGGCCCCATCGAGCTCAGCCTGCTGTCCAGCCATCCCTGTCACGGGTAACCTGCTCAGCCACGGTGCTTTCGGAGCTCAGTGCCTCAGCCCTCAGTCACGCACACCTACCTCCAACAGCACGTCCGGATCATCTGCGACCGCGAGCCCTCGCTCCAACCGTCGCCGACCGGTGCGACTCCAGGCGCAGCGGCGATTAGCTCCGGGAAGGCGCAGCAGCGGCCGCACGCCGTGCTCATCCCGCAGCCGGCGCAGGGCCACGTCACGCCGATGCTGCACCAACGTCAACTCCGAGTACAACCACTGCCGCCTGCTCCAGTCCCGCGGCAAGGACTCCCTCGTCGGCACCGACGGCTTCCGCTTCGAGGCCGTCCCCGACGGCCTGCCGCAGTCCGACAACGACGACGTCACCCAGGACATCGCCGCGCTCTGCCTGTCCACCACCGAGCACAGCGCCGCGCCGTTCAGGGACCTGCTGGCGAGGCTGAACGCCACGCCCGGCAGCCCGCCGGTCACCTGCGTCATAGCTGACGGCGTCATGAGCTTCGCGCAGAGGGTCGCCGAGGAGATGGGGACCCTGGCCTTGGTTTTCTGGACCACCAGTGCGTGCGGTTTCATGCACTTCGCCGAGCTCATCAGACGAGGCTACGTGCCACTGAAAGGTACATCAGTTCTGTCGGATTCAGACAAGAATTGCATCGAGTTGAGCTCGGATCTGATCTGAAACAAAAAATTTGCCAAAATTAACTAGCCACCCGCACACCGAGGACTGAAATGTGACGTCTTGTTCTTGCTGTGCACTCTGCTTAGACGAAAGTGACCTGACGAACGGGTACCTGGACACCGCAATCGACTGGATCCCCGGCATGCCGGGCAACCGTCTGAAGGACATCCACAGCTTCATCAGGACAACGGACAGGGACGACGTGATGCTCAACTTCGACGGCGGCGAGGCGCAGAACGCGCGCAAGGCCCGCGGGGTCATCCTCAACACGTACGACGCGCTGGAGCAGGACGTGGTGGACGCGCTGCGCCGCGAGTTCCCGCGCGTGTACACCGTCGGCCCGCTCACCACGTTCGCGAACGCCGCGCGAGGTAGCGGGCTGGACGCTATCGGCGGGAACCTCTGGAAGGAGGACACGAGCAGCCTCCGGTGGCTGGACACGCAGCGGCCGGGCTCGGTGGTGTACGTCAACTTCGGCAGCATCACGGTGATGACCGCCGATCAGCTCGCCGAATTCACCTTGGGCCTGGCGGGGCTGCGGCTGGCCGTTCCTGTGGGTCATCAGGCCGGACCTCGTGTCCGGCGAGAACGCCATGCTGCCAGAGGGGTTCGTCACGGACACCAAAGAAATGGGGATCCTGGCGAGCTGGTGCTCTCGCACCCGTCCGTCGGCCTGTTTCTGACGCACTGCGGGTGGAACTCGACGCTGGAGAGCATATGCACCGGCGTGCCGATGCTCTGCTGGCCGTTCTTCGCTGAGCAACCGACGAACTGCCGGTACGTGTGTGACAAATGGGGGATTGGGATGGAGATCGACAGTGATGTGAGGAGACAGGAGGTGGCGCGGCTCGTGCGCGAGGCAATGGACGGGGAGAGTGGCAAAGCGATGAGAGTGAAGCCGATGTGTGTGGAAGGAGAAAGCTCGACAAGCAGTGGACGAAGATGGATCTTCCAGGAAAAACCTGGACCGACTGGTCGAGTTCCTGCTCGCAGGGAATGATATCCCTAGCTGAATTTACTTCAAAATGCTTCGTGCTGATTTTTTGCTTCTCCTAAAATTTTCTTTTGGAATTGGTGTTATTTGCCCTGTTCTTCAGCAGTATTTTTCAGCGAAGGAACAGAGGAATCTCACGAATGAATCAGCATAAGCATCAACATCAGTCAAATTTCAGCGAAATGAACAGGCCTTATTGTTTCAAATGGAAAAAAAATTGACATCTCAATCCAACTATGTCCAATATTAATACGAACATACAAGTCATAGGAAGTAAAGGAGCCACGCTACCAAAAGATAAAAGTCTATTTAACCCCTCTAACTATATTGATGGTTATCTATCCCTCATCTATAAAAGTAGGTAATCTACGTCTTTAAGTATTATTAAAAATTGTCTAGATAGTCTCTTTAGACAGCTTTGAATATGGTTTCGTTGACGTGGTATATTACTTGGTGTGGTGCTGGTATGACGGTGAGTCAACAACAGCAAAAAAAAAAATCTACATAACCTCCTAATATAATAAGGTTGACTACGTAATCCACTCAACTATAGAACTTGACATTATAGCACCTTAAATAATCTAATATTATTTAAATCCCATCAGATGGTTTTTATAGGGTTGTTTGATACCGTATCCTACCACAGTGGCTTAATTTTCATGCTTGTATCTAAACCCATTCCCCTGTGGACAACAAATTTGGTACCATATGCATGACAATTTTTTTCCTCGAGGCTTGCCCATTAAATGCCTGTTGAACAACACCCAACCTCCAGGGATCACCTATGGATTCGTTTGGTTAATGTCTAATTTATTAACTCTAATTAATCTATTATTAGCAGGATAGTTGAAGTGTGACACTTTATAAAAACTGTGGACAACAAATTTTAGGTATCCATATGCATGATAATTTTTTTTTAGTCTCGATTTAATCTGAGTGTCAAAGATTCGATTTGGATTAAATGGGGTTAGGGGAGGGGTGTTTGACAGCGTGAGGCAGTAAAAAAAAAAATTATAAAAAGAATTATCGATACTGTTCCTGCTAGTAGAATTTATTAACTACAATTAATCAAAAGCCTAGAACCTCGTACGCTACTATGGTACTTTTCATTGTCAAATAATGGACTAATTAGGGATTTTTCATTTTGTCAAAGATTCGTTTCTACAGAAAGAAATTGCGTTCGCGTGTATGTGACGCATGTGCATTTTACGTGAAAAAAAAAAACACATTCGCTCATATTTATGGAAATCTTGCTCCCTCGCTATTCGCTAACCACGGCAAAGATTCAACTGAATGGAAATGTAAACTTTTACAAAAGGAGGAACTAAAAAAGTGAGGCAGTGTGCTCCTCAAACAAAAAAAATGAAAAAAAGAAAGAATACGATACTGTTCCTGCTAGTAGTAACTTTTTCTCGCTGGTAGTACAATTGCTGAAAGTCAAAAGCCTGGAACCTCGTACGCTCGTAAGGTACAAGATTTCACGCGGAAATATTTGGATTGATTGAAGGATTTTTCAGGAATTTTGTAGTTTGCCGTTTCTACAGAAAGAAATTGCGTTCGCGTGTTTGGAAGGGATTGACGCATGTGCATTTTACGTGAAAAAAAATACATTCGCTCAGAGCTGATGGAAATCTTGCTCCCTCGCTATTCGCTAACCACGGCAACTAGTCAACTGAAGATGGAAAAAAAACCTGCACAAAAGGATTGAGCAGCAAAAGAAAGATCAATTCTCACGTCCGCTCCAGAACAAAGAAACTGCATCCATCCATAAGAGCCCGAGAAAAGGTCGGAGGCCGAAGCTTTCCTAGCCATAGGCCGCCACCACGGTCGGTTTGTTTGCTGCAGCCTGAACCTGAACTTTACTCTCTCTTTTTTGACGAAAAGCCTGAACTTGAACTTCGACGGAGAGAACGCTACAGGAAAGGGAAGTGAAGGGATAAGATAAGAACGAAGGATTTTAGCTTTTTCATATATAAATCTCATACCCCCTTTTTCTGTGTTTTTTCGAAACTATTCTCCGTGTATATTAAAATAAAACACGTGACGTGAGAGGTTCTTGGCTTGGCTAACTACATTTTCATTACTATGGGCCCACCTAAACCAATTTTCCTTTTATATATTTAATTATTATGTTTTGCTGTTTTTTATTTACTTACGTAGTTCCAACTTCCATTCATATTCTATGATGTTTTTTTTCCATTCATGCATTTCATCCTGTTCGTCTGATGGTTTTTACGGCTGATAAGCCGGCTGATATTGTTTAATTATGAGAGAAAAACACTGTACTTGATAAACCGAGCTGATAAATTCAACCAAAATCTTTTTATGCAATCTAAACACTCTAAGTTCCCATTCATGCGTTTTAGAATCTCGTAGTTTTTCACTTTATGCTCTACCTAATTTTGATAGTTTCTGTAGTTTTTTTTTATTTCTTTGTTTTCCGCTTGTTGCGCACGCTACCGTACATACCACATCGAGTACCTGAGGTGTTGTGGGCATGTCAGATGTGGTCAGCCGGTAGACCGTCTTGGCCCTTGTTTAGTTACGTCAGAATTCAAATTTTGTACTATACAAAAAGAAGATTTCCCATCACATTAAACTTGTGGTACATGTATAAAGTACTAAATGTTGACGAAATCAAAAACTAATTGTACAGTTTGGTTGTACTTTGCGAGACGAACGTTTTGAGCCTAATTAGTCAACGATTGAACAATTATTATCAAATACAAACGAAATGTTACAGTGTGCTACAGTGCACCAGAATTCCGGCGGACGCCAATTCGGCCGGCAACTAAACGGGGCCCTGGCCAAGCACCAAACCATGTGAACTGAAGGTGACTAGGTAAGACTAAGGTGGTGTTTGGTTGTCCCTCTTAAATTTAAGTCGTTGTCCTATTGAATATTTGGACACATGTATGGAGTATTAAATATAGATTAATTACGAAACTAATTACATAGTTTACGACTAATTTGCGAGACGAATCTTTTAAGTCTAATTAGACCATGATTTGACAATGTGGTACTACAATAAACATGTGCTAATGACGGATTAATTAGGCTTAAAAATTCATCTCGTGGAGTACCGATGGATTATGTAATTTGTTTTTTATTAGTATCCAAATACTCCATGCAACATCCTTCCAACACACCTCTTAAATTTTAGTCGCTGGATGCAAATAACACCTAATTTTCTCGAAAATGTAAGCCGGGAGCCCGGGAGTGGGTGACCGAGCGAGGACTAGTACCGGGGAACGGTGCGACTGCCGAAAGTGGGATGCGCGCGCGCCCGGCTCTCGGCTCCCGCGCGTCGCCCATGCCGCCTAGCATGTTATTTCAGCTCGGTCTCGGTGCGACTGTCCCTTGTTCGGCTCCGGCGCTCAGCGGGGCACGCGTCTCCCTGGCTTCTATGGAGCGAGCTATGGGCTATGGCCTATAGGGATTGCGTAGTCGGATCCTTGGAGGCCGTACTACGAGGATACGTGTGGTTGAGCCATGGCTTTTTGAAAAAAAAATGTTGTGAGCTGAGCGCTTGTAAAAGCTATTATAGGTTATGACATGTGAAAAAAAAATGAAAACCGTTTAGAATAGCTGTGGCTTGTCAGCGGCCTCACATGTCATACATGAGCCCGCATGTCAATCTTTTCTCTCCCTCGTCTTCTCCGGTGTTTCCCAAGGGAGCGCCGGCTAGGGCAGGCCTTTGCGGTGGCGACGAATTTGGCCTACGCGGTGGAGTGCGGCCAGCATGGAGAAGCATATATGCTACCTGTGGATTCTATGGGTCGATCGCCTAGACAGGGAATGAAAAGAAAAAAAATGAACCAGGATAGTGTGGCAAGTGGGTAATTTCGTAGAGAATCACGAAGCCACAGCCGATAGAATCACCTCTCGAGTTGCTTTGCTTTGGACTATGACTTGGTGGCTGACAGTGGGCCCTTCAATCCAAGGGAGGCTCATCCGAAGCCTTTGGATCCAACCGACATCGATCAACGGCTGGTGAAGTTCGGATGTGCTCCTCGCCCCCCCAGATCAATGACGTGGCAGCAGGAGTGGAGGCGTCGAGCGACGCCCTGGTGGGGTCGGCCGACCCCACCAGGTGGGTCCTGGACTCCCTGCCATGTGGGGTCCCTTCTAGAAGTTGTTTTCTCAATATTTTTGACCATTTTGCCCCTGTATGCAAAGTCTCCAAATACAGATGGAACTAGGTCATTTATAAACATAAGATACTACTTGTGATGTGATTTACCTTCACTTTTGTAGAATGTTGATGGTCAAATAACATGGGGTTTAGTGACCGTCAACATGGGCAGATAAAATAATTCAACCTCGTGTCAAAACTTTTGCTTAGAGATTACTGAGACTCGCAACGGAAACAACCAACAGGGTTTATGGGATTATTTCAAATGTCAATGAGACATGCTATAATAGTACTGACTTGAAAGATAAAAAACATCTTTTTTTATTGCAGCTTTGTTAGGGTTGTTTGGTTTACCTCACCGACTGGACTTAGAGCTGATGTCTTGCCTTCATCAGACCATGGGCTCCACACTCAAATTGCTACTATTTTATAGAAGGACCATCACATGCTACCACAGGTATAATTCTCGATCTCTATGATGTGGTGTCTTTGGAAAGCACGCAACGATCATAGATTCACAACATAAATTGGTCAGTTGCTAGTTTTATACGAGGCAAATACAATTGATAAATCTTCCTACATGCTATTGAGGACGATTTTGTTACGAGTATTCCTACACAACCTGTGGCAACTTGCTTACAGATTCCAGTTGACCCTATAGTTTTTTGTGATGCCGCTGTAGGCATTCAAGCTGCCCCCACTCCAAACCAAACAGGCATTGGGATTTTCATTCTTATAACACATGCAAGAAGTGTTTTTTCATGCATCTTTTTTTTCATGTGGCCATTCCTAGGTTTTGGAACCCTTGGAAGCTAAAACTCATGCCCTTATTTTTGGTGCCAAACTAGCTATGCATGGCACTAAACTTGCAAGATGCAACTCTCTGTACTGATAATCAAGTGCTAGCAGTGGCTACTCGTGTTGGTTTGCCTCGCACTCACCCAGGTCATTGGACACCACTGTGGAGCCCTTTGAGGCCATAGTGGGCCATGGCACCCCCTTGCCTCTAATTTCCTGAAGCCCCCTGTCCCTGCATGCGCTGTAACCTGTAAAGTCTGCGAGTTACTAGCAGTGAGCCAGTGACCGGCCAGCGGCCAAGGTCAGCCATGCATATACTTGGCCATGCAGCACGAGGCACGACAGCACGAAGCACGGAAAAAAAGCCCGACACGAACCCGCACACGGCCCGATGAAACTCGGGCCCGAGCTGGCCCGGCCCGTTGCTCAGGCCGTGCTTGGGCTGACCCCCAAGCCCGTGGGCCAGCACGGCCCGGCATGAGAAATGGAGGGAGGCCCGACAGCGGCCCGGCCAGCCGGCCTGCTAAGAGCACCAGCCACCAAATTGCCACCCGCAGCAGCAGCCCCCCCCCCCAGTCCACGCGGACGCAGCCACGCCCGAAGGCCGAACCCTATCCTCGCGACCTCGCCTCAGTCACCTCCCCATGCGGCCGCCTCCTCCTCGGCTCCTCGCCTCCCCACCTCCTCTCTCCCTCCCTCGGTGGCCCTCCCTCTCCCTCCAACCACGCCGGCGACCCTCCTCGCTCCCACCATGGCGGCGCCCCTCCTCCCTCTCCCTCCAACCACGGCGGCGCGGCTCGACCACGGCAGCGAGTGCGGCCCCGTCTCCCTCAACCACGGCGGCGGTGTAGCCAGGAGCAGGCGGCGCATCCACCGAGCTCGCAGCCCCGACGAGATCCGGATCCGGCGGCTTCGTGAGATCCAGCACGAGGAGGCGGAGGACGACGAGATCCATGCGTGAGGAGGCGTGTGGCGGTCCCCGGTGGCGGATCCAGGGTGGTGGCGTCCCAGGCGGCGGATCAAGGGCGGGCGCGCTTCCCGGTGGCGGATCTAGGGTTCAAGGCTTCAAGCACGCGTAGCCGTCTTCCTCCCCGCTGCTGCCCCCACCTCCGTGGCGAAGCGCTGCCGCGCGGCGGCGGCCGCCTCTGCCATGCCCCCTCCTGCTCTCCCCTTCCCTTCTCTGTGGGCCTCGGGCCAGCCTGGCACGCTTGGCAGGCCATGCCTTCTCGTGCCAGCCCGGCCCAAAAAACGGCCCGGCAGGCCGTGCCTGGGCCCTTGGTCAGGAACGACACCCGGCTGGGCATGGCCCGGGAGGCCCGCGTGCCGTGCCGGCCCGACATCCTCCGGGCCGTGCCTGGCACGGGCCCGTGCCGTGCCGGGCCGGGCCGGCCCGATGGCCAAGTATAGCCATGCATGCCCCTATACAGTACATAGCAATCATGTAGCATTCCCTCCACCCAAAAAATAGAAAGCAATTGTGTAGCAGTGCTCCCGCCGCCGTTACTCCATTAGCTTGTTTGCTTTGGTTTTGTTGCTATGCGTCATTTTGAGTCTTGTTGATTCTTCTGTCCTTTCTCCTTTTTGACTTTTCAATCGATAAAATCTACATAGTATGCATACTAGAAGTGGCTAATTGAGTAATATTTTGTTGTTAATTGAGATCAAATGTATTTTGTATACTATGACTTAATTATAAGTACTAACATTAACTTTTTCACCATTTATGTACTTATAGATTCAATTGATAAATTGCCCCACCCCTATATTTCACTTCAGGCTCCGCCACTGTTGGACACTACCACTACTACAGGAATGCTTTGTAGGGGTTGCCGAAGATGCTTTGTAGGAGCAGCTCGGCCAGCCGCCCCTACCATACCGTCTCTATAAATTATGTATTTGTAGGGGCGGTTTTCAGACCGCTCTTACAAATCATTTTGTAGAGGCGGCTAGTACCCCCTAAAAATCAGTTTGTAGGGGACCAGCCGCCTCTACAAAATCGATTTGTAGGGGCGGCTGTAATACCAGCCACGGTTCAGTACATTTTCTAGCAAAAAAATTAAAATTTATAATTCAAATCAGACTAGAACATATATACATATATACATATATAATTCAAATCTGACCAGAACATATATGCATCCACAAGCACAAGAGCATTATATAAACTAACATTACAAGTCCAATTCACAAGAATATATACAATCCATCATTACATAGACATAATTCACAAGCCTAATTCGTTCCACAAGTCCAAACCGTTCCACAAGGTAAGACCAATGTCAAATTCCATACACATGGTTATCAACGGTCCTAGAGCTAGCCTTTCAGTCTCACAAAGGTGTTGGTACTGAGGATTTCTACCTAAGTCGAAGCTCGGTCATGGTAGATGCCTTTGACGTGTACAATCTAGTCCAATATAAAGTTGCAAAGGTCACCGACGAGCTCTAAGAGTTGGTCATCCTTGTATGGGTCCCTTTTCATTTCTTTCTCTTCTTTTCACTACAAGAGAACAAGTTTCGGTTTAGTATTTCATAACATATGCGAAGTTTTTATACTATGGGTGAAGAGGTTCAAACTTACCCTTAAGGGGTGTCTTCTGTAGACACCGGTGTTACTCATTGTAGAACATACATAATATCCACAATGTAGACTACCAGGCTTCTGCTTGGGGCACTGTGTGTTTTGCATATAGAAATGTTAAGTAATACTTTTGACAGCCATATAATGGAGTACTAAAGTAAGTTAGACTTACCGCACATAGTGTTTTCATAGCCAACCTTTCCTTCTGTCGGGTTCATAAAACCAAGGTCCCTAATGGGCCGGCTTCCCAGCAAAAAGCTCGGCCCAGCAGACAACGTTGCGGACGACGCGTAACTCCTGGGCTGGCCCAGATACCTAACGACAGGCCGAAAGTGTGATCCAGTCTCCGATCGGAAGGCCTCCGACTCTGACCCGCCTCTCCGACCGGAGGGCCTGGCCAACGAGGGCGACACTCGCTTTCGACTCTGACCCGCGTCTCTGACCGGAAGGCCTAGCCAAGGAGGGGCGACGCTCGCTTTCGACTCTGACCCGCATCTCCGACCAGGAACACACCAAATCTCTGCCTATGGCTTTTTCTCCAACCGGCGCGGTCGGAGCCGACTGGGAACGACCAAACGGGGACGTCCGCTCGGTGAGGACACGAGAAATCAGGCGGAGCAGATAAGGTAAGACACATAAGTCAAACCGTAGTACCGGGGACCGTACCATGCACACCTACAGGACAGTACTGTCAGGCCATGTCAGAAGGGTACTTTGCAACCTTCCAGACATGTCAGGACACGAACAGTGTTGTGGGCGCCGACATTTGCCATATAGTATGGTAGGCGCCGACATTTGCCATACCAGAAGAACACGATGGAACCAACCACATGCATCAGGGCGTCAACAGTATTGTAGGCACCGACAAACCGTCTCATACCCGATGGCGTGGGCAACAATACTAGGAAGCGCACACTCCCTCTCTCTCACTTGTAAGGCCATCCCCTTCATCTATAAAAGGGGATGCGCCCTCTCTCGAAAGGAGGATCAATTCGGTGAACAACAGACAACATGCGGATCATTCCGACTCACTCTCTGCTAGCTTTAGACACTCTAAAGCAACACATAGCATATGTTCTAATACTTAGCGCACGTAGGAGCTCCCGTCTCTCTTGGCCCTTCGGTCCAGAGTCTGACCGGACCTCTGATACCCCCATCTTATTCCCACTCGTTTGTAACCCCACAGCAAACTTCGAGCACCTGGGCTCAAGAATAAAGTCACTGACCGACTCAAACTGGACGTAGGGCACGTTGCCTGAACCAGTATAAACCCTGTGTCATTGAGTGCTAGGCCACATCCAATCACAACGTACGGCAAAATGACAAATATTTACTAGTTGGTCACTTTTCGCACCAACAGTTGGCGCCGTCCGTGGGGAGAACGACGTACGTTCACGGTTTTGGTTATCGGATGGCCTACCTTTGCCATCTTCGGCATGGCGGGCTCAAGCGATACGACTTGCTTCGGCTCGCTGGATTTTCCCACACTCCCACCCGTTGGGATGTGGGTTCCTCCCGTCTTTGAGCCATTCCAGACCTTCCTCTTCGAAAGCCTAGACTTCGTCGCCGACCGGCTCGGTGTGCTTCGCCTTCGCGAGGAGGCACTTGTCCCGGTGCCAGTCAGAGGAGGAGCGCCTTCCGCTGGCTCCAGGACACCCATTGACCTCAACGACGAGGCACCTGCGCTTCGCTCCAAGCCCACGCTGGGCTCAAACACCACTGTGAGTAACGTGCATATCGTTCTTTACTCGCTTTTTAATATCTTCCGCCGATTCTCCGGAGGGACCCCGTTGTCCCCACCGCGATCGTCATACAACCGGTTCCCCTACGGCCTCGTGTCCCCCCGGACGCATACTCATGGGGGCTCCAAAAGGTGCTGACGCCACCCCTCTCGCATCCGAATTTGTGGGGATGGTGGGCTATGCTCCCACCTCTTTCCATGACCTCATGGATGACGAGGTTGAGAGCGATGGCTCCAGCATCAGCGATGTCATGGCACCTAGCCACCCTCTGTCTCGGGAGTGCGCTATGGCGAACGCTCCGGGATAGCCATCGGTGATAGCGAAGTCCCTATAAACTCATATCCCTCCAGACCCTCATGCAAAGGCCCTCACGTGTGCGCAGGATCACGACGAGGAGCTACAACAAAGGCGGTAGAACCAGTCGCCGCCTGTGCCAGAGCGCTCGGTGCTGCACGCTGTGCCACGTGCATGTAACCCAGCGAGCGGCGCCCGAGGTCACGCCTGCCAGGTCCAGCGCAACATCATGGATGGGAGGAATGATCCCCCATAGTTCGCTCGGGCTGGCCAGAACATCACCACTGCGGCGATGCTTCTGCACGGCCTTCTGGAGCCGGTCGACCCCCATGAGTAGGCGGTCCACCGGAACCTCTAAGCACTGGTGGAAACCGCCGCCGTTCAACAGGCGGAGAGCTCCGCGTTGCGACACCGACTCACGGCCTCTCTCCCCACCGGGGGAATGGGGGTGCACCAGTCGTATCACTCTATCTGCTCATCTCTACAGTTGCCAGGCGTGGAACAGGAGGCCGTAGCTACACCACGGCATGACCCGGCACCCGCTCCACATCGACCACCCGTGCGTGAATGCCTCGGGCCGAACCAAGATGCTTGCAACGTCATCAACAACTGGCATCAGGCCCGGCATGATGATGACGTCCATCAAGGGGCGGTGAGAGCAGGCGGCATGGGCCCCGGCCAGACCATCGAGGGGAGCGGTGAAACGCACCCTAGGTATGGTCACCGACCCAACGACCGAAGTCCCAGCCCGGATGGCCCAGGACCACGGGCCTTTGGCCGATGCATCCAGAGAGCGCCATTCCCACAGCGTTTCCGACCGCCTACCAACATCACCAAATATATCGGGGAGACGAATCTCGGTATATGGCTCGAAGACTTCTGGCTCACCTGCCAAGCCGGAGGAGTGGATGATGACCACTTCATCATTCAATACCTCCCCATCTACGTGGGGGAGCATGTTCGAGCATGGCTCGAATTCCTCCCGTCATGACAGCATCCGCGACTGGGGGGATCTCAAGAGGATCTTCATCGGCAATTTCCGGGGACGTATGTCCGTCCTAGGAATTCCTAGGACCTCAAGAGCTACCAATAGGAGCCCAATGAGTCCCTATGGGATTACATCCATAGGTTCTCAAAATGATGCAACTCTCTTCCTGATGTCATCGACATGGACGTCATCAACGCGTTCCTCACCGGGACAACCTATGAGTCTTTGATTCACAAGCTTGGTTGTCTGAAGCCCCGAACCACCCATGACCTGCTCGATGTCGCCATGAACCACGCCTCCGGTGAGGAGACGGTCGGAGCGGTCTTTAACAGAGGCCGGACAAGGGCAGGGCCAAGCGCGAGGATCAAGATGAGGGCCCCTCCACGTAGAGGCAAAAAAGAACAAGAAGGATAGGTGCCGACCGGCCAACTCCGCGTTGGTCGCCACGGCCGATTGCGCGGGCAAGCAACCTCAGTAAGGCCTACCCGACCACTTCAACAAACTCATGGAGAGTCCATGCACCAACCACGCCTACCCCGTCAAGCACCTCTACAAGGACTACGAACTCCTCAAGCGCTTTCTGCGACAAGCCGACGGACCAAAAGAAGGAAAGGGCAAGGAGGCAGCAGCCAAGAAAGGAGGCACGGCGGCAAGGATGAGGATGGCTTTCTTGATCCTGAGGAATGCCTCATGATCTTCGGGGATCTGATGCCATCTACTCTAAGCGCCAGCACAAAGTGCGCTACAGAGAGGCATGCGTCGCTGAAACAACCATCCCTCCTTCCTTAGCTGGTCAGAATCTCCGATCACTTTTGATCAGAGGGACCATCCTTCCCACATCGCCAGACCAGGTCATTACCCGCTCATCATCAACCCCATTATCCACAAGAAGCACCTCACCAAGGTGTTGATGGACGGAGGCAGTGGCCTCAACATCCTCTACGTCGACACCCTCAACGCCATGCGCATCCCCCAGTCGGAGCTCCGCCTAGTGAGCTCTCCCTTCCATGGCGTGATCCTAGGAACGCAGCATACCCGCTAGGGTAGATCAATCTACCCGTCGTGTTTGGCGACCGAGGCAACTTCCGCTCGGAGGTCCTTACCTTCAAGGTGGTGGACTTCCTAGGGTCCTACCATGCTATCTTGGGGTGGCCATGCTATGCCAAGTTCACAGTGATCCCCAACTACACCTACCTCAAGTTGAAGATGTCAGGACCAAACAGCGTCACCACTGTGGGTAGCACCTTTTCGCACGCCTACACGTGCGACCGCGAGCATTACGAGCTCACCATTGCCGTCATCAACTTAGCCGAGCTCCCTCGGCTCGGAGAATCATTGACCCCAGCAGTCCCGGACTGCAACAAGCCAACCTCCTCGACTGCCTTTCGCCCACTCAAGGAGACTAAGGTGGCGGGGACCGACCCCACTGACCCAACCAAGATGGTGTGGATTGGGACCTAGCTCCTGGCCAAATAGGAATGCGAGCTCGTCGACTTTCTATGCGCTAATCTTGATGTCTTCGCATGGAAACCCTCTGACAAGCTAGGCATACCATGGGAGGTCGCCGAGCATGCATTACACCTCGTCCTAGGCTCAAAGCCCACCAAGCAACGCTTGTGTCGCTTTGACAATAAGAGGCGCAAGGCCATAGGCGAGGAGGTCACCAAACTCTTGGCATCCGGATTTATCAAAGAGGTATACCACTCCGACTGGTTTGCCAATCCTGTTCTAGTTAAAAAGAAGACCGGGAAATGGAGAATGTGCGTTGATTATACCGGCCTCAACAATGCATGCCCAAAGGACCATTTTCCTTTGCCACGCATAGACCAGATAGTCGACTCCACCTCAAGCTATGAAATCCTCTCCTTTCTGGATGCCTACTCAGGCTATCACCAGATCATGATGAAAGAGTCCAACCAGCTCGCAACCTCATTCATCACCCCGTATGGTTCATACTATTATGTAACCATGCCTTTTGGTATGAAGAACGCTGGCGCCACCTATCAATGGTGCATGCAGCAATGCTTTGCTGATCAAATTGACAGGCTCGATCGGCCTCACCATGTCGAGCGGCCAAAACCAACGATCGATGTCTATGTTGATGACATAGTGGTCAAAATGGCTTAAGCTTGCGACCTGATCGCAAACTTAGCCGCAACGTTCATGAACCTCCGAAGGTTCAACATCAAATTGAATCCCAAAAAATATGTTTTCAGGGTTTTGAAGGGGAAGCTACCTGGATACATCATGTTCGAACACAGTATCAAGGCCAACCCTGAGAAAATCATGGCCCACTTCCAACATGGGCCCTATATGCAATGTCAAGGGCGTACAAAGGCTCACCGGCTATTTGGCTGCCCTGAGCCGGTTCATCTCATGGCTAGGCAAGCAGGGAATGCCTCTCTACAAGCTCCTTAAAAAGACAGACACATTTGTCTAGGACTGAGGAAGCACAATAGGCTTTGGAGAGCCTCAAAGCGTCACTGACGTCGGCCCAATCCTCATCGCTCCTCGAACGGGGATAACCCCTCCTCCTCTATGTCGCGACAAGCAACCACGTGGTGAGCGCCGCCCTAGTTGTCGAAAGGGAGGAGCCGGGACACCACCTTAAGGTCCAACGACCTGTATACTTCATCGGGGAGGTACTCACCGATGCCAAGGTTCAGTACCCCTAGGTGCAGAAACTTCTACACACCGTGCTGATGGTGACCCAGAAGATCCTTCACTACTTCACCGACCACGAAGTCCTGGTCGACACTTCATACCCATTGGGAGGCATCGTCAGCAACCACGATGCCACGGGACGGATCTCCAAGTGGGCACTCGAACTAATGGGCCACGATATCAGGTATATCCCCCGCACCGCTATTAAATCTCAGGCTCTTTTGGATTTTGTCGCCGAATGGACGGAGGTCCAACTACCGACCCCAAACGTCACCCACGAGTACTGGATGATGTACATCGACAGGTCCGTAATGGCACCTAGCTCGGGGGCTAGAGTTGTTCTGATCTCCCCAGATGGGAGCAGGCTCCGCTACGTGATCTGCCTCCATTTTTTGGCCTCAAACAAATCCACGGAATACGAGGCCCTCATCAATGGACTGTGCATCGCCATCGAGCTTGATGCTATGCGGCTGTATGTCCGTGGTGACTCGGAGTTGGTCGTCGACCAAGTCATGAAGGAGTCCTCTTACAAAAGCCCCCTCATGACAGCATACTGCCAAGAGGTACGTAAGCTCGAGGACAAATTCTAGGGGATCAAACTACATCGTGTCCCCCGAAAGGACAAACGAGGCCGCCAAATTGGCTGCCCGGTGGGTTCCGACTCTGGATGGGGTCTTCATCAATGACCTTCACAAGCCGTGCGCCCGCATCCTGGAAGGTTCAATCTAGACACACCCCGATGCCAACCTGGTGCTCAGGGGCTCCGACCTTGGTGCTTCCATAACGATGTCACCCACCGACGTCGCCGTGGCAGCACTCAATCAAACCGACTAGCGAGCGTCGCTACTCGCCTACCTCCTCGAGGAGGTTCTCCCACCCGAAAGGACTGAAGCATGATGGATCGCTCGACGCGCCAATACCTTCATCGCATTCGGTAACGAACTTTACAAGCGAAGTCCATCGGGAGTACTCATGAAGTGCGTCCCTACCGACCAAGGGAAACAGTTGTTCCTCGAGGTCCATGCCAGAATCTATGAACATCACGAGGCCCCAAGGTCGCTGGTCGAAAAAAACTTTTTGCCAAGGTTTTTGCTAGCCCACCACGCTATGAGATGCAGAGGAGGTCGTCCGCAGGTGTGAGGGATGCCAGTTCTATGCTCGACAAACTCATTGGCCGGCATAGGAACTCCAAACCATCCCCATCACCTGACCATTCGCTGTCTGGGGTCTCAACATGGTAGGACCCCTCAAAAAGGGCCTGGGTGGCTTCACTCACCTACTCATAGCAGTGGATAAATTCACCAAATGGATTGAGGCAAAGCCCATCACCAACATTCATTCAGAAGAGGCAGTCAAGTTCTTCCTTGACATCATCTACCGGTTTGGTGTTCCTAACTGTATCATCACTGACCACGGAACTAACTTCACTAGGAAGAAGTTCCTAGACTTTAGTGATGGATATGGCATCAGGATCGACTGGGCCTCGGTCAGACACCCACATACTAATGGCCAGGTCGAGTGGGCCAATGGCATGGTCCTCCAAGGACACAAGCCATGCATCTTCGACCGGCTCAATAAGTACGCCGGGCGATGGGTTGTAGAGGTCCCAGCGATCCTTTGGAGCCTAGAACGACCCTAAACCGATCCACAGGGTTCACACCCTTCTTCCTGTCCTACGGAGCTGAAGTAGTGCTACCCTCCGACCTTGACCATGGCACCCCAAGAGTGAAGGCCTTCGACTATGATCGAGCCATGGAGGCTTAGCAGGACGCGGTTGACCTGCTCGAGGAGGCCTGTGAGACGGCCATCATCTACTCTGCTCACTACCAGCAAACTCTCTATAGGTACCATGAAAGGAAAATCAGAGGGAGGATCCTCGAGGTCGAAGACCTTGTACTCCGAAGAACCCAATCAACCAAGGAGAAACATAAACTCTCTCCACCATGGGAAGGACCCTATATGGTAACCAAAGTGATCCGACCAGGCGCCTACCGACTGAAGAACGACAACAGTGATGTTCTCACCAACACTTGGAACATCGAATAGTTACGTCGTTTCTTTCCCTAAAAATTCGGTCTTACCGCTTTCTTTCATTCAACGTTCGCTCCTACAAAGCACCCCAGCCTAAACACTTTCGGCCTGTCGCTCGGGGGCTCCATGAGTGTGCGATACCACCTCTCTTTTTTGCTATCATATAGTAAATACTTTTTACCCGAACGAAAGGGTAGTCCGTTCCTTTAATTACCGTACGTAACTTTGTTTAAATTCCTGACCAATCACACCCCGCCACGACCTATGGTTACGAGCAGCTAAGCCTCATGGGCCATGCCCGAGTTCTTAAGGTTGCAGCCTATGGGTCAAATAGGCAAGTGTGAAAAAGAAAGGATAAAAAACAGAGCTATGCTATGGTAAAAACAAAGAATGGATGGGACAAGCTTCCTCTTACAAAGTGATTCATCACAAAATGAAATTGATGTATTCATTAATACAAACTGTTCACACAGGGGCTTCCCCACGAACTTATCCTTTACATATGCTAATTACTTCTACTCTAAATACTACTGTGGCCGCCCGACGGCATTAGCTGATGGCGCGACCGACGAAGATAAGGGCTGCTCGCTCTCCGACGAGGCGATGTTCGGTTCGGTCAGAGGCAGGACAACACTTGCTTCTGACCCAACCTCCACTCCATCCATCGGCTAGGTGACGTCTTCTTGATGCACGCCTTCAGCCATGCTCTCACGATGAGCCTCCATCACCCACTACGCGGAGACTTGCTCGGCCACCAACTGTGAGTGTGGCAGCAAGCTTTCCCCGAGCGCATGGATGGCGTCCATGCTCTAGCCGTCGACGTACCCACTGCAGATGGTGGTGAAGTCCAGGTCCGGGTGGTGCGTTGCCACTGAGGTCAGCACCCCCAACGTCCTGTAGAACATCCCGTCAGAGATAAGCGCCCAAACCTCATTCAGGACCTCTGCCAGCTGGATGGCAGGCGTGTTGGTGCTCGGTGCCGACCCAAACACCTCCAAGACGATGACCTGGGTGACATTGCGAATCTGGTCGAGCTCCCCCTCGAGAGCATGTTGCTCTTCAAGGGACTTGGCCAGCGCCTCCGCATTCCGATCGATCGCCGCCTTGGCTGTCTCCAGCTCCCGCTCCAGCGATCCAATCCTTCCGCCCAATTCTAGAAGAAGGACGATAAGCTTAGAAGCAAGGGAAGGGAAAAACTAAGGCATCAACCAAAGATAGAATAGATACATACCGAGGTGGGTGTTCTCGAGGATGGAGAGTCCTTCCTCCTACCGAGTCACCTTCTCATGCAGCCGAGCGTTCGACTCCTCCGTCCCAAGCACCTGCCCCCGGAGCGCAAGCACTTCCTGGTCGACCTCCGACCAGGCCTTCCGCTCTAACACCAGAGACTCCAAGGACTTCTGGAGCGCCGCCTCAGTCTCCACCTGGTCGGCCTTTGCCGCGTCGAGTCCCTGCACGGCGGCAGTCGCCCGTTCCACCATGAGCAGTTTCACCGCCCATGTTCCCGTCGCCTCGGTCGCCCGGTCTTGGGACTCGCTGTGGGTGGACTCCAGCTGGCGCTCGAGCTCGTTGACCCACCATGACATCATGGCCTCCCGCCCCATCCGAGCATGCTCCTCCTAGAGGAAACGGGACTTGTGGCTCGACATCTCCTCTAAACCCTGCAAAGCAAGAAGCAAACACGCTGAAACAACCAGTGAGAGACCAAGGAGTCAAGGACGAATGCTAAAAATGCAGAAAACTTACCTCTACGATGCGGGGAAGATCAACCCTAACCGCCTGATGGACGGACTCAACCCGCTCCAAGGCCTCCTTGAGCCTCGCCTTGGTTTGGGCGAGATTAGACTCCATCGTGAGTCCCCTCCCCCCAAGTAAGTCTGAGAGATGCACCTCCTCCTCATCCCGAAGGATGAATCAAACCTTTCTCGGGTTGCTAGGGTAGGGCCACACCAGCACGTGGGTCACCTCCGACCCGCTGGAAGGCCCAGCCGACGACCAGACCACCACCAGCTCCTCTAACGGTGGGATCACCGGTGGCTCCACGCTAGCACCTGTCTCCTCAGGGGAGGGGATCTCCATTGCCTTGACCCCATGGCTTGCCGGTCGAAGTTCTGCCTCCAGCCTAGATGCGTCGCCCCCTGACACCTCTAGCTTTGACCAGGAGGGCGAGCTGTGCGCCCCTCCATCGGGCGAGGCAAGGACCTTGGTCTCCCTCCTCTCTTTTGCCACAGCTAGTGTGGGAGGGATCACGAGGGTCACCTCTGACCCAGCCTCCACCATCGCCATCAGGATTGCTGCCATCACCACCGCTGTCGCTACCGCTGAGCCCATGACCGGCCAAGAGGGCACAACCCCTAGAGGGGAAGGTCGCACCACCGCCAGCCTGCTTTCCCGCCACTCATCATGACTCATTGCAGGCTAGGCCTCCACTCCTCCCGCATGGGAGGCGGGGCGATGCTCAATCCCATTAGTATCTGGCCACTGTAAAAAAAAGTATAGGTCAGTCGTGCTCGAAAAACTCAAACTATGAGATCAAAAGAAACATGGGTACATACCTAGATGCAAGGGGCAAGACCCTAAAGCCCCGACCCACTGGCAACAAGCCCGCCAGACGAGGACCGCCCATGGGTCACGACCTGTGCCCCCTCACATTGACCAAGGGGGGAGTCATCCTGGCCGGTTCCCGATCGGCCCACGAGCCGCCGCAACCACCAGCTCATGACACACCCACCAGAGCAGCTGGCAGGGCATCCCCATGTTGTGGGTCACGCACCGGCGCCGGCCCCGAAGATGCGGGGGTGCGAGCCCACTCCTACGACCGGCCGACTTGCCCCACCATGCTTGGCCTCCAAAAGCCGCGTTCGCTTCGCCTCTCACTCAACGGTTGTGTCCAAGCTCACAGCGTGCTTCCTTAACATAGGAACATCGCCATGCCTCTCTGTGTCCCCCCTACCGCTGACGGATGCAGCCGTAGGTCACAACGCTCCACCGAGGTCGCGACCGCGTCCCGGCCTCCTCCATCCTCGAAAGAGCTCGCGTCACCACCCATCTCCATGGGTTCCTCCGACTCGAGCTCTGCCTCCACATTGCTCCTATTCTCCCCGGCCCGCACCCGCTAGGTGATCTCCTTCTCCTTCTCATGCCTCCTCCGAGCCTTCTTAGCTCTCTTCTTCTTCTTGGCGTCCGCCGCCTCCTTCAGGGCAGCTTGCCGAGCCACGCCCTTTGGCCCCCTCAAAAGATACGGCCGAGATTTATAGCCGGCAAGTCCCTACAAAACAGACGACTCGAAGTTAGAACAAAGGAAAGCAAGAGAATAAAGGTCATGGGAAAGGAGGAAGGGAGCGTACCAGATTGGACGGCTTCTCGGTGTGGAGAGGTCCGGGCTTCCCTTCAAGAGACTCCATATTCCTTAGCTGTAGCACCCGGTCGAGCCGACTCTAGACCTCGTCCTTTGCCAACTCCTCTGGCGACACGCGGTCGGGATCTGTCGGGCTAGAGTACATCCACATCGGTCAGCTCCTCTCCGCTAGTGGGGCGACCCGATGGCGAAAGAAGGCGTGGAACACCCGCAGCCCGTCGAGGTCATGATGCACCAGCTTCTAGAGCTCTGCCTCGATGACTTCCAACTTGTTTTGCTAACTGGAGGGCCCCCACGACCAACTCTCCCGCCTCTCTGGCCTCCTTCCAGTGAACGACGGGAACGACGCCTCCTCTGGGTTCCTGATATAGAACCACTCCCCATGCCACCCCCGATTAGAGTCATAGGGGGAGTACGTGGGGTAGGAGCCCAACGGCCTCAACTTCTTCTATAGGGCAAAACCCCCCACCGACACGGTCCTAGGCGGCTTCTCCTCCAACAAAGCTCGTCCAATGAAGATCCACTGAAAGAGGTCCACGTGCGGCTCCATTCCGAGGAAAGCCTCATAGACGGTGACGAAGCCGGCAATGTGCAGCACCTTAGTTGGATTGAGGTGCTGCAGCTCCAGGCCCCACTCATTGAGGAGCCCACGCAGAAACCAATGCACGGGATATCCCAGCCCGCGCTCATGGAAGGCAAGGAAGGATACGACCTCATCGACCTGGGGTCATGGAACGGCCTCCCTTGGCGCAGGAGCCCTCCAGTGCGCCACCTCCTTTGGCGAGAGCAGCCCCTTCTTGATGAAGGCGGCCAGCACCGACTCATCCACATTGGATGGCCTCCAGCTAGACATCGTGCTTCGGACACACAAATGGATCTATGAGTTCTCCTCTCCCTCACTTTACCCTCTCTCACTTAGGAACCGCCATGGCACACAAACATGATTGGCGAAAAGGAAGGAGGAGGAGTAGGTTGGAGAATAGGTGAAGGATTGGGACGAAAACCCTCTCCCTTCCCCTATATAAGGAGGAGACACGGTAGTTGGAGAAAGATGAAGGATTGGGGCAAAAAACCCTCTCCCTTCCCCCATTCAATGCGGATGGGATGCGGTGGGACGAGTCCTGACTGATGGGACGCGCCCTGTCAAATGAAACGATGCCTAGTTAGACGGGACGTGGCCTAGGCATGGCCCAACACTACTACACACTAGGCATGGGAAACAAGGCGCAACCACACGTAGATGGCCCTTCGCCTCCCCAAGCTAGACTTGGAAGGGCCCAACGATGGGATCCTCATCAAGGAGAGACCAACAGGCTTCCTGAGTCGATCGGATGGCTCAGGTGACTACCGAGAGACAGGTAAGGAGCAGTGGGATGCCCCATGTGGGCCACGCGATCTTCATCACGAACGACGAACACGGATCCCATTTGGACATATTCGATAAAAGCTCCCCAAAACCCATCGCTCGAGTCATCAAGGTAACTTTACCAAACCGTCTTACTTTATTTTCTGATGCATGATCATTCATTCCTCCATTCTCATACAACGCATTCACACACACATTCATACCATCATTCATTCATCCCATACATCCAAAGCATTGCATATGCAAATTAACGCATCACAACGCTTCGTGTTGTGTCACCAGGCGGTAGTTGCCTCATTCAACATGAGCAACGACCGACTAGGGTTCGAAGACCAGCCCACGAAGGGCTCGAGGCCACCTCACGTCAAACAGAGCCAAGGGAGAAAACATAGATGAGCCCTAGTGGCCCTCGCCCAATCTGCCAAGAAGCAGACAGGGTCATCTCAACCTTCTCGTTTGATCCTAACCTCGAGCCATGACCACATTATCTCCATCGAGGGGAGGCGAGCGAGCCACCTGAGTCGGTCTCTAGAATGACCCGGGCATCTGCCGAGAGGTGGGTTAAGGAGTAGTGGCATGCCACATGAGGGCTATGCCGACCCCATCACGAACGATGGACCCGAATTCCGCTCGAACACGCCCGTTAGTGAGCTCACCGAGCGCGTCACTCGAGCCATCGAGGCAAGCGATGTTAGCTTAGCCCCTCCGGTTGCAGAAACCGTGGATGGGGTAACGCACGAACTAGACCAACCCCTGCTGAACCCAACAGGGCCCAGGGGCTCAGGTCGCCCAATGGCGACTCGGGAAAACAACCGACCATGCAAGTCACGAGCAAGACAAATATGGGCAAAACACCCCGAATGGTAGAAATATAGGAGTTTGTGGCCCCAGAAAAGAGTACCAAGATATTCAGCCTCCAACCGACTCGCCAGTCGGACATAGGCTCGGGGGCTACACCCACCGGGTGCGCTCGCGTGCACCCGCTGACAAGTCGAACCCCCTAGGCGATTCTACCCAAATCGCCCGGGGCTACACCCATCGGGTGCGCTCGCGCGCACCCGCTGACAAGTCGAAACCCCCCAGACGATTCTACCCGAATCACCCGGGGGCTCGGGGGCTCCTGTCGGGTTCATAAACCCAGGGTCCCTAATGGGCCTGCTTTCCAGCAAAAATCTCGACCTAGCAGATGACATTGTGGACGACGCATAACTCTTGGGCCAGCCCAGATACCTAACGACAGGCTGGAAGTGTGATCCAGTCTCCGATCGTAAGGCCTCCAACTCTGACCCGCCTCTCAATTGGAGGGCCTAGCCAAGGAGGGCGACACTCGCTTCTGACTCCGACCCAAAGGCCTGGCCAAGGAGGGGCGACGCTCGCTTCCGACTCTGACCCACGTCTTTGATCGGGAACACACCAAACCTCTGCCTGTGGCTTTTTCTCTGACCAACGTGGTTAGAGCCGACTGGGAACGTCCGAACGGGGACGCGCGCTCGGTGAGGACCCGAGAAATCAGGCAGAGCAAATAAGGTAAGGCGCACAAGTCAAACCGTAGTATCGGGGACCGTACCCTACACACCTGTAGGATAGTACTGTCAGGCCATGTAAGAAGGGTACTTTGCAACCTTCCAGACATGTCAGGACACGAACAGTGTTGTGGGCACCGACATTTGCCATACAGTATGGTAGGTGCCGACATTTGCCATACCAGAAGAATACAATGGAACCAACCACATGCATCAGGGCGTCAATAGTACTATAGGCGTCAACAAACCGTCTCGTACCGACGGTGTGGGCAACATGACTAGGAAGTGCACACTCCCTCTCTCTCACTTGTAAGGCCGTCTCCTTCATCTATAAAAGGGGATGCACCCTCTCCTAAAAGGTGGATCAATTCAGCGAACAACAGACAACATATGAATCATTCTGACTCACTCTCTGCTAGCTTTAGACACTCTAAAGCTACATAGAGCATATGCTCCAATACTTAGCGCACGTAGGAGTTCCTATCTCTCTTGGCCCTTCGGTCCAGAGTCCGACCGGACCTCTGATACCCCCATCTTATTCCCACTCGTTTGTAACCCCCACAGCAAACTTCGAGCACCTGGACTCAGGAATAAAGTCACCGACCGACTCAAACTGGACATAGGGCATGTTGCCTAAACTAGTATAAACCCTATGTCATTGAGTGCTAGGCCACATCCGATCACAACGTACAGCAAAACGACAAATATTTACTAGTTGATCACTTTTCGCACCGACACCTTCCTTTCTGGATCATGCCTTCCATGATGTTTAGTGACATAGAACCTGAATGCCCTGTTTGAATAATTTTAGCAAATGCAACTTGTTAGTATCCAAAAGTGAACGTTACAAGTATATATACAAACATATAAGCTAATGAGGATTGTCGATATGTATACGTCTTGAGAATCGCTATGAAGTCTTTGTATGTCACCGTATCCTTATCTATTGAATCAAAGACACATGTCATGCTCCTCCCAACATCGACGCCTATACAAATCTAGTGATTGCTGCATGAATTTAATCATAGAACTAGATAAGCTCTTTTGCATCAAACAAAATATATTGAACAAAGCTTTAAGTATAGAGTTGAACTTACTCGAAGTTGTATGGTAGCCATATAGTAGAGTGTTGTTGGAGATTTTTAAAATCCAGGGCAATGTATGCCGCAACCTTAAGGGACTCTTCCCTTATTTTCTTCTCACGGATGTCCTATTTCTCCCGAAGGGTGTTTCCAGCAGCTAGCTCTTTGCCATCCAGTTTCCACTGTTTGGGCTAATTAAAATTTGTTTGTGCCATAGGTTGAGGGTCTATATACCCGGCTTTCACACTTGGCATTTGTTTTACAATGTGCACTTGCATTCTATAAATCACGGCCTGGGTTAGTTACAACAAAATCCAAAGATTACATTCATATCATATCGAGAGGGCAAGGACTTACAGGCACCACGTGTGAATTAGATTCATTTCCATTGCTCTGAGGTGAAAGCATGTCTGCATGTCATTAAAGTCAAAGACAATTTTCTCGGCTGGGCTTTCAAATGTGCCGACAGGTTGTACGAGGTCTATGCTTGTTGGGAGAACACGCAAGTACCAATCATGGAACCTTCTCATTCCAAGTGGTAGGCGCTGGATGTCCTAGTTTGGTAGGAAGGGCTTGCCTCTTTCATATGTTTTTGGGCAATCCTTTGACCATTTGATGGCATCAACATTTGGATACTTCTTTGCTGTTTGGTGGAGTTTGCTAGTGACTGCCTCCTCAGAAGCCCGTGTTGGGACTTCTTTAACTTGGTTCTCAGGCTTGAATTGGTCATGGGCAAACCACTTGTGCACCGACGAGACGTCTTTCATCGAAACATAAATTGGCCTTACGGTGATTGGATGCTTCTTTCAAAGTTCCCATTCAGGCACGTCCTCATCTTCTTGTGCATCACCTTCTTTAGGAGGCACTCATTGTGCATCACCTTCTTTAGGAGGCACTCGTTGTTCATGTATCGGCTATGCTTGTTGAGAAGACTATGGCATCTCATCATGCCCTTGCTCTGTACGGGCTGGAGAAGGTTGTGGCTTATTAGGCACATGCTCGCTAGGAGGCAGGAAAGAATACGGCATCTCAGGAATGTGGTGGTCACGAGATGGTGAAAATATCTCCCCGTCCTCAACAACTCGCTCCAAATGTAGAACAGTCGGAGGCGGCGAAGAAGCAATCAATATTGAAAGTACATCTAGCCCTTTAGTGGGTTTTGGATGATTGAATGACAACATGATTAAAGGTCTAACCCGTTTGCTAAGTGTGGATAGGAAATAGGTTATCTCACATATATTTAATGAAAGCCAAAATGATGTATTGTTGGAAACAATCTAGTTCAAACACAAGACAACAATGCAAATGTAATTCATGTAAGGCTTATTCATTGTGGGATTCGATAACTCATATGAAAGCAAGCATGTTGAAAAATAATTAATGAGACAAGAGGGATTGCATATGGAATGGTCTCAAGCTTGCTATATGAAAGGCAAGTATACAAATGAACTTAACGAATGATTCGACACCAAGTGTGACTAGATGGCTTGAGATGGTGAAGATAGCAATGAAAGGCTTCGAGGTACTAAGCAAGGGTGAAGGGCAAGCGACGGCTTAGTGACCGAGGAACCTAGGTAGGGTGAAGAAGGAAGTACTTACATTTAGTCAAGGCACCAATCAAATCATGTTGGTCATATTGAAGTGAAGAATCAAATCCTAGATGAATTTATAAAGGGATGACTTGATACCTTTGAAGCCAACTCTCATTTGTTAAAAGGAATCAAGTGAAATGTTCAAGATGGCTATGCTCAAGGATAAATCAAAGTTGACATGTTGACACCCTCTCTTGATGAAGATTGAAAGCTATGGCATTTTGGTTCAAGGAAATTCAACTCAAGCGCTTCAAATTCCTTCTTCAGTTAAACTTGAGTAATAGGTATGTCGTACTATTAAGAGGGATGCATCATGTTGATAGATAATCATTCATAAGTGCTCAAGTAAACCAATGTGAGTTTTGAGTGTTTGAGAGACATAAGATCTAACTTGGTGTTGCTAGTCTGGCAATACCAGATGTGTCCGGTATTCATACTGGACATGTGCGGTATTTGCCCAATCACAGCAATTTCTTCATTGTCTCGGCTCGTCTCGTCGGGAGTTCCAACGTGAGTCGGGCGTTCTGACAGTCGGGAGTTCTAGCAATCATTAGGAGTTTCGATGCCTCGCACTCCACTGACATAGTAGCCGTTGGGGCTGAAAGGCAATTATCGGACATGTCCGATATTGATACCGGATGTGTTCGGTATTGCCCAACGGCTACATAACGGCAAGTTTTTCAAAGGAGCTATAAATACCCCTTAGCCTTCACCATTGGAGGCTGCTAATTCTGCTGACATTCTCACATGTTTTTAGCCTTGAGAACACTCTTCAACCCTCTCTTAGTGAGTGATTGATTCAAACTTGCAAAATCTTCTTGTGGGTTGAGTGAGATTCAAAATTGAGAGCAAGCCACCCTTGAGCACTTGTCCATATTTGTCGATCTCATGATGTGCATTTGTTACTCTTAGACTCTTCGGTCCTAGACAACTAGGTGTCGCCGGAGAGCACCCAAGAGATTGTGGTGTGCCTCGGGAAGTTTGTAACGGTTCGATTCCACCGCCGCAAGGGAAGGAATCAACTAGTGGAAGGAGAAAAAGGATTTGGAAAAGACTCCGGCTAGAGTGGCCTTCATGGTCCTCTAGAACTAACCTTCACTGGGTCGCTCGCAGCCCCCTCAACAGAGAGTAGCACTCGACGGAGTTCGAACTTCGGTAAAACAAATATCGTGTCTCAATCTCTCTCTACATTTGGTATTTGTGTCTTTGTGTGTTGTTTGAGCTTATCTATAGGTTACCAATAGTGGTCTGGACCTTGGTTTAAAAAGAGAGATCAATCGGAGCAAGTTGAGAGCTGGCCGGGCAAACCCGTGAATACCGGACGTGTCCGGTATTTGATCCCTGCGCACTGAATTTATTTATTCACTGCTCTAACTTTGTGTTGCAGAGTTATAGCTTTTAGATATATTCTTTATACCTTGTATTCTCTATTGGCTAACTCGTGAGGGATTTATTTCTCTAGATTTGGAGTTTCCAAGTTTTTGGAAACTCCAACACTAATCATTTCTGCATTTTAAAGGGTTGAATTTTAGAAATGCCTATTCACCCCCCCTCTAGGTGGCATTCTCGGTCCTTTTCAATATAATGTCCCGTTTGTGCCAGAGGATGAACTGCTTCATTATGTCTCCGAGTAACACTAGCCCCTCGGGAGTTGGGTAGTCTATCCTCCACTGCATGAACTCGGGCTTCATGGTATGCACCTCGACCCTAGTGTAGTCCTATGGGATCTTATTATTGTGGTGTAAGCCACCAGGAGGATGTGCCACACCCGTTGCCACCTCTATGACAATGTTCTACTGGCCGCTGAGAACCACCAAGGTGCAACTAGTTGGTTCCCGTATGCGATCGATGGGGGTTGTGGCTGAAGTGGAACCTTGGCTGCTGGAACATCCGGAGGGCTGCCAACTAATGCAAGTTGTCCTAGCGGCGCCATTAATGTCCGTGGCTTCGTAGATAGTCCTTGCTCCTCTAGCGCCTTCGCAACTAGAGCCTTCACTTGGAACTCAAGATTAGCATCTCGGTCTCTGCCATGTTTCTTGTACATGTGCTTGTCCTCTTCGAATCTGTGCTTCCAAGTCGTCCTTTTCCCTAGCCTCCTGGTGCGGCCTGTGTGCTCGTCATTTCCCAAGCCAAGGCTAAGCTCGTCCCTCTCTCTGGTAGGATTGAATGAGTCCTTTCCCTTGTCTTTAGCATATTTTAGTATCCTTGATACTGCCTTTTGGGTGTCCGGTTTATCAAACTTAAGATTACCGTTGGATGCTTCTGTACTCCTCGCATATATCCAATTCCTTGAGTGTACCTTCAAGTTCTTCACATTGATATTCCTGGACGCTTCAGCCTCTTCATCCATCTTCCTAAACTACTCTTCCTTGCCATAGTAGCCACCGAGGTCTAGATGATGGTTGTGTTTGTTCCTCTTCGCTAGCTCAATGTTACGGGCACTGAGCTCCAATGCCTCCGGTGAAGTCTTCTGAGCCACGAGCTCCTTCCATTGACTAGGAGTTATGTTGCCAAACTCATGGAAGGGAGTTAACCCCTTTTGGATATACTTCTTATTGAGCTCCGACCTCCAACATCGGAATGACTCTCCCATTATCTTAAAAGCATTTTGTTTTACCAGTTCTTGCTTACCCTCCAAAAATCTAAAATTGAGCTTCAACTTTGTATCCCATAGTTCTAGCTTTTTCTTCTCCGGTACCTCTTTCCAGTTAGGGATTGCTGGGTTCCATTTATCTCTTACTAGGGCCTCGATCTCATTACGGAATCATCCTCTGAATGCCTTTGGCTCAAGGATCTCCTCTACTGGCCCAACCTCCGTTATCACATAGCATGCCTTATCTGGATATTGGTTTGCTTTTCTATCCCCTTGTTTCCTCTTTGGCTTGATAGTCATGTTCGTGGTTGTGTCTTGAGGTTGTGGAGTAGAGGCCTCAATGTCCATCTCTATGGCTCTTGCCTCTGCTCTCCTTTCCTCTACTCCGTCTTGTCCAGCGAGATGTCACGGACATCGACATCGTCTTTTCTGAGTTTCAGGAGGGATCTGTATATACGACAGGTCAAAGTGTTAGCCGAGGTAACACAACCAAAGCTTTAGCAAAATGTACAAGCTAAGGTTGTATCCCTACCTCCTCGTTCGGGTCAAAATCCTTGTCCAAATCTCCCTCTGTTGGCCTCCTTCTGGCTTCACGTGGGAAAGGATCCTCAGGACTTACATATCCCTCTTCTGAGTCCTCGTCGTCGTTGTCTTCATCATCATCATCCTCTTCTTCTTCACCTTCAACAGCCTCTCCTACTCTTCCCTCTGCTCCCCCTTCTTCCTCGTCACACTGCTCCTGAGTAAGCATCACTTCTAGATCATTTTCTAACTCGTTATCGAACTGCTCACGAGTAAGCTGGTCCTCTAGTGCTTGCTCTTCATAGGTTGGCTGCTCATCATGCTCGCGGCATCGGGCTGCACTGTCTGCTGTCCGCGACATTATTTCATGCTTTGTTCTAATAGATGCAAGAAAGTGTGCTTTAGGTACGTGAGAAGGTATAAGAAATCAAAAAGGTCTATAAAACAAATTAGTCTAATAAAACAACAATATATAAAAAAACAAGTAGTAGCAGTAGTAGAGGCCTAAGAAACATGTCAATCATCATTTGATCATAAACTTGGAGCGTTAAGGCATCATAACAGAGAAGAGAGGAGAAGGTAATATAGGGGCGGCTAATAATGATGCCAAATTCCTCACAAGTTCTTGATCATCAGCTCATATTCCATATAATATATGGACTTGGACAATTTCATCATCGGCAAAACAAAGGAGAGGAGAGGGGAGATTTGGTAAAAAAAAAGAACAGCTGCTTAGCAAATATAGAGCAGCAGCTGATGACAAAAATAGCCAAAAAATAGCAGCATTGGTCTCATTATTAGCAGAAAAATCGATGAACTAGTGACCATATATATTATTGACCATATAACAGACTGTTGCCACATGGTTGGAAGACCCCTGCAGATCCACCAAGCAACAGCTGCTTAACAAATATATATATGCTCATTGTTAACAAACATAGAGAGAATAATAGTAGAGTACAGAGGAGTAGGAGTAGTAGAGTAGAGAGGAGAAGAGAGTAGATCTGCATATCATTTAACACAGCAGCAGTGTGGGTGCTCATTCTCTACAAATCACCAAATGAGCAGCAGCTGATGGCAAAAATAGTCAAAATGTTGCTTGCAAAAAAAAAGAGCAACTACTGGCAAACATAGAATTAGTAGGAGAGGAGAGGAGAAGAGTAGTAGAAGTAGTAGGACTAGTCCAAACAAATCAGCTATTGCCTGCCAAAAAACAGCAGCATTGGTATACAAGCCATCCTAGTTTAGCGGCTCACAAGTATGGGGACATTTCATCATCATAGCCGCTGCCTCAGCATAAAAAGTTTCACATCATTGCATATGCCACTACCTCAGCACATTTTTTGGAAGCTTTAAAAAAATCATCATTGCAAATGCCACAAAGTTTGAGAACAAGCAGCTAATGCTCACAAGTAGGTAGAGTAGTAAGCAGCAGCCAGCCACCACAATAGTAGAAGAGTAGTAGAAGAGTAGAGTTGTAAGTAGTGAACAGTAGCCATGCATAAGCCCACCTAGTAGTAGGAGTAGGAGTAGGAGTAAGTAGTAGTAGTGGTAGTAGTAGGAGGAGGAGGAGGAGGAGCAATACTAGTAGTAGGAGTAGCAGGCAACAGCTTACAAGTAGTAGTAGTAGGAGGAGGAGTAGGAGTAGGAGTAGGAGGAGGAGGAGGAGGAGGAGGAGGAGGAGTAGGAGTAGGAGTAGGAGTAGGAGTAGCAACCAACAGCTTAGAAGTAGTAGTAGTAGTAGTAGTAGTAGTAGCAGGAGGAGGAGGAATACAGTAGTAGTAGTACTAGTAGGAGCCTATAACAAACTACAACTTGCTCCTAGCATACAGATGACAAGAATCCATTAGCTAGATACTCAATGTCTGAACCAGTTATTTGATTTGCAGTTTCAAATGCTAGCATCAACCTGATGGTGGTAACGAAGCATTGTATGTAAAAAGTGAAGTGACTGAACTAAAACCCAGCTCTAGTAAAGCAATGCCCAGTAAGCAGGTAGAAATCCGTCAAACCAGTGTTAGCAGTGACACTAGAAACCCAATTCTAGTAAAGTACCCCAGCCAACAGCATAATGAAATTGACTTTACTAGAATGGAGGTGCTGCAGTAAGCATATGTGCATAGGTAAGCAGAGTCAAAATAGAGTCAATGGTTTCAATAAAATATTGGTCGAAACATTTCGATAAAATGCAAAATAGAGTCAAAGCAATGCAGAATATGGAGGTGCTGCAGTTAGCAGTTTAGGATCAGCATTCTTAACAGACAAGTAGCAACAGTTTGAAGGAAAAAATTCACAGAAAGCGTAATGCTATGTCACACTGTTAACCATAACTTCAAAGTACCATATAGAAATAAGGTGTTGGCATGCATTGACACATCAACAGTAAGACATGCTAATTGATAGAGAAATACTAGCATTCATAGAATGAATCAATGAAACATGGATGTGCCTGCCTAATAAGTAGGCTACAAACTAAACCTAAATCATCAGAAACCAAGGAATTAGATTACGAAAATAAAAGACAAGGAGTAAATTTGATGCCCTCAATTGATTAACAGAAATTCAGAAGCGACGAAAGAAAGAACATGGATCATGTATTTTAGCAGTCTATAGCTAACCACTTCCAGCTTACTACTCCGGTGGCCTAGTTAAGTAAATAGTTTATTTTGAATGTTGAATTAAACTTATTCATAATATCAAAAGCAAAGTCAATTAATGTTAATATTTGGGTTACAATAGTTCCTGACTTCCTGAAGCACATTAGAAATAAAATGGCATAGTAAATTGAGTAAAAGAAAGTGTAGTGTCATAGATTATCATGCAAAGCAACTTATTATGTCTAATATTAGAGGTTCAAACTCCTACAGGAACGAGTCAATTATCTTATTGTGAAAGCAAAGAGCTATTTCGACCAATATTTTATTGAAACCAATTAATTGATTTGAAAGTTTAAAAAGGCACAACTCAGTCAAAAATCAACTTCACAATAAGGCAAAAGAACAGGCATATGCTTAGCTTAAATTATGAAATCATTGGCATCATTGGCAGTGGCATCTGCTCAGTTAAAATTATCATAGTTAAAATCATTGGCATCATAGGCAGCATCATAGTTAAAATCACAGTTGCATCATAGGCAGCATCACAAGAAACATGTGCACAGGCAACACAGGCAACATGTGAGCTCAGGGACAAGCAAAATCACAAGCAAACCTAGGATCATAGGCAAGATCACAGGCAAGATCTTCGGTGGGAGGAGATAGTGCATAGGCAAGATCACAAGCAAACCTGGGATGAGCTCGGAGAGGAGGACCAAAGATGAGCTCGAGGACAAATGGAGCACGGGCCATCCTCGGCGCGGGCGATGGCGGTGGCGCTCGGGGGAAGACGTCGTACGGCGGTGGATGTCCTCATCCATGGCTAGGGTTCCGCAGAGGGTCCCAATGTCGGACGGAGCCAAGGAAGACGGTCGAGCCCCAGCGGAGGCGATGGCGGAGCTTCTCGCCCCCACGAACGCCGGTGGCGCTAGGGTTAGCAGCACGACCCCACGGAGCTCCAAGGCACGGAGGACGAAGAGGAAGAGTGGGGAGGACTGCAAGAGCGCACGGCCGGGAGCGCACGGGCCGGCGGAGGTGAGAGGAAGCGGCGCTACGACACGGAGACGGTGGTGGCGGCGGCGGGGGCAGGGGGAAAATTCGGCAGCCTGACGGCGTCCGCAAGGAAGAAGAGCGCCCAGACTTAGCCAAATTTTGGCCTACTCGCACGCCCTACATTTATACTTGGGACGATTTGTAGGGACGGCTGGTGAGTGAGCCGGGCGGTTCCTGACTAAGCCACCACTACAAATATTTTTCAATTTATTTTTATTACTTGTTCTATATATATATTTATATTTATATATATAAATGTATAAATATTTGTTTTTTGATTATTCTATATATATAAATGCATCTATATATACATTTTTTGATATAGAAAATATATAATTCTATATTTTCTTCTTTACAAAAACAATATTTTAAAAATTGAAAATTTGAAATTCAAAACAACTAAAACAATTTTAGGACACTAAATGACCTTAAATGAAAATTTTGTAAACATCAAAGTTGTAGAACTCATCAAGATGTACAACTTATATTTTGGTCATCTTTTCATTTGACAAAATTTGAAAAGTTCAAATTTTGAATTTCAATAAATGACAACTTCAAACAAGATTTTGAAACCTTAAATGATATCAAATAACAAAGTCATGAACATAAAAGTTGTTGAACATATCACTATCTATAACTTTTATTTTGGTCATCTTTTTATTTGACTAAATTTGAAAAGTTTAAATTTTGAATTTTAATAAATGACAACTTCAAACAAGATTTTGAAACCTTAAATGATTTCAACTACAAAAGTCATGAACATAAAAGTTGTTGAACTCATCACTATCTATAACTTTTATTTTTATTATTTCTTCATTTAACAAAGTGTTAGTAAATATTATTCACAAATCCACATATCACTCATAGTTTCATAAACTATACGAGAGACATGTTGATTTGTGAACAATGTTTACTATCACTTTGTCAGATGAAGAAATGACCAAAATAAAAGTTGTAGATCTTGATGAGTTATACAACTTTGGTATTCATCACTTTTTCAGCTAAAATCATTTGGTGTTTCAAAATCTAGTTTGAACTTGTCATTTTTTTAAATTTGAAAATTTGAATTACTCAAACTTTGTCAAACGAAAAGAACTACCAAATCAACACAATAACTTGATAGGGCATGATTTTAGAAAATTTTAGGAAAAAAATCATCACATTTAGAGTTAGTATGAGGGAGAAAGACTAGTTACAAATTTTACTAAAAGATTAAAAAGAGAAATCACAACTGTTCATGATGATCAATGATGAACAAGTGTGATTTCTCTTTTTAATCTCTGGTTGAAACTTGTAACTAGTTTTTTCCCTCATACTAACTCCAAATGTGATGGTTTTTTTCTAAAATTTTCTAAAATCATGCTCTATCACTTTAGTCTAGTCATCTATCTATGTCACTAATTTTGAACAATTCAAATTTTGAATTTTAAAAAATAACAACTCCAAACCCGATTTTCAACCACTAAATGATTTCAGCTGTAAACATGATGAATATAAAAGTTGTAGAACTCGTCAAGATCTACAACTTTTATTTTAGTCATTTCTTCATTTCACAAAGTTTTAGCAAACATTATTCACAAAACAACATATCTCTCACATAGTTTCACACACATACATAAATATATAGTCTCACACACATACATAAAGGTAGTCTCACACACATACATAAATATATAGTCTCACACACATACATAAATATAGCCTCACACACATGCATAAATGAAGTCTTACACACATACATAAATGATGTATCACAAACACACACACACACTTACACAAACACACGTTTAACAACTAGCTAGCCCGCCATAACGACTTTCTCCTTGACATCTTTTCGTTGTCATGGCAATATGTCTTTGGGCAGGTTCTTTTCCACAACACTAATCTTGTTAAAAAAGTCTATGAATAGTTGCATCTCATCGTAGTTATTGTAAGCTTCAACATCGTCCATGCCATCAACTCCGATAATGTGTTGTTTCCCGGAGGCAACCACGTGCTTTGTCTTCTTCTTTGGGGGGAGGTTATTTTATAGGTCAGGCATATAGAAAACTTGTGCAACACGTGAGGCGAGCACCCAAGGTTCATCTTGGTAGCCTAGATTCTCAAGGTCCAGGATTCTCAATCCGATCTCGTTCAGTTGGTGTTGTTTGATCTAGCGGCATCAAAATAGGGCCACTGTTATATCCCTTCCATAATCAAGTTCCCATATCTCTTCAACGATGCCAAAGTATTAGATCTTTCGCCCCACTCTGTTGAGAGCTTCTATTCGAACGCTGTTGTTTTGGTTCACACATTTACTATCCTTTGCGTGGGTATAGTACGTGTACCCATTGATGTCATAAGCTTTCCAATATGTCACTTGTCTCGATGGCCCCTCCGCCAACCTACTAATGGTAATAGAGTCTATGGTTTCTCCAGGTGGTATGTTTTGGTCCTTCAACCATGTAGTTAGTCATTGCTTGTGCTATTTCATGACCCAATCATCTGAACGACTATTTCTTTCCGCCATAACGATAGCCAAGTGTTCATCAATGTATGGTTGCATCAGTTGTGTACTCTACAAGACACTGTAATGCGACCGACTCACTTCTTTGTAATCATGGTCGATGAACACTTTTCTACCACTGGTGCCCTTCCCAGCCAGCCTACCCTTGTGACGAGAATCAGGTTTACCAATCCCTTTCTATACTTTTAGGTACTCTTGACAGCACTCGACGACAGCGCCTGTATCTGATGAACCATGTGAATCATGAGATGTGGCATTATATAAAAAAGTGGGAGGTAAACACATCTCTAGTTGGTTTTGGGTCTCCACCACGAATTCATGTAGGTCACTCAGCTCTTTCTTGCCAATCATCTTCTGTGAGATCTTCGAAAAGAAGTAGCACATGCGGGTGATGGCCATTTTCAAGAAATCTGGCTTTATAGCCCTGATTGCAATAGGTAGGAACACTGTCAGCATCACATGACAATCGTGAGCCTTGCAGTGTGTTATTTACAGGTCCTTCATCAACACTAGCTTCTTCACGTTCGCCGAAAACCTAGTCGGGACTTTGACCCCCCTCAGGAAAGTGCATATAGCTCTTTTCTCGTCTGGGGTTAGGTTGAAGCTAGCCTTGGGCAGAGTGTATTTTCCATTAGCCTCAGGTACCAGGTGATGTAGACTAGGCCCGATCTTCCGAAAGGTATAATAGCGTCGATTGGTGGAGACTCGACATTCATGATCTAGGCTTCGAACCAAGACTGATTCGGACCTCTAAAACCGTTACACCACTTCTCCATTGGTTATCAACCACGCGAACGCGATTGACCTCGTCGAGAAGGCTTTCCTGCAAGCGAATCGAGAACACAAGCAAGAACGGGATGAACGCAATCTGAAATTGCAAATAAATATGAGGCTTAAGATAATGAGAAGGAGTTCAAGTCTTTATTCGAAAGGACTAATCTCCACAGGCGAACAAGATTAAGAACTGAGGCCCTGGTTCACAGCAAGCGGTCCTGGCGGCGACAGTTGCAGCAAAACAACGTCTGTTTCACGAGGAAATCAAGAACTAAACAAAACCCAAACCCTAAGAAGAGCGACAGCTGGTATTTATAGAGTCTTGGGTGTCACCCCCCTAGACGCGCCCCCTAATGGGCCCAAACACGCTACATGGTCCAACAGACCAAAATACGGTGTCGCAGCACCCTGATAGATTCTGGATGCTGACTTGTTTCGACGATTTTCATTGATTCTGAAGAGGTTTTGACGTAAAACCACTTGGATTAGATTCCTTATCTAATGAGCTTTCCATCCATATGTGGATCATCAAAAACAGAGTTCGGATGCGTCCTAGGTGACCAGTTTAAGGTAGACTAGTCCTGGAGGCCGAGATGGACTCGAACTTGATTTGGGCCTCCACCTTGGTGACTCGAACCGGATGAGCTTTGGGCCTCCTTCTCGCTTAGGACACCCTCGCTGATCTCCTTGGTCTCCATATGGTTCTCCAAGCATGGTCATATGTATGGAGGTCATGTCCTCATCATCCTCCCTTTCTTGATGAAAAGCCGTCCTCGACGTCGATTTTGTTTGAAGTCGATCCTGCACAACATGAGGACAAACGAGGTTTCCAAAATAATGGAAATGGACAATGTTGTAAGAAAGAATATGACCACATGTCCAGGTATGTAGCATGTCTTGTCCTATAGACATGTAGTCTGCTCGATTGAAATACACACGATCTTTGCTAATACTATCCTGCAAAAGATTAGTACTAACAAGAAACATATGCTCCCTTTCTTTGGATTCCACTTGTGTTCGAAAAGCAAAACTAGAGGAATATGGCATAACAACAGTGTTGGTTTTACTGTCCTCTAGTTGATCATTACTTTGTACAATAAAAGGAGAATTCGGATTTGTACAAATGTAAACTCGTTGTATCAAATATTGCCCTTGGTTGTTATATTTATCAAAAACATGATATGTATGTCTAGAGAACCATGACAAATCAGCATATGCATAAAGTTTCTCCTCTAAAGAACTAAGATTACATGGAACATCAAATTCAATGTAACCCAAAATATTTAAAGAAGACAACAATTTCAGCTCATCAACTTCACTAGCATTATGAATAACAAGTCTATTTTCAGCACAAGTGCTCAATTTCAGCACACATAAAGCATGATCATTCTTCAATGATTGCATAGGTATAACATAAATATCATCATGCAAGTCATGTTCATCACAAGAAACATCAAGCAAATCATCTTATGACAAAGGTAAATCAAGCGAAGCCTCCACTAAAATTTATTCTATGATAGCATGATTGGTGGAAAAATTCAGCACATCAAGAGAACTCTCACCTTCCGTGAGTTTAGCATCGTCGGCATTACCTTTGCTCTCATGTTCAGCAGGAGTAATAGTTGATGGTTCTTAATTTTCACATGAGACTGTGAGCATCTCCTTTTCTGTCACGTCATCCTCGCTCTTTTGTACATTGTTCTGCAAAAGGTTAGGCATAGCAGGAGGAATAACAAGAGATTGATCTAGTTGATGCATCTCATCATTTGAATTAATTATAAGAGATGGATTAACAAAATTTTCTCTCATAAGATGTTTCATATCATTCCAAGTTTGAGGCTTATCAGAAGGATCTAAAGACTTCCACCAAGATAAAGCAGAATGTCGCAAAACACTAGCTGCATTTTTTATCTTCCTCCTTGGACACATAAAGCGAGTAGCAAATATGTTATCGATGGCAATTTCCTACTCCATGTACTCATCAGCACCTATACCATCATAAGTCGGTGGATACGAATAACCTGTCATTGTTAGAAGACAGCAAAAGACTACACAAAAGTATTATCCGTATCAACTACTTAGGTTGTGGAGAAGGAAAAACAAGGCACTCAACTCTCAAGCGTCTTACCACGGTCTTACAAGTGTTCTTACTAAACCAACAGGCGGTGCAATCGGTCGGTGACTGTGATACCATTGTAGCTTGAGTGTAACAGTTGCAAGGCGAACATGTACTTGGTTAGAAGAAAGTGGAGCTTGGACAGGCACAATATAGTAGCAAGAAAAAACGATGATGAGGACATGACCTCCATACATATGACCATGCTTGGAGAACCATATGGAGACCAAGGAGATCAGCGAGGGTGTCCTAAGCGAGAAGGAAGCCCGAAGCTCATCCGGTTCGAGTCACCAAGGTGGAGGCCCAAATCAAGTTCGAGTCCATCTCGGCCTCCAGGACTAGTCTGCCTTAAAATGGTCACCCAGAACGCATCCGGACTCTATTTTTTATGATCCACATATGGATGGAAAACTAATTGGATAAGGAATCTAATCCAAGTGGTTTCACGTCAAAAGCTCTTCAGAATCAATGGGTATCGTCGAAACAAGTCAGTGTCCAGAATCTGTCAGGGTGCTGCGACACCGTATTTTGGTCTGTTGGACCATGTAGCGTGTTTGGGCCCATTAGGGGGCACGTCTAGGGCGGTGACGCCCAAGACTCTATAAATACCAGCCGTCGCTCTCCTTAGGGTTTGGGTTTTGTTTAGTTCTTAATTTCCTCGTGAAACAGACATCGTTTTGCTGCAACTGTCGCCGCCGAGGCCGCTTGCTGTGAACCGGGCCCCAGTTCTTGATCTTGTTCGCCTGTGGCGATTAGTCCTTTCGAATAAAGACTTAAACTCCTTCTTGTTATCTTAAGCCTCATATTTATTTGCAATTTCAGATTGTGTTCATCTCGTTCTTGCTTGTGTTCTTGATTCGCTTGCAGGAAAGCCTTCTCGGCGAGGTCAATCGTGTTCGCATGGTTGATAACCAACGGAGCAGTGGTGTAACGGTTGCGGGGGTCCGAATCAGTCCTTGTTCGAAGCCTAGATCGTGAACGTCGAGTCTCCACCAATCGACGCTATCATACCTTTCGGAAAATCGGGCCTAGTCTACATCAAGAAACAATATTCATAACTGATTAGCAAAGCTGAATAAGTATCCCAAGTACTTGTCTTAGTTGCTGGCCTACTCACGTTCCAAGTACCAGATGTATCAAGTGATGTGAACAGCAAGAATATGATCAGGAACAAGGTAGAAATCAGCACACGCAAACACAGCTCAAATGACGCTCTCTATGTGCTCCTCTAGATATTGTTTCTCTTTTGCCCCTCTCTTTTTTTCTATTTTTTGGGGCTGTCGTTGTTTTTTGGGGAAATTTCAACTTTTTATTTTTATTTTTTTGATATTTTTCCTTTACTTAGGAGCACAAAAGAAGTAACCACAGAAAATATGAGCTTAAACAAGTGAAAGACGTGGCCTATGAAATTTTCAGAAAACTTGCTCAAAATCGATAAAAGAGGATTTTGTGACCACTTTTTGATCAATCTAAAATTTTTGAATCCCATCAATGCGAGGATGGACGGATCCAAACTTTTTTTCTTATCAATTAGCATATATGGAACGTCGAAAACGGAGTTCGTATGCACAAACTAGACCAGTTTTACGAATCGACTACGAATTAGAGGACAAAACGAAAACAATGCGCGAAAAAGTTGTCACGGCAGCAAGGATTTGACGGAAACAGTGAAGAAAGAGTAACAAAATAGATGGCGTGAACTAGGGTTTGATGGATACAAAGGAAACACAATAATACTTGAAGGTGTTTACGGATTATGATGATAAACAAAGAAAAAGACACAAACTGAACTCAAAAACGATCTAAAAACAGCAACTAGAACTTGACCTAGGACACAAACTCAATAATGCGGAACAGAAATGAAATTGTACAGCACAATGAGGTTATAGGACAGGGAATATGTGGTAGCGTATATATTTTTTTGGCTTTTTGGTGGACTATAGGTAATGCAAAAACAGTAACAATCTAAAGGGAAAACAAGGTTATACCTAACGAGCAACAAGGTCTCTGATACCACTTGATGTAGACTAGGCCCGATCTTCCGAAAGGTATGATAGCATCGATTGGTGGAGAGTCAACGTTCACGATCTAGGCTTTGAACCAAGACTGATTTGGACCCCCGCAACCGTTACATCACTGCTCCGTTAGTTATCAACCACGCGAACGCGATTGACCTCGCCGGGAAGGCTTTCCTGCAAGCGAATCGAGAACACAAGCAAGAACGGGATGAACGTAATATGAAATTGCAAATAAATATGAGGCTTCAGATAACAAGAAGGAGTTCAAGTCTTTATTTGAAAGGACTAATCGCCACAGGCGAACAAGATCAAGAACTGGGGCCCTGGTTCACAGCAAGCGGCCTTGGCGGCGATAGTTGTAGCAAAACAACGTCTGTTTCATGAAGGAAATCAAGAACTAAACAAAACCCAAACCCTAAGGAGAGCGATGGCTGGTATTTATAGAGTCTTGGGCGTCACCCCCTAGACGCGCCCCCTAATGGGCCCAAACACGCTACATGGTTCAACAGACCAAAATACGGTGTCGCAGCACCCTGGCAGATTCTGGACGCTGACTTGTTTCGACGATTCCTGTTGATTCTGAAGAGATTTTGACGTCAAACCACTTGGATTAGATTCTTTATCCAATTAGCTTTCCATCCATATGTGGATCATCGAAAACGGAGTCCGGATGCGTCCTGGGTGACCAGTTTAAGGCAGACTGGTCCTGGAGGCCGAGATGGACTCGAACTTGATTTGGGCCTCCACCTTGGTGACTCGAACCGGATAAGCTTCGGGCCTCCTTCTCTCTTAGGACACCCTCACTGATCTCCTTGGTCTCCATATGGTTCTCCAAGCATGGTCATATGTATGGAGGTCATGTCCTCATCACCAGGTGAAGCTGTGGCATCACGTTTAGCTGCACCATGTCTTTTCGTGATTTTAGACCATCCTTTGAATTGCCTGTGTCCATCAAGGTAGCAATGAGACTCTCAAAGACATTCTTCTACACGTGCATAGCATCAATGGCATGGGGAACCTCCAAGTCTGGCCAATAAGGCAGATACTAAAAGAAGATCGATTGTTTCTTAAAAAGTACTCCTTCGACAGGAGGTGAGCTTCTATCTCTGTTCATCCCATCCGGATTCTTCTTTCCATAGACAATGCGTATGTTTTTCACCATTTTGTACATGTGTTCTCTGTTATGATGTCTCTCCAGAGGGGGTTCAATCTTCGAGGTGTTGTCATAAAATCTAAAGAATAATTTACTACGGTACTTATGACTTGTCTTTAAGAAGCGTCGGTTCCTTAGGTAAACTATCTTTTTGGATGCATCCAGGAACACCCATGTAGTACCATCCAAGCAGACTAAGCATCATGTCTTCCCTTTGATCTCTTTAGACAAAGCAAACAGCGTGGGGTAATCATTGGTAGTAACAAATATTATTGCTCTACATATGAAGTCCTCCTTTTGGAACGCATCGTACATCGGCTCTCCATGCCTCCATAGCCTTTCCATTTCTTGCATCAAAGGCTCGAGGAACATGTCTATATCAATGCCTGGTTGTTTAGGGCCAGAAATAAGAATAATGAGGAGAAGGTACTTTCTCTTCTGACACAACCATATTGGGATGTTGTCATGGTCAAGATCACTGGCCAAGTGTTGTGGTTGCTCATCCTCTCATTGAAGGGATTCATTCCATCGATGCTCAAGTCAAACCGTACATTCCTTGGGCCATCGCTGAATTCTTTGTGCTTCTCATCAAACCTTTGCCACTGACTACAATTAGCCGGGTGTGCAATCTTATCATCATCCACATTGTGCTCATCATCCCACCATGTCATGAGTGCGGCTTCCTTAGGGTTTAGGAAGATACGTCTCAAGCGGTCGGTCACTAGCAAGTACCACATTACCAAGATATGAATTCTTCTCTACTTTGCATCGTTGCCTAATAGAGTGTCCTCTGGGGGCTGAGATTCTTGCACCGCCTTTTTCCTACCCTTCTTATTCCTCTTGTTCCCCGTGGAGGCTTCGTCCCCACTATAAAGGTCATTGTTCTTGTACCGGTTGGCCCCACACCGAGGACATTTATCCAGTGACTTGAACGGTTTGCCACGAAAAATGATACAGTGGTTGGGGCATGCATGGATTTTTTCAACCCCATTGTCAATGAACTTATAACCTTCTTCGCTTGGTATGTGTTGGTGGAAACTTAGCTTGGCTGTGGCAGCACCCATGACAGGAGACGCAATAGATCAATGAAAATACAATCTGACTAGCCGTACTTAGCCTTCAGGATGAGTAGCTCAAGCACAAAACGTAGCAATGTCTAGTGTGTTGGACAACCCTTTTCAACACCATACACGGTCTCCTTCGATGCTTTTTTCACCATTTCCAAATTTTCTAAACCTTTCGGGTTCTTTAGTAAAATCTCTGGTCCAAGGGTCCGAATCATTTCCTCCAAATCATCAAAATCATCTTCATCACCAACACATGCTGCCCCATCATTATTGGCACCATCTTCGTCATTACCATCCCAACCACCAGCATCACCACCTTATTCGTTGTCAAACTCAGAATTCATTTGTGCATCAAGCTCTTTTGAGTATTGGACAAGTATTCTAGGGTTTCAGCGTCGTCTTCTTGATCATCGTCGTCATTATCAACAACTGTTGTTTCACCATGATGAATCCACACTGTGTAGCCCTCAGCAAATCATCGCATAATCAAATATGATCTGATAATAGTCACATCTGTCCATACTATAAAGTTCTTACAATCTTTATAGGGACAAATAATTGTATCCTTATTCTCTGTCAACGTCATTGCATGTTTCTCTACAGCTTCAATAAATTTGTCCACCTCTTCACGAAAACCTGCCTTGAACCTTAACGAACCATACATCTAAGACTTCCTGTACTTCATCTTTTAGAACACAACAACCAAAGAAAATACATTAAAGGACTACTAATTCATATATATATATATATAAAGGAATCAAATTAATAATTAATTACTTAACAATAATTGTATATACTTCAGATGTATATAAATATAAATATAAAATAAAATTACATGAAGCATATCAAACACACACCATGGTAGAGGGTAATTAATTAATGGCCTATTTATCCATAAATAATTAAAAATATATATATTTATTGATTAAAATAAACAATTTCAAAGACAATAATTAGCAACAATTAATATTTTACCCACTACCTTTCATGCAAACCCTATTTCAATTTCATGAAACATAAATTTACAAAATTAAAATTAAAAAAAAAACTAGATCTAGATCTAGATCTATATGTACATGAAACTAGGGTGTAATCTCCACTAAAATCAAGCAAGATCGACTAATAAAAAGCGTAATCTCATTTCTGTAACTAATTTACACTAATAGCTTCAAAACTAGGGTCTAATTTGCTTCATACAAAGCTCAAACACCATAGAAGAGAGAGAAAAGCAAAACTCTAATTACTCACTAACCAACCATTAAAACTTCAAATAAAGGCTTAGAATAGTATTTTCTTACCTTCTAGAATCTCTTCACCAAAGTATTTGAAATAAAAACCTCCCCTTAGTAGAGTAATGTTTGGGAGGAGGCCAAGGTCTCCCAATATTTTTTTCTCGAGTTGGAGAGAGTAACCCGAGGAGGAAGAATGTGGCTGCTTTATATATACAACGGTCATTTATAGGGGCGGCTGGTGATTTAGCCGTCCCTACAAATGGCTACAGCAGGAGCAGGTGGTAATAGCCGTCCCTACGAATCAACTCATTTGTAGGGCCATTTGTAGAGGCGACTGCTATGCTGGGGCCCGAGCATGTCTACTGTAAGGGCTGCTCCAACACCAGTCGCTCCTAAAAAATAGAGCCGTTGCTACAAAGCCTTTTTCATGTAGTGTACAACCTCTACTTTATAAATTAAAGGAGATCAGTCACATGAGAAACTTCTCATCTATCGAGATCGGAAGGGTGTCAAACAAAACAGCTGACACACTTGCAAAAAACCAACACATGTTAGAATCCCAAACTCTTGCCTTCTCTCGTCACGCTTTAGCTCATTCGCCTAATATGTAATGTTGCTCAAACCTGAGAACATTTAGAATGGTGCAATCTTTCACCCTACATATGTACTTTGTTTGTGAAGCAATAAAATTTTAATCTTTCAAAAAAACCTGCATGGTATTATCCATTCGTCTCTCAAAAATATCTATCTTTTCATCTCCCAAAAAAGGTGCCACCGCCCCATAAGAAAAAAAAACGGCGAATTGACCATGTGTTACATCATATTTGGTTTGTTCCCTCATTTCGGCCTTCTACGAAGTGGACTCTAGTTGGAGTGGAGGTGATAGAGGGGGCAAAGTCCAGAGAGGTGTGGAGAGCTCTGGTCTCGGAGATGTTTTCACGATTGACTGTATCCTTTTCCCAACGCGTGAAGCCAGACTCGTCTATCGGACCACACCGAACCTGCCCGCAGCGTTAATGCAACGCGACTCAACAGCCTTCCATTCCTTCATTCATTCATTCATCACGGTTGAAGAGTACACGCGTCACGGAGGCATACGCCATCAGAGGCTTATGCTTGAAGCACTGAGAGGCCTCCAACTTATTCATGGCTTGATGCTTGAAGCGCTGAGAGGCCTCCAACTTATTCATGGTTGAGGGATCTTAATACGCAAGCAAATAGAAATAAAAATATTAACACATGAATTAATTTATTTTCAATATGCACGCGTGCAAATAAAAAATAATGGGCTACGTTCACATGCACCCAACAGCACAAAAATCTTTTATTTGTTGGGGCTTCTTAGGGCGTCTCCATCGGTCTAGCTTCGAGTCACGATGCATTTCTCTCAATGTGCAGGATAGTCTCTCTTCTATGGCCCCGTTCGTGTGGCCTTAAACCCAACTTAATCCGCTTCTTTTTTCATCCGGAAAAGTGTTTTCCTCTCACAGATTCCTCCAGATTCATCCAAATTCCTCCAGATTCCTTCAAATTCCTCCAAGCGAACGGGGCCTATATTTATCAGCTTAGAGCTAATGCTAGCTCATGCAGTTGGAGACACCCTTAGTCTCTAGCAAAATGATCAGACGGTAATTCCTATTTTAATAGGCCTTGAACTCCACTCCAAGATCTGTTTCCTTGTCATAGATCTCTCCTCCTCAGTTCGTGGGAACCTTGTTGAAGGAGAAAACTTACATCTTTCACAGGTAGCTCCATCAAGCAATATTATCCGTTCTAGATTAACAGCTGCTTCAACGATACGCCTTATGTATCTGGTAAACTTCTCTTCGATCTGGTATCCATAGATTATAAGATCGTCCAAACCATAATGCTTCAAATCACTAGGTGCTTCCCACGTTAATGAATCATATGTCCATGTCCTTTGATAGAGAGCTTCGTATAGCTCCAGCGGGATTTCCTCCTCGTGTGGACACCTTCTATGGTTCCACACCTGCACACAAGAGACAAAAGTTTATGGTAGCTGAAGGCATTTGATGAATGACCGAGCATGGTTAGTGTAGCTTGCGTTCTATGATTAACATTAATTCAGAGAATTTAGATGATTAATGATATTAATTTCAGTATTGTTTGCAGATTGAATGAAAAGAAAGCAGCAACAGATGTATAGTGCTTCGTTTCCCAGAACAAAGTGAACTTATTTTTCTATTGCTAATCAAATAAAACAAGTATATAGACATATTAAAAGCAACTAATAACTACGGAATACTTTTGACAAATAAAAAAGGTACCTGTACATGCATTTTCTTTAAAAGCGGTGCAGCTTCTAAGACAAACAATGTCCAATCGAGATCACACTCTTCGTGAATGCGTCGAAGACAAAGGAACTGCAGATTCTGCAATGAAGGACCTGCTCGTTTCAGAGATTCTGGTTGAATCCAAATCTGCACGGGATGAAGCGTAAGAAATTATCAACAAATAATTGGATATAGAGCCTTATATCAATGAAAGTGCAGTGTTATGACTTTTGACTCACCCTTTCACATGAGAAGTCCAAATCCAGTTCATATATCATCAAATTACTTAGGAACTCACTTAGCTGAATTACTTTGTGCAGTATTGTGCATCCATTACGTAGGATTAACTTTGAAAGTTGAGGAACATAGCCAAAGGATAGGGGGGTATTGATTCTCTGAAGCTGTCCAAGCCTGACAAGTCACACTGATGAGCCTTGGAAGACATGTAAGCTGGACCGTTTCAAATCCGCAATATGAAAATTTAAGTGTGGTAAGCTGTGCATGCTCTATGTTCAATACAGATTGAGCCCCACAGTCGCAACGGTGTAGGCTGAGGTACTGCAGCTTGTTGCATTTATCTAGAACATTGGCCATGTCATTTATGCTGAGCGTCACACATTCTATATGCAGGTAACTAAGGCCATCAAATGCATGAGAACCAGCATCAAAGAATCTCATGAAATTTCTTCCATAGTTGATCCGATCATCTTCTCCACATTACACATCCATAATTTCTGGACGCATCAATAAACGTAGAGCAGCAATTTTTCGGTTTGCCATCGCATTGTCAACACAATGTATGATGTCAATACACTCTTCCATCAAGATGAACCTTACCCTCAAAAGGCTGATAGGATATTCAATCTTGTGTGCCAACATATTCTTTACCATTTTGACCATGCTAGCATTCATCTGCACTACACTGTCACGAGAAAACTCACCCTTGTATCTTTTATAGAATGATCCAACGTCCATGTTGATCCTTGAACGGAAATGGAATAGATACCTCCACCGTGTTGAAAGAACACTAGTCCTTGCAGCCTCGAATAATTCTAGTCTCTCTAAGATGGAGAAGAGAATATCATCTGGAAGGCCACTAAGCCTATCTTCTTGCTCCTGCTCGAGTGTTGATGCAAGATTGCCTTGCTCAAGTTCCTGGGTCAAAACAAGATCTTCATGTTGGTGTTGCAGTGCTGATGTATGAGTGTTCTGCTCAAGAACATGTATGCAATGTTGTAAGATTGACTAAATGAAAAAGGAGAGAAAAAATCAAATAACCTGGTATACATTGGAGAAAACATTTTATTTTTGCCATATCGGTCACTACATGTGTTTTCTTCTAATATATAATAGTGGTGATTAATGGTGGTCAGTGAAGAAATCCTAAAGAGAAACTCTCTTATGACCTAAGTCCCAAGGTTGCTCGTAAGTGTAGCGAAGACACTACAATTGTCTGATTCACCAAAGCAGGATACAGACCTAGGAACGGTGTTTAATGGTTCGGAGCCACCGCGGTGCTGCCCGGACATCGCCGACATCTACACATGACTACCGGAGACCGGCTCTTTGTAAACAAAGTGGTTTCCTTGTTGTTTTTCGATTGAAAAAGCATTTGCCAAGTTTTTTTTGAAAGCTCTTTGCCGAGTATTTTTTTTACACTCGGCAAAGAAGCTTTGCCGAAAGTGTTTTTTTACATTCGCAAAGAAGCTTCTTTCGAAAGTGTTTTTTATACTCGCAAAGAAAATTTCAAAGCACATTTTGAAGCAAGAATTAATCTAAATGAAAAAGTTTTCAACTACAAAGTTGTATAACTTCAAGATGTACAATGTTTGTTTTGGTCTTTTCTTCATTGAAAGTAATTTATTCACAAATCTAACATATCTCTATTGTAGTTTATGAAACTAAAAGAGATATATAATTTGTGAATAATGTTAGAACGACCATGTCGGATGAACAGATGACTAAACAACCAAAATAAACTTTGTATATCTCGAAAAGTTATGAAACTTTGTAATTGACAACTTTTAATTTGAAATCATCTTGTCATGCAAAATCGTGTTTGAATTTTAAAACTTAAAATTCGAACTTTTCAAACGACCTCGGATGGAAAAACAACCAAAATAAACTTTGTAAATCTCGAAAAGTTACGAAACATTGTAGTTGGCAACTTTTTGATTTGAAATCATCTTGTCATCCAAAATTGCGTTTGAATTTCAAAATTTTGAAATTCAAATTTTGTAAACGACCTCGGATGGAAAAACTTCCTAAACTAAAAGTGTAGATCTCAAAAAGTTATGAAACTTTGTAGTTTACAACTTTTTTGTTTGAATTCGTTTAGAGCCTCAAACAAGCAATTTACACTCGTTTTAGTGTAATATTTTGGGAACTAAATTAATCCAGACACAAATGACGGTTGGTGTAGTTTTAGAGACATTCGCCGACGCGGAGTCGCGGTTGAATCCCGTCGGCCGCGTTGCTGCGAAATTTACGCGAAAAATGCCAGAATGGGCGGGCGCTGGCCGGTGGAGGCCTCCATCGATTAAAAAAATTTCAATTTTTTCCTATTTTTTTCGGGTTTTTTTTCGGTTCCAACTTTGCCGATTAATAAAAAATCTTCACCGAGTGTCCGATAAAAGACTTAAAGAATTTTTCCCGACGGGTTTTTTATATGTGGCTCTTTCTTGAAATCAAAAAGACTTTACCGAGGCAAAGTTTTGCCGAGTGCAATCAGACTGATTCCAGTAGTACACCAACCCAAATGTAAACAAGTAGATAAGACTCCGCATATACCCAGAAATTGGAGACATCCGAAAGCCTCCGGTTACTGTCGTACGGTTCGAAGCGTGCCCTAGAACGATTCCTACCAAAAATGCCTGGCTAATAATTTATATAGCTTTGATCAGCTCGAACAATTCTGGGCGGAATCCTGTCCAACCGAACGAGCCCTTACTGTACCTAGCAACGGAGTCGTGCGTGCCGCCCACCACACACACACACACACACACAGTCTTTTATGGTGCCTGTCCGCTGTCGATCTAGGGCTTTGTGCCTTTGCAGTGCTATACATACCTCCGTAGCCTTCTCGACGGCCTCCGGGTGGATGAATTCCAGATCCGCCATATGCCTAGATCGCCTGCCCGATCGACGGGTTCTGGTTCTGCGAGGGGACGACGAGAGCGGGGCTTCAGACTCGAGACGGTTCGTCTGCCTAGGGTCGTGGGAGGGCAGGGGCAGCCTGCTGTTTTATAAAATATATATATATATATAGAAATAGAAAAAGGAATTCATAGTATGTTTTTTTCTCTCTCTTGCGGTGTTTGTGTCGGATTGGTTTTGTGTGCGCGCCCACTTATAATCGAATCGAATTCTCACCACAAAGATTTCTGTCTGGGCGTTTGGCGAGGCAATGGCCAAGGAGTCCAAGCCGGAGCAGCCAAATATAACTTCTCTTGCCTTCTAGTTCTTTTTTTGTGAACAGTACACGAGTTAGGGGTCTTAGTTCGTTTAGATTTTATTACAGAAAAAAAGCAAAAAAGTATTTGATTAACAGTACATAAACGGTACACGAGTTAGAGGGGAGCCGGAGCCTCTAAAAACCCTTCCAAACGGCCCCTAAACAATGACATGAATTGGTGGTTCCATTGTTGATTATACTCGGAGGCATATTATTACTTTCTTGGTTAACCACTCACTTCTATACAATATATATATATATATATATATATATATATATATATATATATATATATATATATATATTATATAATATATAATATACACACACTACAAAGGGAACCTACATATGTCAAACCACCGTATATGTATTCTTTCGCTAATTATACAAAGAACGGATTTCCGGATAAAATTTATTCCATTCGTTCCAAATTCTAGCTTATATTGACTTTGTACTCTATCAAACTTTTCTAACTTTAACCAATTTTTCTAAAAAATATGTGAACATTTAAAATTTTAAATAAATGTTCTATCGAAACGTCTTTGATAGTAGCTTGATGTTCTAGATGTTGGTATATTTTTCTATCTATAAATAAAAGTAAAGTGACTTATATCAAAGCTAAAGTAAACACTATAATTTAGAATGGAAGGAATTCGTACCAACTAATCTTACAGATGAGGAAGGAATTCGTACCAACTAATCTTACAGATGATCAAGGAATACGTACCAATTAATCTCAAAGATGATCAATCCCGCTTCTCTTATAATCCTTACTTTTCAGGTTCTTTTTTCAGCTGAAATAGTATTTTTCTCCCACAACAAATCAGCCGAAACAATGTTTTAACTTGTTTTTTCAGCAAAGTGAACGGGGCCAAATGGTGATAAATTATTTCCTTCATTCATGGATGAAGCGTTGTGAACACCAAAGAGTTAAATCCTGACTCGACTACCACCCTTGTTGCACGGCACATGAAGTTTCTATGGTGAGAATTTTGCTATCATTTAGCATACATACAGAGTCGTCTCCCTTTTCATCTGGACTACTCAATATATTAAAAAGAAGGGTATAACGAACAATTTTTTTTTTTTGAAAAAACTACTAATGTCACATTACAAACACTAGTCTGCTCTACATGATCGCACGAAAAAAAATGAAACGGTATTATGCCAAACATTTGACCATATAAGGCCCTTCTAGCTCATAACCCAATTTGCGGTAGTAGTGGCGAGTACCAACCCCCGAAATGACAGCCAATTTCTTTGAACGGTGCTCCTTTTGAGCAATCCTTTCTGCTTCTTCCATTAATAGAGTTCCATAGCCCTGTGGATGTACACGGACACAACGGACACAAAACAACGTTAAAAGCTGTATAAGAACCTTCTTGACAATACAAAGAATGAACAAGGAGAGAAAAAAAATATTGGCACATTAATAAAGACTAAATGCAGTCATGTGTCTTCCCGTCACTGACACTAATTTGCCTCTTCAGTTTCACTAGATTGACACATTTACATTTTTACTAAAAGGATTTTTCACGTCATTTAAGTTGGGCCTAAGGCTTAAGCCTGAAACAAAAATGAAAACATCTGTTGTAATAAAGGATGAATGGCTAAGTCAAAATGCTTATGATGCAGGATTTTTCACGTCATTTAAGTTGGGCTAAGGCTTAAGCCTGAAATAAAATGAAAACATCTGTTGTAATAATGGATGAATGGCTAAGTCAAAATGCTTATGATGCACCACAATTATTCCATTACAGAACAAATGGCTTAGAGCATCACAATTAGCAACCTAGGAATCAGCCCAAAAAAAGATTAGGAAATTTAAGGAATCTGGCAGAAAGCACTAATTTTGATTTTCAGTGTTGCCACCTCGCTCACTTAGCCCAGTGTGTTGGAGCATGTTCAAGCCTTAGTGGTGTTTCATCTCTGCTGTGACCCAAATGACTGGATTTACTAACCACTGAGCTTTAATCTACTCCAATTAACATGTATTGCACTCTATCATTTTTAAACTTTACTAGCAGTTTTAAAAACTTTGACGCTATTAATAATGGTAATTACAAGTGCCAAGCATCAATCATGCCAGGAAGTCTAAACATAAATTTCAAACATGGTAGTGCCAACTGCTGAGGACCAAAACCTTGGGTGGTGATCATACATTTAAACACTGTCTACAAGTAAATAAGTGAATCACCTGGTGCTGTAGCTTGTCTACATCACGGCCATGCACAGGGACTGCAGTTCCATAGACATGAAGCTCACGAACAATTGAACACCTCCCTACAAGTTCAGGGCATGTAACATTACGGCCACATTTACGCAAGCGCAACAGGCCGATCAGGATATCCTGTAAAATTCATGAAAAGTAAATTGTGAGTATATTGCTAAGCTCAAGAAGCTACGACATTATCGTTAGCTAGACCCATTGCTAATCTTCATTGAACTAAAGGAATATCAAGAGAACCAAATGAAAGACAGAATAAACAGATCTCAAACTATGGAGAAAGGGAGTAGACTATAATCACATAAGAAATACACCTATACAGGAAGGCACCAATGCACCATATTCCAGAATTTGCATCCATATCAAATTGACTGGTCAGCTATAAGTACCTGTCGTGTATCCTCATAAGAGAGGAACGTCTCCCAACCCTCATTTGCAGCATAGTCACGTCTAACAAGCTCTACTTCATCTGGCCTGATCTTGTGATGGATATCCTACATACATATGCACAGCTAGAATAATAAAATGACATCCATTTTAGGCTGAGAAAGTGGTTTTACTGTATTTCGTATTTACCTGAATCCCTGCCTCACGGGTTCTGACATCTCGGCATTTTAAGCCCAGATCTTCCATTCGAGCCAAAGCAAGCTCACGAAGGTTACCTTTCTCAACACCAGAAGTGACAAGAGGCATTGGAATATCTCTCTGGACCCGATACACTCGTGTCCATGGTGGTACCATAGACAGAATTCTTGCCACGATATCCACCAACAGCTCAGGTGGATAATTTCTATATCTGCAGCACAGCAAAAGTTACCGGGTTAACCCTGGATTTATGAGCCCTTGTCATAAGTACAGAAGTTCTTACCCTAAAATTTAGAAATAACCACAAGAACGTTGATAAGATTTAGCAAGACACTGAGTAATTAGGATTAGAGAAGTACCTGCCAGTTTTCCAGAGCTCATAAAGACCAGTTCCACGAATAACAAGTGTTGGATAAATCTTCAGCCCATCAGCCCGGAATGCTGGGCTTTCAAAAAATTCTCTGAAACTTTCCAAGTCTCTTTCAACTCCAACATTAGGTAAATCTGGCATCATGTGGGCAACCACCTGTCAAAAGGGTGAATCAAAACAATTAGAACAATCATAAACAAACAATGAAAGCAATCAGACAAAGCTATTGTGACTAAAAAAACAATAACCTTAAACCCAGCATCTTTTGCCAAACAGAAGCAATCAGCAACAGCAGCCACCGTGTGTCCTCTGTTTGTGTCACGGGCAACATCCTCATATGTACTCTGGACACCAATTTCCAAGCGGGTACAACCATAAGATAGCATCTGGCGCAGATGAGGCCCCAAGCAATAATCAGGTCTCCTAGAATTCCAAGAGAAAAAAACATTTCATTGGGATTAAATTCCTAGGGAAGTGGGAAAGACAACACATTCCTTTTGAATGAAAGTAATAAGAAGCACCATCCAGTTATGCAATGATACTTACGTCTCAATCGTCATACCAATACATTTGACAGCACTATGTTCCGAATAACAAATAGCCTCCTCAACATTTGCTGAAGTGTGACCCGATAAAGCATCATGAAGATTTCTGATGAAATAATCACGATAATCAGCTGGTAAGGACATGAAAGTCCCACCCATCAAGATGAACTCGACCTGCAACGTATATTAAAATCATCTTCAACTGCTGGTCAAAATTTAGTACAGCATGCCGTGAATATAAGAATCAATAAAATTGAGCCGAGTGCTGTCTTGGACTCCATACAAACCTTATCCACACTATGCCCTAGCCTCTTGAGCTGATCTATCCTGCTCCTGGCTTGCACATATGGATTATACCTAAAATATAAATGTAGATCAGGAAAATTATCTACCAAAAGTGTATTAAAAATCAGTTTAAATAATCACAGTGCACGAACATCTGTATCTTTAAACATAATCCATGGCTACAAGATTATCCAAAGATCCCTAGTTGGCATTGGTGTACCTTCATTATTAACAAGCAACAAATAGAGAACTTTATTTTTATCTTTTTTAGGGGAAATCCCCACTGTGCATTTCATCATTAAAAAAAGTATGAAGAGAAAAGGAAGACAAAATCTGTATAGCTGAAAGGTAGGGAAAAAAAAAGGCATGCAACAGGCAGCCAAGAGAGAGAAAAAGAGCACACAAGCTAGTTACATAATGGGTTTAACAAGCAACAGGCAGCCAAATAGAGAACTTTATTCATAGTTCTTAAAAGTTTGGTCATCATTTGTACTTATTTTCAGTAAAATGTCCGGTATCTAATTTAGCCAGTCCATAATGGGTTTTATGAACTAAGACATGATTTGAAGCATGCTTTACAGGCTGTCTAGCGATAGCATGTATAATTACAGATTCTTCTGCGATGCTACCACAACTGTAAGTCTGTAACACAAACATAAGTCACTGCACTCCTAGGTACAGAAAGGCATAAATAAAAGCAGTTAAAGGGAGCATGGACACCAATGTACTTCAATGAAATCACCTTGCCCGAATGGCACGCATGCTGGTGGGCTCGTATCCAGTGTAGGATTGCGTGCTGTACTCGAAATCGGAGTCGGGACCGCCCGGGCAGTAGACACAGATGTTCCCGGTGGTGGCGATGTGGGGGCAACGGTGCGGCTTCGACATGACGGCGACGACGGCGATACCTGACGCCGTGCGCACGGGCTTGGCGCGCAACCGCGGCAGCAGCGCGGCGCGGTCGGCCTCGGGCACGGCGGCGATCATCTCCACCAGCTTGGGCGCCCGCGCCAGACCATATCTCCGGCACGCGGCGGACTTGAGCGCGTTGAGGTCCACATCCTCCCCGCGCCGCGAGAGCTCCCCCATCGCCGAGACGATCTCGGCGATGGCCCGCACCCTGGCCTCCTCCTCCGAGAGCCCCGCAGGGAGGGCCACGCCCCCGCGCCCCGGCGCCGGCTTCCGGCGGCGCGGCTGCTCTGGTGCCGCCACGGCGGCGGCGGTTGCCATCGGGAGAGAAGGGTTTCCGCGAAGGGTTTTGGGCTCGGGTCGGAACGAGTTGGGTTGTTCGGTCGGGTTGGTGTTGGGCTCGGTGTTCCTCTCGGCCCTTGGATAGGTTCAAAAGCTCTCGGCTCTGTACAGCCATCAGATCATAGAATGAACGGTGAGGATTAAAAACGTTGCTTAGCAAAGTTGTACTAGCACGAGTCTGAAAACATATTTCTCTCTTTCCTCCCCTCTGGAAAAAAAAAGAAGCCTCCTCCTCCTCCTCTTCTACCTCCTATCTTCTTGCGGCGGAAGCAAAGCGAGGGCGGCGAGATGGACGGCGGCGGAGAGGACGGGAAGCAGCAGCCGCACCTAGTACTGGCAAACAAGCTGTTCCTTCTGTCGCGCTCCGACGTCGACGACCTCGCCAAGGTCGACCTACGCGCTGACGTGCTCGCGGCAGTCAAATCCGATGGTAGGACCAGCGCCCCCTCCTTTCGTCGAGTCTGCTTCTAATTGCGGGAGGGATTTGGATTTGATCTGTACTGTCTGCGGTTGGTGCAGACATGGCGGCTCTGTACGAGTCGCTGGCGGCGGACGGCGTACTGGAGATGGACGCGGCGCTGCTGGCCGAGATGCGCGCCAGGATCGACGAGGAGATCCGGAAGCTCGATGAGAAGTGAGTAGATCTCGCCGCTTGTGACCTTTCCCTGCTCGATCAATAGGCTGGCTCCTAGTGTTGTATGCTGCGAGTGCTGATGCATTTAGCTCTGTGACCGCACTGTTTCTAATTTGCTCGGTTCAGTGATAATTTAGCCTTGAAAATCACTGGGTTTGTCAGTTATGCACTGCTAGGCGCTATTACTGTCTTTGGGTTGGATTTGATTTGCTCTAGCTGAGTAGCTGTTCCAGTTGTCTCTGAACGTTGTACTTGGTAACTCTTGCACAGGCCGGAATATATTTTATTCCTTTTTCTAAAAATTTGTGTTTTGGACCTTATGATCTAACTGAATTGAGTTTGTTTAGTTTAGCCATAGCAATTGTTCTTGTCAGAACTTTACCAATGACTTGTGTGTCAGCATCAAGAACATGGCATTTTGTGCTTGATAGGTTAGTGTTCATCCATCTACATGGTAGGGGGATGATTAATTTTTGTGCTTGATTGGTAGTGTCATCCATCCATCTAGATTGAAGGGAGTGATCAATGATTGTAGATAGAGAACTCATGTTTGCACATGCAACCATCTATGTCATGAGCAATGGTGGATGATTGTAAATAAATAGAGATTTTTTGTTCACAAACAAAATCAATGGTATACTCTCAAGGAAGGCTGACATTTTGTTCAAGTAAAACAAAAATTGTAATCATGGTATCTAGATTCTAAAGTTCATATCCTCTCTTTTGGTGCATCTGAAATTCTATTTCCATTATGCTTCAGTGACAGTACTTAGTCAGTAACTTCTCTTGGTTGATTTTTCTTCTTTATCAAGGATTGCCGATGCTGAGGAGAATTTGGGTGAGAGTGAAGTGCGTGAGGCCCATCTCGCCAAATCCTTATATTTTATAAGGGTTGGGGAGAAGGTATATATCTCATGTGTTCTATATTTCTTAAGATTGTTAGTGTGTGCTCCAGACATGCTTACCTTGCCCAAATAATATAAATTTCAGGAGAAAGCACTGGAGCAGCTTAAAGTTACTGAAGGAAAAACTGTAGCTGTTGGGCAAAAGATGGACCTTGTTTTCTACACACTACAGATTGGACTTTTCTATATGGACTTTGATCTCATCTCAAAGTCCATTGACAAAGCGAAAAAGTAAATCCAAATTCTCTTGGTTTATCTCTTTTTCAAATTGGATTTGCATTGTGAAGCTGATACAGTCTTCTCCTGATTGAAGCTTGTTTGAGGAAGGTGGTGACTGGGAGAGGAAGAACAGATTGAAAGTATACGAAGGATTGTACTGCATGGCAACTAGAAACTTCAAGAAAGCTGCTAGTTTATTATTGGATTCAATTTCAACTTTCACAACATATGAGCTGTTCACATATGATACCTTCATCTTCTACACAGTCCTTACGAGTGTTATCTCTCTGGATCGTGTATCTCTAAAACAAAAGGTACTCAGCTTGTCTTCTTCAAGTTCTCTTCATTGCCCATTGCCTTGGATTGGATGTATAAACAACTAGGATCTTGGCAGGTTGTAGATGCACCTGAGATCTTAGCTGTAATTGGCAAAGTACCTCACCTCTCGGAGTTTCTCAATTCCCTCTACAATTGCCAGTACAAGTCATTTTTTATTGCATTCTGTAAGTAACAGAATCATTAAATTTTCCATCTTTCATTTACTTATGATAAAATAAATGCTCAAGGATTATTATGGCGGGTCTAATCTTTGGGTTTCTCATCACTGGGTCATTTTTTTTCAGCTGGCTTGACTGAACCGATCAAGTTAGACCGTTACTTGCAGCCTCATTTTCGCTACTACATGCGTGAAGTGCGCACTGTTGTCTACTCACAATTTCTGGAATCATACAAGAGTGTGACAATGGAAGCCATGGCTGCTGCATTTGGTGTCACAGTTGACTTTATAGACCAGTAAGTGCAGTGTCAGCCATGCTCATATCCAAGTTTTAAATGTTACTCACAAGCTTAACTTTTATTACCTATTTCTGTCACTCCAATACAGGGAATTGTCACGCTTCATTGCTGCTGGGAAGCTCCACTGCAAGATAGACAAAGTTGCTGGTGTCTTGGAAACGAACCGACCTGATGCCAGGAATGCCTTCTACCAGGCAACCATCAAGCAAGGAGACTTCCTGCTGAACCGCATCCAGAAGCTATCACGAGTTATTGACCTGTAGGCGAGAGCCCTTCATGCAGGAACTCCCGGTGTATTGTTTGCCTTGGCACCTGGAGTGTACGGGCCGTGGTTGACTTTCAATCGGTCTCAGACTCTCAGTTGAAGAAGCTTTTAGGGATATATTTGTGTTATGAGAAATTGTGTTTTGTACTTTTGTAGCCTAACTACATGGACCCAAAAAATCACGGGCATCGCTTGTAGACGTTTCTTCATTGATGAGTTCATCCCTTGTTTTATCTCGCTGACATATTGCTTTGCTACTAAGAGCCTTCGCTAGCAGAAGTGACTTGATCTTTCAGGCGATTTTCACAACCTTTGCTAGCAGAAGTGACTTGATCTTTCAGGCGATTTTCACAACAATTATTCCGTAAACACCAGTTGGTAGAAAAGCAGAATCACTTATTCACTTGTATCCTGTACATCAAACAACGTTCGTCTAAAACGATGCTGTTCTGTTTCAGCCAAAGGAACAGAAAAGCAGATCGCGAGTGCTCTGGACTCCGGAGTATAGGAATAGACGAATATAGGAGTACAAAGGAATCAAGGGTGGACGGACAGCCATGTCCCAATTCCCAGCATCATTGTATATACAACAATATTATAACAGCACAAACAAGAACACAACGCTCACTGTCATTTCGGTATATAGATCCACCCCACTGCGTATCTGCAATCAAAATCGACGTTGTTTATTGGACTATATGGTAATTCTGATTAATGTTACTACACATGCCAAATCTCTCAAATTCTTCTCTATGTGTACATTTTGAACATACAGTTCTGACAAAACCAAACACATCCTACCCACCTACAGCAAAGGCAAACCAACGCAAAAAAATTCCCAAAGCTAAAATCACAACCCAGGTTCCAGATCTCGCACAGGAGTCAGAGTTACACGGCTGCGGCTGATATGGTGGGCTATTCTAGCCAGCAGCTTGACTGGGTTTGCCATTGGGTGCACCTAAGGGATTGTTTTTGCCAGGTTTTGACGTGGCCATTTCCTCCAAGCGCTTCCATAGGGCTTCTCGCTTTGAATCAGATTCCTCCTGCTTGAGCTCCTCATCATTGAACCTCTGAACGCACTCCCCAAAAAATGCAGAATCATGATCAGAGAAGATCTTGCGTACGTTCAACGTCAGGCTACGGACAGCTTGGTTCCAGTGATCTCTGGAGTTTCTCTCGAGTGCAGGATAGATGATAGGTAATAGCACCTTGTAGTTTTGCTTAATTAGGTTTTCAATATGGTCATTGTTCCAGAGAAACAGAGCCCGCTCTGCCACCTATGAACAGAAAAGGAGGAAAAACATAAGTCATAAATGCTTGAGTATACTAAAAAACTGCATCAAACTAATGCTGAGCATTTCACCCGGGCAGCCAACTAAAGTAGTGTTCATATTCTATTATCAATAGGCTACAAACTGCTCAAGTGAACATATATGACTAAACAAAACCACCAGATACCATCAGCAATGAGAAAACTACATTCCATTTTACAGAATCAGCAGGATCCAAGCAGCACAAGGACACAGTTATTAACTATAATGATTAGCTAACAAGAGGGTAGCAAATAATCATGCTTCGAATACGTAAAGGTCATGTCCAAAATCTGTTTTAAGACGACCAAAAAAGGAAAGACAGTCAGGAATACATGAAGAGGATTTTACACATGGACAGTAGCGATAGTCAGAAAACACAGGTTTGAGAGTCAGAGATTGATGAAGAGGTGTCACAGATAGGCAGAGGTACAAAGCAAATGCAAGAATATACAGACTTTAACAGACAGAAATTGATAAACAGGTTACATTCCAATGGAGCAGTTCACTAATAAAACTAAAAGAATCCCATACATGAAAACAGAAGGAAGAATGGGTTTGCACCACAATTCATAATATGGGAAATTATAATGGCTTTTGCTTGCTATCCAATTTGGGCACCATGAATACCACTTTTTGATACATGACATTCCTGATGACAACTACTGTGACTTTTGTTTCAGTAGATACAAAACGCAAATTTTGTACGCCATTAATCCAATTACTGAGAAAGAAGGCATATAAAAGTATAAAACCTCTTAAGGTCTATATGCAGCAGATCAGTTTCTAAGTATTTAAGGCAGGAGAAAGTTTTTTTAAGGCCAAGGAATGAATTAAATGTAATTACAACATAAAGGTGAAATGGCTAAGAACCAATGATTTATTTACTATTCTTATCACAGATAGCATATATATGAAACAACTGAAAATACATGTACATAAATTATACACTAAAAGATACCCAGTAGTCCAGAGACAAGGTATCTTAACAAAAAAAAAAACTCGACCAGGGGGGTTAAGACTGCCCCCACAGCATTACAAATAAGAAGAAGGACCTTCTCACCCGGCCGAGAAAACCCCCGAACCCCCACCCCCACCCTTACACGGTGGCTTTCCGTCGCCCAAGTGAGAATTGGGCCGATGCCCCCCCAGTGCTTTGGTTATGGGGACGGACGAGGGGATTTTTTTAACATCAGCTTGAAATTCGCTCCCACGGGGAGTCGAACCCAGGACCTGAGGAGTGTCGCTGGGTCACCTAACCGTTTGAGCTAGGCGCCCTTTGGCACAAGGTATCTTAACAAGTTAACAGAAAAACAGGAGACACTATGAGCATGTACATAAATTATACATAAAAAGACACCCAGTGGTCCACATAGAAGGTATCTTAACAGCAAAGCAGGAGAGACCATGAGCATTGATCTTTTCCACACTTAGTAGTAGATTTCTAGCAAGGTAAATCTGTGCAAGCAATCAATGTGGACATGTAGGCAAATAACTGGCAAGGATTTGCACTAAAAGTCTTTTTCTTTTGTGTGTGGGTGTGGGGCGGGGGGAGGGGGAATTAGTAGATTATACTTGCTATCTAATTCTTCTACAGAAATGTTATACAGAAGTATATTAAACCCCAAAAAAATGTTTGTTACATCCCCAATGGCCCAATCTGATTGCTACAAAAGAGGGACATAAAGATTTAGGTACCATGCAACAGATCAATTTCGAGATAACTTTAGTCTTTAAGGTACAAGAAAAAGAAAAGGAAAGGAAAAAATGGTATGCACCCAAAAGACTCCAACTCTAAGATAAAAAATTGATGTTCTATTTTGTAATTATGACTTTAAAAGAATGAACTAGCACCAACACTTTATTTTTGTTATTAATCATAGATTAGCTTATATCAAAACAACTAAAAAGTCCATGCGCAGAAATTTACATGAAAAAGACACACCATGGCGTGTATCTGAAAAGCCAAATCTTTATACGGCGTGCGTGCGTCGCAACGACAACGAGTGCTCGGACACGTGCCGACGCCCGACTGGATGAACGTCATCTTCTTCCTCGCATTCGGGACCTCCATACCCGACGACCTTAGAAAGGGGAGGGGCCCTCGGGCAGCGGCCAGACCGGCGGTGGTGCGAGTGAGGTGGCGGGGGCACCGCCAAGCAAGTGGCGGGAGACAACCAGATGGCCGGAGCCGGAAGCGGGGAAGGTGCTCAAGCTCTTCTCCGGTTGGGGTTAGGTGAGGGCGGGGTGGAGTGGTGGGGGTGGGCAGTGGGTGGTGCGGCGAGCAGAGGGGGAGCCCCTGGCCAGGGCGGCGGTGGAAGACAGGGGTGGGAGCGGGCTGGTGCGGTTGAACGAAGAAGAACAGTGGGAGAAAAAGATCCACGCACTGCTACCGTTACCAGTGCCCGCACACTGATTAAGGGTGTTGGCTGAAAAGGGAAGCCTAGAGAGTGGAGACACTACCGATATTTTCCCCTATATGTTGGGAGAAGAATTTTAGCTAATTAAATATGTGATGAAAGCAATCAATGCAAACATGCAGACGACAAATTGTGAAATCATAGAGCTAAAGTGGTAAGAACACATGTGTCATGAACTAGAAGAACCAACAACGAAATTTGGTAGAAATTTATGACAAACTTAAGTATAGGCGCAGTAAGATTTTGACCTGGAAATGAGAGCTGTTCATGCTACGGGCAATCTGACGGAAGAGTGGAACCATGCATCTTTGGAACTCTGCAAGCTGTGTTGCCTCTAAAACCTCTTCTAACTCACCCAAGAACATCACCTCCTTTGAACTGTTTGTCACAGGCCAATATTTAAGTAAGCCCCTAATAACTGTGTCAGCAAGTTTGCAGTCCTTCTCAACAAACTGTGTGATGCAATAGGATAGCTGCTGATGGTACATAGATACACATTTTGGCTTGTGAAGAGGGATCAATGCACGAACAAGGAACAATTTGTGCTCTTCCTTAAGCGGAAGGGCAAACCCATTGATAATACTGCCCAGGATCTCCAACAACTCTGCAACGCCATTATGTTTCTCTGTTTCGAATATAAACCTGTAGAATATGTTGTTAATTGCTTTCCTGATGAATGGTCGATGAACCATGAATTTACCATATATTCGATGAAGTATCGTCTTTAGATAGTCCCTTTCCCTGGGGTCCTCCGAGTCAAAAAGGTCTAGCAGCCTAAGAATGAAGGAATGATCAATATATCTCTTGGCCAGCTTCGCATCTGTCTCCTGTGACGCTACAAATCTCAAGAAAACCTCATACACGATCTGCAGGTGAGACCATGCAGGATCCATGAGAGGCTCGTCCTCCTCCAGATCAACCCCTTCAATGGCCTTGTTCTCACGAGGGGTGGGGCTGGAGCTCCGGAACAAATTAATCGACACCATCTTTGTGATCTCCAGCATGACAACCTCTGAGAACTTGCCATTCGCAGAAGTGACGTAATCAACAAGCTCCATAAGTGTCTGGCGCTTCACCTCCTTCTCCTTGAGGTTCTTTGTTGGATCCGCGAAGTCATACACAGCGCAGCATAGGTTCACCTTCTTGACAAACAAATTCTGCTTCTCGGACGCCGGCACGTCCTTGAATGCCGGTAACGGCTCATTGGAGTGATACACCACAGCCCCATTCATCACTGGGTTAGGAGTTACACCAGATGGAACTGGATAATCTCCATTTCCAGCCCTCTTGTTCCCTGGGTCCACGCTCCTCGCTACACTGTAGGAATTCGACGGATCAGTTCCATTCCCCGCAGCAGCAGCTTCCCGGCTATCCCCAGCCTTCCCCGGCTTCCTCGGCAGCCTGCCAAGGATCTGCTTAATCATCTTCCACCAGAACCAACCAACCAAAACCCTAGCAGTACAAATCGGCCACGGAAGCGAAGAGGGGATCTACACAGACCTTCGGCTCGTGTGCTGAACCAGCAACCCCCAAGATCTCACCAGACCCAAGCCGACGAATCCACCAGCCGGCCAAGGAACCACAGCCCTAGCTCCGATCCCCCGGCGGAAGCGGAACCAACCAATCAAGCCGCCCAGATCATTTGAACCAATACGAATCAGACCTGGTGAGGAAGCCACTCCACCGCCCGGGCCTGAACGGATCAGGCCACGCCTCCATGGCCGGAAAAATCCAGTCTTTGTCCCGCTCCTGGAGCCGCCGCCGGCCGGCCGGCCGGCCAAATCTTGGATCCGAGAACCGCAGAGCGGCAGGGCACAATCGGATGTGAGAGGATGATGGGGTGTTGAGGGCGAGGTGGGGAAGGAGGAGAGGAACCTTTTCTTGGGCTGACAAGCTCCCTCTCTCTCTCCTTTTTGGTTCTCTGGATTTGAGAGGCCTGGAGGTCCCCAAAAGTAGCAAAGGGAGATGGAGTAGGAGTAAAAGCTCGCGCAAGCGCTGCGGCGAGGGCGAGGCTGCGACTTGCGAGGAGAGCGAGATGCAATGGAAGGGACGGCAGCCGGAGTGTGATGTGTCTATTCACAGTAAACAAACTGTTCTGGGTTGAGCTGCACTGCTTGCAGCACAGCTGCTGCTGTCACTTTTGTTCGGGGCCTGTTTGGTTCATCCCTCCTTAAATCACTTTTAGTCATAAAAATATTAAATACAACACTAAAATTTAGGGATCACTAAAGTTTTGTAGCTAAAAATGATTAAAATGATTAAAATATATATGGAGCAGTTATTTTAATAGATAGAACCAAATAAAAGTCAATAAATTTTAGAGAGGTCACTGTAAACTTTAAGGGTCACTAAACTTGGATGTGGGAACAAAACATGGCCTTAGCCTCTCTCGGTCTCATTTTGCTGTCCGGATTCTGGACAGAGGAGAGAACCTTCCATGGATGCTAGTGCTGGCGGCTGGCACTCTAGCACTCTTTCCTCTGTCACTTCACCTCTATTTTATGAACAAACTCGATGTGTCTTTAGATTCAGAGATTAGAATTTAGGATATAAAGTTTTGAGATGTCACATCAAATATTACATAGGATGTCGTATGGAGTATTTGATATTAATAAGAAAATAAATTATAGAATCCGTCGATAAACCACGAGATGAATTTATTAAGCCTAATTAATCCGTCATTAGCACATGTCTTACTGTAGCACCATATTATCAAATCATAAACTAATTAGGCTTAAAAGATTCGTCTCGCAAAGTAGTAGCAATCTGTGCAATTAGTTATTTTTTTAGTCTATATTTAATACTTCATGCATGTGTCAAACATTCGATGGGATAGGGTGTAAAGTTTTGGGGAGGAACTAAACAAGAGCTAAATAAACTTTTGTCCTGTTCGCTTGGCTGATAAGTTATTGCTGAAAGTACTGTTGGCTGATTTATTGTGAGAGAAAAATATTGTTTGTTGGCTGAAAAGTACGGCTTACGAGTCAAACGAGCAGGGCGTTTAGCTCCTGGTGCAAGTTCACAGCTACTGATCCATTGAATAAACAAGGATATTGTAACGACTGAGAGGGTACGAGATGTTTATGCTAGTAGGATTGTGAGACCGTCGGTGACGAAGTACACTTGTTGTTTTTTTTCTTAGGTAAAGCTATCTTGCGCTCGAGTGTTTTTGTCCCTCAAACTCAATGCCCATCTCTCTCATTCTAGCCCGGCCTCTTACTTTCTTCTTTTTCAACTTCGACATGCTTAGAAGGAGCTCGGGGGAGACAGTCGGTCAGGCGATGGGGACGGTGGCAGGCAGCGTTAGGGTTTCGATGACAGCAACACGGAGGCGGCCGGGCTAGGTCGGGATGGAGGCGCCCGTAGCCATGGCGGCAGGGGGAGGAGGGAAGAGGCCGCCTTAGGCATGGTAGGGTCTCGCCGGAGCTCCACGGCTGAGGAGCTTCGGCGAGAGCATACCACGCTACAACGGGACGATGGGTGCTGGGCAGTGGCGGCGCGTCGAGAGGAGAAAGACGATGAAGAAAAAAAAATCGAGTGTTCCAACACCCGAGCGTGGCATAGACAAACTCTTCTTTTTTGCTTCCAGCTGGCAGTGCAGTTACTACTATTGTCGTTGCATACCTTGGTGTGATGCTCCAATGAAATGAACTTTACCCTATGTGCCTTGTTTGGTCGCTTCGAGCTATCTTATTGCTGTCAAGGTGAAGCAAGAGTCGTCGCAGGTGGTTGCTATGGCAACCTAAGACCCTTAGCGACCTTTCTCCTTAAATAGCTAATAACGGGTTCTCCTTAAATAGCTAATAACGGGTTAAATCATGCTATAACAGCTAATAACATCTAAATTATGGGATTTGCTAAATTTTAGGTGCCTGAATTTTAGTTTGCTTTCAGACGACAATTATTGCACATACTTTATACTAAAATTGCAGTTTTAGTTCATTGCAATTTCTGTAGACACAATTTGCAATTTTTTGTTCCGAGAATAAAAACATGTTAGACAAAACAAAAACCCGACAAAACCTTATATTTGTTGCCGCAAAGACAATTTAACAATTTATAATTATTTATCAGAATTGCTAACCCATAACCGGTTGTTTTGGGAGGCTCTGTCAACTGGGTGTTTTGGCCGTCGGATCGGACGCGGATGGCTCGGGCGGGTGGCACGGCCAGCAGGGGGGCGCGGACGGCGAGGCAGCAGGCGTGGCGGCGAGGGGGTGCCCGAGGCCGGCCTCGTGGCTCCGGCCATGGTAGGCGCGCAGCCATGGTGAGCGCGGCGCGGGGCAAGAGGCCGGTGACGAGGAGGGTGAGGGCGGCCCTGGCGGGCGTGGCGCTAGGCGGCACGGGGCCGGCGGTCGACGACGAGGAGGGCGAGTGCAGCAACAGTGTGGCTCGGGGAAGGCCGGGGTGAGTGTTGGTATATTTTAACGCGCACAGATAAATCCATAAAGTACACGGATATCGATGTAGCTTTCACCCGAAGATATTACAAGTATCGTATCCACAGGGAAACGTGTGAGGTTAACTACGGTCCAACTTAATCTAGAGTAGCAACAAGACTTAAGAAAGCCGGGAGTGTAGAAGAGATCGCTAAGGTCTCGATAAGATATGTCTTCTATTGTTTAACGGGGGATATTACTAAGAGAAACACAGACATAGTATGTTTTCTATAATAACTAAATCCTGCTAGTCCTACAAATGGGAGGTGGACTACAAAGAGGATTCAACGAGGCTATAAGAGTTACCCTCGTGAGCTACCACAAATCTAGAATGTAGGGTACATCCACAAGTTACCCGAATCTAAGCACCACACTTACACTACGAATAATACTTTAACCTAAGGCCAATAGATTAAAACACTCAAAAGAGACTTACAAACCAGAAGAACAATATAAACACGTTACTTACTTAAATCAAAAGTTGATTACTAGAGAAATCTCAGACACAAGATTGACTTCCGCCAAGGTACAAGCCATAGAGAGAGCACTGATAAGCCGGCACCTCCTCCAAACTCTTTCCTCACTCTCCATCTCTCTATTTCTAAAGACTAGATCCTATGGATGTCTAATCTTCTCTTGATAGCTAGCTCCTGATCCTCATGAGGAGAATATGAATTAGGGTTTTAGGATCTCTGAGGATCTCTCCTGAGGGAGGGGGCAGGGGCTGGTATATATAGCCCTGAGGGTCTAATGTGAGCTCTTGGATCAAACCGACTTAAGCAACGGCTTAGATGCATCCTCAAAGACAGTGGGGAACCGACATACGAAGCAGGCTAACAGGTGGGCCCCACATGGCAGCGGGTCGAGCCCCGCTTCGATGATTTGCCTTCTGGACCCTTCTAGAGTCTTTCCACGTAGGTACCGCGGTGGAATTCTATAATTTTCTTCGACGATTAGGTCCTCCTTGGCGGTTTTCTAGATAAACCCTGCTGAAAACACAGATTCACCAAAACTTGTGGAATTTATTAGCTTAAACCCCTAAACCTTCATTGGTGATTACATTTATGCCATTATCCATGTTTAATTAGCGATTTATAATGGTTGTTAACTACCGTCAATAATTCTCCCAAACTTAACCTTTGCTAGTCCCTTAGCAAAACTAAACTTAGCAATGGATCAAGAGTTGCTACTATGCTTTCACGCCTCAAAAGTACACAGGTGTTTAATCAAAAATTCTCCACCGAAGTAGAATAAACTGATCTAACTTTCAAACTTACCCGTATTACCTTCAATCATGGGGCTTCTTAGCCTTCACTTGGGTCTTAAGCAATTGAAAGACAGAACAATCAAGTCAAGTATTATGTCTCAAGTTCTTTGTTCAACCATTATTCTAGAGTTTTTATAGATTTTTAAAATAAAACTCAGAGATTTCATTGTATGACACTCTCAAGTCTCTCAATATATGTGGTATTTGTGGATCCTCACCAAGGCAATAAAGATGTTATGCCTTTTTCTCTTCCTACCACTAAGGCTTTATGTGGAGTTTATAGGTAGAGAGAAAGCTAGAGCATACTTGCAAATGCATATATTGTAAAATCAAACAACGGATTCAAAGAGAGTTGAGTCATACAATCAAATCAAGATGTGCATATGTGTGGATATATGGTGGCTAACCTCATTCTACTATGCTCCTGAAAAACATATCTCTCTTTTTAAAACCTAAAAACATTTGTAAGAGAACAGGGGCTATCTTATTCATTTATTTTTTTTAGACGGGCATCTCAGTACCCATTGTTTTAAATATCTCGAATACTTGTCCATTTTTTCCTCAATCTTTTTTTCTCTCTTTTTTTATATGGATAACTCTTGCATAGCCCCATGTCACTTTTCTGCAACAAAATGAGAGATAGCAACAAGAACTTGAAGTATTTATTTGGTGGATAGAAAACCTAACAAGCATGTTTTTTGTGTTTTCTCTCAGTGTAGGAGTAAAACATTTTTGGGTAGATCTAGATGGAAGGCATGTTCTTGCGCCTAGCCCTAGTGTAGGAGTAGTGCATATTTGGGTGGTGTGTACGTGATCTTAATTTTAATAACATGACAAATCTCTCATAAGGGTCAACAAAGCTTCATAAAACTCAATGCAAAAGCAAGCAGCATATACATGGAAGTTTTCTTAGCCTAAATAACATGTATGGCTCTGGTGGGAATTTAAGCTTTATCATATAGGAACTCATCATGTAGCATTTTTATGTTTTTCAAAGTTAAATCCCCAGAACTTTAGTGTCACTAGGTACAAGATAAACAGCTGCTCAGACCTTTTCATATCATATCTACAAAATACTTAGACTTAGATCAAGCATTCGCTACCCACGAGTTTCTAATTCAGAGTAAATCTTTATATCAAATCAGTCGTATCCAAAACTTAGGAGAATTTAAGGCTGAATACTAGGTACTTGAAAAGAATTACAACAGAGCAACTATTCATTATTTCCATTCAAGAGATTATTCTGAGTCTTCTTTATTTTATTCAACTTTTAAAAACAGAAAACCAAACACATACTTTTTATTTTGTTTTCATAATTTAAAATCACACCTTATTAATATATATAGCTGAGATAAATTTTTATTTTGTTTTAGTTTGTTATGCATCTTTTTATTTCTTTTACAAATATGAAGTAAACTTAAAAATTATAGAACTAAAAAAATACTTAGCTAGATACATGGAGGATGCTCCTTCCCCAAGCTGGATATTGTCGTGGTCTTTCTTATCCGTCCAGAAATTATGTTCCTCGCATAGCGGGTGTAACAACAGGTTAGAAGAATGTACTTCAGATGGATGACGTTACTCTTGATCATCTTGCAAAATACTCCAACAAGAACATCAAAACTCATGACACAGATTAAGATAATGGGTTAGTGGTCAGCCATTCAGAGATTTATCATCCTTGAAGGTTTAGACAGATTTCTTAATTGACAAAGTCCTAGTAGGATATCTATTTAATATTTTTGGATTTTCTTATTTGTATAATGTAGAAAGAAATATGTATGTATGGTATTTTTATATTTTTATGCCACCACAGTAAATATTTCTACGGACTTTTACACACCATAGATTTATTCACATGGGGCTTTAAGCTTTAATGATGCAATTGTAGCAGAACCGACCAATTTATAAGAGCACAAGTACAATGGCAGTCCGCAAGCACTCTATGCTATAGTTCAATTTAAAAGAGCACAAGTACAACTTTGCTTAAGGGTGTACTGCCATGCAAATACTCTATGCTATCGTTCAACTTAGGTCAAACATACAACTTGAAAATGAAAGCCTACACTATAACCATGACTTAGAGGCTAAATGGGTCCAAGTCATGAATATCAAAGTTGTTCCATGTGACATTCTAAATATGTTTAAGGTACTCCTAGTGTTTCACAAATATTTTATACATTGGTCACATGTAAATCCCAGCATATGTAAAGCATTTAGCAACTAACACATGTGACAAGCAATCCGAGATATAAAATTTGATATGCTCATGCTCATGAATGATCAATGATGCTTGTGCTCATGCAATGTCAATGCCAAATGCATGCTTAACACCTATGGTGTTACAGCCCCTCCCCCTTATAGAAATCTTGTCCCGAGATTTGCAAGACCTATCATTCTTCGTAAAAGGCGGGATAAACCTCACGTAAGTAATCCTCCTGTTCCCACGTGGCATCTTATTCACTGTGGTTATTCCACACCATCTTGTAGAACTTAATGACCTTGCTCCATGTTACTCTTTTCATCTCTTCTAGCACTCGGATTGATTTCTCTTCATACGTCAAATCCGATTGGAGCTTAATGTTGGTGGTTGCAATGGCTTCCTCAGGTATACGAAGACATCTTTTCAATTGAGAAACATGGAAGACATTGAATATCGCACTCATTTCTGGAGGAAGTTGTAACTTGTAAGCGACATTTCCTTTCTGTTCAATAATCTTGTATGGCCCTATGTATCTAGGCGCAAGCTTTCTTTTTACTCCAAATCTCTACACTCCTTTCATAGGTGACACTTTTAAGTATACATAATCCCCCACTTCAAAAGTTAGTGGTCTTCTTCTTTTATCAGCATAACTCTTTTGTCTTGATTGTGCTGCTTTCATATGCTGTTGGATAATGCATACCTGCTCTTTAGCTTCGGTGACAAAGTCAATGCCAAAGTATCTTCTTTCTCCGGGCTCAATCCAATTCAAGGAAGTTCTATATTTCTGACCGTACAAGGCTTCAAAAGGAGCCATCTTGATGCTTGCTTGATAATTGTTGTTGTAGGAAAACTCGGCTAATGGTAACCACTTCTCCCATGAACCCTTGGAAGATATAACACAAGCTCTCAACATATCTTTTAAGATCTGGTTCACTTGCTCGGCATGTCCCGAAGTTTGTGGATGATATGCTGAACTTCGGATTAGTTTAGTTCCCAAGGCCTGGTGCAAGTGCTCCCAAAAATAAGCTATAAACTGTGGTCCCCGATCTAAGATTATGGTCCTTGGTACCCCATGTAGTCTCACAATCTGAGAAACAGCTCAGCGTATTTCCCTGCGCGATCCGCGGTGTTAACCGATATAAAATATGCTGACTTGGTGAGACGATCTACAATGAGCCATATGGAATTATGACCTTGTTGTGTCATCGGAAGGCCTGTAATAAAGTCCATATTTATTTCCTTCCATTTCCAGCCTAGAATAGGCAAAGGCTGAAGTAATCCAGCAGATTTTAAATAAACGGCCTTTACTCTACTGCAATTATCACACCTAGGGACATAGGCGGCGATCTCTTTCTTCATCTTGGTCTACCAAAAATAGGTTTTTAAATCTTGATATATTTTGCTACTACCCGGATGGATATACAACTTGGATGAATGAGTTTCATCTAAAATTTAATTTCTAAGCTCACTGTCTTTCGGTACCACAAGTCGGTCCTCAAACCATAACACATCTCTTTCATCTAACCTGAAATGCTTGGTTTCTTGTTCTTTCATCTTTCTCTTGATGTGAAATACACCCACATCTGTCTTCTGCAGTTCTATGATTTTGCTCTCAAGTGAGCAACTGATAGTGATATTGTGCAGCACAACAGGATGTAACAAATTAAATCTATCTTCCAATAAGGCTTCCAAAGCGTTACAATGAGATTTCAGACTAAGTGCATCTGCTACAACATTAGCTTTTCCTAGATGGTAGTGCACTTTCAAATTATAGTCCTTGATTAGCTCTAACCATCTTCGCTGTCTCATGTTCAGCTCAGGTTGAGTGAACATATATTTGAGACTTTTGTGGTCAGTATATATATGACATACGTTTCCCAACAAATAATGTCTACATATCTTCAACGCATGAACAACTGCTGCAAGCTCTAAATCGTGTGTAGGGTAATTGACTTCATGCTTTCTCAACTGCTGAGAAGTATAGGCAATCATTCTTCCTTCTTGCATGAGCACACACCACAAACCTATACCCGATGCATCACAGAACACATCGAAAGGCTTTTCAATATCGAATTGTGCTAAAACAGGAATTGTAGTTAACAGGGTTCTCAGGGTGTGAAAAGCTGCTTCACGCTCTAGCGTCCAACTAAACTTTTTATCTTTCTGAAGTAGTCTGATCATGGCCTTAGCTATCTTGGAGAAATCTAGAATAAAACGACAATAGTAACCTGCTAACCCTAGAAAACTCCAAACTTCATGAACCGAAGTCGAGGCCTTCCAATCTATGACCTCTTATACTTGATATGGGTCTATAAATATTCCATCTCAAGATAAGATGTGACCTAAGAAAGGTACTTTGCTCAACCAGAATTCACACTTGCTAAACTTGACATATAACTTATGTTCCCTCAATCTGGACAAAACAATTCTCAGATGCTCTGCATGGTCTGCCTCATTCTCCAAGTAAATCAAGATATCATCAATAAACACAACCACGAACTTGTTGAGCTCGGGCATGAATATCGAATTCATCAAGTACATGAAGTAGGCAGGAGCATTCGTCAGTCCAAAAGACATGACCAAATACTCGTACAAACCGTATCTAGTGGAGAAAACTGTTTTAGGTATATCCTCTGGCCTAATCTTAATCTGATGATAGTCTGACCTTAAGTCAATCTTGGAGAATACCTTTGCTTTTGCCAACTAATCGAACAAGATATCGATACGAGGCAAAGGATATTTGTTCTTAATGGTCACAGCATTAAGTGGCCTATAATCCACACACATTCTCAAAGACTTGTCCTTCTTCTTTACAAACAAAGCTAGACATCCCCATGAAGACAAACTAGGTTGAATGAGGCCTTTGTCCAACAGTTCTTGTAACTAAATTTTAAGTTTAGCTAACTCATTTGGTGGCATCCTATAGGGTCTTCTTGAGATAGGTGACATACCTAGCACTAACTCAATCTTAAATTCCACATCCCTATCTAGTGGTAAACCTGGCAACTCATCTAGAAATACATCAGGAAACTCACAAACCACTAGAATATCACAAAGGGCAGTGGCTTGATAGCACAATACAAGTTTTGGAGATCAAAACTTCAGGGAAGTGGTACTAGAAAACCATTATCCTCCTTTGGTTCTCTCAACACAATTGTCCTAGTGCTAGTGTTAATGAGAACTCCATGATCGCTTATCCATTTCATGCCTAAGATCACATCTATGGCTAATCCGGGCAATACTATCAGATCCATCGTGTACTCCTTCTCTTGTATAGAGATGAGCACATCTCTAACTATTTGGTTTGTAGAGATAGTAGCCCCAGCCGAACTTATACTATAACCACCCTTGTTTACCTCAATTACTTTCTAATCATACTAAGATGCAAATGCTTGGCTCATAAATGAATGAGAAGCTCCAGAATTAAATAAAACGATGGTGGGATGTTTGTTAACAAGAAACATACCAGCTATGACAACCTCTTCCGTAGGAACTTCTTCAACAACGGTGTAATGCACGTATCCAGGACGTGCTTTAGGATTTGCCTACCTCTGATTTCCCTGGCTTTGATTGCTGTTGTTCTTAGGATGGGGGCACTCTTTAGACCAATGGCCCAACTGATTACAGTTGAAGCATGGTTGATTGCTCCTGGGTCCTGTTGAGCTTCCTTGCCCTCTGTTTCCCTTGGGTAGGGCAATGGTGAATGCCTTACGAAACACCTTCTGAGGTCGGTTGGCCTAGGCTTTTGGCGGAGGAGGCCTGAACTTGGACGCTGGCGGTCGAAACTGTGGCCTAGCCACCACTGGAGCTCTGGACTGGGAAGATCATAAGGCGCCTGCCTCAGCTGCTCTCTTGCGGCCTTTTATAGCCGCATGCAGATTGTTCTGATTCTCTTGAGTCAAGTCATCACTGATGAACTCATTGTATGTGGTGCACCTTGAGCTGGCCATGGTTTTCATTAGCTTAGTGCTAAGGCCTCTCTTGAAGCTTTCAATCTTCTTTTCTTCTGTATCGACGAACCCTGGGGCATAACGGGACAAGTTGTTGAATGCATGCATGTACTTCGTAAGAGTCTTGGTCCCTTGTGTGCCTGCTTTCATGTGCATTAGCCCCGGGGGAATGTGATATCCCCTAAAGGCTAACTTAAATTGCTCCCATGTGACCTAAGAGTTGGCAGGTAGAGATGACAGGAAATGTGTCCACCATATTCTGGTCGGTCCCTGTAGCTGATGGGACACATATTCTGCCTTCTGATGTTCGGTAACCCTTAATAAAAGGAACTTTTGCTCGATTGTGTTTAGCCATTCATCCACCTGAAGCGGTTCTTCGGCCACCTTGAAGATAGGAGGCTTGGTGTCTAAGAAATCCTTAAAAGAGCTGTATTGATTCAGCTCAGGCCCCTGTTGTTGCTGACGGGCACGAGCAGTGTTCTACGCGATGAGGCATAGTGTTTCCTCCAATGTTCTCTAACTACCCAAGAACTGTGCGAAGAATTCATTCATAGACGGTGGTGGTGGTGGTGGTGGTGGTAAATCACCGTCATTGCCCTCTTGGTTGTTGCCTGCTCTAGTGTGAGTGCGAGTCATAATAAAACAGAGGTATAATAATTTATTCTCGCAATATGACATTACCCATTTGATCACTTATCGGGCTCACAGCGCGTTAACATGCATGTCATAATCACCAGTAAAAGAAAACTGGAATTTCATTAAAGTTCAACCCATCGTGAAACAACATGCAGAGTGCCCATATTACATGGAAGTCAAATTACGAATACCAAACTTCAAGCTACAAGTCCATTACATAAATAACAGGGATATATCTAGCGCTCTAACTAGTCACTAGGCGATACTAGTCTTTCACGTGCTTGCTGTCGAGGTCGGAGATAGGATCGTCCTCATCCTCTAGCTCTACTTCCTCTTCCTCCCAATCGTCATCCGCGATCAACATCTCTGGATCTTCTTCTTCCTCATTAAGGATCGGGTGCAGTTGGTTGTTCAGGAAATTCACCTCATGCTGAAGATCAACAACCATGTTCTAGGTCTGTGCAAGCTACTAGTGCAAGTCCCTCTCGACACGGTCTTGTTGTACGCTTAAGGCTTGGATCCTATCTCATTCCGCTTCTGCCATAGCCGTGCTGTTCTTTGCTAGGATCCGCTGGTGCGTAGCTGTGAACGCCTTGGCACGGGCAGCCTCCAACAGCTCCTGTAGTCCTGCTAACATTGCCTGATCATCCGCTCTTGCCTCTTGGGCGGTAGCTCTCTACTGATCAACTTGCTCCATTTGGGTGTGAAGATTTCCCAAAGCTACATAAGCTTGATCAGTGTGGGGGATATGACCCCCGGTACCCATAAGACAAGACATGGGCCACAGCACCAGGGGAGGTCCAACCCATAAGATCAAGGCCTATGGTGATTGGCTCTGGTCGACGTGCACCGCAAGGCAATCAGAAGAATCTTGAAGATAAAGAAGGATCTGTTCGGATATGGTAGATGTCGTATTCCTTGTAAATACTTACTATATAGCTGAATAGATCTAGATCTAACCGACTTGTAACCCTACCCCCCGAACTATATAAGGCGGACAGGGACCCCACTCAAAATCATATCTCATCAATATAAACCAACAGATCACAGGACGTAGGGTTTTACGTCACATTGATGGCCTAAACCTGTATAAATCTTGTGTCTCTGTTACCATCTACTTCCTAATCATGCGCACCTCTACCAATCAATCTACCATCGTGGGTTGCCCCCTCGATGGACTGTCGAGCATCTTTTGTCGATAATTGGGCACACTTCACCTTGCGGTGAATGTGCTTTTCTCATTTTAGGGCTCCGCCCGAGGACTGGCTGCCTGCTCGACTGGTCTTCTACTTTTCTTCTACTTTGGACCCTGGCACCACGTGATTGCATCACCTACTGTCAGGCTCGGGAACTAAGTGGGCACACTTCACCTTGCGCTGAGTGTGTTTGCTTTAATTTGGAAGACTCCGCGCCTCCTGAGTTGAAGAAGACTATCTCCGTTTCTCATGGTCGGACTCTATGTGGGCACACTTGGTCTACTGTGAAGAAATTTTCAATTTTGAACTTAAGCTCCTTACATCCTTATGGCAAGCCTTACTTGGGATACACTGCTCGGTGACGGTTCACAACTGCTCGGCGACTCAGTATGGTGGTCAGACTATGAGTCCCACTGCTCAGCTTTGTTCACACCTACTCGGATAGGCTAAAGACAGGCGTTGCACAGTGGATACAAGGCACTCGGGGACTAGCTGTGGGGGGTACGACCCCGAATACCCATGACAGACTACATGAGTTACGCCTCCAAGGGTGGTCCAGCCAACAAGACGAAGCCTTATGGAGCACGGCGCTGCTCAACGCGCCCCGCAAGACACCGGGAAGATATCCTGAAGATACTACGAGATTTTTTAGGATACGTTCGATCCCATGATTTCTGTAATCTGTTATTACATTCCGGTTATCTCCTAGATCTAACCGACTTGTAACCCTGCCCCCCAGACTATATAAGGCGAGCACAGACCCCCTCAAAACACACACAACATCATATCATAGCCAATAAAATCCAATAGGCCACATGAGTAGGGTATTATGTCGCGCTGATGGCCCAAATTTGTCTGACTCTTGTGTCTCTGTTGCCTTCTTGTTCTTGATTACACGCACCTCTACCGATCAATCTACCTCCATGGGATACCCCTTGGAGGACTGCCAATGATATTCTGTCGACAATCAGTTTCCTATCGAGCCTCACTTGCTGTCTTTTTGTGCTTACGCACACGCTTCTTTAGCTTACACTGTGCAGCTTTGGCTCTCATGAGCTTGTCCATGCAAGTGGTATAGGACTCCTTCCAGAAGTCCCTTGTGTCCTGATGAGTGTAGAACATCTTCATTACTACAAACATGGCGCTCATAGCAGAACTAGAACTGTCTGCCCGCTCATCTCGATCTCAGATCAATGCATTGTTATTGCGCTGTGCCGACACTATCGTGGATGGATCCACTCGAGGAGAAGTACCAGTGGCACTGCCGGTAAGCTCATCCCCGTGCTGCTGACAAATCTGACTCAGCACCTCAAAAGCCACTACTTGGGCAGCCTCCCAAGGAGTTCTTCCTTCAGATTCCGCCTTTCATTCCTGCTAGAAGGGTGCTTGGGTACGAGCTGGTATGGTCAGCTATACTTTATACCATGGTTGTCCCTCCAGGTATACTTCATTCCAGTAATAGAGGGGTGGTTCGTAATATCCCGCATAATGCAAGACTCTCCAAAGTAGGGCAGGAGTTCCAAACATCAACAGGAAATTCTCACTTCCAGCCGGTGCTGCCATCGGTACCAACAATATGTGCAACTCTCGTGAGACAAAGTCATAATGGATAAGAGTTACATAACCGAGTAAGAGATTGATAAGGGGAGGAACAATGCAAGTATGAAATAATGATTTATCATGATGCATGCACGTTCCGTACGTCCTTACAAACTTAGGAAAAATTATTTCTAACGACATACACAGTGGCATATATATGTTCTCTCATATATAGCGTAACTAGTCGGGCTACATGTTTCGCTGTTAGTGTACCTGCACAAGGATTTCATTTTAGCCTAACCTCACAAGTATATATGCAGAATGTAAATCTGGGCTCTAAGTTGCAATCTAAGTACTTCCATATATATATACCCATATATATACTTCCGTATCAAAGCTACCCGAAAGTAAATACATCCTATATATACATATAAATATGCATATACAGTCATATCAAAGCTAACCCTCAATTAAATACTTCTATATATATATGAGGCATATATACACTTCAATATCAAAGCTAACTCTCCCCATTAGACCGCACGCTCACAACTTACGGTCATGCCATTGTGATGATGATTGGCATCTTATCTTGGGCGTAGAGGCATTTGATCCATACATTACCACTCAAATGAATGGCATCCATACAATAGCACACCGTATGAACGACGAAAAGGAAAACCCCCAAGTTACTACTTAATTAGCCACCTGAAGTCCTTAACCGGGCATAAAAGAAGTGATCACTGGTACACTTTAGATTCAAACTCTAGGTTTCAAAACACCTATATATATAGCTATTAGTTGCTAGAAATTGGTTTTGAAAAACAAAACCTTTGTTTCAAATACACATGTGGCAATTACTGTTGAATTTTGCTCCGATACCAGCTATAGCAGAACCGACCAATTTATAAGAGCACAAGTATAATGGCAGCTCGTAAGCGATCGCACTATCATACTTGAGCCCATATAAACCCAGTAGTCCATCGAGTACCGCGATGGGTCTCGATTAACCATCAACATACAACCAAGATCGTATATGATTCAACATACATGTCATATGTTACATAAGGTTCACAAATACAGTTCATTCATCAGAGTATGAATTAAGGTTATTACAAACCAAGTTCAGTAGATAGTAGCGGAAGCAAATTTAAAGTTTGAAACTAACATCTGCCATCATAGTTCAAATACATAGTGTCAGTTCGTGATCAAACTCCCACAAAAGCATATAAGAAGGATTAATAAGAGATGCCTGCCCAGGGCTCACTCCTCATCCACGGTGGGACAGAAGCAGTTCTTGCAATAGTCATGATAAACTGTACCATCTACAACAACAGGAATAAAAACCCGAGTACAAGAAGGTACTCAACTAGACTTACCCATCATAAACCAAAAACAAAGGGCTCCAAGGCTTTATAAGTGGAGGTAGCTTGACAACATTTTGCATAAAAGCGACTAACTCAGTTATACAATTATAATCCGGTCATCAAGTTAATTATAGCTATTCATCTCTAGATTAGCAACTAACCAGTGCCAAACATGTAGTATATCATTTAGGAGCATATAATAGTAACCATAGCCGGTGTAGTAATTCCATGTTCATTCGAATCATCACATTCCATAATACAGTTACTACGATGTTGGTACTAGCCAAGTTTCTCACTGTCCGGGAGAGACGACGATTCGAATCGATTTCAACCAGCTAGGAATTTATTCCTAACACAAACCCAGGCAAACCAGATCAATGGTCACCTTTGGTACAACTTAGGTACACATTTCGCTGGTTCGACCAACGCCGCACAATCAGGAACAACTAGCTGCTAGGACGATCAGGACTACCCTACCCTTGGGCTCATGCCTGGCTCCCCACACATCCTTACTACCATCCAGAGTGCACACTTTTATAGAACGGGGCCCGGCCTGAGTTGAGCTACTCGGCTTCACGGTCAGAACGAGTCATCCGGCCAACTAAGTGATAGGCATGCGTTCAATCTTGTTAGAAGGGCCAACAACGGTATGGTCCTTAATCGGCACAGACGGAATCATATGAGTCAACCTACACATAGACTTCACCTGGCCTCCATTTACATTATCTCATGACTCTTTTCCACGATAGCAAATATAGCCAACCGTGCTCAAGGTTAGGATCGAACAAGAAGATTGAGATGACCCTGTCTGCTTCCAAGCGGGTCGGGCGAAGGCCGCTGGGGCTCATCTATGTTTTCTCCCCTAGCTCTGTTCGACGCGAGGTGGCCTCGGACCCTTCGTGGGTGGCCTTCGAACCCTGGTCTCCTGATTTCGGGTCAGGCGGCTCGAGGGTGCGAGCCCCGTGGGGGTCGATAGGGGTCGGCCAGATTTCATGCGTCACCCCGTCCTCAGTTTTCACAACCAAAGGGGCTGAGCTAACGACACTTGCCTCAATGGCTCGAGTGTCGCGCTGGGTGAGCTCGCTAATGGGCATGTTCGAGTGGAATCCGGGTCCGTCATTCGCTGATGGGGTCAGCATAGCCCTCACGTGGCATTCCACTACTCCTTAACCCACCTCCTGGTAGATGCCCAAGCTGTTCGATTGGCTTAGGTGGCCAGCTGGCCTCTCCTCGATGGAGATTCTGTCGGTTTGGCTTGATGTTAGGATCGAATAAGAAAGGTCTAGATGTCCCTGGCCGCCTCTGAGCGAGGTCGGGCAAGGCCGCTGGGGCTCATCTAAGTTTTTCTCCCTGGCTTTGTTTGACGTGAGGCGGCCTCGAGCCCTTCACGCAGCTAGCCTTTGAACCTCGGTTGGTCGCCGCTCATGTCAATGAGACGACTACCGCTTCGTGATGCGACGCGAAGCGTTGTGATGCAATAACTACATATGCAATGCTTGGATGCATGAGATGAATGTATGGATGAATGTATGAATGAATGCATGAATGAATGTATGAATGCATGCATGAGAATGGATGAATGAATGCTCATGTATTGGAAAAGTAAAGTGGGGGTCGGTGAAGTTACCTCGATGGCTCGAGTGACGGGTTCGAGGAGTTCTTACCGGAATATGCCCGTGCGGGGTCCGGGTCCGTCGTTCATGATGAAGTTGGCGTAACCTGCGTGGAGCATCCTGTTTTTCCCTACCTATCTCTCGGCAATGGCCCGAGCCGTTCGATCAACTCCGGGTGACCTGTCAGCCTCTCCTTGATGGAGATTCCACAGGTGGGCCTCTCCAAATCCTTCCTAGGAAGGTGGAGGCTAAAGCTCAGGGTGCGAAGACAAAAACTCTGATCATGCTGGTCAGTAGAAATGCCGTAGCCGCTGGGGCATAGGTTTCTCGTAGTCCAACCAGGTTCACTCAGAGTCTGTGTCCGCGCGCCTTGCCTTTAGCTTTTTAACTTGAGAAGGGGTCGGGCATAGAGAATGTATAGTGAATAGATACTCTTGCCAGCCCTCGAGCGAGGTCCGACCCCTTGCCATTGCTGGGGTCGAGGGCTCGATAGCGAAATTAATTAGAGAGAACGCGTGTAAAGTAAGGGTGACCCGTCTCTCGGCAGTGGCCCGAATCGTTCGATCAACTTGGGTGACCCGCTGGCATAGGGCTTACCTCGATGGCATGAGTGATGGGTTCAGGGAGCGCTTACTGGATATGTTCGAGCGGAATCTGGGTCCGTCATTTGTAATGGGGTTGGCATAATCTGTGTGGGGCATCCTGCTGCTCCCTACCCATCCTTCGGCAGCGGCTAAGTCATCCAGTCGACTTGTATTGCCCCACTGGGACAGAACTTACCTGCGGAGATAGAGGATGAGAACATCCTGTGCAAGAATTTAGTTAGGCAGATAAGCCAAGAGGTGAACCTGTAATAAATGGACAAGCTCTTAGATTTCGTTATGGCCAAACAGTTTTCTAGCCCTTCTCCCCTTTTCATATAAAAGGTTGTTGCGCTCCGACCCTTTCCGTCATTAAGGCCATTAAGCTTAGGGTGTGGGTGAACAAATTCTGATCACGCTGGTGAGCAAAGACACCATAGCCACCGAGGCGTAGGTTTCTCACAGTCCGACTAATTTTACTTAGAGTTTGTTTCCATATCCCTAGCTTCTAGGTTTCAACGTGAGAGGAGGTCAGGCACGGAGAAAGTTCGCCAGACGGATAGACTCTTAAACGCGTACCGACTCTTTCCGTGGCTAAGGCCAAAAAGCTTGGGGTGTGAAAAAAACTCTGATCACGCTGGTGAGCAAAGGCGCCGTAGCCGCCGAGGCGTAGGTTTCTCGCAGTCCGACCAGTTTTACTCAGTGTTTGTTTTCGCAAACCTTGCTTTTGGGTCTTAACGTGAGAGAAGATCGGGCATAGAGAATGTCTACCGGATGGGTATGCTCTTATTAGCTCCCGAGTGAGGCCCGACCCCCCGCCGTTGCTGGGGTCAGGTGTCATTAAAGGTCAGGGAGTTCGATAGCGAAACTAATAAGAGAAAGTATGCATATATTAAGGGTAGAAAGTGACGTAGCTGCTCGATGTTACAGGCATTGATGAAAACTTCGCCATCGATGGCCTTGTGCTTGTAAGCGCCTAGTCAGAGCACCCCCACGACGACATGTGGTCCCTCCTACGGTGGAGAGAACTTGTGGCGGTCCTTGTTCTAGACGAAGCAAAGCGGTAGGTTCCCGACGTTGAAGGATCGACCTCGCACTCGACGGCCATGGTACTAGCGCAATGCTTACTGGTACTTGGCTAAGCGGAGGAGGGCAACGTTGCACACTTCATCTAGCTGGTCTACTTCATGTGCTCTTCCCTGTTGAAGCCCCCAGACAAGAACCGCTTTAAGAGGCCGTAGTCTTTGTATGGGTGCTCGATAGAGAAAGCATGGTTCGGGCATAGCCCTTCGAGCAGCCTCTCGAAGTGGTTCGTGGTACCCTCGGTGGGCTTCTGGCCTCCCTTGTGGTCGGCCATGGTCACGAGCGAGCCCTCGCGCCGCTGTTGGTTCTTCTTCTTGTTGGGACGGTTGGAGGCACCTTCGCCGGTGTCCTCGTCCCACTTCGCCTTGCCCTTGAGGATGCGTCGGCCAAAGGCCTAAGGTCCCAGCAAGCCAGGGCTCGGGCTTCGGTCCTCTCCACCGTCGTAGCATCTATAATGATGTGGGTGGTAGCCAAGGCTAGCCCCTTCCCTTGCATCACCACAGGTACACCTGTGAGCATCGAGGATGTTGCGTGCATCGCGGTGGAGGCCAAGACGCTCATGCACCAAAACCGCGGTGCGTGGCCTACCACCTTGCTATGCCTAGTGGATCGACATGTCCTCATCGGGTTGTTCTGAGGGTGCATTACGCCTGCGGGTGTCGAGGGTGTCGCGTGCGTCACGGTGGGGGCCAAGACGCTCATGCACCGGAACCGCGGTGTGCGGCCTGCACGGGGGCACTATCGGGGCACTCCGGACGAGGTATTCTGAAGAGAGCGACTCTCCTTCAGCAAGTCGCATCATGATGTTGGCGAACAAAAAAGTGAGGTGGCGTAGGTCCTCCCGGGACGGTCGGGGTCCCAGGAAGGCCCTGAGCTAGCACTCTAGCCTCCCGTAGTCGAAGGTGAGAAGCTGGTCGCTTCTAGTGGCGTGGGCCTCTGGTGCGTGCAGCTGCAGCTCCTTCAGCGCCTCGGTGATTGCGTCGAGGCCGATGGAGTGGAGAGGTTGGACGGCAGTGGGAGCCTGCGGCAACTCACCTTCCATCGTGGTGATGAAGTCTAGGTCCCCGAAGCGCACATGCGCGCCCGGAACCCAGCTGACATTGTGATTAGCCATTCGAGGCCTAGTGTGGATGTCGAGACGTGCAAAAGGCCCCTATCTAGCGCGCCAACTGTCGGTGTTTCGAGTAAACACCAGTGAGTAAATTTTTAATATTACGCGTCTGGCTCAGATGGTGTGCTAAGAGGACACGAGGTTTATACTGGTTCGGACAGAATATCCCTATGTCCGGTTCATTGTTGCTGCTCATGTTACTAGCACTGAAAAAGTTCATAGTAGGGGTTACAAATGGGCGAGAGAGGGACATGTCCCAAGTCTTTGATGGAAAGAACGAATAGGTATCGAGAGCTCAGTTGCTGCTCGGCTATGTGTTCAAGGTTCGATGCTAGTGGTTTTTATCTGATGCCCTCTGATGCCCCTTAGTGGGTGCCCTTACTTTCCCTTTTATAGACCAACGGAAAGCACGGGTTACAGCGGGAGAAAAGAGGAGAACAAGAGAGAGAGAGAGTCCTTCAGGGTCGCCGGGCCTTTCTTTTCCTTTGCGTGGGTCCCGCTGACACGGTAGGTGGTGACAGGGACAGCTCCATGCCGGGCGTCTGTCCACCGATGATGCCATGCACTGGCATTGTTAGCGGGTCATGACGTCCCACTCCACCCCGGCGGGCGCGCGCGATGAATCAGCGTGCTGACCAGCGGCTGTACAGGGAGTTAGCAGCATAGTGACCTTGCGTCCATCACTATGGGCGATGTGAGTTCCCTAGAATGACATATCATGGGGACGGGTCATGTTGAGACGTGACCGCTCCCTGCACGGTGCCAGAAGTTTGACCTTGGGTTATACTTTTTGGCCCGTAGTGGTTGGCGGTGACGTGAGCTTCCGTTAGGAGCCATGCTCGAGGGATCGGGCGAGGCGGAGCCCGCCCTCAGACATCGGGTGAGGCGGAGCCCGCCCTCGGGGGCCTCGATGTCGATTGGAGCTGTAGTCGCACATTTGACTGCCTGGATGGATTAACGTATAACGACCATTAACTCCTCCTCTTTGGGTACCCTAGTATTGGTCCCCGACAGCAAGCATGCACAGGTCTGCTCAAACTTTCGTAGGTGTAAGTATGGGTTTTCATCGCCTTCCCTCGAGAAGGATTGATCCCAATTAGTTTTTATTAAACACGGGCATAGCTCATAGCCAGGTGTTAGGATAGGCTCTACAGACTTAGGTGGCCCGAAGCTCGCGCTCGTGGGTTTAGTGTATTGATAGATAGAAGTGGAATTCATAATAGACAAGAAAAGAAAAGAATAAAGGAATAAAAAGATAAAAGAGTATGATATAAGGTTAAGCTAGATTCGTAGTTAATTCAGCGATCGTTTCTCCGGCAACGACGTCAGAAAGATTATTGGTATATTTTAACGCATACAGATAAATCCGCAAGCGCATGGATACCGTTGTAGCTTTCACCCAGAGGTATTCCAAGTATCGTATCCATAGGGAAACGTGTGAGGTTAACTACGGTCTAACTTAACCTAGAGTAGCAACAAGACTTAAGAAAGCCGGGAGAGTAGAGGAGATCGCTAAGGTCTTCTAGTTCTAATCTCGATAAGCTATGTGTTCTATTGTTCAACGGAGGATATTACTAAGGGAAATACAAACAGAGTATGTTTCCTATAATAATTAAATCCTGCTAGTCCTACAAACGGGATGTGGACTACAGATGATTCAACGAGGCTATAAGAGTCACCCTCGCGAGTTACCATCGATCCGAAATGTAGGGTACATCCATGAGTTACCCGAGTCTAAGCACCACGCTTACACTACCAATAATATTTTAACCTAAGGCCAATAGATTAAAGCACTCAAAAGAGACTCGTAAACTAGAAGAACAATATAAACACGTTACTTACTTAAATTAGAAGTTGATTATCAGAGAAATCTCAGACGCAAGGTTGACTTTCGCCAAGGTATAAGCCAGAGAGATCACCGACATGCTAGCACCTACTTCAAACTATTTCCTCACTCTCCATCTCTCTATTTCTAAAGATTGGATCCTATGGAGGTCTAATCTTCTCTTGATAGCTAGCTCTGATCCTCATGATGAGAATATGAATTAGGGTTTTAGGATCTCTGAGGATCTCTCCTGAGGGAGGGGGCAGGGGCTGGTATATATAGCCCTGAGGGTCCAACGTGAGCCCTTGGATCAAACCGACTTAAGGAACGACTTAGATACATCCTCAAAGGCGGTGGAGAACCGGCATACGAAGCAGGCTGATAGGTGGGGCCCACAGGGGATGGGCGGCCCCACATGGCAGTGGGTCAAGCCCCGCTTCGGTGATTTGCTTTCTGGACCCTTCTAGAGTCTTCCCACGTAGGTACCACGACGAAATTCCGTAATTTCCTTCAACGATTAGGTCCTCCTTAGCGGTTTTCTGGATAAACCCTGCTGAAAACACAGATTCACCAAAACTCGTTGAATTTATTAGTTTAAACCCTAAACCTTCATTGGTGATTACATTTATGCCCTTATTCATGTTTAATTAACGGTTTATAATGGTCGTTAACTACCGTCAACAGTGAGCGAACGGGTGCGGCTCAGGGAAGGCCGGAAGGGAACGAAGGGAAGGGAAGGGATAAGGTGGGGGAGTGTGGGTCCCACTTAAATTTGTAAAAAAAATATAATTTGTTCTGAAATTTTTGAACAATTTGTGAATAATTTGACATATATTATCTGACATCTACAATCCATAAAAATAATTTATAAATTTATCTAAAAATTTTGACATATATTTGTATTATCTCCAAATTACATCATTATGTCCAATAAATTAAACTAAAGAGATCATTGTAAATATATTAATAAGGCGATGTAAATACAGCTATAAAACAATGTAAGTGCATTGAAAAAATCTAGTTGTTGGGTGGGGCTAAAACAACCGGTTATTGGCTAGACAGATTCATTATTTATATAGTCCGACAAGGACAAAAAGTCAATATGTTATAACACAAAGATAAATAATAAATTATAAAAGTAATAATTTACTTATACTAATTGATAGTACAAGTGTGGTATGAAATTATCTTAAAATTCAGCCAAATAAAATATAGGAGAAGACAGAAGTGCTAAATTATACATAACGATAAGTTGTTTGACCTTCTACAAACAGTTATATCCAAAAATAACGACAGCTATAGACCTATAGTGGCAACTGCCGACCAATTATCTCTGACGATTTGTGGGGACCGAGAAATCTCGCAGCTGCATGACAGCATGAGAAAGCTCGCCACCGCCGCGAGGAGCTATTGTGCGAGATCAGCCAGCACGCGACTCCGGAGAGCTGATGGGCACCAGCAAATGCACCATTCGTTCTCCAGCGGCCGCAACGGCGCGCGCAAGAATAAAAAGCTCTGGAAAGCGGCGAGGCCGAGCAAAGTGGACACCGTGCAAGCTACTCCACGTCTGATGGGTGATGGCGTCGCGTGGCAAATGGAAAAGCAAGCGCGGCTGCTTAAGCTTAACCCGGCTTGGCTTTTTTTTCATCACATTTCTCATGCAGGCGAGGCAAATGTAGAGCGAAAAAAAACGCATAGGCGGCGGGCCTTTTAAGCAATAGTCGTGCAATTTTTACCGCGTGCCAACGTGCGGGGGCGCGTGCGCGTGTCTGCCAGCGCCAAGGCTGCCCAACCCGTCGCCTCCTCTGTCTGTCTAACCCACGCCTGGCGGCCGTGGCTGGTCCCGTGGGGCTCTCTGCACTGGCACTGGCACTGGCGCTGGCGCTGGCCCTGGCCTGCCGCGGCTGCCGCTGGAGTGCTAGCCTGCTAGGGGATAAACAACGGCAGCGATGCCGGTGCCGGTGGCCGAGGCGTGGACCACGCCGACGCCTGCCTTGCCTTCAGAGCGGGCGACCGGGTCGGTCGCGGAGGCAGTGATGGTGATAACTGATGCCAAGGCCGGCAGCCGTGTGAGTGTGTGACGGCGTGAGAGGTTCTTGTTTCGTGCCGTGCGCCCGTGTCTAATCAGTTGGCAGATCAAACGCGACGTGGCCATCCTTCCGACCTTGCCCTTGCCTATATGTGTGACAGCCGCCGCTGCAGAACCATTGCCATTTGCTACTACTACGTTTGATGATGGGCATCGTCAATTCGTCGTCCTGCCCCTGCTTTTGTGTTCTTAAAACACGCTCGCAAAAGAGCATGTGCATGGTCGGTTCTCGTTTTGGTGTTTGGTTCGGTGTATTTGGCCAGGCTCCTGATCTATATAGTTTTTTTAATCAAAAAAGCGTGGTCGGCCCATTCTTCATTCATTCATCCATGTATTGAATCCTTCTCACCGACAAATGGTTCATGATGATTGTTGATTAATGAGTTTGTAAAAAGAGATTACAATTGAATCTGGTGGGACATTACACAATTCCTCGTATATTATACATCTTATGGCGTAGAACATGCATATTTTTTTTCGACAAGGGGAGATTCCCCATTCCCATTCATAAGAACGGAAATACAGAGAGTTCAGATGTTTGAAGAAGCATCAGAAAGAAAAAAGGACAGACTGCGCTTAACCAGCCCGCACAAGAGGATACTAGAAAGAGCAACAGAAACGGGCTTTAACGCTTTCCTGACAAACTGCGCTTAACCATCCAGCGCAAGAGGAACCATCAGATCAAACAGAACGTATCCTGGAAACTACCTCGACAACCATACAAGACCACCGAAACAAGTAGAACATGCATATAGGATAAAAAAAGTATGATAACTTCAAAGTGAATTTCTCTCAAAAAAAAACTTCAAATTGAACCGTTGCCTCTCTCCTCCCTGCCTGCTATGGATCAATCGTTGGTTTGTATATCTTGATCTCTTGATTCCATCGAATGAATTATTGGATCGGGTATGGTTCCGACCATGGTTTCTTATTGCTTTATATACGCAGCACATGCCACATGATCAAGGAGATGGAGATGTTTCCATCAGTTTCGTAAAGTTGAATAGTTTATATCGTTAATTGTAGTCTTCTTGTCTTCTAAGTGCATTGCTACAAATGCAATTTAATGTTTGAGCTTACAGTGATTTGGTGGATTCCTTGTGATGATGTGGATCGCTGTGGTTGAGCACCCGAGGTGTGGAGCTCTCCACCACGTTTCGATCCCTGGTGCTGCATGGTAGTGTGCCCACCTCAGCTCTTGCACAGATGGGCTCGCGGCCGCCAAAGAAGCGTGTGCGTGTGAGGTTCCTAACCGTTCCAAGTTTGGTGGGCCCCTTCTCTAAGAATGAAGTCAAGGGGACGTCTCTCCCCTAGATCAAGTCTTTTTTTTAGTATTGCACCACTACAACTGGTGGTGTATTGTTGCCTTGCCACATCACCCTGCTTGCCTTCTCCTTTTCATGACATTCCTCTAGCATGGAGTGATGAAAAAGAGCCAAAAGAATTTATTAATAAGTGAAATGGTCGGCGTCTTTTGCTATAGGTAACATAAGTGATATTGCATTGGCTAATACCAAATCGTGAGAAAGTACTTTCTCTATGTAATTCTTATCAAATTGTTGCTGAGTTTTTCTTAGATATCCGTGCCAATTATTTTGCTCTTGTAGCTTACATCTTTTTTTGAGAGAATTTGTAGCTTACATCTTGTTACCACCGTAGTTCCACGCGCTCCATTTTCTTCTGAAATGAATGGGGAGGAGAGAGTCAAGATGGTCTATTGCCAAGCTCTTTAGTTTATGGAAAAATCACTTGAATCTCTTATATTTCAAGAATGGAATGAAGTATCTGTTAATCATTTACCCGCAGCTCCACAAATTTTGTCTGCAACCGTAGAATTGAAATATTGATGGCTAAAAGGGCAAGGAAAAAGGTGGTCTTTTACCAAGCTCTTTAGAGCTGCGGTTGGTGAGGGCAAGGAAAATTTTGTCTGCAACCGTAGAATTTTTTCTGACAGCGAGAGAGAGAGAGACGCCTAAGACGCCACAATTTATTCTTGTCGGTGAGTGGCTGAGCGCAACATCCATCTACGTTACTTGTTGGCTTGTTGCGAAAACTTGCCATCTATGCACAGTGCTTGTTTTGTTGGTCACTTGAGATTTTCCACCATTCCGAGAAAACGAATCTGTCAAGGTTCGCGTACCCAAAGTTTCAGTGTACCAGGTCAGCCTCGCTGTGCCCGTAGCTGTAAACAAATAGCATGCTGCCCTATCGGTTTCGTCCTCTGATTGCGACATTCGAAAGCATCTGCCTACCGTACATGACGTCGTCTGCTCTCACTGATGAAAAGCCTGAATTCAGGGCTGTTTAGATGCCGAAATTTTTGGCAAAATACGACTGTAGCATTTTCGTTGTTATTTGACAATTAGTGTCCAATTATAGTTTAATTAGGCTTAAAAGATTTGTCTCGTGGATTTCGTCTAAACTGTATAATTAGTTTTATTTTATATTTATATTTAATGATTCATGCATGCGTCTAAAGATTCGATGTGACGAAATCTTGAAAAATTTTTGTAAAATGGGAGGAACTATACTGGGCCTCAGAAAGACAGAAACCCTTCAGAACTTCTGTTTTTTTATTGGGAGCCAATTCAGCACTCCAGCTAGCGGCTTGTTCATCACTGGGCCTAAACATACGTCTGGGCTGACGACACCAATAAAGGCTCGGCCCAAAATATGTTTAGAGCCGTTGAGGCCGGCGAGCAGTATAAAAAAAATGTTAGCTGCGTGCTCTCTCTCGCTCCATCTCATTCTCATCTCAGCGCATCGAATTCGGAGTCCGAGCCCGACCCGCAGCCCGAAACCCGTCTCCTACCCCCGCCCGTCTCGCCTCGCGAAGGCTTCCTTTCCTCTCCCTTCCCGTCCAAGATGGAAGCAGAGTACCCCCACCAGCAGGCGGGCCCCTCCTCCTCCTCCTCCACCCTCCTCTGGCCGTGCGCGACTCGACGCAGGAAGAGGGACGAGGGCGAGGGCGAGGGCGACGACGACCTCTCGCCGGCGGTGGACATGGATCTCGACGCTGACGCGCAGCGCGCCGCGGTACGTACGCGCTCCCATCTACTCCCCGCTCACCGCTTCCCCGCCGCGCGCTCACGCGCTTCTTGCGCGATTGCGTGTCGATTGGGTCCGCGTCGCCGCCGGGCGGATGGGGAACGGACGCTGGCTCCCGTTAGTTTCGGTTCTGGGTGCCGTGCGCAGTTTCTTGGGCAGGGTTCTTGTAGAATTTCGGGTTCGCGCCGGCCCTAGGGTCCGGAGGGGTGGCTGTGTACTATGTTCAGGTTCTTGGCTGGGGAGGGGATGAGCGAGGACTTGTTCTTCCCTGTGTGGGTTTCGGGAATGGCGATGGTTCTTTAAGGCTCTCGCATTCTTCTAGAGGGTTTAGGGTAGGGGTCCAGTTCTTGAGTTCTTGGTGCGCGTCTGGTTCCCGAATTTGTGCGTGTAAAATAGGTTCTTTTCTGACTTGGCTATCTGAGGAATCGACACATGCAATGAGTGCTTCGGAGGTCCTGCGACATTCCCAAAACTACAATTTTGAATTGGTTTCTGGGAGGGTTTTATTTTTGGAGCAATGATCATACTTTTTTTTTGGATTAAACCTTTTGTATTCTAAATTCTCCCCCGGCCCGATAGGTAGATGTGACAAAGCCTGAAAATGTGTTTTCTTTTGAAAATCCCAGGACAATCTGAAAGCAGTGTCAGAGGAACTTGGACATGAGATCCGGGTTTTTTCAAGTGAGAACTTTGCTCTACAGCCCAGCAAGCTGCCCAGTGCAGATCATGGTACCTAAATGTCATCTTCTTTTGTCTTTACCAAGACCTGTCTTGTCTTTATGCTAGTTCTACTGTGACATTGAAACATTGTTCTTGCAGAGGAAGATGACGACTTTTATGAGCTTCAGCCTGCTGATTACTACAAGTTGATTTCAAACAGGATGGGAGGTAGAAAATTTTGTGTGGGATCTTTTAAGTTATTTAGTGTCAACTTAGTTTAATATTGATCAACCCGTTATTATTTTGTGCTCTGATGTACTTAGTGTAGCACTGTTAAAAATGATGGCTTTGTGCAGAGCACTCTAAAATGCTAAAGACTCGCAAGATGCGGGAGGCAGAACTTGCTGCTCAGCGAGCAAAGAGAACAAAGGTAGGGTTATAACGCACTAATGAATTTTCTTACAATTGATCAATGTGCAACACTTCTTCGTCCAGTCCTCTATACAAAGAAACAATTTGAAGATGGCAATTGTTTGCTAGTTCTTTTGTTACTTTCTGTGTGACTCGTAGTTGGCTCCTTTTTAATCAAGCATTATCTGAGCAGTGCCTTAAGAAATGTTTGAAGAGCAGATTTTTCTTATTTCACATAAATATATGCATTAATTAACTTAGCATGTGAAATTGTCCTAAGAAAAGAAAATACGGCATAACATTGTGTAGGTCTAACTGCCTGTTTTAAAGGAACTTGTCTCATTCTTAACTTATTATGAGTTTTTTTTAATGTAGTTATGTTGTTATGAGTTCTAAACTATTTTTTTAATGGAGTAACCGCCTTGATCATATATAGGCAGTAATGAGGGTGCGCTTCCCTGATGGCTACATTCTTGAGGCCGACTTTCTTCCATCAGAGAGGATTCATAGTCTAGTGGACCTGCTCACGAAAGTACTTGCTAGACCAGATCTTCCATTCTATCTTTGTAAGTTCTGCTTCTCTCTTAGGGGTGATAGATGTGGAGTTTACCTATGTTTGTCCTGTCCTCTTTCACCCTTCATCGTTCCTTTGTATTTTACCTTTGCAATAATTTATTCTGGCTATGAATTGCTATGATTTGTCAATTAGATTTTGTTGTATTTATTCTTGGCAAGCAAACATGCTGGCAATCATCATTTAAGGAAACAGCTAGCTGAGATAAATAGTTTCGCGGTTACGAGATCTCAAAACCCTTTTAATACATCATCTTGTGCAAAGGGTTTTAGAGTCGATATTAGCTGCTATTAACCCCTTTTTCATTATGATGCAATTATTATTAACTGCTACAGACAATCTAATACCAATTGCCACGAACCTTGATGTAGATTGATGCAATTATTATTAACTGCTACAGACAATCTAATACCAATTGCCACGAACCTTGATCTAGATGGCCCTAACGCCCTAACCCAAGCAGTCGACCTCACCTATAGGCAGCAGCTGCACTGCAAGGGCAGTGATAGGAGAAAGGGACTAACCCTAATAGATTGTTATTCTTGCTTACCCATAATGGTTGTCAGCTGCACCTTTTATAGAGCTACTAGGCATGACCCTAACAGATGGAAACTAATCTTATCTCTACTGGTAACTACTCCCTCCGGGCAGGTTTCTAAGGTGTCATGGCCTGTGCTCCACATACCAAGGCGAGACTAGCGCTGAGTTTCCAAATTTGCATGCATGCATGCATGCTTGAAAATTGCAGCCTCATATTAACTCCCCTCACACATGCATGGTGCATGCAAAAGAATTGAGTGAATGGACACATGAAAAATAAGCTTTTAATCACCAGCACATGCAAAATGCTTTGCCTTCCGTCACATGGCTTAAATGCCTGACAGAAAAACGCGTTGGCAACCAAAGTTGCGCCTAACAAACCGGCCCATCTGAAAAATGCATTCACGCCTTAGAAAAACAGCCCGGAGGGAGTAACCCCTAACAAACTGATATCCTTACTTGCTATCCAATCTTCTAATTCCTAATAAATAACTAAAGATAACAATCAGCCCCATTGGCTACAAGGCTAGGTTGCTGTTCATGTGAACAGTAACCCACCTAGAACCTACTCATGCCAGATTGTAGAAGTGTAGAACCCCTGAACACTGATTCATAAAGTCTATACTCTATAGAATAGTAAGAAATGGGAAGTCTCTTCTCATTTTTCTTTCTTCTGGCAGTTTGGTGCCTATTCTGGACCACAATAATTTTCAATGAAAAGGTTATGCCCTAAAATTTGAACAACAGCAGCTTATAAAGTGATGCTTATGATTATCATAGTGCCTATTTTTAGATAAAACATGCAATATTGAACTTGTATGCCAAATGTTCCTTAGATTGAAGTTATGAAATCTTTTGTCTGATAATCGTTGTGATCTTTGGTGTTACTTGGCGCGCGTTTGACTTACACAAACATTCTACGTATCTTGCATACTCGTATCTTTAACCTGTACTGTTTCCAATTTTTTAATGCTGGACCTATTCAATTCCACAACAGATACAGTACCTCCAAAGAAGCGAATACTGGACACATCACAGGACTTCTATACAGCTGGTTTTGTCCCTGGAGCTAATGTCCATTTTTCTTATGATGTGCCTGAAGGTATGCATCATAATAATAACTAGCGCCAAGTTAAGAAAAGAAACAATAATTACCTCTCAGCGTATGTTTCAAATATTTGTTGTATCTTAACAGAGGTCGATTCCAGTGCCATGCCTTTCTCCCCACCCCATCCACACGCACACGAAACAAAGAAAAACAACACTACGACCCAAACCCACCCACCTAACACACATGCAAATTATTTATTTCACCCCTGTTATTATACAAAAGTTTCATGGTTGTCACATTGTTAGACATTCAGATATTCATGACTTCTTGTAATGAGTGGTATCAAATGATTTGGACATGCAGGTTCATTGTTAAATGCAGATGATCTAAAAGCAGGACCCTTTCTCCGTGAAGAAATTCAAAGTTTGGATGGATTGTCACTTCTGCTGAAACCTGCTAGTCAACCTGATGATTCTAGAATGAACTCTTCTACTCTTCAATCTGGTGCATCTCAATCTGACCCTGTACCAACAACAACAAATAAGAAGCCTGGCAGACCAAAGTGGCTGAAAAGGTAACATTGTTTGTTCCTCTTAATTGCAATATTTTGTTTGGAGGCCTTTTCCAAGTTCTTTTTGTTTCTAATTCGATCCAAAGGAGAAAAATTCCAGAGTAATCTTCTTTCCATCGTGGTCGAATAGTTAAAACGGAAAAAACTTGTCAAGTTTTTGGTGATAATTCCAATTCCTTGTCAATATTCTTAATGCAATGATACGCAGCGCTCATGCATATTTGAGAAAATTAATTCCTTGCCATCTTTTTGTAAGTTAGCATATGCCCTTGCCATCCACCGTTTCTGAACATTATTAGAATTTGCGAGGAGCTTTAAGTTGCAGTTTCATTTTATGCATGCATCTCAGACAAGATCTTGATTGTTGAATCAACCCCACCATAGGGTATGTCTCGAGATAATTCCGTTTGCTTGAACTCCATGTGTGCTCTAGCTATTTTGTTTCATAACATCTTTTGAGTTGGAAGATCGCGACGAAATAACTGGTACCCACTTGGCACTTCTTGCAGGTGATACCACTCCAGGCGTCAAGTGTGTGCCTTCAACACAGAATCGCTCTGTTAGGCTTCTAAACACTATTCATGGTTGAACAAGTTCAAATTTTGAACAGGCTACACTGCTGTAGTACAAGAATTGGATCCAATGCTCACTGAAGCTGTTGGGGGCATTAGAAATGGGTCCCACCTTTTTCTTGGTGGGAGCCAAGTAGCATGTAAATTTGAATGTGTTGTGACTCATCAGAACAGTGCTCTGCTCTGGCTAAGCACTTTGCCATCTTACACATCGTGTAAACCCCATAAAAAGTTAGAAACGGTGGAAATAATAGTCCAGTGTTCTTAACGCTTCACGGTGCAATGTTGTGCCTGTCTTCGCTATTCAGTCTTGGCACAATAGATTTCAGAAAACTGGAAGTGCCTGAGTTAGCTGGAATATACCAAGTGTGGTGGTGGGGTTTCAGTTCTGGAGTACATGTGCTTTTTATCCTGCCCATGATATTGTGGCAGGTTGCTTTCATGTAATTGATGGTGATGGAGCCCTCATCAGCGACTAATTTGTCGCTGAATGGCATGTGTTTTCTTCTTCTGATAGTGACTTGTGGGCCAGCTAGACCCTGTGTGGTTGCGATTTGTGGTTTATATTCAACGTCTAGGACCTGCTGTTCTGTGGTTGACTGGGTACTTTCTACTAAAGAGCGAGTTACTTGATATACTACCAAGTGTTGTTTTTTTTAACAAAAGGTAGGAGCTCGTACAAGAAGGTTAGCCAACCGAGTAGTCAAAATAGCACCCGAGAGGCTAACCACCCCATGCGACGCGATTGAGCACAAACATGACACATTGTCATATGGATCATCGTTGCCGAGCATGGATGCAAAGCTGCCAGCAGCTTGGACATCCCATGGCAGGCCACCCACTGGTCACCTCCCGACGGGTCCAAAGGAACGACCGCCACCGGTCATCGTTGCCAAGCTCAACCATCGAAGAGCAGCTCCGACTTCTAGTCGCAAATCCATGCCTCGCATCGAGGCCGCGGCGATAATCCAGATGCGATGCCTTCAGGAAGGGAGCGACGCCGATGGCGCCACCGTCGCACGTCCAAAGTGGACCGGATTTTCACCCTTGGATGACATGCTAGAGGGGAAACACGACGCCCCCAACAAGGAAGCGGCGCCCAATGGCGTCGCCAAGGCTTTCGCCCAAGAACCCTCTAGCACGAACGCCGGGTCGCGAAGCCGGACCCTCCTGCCAGCCATCACCGCCATCGTCGCTGTCCCGCTGCCCCACGGAAGCCCCTTCAGAGGGGCATCGACGCGGTGCAGCCGCACAGCTGTGTCGGCCGTCACCCCCTCCGTCCGGGCCACGCATAGCCGGACCTGGCTCCGTCGCTCGCGTCCCAGTGCCGCACGATGAGGCCGCCACCGACCATCTTCGTCGCCCAAGCACCCGCCGATGTCGTAGCCGACCTCGCCGCCAGCCGCCATAGGGCGTGTGCCCCACCATCTCGGGCGCCGCCCCCTGCCCTGGGACCGCCGGATCCGGACACCAGGCCCCGAACCCGGCGCCCCATGCCGCCGCCGCCTCCGTCTTGACCACAACCGCAGGCACCGCCCGCCGCCGGCCCCGAAGTCGAACTGGCCACCTGAACACCAGATTCGGCCACCCGGGCACCGGATCTAACCTCACGTGGCCCGGACCGGCGGCCCCAGCTGTCGCCGCCGTCGCCGTCAAGAGAGGAGGAGGGGAACGCGCGGAGGAGAAGGAGAGCCCGCCATCGTCCCCTGCGCCAGCTCGGGCACCAGCCGGCGCCGCCATAGCCGCGACGGCCCTCCCCGCTGAGCTCCACGCAGCTCACGCGAGGGAAGGGGCCGTCGGCCTGCTGCCGCACGCGCCGCCAAGAGAAAAGAGAAAGGCCCCGGCGCCGCCATCCCTGCCGGCGGCCAGCTCCGGCGGCGGTGCGGCGGGGGGAGGGGAGGGGAGGGGAGGGGCTTCTAGGGTTTGGGAGGAGGAGCCGCCCGAGCCGCTCACGTGGGAGCGACGCGGGGGCCTGCTGTGGAAATGAGCCTTATATTACCAAGTGTTGTTGCTAACTACATATGGTAAATGTAGGCCCAGGATCTGGAGGCTGGGTTGCTGATCTTTTTCTCTTTATTATTTTCTCGTATAAGAGGTCACTAGCAGTTGTGTGGTTGGGACTTGAGAGTTGCGGGAGGCTGCTTATTTGTCTGTCCCTGTCGCTAGATATTTGTGTTTATCTATTATCTTGCAATCCTGTATCGTCACACACATGATTGCATTTGAGGGCTTTTTGGGCGGCGCCTGTGCAGGAACTAAACTAGTGCGTGTACAAACGTCCTGATCAAATGGCAGCATGTAAAGTGAGGGGCGTGGCGTTTGGTTCGTCAAGGCCCAAGATGAGATGGGCATGATGCAATCCTGAATCATAGACCAACGAGTAGAGAGTTTTGGGGGCACGGATGATGGCAGTTAGCAGGCATCCAGGCTTTTTTTTATGTACACTGCCTTCAAGTAACATGTTCAGCCTTTTCTACTAGGTACTACGTAGCTTTGCGTCTAGATATATATTATAGCTACGTACATATTTATTTTGGAAAAAGCCAGAGCGACTTGTGGATTGGAACAAACGAATGGACTACTGAAATTTGCATTGCAGTTGCAGAGGTTGGTTGGTGGTGTAGTTGGTTGGTAGGATAGCAGCCGGTCGGATCGGATGGAGTATGCAGTGACGCCTCCGCCGCCGTGCACCAGTCCGTTTTCCCCGCCTGTCTTAGCCAAAAGTCAAAGGGAGACAAGGAATCCATCCGTTTTTCAAGGCTCGGTCCGTCAGTGCGCTGACTGTGCAAGTTGCAGTGGCGCCGGCCGCCGGGCACATCCGGAGAATATTTTTCTCTCACAACAAAAATAACTTCAACTAATTTATCAGTCGACTTTAATACCAAACAGAAATAACTTTTCTGGACGAGAACAAAGCTGCCTTTTTTCGATTCTGCCTGCGTCCCTTGCCTTAAAGAAAGCAGCGGTCGGCCGTTCGGTTCAGAGTTTGGGTTCGTTCCAGCCTTTTGAGGAGAAGAGCAGTCTGCAGGATGGGATCCGGTGAATAGTGGCAGTAGATCTGTTCGTGGCAACTGATAAACCCGGGGTCTCCGATGGATCCGCTTCCCTATAAAAACTCGGCCCAGTAGACAACATAGCGACAACGCGCGTCTTCCGGACCGGCCCAGATACACAATGAAAGGCCGGGAGAACGATCCGGTCCCCGACCGAAAGGCCTGGCCAACGTGGAGACACAGTCTGACTCCAATCTCCTTTTCCGACCGGGGATACGTCGGACCTCTGCTCGTGGCTCTTCCCCGACCGACACGGTCGGGGCTGACTGGTAACGACCGACCGGGGACGCCCGCTCGGTGAGGGCCTAGAGATCGGTGGAGCAGATAAGGTAAGGTGCTCAAGTCAAACAGTATTACCGAGAATCGTACCTTGCCATACCCTGCGCACCTGCAGGATAGTGCCACCAGGCCTTGCCAGATAGGCACTATACAACCTTCCAGGCGTATCAGAACACAAACAATATTATAGACGCCGACGTTTGCCATACCAGGTGAACACGGTAGAGCCTACCACATGCATCTAGACATAAACAGTATTGTCGGCGCCGCCGACCGTCTCTGTACCCGACAGCGTGGGCAACAAGACTAGGTAGCACACGTATACATTCTCTCTCTTTCTCTGACATGTAAGGCCATCCCCTTCGACTATAAAAAGGAGATGAGCTCTCTCCTAAGAATCAGTCTGGCTCTCTGGCTCTCCTTAAAAAAGAGAAGCTAGACGATTCGAGCACTCGAGAACCTAAGAATTCGAATAGCTCAATAGCTCTAGAACTCTAAAGCTACACAGAGCATACGCTCTAACACTTAGTGCATGTTAGAGCCTCCATCACTCTCGGCCCTTCGGTTCAGAGTCTGACTGGGCCTTTAACACCCCTCTTCTTATTCCTACTCATTTGTAATCCCACAGCAAACTTCGAGCACCTGAGCTTAGGAATAAAGTCACCGACCGACTAAAACTAGACGTAGGGCACATTGTCTAAACCAGTATAAATCCTGTGTCATTGAGTGATAGGCCACATCCGATCACAACGCATGGCAAAACTACAAATATTTACTTGTTGATCATTTTTCGCACCGACAATTAGCGCCGTCCGTGGGGGAGGACGCCATGCGTTCACGCTTTTGGTCATCGGATGACCCACCTTTCCACCATCTTCGTCATGGTGGGCTCGAGCGATACGATTCGCTTCAGCTCGCTAGAGTTCCCCATGCTCCCACCTGTTGGGATGTTGGTTCCTTCCGTCTTCGTGCCACTCCAGACCTTCCTCTTCGAGAGTCTAAACTTCGTCGCTGACTGGCTCGACGTACTCTGACTCCGCGAGGAGGCGCTCGTCCCGGCGTCCACTGGAGGAGGAGCGCCCTACACCGGCCCCGGGCCACCCGACGACCTCAACGTCGAAACCCTCGCACTTCACCTCGAGCCCATGCTGGGCTCAAACTCCACGGTGAGTAATGTATATGTTGTTCTTTACTTATTATTTAACACCTTCCGCTGACTCTCCGGAGGGACCCCGTTGTCCCCACTACGACCGCCGTGCGACTAGTTCCCCTACGGCTTCGCGTCCCCCGGGGACACGTACGCTAGGGGGCTCCGAAGGATGCTGACGCCGTCCCCTCTCACATATGAATTCGTGGGGATGGCGGGCTATGCTCCCGCCTCCTTTCACGACCTCGTAGATGATGAGGTCGAAAGCGACGGCTCTAGCATCGGCGATGTCGTGGCACCTGGCCACCCTCTATCCCGAGAGTGCGCTATGGCGGACGTCCCGGGACAGCCACTGGTGGTAGTGGAATCTCTGCAGACTCACACCCTTCGACCGGACCTAACATCACGAAGGCGATCCTCGCGTCGCGCGTGGGAACACGCAGAGGTGTTACGGCAGAGGCGGCCTGCCGAGTCAGTCATGCCAATCCACCGGAATCTCCGGCTGGCGCCGCCATTCAATAGGTGAAGCTCATCGCGACACGAATCCTCTTGCCCCGAGCTGGCACACCGGTCGGTCGCACTCCATCCAGTCCCACTACAGTAGAACATCCTCGGGCGGAGAGAACGATCCCCACACCGACCACATGCTCGAACGGCTGAACAAACCATGACACTGCGGCGATGCTTTGATGCCTTCCCCGAGCCTGATGACGACCCCAAGAACAGTAATCCACCATCGAGGAATCTCCAGTGGTGGCCGGTGGAAAAGCCCTCGCCGCCATTCAACCAGGTGAAGAGTGTCTCCGCGCTTTGACCACCCACCAACATCGCCAGACACCGCCCGCTGACCTCTTGCCCCACCGGGGAATGGAGACACACATCATTCGAATCGCTCCATCCACTCACCACTACATGGCTCAAATTCTCCCGCCCGCGTAATCCGGAGACTAGGGGATCCAAGAGGCTTTGTTGGACATTTCCGGGGATATATGTCCGTCCTAGAAATTCGCCCTCAAGAGCTACACGACCATGAGTCCCTATGAACGGCTCGGGCTCCTTTCCTAATGTCAAAAACCATGACACTCGCAGGACAACTTCATCAACAATTGATGCCATGCCCGACGCGATGATGACGTCCATCAAGTGGCGGCAAGAGTAGGTGGCATGGGCCATGGCGAGGGCCCTCCACGCAAACCATCGAGGAGAAGGATCGCGGGGGACACGCATCCTAGGCATGGTGGCCGACCAAACGGACCATGCAAGCCCTAGCACCTCTATGGCCTGTGGAGCCACGAGCCTTTCGTCGTTGCATCCAGAGAGTGTCGTTCCCACAACGCTTTCGACCACCCACCAACATCGCCAGATACACCGGGGAAATGAACCCTAGTATATGGCTCGAAGATTTCTGGCATGTGCTCGCCCGTCCCTCTTTCCTTAGAGGTGGATGATGACCACTTTTATCATTCAAGATCTCCCCATCTGCATGGGGGGAGCATGTTCTTGAGCATGGCTCAAATTCCTCCCCTCAACGCCATGCGATCCCCGATCGAGACTCCGCCCGAAGATCCGAGACTAGGTGGATCTCAAGAGGGTCTTTGTTGAGAAATTTCAGGGTGGTGGATATATATCCATCTTGTCCTAGAAATTCATGGGACCTCAAGAGCTGCCGGATATTTATTCGAGGAGCCTAATGAGTCCCTATGGGATTACATCCATAGGTTCTCAAATCAAATACGATAACTCCCGATATCCTGGATATCGGATGTCATCGGATATATCCGCATATTTAAAAGCGGATATTATCAGGATATTTATTCAAAATTTAAAATCACAAATTTTAACTCTCTAGGACAACAATGTGAGTCCTTGATCCACAAGCTTGGTATTCAAAACTTTTCACTTTGTAGATCTTGATGAGTTGAACAAACTTGGTATTCAAAACTTTTCAATAAAGCCCTATTTGACTTGGTCAAACTTGCTCAAATGAGACACTAAATGACCTCAGATGAAAAACTTTGACATCGATCATCTCAACCACGCCTTACATAGCTCATTTTTCCATTTGAAAAGGAGGCAAACACTAGTCAGGTTCTTTAATCTCAGACTTTTCGTTGAAATTTGAACTATATTTTATTCAAACTTTCTCAAATGAAAAAATGGCCTATATAAGGGATATCAAGCACAAGGACCATGGCAATTTGAGACAATCTAGGGTTCCACACAAAAAAAATCAAGAAGAACATCTCAAAAGGATGACAAAAACAAAAATTGTAGATCTTGATGAGTTGAACAAACTTGGTATTCTTTGAAGTCATTTAGAGTTCATAATACTAAAGTCAAAGTGTTGTTTTTTTCATTTGACCAAATTTGACTTGGTCAAACTTGCTCAAATGAGACACTAAATGACCTCAGATAGGCCTCTGAATACCACCTCACTTATATACGACAAACTCATGGAGAAAGTTCATGCACCAACCATATAGCCTACTATGTCACACACTTGTGAAATTTGAACCTCTTTCTCAAATGAAAAAAAATAGCCTATATGGAGGATTGTAGATCTTAATGAGCTCCTTGGTATTCAAAACTTTTCAATTTGAGACAATTTAGGGTTAGAAAACTAGTTTGTAAGCAAAATTTCAAAATCAAAATTTGAACCGTCAAACTAGGAGGTTGACCAAAACAAGAATTGTAGATCTTGAGGCATGGCATTCAAAACTTTTCAATTTGAAGTCATTTAGAGTTCATAATACTAGGTCATGATTTGACCAAATTTGACTTCAAACTTGCTCAAATGAGACACTAACCTCGAGAAAATGCCTTATGATCTTTCAGGATCTACAATTTTACATCCACTCCAAGCACCAAACACTACACAGGTTCTTGAATCTCATATAGAGGCAAACTATGTCACACACTCGTGAAATTTGAACTCTTTCCTTAGCTCAAATGACTCCTATATCACTTTTAATCTTGATGAGCTGACCATCCTTTTCAAAACTTTTCAATTTGAGACAATCTAGGGTTCAAAACTAGTTTGTAAGCATCGAAATTTAAAATCACAAATTCCGTCCAAACTATCTCAAATGGAAAGTTGACCCAATTGTAGATCTTGATGAAGAACAAACTTGCCTTCACTTTTCAATTTGAAGTCATTTAGATGGAGTCAGGCATTTGACCAAATTTGACCTCAACATTCTCAAATGAGACTAAATGTCTCAGATACCCTCAATACCATGCGATCATCTCAGCAAGATATACAATTGTTACATAGCTCATTTTCCCATTTGAGAAAGTTTTATCAAACTCCCTTCCATAAATCTCACATGATCCTTTCTAAAACTATGTCACACACTTGTGAAATTTGAACTACATTTGTAAACTTTCTCAAAATGAAAAAATGGCCTATATAAGGATTGTAGATCTTGAATCCATGACCATGACTCCATGAGACCCATGAAGCATGTTTGGCTCATGATTGTGCTTATATGATGTTTGATGTATGAACTTCTTCTTAGGTCCTTTCCTCTAGATGTGGTGGACTTTGTACTTCTAGGGTCCTACCACGCCATCTTGGGGCCTTCTCCGCCATGCTATTCGACACTCAAGTTCATGGCGATCCCCAACTACACCTACCTCAAGTTGAAGATGCCGAAGCCAAACGGAAAACAAATATAATATGAGTGATATCCGTCACCTCCCTTTCGTTGAAGATGCGGGGCCAAACTACATGTGTGACCGTGAGCATTACACGAGCTCATCATTACGAGCTCATCAACTCATCAACTCCATTGAGCTTCCGGAGCTTGGGAATTTGTTGACTCCAGCAGTCCCAGATTGCAACGAGCTGACCTCCTCAAGTGCCTTCCACCCAATTGAGAAAACCAAGGTGGTGGGGATCAACCCCGCCGACCCGACCAAGATAGTGCGGATCAGGACCGAGCTCCCGGCCAAATAGGAAAGCGACCTTGCCGACTTTCTACGCGCCAATCATGATGTCTTCGCGTGGAAACCTTCTGACATGCCGGGCATACCAAGGGAGGTTGCCGAGCACGCATTATGCCTTGTCCTAGGCTCAAAGCCCGCCAAGAAACGCTTGCGTCGCTTTGACTACGAGAGGCGCAGGGCCATAGGTGAGGAGATCGCCAAACTCCTAGCAGCCGGGTTCATCAAAGAGGTATACTACTCTGACTAGCTAGCTACTCCTATTCTTGTGAAAAAGAAGACCGTGAAATGGAGAATGTGTGTTAATTATACTGGCCTCAACAAGGCATGTCCAAAGGACCATTTTCCTTTGCCACGCATAGACCAGATAGTCGACTCCACCTCAGGATGTGAAATCCTCTCCTTTCTGGATGCCTACTCAGGCTACCACCAGATCACGATGAAAGAGTCTGACCAGATCGCTACTTCATTCATCACCCCGTATGGTTTGTACTGCTATGTAACCATGCCTTTCGGTCTGAAGAACGCCGGTGCCACCTATCAACGGTGCATGCAGTGATGCTTCGCCAACCAAATAGACCCGCCCGACCAGCCTAACCAAGTCGAGCGGCCAAAACCAACAATCGCCGTCTATGTAGATGATGGAGTGGTGAAAACGACTCAAGCTAGCGACCTGATCGCAAATTCGGCCACAATATTCGCAAACCTCCGAAGGTTCAATATCAAATTGAATCCCAAAAATGTGTTTTTAGAGTTCTAAAGGGGAAGCTCCTTGGATACATCATGTCTGAGCACGGCATTGAAGCCAACCCTGAAAAAATCATAGCCATCTCCAACATGGGCCCTATACGCAACATCAAGGGCGTACAGAGGCTCACCGGCTGTTTAGCCGCCCTAAGCCAGTTCATCTCCCGACTAGGGGAACGGGGGATGCCTCTCTATAAACTTCTCAAGAAGACAAACGTATTCGTCTGGACAGAGGAGGCACGACAGGCTTTGGAAAGCCTCAAAGCATCACTGATGTCGGCCCCAGTCCTTGTTGCTCCCGAATGGGGAGAACCCCTCCTCCTCTACATCACAGCAAAGAACCACGTTGTGAGCGCCACCCTCGTCGTCGAAAGGGAGGAGCTGGGACACCCCATGAAGGTTCAATGGCCGGTGTACTTTGTCGGTGAGGTACTCACCGACACTAAGGCTCGATACCCCCAGGTGCAGAAGCTTCTGTACGCCGTGCTGATGGTGACCCAGAAGCTCCTACACTACTTCACCGACCACGAGGTCATGGTCGTCACCTCATACCTGCTGGGAGACATCATCCGCAACCGCGATGCCATGGGATATATCTCCAAGTGGGCTCTCGAGCTCATGGGTCACGACATCAAGTATGTCCCTCGCACCACTATCAAGTCTTAGGCTCTCGCCAACTTCATCGCTAAATGGACGAAAGTCTAGCTCCCGACCCCGGACGTCACCCACGAGTACTGGACAATGTACTTTGATGGGTCGGTTATGGCGCCTGGCTCAGGGGCTAGAGTGGTTCTGATCTCCCCGGATGGGAGCAAGCTCCGCTACGCGATCCATCTCCATTTTTTACCTCAAACAATGCCGCAGAGTACGAGGCCCTCATCAACAGACTACGCATCGCTGTCGAGCTCGGCGCTACGTGGCTATACGTCCACGACGACTCAGAGTTGGTCATCGACCAAGTCATGAAGGAGTCCTCCTACAAGAGCCCTCTCATGGCAGCATACTACCAGGAGGTGCGTAAGCTCAAGGAGAAATTTTGAGGGATCGAATTGCATCATGTCCCCTAAAAGGACAATGATGCCGTCGATTTCCTCACAAAATTGGCTGCCAGGCGGGTTCTGTCTTCAGATGGGGTCTTCATCAACGATCTCCACAAGCTGTCTGCCCACGTTCTAAAGGATCCGATCCAGACACACTACGACACCCATTTGGCACTTGGGGGCTCCGACCTCCCGATGTGCCCCGACCCCGACCAAGTGCTCAGGGGCTCCAACCTTGGCGCCTCCATGACAACGTCGCCCACCAACGTCGCTGTGGTGGCACTCGATCAGGCTAACTAGAGAGTAGCACTACTCACCTACCACCTCGAGGAGGTTCTCCCACCGGAAAGGACTGAAGCGCGATGAATCACTCGACACGTCAAGAGGTTCGTCGCCATCGGTGACGAACTTTACAAGCGAAGTCCGTCGAGAGTACTCATGAAGTGCATCCTGACCGACCAAGGGAAACAACTCCTCCTCAAGGTCTATGCCAGAATCTATGAACATCATGTGGCCCCGAGGTCACGGGTCGAGAAGGCCTTTCGCCAAGGTTTTTACTGGGCCACTGCGCTGTGAGATACAGATTAAGTTGTCCATAGGTGTGAAGGATGCCAGTTCTATGCTCGACAAACTTATCTGCCAGCACAGGAGCTTTAGACCATCCCCATCACCTGGTCATTCATGGTCTGGGGCCTCAACATGGTTGGACCCCTCAAAAAGGCCCCGGGTGGCTTCAATCACCTACTTGTAGTGGTGGACAAATTCACCAAGTGGATAGAGGCGAAGCCCATCACCAATATCCGATCAAAAGAGACGGTCAAGTTCTTCCTCAACATCACCTATTGGTTTGGTGTTCCAAACTGTATCATCACCGACCACAGAACAAACTTCACTGGAAAGAAGTTCCTGGACTTTTATGACAGATATGACATCAGGATCGATTGGGCCTCGGTCGGGTACCCACGTACCAATAGTCAGGTCGAGCGGGCCAATAGCATGGTCCTCTAAGGACTCAAGCCCCGCATCTTCGACTGACTCAAGAAGTATGTCGGGCGATGGGTTGCAGAGGTTTCAGCGATCCTCTAGAGACTAAGAATGATGCCAAACCAGTCCACAGGGTTCACCCATTTCTTCCTCGCATACGGAGCCGAAGCAGTGTTGCCCTCCGACCTCAATCATGGCGCCCCGAGAGTAAAGGCCTTTGACCAAGACCGAGACGCAGAGGCTCAGCAGGATGTGGTCGACCTGCTCAAGGAGGCTCATGAGATGACCGTCATCCGCTTCTCTCGTTACTAGCAAACTCTCCGTAGGTACCATGAAAGAAAAATTAGGGGGAGGATCCTCGAGGTCGGTGACCTTGTACTTCGAAGGACCCAGTCAACCAAAGCAAAACATAAACTCTCTCCACCATGGGAAGGACCCTACATGGTGACCAAGGTGATTCGCCCGAGCGCCTACCAGCTGAAGGATGATAACGGTAATGTTCTCACTAACACATGGAACATCAAACAGTTACGTCGTTTCTTCCCTTAAAACTCGATCTTACCGTTCTCTTTCCATTCAACGTTTGCTTCTATAGCACCCTAGCCCAAGCACTCTTGGTCTGGGTCACTCGGGGGCTCCACGGGGGTGCGCTACCACCTCTCCTCTTTTGCTATCATATAGTAATACTTTTCGCCCAAACAAAAGGGCGTCATCCAAATGAAAGGGCATTTCGTTCCTTTGATTACCCTATGTAACTTACGTTTTAACCTCCGACCGATCACACCCCGCCATGACCTACAGTTACGAGTAGCTGAGCCTCACGGGCCACACCCGGGTTCTTAAGGTTGCATCCTACGGGTAAACGGGTAGGTGCAAAAAAGAAAGGACAAAAAATAAAGCTACGCTAGGGTAAAAACAAGGGCGGATGGGATAAGCTTCCCCTCATGAGTGATTTCATCACAAAACAAACTTAGAATATTCACGAATATAAAGCTATTCACATGGGGGCTCCCCCACAAACTCATCTCTTACATGAATTGACTATTTCTACTCTAAACTCTATTATGGCCTCCCGACGGCATCGGCTAATGGTACGGTCGACAAGAACGAAGGCAGCTCGCTTCCAGTCGGGGCAACGTTCGGCTCTGTTAAGGGCGGGATGACGCTCGCCTTCGACCTGGTCTCCACTCCCTCCATGGGCTGGATGACATCTTCCTGGCGCACGTCTTCAGCCACGGACGAACGACGAGCCTCCATCACCCACTCCGCGGTGACCTGCTCAGCAACCATCTGTGCATGTGGCACCAAACTCTCCCCCCAGTGCATGGATTTTGTCTATGCTCCACCCATCGGCGTATCCTCTACAGATGGCCACGAAGTCTAGATCGGGGTGATGGGTCACCACCAAGGTCAGCACCCCTATTGTTCCGTAGAACATGCCGTCGGAGATGAGCTCCCGAACTTCATTCGAGACCTTCGCCTGCTGGACGACGGACGTACTGGTGCTCGGTCCCAGCCCGAACACCTCAGAGACGACCACCTATGCGATGCTGCTAATCTGGTCGAGCTCCCCCTCGAGAGTGCGTCGCTCCTCAAGGGAGTGGGCTAGCGCCTCCATGCCCCGACCAACCGCCGCTTTGACTGTCTCCAGCTCTTGCTCTAGAGAGCTGATCTTTCCACCTAGTTCTAGAAAAAGACAACAAATTCAGAAGCAAAGGAAAGGAAAATCAAGGCATCAACCGAGGGTGGAACAAATACGTACCAAGGCGGGCGCTTTCGAGAATGGAGATCCCTTCCTCTTGCTGGGTCACCCTCTCGAGCAATCGAGCGTTCGACTCCTCTGCCCTGAGCATCTGCCCCTAGAGCGCAACCACTTCTTGTTTGGCATCTGATCGGGCCTTCCGCTCCTCCTCCAGAGCCTCCAAGGACTTCTGAAGTGTCGCCTTGGTCTCTGCCAAGTGGACCTTCGCCGCATCAAGTTACCGCTCGGCAGCAGTCGCCCGCTCGACCGCACACAGCTCTGCCACCTGTGCCCCCGTCACCTCGGGGCCCGGTCTTGGGACTCACGGCGGGCGAACTCCAGCTGGTGCCTAAGCTCGTCAACCCACCATGATGCCATTGCTTCCTGCTCCATCCGACCATGCTCCTCCCAAAGAAATCGGGACTTACGGATCGACATCATCTCTAGATCCTATGAGATAAGAAGCAGGCATGCTAAGACAACCATTGAAAGGCCAAGGAGTCAAGAACAACACCAAAAATACAGAGAACTTACCTCTGCAATGCATGGCAGGTTGATTGTCATGGCCTGATGGATGAGCTCAACCCTCTCCAAGGCCTCCTTGAGCCTCGCCTTTGTAAGGGCGAGATCGGACTCTATCGATAGTCCTCTCTCCCCAAGCAGGTGCCATAGATTCACCTCCTCCTCATCACAAGGACGAACCCGGCCTTTCTCATCTCGCTAGGGCAAGGCCACACCAGCTCGTGGGTTGCCCCTGACCCGCTGGAAGATCCAATCATCGTAGTATCATGCGACGATCGGATCATCACCAGCTCTCGGGACGGTGGGATGGCCGGCGGCTCCACCCTGGTGTCTTCCTCGTCGAAGAAGGGGATGTCCACCGCTAGGACTCCCTGGATCATCGGCAGATGCACTACCTCTGGCCTGGCCATGGTTCCTCCTAACCCCTCCAGCTCTGACCAGGCAGGCGAACCGTGTGCTCCTCCACCGGGCAAGGCAGAGAGCCCGGTTTCCCTCCTCTCCTCCTCCGCAACTGTTGGGGGAGGGACCGCAACAGTCACCTTTGACCCGACCTCTGCTGTCACCACAGGGGATCGCCACCATCACAGCCGCTATCGCTGCCGTCGTTCTCACGACCGGCCAGGAAGACACAACCCCCGGTAGGGAAGGTCGCGTCGCCGTCAACCTACTTCCCCCACCGCTCGTCGCGCCCCACTGCAGGCTAGGTCTCCACTCTTCTCGCATGGAAGGTGGGGAAATTCCTAGTCCTGCCAGCCCCTGGCCGCTATCAAACAAGCGTAGGTTAGTCACACTCAAAAACTCAACTATGAGAACAAAAAGAAGCATGAATGCATACCTAGACAAAAGCGACAGAGCCCTGAAGCCTCAACCGGCTGACGACGAGCCAACTAGATGAGGATCACTCGTGGGTCATGACCCACACCACCTCGCATCGACGGTGGGAGGGGCCAACCCGACCGGTCCCTGATCAGCCCACGAACAGCCATGACCGCTAGCTCGTGATGAAACCATCGAAGCAACTGGCGGGGCATCCCCCGTTGGGGGTCGTGCACACGCGCCGACACCGAAGATGTAGGGGAACGATCATGCACCCCCCTTGACCGACCGGCGTGCTCCACCACACTCGGAGCAGGGGGGCACGAAGCCGACGACGCCTCGAAAGGGCATGGCGATCGCGCCTGCTTCATCTCTCATTCGAGGGCGGTGTCTTTGCTCGTAGTGCGCTTCCTCGATTCAGAAACGTCGCCGTGCGTCTCCACATCATGCCCCCCACCGACAGACGTAGCATTGGGCTCATGATGCTCCACCGAGGTCACAACAACGCCCCTGACTCCTTCGTCCTCTGAGGCACTTGTGTCGTCACCCATCTCTGTGGGCTCCTCCAACTCGAGCTTCGCCTCCACGTCACTTCGGCTCTCGCCCCCGGACCCACCGGTTGATCTCCTTCTCCTTATCAAACCTCCTCTGGGCCTTTTCAGCTTTCTTCTTCTTCTTGGCAAGCGCCGCCTCCCTCTAGGCAGCTTGCCATGCCACGCCTTCTGGCCCTCTCGGAAGATATGGCCGGGATTTATAGCCTGCGAGTCCCTTTAAAATGTGCAACTCAGAATCAATCAAAACATCAAAACAAGAAGGAAAAGGTCACAAAAAGGGGGCATACCAAATTGGATAGCTTCGCGGCATGAAGGGGACCGGGCGTCCCTTCGATGAGTCTTTATCCCTCAACTACAACACCCGATCGAGACGACTCCAGACTTCATCCTTTGGCAACTCCTCCGGCGACATGCGGTCGGGATCCATCAGGCCGGAGTATTCCCACATCGGCTGTGTTCTTTCCGCTAATGGGGTGACCCAACGGTAGAAGAAGGTATGGAAGACCCGCAAACCATGAAGGCCATGCTGCACAAGCCTCTGAAGCTCTATCTCGATAACCTCCAACTTGTTCTATCGACCGACGGGACCCCACGACAAGCTTTCCCTCCTCTCTAGCCTTTCCTGGTGAACGTCGGGAATGGCGCTTCCACCGGGTTCCTGATGTAGAACCACTCACCGTGCCACCCCCGGTTGGAGTCATAGGGAGAGTACATGGGGGCTTGGCTAGGGGGCCCCCAACCAAAGACGATTTTGGGTGGCTTTGGCTTCTTCCGTCGGAAGCCAAATCCCCCAACCAAAGACGATTTTGGGTGGCTTCCCTCGTCATTGAGGTGGCTCGCCCCACTGCTGAGGAGCCCACCACAGAAAATCCGTCTTCGTGAAGACGCCCATTGGCCGTTGCTTCCCCTAGCGCAGGAGCTCCATCTTGAGGAAGGCCTCATATACGGGGATGGCCACAAGATGATGTGCGCGCACCATCCGAGGTGGCCGGCCCCTAGTCGGGTTGAGGTGCTGCGCAGCTCGTAATAGCCCCACTCCTTGTCCTTCGGAGTGAGGAGCCCACACAGAACCAAATAGGTTAATCAGTATACGGATACATGAGCCAGGCTGCTGTGGAAGCGAAGAAGGAGTGTCACGACCTCATCGGCTACCACCACGGGTTGGAACAACAACTTCCCCCTAGCGCAGAGCCCTCCAATGCGCCACCTCCTTCGACAGAACTCATCTTGCCGCGGCCTCTTCAACAACATTTACGACAAGGTAGCCAACATCGTCTTGACCTCCTCATCCATGTTGGAAGGCCTCCAGTTTGACATCGTGCCTCAGATTTACGAATGAATCTGTGAGTCCTCTCCGTCGCTCTACCCTCCTCTCTCCTAGAAATCACCGCGACACACGAATAGACTTGGCAAAAAGGAGGAAGGAGGAACGGCAGCGGTTGAAGGAAGGCAAAAGAATGGGAGGAAAATCCTCTCTCTTCCCCCTATTTAATGCGGAAAGGCGTGTGGTGGACCTCGTGGCCTGAGACTTGGGTCGATGGACGACAAAGCCCTCCGACCACCGCCCCACAGACGAAACGTTGCAGCTCCACCGAGCTCCGGTTAGCGTGACGTGGCCTAGGCGAGGCCCACCACTACCACGCAACCAAAGCGCTTCGACCACGGAAATAAGGCGCCGAATCGCAGACCACAAGACTATCCTCCGCCTTCCTCGTAGGGTTTGGTAGGGCCCACCAACAAAATCTCCATCGAGAGAGGCAATAACTAAGTAGAAAATCACCATCGACTCAATCGGACAGCTCGAAGCTTCCGAGACATACAATAAGGAGCACAATGGATGCCTCATGCGGGTTATGCCGACCCCATCATGAACGACGGACGGATCCCATTCGAACATATCCGATAGGAGCTCCCGCACCTGGCCACTCGCCGTTCCATTACCTCGCGCTTCTGAGATGTTGGTCGACCCATTGGCGCATTCTTCGAGAGCTATCGAGGTAACCTTTCATCGCCAAACCCCCCTTTTATATTTTTCTAGTGCATAATCATTCATTCATCCATTCTCATGCATGCATTCATACATTCATCCATACATTCATCCCATATATTCAAGCATTGCATATCGCGCTTGTTAAGTCACAACGCTTCGACACGTTGCGTCACGATGCGGTAGTCGCCTCATTTGATATGAGCGACGATCGATCGAGATTCGAATGCCGACCCGCAAAGGGCTTGAGGCCGCCTCACGTCAAACAGAGCCAGGGGAGAAAACACAGATGAGCCCTAGTGGCCCTCGCCCGATTCGCTCAGAAGCGGATAGGGTCATCTCGACCTTCGCATTCGATCCTGACCTCGAGCCATGCCCATAGAATCTCCATCGAGGGGAGGCCACATTTCTTTTCGAAAATACAAGGGCCACCCGAGTCGGTCTCCTTCTGGCTCGGGCATCTCCGGCGACAGAGGTGAGTTAAGGAGCAGTGGAATGCCATATAAGGGCTATGCCGACCTTGTTACGAATGACGAATCCGGATTCCACTCGGACGTACCCGTTATTAAGCTCACCGAGCGCGTCACTCAAGCCAACAAGGCAAACGATGTTAGCTCAACCCCTCCGGTTGCGGAAACCACGGATAGGGTAACACACAAAACTCGCCCGACCCCTCGACCGCGCCCGACACTTGGGTTGCCGCCCGACGCTTGGGTTGGCGCTACCGTCTCGCTATATTTCGACCCATCGATCCATGTTGGAAGGCCTCGACACTCATGCCTCATTGGCGCCTCTTCTCGCCCTCTCTCCTCGGCGCGCCCAACACTTGGGTTGGCGCTCCATCTCATCCGATCCTCACCAAATTTCGACACTTGGGTTGGCGCCCACGCTTATGTAGTGCGTTGCACTTGGGTTGGCGCCCACCACCAATGGCGCCCCTCTTCGATCCTCCGCCTTCCCGGGTAGGGTCTGCCTGACAAAATCTCCATCGAGGAGGCCAGCGACTCAATCGGACCGACGCTTGGTCATGCGCCGCCTCATGAACCCGATCCCATTCGAACATATCATAGGAGCTCCCAGACTCTCGCCGCTCTCGACACTTTTGTTTTGCGCTTCGTCTCGTCCGACGGCGTGGCGATTCTCATCTTACACCCATACATTCATCCATTTCATCAAGCATTGCACTCAGAAAAGCGAGTGTAAACAACCCTTCACGACTTCACGAAGTCCCAAAGGGCTCGGGGGCTCTGTCGAGTTTATAAAATCGAGGTCCCCAATGGACCCGCTTTCATCTCGACAAAATCGACTCGGCCTAGCGAATCTCCATCAGAGCGACAACACGCCCTGGCTCTGGCCCACCATGAGTTAAGGGATACATAATGACAGTCGGAAGAATGATTCACTTTTGACGGTCCCGTTATTAAGCTCACCGGCCGGCCAACAAGGCGATGTTAGCTCAACCTCCTCGGTTGCAAGGTGGGGACACACATCCAACTCGCCCGACCTCAACCTCTTTTTTTGCGACTGGGGATACGCTCGATCTCCTCAGGGGCTCCTTCCCCGACCGACATAGGTTGGCGCCTCACGCAAGAGCCGATCATCCGAACGACCGACCGGGTTGGCGCCGCTCTGCTCTCAGCTCTCTCTCCAGACAAAGCCATGGACAACAAGGCTAGGTAGTACTTTCCGTCTGCTGGGTTGGCGCTTTCTCGGCCTGCACAGCGTATACATTCTCTCTTTCTTTTTGACTTGTAAGGTCATCCCCTTCGATTATAAAAGGGGATGAGCTCTCTCCTAAAAAAACTCGGCCTCGGCTCTCTCGCCTTTTTAAAAATGAGAAGCTAGGCGATTATAGCAAGGCCCGAGGACCTAAGAACTCGAATAGCTCAATAGCTTTAGAACTCTAAAGCTACACGGCCTAGAGCATACGCCTCCAATACTTAGCGCACGTTAGAGCAACCCTAGGTAGCACTCTTATTCCCTTCTTTGACTTGAGTCTAACCAGCCTTTAACACCCCTTCTTATTCCTACTCGTTTGTAACCCCAGGACCTAAGAACTTTTTGAATAGCTTTAGAACTCTAAAGCTACAGCACACAGGCTCCAATACTTAAGCGAATAAAGTCATCTACCGATCGAAACTTGACATATGGCACGTTGTTCAACCAAAGATAAATCATCGTGTCATTGAGTCTTTAGCGATATACATCCGATCACAACGCATTTATAAAACTACAAATATTTACTTTTTGGTTATTTTTCGCACCGACACATGGATAGTACACTTGTGCTACCCTTAAAAAAAAGGATAGTAAGAGTGTGATAGGGATGATGAAAAGGACACGAGCTGCACGAATCATTAATTAAGCTAATATATACGTATACAGTATAGTGGTAGTACAGGAGTCAGATGGACCGCTCGTGAGCCAAGGCACATGCAGATCGGGGAGCAGAAACACGCACACGGCGTGACGGCGAGGCGGAGGCGCACGCGTGATGCATATTCCGCCACGGCCGATCAACTGCAGACCCCCGGCCCGCTCCGATGGATCAGCAGCCAATAAAACCACCTACTACCTTGGACTTGGAGTGCCGTGCCGTACCACGCTCCACACTGCATGCTTTTTGAAACAAAATAATGCTCCACGCTGCATGTTCTCGCGCCTGGGCATGCACCACATGGCCTGGCCAACTGGCCAAGGACAAGGAGGGCACCCAGGGCCAAATTGCCGCTGGTAGCCGACGACACAGATCTGAGCCGAGCCCGAGCCCGAGCCCGAGCCCGATCCCGATCCAGCGACCAGCGGGACCGGACAGCCGCACGGAGATCTGTGAGCTGGAACTGGAATGGAAAGGGGAGCCAGCCAGCAAGGAAGAGGCCGAGCGTCCTCTGATGACTGATCAGGGTTTTCATTTGCTACAGTCAGTCGCCCCCGATCTCCTCTCGAGAGGTGAGATTGAGACGACGGTGCTCTGATCTGGTCGAGAGCTGCGGGCGCATATCAAAGCCACAGCTCGCACAAATTACAGATAGGAGCAGCGCTTCGTTGCCTCGGACGACACTCGGGATGTGAGGTCGCTCGGTTGCTCAACTTGCTCCCAATAACGTTACAACTTCCCTTTCCATATGTGATAATATGTCTGATTGTGTTGCTGTTTACTGTACAGTACGTAGCTGCGCACATCTTTTCTTTTTAAATAACGAGTACAATCGATGGCTCTCCTATCAGATTTGTTTTTTTTATTACAATGAAAATAACTTTCCGACGAACATGACGCAAACATACCCAATCGACTAACCGAGCACTCCCCCAGTATACATCTAAACCAGGTAGTATTATATAATAGGGTTAAGTTCAATTTACACCCTCCAACTTGCAGCAAAGTTCGATTTCAACCTCGAACTTCAAAACCGGACAACTTTGGCCCTCCAACTCTCGAAAAAGTTCAACTTTCAACCTTCTAAGCGGTTTTGCGGGTAAACAGTAACTTTTGATATTTTCGGGAGCGCCAAAATTTTATATTATTTTTTTGAGCATCTTAACGTCCTCAAATGAAAAAACTCAAAACTATAAAGTTGTAGATCTTATCGAGGTCTACAATTTACATATAAAAATTATTTTCATCCAACATCGTATTGAAGGATTTTTCTATTTTTTAAAATTTGAGTCTCATCACGCGATAAAATATGGTGCTGAAATTTTATATTATTTTTTTATCCGCATCTTACGATCTTATTTTCAAATAAAAAACTCAAAACTCATCACGACAAAATTGTTTCACGCGTGATGACTCAAATTTCAAAAAATAGAAACCTTCATCGACGATGTCGGATGAAGATAATTTTATATGTAAATTGTAGACTCATGATTGAGATCTACAACTTGTGTAGTTTTGAGTTTTTTCATTTGAGGACAGAAAGATGCTCGAAAAATAATATAAAATTTTCAAGGCCCCCTTAAAATATCAAAATTTACTGTTTACCCACAAAACCGCCCAGAAGGTTGAAAGTTGAACTTTTTCGAGAGTTGGAGGGCCAAAGTTGTCCGGTTTTGAAGTTCGAGGTTGAAATCCGAACTTTGCTGCAAGTTGGAGGGTGTAAATTGGATTTAACCCTATATAATATAACGTAGTACGTAGGATCCAATGGCCGGTCAGAATCACTTTGATGAAACAAAAGATGATAGATGCGTGCAACCTGCAACGGTTTAGTAGATATATATACCCCTACTGTCCTACATATATGGTTGTACACACTCAACCATGTCACTGTGTTTCGAATCATCATACTTGTATATACGAAACGGAATCTTGGGGGGGGTGGGGAGGGGGGCCGGGGGGCGGGGGCGGGGGATACTGCACCGCGTGCTGAGGGATAGTTATTCCTTTGTCTTGCACATGCAAACAGTAGCTATAGCGTCGACGTCCCCGACTCCCCGCCACGACCGATGGACCGTCCGCTCTCCACCACGGAATCACGAAGATCCGTTGGGAAAATCAGGAGAGAACACACGCGCGGCCCATGCATTTCCCAGTATAGATATTTATTTATCCTACCCGTCGCCCGTCGCCTCAAATCAGTGAGGGCGGCCATGGCGAAACAAACAAAAAAAATTGACGATATGCACTTCGATCGCAAACAATAACCTTTTTATGATCTTTGTGAATCGTGAGGTACAAGTAAATTAAACATGTGCTACCACCAAAATGAACCAGAGCATAAAGATACTGGAAATTTATGCTTCTACACTGTACTGAAATTTGGTACTCTGTTGTTATTATCTATGACTTTTGTGGTTTGATTCGGATTGCAACCGTAAAATGGATATATAGAGTCTGAAATGGAAGAGATAGGCATGTCATATCGCGCAGCATAGTTTTACTTTCTTTTGACGGGGAGATTGAATAGTTGATATTTCCTTTAGAAATATACTATGACGCACGCACGCACGCACTAGGTCATCTCAGAGATACAAAATCACGAGTGATATTCTGGAATTGTAAGGCCGGGCCAAGAAAAACGAACGTTTGCTGCCTCAGCTGCACCGCGTGCTGAGGTAGTTATCCGTTTAAATTTGTCCTGTCACGTGCATGCAAACAGTAGCGTCAACGTCTAAACCACGACCGTCCATCCGCTCGATCACGATACTTGGGAAATCACAATGCCCATTCATGTCTCAGTATTTCTCGCCTCCTATCCGTCGCCCAAATCAATGCCAAGTTATGGCGGAAGGAACACAACAAGGATACAATAATAATTGACATTCTTGCAGTATTCTTCTAATGTATAAACCACATGTCTGTATCGATATTTTGCGCTCACTTAGGCCTTGTTTGAAAGTTGTCGGATTCACCTCAATTCACATGTGTTGGGGTGGAATTTAGTTAAGTTCCACTCAAATCCGATAAAAAAATCCACCCAACATATGTGAATTGATGTCAATCGATAATAACTATTTAATTTTAGAGACAGTCGGTCCATTTACATAAACAGTTTAAAAAACAAGGCGAGCCAAGTTTACTTCCCAAAGTGATTATTATTGTAGGCATGTCTTTTAAGAGTGCAGTTAGTTGTGTCCAAAAAAATCATAAAATTTGCCTATGAAGTCGGGTCAAACTTTATACTAAAATTATAGAACTCAAAAGATCAACAATTTTGCCTTTCACAAGGTTTTATTTAAATTTATTTAGAGACTTAAAATTTTATTTGAAGTTCTCATATTTGAAATTAAAATTTAGAGTTTTCATGTGACCTCGGACATTGACATGGTATACAAAGTTCGTAGTTATAAATCTGATCTATAACTTTATTGTTGATTAATTTTTTATCTAAAGTCTTTAGTGTACTGGGTATTTATTTTGTTCTTTTAAAAAATCAAAATTTAGAATTTTGAAACAACTTCGTACATTGACATGATTTATGCCAAAGTTTTAGTTGTCAACATGGTCTACAACTATATAGTTGACAATTTTTTACTTGAAAAGATTTATATCCAAAATATTTGTAGATTTAGATATTTGTTTTTTTTTAATTTTCTAACGGATTTCTCCATGCTAAAAGGAATTATATAGCCATGACTATGCATATCCAGGTGTGTAATTCTTATGAGGTACTTGAATTTGATAGTTTCATATATGGTCTTGCTGTACCAGTTAACTGTAAAATATATAAAGTATGAAATTGAAGATATAGCCATATTATATTGCGTAGTGTAAGATGATATTCATTCAGAAATATTGTCAGATCCTTATCTAATGGAAGCAGATATCCCCTTTAAAAAACATCGTCAGATTAGGTCAGTTCAAAGATACTATTTATTGGTGCCCCATGATGCTAATGGTTTGCTGCTAATTTTATATAAAATCCTTAATGTACATAGTATAAGAGAACGTGCATGTAGTGCAGTAGCAGAAATGCAAAAATGTGATGCATAAATATAATCTACAGACCGGGAGTTCGATTCCCTATTTTCACCTTGCCACTTATGCTATTTTATGAAATACATGGTGCACTAAGGGCCGCACCATAATATGTGGTCGTGTCCTCGTCGCTAATAGCACGTCTTGAATGATCCGGATTCATAGTCTTTCCATCAATACCTCGGGAGAGATCTTACTCTAGGGTCGAGTTTTTTAATGCCATAGTACAAATGTTTTAAAACATAAGATAGATTTCTCTATATTCTATAGATCGACCCCAATAGCTATTGTTGTGATCTACCCCTCAGCATACATAGCCCTAAACCTCTAACTATATACCGCAGGATAGGAAGTAAGTCTAGATTAACTAGTTTGGTGAAAAGTCGAACCATTTCTCTTCTTTTTCCTCTTCTCTTTTCTCCATGGCTCCACCTCAACATACAGCTCATCTAGAGCTCTTTATTATACTTACTCTTAAGGGTCTATTTGGATTATAGCTCGATTATTATAATCTAGATTATACATTAGATTATTATAATCTAAATTATAAATTATAATAACCAGAGTGTTTGGGTATTATGGATTATGGTGATTGATTATGATTGGTTAAAGTGTGAAGTTCCTATTTTATCCTTTATAATTTGGCAAGTTGGATAATAAATGGGGGCAAGGTGGACTTTAGCACCCATAATCCTTTATAACTTGGTCTCTCCTAGATTATGGGATTATAGTAATCAAGAGTTTTGATTATTAATAATCTATATCATATCATCAGTCCTGTTTGGATCAAAATTTGATTATATAATCTGATTATAATAATCAGAGGGGTATCAAAGAGGGCAGCTAGAAGTTATGGGATAGCTGGCGGCACTGCCCGTTTTATGTTCTACCTCCACTGCTATCGTATCATAGAAATTGAAAAAGAGCACCAATGCTGAGAAAAGAGACTAACCACGCTGTTACCATAAGAAACTTAACCCCCATTTAACCTTTCGCTACTGTTACCATTTGCCAGTTACCACACAATCTTTCATTCGTGTTTACATGCGGTGCCATTGCGACCGTGCGAGAGAGAGGGAGCTTTTCATTGTGGGAGGAGGATGGAGGTGCGGTTGGTGGCACAGAGCACGCCGGCTGGCGGTCGCTGAAAATAGTACGGTAGCATTTTTGTTGTTATTTGATAATTAATGTTTAATCATAGTCTAATTAGGATTAAAAGATTCGTCTCGTGAATTTCGTCTAAACTGTGTAATTAGTTTTATTTTTTATTTATATTTAATGCTTTATGTATGTGTTAAAGATTTGATGTGATGAAAAATCTTAAAAAAAATTACAAAATTTTAAGAAGTAAACCGGCACTGAGCCAGGAAAGGTAGGTAGGTGGCGGGCAGGTAAAAGAGGAAACGAACCCAAGCGTCAGACGGGCAGCGCGGCTGCGCGGGGAGGCCGCCGCCGTCCGCGGTATAAAAAAGGACGGCAGCCGAGGGGGACCAACCGAAGCAGCGACAGAGCACCTCCCTCCCACCCACTCGGCGCCCGGCGCTCGCTCCTCCAGAAATCTCGCCACTGGTCAGTGCTCCGCTCTTCCTTTTGCTTTGCAGCGCAATCCCGCACCTCTTTTTTATTTCCCCCACGCCCAGCAGGGGGTGCCGCCTGCTTCGGCGAGTCCGAGGTTTCTCCGTCCGGTTCTGTCGTCGTCGCGGCTAGCTTTGCACCGGTCGAGTTTAACGGTCGAGCTTCTCCTCGGGAAACTTGCTTCTTTATTAGGGGTGTTGGGTGTCGCGATCGCTTCGCGTTTTCACTAGCCGCGCTCTAGATTCTTTCCTCAATCGCTAACGGCTCCGCGGCGGCGGCGGCGGCTCTGCTTGCCGTGGATCTTGTGCTGCCAAAGTTGCAGATCTTTTTGTCCCCTATTCGGTGGAGTGAATTCTGGTAGCCTTGAGCTGCTTTGTTTTCGGCTTGGGGTTTTAGCAATTTTCTCTGCTCGTTGGAATCGTTTCCTCGCCTCCGGCTGTTTCGTAGTGGCTATTTTTTTCTTCCGAGTCTGTCTACTGTGTTTTATACGATACATGTATTTTTTTACACGATAGGATTAACATCCAACCGTCTGCATCTTTATTCTACCTTTAACTTTCTTCTACTTAAAACAATCATAAGATCGTAAATCCACCTATCATGTATATTATAAAAAATAATTTTTTTTTATGAAATGACAAAATACAAAGAGGTTGGTTCCTGGCGCCGGCAATGCGGCCGCCGCTGACCCCGATGCGATCCGGGCTGTGGCCCGCCCGCCGGGGAGTCGGGGTCCTCGGTCGCCAGCTCGGGGAGGCGCCGCCGCGCGGAACTGCCGGAGGGCCGAGGCGGCCTGGCGGGAGGCCGGACGCCGGAGGCGCTAGGCGTGGTTGCGGGCTCCTCCTCAGCACCTCTCCGACCATGGCTGCTAGCTCCGCCGCGCCGCGCCGGGCTCCTCCTCGCTGGTCCACTGCACGGTCTGCTCTGTCACCGGCTGGGCCACGGGCGCGCGTATCGGCCTGCCTCGAGGCACCGCCTCCGCCCTCGACCATGGCGGCCGCCGCGGGAGCTTCGGCCGCGAGCGGGGCCGTCATGCACGGCGAGGCGTGATACGGACGCAGATCTGACGATGCAGACAAACGGAGGCAACAATCCGATGGACTAAAATCCATGTGTTTTTTTTATGATAAAACTGTTGTATAGCATTTCTGATTTTTTTTTCTTTTGGTTGTTGCTGACTTGCAGGGAGGTTCATTTAATCATTTTGCATTTTTGCTGCTAGGAATTGGGAATTGGTCGAAGTTTTTGGCTTATTAAGTTGAGGGTATTTTACTTTTCGTTTCTATTGCTAAAATTAGCCACGAGTGAGGACTTGTGCTACTCCTCGGATGTTAAAATTAAATTGAATGGGTTTAAGCGGGTACTACTCTGCTGACCTTTAGATACTGGTGCTTTTGGTGTCCTCGGCAGGTAGAGAGATCCAAATTTCAAATTCTTTTTCTCTGAATACAATAAGCTCAGATTCCTTTGGAAGAATACAATATTTGATATGCTCTTACCTATAAAGCATGAGGCACATCGAGTCACTATAAGATGTAATTCACTACTTCACTTAAAGGGGGGCGAACAGGAGTGTGATCTTAGATCTGATCATGTCCAGTTTTGGTCTCAAGTTCTGAGGTTGCAGTAGATGTTGTGCTCTTTTTAGCATAAAAAATGGTGTTGCATGGACCAAGACTAACTAACGTGTTGTGCTAGCTTGCCTGCCTGTTCTTGGACATGAAAACAACACAAACATGTTTATGATAAATTTGGGTCACTGCAAGTTCATTAGTATCTTTCTCACTTGGATAGGTGTATTATTGTAGCAGGTAGAAGAGGCTCGTACTATTTGTCATGTCAGGAGGATCAACACCATCATCAAGGCGAAACAGCTTTAATTCTTTGTCTAGAGACCTAGACCTTCCTTCAGTGCAAGGTTGTCTCTCCATTGTTGTACTTGGGGCTTCTGGTGACCTTGCTAAGAAGAAAACTTTCCCAGCCCTCTACCACCTCTTTGATCAGGTATTAACTATTCCTTATACAATTTTACAACGTAGAGTATAACTTAAACTGTAATGCACATTCAATTGAGCATTCCAGAGCAAGTAATCTGGACTAATTTTCTTATTGTAACCAGATCACAAGTATAAGCCCACATAAATGTACACTTCTCCTGTACATGATATGAAAGTGTAGAAGACAATTTGAAGGAATGATGGCAAACATCAGATCAAGCTTCTACACAATAACTAGTTGTGTTGTAGTCCATACGTAAACATATAAATTTATTCTTTACAGACATGCAGCATCTGTGCAGTTCCATTTGTTAAAATCTGTGCGGTTCTGTGATATACACTATAATTATCAAGCCAGTGGATGTATTAACTGAAGTTAATATTCATTGTTACAGGGATTTATACAATCTGGTGAAGTCCATATATTTGGTTATGCTAGATCAAATCTTTCTGATGATGGGTTGAGAGAACGCATTCGTGGGTAATGTTCCTGATGGATGGAGCTAGTTCTTAAGTCGCATAACACAGAAGTTCTGTTTACTGCACGAAGATTTCGTTTCTGTCCATACAAGACATGAAATTATATATTTTCATATTTCTACATTTGGAAACGTGTAGGCTCAGAATGAAAATTAACGCTGATCTGTAATGTATTGTACATTCCTAGATATTCAGCAGTTGCATGAAATTGAAAAGACATGCATCTTTACTCCTTTCAGCCATAGGTGTTCTTTTTATACAGGTATCTCAAAGGAGCCCCAGAAGATCTTTCAGGATTTTTGCAATTAGTAAGTTGTTAAAACTACAATAAATTTTTTCTAGGGCACAGACATCATTATGGTAATTTTGTGTCTCAGATAAAATATGTCAGTGGTTCCTATGACACTGGAGAAGGATTTGAGAAACTGAACAAGGCAATATCAGAGTATGAGGCGTCAAACAAATCAGGAAGCTATCGCAGGCTCTTTTATTTGGCATTGCCTCCATCTGTCTACCCTTCAGTGTGCAAAATGATCAGAACATATTGCATGAATCCATGTAAAAGTTTCTTTCCTATGCTGAGTTTTTTTTATTCTGATAAGCTAATGCAAATCCTTAGTATGAACAAACAAGTATGGTGGAGTTAGTGGAAGCTTCAAGTTTTAGAAGCTTAAGTTTTATTAAGGTTCTATTATCTTTGCTTTCCTTGAAGCGAAATAAACTTTTACATTGTTATTCAATACTTCCATTTGTTCAGTAGTAACGAAAGAGCATGTTCATTTTTAAGCTTGTGTTCCTACATTCTGACTACATTCAAAATACGAAACTGATTTGGAAAAGATTGGTACAAAGGACATTCATGCTGTTCATCAAATATTCTTTAATAGTTAGTTCTTCACAAAGGGAGAGGAAATAAACCAATACCAGTTATCTTTTTAATATATATAGAATTATAGATTTAAAAATTCGAGCACCATTAGTACTGTCAAGTCTGGGCTTCACATTAGTCTTGTGCTTGTGCGTGCAGCTTCTCACCCTGGATGGACCAGAGTCATTGTTGAGAAGCCCTTTGGAAAGGACTTGGATTCCGCTGAAGAATTAAGTGCCCAACTTGGGGAGCTATTCGAAGAACACCAACTATACAGAATAGACCATTACCTGGGAAAAGAGTTGGTCCAAAACTTGGTAATGGATGTAACTTTTTTCTCAACTTGCTTTACATTTCACAAATATTTGTCTAACTATTTTTTAACCAATATCGCGTTACAGCTTGTCCTTCGTTTTGCCAACCGCTTGTTCTTGCCTCTTTGGAACCGCGACAATATTGATAATATACAGGTAAGATGTTTTGTATTCGGTAGCTAGCAGTTGGCAACTTTATTTTGCTGGTATAAGCTCCATGCACATAAATTGCAGTCCCTTTATCATTCAAGGTACTCTGTAGTTCTGTTCATAAGTTATTTGACTTGATCCGTTTGTGATTATAGTAGGGAGCTGTTGTATTCTACTGTAACAATTTACTACAGTTTGAAATGAGCCAAACTGAACCTAAGATAACTGAAAGCATTACAGTATCAATGACATGGCATGCTAATTACTCAAACACTGCAGATTGTATTCAGGGAGGACTTTGGAACTGAAGGGCGTGGAGGATATTTCGACCAATATGGGTATGTACAAGCATTTCTTTTCCTCCCAAAAGTAGAAGCACTAGTGTACCATATTTCAGTAACATTTTTATGAAATTTTTCTAGTCTAAAATGATACCCTTACAAGCTAAAGTACAAATCTTCTGCGTAATGTATATATAAAGCATGGTATTGATGATAAATTTAGAAATACTTGAATTCCTGGTTGGTTCTTAACAATGAATAGATGTATTTTGTATTTTTTGATCTGAATTGCCAAAAAAAAAAGATCATATCACTCTCTCGTGCAATGGTTGAACAGATGAGTTGATGGTAATCAGCACCAAATGATTATGCCTATTTCTGTCACATTGATTAAACATTTTTGTGTTTCTTTTTATACCTTCTTTTTTTTTCTTTCCCTTTGCTCTATAAATATCTGACTCTGCTCCTGTTGTTGCAGAATCATTCGTGATATCATTCAGAATCATTTACTGCAGGTAAAATATAAATAAGATATATTTCCATATGCTATGATTCTGTGTTCTGCAATCATTTTCATAATCGAGTCCAGGTTTTAGAGGTTTATTAGTATTTTAGTGACTATGGACAATAAAGGCATCTTTTCCCTACCTTCTTCCCACTATTTATATTTATGGATACATGCTAAATCTTGTGGATTAACTAGCCATGACAGAATTTCCTGAAGAGTAGTAGTGAGTGAATGCCTTTGTGTGTTAACAATCTTAGTCATAAATTCTTACAATCTGCAGGTTTTCTGTTTGGTTGCGATGGAAAAGCCTGTCTCCCTTAAGCCTGAGCACATCAGAGATGAGAAAGTCAAGGTCCAACTCTCTTTACTCTATTGATGTTACTACTTTATATTGCAACTTCACCAATTTTCTTGCTGTGGTTTTATTTGCTCTCTGAAATGTGGCAGAGTGCACATCTTATGTTTTTTTTTGTTTGGTTAGTGCTCAGAGGAACTAGTTCCGTGTCTTAATCTCAGGTTCTGCAATCTGTGAACCCTATTAAGCCTGAAGAGGTAGTCCTCGGGCAATACGATGGCTACAAGGATGACCCTACAGTGCCAGATGACTCAAATACCCCAACTTTTGCATCTGTTGTTCTTCGGGTACACAATGAAAGATGGGAAGGTATATCTTACCTCCACATGACAGTATCTGTACATATTACAGTTGAAATGGATATACTTGAAATACTTGCTCTCTGTGTTTTTTTTTTCCATTCAGCGTGCCTTTTCTCAACCATAATATCTTTACTTTCTGTATCAACCCTCTAATATTCATGCCGTGCAGGTGTTCCTTTCATTCTTAAAGCTGGTAAAGCATTGAGCTCAAGGAAAGCAGAAGTTCGGGTGCAATTCAAGGATGTTCCTGGTGACATTTTTAGAAGTATGTGCTAGAAGTTAATATTAATGGTGTAGTTTACTCTTAGCATAGATTTACCTGTATAGGAGGGGAGTGCCTTTACATAACCAGACCAATGTTCAAAAAGGCGACATTAGGCGTCCGCCTAGGCGCGACTAGGCACTAGGCGAGGGGGTCCCGCCTGGCCTAGGGGGTAGGCGGACCCCTAGGCGGCGCCAGCTCGTCGGCGGCGCCAGTGGGGGAGGAGGGGCTGGCGGAGGTCGCCGGTGACAGAGGAGGAGCTTCGGACGCGTGCGGGCGGCGGCGGCAGGCGCGTGCGGGCACGTGCTGCGGAAGGGAGGAGGCTGGCCGCGGTGGAGAAAGAAGCAGAGCCGGGCGGCGACGGAGAAGGGCGGAGTCGGGCGTTTGCGGCTGCGGAGGGTGTGTGCGGCTGGAAGGAGACCCGGATGGATAAGGATAAGCTAGTTCATGCGGATGGAAGGGCCTTTTTCTTTTCTTTCTTTTTTTATAAGAAAAGGATGGAAGGGGCTGGGAGGAGTATGGATAAGATGGGCTGGGCTCTTTTGATGGGCCTTTCTTCCAACTTTAGGTCCACATGTCTCATATTTCTTCTTTTATTTAAGATAATCTAAGGTAATATATGAATGTGTATTAATTAAAGTTAAAACATTAAAACGCCTTAAAATGCCTAGGCTCGCTTAGGCCCACCTAGGCTCTAGGCTATGGGTCATCGCCTAGCGCCTTTTTGAACATTGAACCAGACAGTACAAAAGCAAGATGTTCTTTCATAAGTTATCATGGGATCTGAAACTACCAAAGGATTGGCTAAAGGTTCATTGACAATGCAGAATGGGGTTGGGCAGGTCCATGCATTGATACTGGAAAGCCATGACAGTGGTCCCTTTAGATTGAATGAAATGCAATGGTGCAGAGCACGTGCATTGCCGTTTAACTTCTCACTGAAGTTTGTCTACATTAGCTGCCATATTGGTAAAATTAGTAAATTGTTAAATTAACTCAAGCTGGACTAGACTAAATGTGTTTCTCACTGAAGTTCAGCATGCAATTGTTAGCCGTAGGGTGGATGGATGAGACTCTTTGTTCATTGAAAACCAAAACAATACTAAGGATGACGATTTTCCTCACCTTATAACTTCATGGAATGCCTCTCTTATTGATGACCTGTTGCAACGAATATTTTATATTGGTTCATTATGTTGTTCTGTTATGTCTATGTAAGAATTAGAGATCTTGGTAATTGAACTAAATATAAATATAAATATAACCTGGTGAAGGTAAGAAGCAAGGGAGAAATGAGTTTGTTATACGCCTCCAACCATCAGAAGCCATGTACATGAAGCTAACTGTAAGTCCTGCTACTTCTCTAGGGTTTACTTTCTTGTTTTCATCAGTAAAACGTCGTGAAATTTCTTTGGAAACTGGACGTCGATATGGGATTTGAATGTGTAGCAGAATCTCATATTAATCTTTGAAAATTAAATTGCTGCAGGTTAAGAAGCCTGGGTTGGAAATGGCTACTGAACAAAGTGAACTTGATCTGTCATATGGGATGCGGTACCAAAATGTCAAAATTCCTGAGGCATATGAACGCCTTATCTTGGATACGTAAGTGTCATCCTTTTCATCATTCTAACATATCATTCATTACAAAGAAATTCTCTCATCCTGAAATCGTGGATAACTCTGTATATATCATGTCTTGTGCTGATAACGTTGCAAAGCTTCTTCTATGCAAAATTTTGCTTTTCTTTACTGCACCTGCACTGATCCATATCCATGTTTCTACAGAATAAGAGGAGACCAGCAGCACTTCGTTCGCAGAGATGAGCTAAAGGTTTGTGCCACCCTGCATATTTGTGCCCTCTTGTTGGATCCTTCGTCAGCAATAACTCTTTTGTTTCTGTTTGGCTAACACGAGGATCCTTTATCTGCAAGAACTCTTTCATTTCTGTTTTGCTCTATCCTCTAACGCTGCACCTTTCACTTTTTTAGGCTGCTTGGCAGATTTTCACTCCTTTGCTGCACGACATTGACGACGGCAAGCTGAAGCCCCGCCCATATGAACCTGGCAGCCGAGGTCCTAAGGAAGCCGACGAACTGAGCGCGAGAGTTGGATATGTGCAGACCCACGGTTACGTATGGGTACCACCGACCCTTGCATAGAAGAGAATGGCCGGTTCCATGGCCTCATAGGAATTGTGTGTATCTAGGATGAGTGCCCTACAATAAAGCTGCGCATATATATTGCCCATTTTCGCTATATCGCACGGCGTTGTAATAATGTTCTGCTGAATATCCCAACTACGATATGAAATAAAAATGCATGTTCCATTCAGTATGCAATGACCAGCGATGAAATGCTGTTTGATCCTGCAATAGCAATACCGAGGAGTTACAAAGAAAAAAACATGTTCTGGCAGACTTTAAGCAGATACTCTACTATCTCTGTTCCAAATTGATTAACTTTAGCTTTGTTCTAATCACTTTTTTTTTTCAAATTTTGATCAGGTTTTTAGAATGATACATTAACATCTGCCAGGTTCAAATAAAATATACTATCAAGACATACAGATTTTAACAAAACTAGTTTGGTATTGTTGTTGATATATTTTTCTAGGTTTAAAAAAAGTTTGATACTCTAGACGCCTGTGCTTGCATTCTGTTTCGCACGCCTCACGCGAGCCTGTGCCGCCCTGAACGTCACCGGCATCGAGAAGGGGAAGGAGGCAGCGCCCGTCCGCACCTCTGGTTCGGATGCCCAGCCGGTGCCTGAAGGAGGAGGAGACACCGCGGAGGCAGCAGAAGACGAGGAGAGAGATGCAACACCCAATCTACTTTTGAAACATCTAGATCCAACACTTGCAGCATACGTCGGAAGACAGATGAAACACTTGAAACAAACATATGTGTATAACCATTGCAATATATGCAACATCTCGATCTACTTTTGCAATATCCATATGAAACACTTTGCAACTATACCTATGAAATATCTGAAACACTTAAAATATAGGCTTGCAACATGCTCCTTCAGCGCAACATCTTCATGCTTCTTGCGAACGAAGGGTAGTCGGCGCGTGGAGTTCACCGGTGTAGAGCTAGTCGGTGGCGTGGACCTTGTCGCTTCGGTGGAAAATGCCACAGCAGGCCTGGTGGACAAGGTTGCGGCAAGTCCACGCACTGGAGAAGTCCGTGACGGGTAGGAGGTGCAATGGAGAGGGTGAAGACCGGCTGTCGCGCTTGGGCACGACGGAGATGTCGGCCGGCGGAGCGGAGGCGTGATGGACAGAGAGGCGCGGTGGTGAGCGCGGTCGCCGAACGATGCTGCGGCGCTACGGTGAGTTGGGTTTTCTTTAGAACAGTCGCGGGATGAGTGGGCTGGCGTCACGGCCCAGCACGGCCGCTTGCCAGAAGTACCGATAAATTACTGTGAAAGCGCATTTAGTTAGGTTAAGAACATTGTACACTGTACGTTTGGGCTTTGGGAGCACCCCAGCCGTCGGATTTATATCGGACGGTCCTGCGTGGCTTTCAGGGAAAGGATTAGGGGACTTTTTGCGGGGGACTGGGGTCTGGGGGAGAACGAAACGAAACCCAAATATCTGGACGCAGACACCGGGCCGTGCTGCTTCTCCGTCCCACTGAATCGTCGCCGCCGGCTAGCATCAGGAGCTCGCCGCCGCGCCGAAGCCGAAACCGCCGTCGCGTGTTTGTGAAGCTCTCGAAAAAGGGGCGCGCAGCATGAGAGCGGCCGTGAACACACCACCTCCGCACTGCTACTCGCGCCGCAGCGCCAGCGCCACGCTGCTAGATGCGCACCATGTGTTCGATCACGTGCCGCAGCGGCGCCTGCCGACCCTGGCTGCGGAACTCCGCGCGCGGCCCGTGGCCGCGGCCGCCTGGAGGCCCGCGCGGCGGTCGGCCGTGTCTGCGGCTGCCCCCACCTGTGGCGCCGCTTCAGGTACTGAAATTGGATCCTTTTCATGGTTTGCCCCCTTCTTCAGATAAGCTTGCTGCATGCACTTACCTTTGGAGCTGCCTCATTTGTGCACTGGAGTGGAGTATCATTTGGTATTTGGCCAGTGGAAGCATCATTGGATTGTTTGCGTGTGTTGTTCAATGACCCTTTAGGTTAGGTGAGATATTGGGAGTTGAGGACAGTAGTATCTTTTTGTGGCACAAAAAGACAGTGGGTGTTCAAGAATGGGAGCAAGCTTCAGTCTAGCTCGCAACTAAAAAAGTAAGAAATGCTACTAATTATTACTTAACCAGGCTACCCCAGGAGTCCAGAGTGTGTTGAATCTTCCTTACCGATTGAGTTGGGTTGCTCGATGTTTTTGGGTTTGTGCGGCGCTATGTTGGGTTTTCGTGATCTGTTTTCTTAAAAAAAAAAAACTGGGCCAGCACATGTTTTCGTTTCTCTTTCAAATAAAACTTACGTCAAAGCTTTTCCTTTTGAAAAAGATTTGGTGTGTTTGAAATGGTAAGAATCGAAGAGACAGGGAGAAATAAGAGAGAATAGGATTATAAGATTTCGGTGTTCAGAAATTTGCCCTCCGTGTAATGTAGGTTTGTTTGCTCAGAGGTGCACCAAATGAATTCAACTCATCTATTTCGTCATGTTTTATTGTTGGCCAGTTGACACTCTTGCTTTGTTCCCTTAAACCTGAACCCCCTGGAACTAACTGTTCTTACTGTTTTGGTAATCTGTACCTGCCATCAATCCTTGAATTGGACTTATTGACACTTAGCCTTTATTCAGTTATGTGTTTTAGCTTTATAGGATTAACAATGAACCTTTGATTTAAGGAGAGTGGGGAATTAAATTTATGGCAACTTTTGGTTTCATTGTCATCCGGGTTGCATCAAAATAGATGGAACAAAATAGCATATATGATGGTTGACCTCAAACTCTCAAAGTGAAACTTGACTGACTTGCCTGATAAATGCAACACACTTTGAACTTGGAAAATGCTTAGGTACACGTACAGAAAATTTGAGGCGGGAAAAGTAGTTTTCTTTGTTTTTGATTGTTCTTATCTGTTTGGAGCATCAATACATGATATACATCATAGCGTTTTACATGCTTGTTGGGAGATTGTATCAATTTGCATGCTGGTTGGGGGGTTGTAGAGGTTTGCAAGGTGTCGTTGTTCACTTGCTAGAGTTTGCTTCTTTGTAGTGAACATCATTGCTTGAGAGGCTGGGATCTCTTTAGCTAGCTCTCTCTAATATTTACTTGTCCCAAGCAACGTCTTCTTGCTGAAATTGGGTAAGGTATAAACCCTTGCTTGCAATATTCTACCCCTGCTTCATTCAAGAAGTGAAGCAAGTTCTTCATATAAATGAAGCATACTATTGTCATGTATTGCACATTCTGAGGTTAGCCATTCTTGTTGGGTACTTCCTACATGCTCTCCAAGATTAACTTCTCAACTTTGTTAAGATATGTCATACTTATCCAAACCACAACATCATTGACAAGCTTTCTAACCATTGAGCAGTTCCTCGTTTGTTTAGGACATTCCTGCAAATTCCAGCGGCCTCTTCTTCAACTTCTCGCATGCGTTTAGCTCCGTCTGCATTCTTGCTATCAAGACGGAACTTTGAAGGCTATATTCCTCGTAGCTGCTCCAGTTCATCGCTCCAGATCTATAGCCGGTCATCTCTGTTAAATCTATCACCATCTTCAGCTCTCACGGGGTCCTCCCAGCTCACCTCCTCTGACGTGGCCCAACGTTCAGAGGAATGGTTTGCTCTTCGCAAGGACAAGCTCACCACGAGCACCTTTAGTACTGCTTTGGGTTTCTGGGCTGGCAACAGAAGAGCGGAGCTGTGGAATGAGAAAGTCTTTGGAGCAACAGAGATCAAGCTGGCGGATACTGCTAGGTCTGCCATGGACTGGGGGACGCATCATGAAAGCGTAGCCATAGAGCAGTACACAAGCATCACAGGAAGACTGGTGGGCACCCTTGGCTTCGCGGTGCACACCGAGGCCAACTCCGGATGGCTCGGAGCTTCGCCTGACGGAGTCCTTGGGTGCGAACCGGACGGCGGGATCCTGGAAGTCAAGTGTCCGTTCAACAAGGGCAAGCCCGAGCTCGCTCTGCCTTGGCGTGCCATGCCGTACTACTACATGCCACAGGTGCAGGGCCTGATGGAAATCATGGGCAGGGACTGGGTGGAACTCTACTGCTGGACACCCAACGGGAGCAGCCTGTTCCGGGTGCCGCGGGACCGCGCATACTGGGAGCTCATCCACGAGGTGCTGCGCGACTTCTGGTGGGGCAACGTGATGCCCTCGCGGGAGCTGGCGCTCTTGGGGAAGGAAGACGAGGCGAGATCCTTCGAGCCTCAGCCCAAGCACCGGCTCACGAACCTGGTGCTGTATAGGAGCAGGAAGCTGGCCTCCGAGGCCAAGCTATTGTGTATTGATGTTGGCGGCCATGTAGAATTCTTCAAATGAGAAGTTCTGCCGGTGATTGTACACTATATTATGACTATTCTTTAATTTAACTCATGAATTCGTTACCTTCCAAGCGTCCTGTTCTTTTTATTTGTTATTATGTTTAATACAACAACAACAACAACAACAACAAGTCCCAAACAAGTTGGTTAGGCTAGAGTTGAAGTTGGGTAGGCTAGAGTTGAAACCCAGCAGAAGCAATCAAGGTTCAGGCACGTGAATAGCTGTTTTTCAAGCACAAGATTTGATGTATTTTGATATTATGTTTAATAAAGAGTATATTCTTCCAATCACGTCTTTTTTTGACAACGACCACTCACATGTCTTGTGATCGTTTTGCGCGTTCATCAGATTTGATGTATTTGCATTCGCTGAAACTATGGAATCTGGAAAGGTTTCAGATTAGAACTTAGAAGGTTAGCTCAGAGAATGGATTTGGTGGATCGGCCAAATACAAGTCCAAATTTAATTATTTGTGGTTCTCCTTCTAGCATATGGACACCAAGCTGTGTCGTGGCACCAGGGATTTCCTGCCTTGTGCCCATTCTAAATTGCAATGCTTTTGGGTTGGCCTTTGCTTTCCCTTGTACGCCAAGGAGAAGTGACCGAATCAGACAGCGATTGCCTGCTTCCCGGATATTCTCATTCCCCCGTCCTGGAAGTCCAAAACGGCATCCACCTGCCTGTTGCTTCCGACTTCCGAGCTCTCAGGAATCCTTGTCTCGCCTTGCCTGTGGGACAAGCCTGTCTGCAGGACTGCAAATCAGCCACGCCTCATGTGGCCGGCACCTGGCTTGGCAGGACAGGGCCTAACATAACCTGGTGCCCCGGTCAAGAACATAATACGCAGGAGGCGGACCTGTTCAAAACTCCAAGCCAAGGCCGGTAAACCATGCGCTTTGTAAGGCGGCTTTCTGATTATAGCGCAGCATGCCGCTACCCTCGGTTCTGTCATTGTGGATGTTGAGCCATGTGGTCGGGAGCGACCAGCACTGTTTGGTTCAGCAGGTTTGCAGTTCTATAATTAGAACAGCAGGGAGCACTGCCCTCCTGTCAGTTTTGTGGATCTTAAGCCATGTGGTCACGAACGACCAGCAGTCCAGAAAGTTTGTTGGTTCAGCAGATTTGTGGTGTGTGTCTATAATTAGAACAGCAGTGCTCAAGCTGCTGATCCACAATCCATGACCAAAAAGGCACCCATTCTATTCCAGATGTCCTGCGGGTATTGCGTTGTTTAAGCGACCATGCGTCTTTTCTGTCCAGAAGAACGGGACCAGACACTTGGTTCTGGGAGGCAGCACTAGCAAAAAACTATAAAAGGGAACGTAGCCTCTCGCATGCTTTGTTTCAGCTTTCATCAGCACTAGCAAAGGATGGCCATTTATTTCCCTCACCAGCACAAAAAAGACGGACACATGTCCCAGACTTGCCAGAACGGGATGACTGATAATAGCCACCAGAAAGAAAAAAAAAATGAAATGCACCTGGCTAAAACAGGCACCTGACCATCTGCAGGCGTGAAAGAATCTAGCTAAGTTAGATGTTGTCTTTATTTATTCTAATAAATTAGGTGGTACAAAGTTTCTACAACCCAGACAGTAACTATTACATTTGTCAATTGTCAAGTAACAGCACGCAGCACACACAGGTAGATTGGTAACATTGGACAGATAGATACATCCGATTTTATTTTGGGGCCAATGAAATCAATTACTTCTGATGTTCCAGGAACATGCAGCATCAAGCAACCGGCTGGAAAAAAACTATACTGTCGTACTTCAACACAACTGAGCAGAGCACTTCATTATTCCAAAAGGAAATATCCCTGAAACAACAGTACAAGCAAAGACTCAGCAAAAAACTGAGGCCCGATTTGGAGGGCAGTATTCTAGTTTCATGCATTAACTGAGCTAGTACAAAATTTCTGCAAGGACCAAAAGAATATTACTATAAGTATAACATCACCTACCGCAATTGTCAGCTTGTCACCATTCACTGTTCACACCTTGATAGGGAAACCATACCTTCATCCTCTGGTTTTCTGGGTTATACTGTTTTTTTTTTCTTTTTCTTGCAAGCAAAAACAATATATCAGCTGCTGCACCTACACCGATAGCAAACTGGTATACCTTTCTCTTTTTTCTTTTTTCTTTTCCTTCTTAGAAATACTCAGTCAAGATGACTGATGGATGGGAGCATCAACCAACAGAAGAAATGCTATGTTCATCCGATGGATATAACAGAATCGAACATCTATTTTCCTGTGGGGGGTGAATCTTCATACTTGACACAGTCACGACAAAGGTTCTCCAGAAGAAATGTCTCTTGGAACTCACTGTCTATACATCTCCCACATCGCAAACATCTCGAGATGCAAACAACACACCCTCTGCAAGTACTAGGTCCGCTGGTCTTGCATTCCTTTGATGGGCAATCATAAACAAGCTTGTAGTTCGGACAAAGAGGGCACTTCTCAATATCAAGAGCATATTCATCATGAAGATCTGGTACGAAAGAATCAGGAACATATCCACCATGAAGATCTGGTAAAAGACGATCAGCATGAAAGATCCGAGGCTCCTGTTTGTGTAATGCCAGCTCCTTGTCTATTTTCATCAAGGACAACAACTCTTCATATTGCGCTTCTGATGCAGTGACACGATTTGTAACTCTGAGTCTCTTGATACCAATATCTGCTTTCATATTAAATGACCTCAGATTGTCAATAAGACCTTGATGAGTAATCCGGAAAGCACCAAAAATGCCCAACTGTATCAAAAAATAAATAAAGAGACAAGAGGCAGTTAAGTAAATGGAGAATTGTGGATTGCCAAAACTGGTAGCACAAGTTTTTCATACCAGTTCAACTGCTATGCAACAAAACTGAAACACTGTAAAGCAAATAAAAATTCATGTGAAAAAAAATACTAAGCTTTAATTGAAAAATAACTAACCCTTCTTTGAATTCTGCTGTAAAAACATGCAATATTATCAAGGTAAGTGCAAGTAAGTAGTCCTATCTAACTAGTTTGCATTAGAGTTTGTGGTCTGGCAAATATTATATAGACAAATGAATGAAATTAGCTAAATGAAAAAATATGTAAAATCTAAGTTTCCAGTTCATCTCATAGATCCAAACAGAGGGTAGCCAAGGTAGCAGCCTTGTTCCACAAACGTATATTAGCACCCAATAACATTGGCTGGATGCTCAGAGCTGCAAGTACTGAAAATGTATCTAGAGCTATCAGAAGCATGATGCAATTCAACAACAATGTAGAATCTTTTCAAGACAATAACAATCATATAAGATGGTATAGCAATATAACGTTATAACATTGGATTGCCAAGAATATCACAAGATAAAACTAGATTCCTATGGAGATGTATCATGAATAAAACAGATTCCTATGGATCACACCATACTAACCTTTGTTAATTGTAGATTACTCTCTAAAACAGCTTTCAATCCCTGATCTGTGATGCTTAGACAGCCCATAAGACTCAGGCACTGCACAGAACCCGGGGACTTCTGTGTCAGGCACAGAAGATCAGCATCAGACACCTTCTTGCCCAAGTGTGAATCAATATGGATGCATTTCCATAAAAAGGGTTCGTTCCGGACAGCTGAACGCAGGGACTTGCACACCATCTCAACAGAGAGGATGTCACGTAAGCCAAGATAGCTCAGAACAAACACCATTGCTTCATGTGCATCATTTCCCTCCTGGACAGGAGCAACATCAACCATATCACAGCATGGCAAGGCTGTGTCACAAGAGCTAGATGGGTCCTCTGTGACCCCAATAGGCTCTGAGCAGGATGCACTAGGAGGCAACCGTGACAACTGTTCCATGCCTCCAGCACCTGAGAGGCCTCCAGACACAAAAGAATCCTCAAAAACACCGGTATAGGCACCACTCCATGGCTCCGGAGTGAGCACAAAAGCCTGATTCAAGTAATAACTCAGGCCGGCATAGAAATCATCATCGTCACCGCTTCCAAAATGCCCAGCACCAGACATGACTGCGAGGTCCCCAATGCAACTGGCAATCGCAGCTGTGAACGTAGTCTCCAGGTTCATCCCGAAGGGGTCCGCGGGTAAGAGATCCACAGGATCCGACTCCTCCACCTCCTCCTCCAGCTCCAGCTCCATCTCCAGCTCATCCCACCACAGCGAATTCACCCCGCAGGATGACAGAGGGGAGGCCTCCTCCGACCGACACCCACAACCAAGCATCATGCTGGCACAATCATCGGTCACCAGGAGCGAGCGTGACGAGCAATTCAGCGCCATAGCCTCCAACCTCCCTTCTACTACCTCCTCTATCTCTCGCTCTCTTTTTTTCTCTCTTTTTTTTTTGATTTTATCTACAGAGGACGATAGAACACGCGGCCCTAGATCTCCTCAAGAGAACCCTCTATTCCTGGTCCGGGCCGATCAAAAAACACAATCCCTAGGACCAAAAACTTCACGGAGCAGTCTCGATCATGGATCCCAATCCAATAGCAGAGAAGCTAAGCGCCCTAACAAAAAAAAACTAATCCGAATCCCCTCTACCAATCTACCCCCAAATCTAATCACCCGACATCACCAACACCACTCAGCATGGATAATCACGCCCAAATAGCCAAAATCAATTAGCACCAAAACAAACACTCCTCCCAGATCCCCGATACAACCAGCAACAGTAATAACAGTGGGAAAGGGAAACCAAAATCCCCAAACCAGTACGACGAGGCTTCTCGAGGGGTCGCGATTGGCGAATCGGGCTGCAGGCAGATGCAGAGCTCCAAATGCGGCGGCCGGCGGTAGGACGGGTGGTGCTGGGATTGGAGTGGAGACGGTGGCGCGCGGAAACCCTACGCGGGAGGCAGGCTATGAGGAGAAGGTGGTGGTGGTGTGGAGAGGGGGGTGGCGTGGGGGTTCCGCAAAAATCTCGAAGCCTCCTCTTCCTTCCTGCCGTCCCCGTTGGCCTTCTTCCGCGCCGCGCGAGGGGAGCGGAGGAGGAGGGTTGGGGAAGGGACGAGAGGGTGTGGCGGCCTCTGCTCTGGTGGGGGCCGGGGCAGCGGGCAGCGGTTGGCTAGGCGAACGCGATCTGGTTTTTCTAACTCGCCTTTTCTTTGCGTTCTGGTGGGGGATTTCCTTCCGTCCGGACGGGGGATTTCCTGAAGATGACCCGCCCGCAGCCGCGGCCGCGCGCGCGGATTCGCGCCGTTGGGGTAACGGCGGAGGCGGACCGCCCGAATTTATTTTTTTTAGCCCTTTTTTTCATTTTTCTTTAAATTTATCCTGAAGTATGATTTCAAAATCTAGACCTTAATTCGGCGTCATCGTTGGTGGGGCGTCATCGTTGGTGGCGCCGAGTTTACACGTCTCGGTGCCATAGATTTTGACGTCTAGATCTTGGGCTCGATGCAGACGTGGCGGTGACTTAGCAGGCAGCTCGGCGCCGTAGATCTTAACGTCGAGCTCGACGTCGTAGATCTTGGCGCCGAGGTTGACATTGTAGTTATTGGCGTCAAGACTTGTCTTACGTATGGGCTTTCCATTCCTTTCTCTATTCCTCTCTCTCTCCCGCTCCCGAGCCAGCGCTGCCGCACCGCCCTGCCCGCCGCCGCGCCCTTGCCGGCCATCGCGCCCGCATCCACGCCCACGTGTAAGGTCATAATATGGCTAGATGGGGTGAATAACCTATTTAAAAATCTAGAAACCAACTAAAGCAATTTGATTATTATGACAAATAGCGAAATGCAAATTTGCTCTAGCTCTACAACGGTTGTAAAGCCACCTATCCAACAATTCTAGTTACTATGATCACTCGACACATAATTTGCTAAGTCACTACTCACTAAAAGCGCTCACACTTGCTACACTAAAGAGCTTCACTAGATGAACTTAAGCTACAAAGCAAGCTCTCAATTCTAGCAACACTAAAAAGCTTCCTACAACTAGTTTGCAGGAATGTAAATGAATAAGTAAGGTGATTATACTGTCGCGTAGAGGAGTGAACCAATCACACGATGAATACTAATTTAATCATCGAGAGAATATCAAAGGGCAAGAGACAACCAATATTTTTCTCCCGAGATTCACGTGCTTGCCGGCACGCTAGTCCCCATTGCGTCGACCAACACTTGCTGGTTCGATGACTAAAAGATGTTGCACGAACCTCGTCCACACAATTGTACACCGCAAGAACCTACCCATAAGTGAGGTAACTCAATGACACGAGCAATCCACTAGAGTTATCTTTCGACGCTCCATCGGGGAAGGCACAATACCATTCACAATCATCGCGATCGGAGCCGGAGACAATCACCAACCTCCGCTCGACGATCCTCGCTGCTCCAAGCCGTCTAGGTGGCGGCAACCACCAAGAGTAACAAGTGAATCCCGCAGCGAAACACAAACATCAAGTGCCTCTAGATGCAATCACTTAAGCAATGCACTTGGATTCTCTCCCAATCTCACAAAAATGATGAATCAATGATAGAGATGAGTGTGAGGGCTTTGGCTAAGCTCACAAGATTGTTATGTCAATGCAAATAGCCAAGAGAGTGAGCTAGAGCCGGCCAAACGATATTTATAGACACCCCCAAATAATAGAGTCGTTGACTTAATTATTGGGCTGACTGTGGGACGACCGGACGCACCGGTCGTGTGCACTAGACGCACTAGAGATCGGACGCGTCCGGTGTGGAGACCGGACGTGTCCGGTCGTTGCGTTCAGTCGTAGCCTAACCGCCATGTGTCCTATTCAAATTATTTTGCCATTCGTGCCCAACGGCTATCTCTGCGCACAGTAATACTAGTGACCAAACGCACCGTTAGAAATCGACCGGACGTGGGAGACGAAGCATCCGGTCGAGTCTAGAGAGCTCCCAGAGCCGCTCTGGGCCGACCGGACACGTCCGGTCATACCGGACCGGACGCTCCCATCGTCCGATCAATTATAGCGCTGAAAACCCGAGACCTGCTGGTTCATACCGGACGCGTCTGGTGGGGCGACCGGACGCGTCCGATCGCTGCCAGAGAGCTCCTAGAGCCGCTTAACTGTGACCGGACGCATCCGGTGTGACCGACAGATGCACTCCTGCGTCCGGTCCACACTGGACCAACACCTCGCGCTCCACGTCACCTTGACTGGACGCTAAATAGTGATTTCTCAGCGTCCGGTCACTGCAATGACCTAGAGTCCGGTCACTTCGTCAACTCTGCAGCGCCTGGCCAGAATACCGGACGCGTCCGGTATGGATATCGGACGCGTCCGGTCACGTCGGGAAGATACCTGTCGCGTCCGGTCCGCATGTCGGACGCGTCCGGTCACCCCGTGACCAGCGCATTCAACTCCTTTTCAACTCTATCTTTTTTACCCTTGCTCAAATGTGCCAACCACAAAGCGTATCACCTTTGTGCACATGTATTAGCATATTTTCACAAAATGTTTTTAAGGGTGTTAGTACTCCACTAGATTCTAAATGCATATGCAATGAGTTAAAGCATCTAGTAGCACTTTGATAACCGTATTTCGATACGAGTTTTACCCCTCTTAATAGTACGGCTATCGATCCTAAATATGATCACACTCACTAAGTGTCTCGACCACCAAAACAAAAAAGCTCCTATCAAGTTTCACCTTTGCCTTGAGTTTTTTGTTTTTCTTTATTCTTTTCCAAATCCAAGCATTTGATCATCACCATGCCATCACCATCATCATATCATGATCTTCATTTGCTTCATCACTTGGAGTAGTGTTACCTATCTCATAATTACTTTGATAAACTAGGTTAGCACTTAGGGTTTCATCAATTCACCAAAACCAAATTAGAGCTTTCACCGCGCCCGCGCCCGCTCGCGCCGCCTTGCCGCGCGGAGCGCTGGCCGTCCCGCGCCCGCACCGGCCCCCGCCGTGCCGGTCGTGCGCTGCCTCGTCCGTCCTGGCTCGCGCCACGCATAGGCGCTCCCTCCGGCAACCCCGGCCGTGACACGGCCCCTGCTCCCAGCGCGCCGCAACCTCGCCGTTGATCCCGTCCTCCGCGTCCCCGTCCTGCTCCGGTCCCGGCGTCCACGTCTACGTCACATCATTGCATTGACTTGGACATGTAAATTTTTTGAATATGCAATGTAGGTACTTAGCTAGCTTGAATTGTAGTGCTACTTTGATTATTTGGTAGTTTCTAGTAAATTTGATGATGTAGGTAGTTTATTTAGTTAGTGAGATAGATATAGTTAGATAAATATAGTTAGATAGCTAGTGACATAGGTACATAGATATAGTTATTAGATAGCTAGTTGATTTAGTTAGTGAGATAAATATAGTTAGATAAAAATAGTCCAAATTATAGTTAAACATGGAGCATAATCATTTGTATCTTATTTCCCAGAGAAATGATAAGCTGTCAAAATTTCTTCAACGAAATAACTTATCCCAGTGCAGCACACAATCGTAAACGTTCACGTCATTAGCCCTTTCTTTTTAAGTAAATAGATGGCACCTGATATATCATAGTATAAGCTATGGTTTCTACTATGAATAATAGTTCTTGTATTGAATAATAGCCTAAGAAGGAAAACCAACTAGGTAGCATGGCATTTGGATTCGGACCAGTTGGTGAACCTCATTGCAATCTGAGGACATACGCAACAACAACATTATGATAGTGAGACAATATATCCTGATTAACAATATATCATGATTGACCAGTGCTAAATATTTCAATCCAGACTACTAAAAAAACCAAAGGTCAAAGAAACACATGTTACCTCTTTCTGTTTGCAACTAACCAAACCTTCCAGTTCTTCAATTCGTTGGCGTGCCACCGAGATTTCTTGATCCTTCTCAGAGTTCATTTGTTCATTAATGCTAGATATGCACCGGAAAGGGGAGCTGGATCCTCTTGCTCGCCCTGAAGGCTTTTCAGTTTTGGCATGGACAGTCTCAGAACTAGATTCATGCGGACCAAACTTCTGTCTAGAAACCATGTGCTCCATTTCATGGTACTGCACAACAAGAATTAGTAGCACATAGACAGTAACAAATAGACACAAAACAATGTAGGTAGTGTTCCATACCTTCTCCTGAAACAACAAAGACTGTGCTTCTGAATGCAGGACCAACTCAGCAATATGCTCTTTGTATTGCCCAATCTATATGAATGTGTATTGCCGGTTTAGATGATTATTTAAGACAAGAAAGAACTCAAAATCTCAAATAGTTGTGTATAAGTTTGACATGAACCTCATCATCTTTACGCTTTGCTTCCAATTTGAGACCTTCAATCTTCTTTCTGACATCTTTATGTGCAAGAATCTCAGCTTGCAATCTCCTGCATTGAAGATGCCATCAGTTGAAACAAGCTCATAGACACCTTATGGGTGCCTCATGGCAACAAGCAATTCAATTGAATTCTTACTTTTCTAGATGACATTTCCCTTGACACGATTCCTGTAACACCCTCGGTGTTACACCACACAGTCGTTTGCTAAAACACTGCATGTGCGTCATGTTTATGTGATAGTGTATGAATTATAGAGTGTAAATCAATTTCTGTGACTCGAAACGTTCATCGGAAACGCGAAACGAATGTTATATTTCATGTCGCGTTATGCAATGTAGGGTTCTAAATGAATTTTTATTGAACGAGAATGCTATAGAACGCATATACGAAACTTTAACAAAGTTGTAGTACAAACTTCGTAGGTGGTGATGAAATACTTGCGGTCAAGAACGGGATTCGCTAGACAGCTTACTTAATAGCTCAGAAATCGCATTCGACGCGAAACCGTTTACTTAGCCGAAATTCCTAAGTCGGACAACGCTTTGACGAAGCTAGGTTTGGAAATTTTTGTAGGCGAATTGGATTAAGAAGTTGTGTAATTTCATGGTTGGTTTTAGTAGTTTGACATACTATCTCAAGCGTAAAATAGGTGGTGTAGCTACTGGATCATCGAGTTGAATTTTTGAGCAGCTATAAAAAGCATGCAAGGCACGTTTTTGAACGATGTCAGCGTCGGGCCGCGGTCACCGCGACTTGGCCGGCGTTGCCGCCAGCAGCACGCGCGCGCCAACGCGCACCGCCGCCCAGGCCGCACCACCGTTGCCGCGCCCTGGCACACAACTCGCACGCACACGCACACGCTAGGGCCCAGCGAGCCTGGCCGCTCTGCCCGCCGTCGCGTTCGTCTGAGCCTTTATGCTCGCCATCGCCATCGCGTCGAGCTACGGCCACGATCGCGCAGCGTTCCGACCGCCGATCGCCCAGTCACTGCTGCCGCTGACCCTTCACGGCTGCACGTGCGTGGGTTTGCCCTCGCCTATCTTCACCATCACGTTTGCGCCGATGCATCGCCACGCTACTGCCCCCTCCCGGACCGACACCAGCCTCTGCGGCGCGCAGTGCCGTGCCGCCGTCGTCTTGTGGGTCGTAGCGCTGCGGTCGCACGTCATCGTGTCGGAGACGTACGCGCACGTGGAACCATCACCGTCGCGCTGCCGTACTCTCCCAATTAGCGATTGCGCCACACCAAGCTTCCCGTCACGTCGCCTTGAATCGCACCGGCCGAGCCGCGCCAAGGCAAACCGCGGAGCCTGGCCCCATCCTCGTAATTGCACGTGTCTGGAGCTTGGTTTGGAGTCTAGTGTCGCGCCAAGACTGCCACTGTTGCGGCTGTACGATGTCGGGGTGTCGATTTGAGTTTTCCCCATCGCCGGCCACCATAGACCGAGATGAGTCGCCCATCTAATTAGCCTTGCATAGTCCACCTCCTTCCAATTAACTGTGCACCCAACTAGCCCTATTAGTTGGCCCCCGATTGGAGTCGTCCCGGTGAGCTTTCATCCTCCCGTCAGGTAATGCAGGGCATTCTCCTCACGGCGGTCCGCCATCGCCGTCGAGGTGGGTGCTCGGCCAGGGCGTCGCTCCGTGCTCCGTTGTTCCAATTGAGCGGTGCCTTTGCGTCGTGTTGACTTGGTTGCCTCGCCTATGTAGTAGTTTCGCCGCTGGAGTAGTAGGTCATCGGGGATGCCATCGCTGCGCTTGCCGTGAACCATAACGACCTCGCGCTCATGGCCAACCACCCTGCTGAGCCCCACGACTTCATCCAGGCCGTCCTTCATGTATCTGGTGAGGCACCTTCGCTCCTAGGGTAGCAGTAGAGGCGTTGTGCTAGGTTAATTCGCCGGCGCCGGTGTCACCATGGCCAAACCCTGCCATGGTGCGTGGCCGCGCCTCTGTGCGGCACCAATCGTGGTGTTTATTACCTCTATCGAAGGCGCTTGTGATGAGGAGTGTAGCGGTGGTGAGGATTGCTGTCGAGGGGGGTCCGTGCTCGCCGGCATTTGGCCGGAGATGTCGCGACCCCTGTTATGTTCCGGCTAGGGACCTTCTAACAAGAATTCGTAGAGAACCAGGGGGTTAAGTGCGAGCGTTAGAGAGAGAGAGTGAAATAGTGGAAAGGACTACGGGTTCATTCAGTTGTAAGCCGGGGTCTCTTTTGCATAATTGTCGGTGCGCGCGTGAGTTTCCCCGTGCTGGGCCACTGGGGCGCACGGGCTGTGCCGCGTGGGTCGTGCCGGTGTGCTGCGCATGCACGCGTGGGGCGCTGGAGTGGGCCGAGCCGCTCGCTCGCGGGCCGCGCTAAGGAATTCGTTTTTCATTTTCCAGTGAATTAATAAATGTGTATTCAATTGAGTTTCGAGCTGAACTTTGAAAAATGATAGTAAATGTTGTAGGTATCCAAAAATAGTAAAACAAAATTTGTTAGATTCACAAAAATGTCATCTATCTATTGGTGTAGTTAGTTTACAGTTAGCTGTGATAATGAAAGAGTTATAAATTTAATTTAGAAAGCTTAGTATTATGTAGCTCAATATTTGTAGGAATTTTTATGGCACATCGGTGATAGCTTTAGCCATAAAATTTTTACAGTAGGTTCATTAGACTGTAATTTTTGTAGCCCTGGAGTAGGTTGATAAATAGAGTAGCTAGTACTCCCTGTTTAATCATATATAGAATAAATCGATATTAAGAGTAAGAATATCTTTAGTTGCTAAGATAATATATGTCATGCTTCATACTTGTTAGTGGTAATAGTAGGTAACTTAGCACCTTAATCGGTAGAACTCGCTTAGTAGCTTGGTAAACACATTTTTATTTAAGAGTTGTTTTTACCGTATTAATAAGGGTTGCATCATCATTTCATGCACGTAGATCATGAGTTGGTAGAGTTCATGCCTGCGGACAAACATGACTATGAGGAGGTCATTGAGGAGTACGAGGAGGAGATCCTCGTGTAGGAGGGAGCCCCAGAGCCTTTTGGTGTTGACTTTGTTGACCCACCGCCTGCCCAAGGCAAGCCCCGGTGCATAACCCATATTTTTACTGATCACTGAAAATATATATGATGTGCATTTACGTTACAGACATTTTATGGAAACTACATGCGTAAATATATCTACCTATGAGTCCTACTAGTATAGGTCGAGTAGTTGTTCTGCTCAGGATTTCGGTAGCATGAGTAACCTGCCGTTACTCACAACAGGTGAAAATTATGATCACTCATGATAAAATGGTGGAAAAGAAAAATGGTGATCGGGCAGGGATATGGTTTGGGTATTTGTGGGTGTAAGAGGTTGTGTCCTGCGGTCAACAGGGCATAGCTTGGTTACACTTTTTCTCTGTTTGTGTCGGTTAAGGACCGTCCGTTGCATTGGGCTCTGGCAAGTCACAGATTTATTATCCCGAGCACATACTTGGGTATGGGCGCAGGGAAGACTTATTGCTCTCTTATCGTGGGTTCTGGCTCTTTCCGGACCGACTGATTGGAGACGGGGATGGTGGATATCCTTACACCGCACTAAGTCTGAGCCTTAGGAGCGGGGGCTTGGAGTCCAAGTTTGGACGGGGACCTGGACCCCATGACAGGAGGGTGATGGGTTGGTCTTACTTGTGCCTGGGGTATAAACGGGGCGTGTGTTTTCGGGGTACCCAGCTGGGAGCATTGATTCACGAATCATCGGTGTTCCAGTATGGCTTGTCTATGATCTAGCACTGTAGTAAGAACTGAAAGATTGAAGGTGATGAAATAGAACTGATTGCTCAACTCTTGCTTGAAAGTGGAACATGTGCTTACATAGAATGGCTAGATAATAAATTAATCATGGCTGCTAATAATAATATAGATAAGAACTCACTATTAGTATTGCTTTCTGCAAAAAAAGAAAACTAGCAAACCATAAAGCTTTGCATATCTCTTGGAGTTGGAAAACTATTTTCACTAGTCGGATAAGTCTTGCGAGTACATTGTGTACTCAGGGTTTATTTACCTCTGTTGCAGGTAATGCTTGAGGAGTACCATTGTGTGAAGGATTCTTCTGGTGGACACAGATAGATCCTTGTTCCTTATCGCTAGACGTTTATTATCATTCCGCTGTTTAATATTCCACACTCTAAATTTGGCAATGTAATAATGAATTTCTAAGAACTCTGAATGTATGAAATGGACTAAGTATTGTAACTCGTTCTCATTATTAGATCCTTGGGGGAAAATGTGGATCTTTCGGGCTCTCCCTTATAGTGTGCCCGACGGAACCCGCCAATTGTAGCTTGCTTTCGGGGTGCTTAGTGTCTGGTGGAAGATGAGCGCCTCCGTAAGTGCATTATTTTGGGCGGTTCTGCCACAGTTGGTACCAGAGCCAATAATGAGTTTACGAGTTCATCACTCTTTTCCAAAACTTAAAAATTTGACCAACAAAGGTTTGCAAAAAGTAGGATGCGATGAAATTATGTAAATAAGTATAAGCCCTAACAATATGATCTATCTAGGATAGCGGCACTGGTTCTATCTAATCAGTTTTTGCAGGTACACTGACTTACGTTACGTAAGAAATCATTTAGCTTATGAAAAGTGAGTGTGCGATGTGCCGAAATTTTTACGAATGCCGCTATATTCTAGCTCGAGTGAACGTATAGGCCGATACATGCATCATGATAATAGAATTTTGCTAAAACTCAATTCCCCCTACACGTATAAATTAGATTAGTAAATTGATAGGATAATTAAAAGAATGCTTTAGTAGATGTCTCTTCATTTCTCTAATCCCTTGTTTCTGATCGGGAAGGTTGTCCTAAGTGGTTGGTTCCTATCTCTTACAGATGAATCTAAGGTCCGGACGCGGGAGCACTAGTGCCGGAGCGGGCCACGGTCTTGGCGAAGGCCAAGGGGAAAGTGGCTGAGCCAATGAGCACGGCAACAGGGAGAGCCATGAGGCTCCACTTTTGGCTCCTCCTCCACCACCACCACCACCACCGCCGATGACTCACATGGAGATGATGGCAGAAATGATGGCTGCTCGCCACGAGTTAGCCCATGCCATGGAGCTGCTGGCATAGGCTATCGGTGGCTTCGCCCGTGGAGGCCCCAAGGGCAATGGTGGGAACGGGGGTGGTGCCCACGGTCTTGAGGGACCATATTCTTATCAGGATTTCCTCAAGACACACCCACCCACTTTCACACCATTGATTGAGCCTCTAGATGCAGAGCATTGGCTTCGCATTCTGGAGCAAAAGTTTCTATTGCTCAACGTGGTTGATGAGCAGAAAGTGCACTTTGCAGCGCAACAGTTGTTGGGGTCCATGAGTGCATGGTGGGATACCTTCAATGCCATGCAACAACTAGATCATCAGGTAACTAGACAGGAGTTCACCACAACATTCAGAGAATTTTATATTCCTACTGGTGTTCTCAATAGGAAGCTGACTGAGTTCCTAGACCTGCGGCAAGGGAGTATGTCCATGATGGACTACGTCAATAAGTTCAATCACTTGTCGCAGTATGCTGGGAGTCATGTGGACACAGATGAGAAGAAGAGGGACCACTTCTATTGTGGCCTCTCTTACAGCTTATAGAAGGAGCTTTATACTAGAAACTACCAGACCTTTAGGGCGATGATGAATGCTGCCATCACCATAGAGGGCTTGCAACGGGATTCCCAGGCAGAATGGAAGCATAAGCGGGTGGCTACGGGGTCTTCTAGCCACCCCCATACTCAGAAAGTACAGGTTGTTAGGTGGGTGCCCTATCAATCTTTAGGCAGGCACTCATTTTGACAGTCCCAGCAGACTTTTCAGGCTCCTTCCACATAGTACCGTGCACATACTCAATAGGTGCAACATCAGCAGCCCCAAGGACAGCAGGTCCCACCTTGTCTGAGGATAGGGAAACAAGCCAGGTGCTTTGTTTCAAATGTGGCAAGGATGGCCACTATACCCGAGAGTGTCCCCAAAACTAGCCAGCCCAATCGTCTCAACCATCGGCTAACTCTAGGCTAGTCAAGCGGACAGTGATCAAGAAGAAAGTGCCAATCAGCCAATCGGGATAGGTGAATTTCACGGAGGCTGAGCAGATATTGCAGAATGAACCGGTGATGGCTGGTATGTTCACCATTGATTCCCATCCAGCTTATGTGTTATTTGATTCTGGTGCATCACATTCCTTCGTGAGCATGGATTTTGCACACCGGCACAATATACCTCTTATGGCTATACCGTTTGCCTATAGAATCAGTACTCCAGGTGCACAAATTTGCGTTAATACTCGGACGGACACAGTAAGCTTGGTATTAGCCACTCACACTTACCGTCTCCTAGTTTATGATATTGTCTGGGCAAGGCATTGATGCAATTCTAGGAATGAACTGGTTACATGTATATGGGGTAGTCTTGGATTTGAAGCAGAGAGTTGTGGAGTTGCGGCTTCCTTCTTTTGAGGATAGGATGTCTCTTCTGATACCCTCAGATCCAATCTTACCTGTTGCTGCTTATGCTGAAGCCTCTCCTGATCTTACCTCTATTCCTGTGGTATGTGAGTTCCTAGATGTTTTTTCTAAAGATCTACCTGGGTTGCCACCGGACAGAGAGGTGGAATTTTCCATTGAGCTAGAGCCGAGTACTACTCCTATCTCCCGACATCCGTACCGCATGGCTCTAAAGGAATTGGCTGAAATGAAGAAGCAATTGGAAGAGTTGTTGGAAAAGGGCTTCATCCGTCCTAGCTCTTCACCATGGGGTTGTCCAGCCATTTTTGTGAAGAAGGATGGCACTCTTCGGATGTGTGTGGATTATCGCCCTCTTAATACGGTAATCATTAAGAACAAGTATCCTTTGCCCCGCATAGATACTTTGTTCGATCAACTAGCTGGTGCCAAGGTGTTCTCCAAGATTGACCTTCGTTCAGGCTATCATCAGATCAAGATTAGACCACAAGATATATCAAAGACAGCTTTTTCTACTAGGTATGGGCTGTATAAATACCTAGTCATGTCTTTTGGTCTCACCAACGCTCCTGCATTCTTCATGTATCTGATGAATTCGGTCTTTATGCCAGAGCTGGACAAGTTTGTTGTGGTATTCATTGATGATATTCTGATATATTCCAAGAATGATGAAGAGCATGCCCAACACCTTTGGATAGTACTGGCTCGATTGAGGGAACACAAGCTGTATGCTAAATTCAGCAAGTGTGAATTCTAGTTAGATCGAGTGTAGTTTTTGGGGCATGTTTTGACACCTGACGGTATTTCTGTTGACCCCAGCAAGGTACAAGATGTACTGAATTGGAAGTCTCCCAAGTTTGTGCACCAGATTCATCAGTTCCTTGGTCTAGCTGGGTACTATCGGTGTTTCATTCTAGATTTCTTCAAGATAGCTCAGCCGATGACCAAGCTGCTCCAAAAAGAAGCCAAGTTTGATTGGAGCCCAGCCTGTGAAGAAGCCTTCCAAGCTTTGAAGACATTTCTGACCACTGCTCCTGTGTTGGCCCAACCAGATATTGATAGACCTTTTGATGTATATTGTGATGCCTCAAAGATGGGGTTGGGATCTGTGCTTATGCAGGATGGGCGTGTGATAGCTTATGCTTCGCGCCAACTGAAAAAACACAAAGTGAATTACCCCACTCATGATTTAGAGCTGGCTGCTATGGTCCACGCTCTAAAGATTTGGAGGCATTATCTGGTGGGCAACAAAGTGCATATTTTTACAGATCATAAGAGCCTCAAATATATCTTCACTCAGTCTGAGTTGAATATGAGGCAAAGGAGATGATTGGAATTGATCAAGGATTATAACATGGAGGTACATTACCACCTAGGAAAGGCCAATGTGGTAGCTGATGCCTTGAGCCGAAAGTCATATCAGGTTGAAGAAACACCTTTGTCTCTCAACCATACAGAGGTGCTGGCCCACATTGCTTTAACCTCAGAATTGCTGGAGCAGATTATTATGGAGCAAAGGCAAGATACTTTAGAAATTCCTCACATCAGGAAATTGATTGCCGAAGGGTGTGGCCCTCACTTTAGTATTGATGAGCAAGATGTAGTGAGGTACAAGGATAGATTGGTGGTTCCATCAAATGAGGAGCTGAAAAGGAAGATTTTGAATGAAGCTCATCATTCAAAATTATCTATCCATCTTGGCAGCAACAAGATGTACCATGATTTGCGCCACTTGTATTGGTGGTCCAACATGAAGCAGGATATCACCCAGTACGTCACGGAGTGTGACACTTGTGGGAGAGTTAAAGCAGATCATATGCGTACCCTAGGGTATTTGCAACCCTTACCCATTCCTGTTTGGAAATAAGAAGATATCTCCATGGACTTTGTGGTGGGTTTGCCCCACACATCCAAGGCCTATGATTCTATTTGGGTCATTGTGGACCGTCTAACTAAGTCTGCTCATTTTATCTCGGTGGACACTAAATATGCAGCCAGGAAGTATGCTCAGATATATTTTGACCAAATTGTGACCCTGCACGGAGTTCCTCTTACTATCATCTCTGATAGAGGGTTAGTTTTTGTCTCTCATTTCTAGGACCAATTGCAACAATGTCTTGGTACTTGTCTCCTCAGAAGCTCAGCATATCATCCACAAACTGATGGCCAAACAGAAAGGGTGAACCAGGTGCTTGAGGACATGTTGAGAGCTTGTGCCGTTTCTTTCCCTGAAAAGTTGGATGAATGCCTGAAATTTGTTGAGTTTTCGTACAACAACAGCTATCAGGAGAGCATTCGTATGGCACCATTTGAAGCTCTATATGGAAAGAAATGTAGGACACCAGTTAACTAGGTTGAAGTGGGAGACCGTGGGTACTTTGGGCCTGATTTCATCAAAGAGGCTCGAGAGCAAGTAAGCATTATTCAGAGTCACTTGAAGGCAGCTCAGAGCCAACAGAAAGTTTATACAGACAAGCGAAGAAGGCCCTGCAGTTTAAAGTTAGGGATTATGTGTATCTCAAGGTGTCCTATGAGAGGAGTGCATCGGTTTGGTGTCCATGGCAAGCTAGCCCCTCGATATGTGGGTCCTTACCAGGTGTTGGAGCAGTGTGGCCTAGTTGCTTATCGTCTCTAGCTTCCCTATTTTATCTGCGGTACACAATGTGTTTCATGTATCACAATTGAAGAAATGTTTGTAGGTCCCTGATGAAGCTGTGGAAATTGAAGGGCTTCCCCTCCAACCGGATTTGACTTATATTGAGCATCCTATCAAAATTCTGGATGAAAAGGAGGGAGTGACAAGGAACAATGTGGTAAAGTTCTACAAAGTGCAGTGGCAGAACCACTCTGAGGATAAGGCCACGTGGGAACAAGAGAGCTATATCTTAAAGCATTACCCCCACCTTCTCTCGGGTTCTGATAGGTAGTTGTTACGTTGAAATTTATTTCTTATCTCCTTTCCCACACTAGGCACATGAAATCTCAGGTCGAGATTTTATTTTAGGGGGGGTAGATTTGTAACACCCTCGGTGTTACACCGTACAGTCGTTTGCTAAAACACTGCATGTGCATCATGTTTATATGATAGTGTATGAATTATAGAGTGTAAATCAATTTATGTGACTCAAAACGTTTATCGGAAACACGAAACGAATGTTATATTTCATGTCGCGTTATGCAATGTAGGGTTCTAAATGAATTTTTATTGAATGAGAATGCTATAGAACGCATATACGAAACTTTAATAAAGTTGTAGTACAAACTTCGTAGGTGGCGATAAAATACTTGCGGTCGAGAACGCGATTCGCTAGATAGCTTACTTAATAGCTTGGAAATCGCATTCGACGCGAAACCGTTTAAGACTTAGCTGGAATTCCTAAGTCGGACAATGCTTTGACGAAGCTAGGTTTGGGAATTTTTGTAGGTGAATTGGATTAAGAAGTAGTGTAATTTCATGGTTGGTTTTAGTAGTTTGATATACTATCTCGAGCGTAAAATAGGTGGTGTAGTTACTGGATCATCGAGTTGAATTTTTTAGCAGCTTTAAAAAGCGTGCAAGGCACGTTTTTGAACGGTGTCAGCGTCTGGCCACGGTCACCGCGACTTGGCCAGCGTTGCCGCTAGCAGCACGCGCGCGCCAACGCGCACCGCCGCCCAGGCCGCACCACTGTTGCCACGCCCTGGCACACAACTCGCACGCACACGCATACGATGGGGCCCAGCAAGCCTAGCCACTTTGCCCGCCATCGCGTCCACCTGAGCCTTTCTGCTCGCCATCGCCGTCATGTCGAGCCGCGACCACGGTCGCGCTGCGTTTCGACCGTCGCTCGCCCGGTCACTGCTGCCGTTGACCCTTCACGGTTGCACGCGCGTGGGTTTGCCCCCGCCTGCCTTCTCCATCACGTCTGCGCCGATGCGTCACCACGCTACTGCCTCCCCAGACCGGCGCCGGCCTCTACGGCGCACAGTGTCGTGTTGCCATCGTCTTGCGGGTCGTGGCGCTGTGGTCGCACGTCATCGTGCCGGAGTCATATGCGCATGTGGAGCCATCACCGTCACGATGCCATCCTCTCCCAATTAGCGATTGCGCCACGCCAAGCTTCCCATCACGCCGGCCGAGCCGTGCAAAGGCAAACCGCAGAGCCTGGCCTCATCCTCATAATTGCGCGCGTCTGGAGCTTGGTTTGGAGTCTAGTGTCGCGCCAAGACTGCCACTGTTGCGGCCGTATGATGTCGGGGCATCGATTTGAGTTTTCCCCATCGCCGGCCATAATAAGACCAAGATGAGTCGCCCATCTAATTAGCCTTGCGTAGTCCACCTCCTTCCAATTAACTGTGCACCGAACTAGCCCTATTAGTTGGCCCCCGATTGGAGTCGTCTCGGCAAGCTTTCATCCTCCCGTGAGGTAATGCGGGGCATTCTCCTTGCGACGGTCCGCCATGGCCGTCGAGGCGGGTGCTCGGCCAGGGTGTCGCTCCGTGCTCCGTTGTTCCAATTGAGCAGTGCCTTTGCGTCGTGTTGACTTGGTTGCCTCGCCTGTGTAGCAGTTTCGCCGATGGAGCAGCAGGTCATCGGGGACATCGTCGCCGCGCTTGCTGTGAACTAGAACGACCTCGCGCTCGTGGCCAACCACCCTACCGAGCCCCGTGACTTCGTCCAGGCCGTCCTTCACGTATCTGGTGAGGCACCTTCGCTCCTAGGGTAGCGGTAGAGGCGTTCGGCTAGGTTAATTCACCGGCGCTGGTGTCACCGCGGCCAAACCCTGCCGTGGTGCATGGCCACGCCTCTGTGCAGCACCAATCGTGGTGTTTATTACCTCTATCGAAGGCGCTTGTGATGAGGAGTGTAGCGGTGGTGAGGATTACTGCCAAGGGGGTCCGTGCTCGCCGGCGTACGATATGTGGTTTTAGATAGAGAAGAGAAATACCGAAGAGAATAAAGAGGCAGAAGGAATAGCCGAATAGAACATGAAATCGGTGAATTGAATAGAGTCGGTGGAGTAAAAAAATCAAACTCTGGCACGTTGCCGACCAAGCGGGACTCACTTCTTAAAAGTCAGGACGCCCAAGCCTAAAACAGACGACCAAGCCAATGTCCGTATGGGGGCGGACGCCTGTGCCCAAGCATTAGCAATAGAGAAGATAGAAGATATATCTTGTTGTAAAAAAAAAAAACAGCGCTGCGCAGGATTGCAGACGACAAGGAGAGACATAAAAAAATGACGTGGAGCGCTGCCTTGCCTCTAGTCCTGCTGACTCGAGAGCAAATGGGTTAACCCAATAAAACCCACGCAGCTCAACACCACTTGGCACCTAAAGTTGAATGGGTTGACCTAGCTAACGAGTAAATTACTCCAGACCTTAAACCAATTTCAATGAATATTTTGTCAGAGTTCTATTTGTATCTAATATTGTAACACACTACTAGAAACCATGATTTCCCTATCGATACCGACAGGGAAATAATAATTACCGATAGAAAAAATGAAAAATTAATTTTCCTGTCGGTACCGACAGAAATAGAGCGACAGAGAAATAGAGTTTTACTGCCAGTCAACCAATTTCTCTGTCGGTTTACCATTTTCCCTGTCGGTACTAACGTCGACACGAAAAATTTGTGCCATCGACAGAAAAATTCTAAGCCACCAGGTCTAATGTCCCTTGTAACCGACAGAAAAATATAAATAAACCAACAGGAAAATAGCCTTGCATTTTTACCAGTTATTTACCGTCAAAACTGAAATCCATAGAATAATCTCAAATTCAACTTGAACCATTTATATTGCATCAGATTTCAATGAAGAGATCATATTACACAAGGCGCCATAGCTAGATTCTTCAAATGACAAGTATAAAACAATCAATCCATGTTGATAAATTATCAAGTTCAAAAATGGCATCAACAGTTAGAAATATCACAAGTAAATTGGTACAAACCAACTTTGCCTCAAAACAGTAATAATATACTCTAATCTATAAAAAATATTGAATCTTCACGCCACCGATTTAGCCTATCTTGCATGGCGCATCTTTGCAAGGTTCATCCTTATTTGAACAAAACCTGTAGAAGTATAAAGACTTGCATCAACAAGGTTCATCCTTGTTGAACTAAACTTGCAGAAGTATAAAGAACAGTTTCTCTTAAAAGCTGTTGCGAGTTTGCAATAGCATCGCATCCATTTCATATAACTACATATCGTGAAAAGACAATTCGTTTTCTAGTTTTTCTGTCGGTCTTTTTCTACCCGACAGGATATTCACAATTTTCCTGTCGGTGGAGGCTTTACCGACAGGGATTTTTCAGTTAACGTGTCAACACACATGGCATGCAATGCAAGTGGATATATATTGACCTATATATTCATATACATGCATGTATATTGTTGTGAGATCTTATCCATACATACCAGATAATATTAGACCATGCGATTATTTTTCTGGTTCACTTCTATGTTTATCATTTTTCATATATTCGTGCATATTGTATTTATTATGTTTTTTTTGAAAGGGTCAGTAGGGGAGTCCCCTACCTATTTTTTGTATTTTCATTATAAGATGAATTACAATATATACAGGTTACAAGGCTCCTAGAGCCAAAGGGAAAAATAAAAAAATACATACATTAAGGTATATTCTCAATCCAACTAAAAATGGCTTCACTGGTTCTGCGCTTGGCCTTGATGCAAACCAATCCAAGCTCATTCTTGAAAGACGGCTTCCAGGTGTGGATGTTGCAGCTCTTGCCATCAAAGATGATACCATTTCTTGCTTTCCATATCTCCCAGCAGGCCGTGATCATCACCTCTCTGAAAAATACTACTTCCAAAATCAGCTCTAGCTTGTAGCAGCGTGTCCAGTGGTTCCAAATTGTAATTCCAGGAAATGGAGAGAGAGTGCTAGCAGGCCTTGCTAAAAGGGCATTCAAAAAAGAGGTGGAAGCAGCTTTCTTCTACCCCAGTATTGCAAAGCAACACAAGTAAAGTCATCCAGGTGCATGTTCTTCCTTCTTTAAAGATTTCTAGTGCTAAGTCTATCCCTCAAATAAAAGCCAGAAGAAGAACTTGTGTTTGCCAAGGTAAGCTGAACAATGGTGAGGCCTGTTGTGTTCCAACAATCACACTATATGCTTTCCTAGGGTGGTATATGCTTGATCCCCAAACATATGTCCATTGATCCTCTAGATTTGGTGTCAGATGTCTTTCCTGGAGCAACTGTTGGAGTTCAGAAAGCTGTGCAGAGGCTTGCACAGTAAGGGGGAGGAAGAAGATATCATTTAGATCTTTGTCTAAATAAAACTTGATGGAGCATTTTTTGCTTTCTGGTTGTTGGTATTTATTAACGCACACTGAATAATCTGCAAGCGCACGGATACCGATGTAGCACTTCACCCCGAGAGTATTCCAGAGTATCGTATTTATCCACAGGGGAAAACGTGTGAGAAACCAGGTCTAAACTTAACCCCTGAGAAGCAACAAGGACGGAGAAAATAGGGATGTAGAGAAGATCACTAAGGTCTTCTAGTTCTAACATCGGTAAGCTATGTCTATTATTGTCCAACTAGGGAAATCACTATGGAAGAACACAAGCAGAGTATGATCTTCCTAGCAACAAATCCTGCTCGGCTTACTGACGGGAGGTGCTCGGCTTACTGACGGGAGGTGGAATACAGAGGATTCAACGAGGCTATAAGAGTCACCGTCGTGAGCTACCACCGATCCAGAAAGTAGGGTACATCTACGAATACTACTTCAGCCCAAGAGCGACAAGAATTAAAGTACTCAAAAGAGAGTCGCAAACCTGAAGAACAATATAAACAATGTTACTTACTTGAATCAGAAATTGATTACCAGAGAAACCTCAGAAGCAAGCTCCAGAGGAACTTGATCCCGCAGGTACAAGCTATAGAGGGAGCACCGACAGGCCGACACTTCATCCAAAACTCTTCCCTCACACTCTATCTCACTATTTCTAAATAAGACTAGATCCTAATCTCTGAAGGACTAAAGGACTAATCTTCTCTTGAATGCTTGGCTCTGATCCTATCTAGGGTTTCTGGATTTTGGAGAAGGCTTAAGGTTTCTGCCTAGGATGAGGATGCTTTGAATCAGGGGATACATGGTCTTATTTATAGGGGGGTGCATCAATTATGGACCCTCGGATCAAACCGACCTTGAGCAACGGCGTAGATGCAATCTTTAAGGCGGTGGAGGAACCGGGATTGAAGGAGAGGCTGACTGGTGGGATCCATAGGCCGGCCGGCCTATGCCTCTGGTCGGCCGGCCCCACCTGTCAGAGGGTCGGGGTCTCCTTTGGTGGAGAGCCCTCTCGTATCCTCTAGAACCTTCTGGAGTTGGCGCCCTCTCGGAATATGCTTTTTAATATGACGGGTGGGTCCTCTTTTGCTCTTTTCCTGTTTAATCCTTGCGGAAACACAGATTCACCAAAACTCGTGGAAATTGTTAGTTTAAACCCTAGTTCTATGTTGGTGATCACTTTTATGCATTTATTTCAAGTTATATTGAGGTTCATGATGGATGTTAACTACCGTCAACACTACAAAGGAGAAAAGTTGAGGAAAAATTTCTCGTAGGGGCCTATCATTCCTGTCATTCCAGGGGTCTTCCCATAGTCTGATTGAGTTGCCTTTTTTTGGAATGCACCTTGCCAATCCCCTGAATGTTTCAGAGAGTTTCAGTAAGTCTTTCCACCAATATGATCCAATTGGGCTTCTGGCATGTGGTGGGATGTGATTATTTGCATACAACTTATTCCAAGTCAGGCTTACCCAAGGTATATCTGCATGATTATAAATTTTGTCAAGGTGTTTGATTAGCAATGCCGAGTTTTGTGCCTTCAGGTCAATAATGCCCAAACCACCTTCTTTTTTGGATCGACAGGCTGTTTCCCAGGCTGCTAGGCAAGTGTCTTTTCTGTTTATATCACCTCCACTCCAGAGACAATGCTTCCTGCATCTATCAATTTGTTGTATTACTTGGGGGAGCTGGATGGTGCACATGTAGAAGGTTGGGAGAGCTGAAAGAACAGAGTTGACAAGGATCAACCTTCCTTGGTAGGGAAGCATTTTACTGAAACCAGAAACTCTCTTTTCAATCCTGCAAATGAGGGGGTTGAATTCCTGGATAGTGGGCCTGGTGGTTCCCAGTGGCAAACCAAGATAAGTGAAGGGCATGGAGGCAACATTACAGCCAAAGGTCCTGGCCAGATGTAAAGTTTGCTCTGCACTGGTATTATGTTTTCTGTCCTAACTTTCTCGAAACCGATTGGAATGGATCTCTGAAGCGATTCCAACCTAGAATGTTATGCTAATTTGTACTCTTTTCGTTTTAAATTATAAGTCGCTTTGACTTTTTTGGTTTATACATTTTGTCATGTATCTAGATATATTATTTATCTAGATGCATAGTAAAATGGATTTACCAAAAAATTCAAAGCCACTGATCATTTGGAACAGAGGGAGTACTATCTTTGATTACCTGGAATGATTGGTGGTGGAATCAGGGTAAACGAACGAACCCTTAAAAGACCGATGCTATTTTCGTGAAAAAAAAACCCGATGCTATTACGACAAAGAATATATAAACAGAGAATCTTTTTTAAATATTTTTTGTAATGATTAATTACAAATCTAGTTGCTGATAGGGGTCCTATTGGTATCTGGAGGGCCGATAGGAGAGTCCTATCGGCTTCCTAGATGCCGACTGGAGCCCTGACTCCGGCAGAGGGGTTACCCCCACTGCCGCCCACCTGGACTGCACGCGCCCCCGCCCCCCACTTCGCCTGCCCGCATCGGCACCGGCGACGACTACATCTCCATCATCAACGGCATCTTCGGCGTCAAGATGTGGAACATCGACTGTGGCCCGGGCCACGGGATCAGCATCGGGAGCCTCGACAAGGGTGGCACGTTCGCGGCGGTGGCGGACGTGGTGCTGGACGGCGAGCGGATCAGCCGCGCAGAACGGGGTTCGGATCAAGACGTGGCAGGGCGGCGCCGGCTACGTCCGCGGCGTGCGCTTCGCCAACGTCGCCGTCGACGGCGTCGACCACCCCATCATCATCGACCAGTTCTACTGCGACGTGCCCCGGCGGGGCGGAGACGGCGGCAGCCCCTGTGCCAACCAGACCTCCGCTGTGGCGGTCGCCGACGTGTCGTACTGCAACATCAGTGGCACTCTGCGGCGCGCCGAGGCCATCAGGTTCGCGTGCAGCGACGCCGTGCCCTGCACCGGCATCGTGCTCAGCGACATCAACCTGCGCCGCGCTGATGATGATGGTGAGGTGCAGACCGTGTGCAACTGCGCCGTCGGGTTTGACTATGGACGCGTCCGGTCCGCCGCTGACTGCCTCCGCAGCAGCACCTGCGGCGGCGTGCCTGATAAGCACCCCCGACGAGGAGGAGGAGGAGCATGGGAAGGACGAGGCCGTCGTCCTGCGCACCGAGCTCTGAGCAAGCAGCTGCAACCAATGGTCGTCGCGCTCATTCATCCGACCTTCACTGCTAGTAGCAAATGCTAATGCTTGCCAAGATCAACTTGTACTTAGCAAGTTTTTCTTTGACAGTAAAGTCTGTTAATTAACCTGCAACAATAACCATGCCATAATTTCCTTTGTTTCACCGTGTGCTTTTTTTTTTATCAGGCGTGCATCGTGCTGTACATTTTTGTTTACACCGAGCCGTCGGTCGGATCTATATTTTTCCCGGGCAGCCCGCCAGCGGGAGGAACGATTGGTGCTGGCAGCCCAAGTAGCGAACCATTTTGAGGCCCGGCCCAATCCATCTCGCTCGGCCCACTGAATCATTCCGGTCCGCTGTCCGGACAACATGCCCACAATGGCGAAGACAAGTTGGATGGGCCCGACCCCTGATAACTTTACAGGTTTTTTTCTATTAATTATTATGCCCTTTATCTATATACCAATGGTGGTGTGCAGATCACCTGGGACATGGTCCCTCCATTCCTGGAGGCTTTGGTGACCAGCGAGATCGCTGCGTCTTCTACACCTATTTTTTTGTCCGGTCCTCTCTAGCTAATTATGTGAATATAGAAACAGTCTCTGTTAGTCTACATCCCTCATGTTTTATACAGGGCTTTGTAACATGTACCTTTTAGAATCCTAATTCTAATAGATCTCTCCAATACTAGATGTTGATTAATATGAATCCAAGTCCAATACCCTAAGGAGATATGTGTCACGGTGGCCTTGAGACCTATTTAAATATGACTAATTTAATGAACAGATTTGTTTGCTGCTAACTCTACGTACAGAGAAGAAAGGTATTAGGTTTCTTTAGTCAATAGAAGCACAAACGCGTGCGGGAACAGATACGGATTTGATTGCACGCAAGTTGGAGATGGAATTGTATATGTGGCTTCAGATAGAGAAGAGAAATACCGAAGAGAATAAAGAGACAGAAGGAATAGCCGAATAGGACATGAAATCGGCGAATTGAATAGAGTCGGTGGAGTAAAAAAATCAAACTCTGGCACGTTGCCGACCAAGCGGGACTCACTTCTTAAAAGTCAGGACGCCCAAGCCTAAAACAGACGTCCAATCCCTAGATAAGAAATCAATGTAGACTCATAACGAACCACGTAATGTTATATGTGCAATAGAAAAATAGTCCTGTTTAAAAAATTGACTGGAGTTCGACTCAGTTGAACATGCAGTTGTACGTTATTACCTAACTTATTTGGCATGCATCGTAGCTTGAATGGACTCGGGTTTGTTCAGCCAAATCTCGTCATGAGCGTCGTTACCAAAGCTTTTTAGGTGAGTTTCGGTGTGAGTTTCATCTATATTAAACATGTTGCTACATAAATATTTTTATGATATGTCAATGTATTTAAGAAGAGAGAGAAGAAATAAGTTTTATCATGATTACCAACTATCCATGAGTCATGAAATTAAATGCCTATGAAACTATAGAATAAAACTTTCCATTGAGGGTGAGTTTTCATCAAAGATTCATTTCATTTTATATGATGTGTCAATCTTGAAAAACACTATGAAACTATCCACTAAGACTGGTCTTAAAGATTTGAACGACAAACCGAATGACGTAAGAAGAGGGATGATGGTGAGAGATGATCGCCTTGTGAGAGATGATACACAAAAAGTAGGAGATAATTTTTTCTTTCTAATATTAAAGTATAAATATAGATAAATTTTAGAAAATGGAATACATATGTAATGTTATGAATGTTGATAGATTTTTTCACCATTGTAGATTTTTGGACAAGTCATCCAGTTAACTATGCAAATAAGTTGTATATCCCGTTGCAACGTACGGGGATATTTGCTAATTATTATAACAATAATCTAGCTAATCCATCTATGGTGACTGGCGAGCTCTCAAAAGAAGCTAATCTATCGTGTGATTGAAGAGTAAATGTTTCCTGTATCGACATTTCCCCAATCTATGGTGACCGGTGAGGTGAGCTCTCAAAAGTGCTCCTTGTTCTGCGCAGGTATGTTTTTTTTTGTTTTGTTTTTTAGTTTAGTTACATTTTATATAGTTAGATTTTGATAGTTTAGTTTATTGGTTGCAAGTCAATTCCTTTTCCCCCTTCCTAATAATCCAATAATCCTTAATAAAATGTGCCAGTGCCTCGTCTGCCGTTGAATTGTATAGCTAACCCTTTTTTTTATTCGCTCCAAGCATAGGCCGTCACACTAATAGTAGCTACTTTGCAAGGCTAGGTATATGGGGGTCTTGGTATCTTGAATTTGGAAGTTCAGAACTCGTGTCTCATTAGTAAATGGTTGGTCAAACTTGTAAATGAGGAAGGTCTTTGACAAGAAGTGCTAAAAAATCAGTATTTGAAGAGCAAATGTTTATCCCAAGTGACGAAGAAGCCGGGTGACTCTCATTTTTAATTTGGGCAGGACTTATGGATGTAAAGGACTTGATGTTAAAGCAGGTTCAAACTTAACAGTGGCAACGGAACTAGTTTTTGGGAAGATTCGTGGATTGTCAGGAGCCTTTAAAGACAAGATACCCGGCACTTTATAGAATCGTGAGAAGGAAAGGGGATTCAGTAGCTAGAGTGCTAAGCGACAAGATACCCGACACTTGAAGTTTTTGGAAGAATGAGATCAAGGGTGCAGAGAAGTTTTGAATACTTAGTACCTTGATGTTTGATTTCTTCTGACAAGAATGGAAGTTGTTTTGATTTGGTGTTTTGTGTGCTCCGCTTGGCGGGAAGCAATCGCTTGACCTAAGTAATTTGTAACTATCGGTTACATCCATTCATTCGTGAGTGTGGGAGACCGGAATGCTTATTCCTTAATTAAAAAAATCGACACTTGCCCATTGCCAACAAAGCGAAGAATTCATTGGCGATGAAACGAAGCAATGCAGTATGATTGATTGTCCATGTAGGCGGGGCTAGAAATTGCGGATATAAGCTAATAATTTGTCCGCTTGGCGATCAGTTGCCAAATATGATATGGTCCACTCACAACCAAAATTCTAGATTTCTCCTAGTGAGGTAGGCTTCTCCTAATGTTTTGGTATTCAAAATTTAGTATAAACTTTTTCTACTAAATGCCTCCTAGTGATATTCACATGTGCTATGATTAGTAATAGTGTTTTATTACTAACTACAAATACTAGGAGAAGTCCACCATTTTGGTAGTGACCGTGAGCGACGACCAAGCTATGCAGATTAGTTGCAAAGTCAATTCTATTTTTTTCCAAACAAAGGCATCGTTCGTTTGTCTTAAAAATGGCTTGTTCGGCTTCTTTTTTTTTCAATTGGAGCAGTTATTTTTTCACAACAATTTAGCAAACAAAATGTTTCGCAAATGCCTGCAAATGCCTCGTCTACCGTTAAATTATGCATATAGTTAACCCTTTTTTATTCGCAACAAGCAGGGAGGCAACATTACAGCCAAAGGTCCTGGCCAGATGTAAAGTTTGCTTTGCACTGGTATTATGTTTTCTATTCTAACTTTCTTGAAACCGATTGGAATGGATCTCTGAAGCGATTCCAACCTAAAATGTTATGCTAATTTGTACTATTTCCATTTTAAATTATAAGTCACTTTGACTTTTTTAGTTTATACATTTTGCCATGTATCTAGACATATTATTTATTTAGATGTATAGTAAAATAAATTTATCAAAAAATTCAAAGCGACTTATAATTTGAAACAGAGAGAGTACTATCTTTAATTACCTGGAATGATTGGTGGTGGAATCAGGGTAAACGAATGAGCCCTTAAAAACTAATGCTATTTTCGTCGAAAAAAACCCGATGCTATTACGACAAAGAATATAGAAACAGAGAATCTTTTTTAAATAATATTTTTTAATGAGTAATTACAAATCTAGTAGCTGGATATCAAGGGGACCTATCGGCATCTGGAGGGACTGATAGGGTCCTATCGGTCCTATCGGCTTCCGACTTGAATTTAGACTGTAGTGCCTTTGATTACCGGAATGATTGGTGGTGGAATCCGAATGAGCCCTTAAAAACCGCCATCGAAAAAACCCGATGCTATTACGACTGAATAAAAACAGAATCTTTTTAAACAATTTTTTTTAATGAGTAATTACAAATCTAGTAGCTGGATGTGAAGGGGACCTATCGGCATCTAGAGGACCGACATGCATCGGCACCCAGATGCCGACTGACTGCATCTCCATCATCAGACGCCGACTTCTCCGGCAGGGGTCAAGATGCGGAACACCGCACGCGCCCCCGCGACTACTTCGCCTGCATCGGCACACGCGACGATCATCTCCATCATCAACTGCAGCTTCGGCGTCAAGATGCGGAACATCGACTACGGCCCGGGCCACGGGATCAGCATCGGGAGCCTCGACAAGGGCGGCGCGGGGATCAGCCGCGCGCAGAACGGGGTTCGGATCAAGACGTGGCAGGGCGGCGCCGGCTACGTCCACGGCGTGCGCTTCGCCAACGTCGCCGTCGACGGCGTCGACCACCCCGTCATCATCGACCAGTTCTACTGCGACGTGCCCCGGCGGGGCGGCGACGGCGGCAGCTCCTGCGCCAACCAGACCTCCGCCGTGGCGGTCTCCGACGTGTCGTACCGCAACATCAGCGGCACGCCGCGGCGCGCTGAGGCCATCAGGTTCGCGTGCAGCGACGCCGTGCCCTGCACCGGCATCGTGCTCAGCGACATCAACCTGCGCCGCGCTGATGATGACGGTGAGGTGCAGACCGTGTGCAACTGCGCCGTCGGGTTTGACTATGGACGCGTCCGGCCCGCCGCTGACTGCCTCCGCAGCAGCACCTGCGGCGGCGCGCCTGATAAGCACGCCGATGACGAGGAGGAGGAGCAGGGGAAGGACGAGGCCGTTCTGCACACCGAGCTCTGATGAGAAAGCAGCTGCAAGTGCTATCGATGGTCGTCGTGCTCATGAGCTCATCCATCCGAACTTCACTGCTAGTTGTACTCCTGCTAATGCTTGCAGAGATCACCTTGTACTTAGCAAGCCCTTTTGACAGTAAAGTCTGTTAATTAACCGGCAGTAACCCCTACCGTAATTTCCTTCTTTGTTTCACCGCGTGCTGCACAAAGTTTCGGCGGGATTAAGCGGGAGGATTGGCGCTGGCAGCCCAAGCAGCGAACCATTTTGAGGCCCGGCCCAGTAAATCCTGCTCGGCCCGCCACGTTGTCCAGACAGCGGGCCGGAATGATGCATTGGCAAAAAAGGAAAATGTAGTATGATTGGTTCTCCATTTCAGAAAGCATGCAGCAAAGAAGGCGGCGACTGCTGCTGCTGCAAAAAAAAATTCTCCTGATCCGATTGAAACTGTGGTGGAAGAGAAACCAAGTCCTTTGCTAGCACTGCCATAGAATCGGATCACTGTTTCAATCGGATCAGGAGAACCCAGACGTAACAGACTCAATCACTGGAAAGGGTTAGATAACTTTGGCATTCTCACTATAGAACAGGGTGACATTAATGAAGCTGGTATTATTGAACACCTGAAGAAATTGTTTGATGACAAGTGGGACTGGAAGCTTAGGACTGATGAGGATTACACATATATCGTCAGATTCCCCCCACAGAAGAGAGTTGAGAATCTGGTGATTGGCAAAGCTACATTGTTTTATCTTGAGGGGACAAATGTGGTGGCCTCTCTTAAGCCATGGAATGGTGATGTGGAACCTATCAGCCATCTTGAGGAAGTATGGGTTCAAGTTAAGGGTATCCCTCCAAAATGGGTTGACTGGTGGACTATTAAAGATGTGGCTTCAAGTCTAGGTTTGCTGCTAGAAGTGGATTGGACAGAGCTGTTTTCAAGCTATTTCTCCACAGCTTGGATTAGAATCAAATGCAAAAATCCTGCTAGGGTTCCACTGGAAAGAGTCTATGAGTTAGGAGGTTCTTGTTACCTAATTTCTTTCAAGACAGAAGAGGTGGAGCAGATTGGGGTCCCAATAGATAAAGATGAGGATAAAGAAGATGACGATGGAAAGGGCGGTGATGATGGTAAAGGGAAGGATGATGACAATGGAGATGATGATGATCTTGAGGATGATGACTTACTTGATGATGATCCAAAAGAGTCAGGAGAGCAAGATAAAGAGAGAGAAACCAGTGGAAGGGGTAATGAGAAGACAGGTGATCAGTCCTCTGGCAAGAAAAACAATCAAAGTAATATGAGCAGTTCCTCTAATTCTCAGAAAAACAGCAAGTCTGTCAGAAGATCTCTAGAGTTCCTGGAGGAGGGTGATGAGTTCAGTTCAGAACACTTCAGTTGTGCTAATCTGCTTAATGCAATGGAGCTAGAGGGGTCTGATGATGAAAGAATGGAAATACAAGATGAACAGCTAGTTGACCAGGAAGGTGATGAGGATATGCTTACCCTACCAACTGAATGGGTACAGAACTTGGTTTCACAAAGAAAGGAGGCAAACTTTGATGCAATGTCAGTTGAACACCAAATATCTGATACAGAAGAGTTGGAGTCCAATTATACAGAGAATGAAGAAGGTCAGTGTACTCAACCATCAGGAGAAGATCTGGAGAGACTAATGCCTCAGGTTCAGGCAGCAGTAAAGCCTAAGAAGAACAAGAAACAAGTATGGGGGCCCATCCTAGCTCAAAGGAAAAGCAAGAGGTTCCATGATGATGGCAAGACCATGATGGAGAAAGCTCAGGAAAATAAGAAAAAACAGAACCTGGAGTTAATGCAAGGTAATAACAAAAAAACTTCTGGTCAGATTGATCCAGTTTCTCTTTCTAATACTGCTGTTGACATAGGAATAGTTTCTAAGGATGGCCATCCTTTTTCTCAAACCTTGCTGGATAGCATGGTGTCTTTAGATCATCAAAGATCTGTCAATTATGACAAAATGTGTAAACAAAATAGCAGTGATGTAGTTGTCCCACCTCAGGAGGATAAGCAAAATGGTATTAGTAACAATCCTGGAAGTCAAGCAATAGTTGATGCTGGTAGTGAAAGCTATGTGGGTGGCTGCCCAAGTAGACTTTCTAGTAGTGATTTTAGACAAAATAGTAGCAGTGGTAACTATGGTAGCCAAGAGATAACTGATGCTGGTAGTGGAAAAAATATGGGTGGCTGCCCAGATATACCTTCCAGTAGCAATAGCCAAATTATTGTGTTAGATGATAGTGAGGAGGAAGTGGTTAGGGCTAAGGTAGGTAGGAAATATAAAAAAAGAAATATAAAATGAAAGGTCTCTTTTGGAATATCAGAGGCTTAGGCCAAACTGGTAGGATTCCTGCTTTAGCTAATAAGATTAGAGAGAATCATGTTGACTTTGTAGGTATAGTAGAGACTAAAAAGTCTGAGTATTCTACTGGTTTGTTAAGGTCTATTACTGGTAACACTAGATTTAATTGGGTTTCTTTAAGGTGTAGAGGTTGAACAAACTAGATTTAATTGGGTTCGAAGTTCTCCTTTAAGGTCTTCCCAGACACTCTCCAGCACACAGCGGGAGCTCAGCTGGTGGCATGCTGGCATGCTAGTTGGATCAAATGCAGATTTATTCACTATGACTACTGGAGATCTGTTGGATTATACTACTAGTGTGATGTTAACTAATAAGATGTCTGGTTTCTCCTTTAAAGTCATTTCTGTGTATGGGTCTCCTTATGAGGATGGTAAACAAGCTTTCTTAGATGAGTTACATAAAGTTTTAGGTTCTTGGCAGGGCCCCCTGATTTTGGGGGGAGATTTCAATATGGTTAGAGCTATCTCTGATAAAAGTAATGGTATAGTTAATTTTAAATGGATGGATCTTTTTAATGATTGGGTGAATAGGTGGGGGTTAATAGAGCTAGAGCTCAGGAATAGGAAATACACTTGGACAAATAATCAAGAAAATCCTATTATGGCTAGGATAGATAGAATGTTCATTTCTATAGATTTGGAAGCTGCCTTCCCTCTGGCTAGAGTGAAGGCACTGGATAAAATTCCTAGTGACCATAATCCTCTTTTAGTAGACTTAGGAGACAATGTTTGCTATGGGAAGAAAAGGTTTAGATTTGAGAAATGGTGGTTACAAGAAGAGTCCTTCTCTAAAGTTGTTCAGAAGGCTTGGTCCTTACCTTGTTCTGAGAATAAAGTGATAGACATTTGGCAATTTAGAGTCAGATCCTTTAGGAGGTTGGTTAGGGGTTGGGCTGCTAATCAGGTGGCTTTGTTGAACAAAACCAAAAGTTGTCTGTTACAAGAGTACAATGTCCTAGACCAAGCCTTGGAAGAGAGAGACCTGAATGCCTCTGAATGGGCTAGATATAAACATCTGAAAGCAGAGTTAGACAAAATCTGGAGAATAGAGGAGATAAAGATCAGGCAAAGATCCAGGGATAGAGATATCTTAGAAGGAGATAGGAACACAGCTTACTTTCATGCTGTTGCTAACTATAGGAATAGGAAAAAGAGGATTGATTTTCTGGAAAGCTCTATAGGTCATGTGTCTGATCAAAAAGGTATGATGGACATTGCAGTTAAATTCTACAAAAACCTGTTTGCTAAGGAAGATAGAAGGGATATTCGGTTAAGTGAGAATTTTTGGGATGATTCTCAAAAAGTGAGTACGGAAGAAAATGATAGCTTAGTTGCTCCTTTCTCTGAAGAAGACATCAAGGAGGCTATTTTTAGCTGCTATCCAGAAGGAGCCCCTGGTCCAGATGGGCTGTCCTTCCTCTTTTACCAGAAATTTTGGGACATCATTAAGAAAGATGTTGTTGCCATGTTCAATGAGTTTTATAGGGGAGAGCTGGATATTGCTAGACTTAATTTTGCTCTCATAACTCTAGTTCCTAAAGTAAGTGATGCATGCAATATGAAGCAATTTAGACCTATTAGCTTGCTGAATTGTAGCTTTAAGATGTTCTCTAAGCTCCTAACCAATAGGCTAGGCAAAGTAGCTCAACGATTAGTGGCCACTATTTAGAGTGCTTTCATTAAAGGTAGATATATTTTAGAGAGTGTGGTGGTTTCTCATGAAATTGTCCATAGTTTGTATAAATCTTGAAATTAGATTATGAGAAGGCATATGATAGAGTTAGTTGGGATTTTTTGTTTGAAGTCTTAGAATCTAGGGGCTTTTCAAGTAGTTGGATTTCTTGGATTAAGAAACTAGTTATGGGAGGATCTTTAGGAGTTATTGTTAATGGTGAGGAGAGTGCATATTTTAAATCTGGGAAAGGCTTAAGACAGGGAGACCCCCTTTCCCCCCTTCTCTTTAACTTAGTAGGAGATGCCTTTTCTAGAATGTTAGACAAAGCTGCCAACTCAGGCTTGATTAGGGGAGTTTTGAATGATTTTAGGACTAATGGCATTATTTCTTTACAATATGCAGATGATACTATTTTATTTAGTAGTGCTGATGTCAATCATCTTACAAATCTTAAACAAGTGATAATGTGGTTTGAACAAATTTCAGGGATGAGGGTAAATTTTCATAAGAGTGAGATTATTACTCTCAATTTAGAGGAGGAGGAAACTAAGTTAGTAGCAAGTCTTCTTAATTGCCCTGTGGGCTCCTTTCCTATGAAATATTTAGGAGTACCACTTCACTATGATAAATTGACTAGAGAAGACTTACAACCTTTAGTGGATAAGCTACTCAATAGAATTGCTGGATGGAGAGGGAAACTCTTGTCTCTAGCTGCAAGAGCTTTGCTTATTAGAACATGTCTAGCTAGTATACCTGTGTATTTGCTCTCTTTCATTAAGTTCCCAAAGTGGGCTATTAGAATTTTAAATACTGGCCCATCAGGATGACGACCAGGGCGCATCGCAGGGCATCTTCGCTGCGGGAAAGCCGGTCCGACCGGTCTAGAATGCGTCTCGGGATAGCCGGAGCCCCAGCGGGGCTAGAAAGCTCGGCGATAGGCTCCGGGGAGGGATGACTAGGCACCCCGTCGTCGCCGGCGTCGTCGTCCGCAGAAGCCACACCCGCCGTAGAATGCGTCCGACGGGGTCGGCGACGCCGCATGCGCCAGTGCTCGCTTCGGCCGCCCGTGGCCTCCGTAGGCTGCATGGATGGTGACCGTGTCATCTTCGAGACAATAGGTCACCAGCGCAGACACAGCTGCCTGCGGGCGTTGAGTGGCCAGGAACGCCGGGAAGGGCAGGCACCAGAGAGATGCCCCAGACCCCGGCAAACGAAGCACCGTGGACGGGACTAGCAGTTCGCGGCCTTGTGAGCTGTGGACAGACAATTGAAGCAGCGCCCGCAAAGATCCTCCGGAACAGGCCACCGGGGAGGGAGCTCCCGCCGACGTCGCTCGTGGCGGGCACGTCGAGACTCCGAGGTCACCCAACCATCCTTGTCAGGGACGGCCACCCCAGCAAGACAAACATGGCGGTCGCGCGGCCTGAGGACGAGCCAACGAGACAGCAGTCGCGGACGGAGCAGGCGCGCGGGGTGCAGCGGCCGCGGACGGGCTAGCCAGAGCAGACAAGAGACCACCACGCAGGAGAGCATCCTTGAAAGAAGGCGTCCCGTCGCCATCGGAGCACTCAGAAGACGGGGAGGCATCCCTCCAGCGCTGGTCCTTAGAGCGCCCTACCGTGGTGAAGGGGGATCCCTCAGGCGCCGGAGAGGGAGGGGGTGGGTGGTCGGCGTCGCACGGAATAGGCAGCGGCGAGTGGCCGGTGGAGCAGGAGGACGGGAGGGGATGGGCTCCGGGAGGTGGAGGGGGAGCAAGAGCGAGAGCGACGGAAGCCATCCCAGTCAAAGTTTAGATTTAGTTGGCGAGTCAGAGTTCATCCGTGCCACGGTCGCCCAGAGGTTTGAGATCGCGGAGGCTCGGCTAACCCTGCATCCCTGGGGTCCGTCCAGCTTCCTCTTGATCTTGCCTAATGAGGAGCTCGCCGGCATAGTCTACAACGGAGGCCGCCCCATCGTTACCACCACTGCCCGGCTCCATGTCATGCGCTGGATAAGGTTTCTCCAGGCCTCTGCAGCGAGTCTGTCTGTGGCTGTGGAAGTGGAGCTCAAGGGCATCCCTACCCATGCTTGGGATTTGGCCTCTGCTGAAGTTCTCCTGGACGACCTTTGCTGGATTGATGGGGTGCATCCTAACAATGCTAATCGTCGTGATGTGTTCGTGGTGAAGGCTTGGTGCTCTGATCCTGCCCTCTTTCCCTCCGAGTTGAAGCTGGAGATCGTGGAACCTCCTATCGAGGGCGTTCATGGGGTACGGACATTGCTCTATCCGATTCAGATCGCTGTCCGCCTCCTGGTTCAACCTGGATCGAGTCATGATCGCCCTCCATCGCCTTCCCCTATTGTTGAGGATCGGGAGCATCATCGCCGGCGGCGAATTGTCACACCGCCTTCATCTTCTTCTCTGGCTATGTTGGCGGCGTCCGGTGAGCCTTCGGCTTCTGGCCAGGCTAGCCGGAGTTCGGTGCACACTCGGCTGGGCCCACGCGTTATGGATGCGAAGACTCTGGACCCTTCGTCAAACTTCCGTAGCAATGTCTCAACGGTCGGGTTCGGCATTGATGGCCAGGCGGCTACCATTGTTGGTCAGGCAGCCATGCCAGCAGGGCTTTCACTGCTGCATGTGGCAGCGTCTGGCTTCCACACTGGAACCGAGAAGATGGTGCCTGCGAAATGTGGCGTTGATGCCGGTCTTCGGGGGTCGCTGACCGAGGGGGCATGCACGGCAGTGGACGACAAAGAAGATCCGGATGTCGGGCAGAGTAATTGCATCGCTAGCATCGCTAGGCCACGGATTGAGCTCCTTCTGGAGCTCTCTTGTGGGCCTTCGGTGCATCCTGCTGCTGGTGCCGATTCTGTTGGGCCTATGGCTGCTGATCTCCACACGGGGCCTGAGTTGTTGGCTTCTGGGCCTTCTCCCCTCCCCTCTCTGGTTGGGCTAGTCGAGGCCCATGATTTCCCCATGTCGGACACCAACACTTCTCTGGCTGAGACTCTCGCCGTCCTCGTGCCGCTGGCCGAGTCAGCTCCCTTTGCGCCGGCCGAGTCCTTTCCTTCCGCTCCCTCTCCATCAAAGCTGCCGTGCCCCACCTCTGCTGCTACTTCCTCCTCGATCTCGCCACTCCCCGCCACTGTTGCTCCTACCGCCTTGATCTCCACCCCCTCGCTGCGTCCACCTGTGGCCCGGCCGGTGGCTGCAGCTTCTCAGCAGACCTTGCAGGTCTTCTCGCGTCGCCACCCCCAAAGAAAAGTGAGGGCGGCACATTCTGTAGCAGCTGCCGAAGCTCCCCCTAGTGCGCCTCCCAGCCCGGCAACGGAGTTCGTCATGGCCCTGTCAAAATTTCCTAGGGCTATCTTGCCAATTCCCCATGTGGAGAAACGGAGGAAGAAGAAGCTGGAGCCACCTAGCAAGGAGCCCCGACGGAGTCGTCGACTTGCGGGCTTCCCCGCGTCTACATCGGAGGAATGCCCCTCTCACCTGAAGAAACAAGTCATGCGTGCTCTGGACTTGAATGTAGACGATGAAAGGGCACAAATTAGCCAGCAAGCACTGGATGAATATGTGTAATGTTTTAAGCAGCCCATGCCAACTTCACACTCTAAGGCCCTGGCTGCTCTTTTCGGTTGGGCACTCCCTGAGGCGGTGTCTGCTGCTGACTTGGTTGAGTGTCTTGTCTGATTGGCCCTCCTGGTCGCTTTTGCTCTCCAGTATCATTATGGATCCAGCACACATCCTAAATTGGAATGTACGAGGATTGAACTCAATAGCAAGACAGGATGTTGTTCGAGTCATGGTGGATTCCTCCAAGATTGATGTCGTTTGCCTGCAGGAAACTAAAATGAGTACGGTTTCTAGGCGTATGGTCCTGTCCATGTTAGGAAGTGATTTTGATAATAATTTTATTTACCTTCCTTCGGATGGGGCCAGTGGTGGAATTCTAGTGGCTTGGCGACTCCAGCTGGGCACTATTGGAGCTACCAGGGTGGATGCTTACAGTGTCTCGGTCCAGCTCTGCCCGTCTGATGGTAGTGCGTGGTGGTTGACCTGTGTTTATGGTCCCCAACTTGATCATGACAAGATCCAATTTCTTCAAGAATTGAGGGATGTCAAAGTTCAGTGTTCTGGGCCATGGTTGGTAGTCGGGGACTTTAATCTTATTTATAAGGAGGAGGACAAGAACAATTCCTACCTCAATAGAGCAATGATGGGAAGGTTCAGAAGATGGATAAATGATGTGGGGGTCTCTGAAATTCCTCTTCATGGTCGTAAATATACATGGACCAGCTCCTTCACTAACGCTTCCCCTACTCTTGTTCGGTTGGACAGAATGTTTTGTTCACTAGACTGGGAAGATCAGTTTCCAGGATGTCTCTTGCAGTGTGATGCTTCAATTGGTTCAGATCATTGTCCCCTGATTCTTGGGCTGAAGGATTTTATTAGCTACAAGAAAAGATTTCATTTCGAAGCCTTCTGGCCTTCTCTAGATGGTTTCCAAGAAGTAGTGAAGGATGCTTGGAACACTGTACAACCTAGTACCTGCCCACTTGATACCCTCGCTCTGAAACTCAAGGCAACAGCTAAGGGGTTACAAAGTTGGAGTCAGAAGAAATTTGGTCACTTCAAGTCCCAATTGCTCATGGCAAAAGAGATCGTCCACCATCTTGATATTGCTCAAGAAAGCAGACCACTTCAGCCTAATGAGTTATGGCTACGCAATAATCTCAAGAAGCATTCACTGGCGCTTTCTTCTCTGCTGAGAACAATATCAAGACTCAGGTCCAGGATGAATTGGCTAAAGGATGGGGATGCCAACACAAGGCCTTTTCATCATTATGCAAGGTATAGAAAAAAGAAGAATTTCATCCCCAAATTGCATGTTGGAGATCAGGTTTTCACAAAGCATGAGGATAAGGCAGCTGTTGTTCTAGATTTTTATGATAGTCTCATTGGGACTGAGTACGATAGAGGGAGAACTATCAACTTGGACACCCTTGGCAGCCCTAGTTTTGATCTTGAAACTTTGGATTCACCTCTCTCAGAAGAAGAAGTGTGGAACACCATAAAGGGGATGCCACCTGATAAGGCTCCTGGACCGGATGGGTTCACTGGCAGGTTTTATAAAAGTTGTTGGGCAGTTATCAAGAATGACGTCATGGCAGCACTTCATTTTCTTTGGACCGAAAATTTTAGAAATCTCAAAAAACTGAATTATGCATACATCACTCTGATACCAAAAAAGACCAATGTTGTTCAAGTCAAGGACTATAGGCCAATTAGCTTGGTTCACAGTTTTGCCAAACTTGTGACCAAAATCTTGGCTAATAGGCTCGCTGATCGGCTAGATGAGTTGGTGTCCTCTAACCAAAGTGCTTTCATTAAAAAGAGGTTCATTCAAGATAATTTTATGATGGTCCAGCAGACAGTTAAATTCTTACACTCTCACAAGCAGCCTAGAATCCTCCTGAAGCTTGACATTACCAAAGCTTTTGACTCTGTGTCTTGGGCCTTTCTTTTGGAGGTGCTTAGAAAATTAGGCTTCGGCAATCGCTGGTGTGACATGATCTGTGGCCTACTATCATCTTCATCAACCCAAGTCCTCTTGAATGGCATCCCAGAGAAGGTATTCTCGCATGTAAGGGGTCTAAGACAGGAGATCCGCTATCCCCTATGCTCTTTATTCTTGTTATGGATGTATTAAATCGGATGTTCAAAAGGGTCAAGTTGAAGTGGGTCTTTGCTACAACCTTTATCAAGGAGGCCTATCCAAAGATAGAATCTCCCTATATGCCGATGATGTAGCCATCTTCCTTCAAATTTAACGCAACAGATATCAACTTGTCCTTACAGACTCTTCGGATTTATTTGGTGATGCTTCGGCCTTAGTACCAATGTTCAAAAAAAGTAATGTGCCGCCAATCCATTGTCTTTGAGGAAAATTTGGACCTTATTCGAATTTGTTGCCCTATGAGATGCTTTGGATTTCCCTTGCAAATATTTGGGGCTACCATCGACCATCAAGAAGTCGACTAAGCAAAGAGGTCCAACCCATCATCGACAAAATTGTAGATCGACTTCACGGGTGGAAGGCTGATTTGTTGACCAGTGAGCGGCGAGTTATTCAAGTGCGATATGTTCTCACAGGAATCTTGATTTATGTGGCCATGGCAACAGATCTCCCACCTTGGGCTCTCAAAGCAATTGACAAGATCGAAGGGGCCTTCTTGTGGAGAGGTTGAAAAGAGGCAAAGGGTGGTCATCTTTGTCTCATTGCACGGCCTAGAGTTTGCCGCTCACGCAAACTTGGTGGCCTTGGGATTGCTGATCTAAAGGCTTTGAGTATTGCTTTAAAAGCGCGATGGCCGTGGCTCAAGCAGAGTGAGCCCAACAAACCGTGGGCAAATCTACCTATCCAAGTTAAGTACAGAGGTAGTCGGCCTCATCTCCGTGGGTGTAATAACTGAAGTTGGAAATGGATCTAATACACTCTTTTGGAAGGACAAATGAATAAGTGGCAAAAGTCTCCGTGACATCGCACCTCTAATATATGCATTGGTTCCTAAAGAAGGTCAAGTACACGCATCTTGTGGTGGAAGCTCTAAACGGGGAAAAATGGATAGAGGACATACAGGTGAGATCGGTTCTCTTGCCTTGTTCCAAAGATTCTTCACCTCTCGATATTCTCGAATGTTGTGGAGCTAAATGAGGAAGTTCTGATATAAGCACATCCGGAGGCTATCTGCTTGAGAAAATATACAAAAAAGAGCGCCCACGATCGCTCTTTCGTGGTGCGATCGCCTTTGAACCTTATGAAAGAGTATGGAAATCTTGGGCTCCACCCAGATGCAAATTTTTCATGTGGCTTGTCGCTCATAATAGATGCTTTGGACAACAGACGATTAGCAAAGAGGGGGCTCCCTCACCCAAATCAATGCCTTCTATGTGATCAAGAGGAGGAGGACATTCACCATCTTCTTGTGGGTTGCGTTTTCTCAAGAGACTTCTCGGTTCTCCCTCCTATCTCGCTTTGGTTTCACAAAGACTTGCTCCTCAAATTCTTCCGACCAATCCTTTGATAATTGGTGGAGAAAATTTGGCGATCTTTGCTAGTGGAGACTTTAGGTTGGGATTGAACTCTCTAATCATTCTGGGAGCCTAGAGTATCTGGCGGCATAGAAATGATTGTGTCTTTAATGGGGCAACCCCAAATGTTAACTTGGCTCTGGCTTTGGCTAGGGAGGAGGCGCATTGGTGGAGCATGGCAGGAGCCAAGGGACTTTCCATGCTCACTACTGGAGGTTCAGCCTAAACGACTGATGTAGAGTCGTCTTGTTGATCTGTCTTATCTGGTGATCTAGTGTCTGTGTAATGGCAAGGGGTGTGTGTGGGGTTTGGGTATATGTATGACTCTCTTTTTTCTTCTATTAATACAATGATACGTAGTTCTCCTGCGTGTTTGAGAAAAAAAAGAATTTTAAATACTCAGATGAGCAATTGCTTATGGAATGACTTAGAAAATGCCCATATATATCATTTAGCCAATTGGGAATCTGTAGCTATGTCTAAGGAGTTTGGGGGCATGGGGTTGCCAAACCTAAGAGATTTAAATGTTTGTCTCCTTGCTTCCTGGATTAGGAGATACTCTCAAGATAAGGATAAGCTCTAGACAGAACTGTTAGACTTCAAGTATAAGACTAGTAGCTTAAACATTTTGCAAACTAAAACTGTAGGTGCTTCTTCCTTTTTCAAAGGCTTTATGTGGGCTGCCCATGCAGCTAGAATGGGTTACAGATGGACTATTGGGAATGGAGAAAAGGTCAGGTTTTGGGAAGATAACTGGCTGGGCAACTCTAGTCTAGCTATTCAATTTTGGAAGTTATATAGACATGTGAATGAGAAGAATAGATCAGTAGCTAGTCTTTGGGATGGAGTAAATTTAAAATGTACCTTCAGAAGGATGGGTGATGAAGACATGCTAAACCTTTGGGATGAAGTTTGTTAGATTGCTTCTACTATTAGTCTCAATGAGGAGGAAGATACCATGGTATGGCATTTTACCTCAAATGGTAGATACTCAGTGCAACCCCTTTATAAAATTATCAATTTCAGAGGCATCCAACCTGTACTAGTTCATTCTCTTTGGAAGATCAAAATACCACCTAGAGTTCACTATTTTCTGTGGTTATTTAGTAAGAATAAGGTTCTGACTAGAGATAATCTAGGGAAGAGAAGGAAAGTGGAGGACTCTACTTGTCTCTTCTGTACAGAACATGAATCTGTCTACCACTTATTCTTTACTTGTGCTGTGGCTAGACAAATGTGGGTTGTTCTGTCTAGGATCTGTGAAGTTCAGTTAGGTGACTCTTTTGAATCCATTGGTAGATTTTGGTTGAGTAATAAGAGAAATGGGGTAGTAAATATTATAACTTCTGCTGCTATTTGGTGCCTCTAGAAACTTAGAAATGACTTGTGTTTTCAGAGATCTCTGTGGAAGAGTATGGATATACTCTTCTACCAAACATCGAAGACAATCCAGAAATGGGCAATCCTTTGTCCTCTGGAGCAGAAGGAGGATTTGTTGCAGAAGGCAATGATGATCAAAAGGGAGGCTACTCAGGTGCTGTGGCTGGGCTGGAAGTAGCTGCTGGCCCTGGTTGGCAAGACTAGAAGATCAACTGGGGACTTGACCAGTTTCAAGAGATCAGCATTTGATGGGGTTTTTTCTGTTGGTGATGGCGACACTAAAGTTCTGTTTGGGATCCTGTTGTCCCCAGCTTCTAGCTTTCCTTTTGGTCCAGCATGTTGCTGCCTTTTAGTAGCTATATAGGTTCTTTATGCTGGAGTGAACTCTTGAATTGGGTCATGGTGCTGTAACGTTCTCAGATGGTATACCATCTGCTGCGCTGTAAACGGATTTATGGTCTATTGGCCTTGGTTAATAGACGGGGGCTCAGCCCTAAAACTCTAAAAAAATAGAGAAGCCTCAAGAAAGAGTAATTGAAGAAATTGACACATTCATTGAGCGGGGTATTTTCTTCGAAATGGATGAAGATGGTATAATTGAGACATTCATGTCCCTTAGAAAACTTCAGCTATAGATATCAGATAAGTGGTATTGCAAATCTCTTACTCTCGTCTATGTCTACATTTTAAATTGGCGGTATGGTGTTTGAACTATTTGTATTGCAATTTATAGATGTCTTCAACTTACTCTTCGAATTTAAGACTTACCGTATTATTTAGTGCACATATATCAAATTACGTTGCAAATTTTACGATTGTTATCGAATCACTAAAGGATGTTACCGAATTATATATGGAATTTTTTAGACGGCATACCCTTAGATAAAATCCTAGATCTGCCGCTAGTTGAAAGACCATGCCCATTATGAGCCATATATAGATGACATACTCCTTGCATTTTCTAATACCACTAATAATTGTAATTTCTCAAATATCTAGGTAACCAAGGTGGAAACAGTACTGTTGAATTTTCGATCAAGAATACTCTAAGAATGACCTTGACATGTATATTTTTGATTCAAAATTGATGTTCAAACATCGTTCCCCCAAGCCAAAAGTGAAACAAGTAAATACTTGCATGCTTAGGTCAAATTATCATGCACTAGTACATACGTAACATATAATCCCTCTGGACCCATCGTTATCAAGTGCGCTGGAGGCGGCGTATGTTTCACGGTTGGGTCGTAGGCGTGGAGCTGAAGCAACCATGTCAAATGGGGGCTTAAGTAAGGGTTATTTGGATCGGTACCATTACAATTCTCAGAACTTTGAGATGTACCATTAAAATTCACCTATTCTGAAACTTGTCATTACAATTCTTCTTCTACCTGATACTTGCCATTTTCTCTGTCTTCTGGGTGTCTGGGCCCACTATCAGCCGTATACATGTACACATCTTCCGTATGGATCAAAACACCCCGGCTGCTTCTCTCCCTCCACTCACTGACGTGTGGGCCCCACACGTCAGATTCTCCTTCAACCTCCAGCAAGCCCATCCACGCCGTCGGATCTCGTCCGCTGGGATCTGCTGCCGCCGGATCCATGCCGCTCACCTCCTCAACCAAATCCGCTTGCCGTCGGGGAGGAGGGTGCCGGATCCGCTGCCAAGAGAAGGAGGTGGGGGCCGGATCCACCGCCGGGGACGAGGTGGGGGGCAGATCCACCGCCGAGGATGAGGTGGGGGCCGGATCCACCACCGGGGAGGAGGAGCGGGCCGGATCCACCGCTGGGAGGAGGTTGGGGGCCGGTTCTGCCGCTAGGGAGGTGGAGCGGGCCGGATCCACCACCGTGGAGGAGGTGGCGGCCGGTTCCACTGTCGGGGAGGAGGAGGGGGCCAGATCCGCCGCCGAGGAGGAGGTGGCGGCCGGTTCCACCATCGGGGAGGAGGAGGGGCCCGGATCCGCCGCTAGGGAGGAGGTGGCGGCCGGATCCGCGCCCCCATGCACGCCGCCGGGCGAGACGGGCCACGCTCACTGCCATGGTCAAGCCGTGGCGCCTTGGTGGGAGTGAAAGGGAGGAGGGGTGCCACCGTGGTTTGAGGGAGGAAGGGCACCGCCATGGTGTGGGAACGAGGAGGAGCGCCGATGTGGTTGGAGGGAGGGGGAGGAGTGGCTGGTGTGAGAGAGAGAGGAGTGTGAGAGAGAGAGGCATCGGTCGAGCTGAGGGAGGAGTGGCCGGTGTGAAGGAGAATCTGACGTGTGGGGCCCACATGTCAGTGAGTGGAGGGAGAGAAGCAGCCGGGGGTGTTTTGGTTCATACGGAAGATGTGTACACGTATACGGCCTGGCAGTGGGTCCAGACACCCAGAAGACATAGAAAATGCAAGTATCAGGTATGAGAAGAATTGTAATGGCAAGTCTCAGAATAGGTGAATTTTAATGGTACATTTCAAAGCTATGAGAATTGTAATGGTACCGATCCAAATATCCCCTTAATTAACATGCTATATATGACCAAGCTCGTGATCGATGACCAAGCTGTGCTGTGGCCTGTAGTGACGCACATTGGTTGCAAGTTGGTAGACGCGACATTCTTATCGGGTCAAGTCATTTGTTATATATATATATTATACTAGCAAAGATGCCTGTGCGTTGCAACGGACGAAAACTATCTCTAGACCAATAGACTTGATTGAACTTAAATGATCATCTCACCTTCCTCCACGGCCTTGTTCGGCTTGCTGAATCTTGGCTGAAATTGGCTGAAAAATACTGTTCTGACTGAAATATTGTGAGAGAAAACACTGTTCCGGCTGAAAAAAGAAGCCGAACAAACCGGATATGGGGTAAGCCGAACAAGGCCATGCATATATCACCTTCCACTATTGATTACTACAGCTCAAATCCGGAGTACGTGTTTCTTTCGCATCCACAACTATGTGGCACAATAATGTTAATTTGGTGTCATAATATTTATACTTTTTCTATAAAATATGGTTAAATCTAAAATAATTTGACTTAAGATAATTCTAAAAGTTGATTTCATTTGGACGAAGTGAGTATAAGAAAGAGTCTCTTCTCTAAAGGCTCCGTTTGTTTAGCTGAATTTGGCTGAAAAAACATGCACACCCTTATCCGTGAAGAGACAATTGTAGCCCATCTCACATAATTGAGAAACGGACAACAGATTGTACATCAAGGAATCGACATTTAAGACATTTGTAATTGAATGATCAAGTATAATAGCTACTTTACCAAGTCCAATCACACCCCTTTTAAATTATCACCAAATATGATATTCTCATCTGAATTTATAGTTGGGGAGTATGATGAAACATACTCCTTTCTTCGGTCATATGATTTATACAGCCGCTGTCAAGCACCCAACTTGACTCATCGGAGGAGTATGCCTGCAACACAAGTTTAGTTCCTAGTCTTAGGTCCCCAAATATTCTTAGGGCCTTGCATGTTAGTCACAAAAACTTTAGGAACCCAAATGAAAGCATTATGATAAACATTTCGACCATTGCCAACACACTTGGCAAACACCTTCCCCTTACAGTTGTGCTGCAAAACAAAGTTAGAATCCAAACATTGAGGAGGTGTTTTTGTCTTTGGTTGATAAGCATATCTATTTAGAGTGACCCAGATGGATTTCTTTGGTTTCTGGACAACCTGCTCTGGATGAGACACCTTCTTCTTGGGCTTGACATGAGCAGAGGAGGAGGATGTGGTCTTCCCTTTTCTGTGGGGGGCGGCACTGCCACCCATAGGCCGCGGTGCTACTCTAGGTTGGCCTTGTGGCACCATCTTTGCAGATCTATCTGTACCTTCCTGCCCTTTGCTCACGAACTAAACACACTCATATCCATTTATTACCTTTCTTCCATTGGTTTTACCTCCATTAGTATGCCCGAGCCCATCTTTGATACGTAGATTTCTTCCATCTTTGTATTGTGGCCTCTTTGGTTTTTCACCTTTGCCACCAGCAGGTTTCTTGCCTTCCATGCACCTTTTTACTAACATAGCATTGAGCCTAGCAATCTCCCTTTTCATAACCTCTAAGTTTGCAAGGTTAGTGGAATGAACATTTAAGTTAAGATTATAGCATTTTCCACATCCTTGGCTAGTGGAGGGAATAGAAGTGTCATTTGTGTTGGAGGGATGTGAGGTGCTCTCGCATAGAAGATTATATTGCTTCTCAAGTTTGTTGTGCTTTTCAACTAAGACACAATACTTGTCATTGAGTGCAATATTTGTCTTCTTTGTGAGAGCATGTTCTCTTTGTTCTTCGGCCAAGGCCTTGTTCAAAGAGTCTACCTCACTTCTCTCTAACTCAAGAGCTTTCTTGTAGCCAATATACATCTTTTTGGTTTCCTCAAGATAATCATCTCTATCGGCTATCTCGGCTTTGACACTTTCTAATTCCTCCATTAGATTCATGTTGAAGAGCTTGGTTTTAGAATCTAACTTCTTAGTCAATTTAGCATATTTCTCAACATCACTAGTATCATCATCACTAGAATCACTAAGTTCACTACTATAGATGTCACTAGGAGGTGGAGGAGATTTGGGTCTTCGTTTTACCTTCTCACCCTTTGCCATAAGACAAATGTGAGTGGAGCGGTGGTCATCATCATCGGACATGTTGTTGAAGAGCCTTGGTATAGAGGATGGCTTTTGAATGGCCACGATTGCAATCTTCACATCCTCTTCACTTGACTCCTTGGTTGAGTCCCACTCATGCCCAATGTGTGCCTCTCCCATTTGCTTGTATCTCTTTTTGTGTTCATGCTTGCCCTCATTGTTGTCCCTCTTGTATTTGTTTTCTTTCTTATCATAGGGACACTTAGCAATGAAGTGCTCCATGCTGCCACAATTGTAGCAAGTCCTCTTCTTCTTGTTTGGGAACCTTCTTTGCACTATTTTGTACCCATTCTTTTTCAACCCTTTGTGGTAGTTTTCATGAACAAAGCCATGTCATCGATCTTCATGTAATCAACCCCATCATCTTCATCTTCACTTGAGGATGAACTTGGATCATCATTTTGTGGATTTGACTTGATTTCCTTGGGTTGACTTGTTGATGCTTGCTTGTTGCCCTTAGCCTTGTTGGAGGTGCCTTGATTGCTTGATTTATTTGCCTTGAGAGCTACTTCCTTGATTTTCATGCCTTCTAGCTTGGCTTGCAACTCACCAAGTCTTCTCTCATTTGCTTCTTCTCTTTGTATGTCAAATGTCAACAATCTTTCAAGCACATTATTTGGTGTGAAATGCTCAAACTTCTTCTTATCTCTAATCAAAGTGACTACGGTCTCATTTTTTGGTGAGTATGCTTCTAACATAACCTTCACCACCTTGTGATCATCAAGCTCATCACATCCATAGCCTCTAATCTTGCCCACCAAGGTCATCAATCTATCAAACATCTCTTGTGGCCCCTCTCCATCAACAATCATAAATCTATTGAGCTTGGCCATCAACAAATCAATCTTTGCCTTCCTTATTTTATCAACACCTTCATGTGCTAGATGCAAAGTGTCCCAAATCTACTTTGCAACATTGACATTCATCACTCGATTGTACTCATTTCCATCTAAGGCACTAAGAAGAATACTTGTGGCTTGGCCATTGAGATGGACAGCAGCTAGCTCTTCATTTGTTGGTGCTTCGGGATCTTCCGGTGGCTGCAATCCACTCACCACAATCTCCCAAAGACCGGGGTGAAGTCCTACAAGATAGGCACTCATCAAGTACTTCCACTTGGCAAAGTTTGTCCCATCAAAATGAGGCAACTTGCCCGCGGGCACATTGACAAAAGACCTTTTGTTATGGTTAGACAAATAAGAATAATTAAAGGATACGGCGGCATATTTGTTCTTGTTGTTGTTGCTGTCCTTGTCCTTGCTATCCTTCTTTTTGTCCTTGCTCTTCATCTCCTTGCTATCTTTTGAAGCATGGTGTGACACATCATCATCTCCATCGTCCGAGCTACTAGAGAGCTCAATAGATGATGCATCATACTCATTCTTCTCTTGCTCTTTAGCTCTTGCTGCCCTTCTCTTAGCTCTTGCCTCTCTTGTGATTCTTCTAGCTTCTTTTCTCTTCTTCTTGTCTTTTGAGCCGCTGCTCTTCCTTCTTCTTTTCTCTAGCTTCTCTTGTTGTGATCTTGGCGGCTTTTCTTTCTTTTCTTGCCTTTCTTCTTTCGGCATCGGTGGTCTTTGGTTCTTTGATGGTGGCATCACTTGCTGTGGACATGGACAGCTCACTGCTGCTGCCGACATCCTCAACGTGCACACCACTTGCGTCCTCAACGCGAACGTTCTTCGAACCTTTTCCTTCTTCCATACTTCACGCGATAAAGCGTATACGAAGCAACCTCGCTCTAATACCACTTGTAGGATCGACAGGAAGATAAAGGAGGCCAAGAGGGGGGTGAATAGGCCTGTAAAAATTTAACTCAAAACTCTGTTAGAACAGAGGGTGGCACTGCCAGCCTTACAGGGCGGCACTGCCGCTCTACGAAAAATAAACTAACACAGTTGAGATTTAACAGATATGAACCTGACCAAACTAGCTGCTTAATCCTGCAATATAAAACTAAGATCCAGTCCGAAGACTGGATACCACATAATCTTCACACAATAGTGAATCGAGCAACTAAACCCTAGCAACAGCTAGCAATACAGTAAACAACAAGTATAGTAAAGATGAAGCACGTAAGACACAAGATTTATCCCATGGTTCAGCTCACCACTAAGGTTTGCCTAAGTCCATATTGTTGAGGAAGCCACAAAAGGCTTGAGCTTGCCACTAAGGCTTGCCTTACCCTCGTTCTCAAATCAAGAGAGTGAACTCTTGAAGTGAGGGGTGATTTCTTAGCTTTTGAATGAGGTTACAAACCTCCCAAGGCTGCCACACGAGTTGGCAAGCACAAGGGCGACGCCTAGCCGGCTAGGAGCAAGCTCCAAGAGTAACAAACCCTAGAACCGCTGGCCAAACATGAACCAAATGCTCTTAGACTTTGTGAATCAGTGGATCTCCTCTCCAATCGAGTTTTGTTACCTTTTCTCTCAAGTTTTGATGGTTGGAATCAAGAATTAGCATGAGGGATGGAGAAGCAACAATGGAGGAGAGAGGTGAGCTTTGGTTGTCTGTTTTCAAGTAGAGTGAGTCAGTGGAGAAGATGACCGTTGTGGGCCGGGTCTGAAGGGTATAAATACCCTCCAAGCCCAATGGTCAGTTAAGGGCGGCACTGCCACTCTTAACAGGGCGACATTGCCGCCCTAACCAAAACAGGTAATATGATATGAAATTTGGTTGGCTATTTTGACTAGGTGGAAGGATGTAAATCTATGAATTTGAGCATCTGATTCAACAGTTGACCAACTGTCCTAAAATCACTCTTGATAGTACGACTTTTTCTAAACTCAAAATTGAAAACATAAAAGAATTTAAACCTCCCTTGAGCTAGGTCTGGCCACCTTTTATAATTAGAACACCCGCAACCTGTTCATCATCCTCATTCTTTGATTCCCTACTTGTCATCTCGATAAATCTCATTAGTCCTCCAATTTGGTGGTCATCAATACCAAAACCCACAATAGGGCTTGATTGCACTTACAGTTATGATTCGTTCATAACATTCATAGATGATTACTCCCGTTATGGCTATATTTATCCAATCAAAGAAAGAACAGAAGCATTAGATAAATTTAAGATATTTAAGGTAGAAGTTGAAAACCAACACAATTTAAATATTAAGATAGTCTGGTCCGACCGTGGGAGGGAGTAATACAGTCGGCATACCCCATGTGGCCAAGTTCCTGGACCTTTTACAAGGTTCTTATAGGAGAATGGCATAGTAGCCCAGTATTCTACACCGGACGAACCTCAGCAGAATGGAGTAGCTGAAAGACGTAATCGTACCCTGATGGATATGGTGCGCAGTATGATAAGTTACTCCACCTTACCATTGAGTCTGTGGATGGAGGCGTTTAAAACCGCCATTCATATTCTCAATAGAGTACCAAGTAAGTCAGTGCCCAAAACACCGTATGAGTTGTGGACAGGAAGAGTACCCTCACTAAACCACTTACGTGTGGGGGGGAGTCCTGCTGAGGCTAAAGTATTTAACCCAAACATTGGGAAGCTAGATCCCAAAATAGTAAGTTGTCATTTCATTGGCTACCCAAAAAAGTTAAAAGGTTTTTGTTTCTACTGTCCAGACAGATATATAAAGTTTATAGAAACAAGACACGCTATCTTCCTAGAGGATGAAATGATGAGGGGGGGCATGGTAGCTCGAGAAATTGACCTTGAAGAGAAGCGGGTGTATGCGCCCACTCCAATGATTCATGAGCCATTTTTCTTACTACCTGTTGTCGCTGCATCAATAGTGCAAGACTGTGGAGCCAACACCTGTTGTTATTCCGCCTGTGGCAACAATGAATGACGATGAGGAACCTGTTCTTCAGGATCCTGTAGAACCTATTGCCACACATGAGGGGGAGCAACAACAACCTCAAATAGGAGATGTGCTAAATGTGAAGGCCTCTAGAAGGTCTCAAAGAGTTAGAAAATCAGCTATTCCTGCTAACTATAAAGTATACAACACTGATGAATTTTAAATGGAGGATGATCCCACCTCATTTGAATAAGCCATGATAAGTGATCATTCATCAAAGTGGCTTGAGGCCATGGAAGATGAAATGAAATCTATGAATGCCAATAAACAATAAAGTTTGGGACTTGGAAATAATTCTTAAAGGAGCCAAAACAGTAGGCTGTAAATGGGTCTACAAAATAAAACTTGACTCTCAAAGGAATGTAGAGAGATATAAAGCGTGACTTATGGCAAAAGGCTTTATGCAAAGAGAAGTGATTGATTACAATGAGACCTTTTCTCTAGTCTCATGTAAGGATTCCTTCAGAATTATATTAGGCATTAGTGGCACATTACGATTTAGAATTACATCAGATGGATGTAAAGACGGCATTTCTCAATGGGGACTTGGAGGAAAATATTTACATGACACAACCGAAAGGTTTTGTCATGGAAGGAAAAGAACGAATGGGATGCCGCCTAAAGAAATCCATTTATGGATTAAAACAAGCTTCAAGACAATGATACTTGAAGTTTGATCAGACAATAAAAAATTTTGAGTTTAAAGAGAATGTTGAGGACAATTGTGTCTATGCAAAGTTTAAGAATGGGAAGTTTATCTTCCTCGTCCTGTATGTAGATGATATCTTACTTGCTAGTAGTGATGTCAGTCTACTACTGGTGACAAAGAAGTTTTTGTCCTCAAAATTTGATATGAAAGATCTTGGTGAAGCCTCGTTCGTTCTAGGGATCGAGATTCACCGAGATAGAAGTAAAGGGGTATTAGGACTGTCACAAAAGACATACATAGAAAGAATCTTAAACAAATTCAGTATGCACAAATGTAATCCATCACCTGCTCCTATAGTCAAGGGCGATAGATATGGGGATTTTCAATGTCCCCAAGAACCAATATGAGATCAATCAAATGAAAGCGGTTCCATATGCTTCAGCTGTCGGAAGCTTGCAATATGCTCAAGTATATACGCGCCCTGACTTGGCATTTGTTACCGGGTTACTTGGCAGATTCTAGAGCAATCCTGGAACAGAACACTGAAAATTAGTAAAGAAAGTCTTGTGTTATTTACAATGAACGAAAGGCCTCATGATGACGTATAGAAGATCTGATTCACTTCATATAGTGGGATATTTAGATTCTGATTATATGGGAGATGATAGAAAATCCATGTCTGGATATATATTCACTCTCGCAGGAGGAGCTATTTCATGGAAAAGCTCAAAGCAAACCGTCACTACATCGTCCATAATGTATGCCGAGTTTGTAGCGTGTTATGAGGCAATGGGGTAGGTGAACTGGCTAAAGAAGTTCATACCCGGTTTGAAGGTGGTTGACGACATCTATAGACCACTTAAGTTATACTGCGATAATAATCCGGCAGTGCAGTATACTCACAACAATAAGTCAAGTGGTGCTGCCAAACACATTGACATAAAGTATTATGTTGTGAAAGATAAAGTCCAGGATCATGTCAAAAGTCTTAAGCATATAAGTACCGAAAAGATGCTCGCGGATTCGCTTACAAAAGGCTTACCACCCAACGTGTTCAAAGAACATATAGCCGGCATGGGTTTAAGGAAAAGCCTATAATTCCTGGACAAAAGAAGGCCCAAAGTTAAGTATCTATTTTAGAACATAGTGGTGTGTTGTAGATGTTAAATCTATCAACAATTGACCGTGACGATGAAACATGCTCTATGCGCTAATCTGTAATGGAATGAACAAAAGTAAATGATATAAAATTGAAATATGGTAGGAGATCAAGGGAGAGATTGTTAGGTTGATCTCTAAACCCAAACTGGGCCCAACGGCCTAGTTGGGCCTTTGATCCGCGCCCTGATCAGGGGCGCCCAGCCCACTATGGCTGGAGGGCCCCTGTCATACTGCGCAATAAATAGAGGTGGGGGCCGACGGCTCAAGTCACGAGGTTCGCCTGAGCCGAGCTCCCCACCGACAAACCCTAAACCCGATCTAGAGGGCGCACAGCCAGTGACGGGAAGCCACCAGCCGCGCCGCCACCGGACTGCGTCACCGCGACCACTGCACTGCGCCGCCACCCGTCTTCCCCGACCGCCGCTGCCCTAGCGCAGACACCGACTCCATGGTGGATGCGAGCGGATCCTCCTCCACTGCGGTGTCAGGTTTGACATGTCCATCTTCTACCCCTTCCTTTCTCTCGTTCTACCTATTGTTACTGCACTAGTAGATGTTCTAGGATTCATGATTCTATTCAACAGCAAGTACCTGGCTAGATCTATGCTCCTAGTGATCCTATAGGTCTAACATGGTGCTGCCGGGAAGAGCCCCACAGGCCCACATCCAATTCCAAGATTGAGTCCTACTTGTAGTTCACCACAGATAACGGTTGGCCTCTATTATTATAGAGATTGTCATGCTTTGCTAGATGAAATTATTACTGTGATGTCTTGAATTCCACATAAGAGATTTTGAGAATGCAAAGCTTTGGATTTTGGATACAAATCAACTATTTTGATAATGATTTTTGGGTGTATGCTATGGCAGACCATTGGTATTTATATGTGTCCAAATTATAGGGCTTGTTAAACTGCTCAAGCTTATCGAGTAATTTGAGAAAATATGACCTATATGCAATATGCAGTTGATTTCGTTTCTGAGAGTGTGGTGACTGTAGGGACATAGGGTGTCCATGTCTGATAGCTTTAGGAGTTATATGGTGTGTGGTTTCATACTTTCATATGTCTCTGTTACCTGCTCCATTAGTAATAGTTCGTTATCATGCTTTGTGGCTGTTGGAATCTGTGCTTTATTTGATTTTTGGTTGCAGTAGCTTTTTGTTAGTGTCAAGGGCGTCGATGCCCAAGACAGCGGGTCCTCGGCTATGGAGCTCGTAGCCTCGACTGGTAATGGCGTCGGGGTTGTTGCCCGGCTGCCCAATGGTGAAGGAGATGAGATTAGGAAGAAGAGAGAGGATTAGGATTGGTAATTCTTGCTTAATCCAAAGAGTGCCAATTACATGAATTATATAGGCCCATGGCCTGCTAACAAATGGAAACAAATTCCTTTATTCTAGCAATCCTTCCATGTCGATTTGCATGCTTGCATGCCTAAATCCATGGCAATCCACGCCTAGTCACTTGGTGCCGGCGATTGCTGCCCCTAGATGCTCGGCCGACGTCGGTATTGGAGGCCCCACATGACATCTCTCCCCCTCGATGAGCAGCTCGTCCTCAAGCGTGAACGTGGGGTAACGGGTGACGAAGCTGTCGAGGTCCTCCCACGATGCTGATGAAGCGGGTTCGCCCTTCTAGTGAACGAGCAGCTGGCGAACGCCACGGGCAAGGCGAGCGCGCGTGACGCGGTCGGGCTCCAGGACCGCCGCTCCATGGTGGATCGGCGGTAGGGCTGGTGGCGACATCGGGGGTGTGCCGACAAACTTCTTCAGGAGGCCGACATGGAAGACGTCGTGAAGGCGGGTGTGATCCGGCAGCTCCAGGCGGTAGGCGACGTCGTTGATGACGGCCGCGACGCGGTACGGCCCGTAGAAGCGAGGTTTAAGTTTGCCCGTTGTCGGAGCTTGGAGGGACGCTGCGGCACGCTGACGGAGGCGGAGCCAGACCCAGTCGCCGACGGCGTAGTGTACCTCCCTGGGGTGCTTGTCGTAGTAGGCCTTGTATATCGCCTGAGCCTGCTAAAGCCGGTAGCGGACGTCGGCGAGAAGCTCGTCCCGTTCCACCATGGACTTGGCCACGACTGCAACCCTGGTGTCGCCGAGCTCGTAAGAATAGATCGTGGGTGAGTCATGGCCATAGACGATCTTGAAGGGCGTGTCCTTGAGCGCCGTCTGGAACGCCGTGTTGTAGATGAACTCTGCCCATGGGAGCCAACGTACCCATCGCTGAGGATGATCACCGGTGAGGCAGCGGAGGTACATGACGATGATCTTGTTTGCGACCTCTGTCTGTCCGTCTGATTGCGGGTGGAACACCGACGTCATGTGGAGCTTGGTGCCCGTGAGCCGCATGAGTTCATGCCAGAACGCCGACGTGAAGATGGGATCGCGATCGGAGACCATAGACTACGGGACGCCATGGAGGCGTACAATCTCTGCGAAGAATGCATGGGCCACCGACTCCGCCATGTACGGGTGCACGAGGGGGATGAAGTGGCAGTACTTGTTGAAGCGGTCCACCACCGTTAGGATGACATACTTGTCGCCCACGCGCGGGAGCTCCTCGATGAAGTCGAGGCCGACATCAGTCCAGACCGCCGTCGGGATGGGCAGTGAAGAAGGAGACCCGCGGGGTGCAGGTGCTCGGACTTGTACCGCTGGTAGGTGGCGCATGCGTGGATGTGATCTTGCACCGTCTTGCGAAGGTTGGGTGAGTGGAAGTCCCGTCGGAGGCGATGGAGCGTGCGCTGAACACCCTCGTGTTCATCATCGTGGACGGCGGTGAGCACCTCGTGGAGCAGTGGCGAGGCCGGCGGAATGTAGAGGCGGCCTTTGAATGCAACGAGGTCGTCGAGGAGCGACCAGGGAGATGCGCGTGTACCCGCCGCCAGCTCGTCCCTGAGCGCCACCAGAGCCGGATCGGTGGATGTAGCTTGTCGGAGGCGGTCGATGTAGTCGAAGCGGGGGCCCAAGATAGCCAGGGCCACGGCCTCCTCCGTGTCACGGCGAGAAAGGGCGTCCACGACTGTGTTCATGTTCCCCACCTTGTACTCGACGGAGAAGTCAAAGCCGAGGAGCTTGCCCACCCAGTGGTGCTGTGGAATGGTGGCCAAGCGCTGATCCAAGAGGAACTTGAGACTGAAATGGTCAGTCCTTACCACGAAATGGTGTCCCCACAAGTATGGCCTCCAATGGAGGATGGTGAGGACAAGGCCGATGAGTTCATGTTCGTACGCCGCCAAGGACGCATGGCGTGGCACGGTTTGCTGAAGAACACTAGCGGGTGCTGGTCCTGGAGGAGCACTGCGCCAAGCCCGTAACTGGACGCATCGCACTCGACGGCGAAGGCGCGGTTGAAGTCGGCAGGGCGAGAACAGATGCCGTCGTCACGGCTGTCTTGAGGGCGGCGAAAGCCACCGCAGCTTCCGGTGTCCAGGAGAACCCTTCCTTGCGGAGGAGGGCTGTCAGAGGGGCGGCGATCGTGCCGAATTCCCTGACAAACTTGTGGTAGTACCCCGCCAGGCCGAGGAAGCCCCGGACCACCCGCGCCGAGCGAGGCTGCGTCCAGTCGGCCACTGCTTGGACCTTGGCAGGATCCATGGCGACACCCACAACGGAGATGATGTGGCCGAGGTAGGAGATCGAGTCGACCCCGAACGCGCACTTGGATCGCTTGACGAAGAGCTGATGTTGCTGGAGCGTGCTGAGGACGGCGCGCACGTGGCGAAGATGATCGGCCCATGACTCGTTGTAGATGAGGATGTCGTCGAAGAAGACGAGGACGAAGCGGCGTAGGAAAGGTCACAGGACGTCGTGCATGAGCGCCTGGAACATCACCGGCGCATTGCAGAGGCCGAACGACATGACGAGGAATTCGTAGAGGCCGTCGTGGGTGCGGAAGGCGGTCTTGGCGACGTCGTCGGCGCGCATCCGAACCTGGTGGTAACTGGAGCGCAGGTCGAGCTTGGCGGAGCTCGTCCAGTAGTTCATTGACCACCGGAATCAGAAACGCATCCTTGATTGTGATGGCGTTCAGGGCACGATAGTCCACGCAGAATCTCCAGGAGCCATTGGCCTTCCGGACCAAGAGGACCAGCGACGAGAACGCCGAGGAACTACGGCGAATGATGCCCTGGGCCATCATTGCGGCGCATTGGCGCTCCAATTCATCCTTGTGCGCGGTGGGGTAGCGGTACGGCTGGACAGCCACCGGGGCGGATCTCGACAGAAGGTTGATGCAGTGATCGCGGGTGCGTGCCGGAGGGCTCGGCGAAGACAGAGGCAAACTCCTCGAGGATGGCGGTGAGGAGATCGGCGCCGATGCAGGCCTGGATCGCAGAGCTTGTGGGAGCCGCCGTGCCGCACCAGCGCATCCGGCGGCCGCCATGCCAGAAGGACATGGTGAGGGCGCCGAAATCCCAAAGAATCGGGCCCAGCGTTGCCAGCCACTGGGTCCCTAGGACGACGTCGTACCCAGCCAACGGCAGGGCATAGAAATCCGTGGTGAACTCCTCCGCATTGATGGAGAACGGTGCCTTGCGGAACATGTCGGGGCATTGGACGCGCTCGCCATTGGCCACGGTGACCCGCAGCTAGCCCTGGGTGAGGGTCGGGAGCGAGGCGCGGGCGGCCGCCTCCTCGGCGATGAAGTTGTGCGTCGAACCGGAGTCGATGAGGGAAAGGAGGGAGGTGTCGCCCATCGTGAGACGATCTGCATGGTCTCACTGGTGCGCACGCCAGCGATGGCGTGGAGTGAGATCTGGGACTCCGCTGGAGTGGCCTCGTCTGTCTCAGAGTCGGTGTCGTCCTCGGCCGCCGCCAAGTCGAGGAGGAAGATGCGTTGGCAGACGCGGTTGTGGCCTCACCCAAACTTCTCGTTGCAGTTGAAGCAGAGGCCTAGGCGGCGGCGCTCCTCCATCTCTGCCTACGACAGGCACTTGACCTGACGCCCCTCGACGGTGACCGGCTATGGCGCTGGCGCGAGCGCCGTGTTGGGCGCTGGGAGCGCCAGACAGGGCGGTGGCACCGGTAGGAGGCCCCTCTGGTGATCACGCACTGGGCGTGGTGGTGGCGCGGCCGCCGCGGCACACTGATCGCGGAGCTCCAACTTGCGGGCGAGGCTCATGGCGACGGCGAGGGACTGAGGGTTGTGGACCTCAACGTCGAGACTAAGCGGCGACTGGAGGCCCCCGGTGAAGAGCTGGACGCGCTGTTCCTCATCGAGGCGCCCGGCACGAGGGAGGAGCGCTTGAAAACGGTCCTGGTACTCCTCGACAGTGCCGGTGCGCTTGCACGAGGCCAATTTGTGGAGGGGATTGGAGCGCAACGGTGGTCCATAGCGGAGATAGAGAAGATCCTTGAAGCGGCGCCAAGAGGGGATGCCCTCGTCTGCCTGGACTTGGATGTACCATAGCTGGGCGCCCTCCTCCAAGTTGTAGGAAGCCATCCACACTTTCTCTTCCTCCATGATCCTTTGCTGGTGGAAGTAGGATTCGCACCAGCTGATGAAGATCAGCGGGTCGGACTTGCCGTCATAGCGTGGGAAGTCGAGCTTTTGGAAACGCGGCGGCCGATCTTGGTGGTGCTCCCCCGACCCGGAGTGTGCGGAGGATGACGAACCGCCCGGCGGTGGGCGCGCGGTGTCCAGGCGCTGAATGGCCTGAGCGTTGGCCTCCACGGACGTCTAGAGTGTCCTAATGGACGCGACCAGGGAGTCCAAGGTCGCCTGCAAGGCGGCGTTGTTGGCGTTGTTCACGGTGTTGTCGCCCATGGCGTCTATGCGGCGTGGGGTGGGCGGCGCAGAGGAAGGGCGGGACGGCGGTGGTGGCGATGGTGGGCGGCCGGGTGAGGAAGGCCTGGATCGTGATACCAGGTTGTCAAGGGCGTCGATGCCCAAAACAACGGGTCCTCGGCTACGGAGCTCGTGGCCTCGACTGGTAATGGCGTCGGGGTTGTTGCCCGGCTGCCCAATGGTGAAGGAGGTGAGATTAGGAAGAAGAGAGAGGATTAGGATTGATAATTCTTGCTTAATCCAAAGAGTGCCAATTACATGAATTATATAGGCCCGTGGCCTGCTAACAAATGGAAACAAATTCCTTTATTCTAGCAATCCTTCCATGTCGATATGCATGCTTGCATGCCTAAATCCACGGCAATCCACGCCTAGCCACTTGGTGCTGGCGATTGCTGCCCCGGGATGCTCGGCCAACGTCGGTACTGGAGGCCCCACATGACAGTTAGCTCATGGACTAATATTCTCTGCATTCAATCTAGGCTTTGAGGATGCTAACATTCCCTTTGGTCCTGTGGAAGGTACTGAGCTCCTACGTGTGTAACAATCTCGACCTATTTCTTAATTGAATTCATGTAGCGACTATGCAAATTTGTTGTTGACTATACCCCTTCATGATTTCTAGCAAATGGTAGACCGATGCTGAGTATCGATGATCGTTTGGAGGATGACAGGCATCCGCTTCCCTTGACAGCTGCTGATGCAGTTGCAACCAATGGTGTGAACCCGTGGAATTGGAGAGACACCTCTACTAATGGTACTAATCTTCACATCACAAGTTAAATTAATACCTCTGAATGAGTAGCCTCTTAACTTCTCACTGCTGATAAATTAGTATAATTCTGTGTGGTGTATGAACTAAATTTGGTTTAGCCCCCTGTTCTGTTAAACAGTATGGAAACAAAAGGTTTTGAAGCTCCTCAACTTTGACCAAACCTTAGTTCAGATCTTATTATCTTAGTTTTACCTATGATCTTCATTGGTATAGTTCTTGGCAGTTGGCAGGGACCTGTAACTTTCTGTGTACTAACTGCCCTCATTCAAACTTCTACTCCTTCGTTCCAAATTATAAGTTATTTTAGCTTTTCTAGGTACATGATTTTTTGTTTGTATCTAAACATACCCTATATTTTGGTGCATAGCAAAAAAAAATTACCTAGAAAAGCCAAAGCGACTTATAATTTAGAACGGAGGGAGTACACCTGAGGTGACAAATCAACTACCTAGAGAGATAAACACCATTCTAATTTGTATTTTAAGATTCTGTAGCCTTCAAAGTGCTTAACATTGCGTAGCTCTTACTTAAATTATAGTAAACTGAATTCCAGCAGCCATTTCAAAACTGGGTAGTTCAGTGCAAGTATTTTTAAAGTATTTTTTGGTTTAATTTATTGTTCCCATTGGAATTCTGTATAAATACATACAGGTGGAGATAACCATGGCAGTTTTGGTGGGAGAGTCATTTTAGTGAAGTGGGGTGATTACACTAAAAGGATTGGAATTGATGGTACTCCTGAAGCAATTAAGGAAGCCATCAAATCAGCATTTGGATTAAGAACAAGGCGTGCTTTCTGGCTTGAAGATGAAGATGAGGTTGTTCGAGCCTTGGACAGGGACATGCCAGTTGGAACTTACACACTTAATCTTGATGATGGTACCTGTAAACTCTCTTCTTATCCATGGAATGAAATTCTTTACTTTATGAGTAACTAGATCTGTATATGGATGTAGTGACGTTGTTATGCCTTGTTAAGGGAAATGTGAAAATTAGAACATAGACTCTTTGTCATGGGCAACTAGTCAATCACTACGTAGTAATACTTTGTTTTATTTTCAAACTTCTTTTCCGCATGGATAATAGAACATGGACTCCTAAAAATTTGTGTGCATGGATGAGATTAGTACACGAGGGCCAGACACAGAGACAATCCCATAGGGTTTTATCACTCGAGAGTCTTTTCATTTAACTACTGAAGTTTGGGGTTATCCCTTTTTCAGGGATGACAATCAAACTCTGTGATGGAAACCGCATGCAGACCCCAGAAGACAAGGGAAGGTACTTTCGAGATTTCCTCTCACGGCGTGGTTGGACATTTCTCAGGGCTATAGAAACGTTGATAGCCTTGATGATCTCCGACCTGGTGTGATGTATTATCAGGGGCTGCGGTCGCTTGGTGATTGATTTTTGCATCATCTACCTTGGCAAGGCATCGTGTCGAAGTGGAATTGCTAGCACTGCCATTTAGTGTAATTTAAGTCAGGCAATCCTTTATTCTCGGATATATATGTAAATGTAGCTGAATAGTGACATTGGTAACTAGAATGTAAATGTGCAATTGGAGTGTGCATCAAATGATCTTGTTTACTCAGTTTCCAGCACATTGTGTTCAGGGAATGCAAACAGGCAAGATAGTTGTTATACCGCACAGGCGCTTGTCAGCGACATGTTACATAAATAAAAGTAAAAACAGCATCTAAAAAGATCGCAAATGGTTGCATTTCAATCCCAGAATTACATAGCTTCCAGGGCTCCAGCGATTTCAGGGGAACATGCAAGAATGGCAAAATGGTAGGGGCATCTCATACTTTTCTTTCTTCCTAAAGCAGCAGTGGCAGTAATACTAGTGCAGTACGCGCTAGACGTGAATGAACGATTCACACTGCCTTCACGCCAAGCTCTATCATCAATAGCAGGGTACTTGGTGCAAACTCTACTCCTCGTCCCACTCGTCCTTCTTGTACGACACCAGCGTGTCCACCTTGTGAATCTGCCACTCCAGCACAGGAACTGTGAATTAGCAATCGAATCGAGAACCAGATGGGTGATACCGAATAGATAAACGGGTCTGCTTCGTCGACGCCCGTGTCTATTCTGAATTGCTGCGTGGACATACCTTCGTGTCGAACGAGTGCAGCTTAACCATCTGCGGGTTGTCGATGAGCTTGGCGTCGCTTTCGACCCAGGTGCCCGGAGCGTCGACGTCCGTGTCCGTGTAGGCCAGCACGTCGAACACGCCTGATCAGCCCGACGTGGGAGCACAGGAGACGAGAGTCAGCCACGGTTGCAGTTGCAGACTTGCAGCCCCAGTTCCAAAAGGAAGCCGAAATACAGGACAGGAAGATAAATTAGGCGATTGGATGCCGGTTGCTGTCCTTACATGGCTCGTCGAGGCAGGGGAGGTAGGTGATGCAGGAGGCGATCTGGCGCATGATGGCTTGAATCTCCCTCATGATCTCCTTGTCGCTCTTCTCCTTGATAGCCCTGACGAACATTAGAAGAAGACGCAATCAAGCCATGACTGACACAATGAGCACCGGCTAATATGGATTGGTTAGGGTCGTAGGAAGAGGGTAAAAGATTGGGGATAAGAGTGACTGTGGCGCACCCCTTCTCGACGACCTCGGCGTCGGTGACGATATTGAAGTTCCAGCGCTCGAGCACCTCGCTGGTGGCCTTGCTCATTATCACCAGCACGATCCGCTGCAGCTTCCCGGCCTCCAGCCATTCTGCAACATTCAGTTTCAGAGACACAAAACCAATGACCGAAAGACCTGAGCACATTCGCGAGCAATCCAGCAAGGAGAGAGAGATCGATCTCAGGTGGGTGGGAGGAAACCGACCTGAGAGCTGGGAGGTGAGGTTGGCGATGAAGTTCTTCACCCCCTCGTCCTGCGTGAGCAGCATGGTGAGTCCATACTTCTTCACCTTGGTGAAGCTCTCCTCCGGATACACCGCGCGGTTGTAGAGGATGCTGCAATCCACCAAAAACCAAACGGAACCGGATCAATCAGTCAATACAAAATCCTGAACCTTCCTCACGAATCTAATCCGCGATGGATCGGCAGCGACGCCGCCACCGCCGCCCGCCGGACACTGTTGATTGTACCGTTACCATACCTATTCGCCGCGTACCCTGCGATGCGAACACAAATATTCCATCAAACACCCCGGCAACTAATTAGGAGAGGGAGGAGGGCGGTGCGCGCGTACCGAAGAACTCGCTGACGATGGCGGCGGAGCCCCGCAGGGTGATGATGTCCTTGGACGCCGTCCGCGACGCCATTCTGGTTTCCTCTCCTCCTCCTCCTCCTTACTCCTCTTGCGGCGGCGCCTCGGATCCGCCGGCGAGGACAACTCCTTGGGAATGGGAACGGAAGGAAGGGGAGAAGCAACGGCTAGTGCGGCGGCGGCGGCGCAGTGCGGTGCGGTGGGTATGGGAGAAGTCGTGGGGCCTTTTCGAAGCGTTTTCGAACAGATCGACCGGCTCTGGTGGGTGGATGGATGTGTGCGCACGGTGGTGGACGGGTGCGGGGGGCTTTTAAAGGTGGGCCGGACAGGCGCGCCCAACGGTCGTGTGGGTGTGGGCCACACACACTGGACTCGGATGTCGCGACTCGGCCGAAGTGTTTTTCTTTTTATTATTAACTGCACTGTCCATTTATTTATTTATGAGCATGTACTCTCTTCTTGTACCACTAGCGTTCGAGCTTTCACATTACCACTAATTTATTGATTTATTTTTGAGCATGTATTCTCTCTTCTTAGTCGCTAGAAATGCATGTATCTGAGTATTTATGTAGTCTCTTCTAGTCTTCTTGATCAAGTAGCCAAGAAGAGTTGCATAGTTTCATATTTTCCTCTAAAGAAAAACATAGCATTTCCTGAAATTCACAATAGAAACTACTCCATTCGTCTCACAAATTATGGTTCTCTTTAGAAGATGATAGTTAAACAAGTCCCCGTTTTGAAGGCCATATACAAATGTTCAAAATGTTTTTTCTCACAATTAACCAAAATGTTTTTTAATAATAATCTGGCAACGATGGCATGAAAAGCGTCTACAACCCCACACAGTATTCCCCTGCCTTCCCCCACCCCTTATACAAATGTTCAAAATGTTTTTTTAGAATTACACAATACAACGACGACGTCCACAACCCGCATGCACACTCATCTCTATGGACACACGTACGCAAAACCTACCTCTATGAGCACCTCAAGGCCGCCGCTTCGACCGCCGCCGCCGTCCTCCTTGTCGCCGAGATCTTGAGATTCACGAAGTTCACCTAGACGTCTCGCTCTCGAGAGACGACGCCGCCTATTATTAAAAAACTCGGTGTCGGAGGTGGCATAGCGCCGTTAAAATTTAAAATAAATCCATAAAAATACGAGCATCCATATCAAGTCGAAAACTCGAAGCAGGTGGACAGGTTCCAACGGTTCGCTTCAAAATGTTTTTTAACTCAACGGCAAGAAACGATGGCATGAAAAGCGGGAAAGGCGATGGGCTGGGCCGGCCAGGAGAGTTGTTCGATTCGTTCCCTGGGCAGGCCGGGCAGATCGCGATCCGATTCCCTGCCAGTATTCCCCTGCCTTGGCGGGAAGCCTGGCAATTCTCCCCCCAAATTCCCCGCCACTCCCCGCTCCGGCTCCGTCCACGACTACGGCGACGAGCACCGCCCCCAGCCCCCCACCCACGCCGATGTACTCCCAACTCGTCGCCGGGGACTCCGACTCCGAGGGGTCCCTGATCTCCGATGTCTCCGCCTCCCCGCCCCGCGGCCGTTCGCCACAGCCCCCTCCGCCGCCCGACCCCCGTCCCAACCCCAAGCACACCGCCACCGTGAAACCCAAGCCCAAGCCCAAACCCCCCAAGTCCAAGGCGAAGCCCAAGCCTGCAGCATCCGCCTGCACCGCCGCCGCTTCGCCGCCTTCCCTCCCCTCCGCCGCGCTCTCCGACCCGCACGGTCTCGTCTCACGCATCGCCGCTGCTCCCGCGCTTGTCGTCGCCACCAGCACCGTCTCTTCCTCCTCCTTCCGCCGTCTCGTCCAGTCGCGCAACCCCTCCTTCGATCCCGCCGCCGCCTTCAGCGCCCCGGCCCCCGCGCCCACTCCGGCGCCCACGGAGATAGCAACCGCAGCGGCAGCGCAGTGTCCTGTGCCGGACGCGCCGCCGCAGACCAGGCCCAAGCGGGTGCATCCCAACTCGGTGTCGGAGGTGGCCCCCGCGGCGGCGGAGGCAGAGCAACCGAAGCGGCCGAGAGGGGGTGCCGAAGGAAACTTTGTGCGGCTCAACATCAATGGCTACGGTCGGAGGAGGACGTTCAGGAACGCGCAGGCTAGGCGCCCGACGAAATACCGCTCCTGGCGGCGGCAGCGACATGGCGGCGCGAAACCTCAAGGCTGCGGCGACGAGGAAGGGGATCTTGTGGCTGAAGCTCTGTTAGAGCGGGAGAAGAAGGGGGCAGTAGGTGACGATGGTGTCCTCGAGGCCGTCGAAGCAGCGAGAGAGGACCCATCTGAGCAGAATCTTGAGAGCTTGCTCAGAGCTGTCTATGGGTACAACTCTTTCCGCGAGGGGCAGCTTGAGGCAATCCAGAAGGTTGTTGCAGGAGAGTCAACTATGCTTCTGCTCCCTACTGGTGCGGGCAAGTCACTATGCTATCAGGTGTGGACGTGTGGTGAGAACTTTGAGATATTGATTTTGTAAGGTCAGTTCTGAAGTGACAGTAATGCTATATTCTAGGTGCCTGCTATGATTTTGCCTGGACTAACACTGGTGGTTAGCCCCCTGCTCTCCTTAATGGTGGATCAACTGAGGAAGCTACCTGCATTTTTGCCAGGTGGCCTTCTTGCAAGCAATCAGGTAAATAATATGCATACATATTCTTTTATGGGAATCCTAGCCATCCTTATTCTGATCATTGTTCTACACTATCAAATTCTCTCAGACAAGCGATGAGTTTCATGAGACATTACAAAGGTTGCGTGGAGGAGAAATAAAGGTACATTGGTTTGACTCCTAGTTTTATGACTATGACTACTAATGTAGCATCCACTGCCAATTTTAGTTACAGTAACCCAGCCCTGATGGTCCCCTAACTAGTGAGCAATCCAGGCTATCTATGCTATTTTAACACAACAGCATGTTTTTATGAAAATATTATGGAAGTCAAAATTGAATCTAAGATAGACAGATTTCTCAATATATTGAAAATGAACCCAATCTGATCTTGTGCTTCATATATCCTTTGTGTTGATGATGTTTATACTAACCTGTTTAGCTATGCTTAATTCCTTTCCATTTATGATCAGGTGCTTTTTGTTTCCCCTGAAAGATTCTTGAATGAAGAATTTCTGCTAATATTTAGGGATGGGCTACCAATATCTCTAGTTGCTATTGATGAAGCTCACTGCATTTCTGAATGGTGAGTTGATATGTCCTTGTAGTTCAATTGATATACTGCATGCTGTTCTTTGCAGTTAGTACCAGAGCTTTTCTCTTTTCTGCTTTCTATCTGCTTGTTTTCTTTGACACATCCTATGATCGTTGTTGTTCTTCTCTCTTGCTTATTATGTGCTTGCTCTGCTCTGCTCATCACTTATTGTTAGTTCAACAATGTTTATGTCTTGATATTGGACAATGGGCAGGTCTCATAATTTTAGACCTTCGTATCTAAGGCTCCGTGCATCACTACTTCGAAGAAAACTTAATGTTCAATGTATTCTTGCAATGACTGCAACTGCGACAACTCAAACCTTGGAGGAGATAGTGACTGCCTTAGAAATACCATCTGATAACCTCATTAAAACATCTCAAATAAGGGACAATCTGCAGCTGTCTATCAGCACGAGCAATAACAGGTAGGTCAGTTTATATCCTTCTAAGTTTCTGTGGGCCATTTTGATGGCAGCACTGGATTGTTTAATATGGTTTAACTATGTAAGAAGCCATGCCACCTGTTTTCCGTGAGCACATGTTGATCCAGTCCTTTTAAAAAAACACAGACTGAAGGATCTATTGCTGTTGTTGAAGTCTTCACCTTTTGTTGACATGAAGAGTATAATTGTCTATTGCAAGTTTCAGGTGATCTCCTTTCTGTTTCCTCAAGATGTTCATACATTTGTTCAGTACCTAAATCTTTCTGATACAGCTGCAAAGATATAAAAGTTTTTTTTCTTGACAGGGAGAAACTGACTATGTTTCAAAGTACTTATGTGACAACAACATTACTGCTAAGGTTGGTATTCACCTTGACTGAAATTTATTGCATTTATTGTTTTTTTTACATCTGATTCTGTTCTGTAGAGCTACCATAGTGGACTTCCTATGAAGAACAGGAGCCGTGTACAAGAGCTTTTCTGCTCTAACAAAATAAGAGTGGTAATGGCAGTTCTTTGTCAGCACCTATTTTATCAAATGCATTACGCAGTTGTTGATGTCTAACCTTGTTGTCTTCCTCCCTGTGACCGAAGGTTGTTGCAACAGTGGCATTTGGAATGGGTCTTGATAAGAGTGACGTTGAAGGGGTATGATTAGCATAGAAAATTCAAATGTGACAGCCTATAGCTTTAAGCAAAGTTACACTCCTTATCACTTGGACTGATTCAAGCATTTCCCCTTTTAAAGGTGATTCACTATAGCTTGCCAGAAAGCTTAGAAGAATACATACAGGTATACTTCATGCGGAATGCTTTTTTCTCCATTCTCTTTTCTCTCCTCTAGACATCTTACTGTGCTCTTTCCAGGAAACTGGGCGTGCTGGGAGGGATGGGCGATTGTCATATTGTCATCTACTTCTTGATTCAACAACATTCTATAAGAGCCGTAGTCTTTCGCACAGGTGAATCTTATCTTCTTGTTCGTTTAAAAGAACTTCTTATAATTTACATGATCAATCTGCTCTAAGTTTCCAACGGAATGACTTCAATCAACCCTTCTTTTTTACAGTGACGGTGTTGATGAATATGCTATGAGCAAATTTCTTTGCCAGGTATTTTCATGCAACAATTCAGTGGGGCGCATTTGCTCCTTGGTTAAAGAGTCGACTTCACGCAAGTTTGATATAAAAGAGGAGGTTTGCATCTGCCTTATGCCCTTATCTGTTATCAGCTGAATGCACCTAGTTTCTTTTTGCACGTGTTCATGCTGCATTTCAGGCAGTTGTGTTGCTATATTCTGCCATAAGCTTTAAATTTTCATTCTACAAATTTGTTGTAGTCATAGGCTCATAACTATTTTGGTTGTAAATCACTTTTGCATGTTGATAAGGTGTCAACTTATAGAGCAATCATGATCACCATGACAGCTGTTTCCTGTGCTACCAAAGGCTATTATTCACACATCTAGGCACTCTGTACCTCTGATCTTTTAGGCACTTGGAATTCTGATCCCCTAAAAGTGCTTTTCATTTCCAATGCATTTGATATCCAATATGAAATTCTGAATAGCCCATCTAACTTTCAGATGTCAATATCAAACTTGATCATTTCATCCTGCAGGTGCTCTTGACTGTCCTAACACAGCTAGAAATCGGTGGTCAGCAATATCTCCGTTTACTTCCTCAGTTCAGTGTTACCTGCACACTGTATTTTCACAAGGTACATCTAATGCTTGTAGAGCGATCCCATTGTCTGGAATTCTGGATGCAGTTGGTTTGTTATAACTGGTACACTACAAACCAAAATCTTGCTTAGTTTGCTCAGCTGATCACCATGGTAGTAATTAAAGAATGACTCTTTACTATTAAAGGGACACCTTCACCCAGGCATTCAATCACCAGAAGTATACCATGTGCTTCGTTATTTTGTTAAGCTATCATACTTGCCTCCTTTTATTTCACTTTTCCTGATTCATTCAGTTACATCGATGCAGACGTCACCACACTTGCTTGAAGGCAAGGATGTACTAATTAGATCAGTTCTGAATAAGTAAGCATTATCTGCTTTTGCATCCTTCTTTTTCCTGTTGCACTACTGAGATTCTGATTCTCCATTTTTTTAATTACAGGTCAGAGACTAAGGGTGGAAATTTTGTCTTCGACATGACAAAGGTAGCTAATGATCTGAACATCACAGTGAATGAAGTATTTGACCATTTGCAACAGCTAAAGGTTTGCCTGAACCTAATACTTCTTTTTTCTTATTAATACCAATGTTGTCAAGGTGTTCATCAATTCTTTTCATGGCTGGCTGCCTACCATTATTCAATACACAATTGATAATGCAGGATAGGCTAACCTTTAGTTAAATGAATATTTATATCTTCAGAATTGAATTGCTGGAGTTATGTTTGGTGCACTGCCCGCATGAGGATGGAATCTTAATTAACTCAGTGAACAGCGTTTCATGTTTAAAATTTCTTGCCTTTTTTCAGCAATTGAGTCTGAATGTTCTTTTCATCTGTACCAAAAATAGGATTCTGTGGGAAAGAATAGCTATTAGACTACAGTTATACCAATAAAATATTGAACAATGATTACCCCATTAAATTTTACATGACTTTATTTACCATTAGAATTGATGTAGATAATGCATCTTGTTTTGAAGAAAATACATATATACATGACTCCGTACCTGCCGATCTGTGATATAACCTGGTGGTCCTATATAGGTCCTGTTCGCTTGGGCTTGTTTGGCTGATAGCCAGAAAAAAATATTCTGTGTTGTCTAGTTGCACCTTCATGTTCTTTTATTAATTTTTATCCATATCGATCGCACGGTTACACTTCAATGAGTTGTGGCTGTTGCCTTTTATATTGAGAGCATAAAGATTGATTATGTAGTATTATGTTTAGCAGTTAAGAATGTTGACTTGCTAGTGTCGTGCCTTTTTTAACCATTGTCTAACTCTCTTTTGCCTCAGATTTCTACAATTGTTTCTATGTTGACTCTTTTTAATTTCTATTTCTCCTCCATTCAGTTCTCTGGAGAAATTTCATACGAATTAAAAGATCCAGCCTGCATTTATGTGATCTTAAAGAAGCCAGATGACTTGAATGCACTTTCAGCAAATATCACAAAATGGCTTTCTGAAGTAGAAAATTCAAAGGTGCACTGCAAGTCTCCTCCAAATGTTCCCTTTTTCCATAAATAGTGTTCTATTTGTTTCTTATCCAAACTTTGAATGAAGTTATTCGAGTATCTAAGATTTTTTATTTTGTTAGCCAATATACTTCTGCAGATATAACTGTGTTCCTAGTTCGTCTTAGCCAATCTTTGATGCTTTGTTGTACAGATCAGTAAATTGGATGCTATGTTTGATCTAGCAAACTTTGCTGTCAAGGGGTGCCAAAGGACTGATGGCTGTTCTGGCTCCCAGCACACTTCGTGCATTCAAAAAAAGATCATACAGTACTTTAGTAAGAACTACGCCACCTCATACAATGACCACTGTACTCAGCCACACAGGAGCAGGTTGTGCGCTTTATCTTCCCAATTCAAACAGACAACGATGATCCGCATGTACTTTGAACTGCTCTAATCCAAAACTTTATTTGACTCGCCGTTTCATTTTGCTTCCTGCAGCCCATTCTTGCAAGCTGATATAAAGGTATGGGCAATCGCTTCCACCATGATTTTTGTCTTTGTCGCAATTCGCCATGACAACACCTTCACTGCCCCACAGGTGTTCCTTCAAAGCAATTCGTTTGCGAAATTCACGCCAAGGGCCGTTGCTAGGATTATGCATGGCATATCAAGCCCGGCTTTTCCATCTGCCACCTGGTCCAAGAACCACTTCTGGTCTCTCTCTTCTCTCTCTCTCATGTCTATCTTTTCCTTCCCACCAATTTATGTATCTCATGGCTGAAATTTTGGTTGGCAGGGGGCGCTATGTGGAGGTTGATTTCCCAGTGGTCATGGAAGCTGCCAAAGCCGAACTAGTCAAATTCGTGGGAAAAGGAGAGTAGAACCGTAGTACTCATCGGCACGGCAATAGGAACAGTTGCCTTCACTAGTTCACTGGGTGCGTGTGCTGTACGGAGTAGAACGCTTGCAGGCTGCAACCAATGATAGAAAGCTACCACAGGTTCGTGGCTTCTTCCCAGCTAGTCCGCAGTTGGTACACATGCTTATGCATCATGCCATGAACTGCTATCGTTGTTTGCCATCAGGCTTGGACCTCCTGAAATGAAGCATCAGCCAGGTCTGGTCTGATTGTCTGAATGCGTGCTGGACAGCGATATTTATTCAAGCAATGCTGATGCTGCCAAGTGTCAACCAAGCAGGCTGCTGGCTAGACTTCTGCCGTGTGTGGTAAGGTTTAGTAGGGAGCCGCGCGAAGAAAAGGGGGGAAAACGATGGTAGGTGTGTCCAGGAAGCAATGATGCAGAGCCATCACCCATCACTGTAAATGATGAGGTGGTATATGCTTGATTGTGAAAATGTTGTTCACCACGGCTGGAGATTAGAAGCTGTGTGCGATCAAGAGTTCCAGATCCGTCGTTCATCCATCACTGCTCTCGGTACTTGGGTTGCTTTACGCGGCCACGATCGATGCCATTTCAGGGGCCAGTGCAGGTTTCGTGCCACATGCCATGCGTCCCCTTGTTTGGCTGATAAACTATTACTAAAAATATTATTTGTCTGATTCGTGGTGAGAAAAAAAATATTATTTGTTTACTAAAAAAATATGAATTATAAGACAAGCGACGATGGATCGCAATGCTTCGTTTCGTTGCCATCATTCTAGACAAGACACCCGTTCCAAAGCGGCTGGCGGGTCTTGCAGTTCCTGTTCGCTAGATCTGGTCCGGCATTGATTGCATGCCGAGGAGGCGAAAACTCTGCGTCTTTCGATGGGTCTCTTGGCACGGCTGTGGACCAGCGTCTGTCTAGATGAGACGAGACGCAGCTGCGACCGCGCTTGGACCAGCTCAAACGAATCAGGGCGCATGTGCCTGCCCATAAGTTCGGCGGTGGGATGAATTCATTTGTGAGCTGGTGGAACGATCAGATGCACATCCAAATCGTTTTGTTGTTTATGCTGCCTGAACACATCAGTGCAGCGTTCTTGGTTGTAGTGAGTAGGAACAGCAGGTTAAGAAAATAATCCTGACTGATCATAAGCAACAATCCATTCGTTTTAGCTTCGCCTGTATCAATGCCGGCTTTTATAAGTACCAACTTTGAGCGCCTATTTATCGGTCAACGCACTAAACCCTAGCGATTTTTCTTTTACACTAAATCGACCGTGGTTGACAACCGGCTTCAATGGCGAAAGCGATTTCCACTCGAGTTCGATCGATAAATAAACCAACCCAAACAAACAAGGTTCATACTTGTGGAGTTCCGTGGACGCAGCATATTCTTCGAGCCAAATCTAGCGACCGGAGCATATCGAGGACCACGGAGGGGTGAGCACCAAAAGCGCATCCAGGTCGCGTGGTGTCCGTCGTCGCGGCGGCCAGCACAGCGATGGCCGGCGACAACAACCCTCCGTCTCGGTACATCGCGTTTGAATCGGCGTTACGCCTTTGTGTTTATAAATGCCTCCATTTGTATTTTTTCATCACAATTGTTCATATTATTTTTCTCAAAATAAATCAGCTGAAACGAACGTGGCGCAGGCTTACGGAGTTATTACGGTGACGCTTACACTTGTGTACGTGTACTCCTACCCAACTCGAAGGAATCAAGAAAATAGGCCCTAGAAGAACACAAAACATTTACGTGCGCCGATCTGAGAAATGTTTCTTGGAGCTTCGCTTGGCAACAATCCGAGTAATCGTCGGTTGATACCTACGTTTGCGTGGACGATCTGCATCCATGGCGTACAAAGGAAATTGCTAATGCTACTAGGCTGGACAGTCGTAGCTCGTACCGTACGTGCAAGCGCGTAACGTAACGGAGCTGTACCGTATTACGGCGGCATTTTATTTACAAAAGAGAAAAATAAAGGGGAAGAAGATTTTCTTTTTATGGCGAGGTTGTGATGAGGAACAATGTCATTAAGCCCTTAAAAAAGCTTGTTAAACTAAGTTCGAAAATTTTTTTATATTTGAAAATGATTATAGTGGTACTATTTGAATTGTTATGAATTGTTCATCAAGTTAATGCTCAAGTGGATGATGACGACGACGGTGAGGAGATAAAATGAAGCGTTGTTTCGACTAAAAAAAAGTTAAACAAGATGGTTTCTGGTAAGCCGAACGGGAGAAAAAGATCGAAGAATGCGTGGGGAAGGCCAACATATGACTACATACGAAGCCACAAGCATCGAGGAAAGAATAAACAGCGAGGCGCTCGTCAAATCAAAGAGGCTTTTATCTGCGTGTTATTATAAAAGTTGATAATTATTTATAAGTCATTAAAAAAGTTAAGTTCTCGCCTAAGGCGCCTAGGTGTCATTGCTAGTTCAATATTGTAAACTCTTTTTATGCAAACCGCCCTCCGTGAGACAAGTACTTCCTTTCAAAAGCGCAAATTTGGCAAGGTATTAAAGAGAGACATTCAATTATGCGCATTCATCTCTTAGAAATGTCATCGAAAGAGCGTTTGGAGTGTTAAAGATGAGGTGGCGCATATTGTTTAACATTCCGTCATATCCATCGGGTGTAAAAATGCAATCAATGGTGACTTTGATCGGATCTAAATATGCAATTAATTTTTTGAGCATCTTAACCATCTCAAATTAAAAAACTCAAAACTAGAAAGTTGTAGATCTCGTCGAGATCTACAATATTTATATAAAAATTATCTTCAATTGATTTCGTAAAAAAAAATATGATTTTTCTAAGACATATTAATCATATCAAATCATATATTTTTTGTATGGAATTAAATGAAGATGATTTTTAATAAAAAATGTAGATATTGTTGAGGTCTATAACTTTCTAGTTTTGAGTTTTTTTTTATTTGAGCTCGTTAAGATGCTCAAAAAATTAATTGCATATTCAGATCTGAGGTATTTTTGATTTTTCACATTCATGATTTGACACCGTTAGAGTAAAAACATAGGACTACATACGTCTCGAGGAAAGAATAAACAGCGAGGCGCTCGTCAAATCAAAGAGGCTTTTATCTGAAAAAAGTGGTGTGAAGAGCAAAAGAAGAAGTGGTGAAGCATCTTAACCATCTCAAATTAAAAAAGAAAACTAGAAAGTTGTAGATCTCATTAGATCTTCATATTTCTAAATCATATATTTTTTGTATGGAATTAAATGAAGATAATTTTTATAAAAATGTAGAATTTAATTTTTTTTGAGTTTTTTTTATTTGAGCTCATTAAGATGCTCAAAAAAAATAACTTTCGGACACGAGGTATTTTGATTTTTCACATTCATGATTTGACATGTACTAACTTTATAATGGCACGTAGGTAAGAGTCTCCCAATCAAATCCAAACCCAGAAGCCTCCTCGTCCCTCGCAGTTGCTTCCTCGCGGCGGATTCGCATCTTCCGCGGCAGGGAGGGTACTCCGCCGGTCGGCGGGAGGAGAAGAGGGGAGAGGAGCTTCGAGATGGCGACGGCCGCCGCCGCAGCGCTCTTTGTGAACTACCCGCTCGTCGCGGCGCTCCTCGCGTTCGCCGTCGCGCAGTCCTCCAAGTTCTTCACCACCTGGTGAGTCAACCCGCCAGCTGTACGTCTTCCGCCCCGTCCCCCGCTCATGCTCCCGCCCCGCCGCTGTGCATTTCTGTGCGGCGATTTGGATCCTCGGTGGGCGCGTCGTTGTTGCTTACGCTTTCGGTGCTCCCGTGCGAGCAATGCTTAGCCGAAGTGGAATCGTATGAAATTTTCGTGGTTTTGGGGTTCGTAGATTGTCCGCCAAGTACATACATGTTTCATGGTTGTCTCTGTGTTCAATGATTTTAGGTTATTTTTGTTTGGTTGCTCAGTTTTCCAGCTAGAGTGCAGTTCCTATGGTAGTTTTTTTTAGAAAGGCAGTTCCTATGGTAGTTTAGTTCCCTTTCCCACGCGTAACTGATTCAGTGTTTAGACTGCAGGTCGTATGGTAGCCTGTAGTTCCCTTCCCCCCGTTTCACCACATCAGTGTTTTAGATTAAGTTCGTCACGATATTATGGTCTGCCGCATCTGCTCTTGCAAAATATGCAGTCACTACTTATCCACAGGATATTTTGTGTATGAGGGTTAGCAGAAATACCAAATGCATGTGCTGTGGGAATTGAACGGCAATTTTAGTGGCATTAGAGAATTTTTCCCCGTCTATTTTTGGTATGTGTTGTACTGGAGTAGTGGAGACACCACTTGGGAGCACAATATTAGTTATTTGGCTTTTGCTGTTAGCACTTAGAATATGTAGTGTTGTGCAATTCAGGTATGGAGCACTTTGGAACCCATAATTCTTCTCGCCCTTTAGGGCTCTACTACCCTAAAACCTGTATTCTGGTTCTATTGTGAATGCTAAACTAAGTATCCCAGTTTGTTCAATGGAGCAGATTGGATTGTCTGTGTTTGGTTGCTTACTGTTTATGTTTATTTCAAGCATATAATGGTTGCAAGTATAGTAAGCAATCGAAATTACTCTGGTTCTTCCTTGATATTATTGGAAGATGATGTCACTGTATTATTAGTTATTGGTCTTTCTTGGTAATCTGAGAACATATTTGTGCTGTCCATGTTAGGTATGAAGAGCATTGGAACCAGAGTTGTTCTTGCTCCTTTGGGCTGTACTATCTAAGACCTGTATTCTGGTTCTATTAGGAATGCTAAAACAAATATCCCAGGATGTCAGAGTGGCTTGGTTGTGTCAATTTGTTTGTATTGCTTGTATTTGGTCACATACTGTTTTTGTTAGTTACAAAGAGTAGCTGTAGGTATGGTAAGTAATCTAAATAACTCTTTTTCCTTGTTAACGTATAATGGAAGATTAGGTCAACATAGATGGTAACTTTGGTATCTGTGTATTGTGCATGCATGAAAATAGGCCCTGCCATTGCCATTGCCATTGGATTTAACTGTCTCACTGTTTTGTAGCTGAACAGTACTATAATGATTTTTTTTTTACATGCCTGATATTGTCGACAAAATTGATTGCTTGGTGATCGTTTGATGACAATCACATAAAACACCTAATTGGCATCAGGACAGAAATTTTAGGAACACTGTATTATAACTGGACTTTGGTCGCTCATATCCTTGTTCTCTTGATCTTATCTAGTTTGCTATAACAATTGATTTGCTCTGCTCTAATTATGTGGCCATAATCAATTTGGATTTGAAAAAGGTATGAAGAAACTCACAAACATCAATAAGTAATATGTATTTTTTAATGACAGATTTAAAGTCCTTGTGTATCATGTAACTGAATTCATCTTGGCATAGGAATTTTTTTTCCACCTCGAACGAACCGATATCATTACCCAAAAGCAACGAAATTACAAAAGTTTAACAATCCATAGTGTGATACTCAACTGAGCTAACGAACTGCCAGATTGAACTGAACACACAGGGTTCAGCCAACAGGCGATCAAAAACCGCCGAAACCCAACATAGACTAGAAAAAGGACAGCACAAACGATGACCAAGTTTTACACTACTCACTGTCAAGGCTAAGAACTTTGTTGCAAGCCCAGATCCGCTAATACAGCAGGCTGGTTCCAAGCTGCACGCCTTCCCAGACACCCACACTGTAAACTTCTTGTTTAGATGATCGTGATTCTGTTGTCTCCATAGGAAATGCTGGTAATGATACTAAATCAAAACCATACTCAGATATGATTGATTTTTGGTCCATATCACCTTAGTGTATACTCTGATGATGGCTTTTCTATTTATTCCATTTTTTCCAAACACTTATTCTGACAATGCTTTGGTGTAGGTACAAAGATGGCCGGTGGGACGCCAGACAGTTTATAGCTTCTGGAGGGATGCCATCATCCCACTCAGCTACAGTGACAGCACTTGCAGTGGCTGTGGGAATCCAAGAAGGCTTTCGTAGTGCAACCTTTGCAACTGCACTGGTCTTTGCATGCGTGGTGCGAACATTATTGAAGTTATTTATTCATTATTTAATTGTTTGTCTAGTTGTATGGAATGTTGGACTAGTTTGTACTCCCTCCATTACAAATTATAAGACGTTTTGGTATTTAGACATAGTGTATATCTAAGTGCATAGCAAAAGTTATGACCGAAAACGTCTTATAATTTGGAATGGAGGGAGTACTAAATAGTTAGCTTGATTTAGCTCTTCTGCATCTAGGTACTCTGCAAATCTTTTTCATATTAAACTACTGCTTGAACTGCATTTTGATGGCAGTACTCAGAGTTCATCTACTTTTTGCAGTGAGTCAAGGATGTGCATATCTTGCTAGATGTTACTTATTCTTATGAATGCAACCTTTGGTTTGACTTAGTTTGAACTTTTGCTTGCAGGTTATGCATGATGCTTTTGGAGTTCGGTTACATGCCGGAAAGCAGGCAGAGGTTTGCCACCATCACCCTAAGATGTTATATATGGCCTTGTGTTTAAACAGAGCACCAACATTTTCTGCAAAATTCCTATTTTACTTTAGTTACATTGATAAGTTTTCTGCTTTTGGCATAAAAATTTGTAATACTTTCCTGGATGATATATGCCTTTTTCATGGGTCACTTGATAAATAAATCATTGAAGAGTATCCTTATCTGAGATGATTGCTCTGTTCTCAAACACTTCACTTTTATGCCTGCAAAGATGGATGAAAAATGTACTTTTGAAATTCTTCATTGAAATCAATTGTGATTAACATGAAGTATGAAGTAACCTTTTCTTATGAAATGATATTTCTATCCTGTTTACATGCTCTGTCACCAGTTAATGTCAAATTTATTTGGTTAATAATTAATAATTTGAAGATATAATCTCTCATTCAATACGGTATTTTTCAAGTTCCTGTAACAGGAATGGATGCTTATGCTGTTTATGCAAATCGTTTCAGGTGCTGAATCAAATTGTCTATGAGCTACCAGAAGAACACCCATTATCCGAGACAAAGCCATTGCGTGAAATCCTTGGACATACTGTTCCTCAGGTTGAATTAAATGCTTTGTATTACCTCCCTTGATGATTTAACTATTCTGTGGCCTTGCCGGTTAGGAAAGACAGTCAATACTAAAATAAGATATAGGGCGGTTCCTTTTCAGTTTATCATATAATGAGCTTATGCAATGTCACTCAAACAATGGATATATGAAGATGATGCAATTTGGTAACTATAGGCTATAGCACTCCTAACCTGTGATTGACAATCAGTTTCAGCGTGTAAAAACCCTATTAACCTACTATCCTGAAAAATGCTTAAAAACCTCTGATGATTGAACCTCTCTTCTAATTGTCCGACACAACAGTTTGACAGCAGTCACAATCAGATAGTACATGGAACATCTAGGTGTAATATATTCTCTCTTTGGACATGTCAGGTTGTGGCCGGTTGCATCCTTGGAATCCTCATGGCTGTCGTTATGCACTTGGCTCTCGGGAGTTCTTAGTCAAGTGTTGTTCCTGGATGTCGTGATAGATGATCACCTTCGCTGGTGATGGCTATAAAGCATGAAAGCATGATCTCCTCATGGATCTGGTTGTCCAAGTGTTTGACAGTACAAAGTTCTAACCGATTTAGATATGGGCTGTAGGATATAGGTTGTAGCTCGAGTTGGTTGCTGTAAATCTGAAAGGTTTTACTTTTAACTCCAACCACGGTGTAATGGAAGCCTTGTTATAAATCAGCAGTAGTAAGATCATTATGAGGTAACGATCAGTATAGTCGATGTCATGCCATCACATTTGTTTTCTGCTTGTTTAGTTCTTCAGTTCAATACGTTTCATTGATACCTTGAGTTGCGGGGTCATACCATCTCTACAGTGGTTCGTTTCGCTGAAATTTGGCTTACGCTGATGTTTATGATGATTTATTGTGAGAGGAAAATACTATTCATTCGCTGAAAAGTACTGCAAGTAGTGCTGAAGAACCAGACAAAATCCTGTTTGAATTGACATTTACTCTGTTTTGATCTGGAATCCTTTGACAAGAATTTTAATTAAACCTCTTAACAAAGCATGATAAAGTTTGGTCCCCAATACTAGTCTCAATGGAGAGTTTCATGTCGTAGTCATCAAGACTGTTACATCAAATTTTGTGTTGTTATCGGGTTTGATTAGATGAAACTCGAAAAAACTATTCATCTCTCTCTCCACAATTAATCTGCCAACTCAGCAAATTTGTTGATGTGCCAAATAAAACTCATTTGAAACCCCATTGAAGCCTAATTGTGTATATTTGTTTTTTCTATAAGCCTGATTAAAGTTAAAAGAAGTTTGATTTATGATAAAATTAAAACGATCCACGTTTTAGAACAGTAGTTCTGGGGGGGTGAAAAGATAGTCTCAATACTCTCATACAGGTCGGTTCAATGCTGTTTGATTTTGGTTAGCTTTTGCGGAGAGATGCGCGTGACGTAACCCTCAATGGCGAGAGACGAACGGTATTATGCTATCCGATATCGCATCAACGGATTAAATGACAGCCAAATCAAACGGTAAGTAACATGATCCAATTCCGATGTAAACCAGGGCAAAAGATTGAACCAAACATGATAGTTTTACATAGACGGATAGACCACCATATTATCATATAAGCACAAGTGCACAACTAAAAGCATCCAGAGCAGATAATACGCAATGTGCTTTACAAGGTTGTTCATATCGTATCATGTTTGAAGGTCATCCGTCCTTATTTCGATGGCTGCATTAAACAGCAAGGCGTTATTTCTGAAAGCCTGACTGCTGACTGCACTGCCAACAAAAGCATATGCATGTATTCAGAGCTTGCACGGTGAAGCACCTGGATGGTGCGCCACGATGAGGTTGTACGCGTCGAGCGTGAGGAAGTCGTCCAGCTCCGGCGCGGTGCACTGCCGGCTGAAGATCCTGCCTGCCTCCTCGTACCGCCCCTTCCGGAACCTCTCGTGGCCGACCTCTGCCTCCACCCTGGCCATCTCCTCCTCGACGACGCGTGAGAGCAGCTCCGGCGTCGCGCGCACCTCCACGCCGCCGGCGTCCAGCGCCCCGCGTGCAGCCACTGCCAGTTCTGGACGCGGCTGATCTCCGCCGTGGCCGCGTCCTCCATCAGGTTGTACAGCGGGACGGAGCCGGAGCCGGCCAGCCACGCCGCGAGGTACTGCACGCCCACGCGGACGTTGAGCCGCAGGCCGTCCACGGTGCGCGCGCCCCGCGGCGGCTGGATGAGGTCCTCCTCTTTGACGCCAGCGCCCTCGTGCCCCGCGGCGTCCCCGATCTGGTTCGGCCTCCCGCCGAGGTGGCCCTCGAAGACCTCCCGGATCGCCGGGATGAGCCCCGGGTGCGCCGCCCACGTGCCGTCGTGCCCCGCGCGCACCTCCCTCAGCTTGTCCTTGCGCACCAGCTCCAGCGCCGCGTCGTTCGCCGCCGCGTCGTCCTTGATCGGAATCTGAGCCGCCTGCGCGCGATTGAGTTCGTTCGTTGCACGGTTAGTTAAGTGACGTCGGACGCGCGCACGCGTGCATGGACGCCGCGGGGATATACGGTGAGCTTACCATGCCGCCCATGGCGTGGACGCCGCGGCGGTGGCAGGTGTGGATGAGGAGGTGGGAGTAGGAGCGCATGAAGTGCTGGGCCATGCCGACCAGGGCGCGGTCGGGGAGGAGGCGGTCCGGGTGGGCGCGGAACGTCTTGACGTAGCTGAAGATGTAGTCCCAGCGGCCGCAGTTGAGCCCCGCCGAGTGCTCGCGCAGCTCGTGCAGGATCTCGTTCATCTGGAAGACCGCCGGCAGCGTCTCCACCAGCACCGTCGCCCGGATGCTCCCCGGCTCGATCCCAGCAGCTTTCTCCGCTCTCTGGAACACCCCGTTCCATATCCTCGCTTCCCTGCAGCAGACGACGCACGTGTACGTTATACTAGAATGGAGCGAGCGTCCAGTGACTCACATCACTGCTGCGCACGTGTGTGGTACACCGTGCACGCACCACCGAGGCACGCACGTACCTGGAGTGCTCCATCTTGGGAAGGTAAAAGAATGGGCCGAAGCCGGCGCCCTGGCCGGCGCGGAAGGCAGCGTGGTTGTGGAAGAAGTAGAGGCCGAAGTCGACGAGGCAGCCGATGGCCAGCTCGCCGTCGATGAGGATGTGCGCCTCGGGGAGGTGCCAGCCGCGGGGTCGGACGAAGAGCTTGGCGGTTCGGTCGTTGAGCTTGTACTCCCGCCCGCGCGCCGCGTCGCGGAAGGTGATGGTGCCAGCCACGGCGTCCCGCAGGTTGACCTGCCCGTGCATCAGGTTCTCCCACGTCGGCGACAGCGCGTCCTCGAAGTCAGCCTGCCACGATCTCTCGTCGTCTCAGCTCAGAACGGTCGACATATCACATATTAATTGTGCTTCATCCATCCATCCATTCACCCGTACGTACGTACGCCAGCCAAAGCCAAGTTTGCACACGTGTGTGTGCTTACCATGAAGACCTTGGCGCCGGAGTTGAGCGCGTTGATGACCATCTTCCGCGGCTCGGCGGGGCCCGTGATCTCCACGGTGCGGTCGCCCACCCCCGGCGGCACGGGCGCGCACGCCCAGTCCCCGTCGCGCACGAGCCTCGTGGCCGGGTCGAACCGCGGCAGCTCGCCGGTGTCGTACCGCCGCTGGGCCTCCCGCCGCTGCTCCATCGCGTAGCGGACGGCGCCGCGGAACTCGCGCTGCAGGCCGGCCACGAAGGCCAGCGCGTCGCGGGTGAGGATGCCCGCGAACTCACGGTCGTACCGGCCGCGGACGTCCACGCCCTCCGGCGCATCGTAGCATGGCGCCGGCGCCGCCGTGGTGCTCGCAGCCATCGAAAGCGTTCGGCGTGAGCAGAGCAGTGGGTACTGGTGGGAACTTGGAACTGAAGAGCGTGCAGCTCCTGTCGAACTTGAAGTGCGCGTGTTTTTCTTCGGTCTCCAGGGAGAGCCGATATATATGGTGAGAGACTGAGAGCTCGCCCGGGACTGGAGGCGAGAGCGCAGGAGTGAATGTGTAGCGATCTTCTATTTTCGCATGGCGACAGCGGCAGCGTTCACTCCCATTCCGGCCCCGCGTCCGGCGCCCGGCGGCTCGTGCTAGTGACACCGTCCCCAGAGAGAAATCACCACACCGAACAGCAGGCTGACGTCATGCGTGACAGAGATCGTAGGTACGGTCGAAATTATCTATCGATGACATGGATGAAGCAAGTGTCCAGTGAAGAATGACGAGGCGTCCATTCCAATGGAAAAACAAAGAAAAAGGAGGTGAAGCAAGTGTCAACAAGTGGTGGTTACGATAAGGCCTCTCTCATGCATCATCAGCGGATGCGGGATAAGCATGGGTGTGTGTAGGCGTAGCTTGTCACTCCGGCACACCGTGAGGCGTGAGCAGGAGTGTTGGTTCAACTTGTACCATCCGCAGTTGGCCGCTTCTGCTCCTGTTCTTATCCGATCCGCCTGCCCCGTATGGCGTTGGCGTCGCTGGAGAGCCGTGGCGTCGTGGTGCAAGCCCACCGGTCCGAGTTGCTCGCTCGCTGCCTATGCGGTGTGGCCGGCCGCCGGCGGGAGCGGGACCGATATCCCGCTCGGCCAGCCGGGACGAACCTTGCACGAGTCCTGCGTACGTGAAAACTTTTGTTTTTTTTTAAACATCGCAAAAATTTTATTCATCGAGAATAGTTACATCGTTTATCACAAAAGCAAGAATAAAACTACAGGGCTCATCTCCCGGATACAATTTTATTTCTATATTATAGCTCTCTTTCCCAACTCATGTGCCTCCTGTTTGCGTCCCTACTACAGTGTTCGATTGATATTTTCTAGAACTCATTCTATATCGTAGCACATTCATCATATATGAGTGTTTGGGATGGCTCCGCTCTACGTTTTTTCAGCTCCGCTCTACGTTTTTTAGTCAAATGGTTTTAGCTCCACGCACTCTATTCGAGAAAAAAAGGTGGAGTTGTGAGAGCACCTAAAGAGGTGCTTTACAAACTCTAGTTTTTTATGGAGCTGCTCTCACGGTGGAGTTTGTGGAGCAGTCCCAAACACCCCCATATAGTAGCTGTAGAATTTCTCGAGAAACCCCCGTCCTTCATGGTCTCAACCACCTCCATACAGTCCGACCGGATGATCAACCACATCCTATGTGCTGAGCTAGCATCAATTCTTCATTTAAAGCGTAAGCCTTACATGAGGTATGAAACTGTGAGCAGCCGCTAACACACCCCTTGAGCTATCTCTTGTGATGGCGCCCACGCTTCCACAACCCACATCTTCATCGAAACTTGCATCAACGTTTACCATAATTTTACCTTCAGGTTGTTTTTTCCATCCTTCTCTGATTTTCGTCACCTTCTTTGAAGCCATTTTGTAACTCCTGGCTAGAGTTGCGATCGATATAGCCGACCTCGATGCTCGCTGGATAGTCTCACCATGAGTGTATTGCCACCGCTCCCACCAGATATACCAGCTTCCCACTAGAACAAGCTCCGCCATGCCAATATCTAGGCTCCCGACTTCCTCTCCTCTTCTTATAGCCCTATTCGCTTGAACTTATCAGCCATGGTACAATATTTTTCTCTCACAACAAATCAACAAACAGTATTTTTCAGCGCTTTTCAGCGAAGCGAACATGGCCATAATTTCTTCTAGGACAATAGATCTTGATCGATCTTTGCTAAGTAGGGAGGCTATCATACCCCAAATACCAATCGCACTCTATGCCTTTGCTCGATCACATGTGCGCACAAGCTCTAGAACCTATATTGACATCTACCCGCGCCTCCCACCGGTGGCGGTCAATCCGTTCCCTCATCGCAACCGGCGCCAAGCTCGTGAGGATGCGGAAGAGGGCGCAGCCTCAGATACTGCCTCAGTAAGCTCCTCGCGTCGGCCCAGATCTGGATCCACTACGCCGCAACACCGAGATCGCTCTTGGCCTAAGGGTTGGGACCAACCGCCCACTCCTAGCGGCCGAATTGTCAGTGGCGGTCATGGGAGGGTGGATACAGCTCCTCTCCCAGATCCAGGAGGACGACATCAGATCCCACCCTCTCTGAATTTCCTGTGCCATTCTCCTAGCCTCAGTGCTAGGGGCCTCTAGCACAGGCTCTGGCACGACACGAGCATGCTACTCCGACGACAACCTGCTGCTGCTGCCTTCATCAACCTCAACGACGACGGAAGAATCTTCATCCCCGAGCCCATGGAGGCGTTTCAAGCTCATGGCGATCCTGAGCCTCCTCTCTGGTGGATGGGTTTGGGTCACGGCGTTCAGCATAGCGTCACCCACAACCCGACCCACCCTCTAGCTCCATCTCAAGGTGGCCATGATGGTGGAGGCCTGGAGGGTGGCCTATGGCTCACGACCATCTTCCTCAACACAACGACTACGTCCCTCAACAGGCTTCGGCACCGGCCTCAAGGGCGCAAGGAGAACCATGATGTTCCTCGCATGGAACTGCAGGGGCTCGGGCGGGGGCCTTAGCAGTTCCAAAATGATCCACCTCGCCCGCCTTTTGACATCCACCAGAACCTAGGTATGCTTCATTTTAGAAACCAGGAATTCCTCTATTAAACATACATCTCTTATCAATCGATTTAATGCTTCTAATGCTTTTGTTGTTCCAGCGGTAGGCTAGTCCGGTGGCCTTTGGTTAATCTGGAATGATCAAGTTGTTGTTAATGTAGTAGATCATTCCCCCAATTATATATTTGCCTTATGTACCAACAATCTAAGTTCGCAGCAGTTTGCTTTAGTGTGTATCTATGGTGATCCTCATCACCGAACAACCAATGCCATATGGTCCCAAGTGCTAGATTTTGTTGTAAATAATAGCAACTTGCCAACTCTATGTATGGGTGACATAAATGACATTATGCATCCTAGTGAAAAATCAGGTCCGGGTAGGCCTGATCTTAGACGTATTAATGCTTTTTGTGATCATGTCAAACAGTGTGGCTTCATAGACTTGGGCTACAGTGGGCTGGCTTACACCTGGTCCAACAAAAGATTCAACTCCACGCCGACATTTCAGCGCCTCGATCGTTCACTTGTGAATGTTGAATGGTGTTTAGCTTTTCCTGGCACGACGGTCTATCACCTACCCATGTGGCGTAGCGACTGCGCTCCTATTCTTACTATCCTCAATACTAACCATAGACAAACTAATAAACCTTTCCATTTTAAGAATTGGTGGCTCATGGAACAGGATTATCAATCAGTGGCTCTACAAAGCTAGACTCGTTCTGCCTCCCACTTGTTTTCACAGAAGACTCACTACCTTGCAGTAGACCTACGCACTTGGCGAAAGAAGAAACCTAGACTAGTAGATCAGCTAGCCACGGTGGAGAGTCAACTGCTGCAGCAACAATCCAAACCTCCCCACCAGCAAGACTTTGACCTACAAAAGCACCTCACTCAACAACACCACTAGCTCCTACTCAAAGATGAGGAATTCCATCTCCAACGAGCTAAGAAAAACTAGGCTACCCAGGGTGACCGTAACACTTCTTTCTTCCACCTATCAATAACTAAACGTCATAGGAAAAACAGAATTACTTACTTGCAAAATCCTGTTGGAACTCATTCTACCACCCCTGAACAGTGTTAGCCCACAGGATCACCGGTTCAGGTGAGTCGACCACTCACCAGTCTTGCCGACCACTGCCGAGCATGATCGAGGCTGTCCAAGCACACACACTATGGTTAGAGGGAGAAGAAGAGGGAGAACAGAGCATATACACACAGTACAAGCACCTGCGTTGGCCGGAGCCCTGTATAGGAGATGGCAAATCTGAACTCTCTTTGTTGAGTTGCAGTGACAAACTATATATACAACTCTATCTATCTAATCCTAGTACAGCTGCCCTGCTATAACAGTGACTACATAACACAGCAGGACTAACTTCTGCGCCTGTCCCTGCATGTGGCTACAGTCCGGTAGGTGAGCCATTCGGCGCCTGCCTCTACAGCGGCTACAGTACCACAGCAGGGAGCCTTTTCGGCGCTGCTTTCCCTTGTTGTGTGTTCACATAAGGAAGTAGTAGATTATCTAACAATTCTTCCCCTAATCCTACTGCTATCCCTTGTACCCCCTCCATGCCGATCATCCCCTTCAGCTCCGTGAGTCGAAGACGTCTAAGCGCTTGGTGAGGACGTCCATGAGTTGCCAACCAGTTTTGACAAACTCAATGACGATCTGCCCTCCATCGACACAGTCCCTGAGGAAGTGAAACTTCACATCGATGTGTTTGCTCCGGTCGTGTAGAACCAAATTCTTCGCGAGGGCGATGGTGGGCTAGTTGTCCACCATTAGTGCTGGTGGGTGAGCTTCCACACCGGCCAGCTCGCCCAGCAGCCAGCGTAGCCACACAACTTGGCACGTCGTTGTGGCCGCCGCTACGTACTCTGCCTTGCACGTAGACAATGCCACTACCTTCTGTTTCAGCGACAACCATGAAATTAGAGCCGACCCAAGGAAGACGAGCACTCCGGAGGTGCTCCGCCATCCGTCGATGTCCCCCGCTATGTCTACATCGCTGAACACAGTGAGCTGCAGCCTACTCTTGCCTGTCTTGGGAAAGATGATCCCCTGATCCACCGTCCCTTGACGTAGCACAGTAGCCGCTTCACCACAGCCTAGTGATCCTCTCTAGGATCCTCCATGAAGCGACTGACGCAGCCCACGGCGAACGTAATGTCCGGCCTCATGTGGACTAGGTAGCGTAGACCGCCAACGATGCTCCGGTAGAGTGTTGCATCCACCTTCGCCGAGGTGCTGGCCTTCATCAGCTTTAGCCGCTCCTCCATCGGAGTCACGCATGGCTTGCACTCAGCCATGCTGCTCCACTGCAACAGCTTCGAGGCATACGCACTCTGATACTACTTGTTAGCCCACAGGATCACCGGCTCAGGTGAGTCGACCACTCACCAGTCTTGCCGACCACGACCGAGCACGACCGAGGCTGTCCGAGCACACACACTATGGTTAGAGGTAGAAGAAGAGGGAGAACATAGCATACACACATAGAACAAGCACCAGCGTTGGCCAGAGCCCTGTATAGGAGATGGCAAATATGAACACTCTTTGTTGAGTTGTAGTGGCAAACTATATATACAACTCTATCCATCTAGTTCTAGTACAGCTGCCTTGTTGTAACAGTGACTAGATAACACAACAGGACTGACTTCTATGCATGTCCTTGCATGTGGCTACAGTCCGATAGGTGAGCCATTCGGTGCCTGCCTCTACAGCAGCTACAGTACTATAGCAGCGAGCCTTTTCGGTGCTGCTTTCCCTTACTGTGTATTCACACAAGGAAGCAGTAGATTATATAACAAACAGCTTGCTGACACCCTGATTGCTTACTTTCAGTAGATTTTTGCAACTTCTAGTAACAATTCTGACACCACAACGGACACTAATGCCACTGCTATTCCCATCACAGATAATTTCCCCATAGGCAATGCTCACCCGTGAGAGGTTCACGACGATGCCACCAATGCTTGTCACACAGTCGACACTCACCAGGGTCAGGAACACGAAGAATTCACCAACTCCACCCCGGATATCCATGAACTTCATTCCATCATCAAGAACATGCGAAGTAATGCCTCACCAGGACCTGACGGACTCGATGCAGCCTTCTTCAAAGCTGCATGGCCTTGGATCTCCAAAGATGTTCACAACCTGGTAACTGAATTTTACTCAACAACTTTTCTACAGCCTGAATTAAATCAAACATTTATCACTCTTATTCCAAAAAAATGCAGCCTGTTATGCCTCAGGATTTTAGACCCATTAGCCTGTGTAATGTGATATATAAGGTCATTGCTAAATCCCTGGCTGATAGGTTAAAACCAGTCCTCCCTAATTATATTGATCACTCCCAGGTCACTTTTATAGAGAATAGGCACATTTCTTCCAACATTGTTATCACCCAAGAGATCGTTCACTTCTTTTCTCTCAAAACTTGGAACAATCAAGCTTTCCTCCTAAAGATTTGGTTAAAGCCTTTGACAGGTTGGAATGGAATTTCATCGCTTCTGCGCTTGCTCGCCTTGGCCTCCGCTCTAGCTTTATCTGCCTCATACATGCCTGTATCTCCACTCCAACTTACTCGGTTCTTGTCAATGGTGAGCCTACTGCTGCCTTCTACCCTAAAAAATGTGCCTACCTCTATCAGAGCCCAGATCAAGGAGATTTTCCCACTCCCTGACCTCCTTGCTAACACTATGCATCTCGGCCACCCCATTATTTTTAGTCACAGTGATAGGAACAATGCTTATCAGTTCATTCTTAACAAATTTAGAGTCAAGCTTACTACCATCAAAGCTAACTAGCTCAACCATGCAGGGAGGCTTACTTACATTAAATATGTGCTTGCTTCAATACCGATTTACTACATGTCTACTGTGCTTTTCTCAAAGACTTTTGTAGGTAAAATCACAGCAATCATAAGGAAGTTCTGGTGGACTGGAGTACAGGAGGACAATCCCACTTCTCCCATCACATACAGATCATGGGACGACATCTGTCAACCCAAGGAAAATGGGGGTCTTAGAATCAAGGACCTATACACAGCGAACAAAAGCCTACTCATTCAGGCAGCATGGAACATAGCCACTCAAAAAAATCCTATGCTTTCTACAGTGCTCAAAGCCAAATACTACCTAAACTCTTCTTTCTAGACCTCGAGCGCCACTGGTACGAAATCCATCTTCTGGTCATCTATCTTGCAGGTTAAAAAGGAACTCAACAACAATTCAGCACTGCAAATCCACTCAGGTAACACCTTCATCTGGTCTGCTCCTTGGTGTCCTTTATGGGACAACATACATGACCACATGCTCCTTCCTGTCACCCAGTTGCCATTGCCATCCACTATTTCTGATCTTTGGCAAATAAATTCCCAGTCATGGAATGCCAATTATATTGCTAATATTTTTGATGATCAGGCTGTACAAACAATTACTCAAATCCCTATTGTACCCAGTAACCAAAATGATATCCTCAGGTGGACACCGCCCAAAGATGGCAAATGTTCCACCAAGAACATTTACAGGCACCTCAGCAGTCAGGAGCCAGTTCAAATTCCACAACAAGGCTCCAGAAGCATAAGCCACCATGCTAACCTTATTTTGTAGAGAGCATGGAAAAGCGAAGATTTGCCCCCACTGATCAAAGCCTTCACTTGGAGACTCATCAGAAGAGCTCTTGCTACTGGGGAAAGAGCATCAAGGTATAGCGTTCATGTCGACAAACATTGTGTTGTCTGTGGTGCAGTGGAGGACGACACCCATCTATTTTTTTCATTGTCATCTTCCTCGGGCTATCTGGTTCTCCACCAGCACCCCCCTACGCACTAACAACCTACCACAGGACCACGATGGAGTGCAACTCATTCTCCAGGCTATTGTCTCTACCTCTACCCCTAATAATCTATTTGCCAAGATACTAATCACTATGTGGTATTTGTGGAAGGCCAGAAACGACACTAGATTTCAGAGAAAGTCCTGGACTCCTTGGTAGTTGCATCACGCGGTGGCGGCGCACATTAGTACCCACCAGGATTCCCTACAAGTCCAAACTATAGACCCCAATTCCACAAATACAGAAACTTGCCCTCCTCTGCAAGGTACAGTTCATCTTCCTGCATGTGGGGGGTACGACCCCGGATACCCACGATAGACCACATGGGCTGCGCCCCTAGGGGCGGCCTAGCCCACAAGACGAAGCCTTGCAGGGCACGACTCTGCTCGGCGCCTCCCACAAGTCATCGGGATGATATCCTAAAGATACTACGAGATCTGTTAGGATACGTATGATCCCATGATTCCTATAATCTGTTATTACTTTCCGGTTATCTCTTAGATCTAACCAACTTGTAACCCTACCCCCCGGACTATGTAAGGTGGGCAAGGACCCCTCCAAACGCACACAATATCATACGATAGCTAATACAAGCCAACAAACCATAGGAGTAGGATATTACGTCATACTAACGGTCTGAACCTATCTAACTCGTGTGTCTCTGTTGCCTTCTTGTTCTTGATTACACGCCTCTTTGCCGATCAATCTACCTTCGTGGGATACCCCTCGGAGGACTGCCAAGATATTTTGTCGACAGTTGGCGTGCCAGGTAGGGGTGTGCGTGCTATTTCTATGTCGAACAAGATGGTACGTTCCATAGGCTCTTCATCCCTCCTGCAACCCGACCAAATCTTCACGGTCGGATCGATCTTGTGGATCATCAACGCTGATGGAGTCGGAGAGCTCATCGAGCCGGTGCAGATCGATTCTACGCCAATCACCCCAACACCTGTGACTGTAGATCCAATCTCGGAACCGCCTTCGAGGTCACCTTCATCGACAACTCGTCGTCCATTTCCTCGCTACCAGAGGAGGCAGATCAACAACGACGATCTGATCGCATCCATCGATCAGGTTGGTCAGAAGCTCGCCGATTGCCTCTCCGTCACCGAATCAGCTCTGGACACTCTGGTTCAGCGCCAACCACCCTCTGATCCAGAACTGTCGGACGATGCTCGGAAAATTCCAGGGGTTATAGCTCTGCCCTTTGGGCTCACCAACATCGCCGCCGCCTACCAGGATGCCCTAAGGGGCAAGTTCGCCGACCAGGTTGGAGATGTCCAACCTCTCGCCAACCAGATCGCCAACCAGCCTCCGCCGGCCATCAACAGGCTGCACGTCGGCTGACGCCCCGAAGCATCCCTCCAAACCATCCTGGAGGAGAATCCGGACTCCAAGTCTATGGAGACCGTCACCGAAACCACCACCGAACTACTTCCTCACCCTCCTTTCCATGGCGGTGCAATCTTCAACGTCAGCGTCGACAGCCCCCCTCGGAACAGCAAAACCGAGGAGGAATACGCCGCTCGCGAGAACCAGAATGTTAACCGTGCGTAGTGCCGAGCAAACGAGGCTGCCCTTGAGATGGCCGAACAGCAGCTTGACTCACAAGGAAGGCCATGCCAACTCCAACACAACCTCGACAACGAGTTTGTTTGTGTTGACGGCCATGAAGTCTACAAGACCCCAAGCGCCAACCTGGCTGTGACCGCCAACGAGCTCGCCCGGCTCCCGCAGACACCGGAGGTCGCCAAGGTCGCCGCCATGCTTAAAGCGGTGCACTATCAGGTCAATGAGATCCACCAGGATCAGAGACCTTCATACTCCACAAGCTCGATTCGCCGATCAGCCATGCCAAGATCCGATCGCCGCCCAAGTCGCTTCACCGACCAGCACCGTGACGATAGGCAACCCCTCTAGGGCAGAGCTAGGGGCAACCGCATTGAACATTACCGCCAACATGACCAAGAGGTCGACTAGGATGTCCAAGTGCACCTCAACAATCTCTGAGATGCGCGACGACGTATCGATGAACGCCACTTCGGTCGCCATGAAGAAGAAATATGCCACCACTAGGAGTACGAGCAAGAGTACAGAAACCTGGACTCAGCTCTCGAGCCGCTTAACACCGACAACACTGCAGATGATGGTGTCGACAACCCTAAAGGGACCTAGCATTCACGAGGGCACTCCGAATACTCCAGTGGCCCTGTGGTTTCAAAATCACTAGGGTCAAGCCCTACGAGTGAAGGATGAACCCAACACAGTGGCTATAGGCTTACGCCACTGCTGTCCGCACCGTCGAAGGAGACACTAGTGTCATTGCGAACTATCTTCCTACCATGCTCACACCAACCACCATGAACTGGTTCATAAGCCTTGCCCCAGACTCCATCGAATCCTAGGAAGAGCTGAAAAAAGTCTTCACCGACAATTATATGGCTACGTGTACTCAGACAGGCACCAAGCATGATCTCAACTGGATCTACCAAAAGCCATCCGAGCTCCTCCGTAGCTACATCAGACGTTTTTCCAAGATGAGGAATTCTATTCCCAATATCACGGAAGCTGAGGTCATCACCGCTTTCATCCGAGGACTCCATCACCGCGAGCTTCGCTCCAAGTTCAACCGCAAGCCGCCCACAGGGATTCGCGAGATGATCACGACCGCCAACTAGTACGCCGACACTAAGGAAGCCGAGGTGCGCTTCAACGAGGATGCGGCACTCATCACCCAACTCGTCACAGCGACGACCGCCCCGATGACCGACGCCACAGCGACCGCCGCTACGACGACCGCAGTTACCATCGGGATAGCAGCCGTGATCGGTCAGAAGGATCCAAGTTTGATCAAAATCGCTACCGCCGACCAGACCACATCATCACCGCCATTAATGAACCTCGCGCCAAGCGCAACTACGACGAGCAGTACAAGAAGATCCTCGACAGCCCATGCCCTTTCCACAAGAACGCCAAGCATAAGATGAAGGACTGCCTCGGCTTGGTTAAGGAGTTCCAGGACAAAAAGCCGGATGACGACAACAACGATAGAGCGGGAGGCCATGGACCACTTGGGGGCAACAACAACGCCTTCTAGGATCATGACAAGGTGGTCACCACCATCTTTGGGGGCCTCGCCTCCACCAAGAGCAGAAGAGAATGGAAGCTCGCCACCCGATGGGTGCTCGCCGTCACTACGGAAGACGCCGCCGCCAACCCTAGCTATCACCCTTGGTCTGAGGTTCCCATCACCTTTAGCAGGACCGACCAGTGGGTGGACATCCCCTACATAGGGCGTTTCCCACTCGTCCTCGACGCAACCATCCAGAAAGTTCTTTTTAGAAAAGTGCTCGTCGAGGGTGGGAGCGCTCTGAATCTCCTCTTCGCCAGAGCCCTAAAGGAGTTGGGCCTCAGGATAATAGATCTCACACCTCAGACTCCTCCTTCTAGGGTGTGGTACCTGGCAGGGCATCCAAACCACTTAGAGAGATCACCCTACCAGTACAGTTCGACACGACAAGCAACTACCGCGTCGAGCACATCAACTTCTACGTCGCCAACTTCAACACCGCCTATCACGCCATACTTAGTCGGCCAGCTCTGGCCAAGTTCATGGATGTACCGCACTACACTTATCTGGTGTTGAAGATGCCTTCGCCTGTAGGAGTCCTGGCCCTACGGGCCAACCTCTCCATCGCCTACGGCTGCGAGACAGAGAGCCTCGCCCTCGCTGAAGCCACCGACCTCTCCATCCAGATGGCCAGTGTGGTCACCGATGCCAAGACGGTGCCCGCCGATGACCTGGAGATCCCATCTCTGGAGCCTCCTCGTGCCTCCTCCAAGTCCAAGGAAACCAAGGAGGTCAGCCTCGGCCTCGACGACCCCTCCAAGACCGTGAAGATTGGGGCTCACCTCGACCCCAAATAGGAAAGCGCACTCGTCTCCTTCCTACGTGCCAATGCCGACGTGTTTGCTTGGAAGCCGACAGATATGCCGGGGGTACCACAGGAGAAGATCGAGCACTCCTTGAATGTCTCGCCGACCGCCAAACTGATCAAGCAGAAACTCCACCGATTCGCGCCAGACAAGAAGGAGGCTATTAGGGTAGAAATAAAACGGCTCCTAGCTGCTGGATTCATAAAAGAAGTGTATCATCCTGAGTGGTTAGCAAACCCTATTCTCATTCAAAAAAAGAATAAAGAATGGAGAATGTGTGTTGATTACACTGATCTTAACAAACACTACCCTAAAGACCCCTTCGATCTGCCTCGGATAGACGAGGTTCTAGGCTCCACCGCCTGCTGCGAACTGCTCTCCTTCCTCGATAGTTACTCTAGCTATCACTAGATCTCCCTCAAGGAAGAAGATCGATCAAGACATCATTCATCAGAACCTTTGGTGCGTACTGCTACACCACCATGTCCTTCTGGAATCAAGAACGCCGGGGCGACCTGCCAAAGGGCCATCCAAATGTGCCTCGATAATAGATCGGCCGTAACATCGAAGCTTACATCGATGATGTGGTCGTCAAGTCCAAGACCACCGATAATCTCATCGCCGACCTTGAGGAAACGTTCGCCAACCTGAAAAAGTACCGATGGAAGCTAAACCCTTCAAAGTGCATCTTTGGAGTTCCATCTGGTATACTCCTGGGCTACATCGTCAATGCACGTGGCATCGAACCCAACCCCGACAAGGTCTCTGCCATCACCAGCATGAAACGGCCAACATGCATCAAGGATATAAAGAAGCTTACGGGCTACATGGCTGCTTTAAGCCGCTTCATATCGCACCTTGGTGAAAAGGGACTACCGTTCTTCAAACTCCTTAAGGCCTCCGAGCGCTTTTCCTGGTCGGAGGAGGCAGACACAACTTTTGAGGAGCTCAAGTTGTTCCTAACAAAGCCTCCAATCATGATGGCACCACGGCCAGACAAAACTCTCTTGATCTATATCGCTGCCACTTCTCGCGTCGTTAGCACAGCTATCGTCGTCGAACACAAGGAGGCCGGGCACGCCTATAAGGTGCAATATCCAGTCTACTTTATCAGCGAGGTCCTTAATGAGCCCAAAACTCATTATCCTCATGTCCAAAAGCTGATATACGCCATTCTGATTATGTCACGCAAGCTCCACCACTACTTCGAGTATTACAAGATCGACGTGGTCACCGAGTTCCTTCTAGGGACATTCTTCGTGACAAAGAGGCCAACGGCCATATCATCAAGTGGGTTGTCGAGCTTGGCACTTACTCCATCAAATTCAGAAGCAGGCCTACCATTAAGTGACAGGCGCTCACTGATTTCATCACTGAGTGGACTGAGATCCAAGAGCCCATCGCCGCCACTTGCCCCGAGCACTAGGTGATGTACTTCGATGGTGCCCTCAACATCAATGGTGCTGGTGCAGGCATTCTGTTCATTACATCGACTAATGATAAGCTCCGATACGTTCTTCGGATACATTTTTCGGCCTCCAACAACGCCACTGAATATGAAGCATGTCTCCATGGATTCCATATAGTCATTGAACTCGGCGTCAAATGCCTCATGGTATACAGGGACTCCGCGCTGGTCATCAACCAGCTCAACAAAGACTGGTCCTTCTCTAGTGAAAAGATGGATGCATATTGCATCGAAATCAGGAAGCTTGAAGGGAAATTCTACGGTATCGAGTACCACCACGTGGTACGAGATCAAAATTAGCTCGCCGACCACCTATCAAAGTTAGGATCCTCTCGCGCCGCGATTCCGCCGGGGGTCTTCGTTCAAGATCTTTTGGCGCCATCCATTAAGGAAGAAAAGGAAGTTTAGGAAATTCCCCCCGCCGAGCAGCTAGTACTTATGGCACCTTCGCTGGTCGTCGATTGGAGGGAACAGTTCATCAAGTACCTCACCAGCGCTGAAGTGCCCGCCGACAAGACTGAAATCGAATGCCTAATTTGTCGAAGCAAGCATTACGTGCTGGTGGACGACAACTTGATGAGGAAAAGTGCCAAGGAAGGGATATTGCAGAAATACATCACCCAAGAAGAGGGAGTGAAGCTACTTCTCGAAATTCACTCTGGTTCCTGCGGCAACCATGCAGCCTCGAGAAACCTGGTCAGCAAAGCTTGTCGAGCTAGTTTTTACTGGCCCACGACCATCTCCGATGCAGAAGACCTTGTCCGACGTTGTGAAGGATGTCAATTTTTCGCCAAGCAAATACACGTGCCGGTACAAGAAGTGCAGACCATCCCAGCTTCCTGGCCTTTCGCATGCTGGGGACTGGACATGATCGGGCCTTTCAAGCCAGCACCAGGTGGTTTCCAGTATGTGTATGTCGCCATCGACAAGTTCTCCAAGTGGATCGAGTACAAATCGCTTGTCTCGGCTACTGCAAAGAAAGCAGTCGAGCTCTTCAAAGATGTCATCCATAGATTCGGTCTCCCGAACAGCATTATCACCGACCTCGGAACCACATTCACTGGTCATCATTTTTGGGACTTCTACGAAGACCGGTGCATCTCCATCAAATACGTCTCTGTTGCTCATCCTAGAGCCAATGGCCAGGTCGAAAGGGCTAACGGCATGATCCTTGATGCCCTAAAAAAGAGGCTATATCAGAAAGAAGAAAAGCATCCAGGCAGATGGCTCAAAGAGCTACCAGCTGTGGTCTAGGGACTGCGTACTCAAGCTAGTCAGGCACCAGTGTGTCTTCATATTTCTTGGTCTACGGCTCAGAAGCCATACTACCAGCGGACATTGCCTTTCGAGCATCTAGGGTGGAAAATTATGATAAAGAGCAAGCCACGGCTATTCGGACAGAGGACGTCGACAAGGCCGAGGAAGAACGCCTAATCACCTGTGTCCGCACAGCCAAATACCTAGAAGACTTATGGAGATACTACATACGCAACATCAAAGGTCATTCATTTGTTGTCGGCGACCTCGTTCTCCGCAAAAAGCAAAAAAACGAAGGGATACACAAGCTCTCCTCCCCCTGGGAAGGGCCTTACGTCGTCAAAGAGGTTACCCGACTAGCGTCTTATCGGCTATGTGACTTGGACGGAATCGATATCCCCAACTCATGGTACATCGAGCACCTTATATGTTTCTATCCTTGAAACGCTCCAGATATGTATTTTCCACTCCATGATGAATAAAGTTTTGGTCGCCATAATTTGTCTCTATTATTTCTCCATTACAATTTAATCTCCACTTACGGTCGCTGAGCTCTAAGCTACTCCATAACGAACTCCAATACGAAATCATCATAACTGCTCCACCATGTTTCTCCATATCTCCAATATGTGATCGCCATAAAGACTCCGCCATGTTTCTCCATATCTCCAACATGTGATCGCCATAAACACTCTACCACGTTTCTTCATATCTCCAACATGTGATTGCCATAAACACTCCACCGCGTTTCTCCATATCTCCGACATGTTTTGTCGACCACCGAGCAGCACACATTCTGTTCTGTGCTCTATGGAGAAGACCCAGTCTCCGATCTCTCCCTACACGTGCTATGGGCTCCACGCTCTGCGTTATGGGTGGTCAGCTTGGTTCCTTGGTCATGCCTAGTCCCTCCTACACGTGCATGGGCTCCACGCTCGACGTTATGAACTATGGGCTAGCCAAGGCCGAGAGCTCAGCGAAGAACTAACTACTCGGATGCCACTTATACTATGTTTGTCCCCAAGTTATTTTGCCAACCGCCGAGCAGCACACGTTCCGCTCTGTTCTCTATGGAGAAGACCCAGTCTCCGATATCTCCCTACACGTGCTATGGGCTCCGCGCTCTGTGTTATGGGTGGTCAACTATAGTTCCTTGGTCACGCCTATTCCACCTACACGTGCACATGGGCTCCACGCTCGACGTTATGGACTATGGGCTAGCTAAGGCCAAAGAGTTCAGTAACGAACTAACTGCTCGGACACTATTTATACTACTTATAATTGCGTTAGGGTTAACACTACAATGATTTTTTCACCGCACTACTAGCAAACTATATAAAACATGCACTTGTTACTTTACAACATTTATACATATACATAAATGTCTATTTGTGCCCTTGCGCATTCTAACTACTATCTCTAGTTAATACAGCATAACTCTCCGAGTAGATCATTGAGCCTCGCCATCCGTCCCATCTCGCCAAACAGGTTGATGTCGCCAGCCAGCTTCTTCGCTGCGTCTTCCACCTCATCTTCCAGCTGCTGGTGCTCTGCCTCGCCCATCCCTCCGGTGAATCCGGCCCCTATCGCCTGAAGGTCAATGGCTGGGTAGTGGCACTAGACCACCGCAAGGGCATGAGTAACGGTAGTAACAATGGCATCACGGTTGAAGCTCTTGAAGTTCTCACACACCGCCTTGCACCTCTCGATGATGGTTTCCGAACACGGTGGCCTACCATCGGGCTGAGGAGCCGTCTTCGGGTCGATGCAGTCGAACACCGGTTTGACTCCGACGACTACGGCGTCGAACTTGTTCCTCTAGAACCTAGCCTCCTGCTCCAGCACATCAAACTATGCCTTGAGCCTCCGACGGTAGTCTGCAAGCATTACAAGGTTCCATCAAGCAAGGAAACTATTTCAACAGTAACTCCAACCAGGAAGTACTCACCTTTCAACTCTTCGGCTAGTTTGTCTGCTCACCCTGACTCCTTCGCTTTCTCCTCTCGAGTTGCTTGATGGCTTGTCGCAGCTGGCCGAGCTCTACATCTTGATCTACAAGCACAATAGTCGTCAGCAAAAATATGGCTATTCAACAATACAAAGCACATTCGCTGATACGCCATTCCTGCTTTCTGCTCAGATACGTTCCTGAGCTGCTCGAACTTCTGCTCCAGTTGCTCGAAAGCACTCGACAGCTGCTCGAACTTGCCATGCAGCTGCTCGGATGTAGCCGCCAGCTGCTCAGATAGGACGCCCTTCCGGTATTCTAGGTCCCGTGTGTTGGACTCAGCAAGGTCTCGCTCGTGCTGGGCCCTCTGGATGTTTCTCTCCATGAGGTTCATCGTCTCCTTGAGTTTTTTATTCTCCTCGGCGAGGGGCTCCATCCTCTTTATCAGCTAGCACCGCTGCTCGGCAGTCTGAGTTATCCCCTGTAAAAATGCCAAGATTATGAAGAAGAACAATCTCCAACGTTAAAGATGAACATTACAGATGCAGTACTGACCTTGATTTGTTTCATCACTCCGGCAAGGGCGGACTCCAATCTCCTTAGTTCCCTGGTGGTGTCCTCCTCCTCAACAACCACCACCTCGTCGCCGTGTCTACGGAGGATTCGGATAGCTTGGGGTCGAGATTCCTCACGTTCGATCTCTTCCACCTCGTCCTCCTCCATCGTGGCTGGAGGCACCACCGGGGGAGCTCTGTGGCTGGACAGCGGGTCCGACCACGCCCTGCGATGCCTCGGGGGCGCTGTTTGCTCCTCGGGCGCCACCGACTTCGCCGCCCTAGACTCAGGTGTGGCACCGGCATCTCCTGCATTCGCCGCTAAAGACCCGGCGGTTTTCGCCGTTGCCTCGGGCATCGTCGCCGACTCGTCCGCTGTCAGCGCCAACTGTTCGCCCCGCCAAGTTCGCCAATAGCGGCATTTGACTCCTCCGTAGGCCGCCGAGCACTAGGGGACTCTAGGATGGGGCCCACCATCAACTCCTCCGCCCTGGGACCAGCCTTCGGTTGCTCATCAGTCTGGATGGGCGGGGTCCGGTCCTCTGCATGCCTCACGCTGCATCAGATCAGCTTGTTAATCGCCAAAAAAGGATAAGGGCATGATAACCAAATAACTTCAAGACAAGGGTACTTACATAGCGGCTTTCTGGTAGACTTTTCTGAACCGACGCTGCCTACCCGAGCCCCCAGCCATAGCCTTGGGGTCGATTCCTGCGTCTTGGGGTGGAGGTCTCGTGGTCTCCGCCGCCGGCCTCTCCTCCGCCTGTCGCTTTGGGACTCCCCTCGCCTGCTGCTCGGGGACTCCCTCCACCCACCACTCCAGAACACCCCTTGCCTGTTGCTCGGGGACTCCCTTCGCTTGCTGCTAGGGTACTCCCGTCGCCCGCTGTTGGGGGACTCCCACCTTTCCCTTCGATTGTTCCTCCACGCGCGTGTTGCACGGAGGCGCCTTCGTGCTCGGTGGAGGATCCATTGGAACTTCATCGTCATCCGACCACTCGGACATCATGGTACTCACGTACGAGTGGTCTGGTCACCGCCAAGTGAGATGTCGCCCGGCTTGAGGGGAGCGGCACCCGCTGTCTTTCTCTTCTTCCGGGCTGGCTCGACTGCCGCTGCCCTCTTCCTCCGGACTTTCTCCGACACCGGGGATGGACTCTCCGATGAGATGCTAACGGCTCCTTCCTCAGGCTGCGTCGGTGGCCGGGCATCTACTGCCTGCAGCCAATCGCCCCTCGACACGCCCAAGTAGACAACTCTTTTCTATGAATGGATCTTTGCATAAGTGAATCAATCCACTGCTCGACAACGACAAAAGATAAAAAGCATCAGAAACACACAACTGAGATATTTACCTAAGGAGGCAGATTCTAGCAGTGAAAGGGTCTCGTCTACCCTGGCAAGTTGAACGAGGCAAGTGGGGCGAATAGCTCTGCGGCCCCCTCCTACACAACGTCCCTCGACAGCATCTCCGTCCTCTCCCGGGTACCGTCGGTCTCCCCTTTGAAATCAAAGGCTACGTGGGCCCTCTCCTTGCAGGGCTGGATGTGACGCACTATGAAGCTCGCCGCTACTAGTCCACCGTTGGTCTTCACACCCTTTATTAAGCCAAGGAGCTCCTTCACTTACTCCATGTCAGCACTACTTGGCTTCTCCGACCAGCTCTTTTGGCTCTCCAGGATGTGGTCGACGTCGCAATGGATTGTAATGTGGCTCTGCTTCATGTAGAACCACCTGGTGTTCCACCCCTTCAGCGAAGTATTCAGCGGTACAGTGATGTACTCGCTCGCCATCCCATCCCAGAGTTACAGATATATGCCGCCGACCACCTTGGAACCGCCACTGCCTTTCTTCTTCAACCAGAACAGGTGTCTGAAGAGGTTGAAATGCGAAAGAATCCCTAGATATGCTTCGCATAAGTGGATAAAGATAGAGATGTGCAAGATGGTGTTTGGGTGGAGATTGCATAGACTAATCACCCAGAACTCCAACAAATCCCTCAGGAAAGGATGAACAGGAAATCCCAATCCGCGCTAGAAATAATCCTCAAACACCACTACTTCATCAGTATGAGGCATTGGGAAGGACTCACCACTGGCTAGCCACCATCCGTTGATGACGTGGTCAGGAAGAACGCCCGCCTCCACCAATCTATTGAGCTCCGCCTCCCCCGTGCGCGATGACACCCACTCTTCGTCACGGCTGGCTCTGACGCTCGCTTTCTTTGGGCTCGCCTTCTTTGGGTTCGCAGCTCCCCTCTTAGGCGCCATCTCTCGGATCCAGACGGAGACTGACGGCGAAAGCGCGTGTGGATGTGAATCTGGAAATGCGAGGGCTGAGGAGGAAGATGAAATGGCAAAGTGACAAAGATGGAGCGCGGGGTGCGGTGGCGCAGTTATAAAGCACTCCCCCCACCCTTTCGCATTCGAGGGTTTTTGGGAAACCGCTCCCACGATTTGTGCCTCTCTGAATTCTCCGCAACAGCAAGGTAGGCCGTTACCTGGGCTTTCGCGCAACCGCGGCCCGTATCGCCGATTTATCTCCGCAATTTCTTATGGCTCGCCAAATATTCGCTGACTTCTCCGCCAATCGTTACGGCTCAGTAGTTACTACTGTACAGCAATTACTCTGGTAGTTTCTCCGCGATTTGTTTTCTCCAAGATTTTGTCTTGTGGCTCAGGGACTGCGTCAACATTATGTCTCGGTTCCTCACCATATTGGGAATTTTTCTTCAGTTGACTGTTGTTTCTGACCCTGGCACCACGTGACCACGTCACCTACTGTCAGGCTCAGGGACTAAGTGGGCACACTTCACCTTACGATGAATGTGTTTTTTCTCACCTCGAGGCTACGCCCGGGGACTGGCTGCCTGTTCGGCTGGTCTTTTACTATTCTTCTACTTTGGACCCTGGCACCACATCTATAGCAGAACCTCCTAAATTATAGGACCCACATACATTTGTCACTGTCCAAAGACCTTTGACAACAATGCATATGTTCCTGGTAACTTAAGAAGTCTGTCGGGTGTCCTCGGGGAACCCCGAATCATCCACGATTTCCGAGCAGGATCACGTTACAGAGTCATTGTAGTATTACAACAGTTTATTCAAATAGACACATCAGAGTAAAAGTAGCGGAAGACTTACAATAACATAGTTTACAAACCATTTGTTTCAAACCGTACAACTAAGTTCGATATTAATATAAACCAAAGTAGTGGAGCGGCATTATAATATAATACAAAACACACAATGAGGCTTTGCTCGCCTTAAGGGCCACACAATTACTTCTCAACGTCATCACAAGGTACAACTGTCATGAAGCACGATCCAAAACAGATCTGCTCATGAGGCTCACCTGCAACAAGGGTTAACGAACCCTGAGTACAAAAGTAATCAACAAGACTTAATCGAAATAAGAACTGATAACTTAGGAATGCAAAGCTCGAGGATTCAAGGTATGGTTTTAGCAATAATCAAAGTTATTTTTATGTAAAAGCTCTTTGACAAAATTCTTTGTTTCAACAGTTTAAACTTCATAAAATCATATACAAAGATGACACGATCCGTAATGAGATCATGAAACTTCATATCCAACACCTTCATTAACCATTCTCAAGTTCAAGTTATTAATTACTATGATGATGAACAGTGAGTTGAGTCTCCATAACCGAGGAGCAACGATGATTCGAACCGATTATAAACCCAGCTGGGGATTCTAGACCACACGACATATGCAGGTCCCTGACCTACATATACCAACCTATTCTCGGATCCTCTAAAACAAGAATGGGTGGTCCGCGCCACCCGAGAATACGAGACTCCACCAATCTAGCCCATTGCCACATGGATACACGCTATTCCCGCCATCTCTCCACTCCCAAAGGCTTGCGAGTAGCCATTCTCGTAATAGAATTGCCAAGTAAAGGCTTACTGGAGTATGTGGTTAGTACTACAAATTCTCACCTCATGCAATTCAACAACGGACGTGCTTTAATCGACACACAGTGAAAGATCCCGCTCACAAGACCTCCATGTCTTGTGGCTCACACACACCGAGTCCGCTTGGGGTCTAGATTTATTACTCCACATTCCCATATCACATGCTAACATAATTAACCAATGTTCCATTTAAAACTTGCGGTGGCGGTAGTCACCGACTTCATCGTTTCTACGATAGCTAAGCAAAACTAGGCATATCTGAGTTCAAAATTGGTAATATGGTAAATATGGAATAACAAGGGTGGTAATGCACCAATTAGGCTCTTACTTAACTCTTAATCACTTAATGCAATGAACGGAAAGCAAAAGCGAAATTAATTTGTAAAACACAAGGTAGGGTTGTATGCATCCGGGCTTGCCTTCGTTGACGGAAAAGTCCGCCTCTGCGATGTTTCACAAGTCTTCGATCCGACCTCAACAGACAGATCAACCTCCTCCGCAACTTGATTAACTACCACGTGTTCACCTTCGTTTACTACACGTAGTAACATTGCCATGTTTAACATGATGCGGAATATGAAACATGATGCTCGATGATGGATGCAAAAATTAATAAATTGGATGCAATTTTCCTTCGCAGTACAGTTACAAACCAAACTAACCAAACCATATTCGTAACTGATGTGACCACGCCAGCACCGATAACTTTGGTGAACTCTCCGACCACTATGGTGAACTATCCGACCACTATGGTGAACTATCCGACCACTACGGTGAACTATCCGACCACTACGGTGAACTATCCGACCACTACGGTGAACTATTTGACCACTATGGTGAACTATCCAGAGCAAAGATCGTCGGTGAGGGAGAACCGGCGACTGCAGTGATCAAAATGAGTAAACAACAACTGACTAAGTACTACAGCATCGAAACGAAGCCGTAAGTACACTGATTACAGACAATGGCTCACCGAAGGGCTCTGGCCACGATGACACGCCCGCAGCGGTGAAGTTGCTGACCTCGAGGAAGAAAAACATGGACAGCGAGTTCTCGGCAATTTTAGGCGACCAATGTTAGCTGGCTGGATTCGCAAGGAAAAGACGGAACTAGGACGGCCTTTACCGAGATGGCAACAACGCTGGGGAGACGAAGCGAGCTTCTTGGAGCGATGACAACGGCGGTGGTGAAAACAAAGGAAGAAGAAAAACGACGATGACGACGTCTTGGTACTTATAGCGCGACGCAGAAGCTCAAGGAAGCCACGACGGAGCCGTTTCGTGCCAGTAGCGACATCAAGGACGACCCACGACGCTACCGCTGGGCACGCGAAGAAGGTCCGACGGCAATGTAGCTTAGGCGGTGAACACTGTTCACAGAAATTACAAAATTGCCATACGCCAAAATTCATAAATTACTCTCAAATTTTCATAACAACTCAAAAATCTCCAAAAACAAATGTTGTTCAAAATCGAAAGTTCTACTACTTTACTTCTATAACCATCTCCTAATTCGGTCTAGATTTTGAAATGGACTTTTGAATTTGAATAGGGAAATTTAACGAAATACGCCTTTTTGAATTACTCAAAAATTTTCTAAACAACTTGAAAAACTCCAAAAACAAACTTTGCATAACTTGCCAAGCTCTACACTTTTGCTTTTGGGATCAACCCCAAATTATGCTTAGATTTTGAAATAGATTTTCGGGTAGGATTTAAATCTTTGGCAAGCTGGTTTTCTCGAAATATTCAAAATCCAAACAAACTTTGAACTAGAGTCAACCAATACAATTCAACACATACCACATGAATATAAACTTGTTTTAGTGTATGCATCTCAAAGTTTTCACCAAATGCCAAATGCTTTGCAATGCATATGATGACATGTCGTGTTTTAGTATTTTAAACACCAGAGGTGTTACAATCCTTCCCTAAAAGAAATCTCTTCGCTTGAGATTCAAAGCCATAGAGTAAGTAATGGAAAAGGAAATGTGTCAATCCAAAAACATCCAGAACTTTTCCATAAAACAACTGAGGTTCTTTTACAAAACACAATATGTAGCAACCGAGCTCAACTAACATTATTCTATTCTATATTGACGCTAGGAACTCTGGAAACTTTTCTAACAAGTAATCTTCTGATTCCCAAGTAGCTTCCTCTTCCGAATGTTGATTCCATTGTATCTTGTAGAACTTTATTGTTCTCCTCTCGAGTAACATGATCTTTCTGATCCAACACTTTCGGATAGGATATTCGAATAAGTCGATCTGGTTCAAGTTCCACTCCTTCAACTTCAACATTCCGCCGAGGCACTTTCGAGGCACTTCTTTAACTGAGACACATGGAACACATCATGTACAGCTGATAAATGTTCTGGTAATTTCAAGCGATATGCCACTTTTCCAAACCTCTCCAAAATTTGATATGGTCCAATGTATCGGGGTGCCAACTTTCCTTTAACACCAAAACGGTTAACTCCCTTCATTGGTGATACTTTCAGATATACAAAATCTCCTTTATTGAATACCAATGGTCTCCGTTGTTTATCCGCATAACTCTTTTGGTGGGACTGAGCTATTTTCAAATTACTTTGTATTTGCCTAACCTTGTCTTCCGTTTCTTTCACAAGGTCAACTCCAAAGAATCTTCTTTCTCAGTTCCAACCAACTCGGCATGATTCTCACCCTCTGGCCATAGAGTGCTTCAAATGGAGCCATTCTAATGCTTTCCTCGATAACTATTGTTATATGAGAACTCGGCCAAAGGTAAGCATTCGTCCCACTTGTTGGAATAATTAAGGACACAACACCTTAACATATCTTCAAGCACTTGATTGACTCTTTCGATCATCCATCGATCTGCGGATGATAAGTCAGTATATCTGAAGTTTAGTACCCAATGAAGCATGTAAGTGTTTCCAAAAGTCGGAGACAAACTGTGTACCCCTATCCGACACTATAGGCTTGGGTACTCCATGCAAACTCATGATTCTTGCTAAGTACATTTTGGCATATTGGATTGTAGGATATATTGTCTTGATCGGAAGAAAATGTGTTGACTTAGTGAGTCGATCTACAATAACCCATCTACCGAGTCAAATCCTTTGATGTCTTGGGTAGACCAACAATAAAATCCATACTTATATCCTCCCACTTCCAAGATGGAATAGGCAATGGTTGTAATTCACCAAAGAGACCTCAAATGTATAGCTTTCACCTTTTGACAAGTATCACACTTTGCTATATATCTTGCAATCTCTATTTTCATTTTAGTCCACCGTAATCTTTGCTTCAAGTCATGATACATCTTGTTACTTCCCGGATGGATAGATAACCTAGTAGCATGTGCCTCCTCTAGAATTGATTGTCGCCTCAGAAACCTTTGGTACCACCAGCGATCCTTGAACCACAACACATCTTTATCATCTATCTTTGAAGCATTCGCTTTTCCATTCTCGACTCTTTCCTTGATATGGGCTATACCCTTGTTTTCCTTCCGAGCAAACAATAACTTGATCTCGAATAGTGGCTTCTACAATTATGTTGGTCAAACTTCCTTGTTGAATTACTTCTATATTCAACTTTTCCATTTCTTGACATAAAGTCAAACCTATTGTTTTCAACGCCGGACAATTACAATAACTTTTATGATCGAGAGCATCTGCAACTACATTTGCTTTACCGGGTGATAATGTACTTCCAAATCATAATCCTTAATCGGTTCTAACCATCTTCTTTGTCGCATGTTCAACTCTCGACCGAGTAAAGATATACTTTAAGCTCTTGTGGTGCAGATACATATGGCACGTATTACCAAGCGTGTAATGCCGCCAAATCTTTAGAGCATGAACCACAAACCGCTAACTCCAAATCATGAGTAGGATAGTGTTCTTCATGTTGCTTAAGTTGCACAGGACGCATAGGCAATGACTCGGCCTTCTTGCATCAACACACATCCAATACCAATACCAAGCATCACAATAAACATCAAATGGCTTCTCGATATCGAGTTGAGCTAACACCGGTGCAGTAGTCAACAGCCTTTTTAAAGTCTGGAAAGCCTCTTCACAATCTGATGACCAGACAAACTTGACTTGGTTCTTCAACAATTCAGTTATGGACTTTGATACTTTAGAGAAATCTGGAATAAACCGACGGTAATACCCGCCAATCCCGAAAAAACTCGAACTTGATGAACTGTGGTTGGTGGTTTCCAATCAAGCACATCCTTCACTTTGCTTGGATCAACAAAGCAACTCCTTCCTCGACAAGACATGTCCCAGAAATCGCACTTCCTTAAGCCAAAAATCACACTTGCTGAACTTAGCATACAATTGATGTTCTCTCAAACGAGTTAGAACAATTCTGAGGTGTTCTGCATGTTTTGTTTTATTCTTGGAATATACTAGTATATCATCTATAAATTCCACTACAAACTTGTCTAGCTCAGTGCATGAATACTTTGAGTTCATCAAATACATGAAATGAGCTGGAGCATTGGTCAAACCAAAAGACATCACCCAAGATTCATATAATCCGTATCTCGTGGTAAATGCCGCTTTTGGGAATATCTTCAGGCTTTATCTTGATTTGATGATACCACGATCTCAAATCTATCTTGGAGAAAACTTTGGCTCCGGCCAACCGATCAAAAAAGCAAATCTATCCGAGGTAATGGATACTTATTCTTGATGGTCACTTCATTCAACTGACGATAGTCAACACATAACCTCGTGGTCTCATCTTTCTTTTCACAAAATTGCTTGGACATCCCCAAGGTGAGGAACTAGGTTGGATAAACCCCTTCTCAATTAATTCTTGTAATCGAGCCTTCAACTCGGCCAATTCCTTAGGTGGCATTCTATAGGCTCTCCGAGAAATCGAGCTGTTCTAGGTTGTAACTCTATGCTAAACTCAGTACATCCCTATCGGGTGGTGGTAGACCGGTAAATCTTCGAAACACATCGGAAATTCACGTCTTCACCGGATATCTCTAATCTCTTTGACGGCGGCTTGCACAAACTCGCCCACCGATCTTCTTAAGGTTGGAAGTTGGATGAGAAGTTGAGAATTACTATCAGGCAAACTTATTCTTAAAGTCCTATTCAAAGCATCTATAATAGCCTTATGCTGATACATCCAATTCATTCCCAAGATTACATAGCCTAACCATAATTAACTATTATACAACTCTACTCTTTTCTCGTGATTACTTCAAACTTCAGTGCTCGGTATCCATTCCGAATTATTACCGCCTTCATCATCACTTTCATTGATCATTACTAATTCTTCAGGATCTTCTTCTTCTTCCTCTTCCGATTCGCTATCATTGGCAAGGATGACACCTGGGTCCATGGCATCAGCTTGAGGCTCATGATTCGGATTTAGTAGATTGCTAAGCCTATGCACTTCCTCATGTAGATAGGTATTATGTTCTTCTAAATCTTCTACATAGAACTCTAGCTCATGATTTCTAGCTCTAGCTACATTTTCCCTCTGCCAAGCCTCATTTCGTCCCTCCACCGTACGAACTAATATACTTTCGCAGTTCCTGTGTGCGGTGGTGAGACGCCTCAATTGATCCTATAATTCTCCTACCTGTATAGCATCCAAAGCCCTATCTCTAGTAGCTTGTGCTAATTCTATAGAAATTCTTTGTATCTCTGCTTGGGGATCAGGCCTAGAACTGCTACTACTAGCACCATCGTTTCTAGGGGCAAGTTGGTGACGAGGAACTCCTTTGGGTCCAGTGGACTTACAGGGCGTCATCTTGGCACGAGCCATACTGTAGGAAACCAATTTAATCCAAGTAAGACCACTTGATCAAAGTCTAAAGAGCAACTATGATGGATTACATTCCTCAAACCAGACTCGCTACTCAACTCCAGACTAAGAGGTGAAGGAAGTAACGAGTGAATTATTCATGATGCATGAATCGTTCTTACGAACAAAAACATCAAAGTTTATAATGCACATAAACAACATTTATTTTTTTATATAGGGCATAGTAAAATTACTACTCCACCACACAAGACCTTTTTAATCAAATAAGGAATGGTGAGAAAGAAATAAGACAAGTCAGAAGCAATTTGGACCAAATTAATCAAGTTAAATTTAGTCATCCCAAATCATTTTGAAGTTTTTGTAAACCAATACCACAAAAAACTTTGTAACGATTTCTCTCGATACCATTCTGTGCGAACCTCCTAAATTATAGGACCCACATACATTTGTCACTTTCCAAAGACCTTTGACAACAATGCATATGTTCCCGGTAACTTAAGAAGTCTCATCGGGTGTCCTCGGGAACCCCGAATCATCCACGATTTCCGAAAGCGGGATCACGTTCTGAGTCATTGTAGTATTACAACAGTTTATTCAAATAGACACATCAGAGTAAAAGTAGCGGAAGACTTACAATAACATAGTTTACAAACCATTTGTTTCAAACCGTACAACTAAGTTCGATATTAATATAAACCAAAGTAGTGGAGCGGCATTATAATATAATACAAAACACACAATGAGGCTGCCCTGCCCAAGGGCCACACAATTACTTCTCAACGTCATCACAAGGTACAACTGTCATGAAGCACGATCCAAAACAGATCTGCTCATGAGGCTCACCTGCAACAAGGGTTAACGAACCCTGAGTACAAAAGTAATCAACAAGACTTAATCGAAATAAGAACTGATAACTTAGGAATGCAGGCTCAGGGATTCAAGGTATGGTTTTAGCAATAATCAAAGTTATTTTGCGTAAAAGCTCTTTGACAAAATTCTTTGTTTCAACAGTTTAAACTTCATAAAATCATATACAAAGATGACACGATCCGTAATGAGATCATGAAACTTCATATCCAACACCTTCATTAACCATTCTCAAGTTCAAGTTATTAATTACTATGATGATGAACAGTGAGTTGAGTCTCCATAACCGAGGAGCAACGATGATTCGAACCGATTATAAACCCAGCTGGGGATTCTAGACCACACGACATATGCAGGTCCCTGACCTACATATACCAACCTATTCTCGGATCCTCTAAAACAAGAATGGGTGGTCCGCGCCACCCGAGAATACAGTACTCCACCAATCTAGCCCATTGCCACATGGATACACGCTATTCCCGCCATCTCTCCACTCCCAGTGCGCGAGTAGCCATTCTCGTAATAGAATTGCCAAGTAAAGGCTTACCGGAGTATGTGGTTAGTACTACAAATTCTCACCTCATGCAATTCAACAACGGACGTGCCTTAATCGACACAGGCGGAAAGATCCCGCTCACAAGACCTCCATGTCTTGTGGCTCACACACACCGAGTCCGCCCGGTCTAGATTTATTACTCCACATTCCCATATCACATGCTAACATAATTAACCAATGTTCCATTTAAAACTTGCAGGTGGCGGTGTAGTCACCGACTTCATCGTTTCTCACGATATAGCTAAGCAAAACTAGGCATATACGAGTTCAAAAGCTGGTAATATGGTAAATATGGAATAACAAGGGTGGTAATGCACCAATTAGGCTCTTACTTAACTCTTAATCACTTAATGCAGTAACGGAAAGCAAAAGCGAAATTAATTTGTAAAACACAAGGTAGGGTTGTATGCATCCGGGCTTGCCTTCGTTGACGGAAAAGTCCGGCTCTGCGGCGTTCACAAGTCTTCGATCCAACCTCAATAGACAGATCAACCTCCTCCGCAACTTGATTAACTACTATGTGTTCACCTTCGTTTACTACACGTAAACATTGCCATGTTTAACATGATGCGGAATATGAAACATGATGCTCGATGATGGATGCAAAATTAATAAATTGGATACAATTTTCCTTCGCATAGACATCTGATTACAAACCAAACTAACCAAACCATATTCAGAATCGATGTGACCACGCCAAAGACCGATCACTTTGGTGAACTCTCCGACCACTAAGGTGAACTATCCGACCACTACGGTGAACTATCCGACCACTACGGTGAACTATCCGACCACTATGGTGAACTATCCGACCACTATGGTGAACTATCCAGAGCAAAGATCGCTTGTGAGGGAGAACCGCGATCGCAGATGATCAAAATGAGTAAACAACAATCGACTAAGTACTACAAAGATCGAAACGAAGCCGTAAGTACACCGATTACATAACGGCTCACCGAAGGGCTCACACCACGATGACACGCCGCAGCGGTGAAGTTGCTTGACCTCGAGGAAGAAAAAAACGTGGATGCGAGTTCTCGGCAATTTCAAAGCGACCAATGTTAGTCGGCTAGATTCGCAAGGAAAAGACGGAACTAGGACGGCCTTTACCGAGATGCAGCAACAAATGGGGGGAGACGATGCGAGCTTGTTGGAGCGATGACAACGGCGGTGGTGAAAACAAAGGAAGAAGAAAAACAGCGATGACGACGCCTTGGTACTTATAGCGCGTAGAAGCTCAAGGAAGCCACGACGAGCCGCTTCCGTGCAACATGACATCAAGGACGGCCACGACGCTACCTGAACGCCAAGAAGGTCCGACGGCAATGTAGCTTAGGCGGTGAACACTCTGCTCACGAAATTACAAAATTGCCATACGCCAAAATTCACAAATTACTCTCAAATTTTCATAACAACTCAAAAATCTCCAAAAACAAAAGTTGTTCAAAATCGAAAGTTCTACTACTTTGCTTCTATAACCATCTCCTAATTCGGTCTAGATTTTGAAATGGACTTTTGAATTTGAATAGGGAAATTTAACGAATTACGCCTTTTTGAATTACTCAAAATTTTTCTAAACAACTTGAAAAACTCCAAAAACAAACTTTGCATAACTTGCCAAGCTCTACACTTTTGCTTTTGGAATCAACCCCAAATTATGCTTAGATTTTGAAATAGATTTTCAGGGTAGGATTTAAATGGTGAAAAACGGGGTTTTCTCGAAATATTCAAAATCCAAACAAACTTTGAACTAGAGTCAACCAATACAATTCAACACATACCACATGAATATAAACTTGTTTTAGTGTATGCATCTCAAAGTTTTCACCAAATGCCAAATGCTTTGCAATGCATATGATGACATGTCAGGTTTTAGTATTTTAAACACCCGAGGTGTTACAACATCACTACGTCATCTACTGTCAGGCTCGGGGACTAAGTGGGCACACTTCACCTTACGCTGAGTGTGTTTGCTTTAATTTGGAAGACTATCTCCCTTTCTCGTGGTCGGACTCTAAGTGGGCACACTTGGTCCACTGCGAAGAAATTTTCGATTCTAAACTTGAGCTCCTTACACCCTTATGGCAAGACGTACTTGGGCTACACTGCTTGGCGACGGTTCACACTACTCGACGACGTTTCACGCTGCTCGGCAACTGCTCACAACTGCTTGGCAATTCGTCACGGTGGTCGGACCATGAGTTTGACTGCTCGGCTTTGTTCGCACCTGCTCGGACAAACTCAAGACGGCGTTGCACAACGTGTACAAGGCGCTCGGGGACTAGCTGTGGGGGGTACGACCCCGGATACCCACGGCAGACCACATGGGCTGCGCCCCCAGGGGCGGCCTAGCCCACAAGACGAAGCCTTGCGGGGCACGACTCTGCTCGGCGCCTCCCGCAAGTCACTGGAAAGATATCCTGAAGATACTACGAGATCTGTTAGGATACATATGATCCCATGATTTCTGTAATCTGTTATTATTTTTCGGTTATCTTTAAGATCTAATCGACTTATAATCCTGTCCCCCGGACTATATAAAGCGGGCATGGACCTTCTCCAAACGCACGTAATATCATACGATAGCCAATACAACTCAACAGACCACAGGAGTAGGGTATTACGTCATACTGATAGTCTGAACTTGTCTAACTCGTGTATCTCTGTTGCCTTCTTATTCTTGATTACACGTCTCTTTACCGATCAATCTACTTTTATAAAATACCCCTCAGTGGACTGGTGACGATACTCCGTCGACACTGCAGGTCACACAATCGACTCCCGCACAACCGACCGACAGGTGCAGGACAACAATCTACAATGCAGGAACTGCTGCTCCACCAACACAACTGATGCAAGCACACAGGGATCCAACGAACGACAGATACCTCGTTGGCTTTCCAGGCTTGCTGCAGGGGTCAAATGCTACTCCCATGCCTCAACATCACCTGACCTCCCCTCTCTTAGGGCAAGTTTAGTTCGTGAAGATTTTTGGATTTAGCTACTGTAACACTTTCGTTTGTATTTGGTAATTAGTGTCTAATTATGGATTAATTAGGTTCGAAAGTTTCGTCTCGCGATTTCTCACTCAACTGTGCAATTAGTTTTTTTTATCTATATTTAATGCTCCATGTATGCGTCCAAAAATTCGATGTAATGGACAAAAACCAAAAAATTTTAGAACTAAACGCGCCCTTACTCCAAGAAATGCAGGAATTGGTCTGTTCATCATCAACACCCAGGTTCACCCGGCGCAGACCATCTACATCAAGGCGATAATGACAGCCACAACATCAGTGCTGATGGCCGAGGCTGCGGCAATGGCCCTTGCGGCACTTGTCACTAACTCTCTTGGTTTGCAGCAGGTCACCTTCCTCTCCGACAACCAGCATCTGGTGCACTTCCTAAATGGCTACGACCAAGATAATCCACCGGAGTGGAGGATCGAATACTTCACTCAAACCTTCTCCAATTTCACAGGCCGAAGAGATATGAGAATTCACAGGGTACAGAGAGATCACAATCAGACGGCTGATATCCTAGCTAGGCAAGCTCTCTTAAATCGCAATCACCTGTTTCATCAGGCTTGTCATGTAACTGCTCTAATGCAGCTCATATTCAGTGCTCTCTGCCAGAGGCACTACAATCTGTAGCCTTGAACTCTGTAAGGCTCCTAACAGCTATCTGCTGTTGACAACAAAGTTGTTTGTTGTCAAAAAAAAAACTAGTGCTTGATATCTTGAGCCCCGTGTTGGCACATCGGGCACGTGAAAACTTTTGTTTAGCACAGTGCGGTGAGGACGGGACGGTCTCGTGTGGCGTGCCCTCCAGCGGTGAGTGGGGGCGCGGCCTTCGGGCCCGCGGCGACGCGAACGGGGGTGACGTTCGACGTTGGACGGCTGCCGCGAGGTTAGCAGCTGGGACATCTGCTCGGTGCCTCGCCGTCTCCTGTCCGCGCGTATCGTGGGCTGTGCACGCTCCCACCGGCCGACCGCTTGTGTGTTTTTTCCTTTCACAAGACGGAACGCAAGGGAAACTTCTTTTCAAGGGATTTGATGAGTGCAGAGGAAGCAAAGCATTCGAGGTCCCGAGGAGATAGAGATACCGAGATAGCAGTGCGTTTGTGCGTGTCACGTGAGAATCCAGGGTGGAATGAAGCTACTTCCCCGTTCATAATATGGTGATGTCATTTTGGCTTTCCTTCTCTATTTTTAAAATACACCCTGTCCAGTCGTTCTACTGTTTTGAGGCAACTTTAACTAACTATTTCCACTCTTATCCCTCTTTATTAATGTTATTTTATTATCATTTCTGGTGCATTTCACCAAGTAGCATACGTGCATCTATTAATAGATATATAGACTTTAAAAACTTAACTGATGTAAATTGGTAATTTGCCCAGCTATGAACGTATTATGAAACCACAACATTTTGAGCCGGAGGTACTGTTTAGGTAATTTGCCACAAGTCATTTACTTCTGTAAAACGCACAATTGTCGTTTGTCGTTGGTTCTACGCTAATATTTGTTTATCCGTTCAAAATTATAAGTTGTTTGTATTTGTTCTAAGTCAAACATCTCTAACTTTAGCTGAGTTTATAAAAAATATATACAAATAACTACTACATAAAACTATATTCAATAGATGCACCATGAAATATATTTTAATAGTGTATTTATTTGATACTATAGATGTTAATATATGTTTTTCTATAAACTTGATTAAAATTAAACAGGTGTGATTTAAGGCAAATCAATACGACTTACGGTTTGAAGCCAATAGAGTACATGAAATGAATGATCTGCATGTATATGTGTGTGTCAAATAATATTGATGGCCTTTCGTTATTTGTTTAGTTCTTCTTATATAGTTAAATACATCAGCAGCCCATAAACTTCTCACAATATACCACTTAGGTTCAGAACTCTGGAAACTATTTCTAAGTCACTAAACTTGTGCAATGGTGCACCATGAACACAGACGTGTGGCATCCGTATGTCATCCACACGATGATACTCTTTTCGCTTCCCCTTGTTCCCCCTAAAGCTTTCCAGCAGCGCTTAGAGATGCCTTCTTGCTATCAATCACGGCTAGGCCGGATGAGGGGTCGGTGTGGGTGGCGTTGCCCATGCTAAGTAGGCGGCGAGCTGCCGAGATAGGCAATATGGTGCCGCGATATTTGACAAGTGTCCTAAAAGTAAAGTTTTTAAACTTCATGGTACATAGTGATTTCATGGATCATTGACCTATTTAGCTGTTCTTTTGTCTTTTTTACTGTATATGTTTTCAGTTGTTAGAGTATACTTTTCCATCCTCAAATATAACATTTTAATTGTCCTATTCTAAGTTTGACGAAAGAGCAACATATCAAATGAGCTTTATCAGATACATTATGAAATGTCGTTTCATAATTTACTTCTTTCATGTGATAAATGATAATATTCTTTTGGAAGAAGTATGTTTGTGGATATTGAGCTATTCCCCAAATCCAGTTATTACCAATTTACCATCCAACTTTAAACCTGAATATCTTTGTCCATTAAACTATTAAAATTGAATAACTTTAGCCCTCGATCAGTTCCAAAGATGGTTTTTACTATATATATATTCTTACAAAATAATCAGGGACAGAGCCAGAAAATCAGCACAGGGGGTAGGTTGTGGCTATAGCTGGCGGCAGGAGGGGCCAAGTTCATTGACGTGACTTAATTAGCACAAGAATTAAAGGTGGTCTCCTATTGCAACCAGAGTATTATGGGGTGTGTGGCCCCCCTGACCCCCTTCCCTCCATCCCTGAAAATAATAATAAATGTTTAAATCTCTCAAAATCATAACTAATTCACTTTAAATCAAGAAATATGAAACCAATCCATTTTGTTCTAAAAACGGATTCCATCAAACTATTAAAATTGAATAATTCTATTGGTGCTCTATTTATTTAAATTATTGTTTTGTGCTGCACTTCACACTGATTGCATGATGTTTGAGGTCCTGCCTTACTTGAAATCTATCATCTAGTCACACGATCAAAATAAAGTAAAGCAGTAGCCATACAATACCTAAATACGATCTATATGCGGTGAACTATGGCATTTTGGAGGTTGGCGTCATCTTCCATGTACTCAAAATCCATTGGGTCCTTCTTGTTGATCTTCTTGCCTAATATAGAGCAAAAACGGTAATTTAAATAAACAAAGAATATAACTACAAGAAGTAAAACACTAGCAATAGAAGATCCAAATAATTCTAAACAGCCCACTAATAGATAGATTATACTTTTAGGGCTTGTTCGGTTCCTGAGGAACCGTGGCCTGAAACCTTACCGACTAGGAACACTAATCTAATTTATATAGGCAGCTCTCAACCAGAAATTATTCCTACCCAAAATGACCATAAAAGAACGAGCCCTTAGAAAACTTTTGGTATTGGTTCCATATTTTTTTTTGGTATGGGTGGAGTTTAAATTCTATTTTATTATTTTAAAAATATTAGCAAAATCACTTTTGAAACCTGACAAGGGCTAAAATTATTCGGTTTTGACAGTTTAATGACCAAAGATAGTCGGTGATAGTTAATACCAGGTTTGGGCAATAGTTTAGTGAGTAAAAAAATAGGCTTCTTTATATTCTTAATATACTTATCAGATTTAGAAAAGTTTGACCTAGGATAACTAATTTTTTCTTATATTTTAGAGGGCAGAGAGGAGAACTGACACCTTTTATGAAAATGCATTAGAAGGTGCGGATAATTGGTTTGTTATCAAAAAGGCTAAATACTCATATTCTATCTATACGAAAGGGTAATTAATTAATGCGTATTGGTAAGGATGCAAGTGAGTATACAATGGTATTTTTTATCAGCTAACTAACTTAACTATGGTTAAATACCATTAAAGTTTATTTCTCCCCTCACTTAAATTATGTGAAATGTCATTCAAATTTATTGAACAAGTTTTTGGATCGATCTATATTCCAAAATAATTAGAACTTGCACCTCTACTTACAGCCAAAATCAAATAGTATACCTAAGTCCATCTATATTTGTCCTCGGCCAAAGTTGTTTAGTTTGACTTTCAAAAATTATACATGAGCATTAAAAAAATTTCCGTAATGAATCCAGCCATGGCAGTTTTATGTCGTGATTATACATAAAATTTTTATAGACGTCCACGGCAAAAAAAATTTGACAAACGTCCACGGCAATTTTTTTTATAATAAGAGGCAATATCTATCATCTCACACGCACATGTATCTCATACATTTATCTGAATTTTTTTTATCGTGCTACCGTATTTTCCTCGTTCTCTCTCTACGCAGGCGTATCCAGTATCCATCCACCGGTCTTTCCTTTAGCAGTTTCGCACCGTCACTTCAATTCACTATTAGTCGCTGCGCCGAACTCCGATCCGCCGTCAATGCCATCGACGCGCTCCACTCCACGTCCCCGCTGCGTCCATTGCAGATCGACGAACCGTAACCTTAATCTAAAAAACACAGTGCAATACATACCGCGGATAGGGTTCAAAACACGCACGTACTTTTACTCTATCGCAAAAGTGCTCGGGGCGACCGGGGCATAGCTCGAGGTGAGGGGCGGACGACGGTTTACATGGTGGCGGCGGCGGCGACGAGACGGGCATTGCACGGAGCAGAGAGGGAGGGAGAGTGGAGTGGGCTGAGCAGCGCGGAGAGGATAAAGACGCTGGGGTAGGGAGGTTTTTTTATCTGAGTCTGCTGACTCGGATCCAAACTAGACAGCAAAACTAACGTGCCACAGTGATAACTGATAAATGTATCGTTTTTCGCGATCTGCTGTTGAAAACGTAACGCCTGATGTTTCTATTGGAGAAGGCGCCGTCCGTTGTGACGGTAAAAAGTTATATATCCCCGCTGCGTCCACCTTCTCAAGTCCTTCCGGCGTAGCCGCCCGCCGATGGCGCGGCCGGCGGCGAAGGCGCGGGCGCCGAAGCACTTGGTGGCGCTCGCCGTCGTCGCCATCCTCGGCCTCGTACTTGTCGCCGACTACCTCTGGGCTTCGTCCTCCGCGTCGTCCTCCGCCGTCTGGTCCTCCAGGCTTAACCTCCACACCAGCCCCGCCGGTTCGACGCCGCCCGTCGCGAAGAAGGTGAAGCATCCCTTTCTCACGCCCAATGCTTAGGGATGCGAGATTGCTGCCGGCTTGCCGCAGTGGCTCAAGCGTTAGTCCTCCGTGATTGGGCTGGGGGAGCGTATTACAGGCGCGCGTACGGGATTGGAGAGATCTGGTGGGAATCAGGGAGGAATTGGGAAACGTATGCGTGTTGATCAGCTGAGCTGAACATACTTGCTTGATTGAGGAATTTGCTCGACCTAATGCAGTCCATATATTTGCAGCCATTACGTGTTAGGCGTGGAATTGAGCGATAGATTTGTGGGTTCATTTGAATTTCACGCCAAATAGGAATGGAGGCAGCCTGAATGGAGGTACTCTGGTTGTGATCCTTGGCTATAGTAGGCCTTTTTCCTACAATGCTACAGCTTCTGCTTGTGGATTATGTGCATTAGTTTTCAATTAGCATAACTCCTACACTCTGCTTCAGATCTTCTTGAGTGATGTAGTATCTATAATTTCTATAGGTTGTCATAACAACAAGTCGTTTTGCTTTTATAAGCATATTCAACACTTCCCTGCAATCTAATTTGAAATCTAGGTCCTATGTGTGAAAGTAGAGTACATTGACCAGAAAACTAAGAGTGTTATCTTTTCAGTTTTCCATGGTCAGAAATATATTGTCCATTCACATTTGTTATCATACTTTTGCCATTAATTTGGCGTTATAACAACTGTAGATAATACCTTGCATATGTCTAGTTGACATGAATTTGGCATCACACAGTTTTTGCTCGAATCATTTGGTATCATACAGTAGTAAACAATGTGTAAAGTTCTGTTATGTGCTTGGATGTTTTGCATTATTTTTGTATGTAATGACATATGCAGTGTGGAATTGTCAATTATCACTTGGTCTAAAAGTCTGTTACATTGGATTCTATTTGCAACTTTACTTTGTTTTTTATTCTTGTCATGTTGCTAGTTGCTACAATGGCCTCGCTCAAGACTAGTCATTTTTATAATCTTGTACAGATTAAGGAGGACAAGAAATCTGTAGGTTCGACTGACATAAATGCAACTTTTGCGGACTTGGCAGCTCCAGAACTAAAATGGGAGGAGATGGCTCAAGCACCTGTGGCCCGTTTGGATGGCGCTGCTATACAGATTAAGAATCTCTTATATGTATTTGCTGGATATGGCACCATTAATCATGTGAGAAACCTGCCTGATATCTTCCATTATCCTATACGATCATGCTTTGTGTTTCAAGATATCTACTTTTCTACACTTTATGATATGGAGCAGTTATACCTTCTTCCACATGATGATTTCACTTTATATTTTGGAAGGTATAATAGAAAAAGTATTTGTCACTGTAGATTTGAATGATAGCTCAAATAGCTACTTATATACTCTTGCATTCATTAAAGGACTTATTACCATGTTGCCAAGTTGTGAAATAGACTGATTGTACTAGTATTGTACCCTATTCATTCAGTTTAAGTAAGTTACCTGAGTTATTGAGATTGCCAAGCTCTAGTTAGCCTGACCATTCAGTCATGCACTCATGTATGCACTTACATAATGAAATACACTTGAATTACTTGTGCTATATATTAGTTTTTGCTCTGATCCCATCTACATAACAAGTAATAACATTGCGAAGGCTCCCTTTCTATGCAATTCTATTATTTGTTATGTAGATGGGATCAGAGTAAAATTAGGGAAGAGGGTTGAACTTGGTGCCTTGCTGGTGCGTCTTTCTTAGCTTCTTTGGTGGTAGGAGCCTAGCTTGGCACCCCTTTGTAAAGTCTTTTCTTTTCCTTTTCCATGTAGGTGACTTACGTATAAATTTCTTCTTTATTAATAGAAATGTCAGTTTCATGCCATAAATAATACTAACATTGCTGGAATTTCAATTATATTTAGTAGTAGCAGAATGCAAATGTCACCCTGGTGTTCTATTCCATGTGTTTTTTTTCTTGATTGAAAAAAACTACAGTTAGATTTGAGTTATCTCAATATGTTAAGCAAGTTGCCTTCCTTAAGGAATTTCCTTTTTCTTTTTATTTTAGGTGCATTCTCATGTTGATATATACAATTTCTCGGATAATACATGGGGTGGAAGATTTGACATGCCCAAGGACATGGCACATTCACATTTGGGGATGGTTACTGATGGAAGATTCATCTATGTGGTAACTGGTCAGTATGGTCCACAATGTAGGGGACCAACAGCTCGAAATTTTGTATTGGACACAGAAACAAAAGAATGGCGTGATTTGCCACCATTGCCAGTTCCTAGGTACTATGTTCTTTTATTTTTTTAAATCAAATTGAGCATCCATGCATTGTGCATCTACGCATTACTTGCACTTGATAGTTTTTGTTCCCATGTAGGGCAGAGTGGTGCACAGGTACCACCATGGAACAAATTTACTAGATTTTTTTCATTTTCCACCATATAATTGTATTTGTATTAGATGCATAGAAGTTTGCACCACCAGAATTTTCACCATAGCTCTGCCCCTGGTCCTGCTATTGCAAATACTAATGTCTGAATATTCGGTCAACTTGTACGCTGTAAAGAACTTGAACCAAATCCCTTTCCAATTAAAATTCTTCTGTGTAGATATGCTCCAGCAACACAACTTTGGAGAGGAAGACTTCATGTGATGGGTGGCAGCAAGGAGGATAGGCATGAACCTGGGCTTTAGCACTGGAGTCTTGCCGTAAAAGATGGGAAGGCATTGGAGAAAGAGTGGAGGAGTGAGATACCAATACCACGTGGAGGTCCTCATAGGTCTTGAAGTTTCCCTTCCTATGTTATCAGCAGTTGTCATTTTCATTGGAAATCATGCTGCTAGATGCCTATGCCCTAGGTTGTCTTGGCACTTTGGCGCTTTACACTTCCACTTTTCTTAAGCTCCTGGCAAAGTTTATGCTTATATATAGGAAATGTTTTTCTACAAATTTGGTTGGATGGTACAAAAAACTTTATAAGAAGTTGCTGAAGTATAAAGATATTTTGTTTTACCACCAGGGCTTGTGTTGTTGCAAATGATAAACTCTTCATTATTGGTGGTCAAGAAGGTGATTTCATGGCAAAGCCTGGGTCTCCTATATTTAAATGTGTTAGAAGAAGTGAGGTATGTTGATATGCAACTCATTCTTATAGCTAATTGATGCACATTATGTGGTCCCTATGTTTTAAGATCAACTGAGATCAATTCCCTGCGTTAAAGACAACATAAACCATATGCCGTGCATGATTAAAGTCTAGTAAATAAGCATCTAAGCACCAAACATGCTGCAGGTGCTTTGTTCAATAAATAATGGCGGACCTAATTTCACCAGAAAGTGTATTGGCATCATGTGCAGTGCATTTTTTTAAGAAAAAAAGCAAACTATAAAGACACTTAGTTTGATTTAAATATGAAGCTATCATATATCGCATATATTCAAGCATTACCATAATTGATGGTTTTGGGTTGAGACCAGAATCAATCCAAAAGTACTAGTTAAATCTGACATTCTAGTTTCACTATTTTCTTAGTAACCTTCCTATTTGCACTATTTGGCCCTGTTCGCTTCTCTTATAATCCGTCTTTTTCAGCCGGAACAGTGTTTTTCTCTCACAACAAATTAGCCGGAGCAGTGTTTCGGCTTGTTTTTTCAGCGAAGCGAACGGGGCCTTTGTTTATCTCTGTTATTGCCCCTCCTTTTAAAAACAACATTGTGCTTGTGCAGGTTGTGTATAGCAATGTTTATATGCTTGATGATGGACATACTTGGAAAGAACTTCCTCCTATGCCAAAACCAGATTCACATATAGAATTTGCTTGGGTGAATGTCAACAATTCTCTCGTTATTGCCGGAGGAACCACAGATAAGCACCCAATAACTAAAAAAATGGTGTTAGTTGGTGAAATATTTCGGTTCAATCTGGATACGCTGGTACGTACGTTCCCCTGTTTCTGTGTGTTTCTGTTATTGTAAAGATAGTTTTGAAAAGGACAGGACATTGGAGGAAACAGAGCATGCTGGTGCTAATTCTTGTTTCTTGTCATGGTGCTTTTGTTAATAGTATCAGATGGTACTGTAATAGTATTATGCTATGTAGGGCCTGTTCGGCTGGTATTAAAGCCGGCTGATAAGCCGGCTAAAGCTGTTTTGTTGTGAAAGAAAAATACTGTAGAGAATTTAAATTGCCATGATACTGAAATCTCGTTAAACTTTCAATTTCTGAAAATTAAAATTGCCATGATACTGAAAAAGTACATAATTTGGTGGGTAACAAGAAGCATGATAAGAGTGTATCGAAGTCGCATTTGTAAATCACTGCGGTCCTTGGTATGCCATCATGATGCTATTGAACCTCCATCTGCAGGAATGGAGTTTGATTGGGCAGTTACCTTTCCGAATCAAGACCACATTGGTAGGATACTGGGATGGATGGCTGTATTTCACTTCTGGGCAACGAGACAAAGGACCAAAAGACCCGTCTCCTAAAAAGGTTGTTGGGTGCATGTGGAGAACTAAATTGCACCTGTGATTTCCTTAAAAAAGAACTGATATGACTGAGCCATTCATTGTGTTTTTTTTTGGGTACTTCTGTTTCAATCCCCCAATGCTGGGCGAGTTGTTTCTTGGTTATCGTAGGTGAAATGGGTGGCTTTGTGGACTGTCACGTCATGCCATTGCCACCGGGGTGTTGTATGTTTATTCTTTTATTAGTTACACCCTAGGATCACCAATTTTTGCACCATCTTGTACAGACTACAGAGAATCGATCGACTGTCCAGGGGCTGTCGCAATCGTGTATGTTGTAGCATATACCTTCTTTTATTTAGCTCGTACACTCGTCTGTAGTGGGTAGTGAATCGATTGGATATCTTCTAAAATTAATCTCAACTTCAACTTGAGCCATTGCTGGCCCTGTTCGCTTCTCTTATACTCCGTACTTTTCAACTTGTTTTTCCAGTCAGAACCGTGTTTTTAACAATAAATCAGTTGGAACAGTGTTTTGGCTTTTTTTCAGCGAGCGAACGGGGCCGTTATGGTTGACTTGGGCCCTCTTTACTTTCGTATCACATGCTTTCTGTGAGTAATGGCCTGATGGGAGTATTTCCACTGATTCCTGGTACTTTACACCCGTGTTAAAATAATAAAGTATCTGGATGATTGGCTTGTCATGCGATCAGATGTGCCGGAAGGATTGCGATCCTTACGTTCTTCAACTTGTAACTTGTTTGTGACGTGAAATACTGGGCTTGTTGCTGTTGATGACCACATAATCCATTCCCACGAGTACCTGCACTGACCATGCTCGCATAACCATATCCAGAAGACAGCGAAACTCAGAAGGTGATCCCGAGCACCTGCGACTGTCCTTCTGGTTTCGCTGTTCTTGGGACTTTTTCTTTTTTTCTTCTTCTCGAAATACATATATTGCTTCTGATTTTGTAGCATTCCAAGCTTTCGACATTTTGATGCATCCAGCCACCAGCTGTTCAGGTCTAGCATTCTTCGTGGAGTACTGTAGCCAATAATTAGCTCAGCTCAGGGATGCGCTTGCTGAGATCAGGGCGTGATGAACACACACATCAGTATCCAAATAGCTCGCCTTGCCCTTCCTTTCCCGGCTGGAGCTAGACCAGTAATTCTTTGGATGCTCCCGATGAAACAGTAAAAGCTGAACAGTGATGGACTAAACGAGCCGCACATGCGCTAGACTTTGGACTCACCAGTCCACGGTCTCGTCCCGGCACTTAAACTTAGCTGAAACTGGCTGAAAAACACGGTTTCGGTTGAATCGTTGTGAGAGAAAAACACTGTTCCAGCTCAAAAAAAGAAGCCAAACAAGTCGAATATATTGTGCGTAGGCTCAGACAACTGATTTGCAATCACACTAGGAAACAATTCGCTAAATTCGCGTGATTTTTCTCGTTACGACTTTACTGGACGTTGATGTTTCCTACTACTCCTACCTCCGACGCTTACCGCGACCGACTAGGCGACTAAGCCCGGTTGATTTTGATTGGCGTGGATGGATGTTGGAACTTTGAATCCCAGAAGTGAAGAAGAACCTTCTTTCAGGCCCCTCCGATCCGGCGTACAAGACCCTAATTCTGCCACTTGTGTTCGCTCGCGATCGCAAACGGTATGGAGTTCCCATTATGTCTATGCAATTATGCATCACTGTATCAGCCCTCGTCAGTCGCTCTATGCAAATTCTACTGCTGCTACTGCGCTCGTGCGGGTGACGGCGGAAGACGACCTCGCCAATCCCATCATCTCCATGGATTGCTTCGTCTTCCTCTGGTGACTGCTTCTCATTTCCATTCATGGTCCATGAGCATGGATGCAAGTAAAGTTAAATGTGCCCTTAAGGCCATGTGCTCTCACCCCATCCACCATTGGATTCAGTGCTTTTGCTTTTCTTCTAGTGACACCTCTTCCACTTAATTGTGATCAGAGTCTGACTGCCTGTCTATAAATCGGTGATGATTGACTTGTTTGGGGATTCTCTCTCTCTCTCTCTCATCAGAAGAGACATTCTGTGCTATTGCCCCTAACTGTCGATACTCATCGGAAAGACAAAGAGATACACCACAAGGAGAGAGAGATGGCATACATAATGAGAGAGTTGGTTGCTGGATCGATGTTATTGATATGTAGCAACTGCCAATTCATATATTCCCTTTGAAATGGTACATACATTATAGGAGTAGCTAGAAAGAATGCATGCCAGTTAATCAATCCGCTGATGCAGATAAATTTACACACACACACACACACACACACACACACACACACACACACATATATATATATATATATATATATATATATAAAGAGTTAAATGCACTAGATTCATTAATTTTTTGTGGTGTGTCATCTAAGTCCATCAATTTTCAAATTATATTTTTTGGTCCATTAACTTTTGGTGGTGTGTCATTCAGGTCCATCAACTTTCAAACTGTATTTTTAGGTCCATTAACTTTTGGTGGTATGTCATTCATGTCCATCAACTTTTAAATTGCATTTTTAGGTCCATAAACTTTTTAACTGGTTCACCGTAGATCCATACTCCTTCGTTTAGTGAATAGATCTGATATGGCACACCAAACAAGCAACCACCGTGGAGCACAGGACCAAATCACCATCCGAAGATAATCTTCAATACGAAGAACCTGACGAGATCACCATCTAGGGTTTCTCGAGCGGCGGCTCGATGGAGAATAAACTCCACAACAAAATCCAGTCTAATCTACCTGGTACAAGGCCGAAGGCCACGGGTATAGGCACGCAGGCCACCTGACCGAAACAAAACTTGGACTCCACCAGCTCAACTAGGATCGATTGACCCTGAGTCCCTGATTCGACTAACATACACGGCATGTCAAACACAGCCACAAATTTTATTCACGTACACAGGTGCACACAGACACTAAAAGCTAGATGCTAGATAAAAGATCATGTCACAACTGGTTAGAAAACTAATGCATGGAAATAATAAAATATTAAGACAAGGATGCTAATCACGTTGGGAAAATTTCATTGATGATCTTCACCTCTTTAGAATTAGTACTGATGTATTTTGTTGGCTTCATTTTCTCCTCTTTTTCATGCAATAATAAGGCACCTCTATAAAATACCTTTGATGACAGTCCAACAGTTATAAATTTCTCTATGTCCATAATATATTTACCCTTAAAAATAATAGTTCTAAATTTAAGACCAGAGGATATTAACGAATTACCATCTGCTATATTTGAATTATTGCTAGACAAGTCTCCATGAACATCTTAAGAAGCTATGGACTCATCACTTACTCTATGGTGACTGTTTATTTGGCGTGCCATGTCAGATCTATTCACTAAATGGAGAGGTATGGACCTACGGTGAACAAGTTAAAAAGTTTAAGGACCCAAAAATACAATTTGAAAGTTGATGGACCTGAATGACACACCACCAAAAATTAATGGATCCAAAAATACAGTTTGAAAGTTGATGGACCTGGATGACACACCACCAAAAGCTAATGGACCCAAAAATACAGTTTGAAAGTTGATGGATCTAGATGACACACTACCAAAAGTTAATGGATCTATGGTGTATTTAACTCTAAATAAATGAGTGAGTGCACATCAGCAAAGCAAAGTATGAACAATCTTTCCAAATTCTTTCAGCATGTTCGCTTGGTCTTATTTGGCTTATAAGCTATGACTTATCAGCCAACGAACATTATTTTTCTCTCACACCAAACTAATCAACAGTACTTACAGCCATGGCTTATAAGCCAAACCAGCCCAAACGAACCGGGCCTTTGACATTGGTTTGGTTGTCTGTAGGAGAATATATGAATCAGGTCACAAATGGTTTGCTCGATCACTCTATAGTTCGTGTATGAGGGCACAGCAGGCAGCTTAATCAAATCAGAGGAGAAGGGCGAGCAGGGCGTTGAAGACTGTCTCGGGGGTCGCCCACTTCCTTCGCCGCTTGCTCTTGGTGATGGCGCTCTGCAGTTGTTGGTCCAGCCGGCGGCCATCCAGATCCAGCAGGTGGTTGTGGTTCCTCCTGGTGGCCTCCCTGAGCGGGCCCCAGCACTCTATCCGGTTGTACTTGCGAGAGGTGGAGTGGAAATGCACCCACACCTTGGCCTCCATCAGCTCCGGCCGCTCCGCGAACAGAGCCGCGTCGCCGTGAACCACCGCCTTGAGGACCTTAAGATCCATCCATCATCAGCTTATTAACAGATAATAAGGTTATTAAGGGTCTAGTTGATCGGAATGCAAGCAACGTGTACTACTAGTACGTACCAGCGGTAGCTCTTTGGAGAAGACGTAGTATCTGAAACCTGCGGCCAGCTCCTGCAGGAGGTTGGCGCCGCTGACGAAGCAATGCACCTGCAGCGTCATCTCCCTCTCCCCGGCGTTGGCGGCGGTGGTCACCTCCTTCCACTCTGCCACCACGTCGTCCCTCTGCAGCGTCGACTGCCAGCTGCGTAGCTGCTCGCTGGTCATGGGACCGCTCACGGCCAGCGTCAGGTTCGCCGTGAAATCGCAGTGGGTCAGAGTGTAGGCTCTGGGGAAAGGAGGAGGCTGCTTGTCCTCTCCGGCGAACTTCACCTTGAGCTTTGCCGCATTGAAGGTCATGGGAGGTCCCAAAATCTTTGCAGCCTGCAGATATCAAATCGACATGATTTTAGTTGCTAGTTACTCCATTTTAATCAATCAGAATGCACTCACTAGGGAAGAGTAAAAAAAAAACATACCAGGGAGGAGTAGACGTCCGCTGTCCTAGCATCGCAGCTGACGACCAAGAAACGAGGTGGTTCCGCCCTGCAGCCACCCATCCTCCTGCTCGGCCTGCTGCTCGCAACGAGCGCGCCGCCACGGGCCACCATGGATGCTGCTGCCGCCATCTTCAATTCAGATGATGGCCGGAACCTGGGCCGGGGGGGAGCGGCCGTGAGCGAGCTAATTCAGACGACACACGAGCAGCAAGGCCCCTTCCCTCTCATGGCAATGCGGTTGCAGTGTTTCTCTTCTCCTCTCCTCCAAGCAAACTAGCAAAGCAAGGTCGGTCTGGCTGCGCTGGTGCTGGTGGACTGGTGGTGTTGCTGGCGGCGACGTCCAGGGGCAGGGGTGCGGTGCGGAGGACGGGAGGAGGAGAGCTGGGGAGGACGTGGCCGCTGCGCCGGTTTGTGGCTGTGGAAGGTTGACGACCACTCGTGGGAGAGGCCTCCAGCCACAGCCACGGGAGCACCGCTGACAGCTGGCGTGTTTCTAATGGCTGTGCTGTCGGAATAAGGATAACGGCACTGACGACGACATCAATAACGGAATCCAAATCTAGATTTTGCAACCCGAGACCGCTAGAGGGAACGACGGCGGCGATGGAGGCTCAGCAGAGGGCGTGGGAGTATAGACGAGCATTCAGGCTGGCCAGGCAGGGCACACCGTGCTGTGCCACGCTGGGCTTTGTGCCTGGCCGATGACCTAGCCTGCTGAGCCAGCCCAAAAAGCACAACCAATCTAGCAGGCCAGGCCGGCCCGTGCCCCGTGGGGGAGCGCCACCGCCGCGTCGTAGAGGAGCTGTCGAGGCCATGTGAGGGAGCGCCTCTAGTTCCATGGCGCCGCCGCGAGCGGGAGGGTCGGAGGGAGGAGCTGTCGCTAAGGCCTCGTGGGGGAGCGCCGCTGCCCACCATGGCAGAGTGAAGCATCGAGCTCCCTAAATGATGAATTGATGAAACCCTAAATGTTAACCTAGTTTATCAAAGTGATTATGAGATAGGTAGCACAACTCCAAGTGGTTAAACAAGTGAAGATCATGACATGATGATGGTGATAACATGGTGATGATCAAATGCTTGGACTCGAAAAAGAAGATAGAAAAATAAAAAGCTCAATGTAAAGGTGAAACTTGATAGGAGCTTTTTCGTTTTGGTGATTGAAACACTTAGCGAGTGCGATCATATTTATGATCGATAGCCGTACTATTAAGAGGGGTGAAACTCGTATCGAAATGCGGTTACCAAAGTGCCACTAGATGCTCTAACTCATTGCATATGCATTTAAGATCTAGTGGAGTGCTAACACCCTTAAAAATATTTGTGAAAATATACTAACACATATGCACAAGGTGATACACTTGGTGGTTGGCACATTTAAGCAAGGGTAAAGAAGATAGAGTTGAAAAAGAAGTTAGTCACGCTGGTCACAGAGTGACCGGACACGTCCGGTACGACAACCGGACACGTCTGGTATTCTATCCAGACTTCGGGTGTGCCTGGACGCAGCGACCGGACGCTGGACCGGATGCAGCAACGGACGCGTCCGGTATTTGGACCCGAGGTGAGCAACTAAGTGAAAATGACCGGACTCTGACTCAGTGGAGTGTCCGGACGCTGACGAGTTACTGTTTAGCGTCTGGTCAAAGTGATTTAGCTCGGTACTGGTTTTGCTGAAGACCACTCCGGACGCGTCTGGTGTGAACCAGCGAGTCACGGTTTTTCTACGCTAAAAATTGATCGGACTCTGGGAGCGTCCGGTCCGGTGTGACCGGACGCGTCCGGTCGGCCCAGAGCGGCTCTGAGAGCTCTCTGGACTCGACTAGACACTGCCCGTCCTACGTCCGGTTGTCCACACCGGACGCGTCCGGTCGTAGTTGAGTGTAGGACTCATGGCAGCAATGGCTAATTCGTTTGAATGGGACACGTGGCGGTCCAGCAATGACCGGACGCACCCGGTCGCCTCACCGGACGCGTCCGGTGCACACGATCGGTGCGTCCGGTCATCCCGCAGTCAGCCCAATAATTGAGCCAACGACTCTATTGTTTGGGGTGTCTATAAATACCGTTTGGCCGACTCTAGCTCACCCTCTTGGCCATTTGTATTGACATAGCAACCTTGTGAGCTTAGCCAAAGTCCTCCCACTCATCTCCATCGTTGATTCATCATCTTTGTGAGATTGGGAGTGAATCCAAGTGCATTGCTTGAGTGTTTGCATCTAGAGGCACTTGGTGTTCGTGTTTCACTGCGGGATTCGCTTGTTACTCTTGGTGGTTGCCGCCACTTAAATGGCTTGGAACAGTGAGGATCGTTGAGCGGAGGTTGGTGATTGTCTCCGGCTTTGATCGTGGTGATTATGAGGGGTTCTTAACATTTTTTCGGCGGAGAGCCAAAAAGTACTATAGTAAATTACTCATGGCTTGTATGATCCTCATCTTATGTTGGTTGTGCGGCACCTATTGAGGGTTTGGTGTGTAATGCCAATTAGCGTATGAACCTCCAAGTGAGTGAATCACCACAACGAGGACTAGCTTGCCGGGAAGCAAGTGAATCTCGGTAAAAAATTATTGTGTCATCATTTAATTCCGAGGTGATTGGTCTTCATTGGTATTCATTCTTGTGATTGATTGGTTCATTTCTTGACTCGGCTGTATAACCATCTTAATCTATCTCTTTATATTACCGTAAACTAGTTGTCAAGCTCTTTAGTGTAGCTAGTCGTGAGAGCTTATTAGTTTGGTTAGTGTGACTCTTTAGTTAGTCTTTGAGAGCACACTAACTTAGTGTAGTGACATAGCCATTGTGTGGATAGAGACTATAGAAACTAGAATTGTGGTAGATGGCTTACAATTTTAGTAGGCTAGCGTAACACTTGCTTCGCCTCATAATTGTCTAACCGGTTTCCTAAGTGTTGTTGTAGAAATTTTTAATAGGCTATTCACCCCCTCTAGCCATTAGGACCTTTCAAGTGGTATCAGAGCCGAGGTCACCGTAATTTGAGGCTTAACAACCTTCGGTGTAAAAATGGCTCAAATCAACAACACCAAGAAGCCACCTCAATTTAATGGCACAAATTATCCATATTGGAAGTCAAAGATGACCACACATATCAAGTCAATCAATAGAAGAGTGTGGAAGATGGTAGAACCCAAAATGGAGATTGATGATCCGGACAATCCCACCGCGGCCGAAGAAGTGCTTCTCCAAAATAATAACATTGCTCTAAGTGCCATTCATGATGCAATCAATGAGAGAATATTTGAGCAAATCAAGAACATTGAGATGGCTAATGAGGCTTGGAAAAAGTTGGAAGAATCATTCGAGGGCACCAAGGCAATGAAGGGTGCAAAGTCATACATTCTCGAAGAGAAATTTGCTAGCTTCAAGATGAAGGAAGATGAGAGTGTGCTAGACATGTTCCATCGAATGGAAGTGCTTGTCAATGATCTAAAAGCACTTGACGAGAAGGTGGAGGACAAAGACTTATCTCATAAGTTCTTGAAATGCTTACCCATAAGATTTGGCATGTTAGTCACCTTGCTAGTGAGGACCGGTTTGGACACAATGACACCAAACCAAATCTTGGGAGATATCATGATTGATGATGCTTATAGACATGATGATGAGAAGGAAGAAAAGAGGGAGAAGAAGAATGACAAAAAGAAGAGTGTGGCATTGAAGGCCACATCATCTAAGGACAAGGCAAAGCAAGAATCATCAAGTGAAGATAAAGACTTGAGCTTTGATAAGATGGATGATGAGAAGATGACTCTCTTTGTCAAGAGATTTGACAAGTTTATGATGAAGAAGGGCTACCATGCTAGAAGAAAGAAGTCTTCATCCAAGAATAAGGAAGGGTCAAGAAGGTGCTTCAATTATGGAAGCAAAGATCATCTTGTTGCTCAATGCCCATATAATAGTGACAAAGATGATGACAAGAAGAACAAGAAGAAGGACAAGAAGAAAAAGAAGGACAAGAAGGAAAAGATGACCTTCAAGAAGAAGAAAGGTGGTTCATATGTGGTCACTTGGGATAGTGGTGCTTCCTCAAGTGATGATGATGATAGTGATGATGGCAAGACCACCAAGAAGAAGGCACTTGCAAGTATTGCTATCAATGAGAAGCCTTCTCTCTTCGACACTCCATCATACTTCATGGCTAAGGCCACTAAGGTACAAACTTGTGATGATGGAAGTGATGATGAACATGATAATGAAAGTGAACATGAAAGTGATAGTGATGATGATGAACCCACTAAAATGAATTAATTGACATGTTAGAAGATGCTAAAGAATATTTTGACATTAAGAGAAGCGAATGTAAAAGCTTAGGTAAGGAAGTAAAAGCCCTTAAACAAGCCCTTGATGAGCTCAAAGCAACTCATGAGAAGCTTGGCAAGGCTCACAAGATGCTTGAAAAAGCTCATTCCTCTTTGCTTAATGAGCAAAATGAGAAGAAACATATAATATAGGCTTACCTTGTGACCTAATTGATGAATCATTATCTATGCCTATCATTGTTGCTCCCACTAACCCTTCTTGTAGCACTTCTACTTTCACCTCATCTAGTAGTAATGGTTTCACTTGTGATGCCTCACTAATGGTTGAGAATGAGACCCTCAAGAAGGAGGTCAATAAGCTCACTCACACCTTGGCTAAGGCCTATGGTGGTGAGGACCACTTGCTTATGTGCTTGGGTAGCCAAAGAGCTTATCTCTACAAAGAGGGATTGGGCTATATCCCCAAGAAAGGCAAGACGGCCTTTGCTCCTCACAAGACTAGTTTTGTGAAGAATAATGGTCGATTTTGCACTAGTTACAAGCAAGTTGGTCATAAAGAGCATGAATGCAAGAATAAAAGCAAAAACGCTAGTGCATCCTCCATTAAGCTTGATTCTTTCTATGTGCTTACCAAGGGTGCAAATGGTGTAAAGGCTAAGTTTATTGGTACACCATGGATGGGCTCAAAGAAGAAAACTATTTGGGTGCCAAAGAGCTTAGTCATTAACCTTTAAGGACCCAAACAAGTTTGGGTACCAAAAAGAATTGATCTTCTTTTGTAGGTTAATTACAAAGCCGGAGGAAGACATTGGTTTCTTGATAGTGGGTGCACTCAACACATGACCAGTGATGCAAGAATGTTCAACTCAATCAACACCAATGGCAATGATGGTTGTGATAGTATCACATTTGATGATAATGGCAAAAGCAAGGTCAAGGGGCTTGGTAAGATTGCAATATCCAATGATATGAGCATTTTTAATGTGTTGCTAGTAGAGAGCTTGAACTTTAATTTGCTATCCATGGCTCAATTGTGTGATCTTGGATTCAAATGCATATTTGGGGTAGATGATGTAGAGATCATAAGTGTAGATGGCTCTAACTTTATCTTCAAAGGCTTTAGATATAAGAATCTATACTTGGTTGACTTCAATGCAAGTGAAGCTAAATTATCTACATGTTTGCTCACTAAGTCTAGCATGGGTTGGTTATGGCATAGAAGACTTGTCATGTTGGAATAAAATAATTGAATAGATTGGTTAAGCATGACTTGGTTAGGGGCTTGAAAGATGTAGTGTTTGAGAAGGATAAGCTTTGTAGTTCTTGTTAAGCTAGCAAACAAGTTGGAAACACCCATCCTAAGAAAAGCATGATGAGCACTAGTAAAGCATTTGAGTTATTGCACATGGATTTGTTTGGGCTAACACAATACACTAGCATCGGTGGAAACAAATATGGCTCTGTGATAGTGGATGATTACATTAGATACACATGGGTATTCTTTTTAGTGGACAACAATGATGCGTTTGCAACATTTAAATTATTTATCACGGGCATTCACAATGAGTTTGAAACAACTATTAAGAAAGTTAGAAGTGACAATGGTAGTGAGTTCAAGAACACTAGAATTGATGAGTTATGTGATGAATTTAGAATTATACATCAATTCTCGGCCAAGTACACTCCATAATCAAATGTCCTTATTGAGAGAAAGAATAGAACACTCATGGATATAGCAAGGTCTATGCTTAGTGAGTATAATATCAGTCAATCTTTTTGGGCCGAAGCTTATCAACACGACTTGTTGTAAGGAAAATGCTCCCTTGGCCCATTTACTTTGGATTTTGGTGTTTGATGATCAACACAACCAAATTGAACCAATGAATTTATAAGCGATTGTTTTGTAGTTCAATAGGATGCAAGACGTGACTTGGACAAAGGCAACGTGATGATCCGATGATCAAACACCTCAAGCAAGACCTTAGAAGCACAAGAGAAGACCCAAGATATCAAGCAAAGTCCAAGCACGAAGATAGGAACTAAGCCGGACGCAAGATCGCGAAGAAACGAGCTCACAGAGGTGACAGGACACTGCACAGGACGCTGCACAGGACATTCCGATGCATAGGACGCTCCGATCAAAAGGCTCGGCAACAGCAGAGTCAACAACAGCGACCTGACGCTGCACAGGACGCTGCACCGGACGCTCCGATGCATAGGACGCTGCACCGGACGCTGCACAGGACGCTGAGTGCCAGAGTCCGGTCAACATCAGTAAGGTTCTAGAGAGTTGTTTTCGTGACCGGACACGTCCGGTCAGTGCTGACCGGACGCTGGTCAGAGTCCGGTTAGTAGCAGAAAAGCGGGATTTCGTCCTCAACGGCTACTTTCTCAGTGGGGCTTATAAATACAACCCCCAACCGGCCAAATGATGTGTGTGGAGCTGAGGAAACATACCAAGGGTGTTGATACACCATTTTAGTGATCTCCACTTGCATAGTGCTTAGTGATTCATTAGGTGATTAGCGTAGGTGCTTTGCAAAGTGCTTAGGTTGATTAGACCACCGCTTATGCGCTTGCTCTAGGTTTAGACCTAGTGTTTAGTGAGGTTTGCATACCTCTTACCACTCGGTGCTTGCGAGCACCATTATTGTACATCGGAGGGGCTTGAAGTCTTGCGAGATCACACCAACCGCGTTTGTGATGTGGCCACCATCGTGTACCGGAGGGAACAAGACCCGCGGTGTTTCGACCGGAAGCTTGATAGTGAAGACGGCGGTGAGCATCTGGGAGAGGCTTGTCGGAAGGCACGTCGGAGACCCACTTACGCGTGGGGAAGGCCCGAGGCTATCCATGAAGTTACCCGACCGGGAGCTTGGCCCTTGCGAGGGATTCCTTGTGAGGGGCTCCAATGAGGACTAGGGGGAAGCTTGCGCGCTTCTCGATACCTCGGTAAAAATACCAGAGTTGTCGATGGGAGTTTGCATATCTCTACCTTGCTCTTTAGCTTTCGCATTTACATTGATTATATTACTCCTTTGCGGTAGAGATAGCAACACATTAGCAAAACCGTAGTTGCACATTTAGATAGTTTATCTTTTGCATAGGTTTTGCTAAGGGTAAAAAAAAGAGGCCATAGTTTAGAGTTAGATTTTTAAGTCGCCTAATTCACCCCCCGTCTTAGGCGTCATGGTCCCTTCAATTGGTATCAGAGCCGGTTGGCTGAATTTGGACCTTTGGCTTAACCGCCGTTGAGCCGACGCCATTTAGAGTGGTTGGGATAGATACCTCTAGGCCTCCGCACTTTGACGGCACTAACTTCCCTTATTATAAGGCTAGAATGGCTTGCCACCTTGAGGCGGTTGATTTGAGTGTATGGAGAGTCACTCGTGATGGGATGAAACCCATCAAGAATCCCGAAAAACCCACAAAGAGTGATGAAAAAGAAATGCATTTCAATGCTAGAGCTAAGAATTGCTTGTTTGAATCATTTAGCATGGATGTGTTTAACCAAGTATTTACTTTAAATATGGCACATGAAATTTGGTTAAAACTCCAAGAGCTCCATGACGGCACAAGTAATGTCCCTGAGCAAAAACAATGTCTAGCTAAACAAAATTATGATTCCTTTAAAATGAATGATGATGAGCATGTTCGTGATATGTATTCATGTTTGAATCTAATTATCAATGAGCTCCATTCAATAGGATTAATAAAGCTAGATGATGCGGATATCGTGAGGAAGATCATCTCCGTGCTACCACAAAAGAAATATGCAAGCATCATCACCATCCTTCACAATATGGAGGACTTGAGCACCATGACCCCGGGCATAGTCATCGGCAAGTTAGTGGCATTTAAAATGTCACGTAAGATGGGTCAAGAAGAAGCTTCTTCATCAACCAAAGGCAAAGCTCTCGCATGTAGCGAGAAAAAGAAGATGAAGGGCAAGCAAGTTGAGACAAGCTCAAGCTCAAGCTCCTCAAGTGAAGCCGAAGAAGAAGATGAAGACGGTGATGATGATGATGATGAAGATTCAAGTGATGATCAATCTTCCTCCTCCACCTCCGACCTTGATGAAGAATCAATCAAATTAATCAACAAGGTGGAGAAGATGATCCAAAGGCTCAATATCAAGGGTGTGCCCATCCAAATTCAAGATCTCATTTTCACAAATCAAAGAAATGAGCAAAGAAAGAGAGGATGCTATGGATGCGGCGGGTTGGGGCACTTTGTGAAAGTTTGTCCAAACAAGCCCACACCTAAGACAAAGAAGAAGGCATGCAAGAACCAAGCCCTCACCTCAATAAGATCATGGGATGATTCTTCAAGTGAAGAAGAACACCATCAAAAGAGACGAGGCCGCAAGCACTCATCATCAAGCTCTTCTCGTGTGTGCCTTATGGCACGAGGTAACGAAAGTTCATCCTCTAGTGAGAGTGATAGTGATGATGATATGCCTTCTTATGATGAAATTGTGCAAAAAAATCTTAAATATGCTAAAGTTTGCACTAGTCAACAAAAGAAGCTCAAAAATTTAAAAGAAAAGCTAGATAGTTCAAAAGAAGCATACAAAACTTTGCTTGAACAATATGAGAACTTTGCTAATCTCAATGTTGAACTATCTACTAAAATTGAGCAACTTAAGGCTAATACAACAACAAATGAATGCACAATAAATGATGAGCAATTTGTAAAGAAAAATGAAAAAATAAAAGAAAAGTTAGCTAGCTCACAAGATGCTTATAAAAGTTTGCTTGCAAAAATGGAAACCATGTGTAAACATTGTGATGAGCTAACTAATAAAGTTGCTAATTTTGAAGCCGTTAGTCCTACCTCCACTAAGGCATCTAAAAAGAAAAGTTCTATCTTTAACATGTCTAAAAAGGATGCCTCTACTTCTTGTTATGATCTATGTCTAGACTTATCTTTGTGCAACCAAGTTTATGTTAAGAAAGTTGTTGTAGATACATGCACACAAGAGGTTACAAAGGAGAATGAGCAACTCAAGCAAGAAGTAGCTCGCCTCATCAAGGACTTGACTCAAGTGAAAGGCAAGGCGAAGCGAACCCAACTTCATCAAGATAACACCGTCAAGGGAGTGAAGAAGCTTGATGAAGGACAAACCATGGTTTGTTACGTGTGCCACAAGGAAGGTCACAAATCCTATGAGTGCAAGGTGAAGAATGGGGGAGAAGCAAAGAAGAAAGAGAAAAAGCAAACAAGCAAGCTCACCAACACCTACACCAACAAGGTGGACAAGAAGGCCTCCACACCTTATCTCTTGAAGAAAAATAAAAATGACAAGGTGGTGGCCATCAAGGTGAACAAGAAAGCCAACAATGGGGTCAAACGCTTTTGGGTGCCAAAGGAGATAATTTTCAACATGAAAAGCAGCAAGAAGGTTTGGATCCCGAAAGGGAAGTGAGAAGTCCAATGGACTACGGGGAATTTGGAGACTTGGCAAAGTATGGGTGTATTTCATGGGGTGCATCATGATGGACAAAATCATTGTCAAGTGGGTTAGTGAATACTATAGACCCAAATTCTCCTTCCCATGTTAGGTAACTAGATTCAATTTACTTGAATCGGTGTTAGATTTAAATTTCCCTACAATTGATATCTTTTAGCATCTAGTTACCCTTCATGCCTTGGTTTGCATTTTCATGTTTATATCTTTTGTCATGCATACACTAGGTATATCTTATGATAGGCTTGCTCGTTTTTTATTCTTAATCCTTGGAGCAAACCTACATGGTTTAAATTTGTTTAGGAGCTCGGCACATAGCTTGTCTTTTGATTATTCATCTAATATGTGCCAAAGTCCAAATTATAGATAATTTCTCTCGAATATTATCTTCGAAAATGATTCTCACATTCTTGAGATGTCATCTTTCAAGTGGTATTCTTGATTCTAAAATCAATGTGCATGATTCCTACAAGTATTCCATACTTGTGTGTGCACAAATTTAGGGGGAGGATAATCTACAAGTTGGATGCTTTGAGACTAATACCCTTTTCAAGTTTATCATGTGTGTAGTAGTCTCATTGCAAGGAAAATGGAGTCCCCGGAGTTAAGCATCACTTGGTAGAAATCAATTTGGTGTCCACATGTGGTATTTCTAAACCAATATCATCATGTTGATTTCATTTTGATATTTATATGCTTTCTCCATGCATTATATAGATTAAATTCCCTTGAGCTATATCTTACAAATTATGCATATGCTTTAGTCTTGAATTGGTATCAATATGCATAAATTTAGGGGGAGCTTAGTCTATATAATGTGAGAGTCAAACTTTGTGACCTATTCCATTCCACATAAAAAGGATCACAAAGTTTGACACTCTCTTGTGCTACTAATGTCTTCCTTTTCGATGTTTGATTCCAAAGGGGGAGAATTTAGAGGACCAAAGGCAAGCATCAATAATTTACAAGTGGTAATGGTCCTAGAAAGGTAGGATAGTGGATTATGGATTGTCTATGTAATAGGGAGAATTTGTAGAAAGCAAGGCTTAAATCTATAATGCCACATGGAGACATTTTGCAAGGGCAAGATAAGTTTTTATGTAATATCTTTTAGTCTTACAAGTATTATCTTTTAGCATCATATAAACTTGCCGCTTGCATTGCATCCTAGCAAGTAGGTTTTCGAATTTCAAAATTTTATTATTTGCTTGCTTTGGTCGTGTTGTCATCAATCACCAAAAAGGGGGAGATTGTAAGGAAAATGGACCCTTGGCCCATTTACTTTGGATTTTGGTGTTTGATGATCAATAGAACCAAATTGGACTAATGAATTTGCAAGTGATTGTTTTGTCGTGACTTGGACAAAGGCAACATGATGATCCGATGATCAAACACCTCAAGCAAGACCTTAGAAGCACAAGAGAAGACCCAAGATATCAAGCAAAGTCCAAGCACGAAGATAGGAACTAAGCCGGACGCAACATCACGAAGAAACGAGCTCATAGAGGTGACATGACACTGCACAGGACGCTGCACAGGACGCTGCACCGGACGCTGCACAGGACGCTCCGATCAAAAGGCTCGACAACAGCAGAGTCAACAACAGCGACCGGACGCTGCACAGGACGCTGCACCAGACGCTCCGATGCATAGGATGTTGCACCAGACGCTGCACAGGACGCTGAGTGCCAGAGCCCGGTCAACTTCAGTAAGCTTCTAGAGAGCCGTTTTCGTGACCGGACGCGTCCGGTCAGTGCTGACCGGACGCTGGTCAGATTCCGGTCAGTAGCAGAAAAGTGAGATTTCGTGCCCAATGGCTACTTTCTCAGTGGGGCTTATAAATACAACTCCCAACCGGCCAAATGATGTGTGTGGAGCTGAAAAAACATACCAAGGGTGTTGATACACCATTTTAGTGATCTCCACTTGCATAGTGCTTAGTGATTCATTAGGTGATTTGCATAGGTGCTTTGTGAAGTGCTTAAGTTGATTAGAAAACCGCTTATGCGCTTGCTATAGGTTTAGGACTAGTGTTTAGTGAGGTTTGCATACCTCTTACCACTCGGTGCTTGCGAGCACCATTATTGTACATCGGAGGGGCTTGAAGTCTTGCGAGATCACACCAACCACGTTTGTGGTGTGGCCGCCATCGTGTAACGGAGGGAACAAGGCCCGCGGCGTTTCGGCCGGAAGCTTGATAGTGAAGACGGCGGGGAGCATCCGAGAGAGGCTTGCCGGAAGGCACATCGGAGACCCACTTGCGCGTGGGGAAGGCCCGAGGTTATCCACGAAGTTTTCCGACCGGGAGCTTGGCCCTTGCGAGGGATTCCTTGCGAGGGGCCCCAACGAGGACTAGGGTGAAGCTTTCGCGCTTCTCGATACCCCAGTAAAAATACCAGAGTCATCGACGGGAGTTTGCATACCTCTACCTTGCTCTTTAGCTTCCGCATTTACATTGATTACATTACTCCTTTGCGGTAGAGATAGCAACACATTAGCAAAATCGTAGTTGCACATTTAGATAGTTTATCTTTTGCATAGGTTTTGCTAAGAGTAGAAAAAGAGGCCATAGCTTAGAGTTAGATTTTCCTCTTAGGCGTCACGGTCCCTTCACTTGCTATTGTAGCAACCGCGTCTATTGTCACCCATTGAAAGATAAGACTCCATATGAGCTCTTGAATGGTAGAAAGCCCAACATTGCATATTTTCGGGTCTTTGGTTGCAAATGCTATATCTTAAAGAAAGGCACAAGATTGGGCAAGTTTGACAAGAAATATGATGAAGAATTCCTACTTGGTTATTCCACTACAAGCAAAGCATATAGAGTTTGAAATTTGGATAGTGGTACTCTTGAGGAAGTTCATGATGTTGAATTTGATGAAACCAAGGGTTCACATGAAGAGAATGAGAACTTGGAAGATGTTAGAGGCATTCAACTTTCAAATGCCATGAAGAACATGGACGTCGGTGAATTGAGGCCTAGGCAAGTGAATGATGATGAAAATGATCAAGTGCAAGTGCTCTCTAAATCAAACATGCAAGATGATACAAATCAAGCTAGCACAAGTAGCTCTCATGACAATGAACAAAATCAAGTGGCTAGCACATCATCTCAACCCAATGATTAAGCAAGTGTAAGCAATCAAGTTTCAATCCTTCAACTAACCAATATTGCAAGGGATCATCCATTGGACACTATCATTGGTGATATTTCAAGAGGTGTGCAAACTAGATCAAGATTGACTTTATTTTGTGAGCATTTCTTTTTTGTGTCATCCATTGAACCAAAGAAGATAGATGAAGCATTGAAGGATGTTGATTGGGTGAATGCTATGCATGAAGAATTGAATAACTTCACAAGAAATCAAGTATGTGAATTAGTAGAGAGACCAAAGGGACACAATGTGATTGGAACTAAATGGGTATGTAGAAACAGGAAAGATCAAGATGGGATAGTAGTAAGGTACAAAGCAAGATTGGTAGCACAAGGATATACACAAGTTCAAGGTCTTGACTTTGGAGAAACATATGCTCTGGTTGTTAGATTGGAAGCAATTAGAATCTTACTAGCCTATGCTTGTGCCCACAACATCAAACTCTATTAAATGGATGTTAAGAGTGCATTTCTCAATGGTTACATAAATGAAAGAAATATATATTGAGCAACCTCCCAATTTTGAAGATGATAAGAAGCCTGACCATATGTACAAATTAAAGAAGACATTGTATGGCTTGAAGCAAGCACCTAGTGCATGGTATGAGAGATTGAGGGACTTCCTACTCTCTAAAGGGTTCATGATGGGAAAGATTGACACCACTCTTTTCATCAAGAAGATTGGAAAAGATTTATTTGTGTTGCAAATCTATGTTGATGACATCATATTTGGATCAACCAATCAAGACTTTTACGAAGAATTTGGAAAGATGATGGCTAATGAGTTTGATATGTTCATGATTGGAGAGTTAAGTTACTTCCTTGGTCTTCAAATCAAACAATTGAAAAATGATACATTTGTGAGTCAAAGCAAGTATATCAAGGATATGATCAAGAAGTTTGGCATGCGTGATAGCAAAAGCCATTAGCACACCAATAGGAACAAATGGCAACTTGGATAGTGATGCAAGTGGCAATATGGTGGATAAAAAATTATATCGGTCTATGATTGGAAGCTTACTCTATGTGACCGCATCAAGGCCGGATGTCATGTTTAGTGTATGCATGTGTGTAAGATTTCAAGCCTCACCAAGAGAAAGTCATTTGAAGGCTACAAAGAGAATATTGAGGTACTTGAAGCATACACAAAATGTTGGTTTGTGGTATCTGTAACAGAACCGACCAATTATACGAAATTAAGTAAGAAAATCATCCGCCAGAGCAGACGATTTAGCAAACTTAAGCCCGTATAACCCGGTAGTCCGTGAAATCACGAAGGATTTTAAATCAACTTACATCCCAGCCAAGATCGTAATAAGTTTAGCGGTCACCATCACATATTACATAAAAGTTCGCATCTCAGATACATCAGAGTTTAAACATAGTTATTACAAAATGAGTTCGAATAAAAGTAGCGGAAGCCATTTGTTTAAAACCACACACACTCACACGGAGTTCAAATATAGTGCCAGCTGATGATCATCTCCAACAAAAGCATTAGACGAGACGTATGGAATGACCATGCCCATGGTCCTAAGCATCACCCATCGCGGGATAAAGGCAGTTGATACAGTAGCCGTAATAAATCTGCCCATCTACAATAAGTGGGAATAAAACCCTGAGTACGAGAAGGTACTCAGCTAGACTTACCCGACATAACCGAAAATAAAGTGACACCAAGGATTATGAAGGGCTTTATAGTAGGGTAGCTGACTCATTTGCAAAAAGAAGCATCTTTAGCATTTCAAGAATCTTTCTAAAAGCATTATTGTCAAGTTAATTATTTATAACCTGTCGACTAGATTTGCACCTACACTAGAGCAAACATGTGATTAAGCCAATAATGATAACCCATGATCATTAGCAACTTCCATATTGTCATATTCATTATAATTGTCCAAGTGTTCCATCAACATTACTACGATGAAGTCACTCAAGTCAAGTGCTCACTATCCAGGAGCGATGGCGATTCGAATCGATTCCTAACCAGCTGGTGATTTATTCCTTACACAAACCTCACTCACCCGCTAAAGTGAGGTATTGATCACCGAGTCAACTATCCAGGAGTCTCGAGTTTGCCAGGAATCACATGTACCCGGGGGGCGACCGACTGCACTTTGGTCTTATCATCTCGCCCCCGTGTCCTACCACACCTGCTCCGGCACAGTGCGCTGCAGGCAATCTACTCGGCCTGAATAATCTCCCAGCTTCGCGGTCGGAAGGTACTTTATCCGGCCAGCTAAATGTAAGGCATGCGTTCAACATGACTCGAGGCCCAACAACGGTCGGTCCTTAATCGACACAGACGGAAAGCACTACAGTTCAAAACTCTGTAAGTCTCCGTCCGGTCTCAACTTCATTTAACACTTAGTGATACCATGACTACATAGTTATCCAGGTAGATCCAGGTAACCACCTATAGCTCGCAGGTGACAGGAAATCACCCGACTTCTACCGGTCTAAGCCAGCTAAGCATTGACTCGACTGCGGATACCATGGTAACAAGGATATAGTATAACAAAGGTAGACAAGGTATAATGCAGCAACGGTTGCAAACAACTCCTGAACGTAATGCATCAATTAAAGTAAAGCATTTAATTAATAATTGCAAATCGGGGAGAAAAATGCTCCTGGGGTTGCCTCTCTCGAAGGAGCTCGGGCGGTGATCGGGGCACTCCAGAAGTTCCTCAACGTCCTCCTCGTCGGCTTCGGGCACTTCCTGCGGCTGCACCTCGAGCTGCTCCTCGGGCTCCTCGGGTATGACGACTGGGTTCTCGGTTTGCGATCCTGTATGATGCAATGTGCGTAAGTGCTTATGCAAAAGTGCACTGGATGAAATAAATACAATGGATATGCTTGAATGCAAGGTAGTCAACATCATCCAAGAACATATATTCTAAGCACATGTCATCTACTGTATTCTCTTCTACTACGAATATGCGAAGTCAACACATCTTATTATAATGCTTCAAAGATACACCAAAGCTTCACTAATTTCTTAATCACACATAAAGCAATACTTGATTAAACCCTAATTAATAAGAGGTTTGAATAGTAACATCTATTTTTATTGCTTAGAAAAATCTTAGAAAATCACCATAGCACAGTACTACCCTAAGTAGTCTACCATAAGATTTTCATGGTATTTGAATGAGTGGATTAGCCTACACAAAAATAACAAGCTATGGCATGATTATGAACATGAAAATACTTTGTACTGTGAAAAATGTCAACCAACAGAGGAAATATTTTTCCTAGGTTCTACACAGCAAATAATCACTGTATAAAAATCATCGCATGCATGTTTTATACAAATTTTGCTCTTTAGCAAAATTAACAAAAATCAGCCATCAAAGGTACTTTAACTACACCTCATAAGTTTTCTACAGTACATGCATGACACATATTTTTCCTAGGAAGTACATTACATAAGAAGATTAACAAACTTGGAAATCATATTTTTCTGAAGCCTATAGGTTTTTCTACATATTTTTCAAGTTATCAGCAATATCAAGGATTAAATAAAGCTCTATAGAAAAGTATCTTAAAAATGACATGCAATAATTTTCTCATGTAGATCTGGTGACAAGGAACCTAGCAAAATTTATTTCAACAGATTTGGAGCAAATTTGAGTATACAAACATTTTCCAAATTATTTCTCTTTCCAAATAATAAAAGAAAATTGAAAACGAAATCTTCCTACTCCTACTGGGCCGGCCCGTGGGAACCAACTGGCCCACGGCCACACTCGGCCTGCTTAGACCGAGCGAAGGGGAGGGCGGCGGCCTGGCTCGGGGCTTCGACCTAAGCCAGTCTGGCCCAGCTTGGCCGAGGCAAGGAGCCACGCCGACGTCGAGACACCACAGCGGCGCGGACTCTGCCAGCGGGCCGGCGGTCGTTGCCGGCCGGGTCAGGGCAAGCAGGCGAGCGCGCGGGGTTCGTAAGCGAGTGCCGAACTTGAGCAGGCAACTAGAAAGGGTGGAGGAGGGGAGGAAGGATGCGTTCCACGGCGGCCAAGCACGACGGCGCCATGGCTGACGGCGGCGAAGCACGCAAAAAGGCTCTACCTTGGCTCAAAGGCGTCACAATCGTGAGCACCAGGTGCCGGAGAGCGAGGCGGAGCTGCTGGCGGGCTGAATCGAGGAATGAGGCGCAGGAGGAGGAGCACGTCGCCGGCGTCGACTGCGGAGCTCCGTGGCAGAGCTCGCTGCGCTGCTGTGAAGGCGAAGGGAGGAGACGAAGGAAAAGAAAAATGGACGGGCGAGCGGTTCTGGCAGGCGCGCGGGGGCTTAAGGCTTGGTCAGCGGTGCCAGGACGGCCGCGGCGCGTGGCCGCGCGGTCAGGAGTCCAGCGACGGGTGGCGCCACGCGGCGGTAAGCTTCTGCCGACGTCAGGACGTAGGCGCCCGAGTGCGGGCGAGTGGGAGGCGCGGCGTGGGCTTAGGCCGGCAACGCAGTTGTTGGGCCAGGGCGAAGCGCGCGGCGCTACGGGCCGAGACCGTGAGCGGGCCACAAGGGAAGCGTCGGCCTTTTAAGCGAAAATGAAACAATTTTCTTTTTATTTCTCAAATAAACAGAACTCAAATTCCATTTTGAGCCATTTAAAAGCATTTTCACAAATTGGTGTAAAAATGAAATTTGTTCCATTTTTCAATATCTACAACTTTCCTTTTATGACCAAAGTCCAATTCTTGATAGATTTTGAATTATAAAATTAAAGTCAATTTTAACTCAAAACCCTAATTTTGGAGAATTATTTTTAAAGCAGAATTTGGCAATAATTTCAATACAAACTTTGCTCCAAAAATTGCGCTAAATAATTCTAGATGATTTACAATCATAGCCAAACATGTTTTACTAACCTAGCAAGCATAATCATGGCAAAATAACTCTAAACAAGTGTATGCAACATTCATGTTTCACGAGCATGTTTCGTATGTTTCGAAGCAGGGTTTTAGTTATTATTTACATGATTAGGCATGTATGATTAGGATGTTTGATGATGCATGATATGCATGATTTGTAGTGCCTAAATGCTGGTCATAACACCGGGGTGTTACAGCCCTCCCCCCTTATAAAAATCTCGTCCCGAGATTTGAGTTACGAACCATTTGTTATAAAAATCTTCATAAGCTTTTTGTAGATATTCTCCCATTTCCCAAGTTGCATCCCTCTCATCATGATGATTCCACTGTATCTTGTATGTTTTCACCACACTATTCCGAGTAGCACGTTGTTTAGTGTCTAATACGCGGACCGGTTGCTCACGATACACCAAGTCTGATTTGAGTTGGATGCCTCGAGGTTCTATTCTTTCCTCTGGAACACGCAAACATTTCTTGAGATGTGATACATGGAAAACTGGGAAGATGGTACTCATTGTCTCAGGTAATTCTAACTTATAAGCTACTGGACCTCTTTTTTCCAAGATCTTGTATGGTCCTACGAATCTAGCGGCAAGTTTTCTCCGAACTCCAAACCTTTTCTTCTTCATTGGCGTGACCTTCAGATAAACATAGTCACCAACTTCAAACACAAGAGGTCTCCTTCTGTCTTCATTGGGCCGCCTTCATATTTTGCTGAATAATATGAACTTTCTTCTCGGCTTCTTCTACAAAGTCAATGCCATAATACATTCTATCTCCAGGCTCGACCCAATTTAATGGTGTTCTATATTTTCTGCCATACAAAGCTTCGAATGGAGCCATCTTGATGCTTTCTTGATAACTATTATTGTAAGAAAACTCAGCTAATGGTAACCATGACTCCCATGATCCCTTAGAAGACAATACACAGGCTCTTAACATATCCTCTAAAACAGCATTCACTCGTTCAGTCTGACCATCTGTCTAAGGATGATAAGCGGTACTACGAATCAAACTAGTTCCTAAGCCTTTGTGTCAATGTTCCCAAAAGTGAGCCGTGAACTGTGACCCTCTATCAGATACTATAGTCCTTGGTATACCATGCAACCTCATAATTTCTGCGATATACTTCTCGGCATATTGAGGTGGTCGATAAGTTGTCTTGACAGGTAGGAAATGAGCGGTCTTAGTAAGACGGTCCACAATCACCCAAATTGAATCATGTCCCTTTTGAGTAGTGGGCAAACCCAAGATAAAATCCATACTTATATCATCCCACTTCCAACTAGGTATGGACAAAGGTTGCAACAAACCAGCAGGTTTCATATGAATAGCTTTCACTCTACAACATGTGTCACATCTGGCAACATATGCTGTAATTTCTTTCTTCATTTTGGTCCACCAATAACGAGGTCTTAGTTCTTGATACATCTTACTACTTCCCGGATGGATAGATAGCGTAGAAAGGTGAGCTTCATCCATGAGTTTATTCCTAAGCTCTCGATCCTTGGGAACCACAAGACGGTCGTCAAACCACAACACGCCCTATTCATCCACTTTAAAATGCTGAGACGGCTTTTCTTCGATTTTCTCTTTGATGTGGAATATTCCCTTGTCGGTTTTTTGGTCTTCTATTATCTTACTCTCCAAAGAGCAACTAATATGAATACTATGTAACACAGCAGGATGCATCAGATCGAACCCATCTTCAAGTAATGGCTGCACATTCAAATAATGTGACTTTCTGCTCAAAGCATCTACCACTACATTGGCTTTTCCAGGATGATATTGCACATTCAAGTTGTAATCTTTGATCAATTCCAACCATGTTCGTTGTCTCATATTCAACTCTGGTTGGGTAAAGATGTACTTGAGACTCTTGTGATCTGTGAAAATGTTGCACACATTACCAAGTAGATAATGTCTCCAAATTTTTAAGACATGCACAACTGCAACAAGTTCAAGATCATGTGTCGGATAGTTAACCTCGTGCTTTCTCAATTGACGTGAGGCATAAACAATGACTCTCCTTTCTTGCATAAGAACAAAGCCCAATCCAGTTTTCGATGCGTCGCAAAACACATCAAATGGTTTCTCAATGTCCGGTTGTGCGAGAATAGGAGCAGTGGTCAACAGTTTCCGCAAGGTGTGGAAAGCTGCTTCATACTCCTCTATCCACACAAACTTGTGATCCTTCTGTAGCAGACTTGTCATTGGTTTGGCAATCTTCGAGAAGTCTGGTATAAAACAACGGTAGTAACTGGCTAGTCCTAAGAAACTTCTAATCTTAGGAACTGTGGTTGGTGCCTTCCAATCCATAACCTCTTGCACCTTACTTGGATCGACTGAAACTCCATTTTCTGACAGAATGTGACCAAGGAAAGGAACCTTCTTCAACCGAAATTCGCATTTGCTAAACTTAGCATACAGTTGATGATCTCTAAGTCTGGTCAAGACAATTCTCAGATGCTCTTCATGATCCTTCTCGTTCTCGGAGTACACCAGAATGTCATCGATGAACATGACCATGAACTTATCCAATTCTGGCATGAAAATTGTATTCATCAAAAACATAAAGTATGCAGGAGCATTTGTCAAGCCAAAGGACATGACAAGATACTCATACAACCCATATCTGGTGGAAAATGCAGTTTTCGGGATATCTTGTGGCCTAATCTTGATCTGATGATAACCGGATCTCAAATCTATTTTTGAGAACACCTTAGCCTTGGATAACTGGTCAAACAGAACATCAATATGAGGCAAGCGATACTTATTCTTGATGGTTACAGCGTTAAGTGGCCTGTAATCTATGCACATTCTCAATGTGCCCTCTTTCTTCTTTTTCACAAACAAGGCAGGACATCCCCATTCAGGCTTGCTTGGCCGGATAAACCCCTTTTTTATAACTCTTCTAGTTGCTTCTTCAGCTCAACTAATTCATCTGGAGGCATCCGATAGGGTCTCCTTGAAATCGGAGCTGTTCCAGGGATTAACTTAATTCCAAACTCAATATCCCTATCTAGCGGAAGACCGGTAGCTAGCTCGTCCGGAATACGTCTAGAAACTCACACACTACTACCGAATCGATGAATAGGAATGACTTCATGAGCACATGTAACACTTATAAGGTCTCGTTTCTCCGAGGCAATGGTACTTGGAAAGTACCCTCACCTGTGGGATCCTTAAGGGTAAGTACTCGACTTCCAAAGATCTATGACCGCTCCCCAATCCTTCATCCAATTCATCCCTATAATGACATCCAAAACTAGTTCAGCATAACTATCAAGTTCACTCGAACTTCCTCGCTACCTAATTCAAGGGTTGCCCTCGAACTATCCAGCTTGGTCAAAACATCAGCCTCTGCTAAACTTATACGGTAACCATAACCCAATTCTGTGCATAGTTGTTCATGTTTCTGTGAAAATGCTTGACTCATAAAAAATGCGATGATCCGTAATCAAAGAGAACAACTGCAGGGTTTTCGTTGATGAAACTTACCAAATGATTCTGGGCTCTCCTTTAGGAATCTCATCCACAGTCATACTATGCACCCTAGCATTATAAGTCTGCTGCTTCTTCTTGGGCGGATAAGGACAAAACCTCAAGAAGTGGCCAGGTTGATTACAATTATAGCAGGGTCCCCTCACATCGTCCCAACAGATCCCATGACTCCCTTGAATCGCTTTGTACCGCAGCTTGCGGGCTGCCTTTGTTAACAGATCGCCATCTTGTAAGGCTTCTGGGGTCCACAGAAATTCTGACTTCTCTGCTGAGGTGGCCTGAACCTAGCGCCAGGTGCAGATGGATGATAGGGAGGACGACCTCCGGCAGGTGCTCGTGCTTGGGAAGGACCACCTTCTAGGCTCTCTTGCGAGTCTTAGTCATGCAGTCTGGCGTTGTTATTCTTTTCCTGCTTCAGACAATCGCTGATGAAGTCATTGAACCTGGCATGGTTGTTGGTACCCACATGCTTTATCATCTTTGGATTGAGTCCCCTCTTCAAACTGGTGATTCTCTTCGCATCGGTGTCAACCATGTCGGGAGCATAACGACACAAGTTGTTGAAGGCATGCAAATATTACGTCATAGTCTTGGTGCCCTGATTCAACGCCAAGAACTCTCCCAACTTCATCTCGGTCAGCCCGGGTGGAATATAAACTCCACGGAAGGCCTCAGCAAACTCTCTCCATGTAATCTGAGCATTTGGAGGGAAGGTTGTGCGATGGTGCTTCCACCACATTCCCGCTGGTCCTTGCAACTGAAGTGCAGCGTACTCAGTTTTCAATACCTCAGTCATCCTCAACACACGGAATTTATCTTCCATAGTGTTGATCCATTCTTCCACATCAAGTGGTTATGTTGCTTCCTTGAATATCGGCGGCCTGGTGTCCATAAAATCTTTGAAGCTGCTGTGCTGATTCACCCCAATGCCACCACCCTGATTGTTACCGCGCTGAACGTTATTGGCGATGGTACGCAGAAAATCCTCCATGTTCTTCTGGGACTGTTCCGTGTTGCGCTGACTTCCGAGCAACTGTGCGAAGAACACCTCTGGGGTAAATGGGGGAGGAGGTGGCAAATGCGGTTCATGGGGAGGCTCATTGTTGTTGTCGTGGTTTCCACCACCACCACCGGTCCCTGCACCGTTAGCACCGGGCTCAGTGGCCTCATACGTGGTACGTCGAGTATTTGTCATCTACATATTTCAGCAACAAGTAATGATTGAGTGAAGCTGTAATAATTGTGAGTGAAGGAAAAATTATGCCGTACTGAATTTATTGGAGAGAATAAATTCATACAATAAAACAGAGGCATAATAATCGCATCCCAATTAAAACAACATCACTAATTAAATTACTTCAAAGGCAACATCGTGTCCAATACAACCAATTTGCCAGCATACATACACTGAACTTTTATGCGTTCATATATCACATTCCTAGCCAAGTTCCAATCACATGCTAGTCTCATAAGTTCGAAGCAAGATACATTAGGTTACATGCCAACAAAAGAAAGGTCATCACGACAGGACCTAAATACTAGCGCAAGGCAACTAGCTTACTCCTCAGGGCCATCGTCGGGATCGAAGACGTCACCATCGCCCCCAGGTGAAACTACAGGCTCGTCCTCGGTGTCGTCGTCGATGTCCATGCCAGCGGCGTCTGGTGGAGCATATGGGCCAACCCCATTGTAGAGCGCGTGAAACTCCTCGTGCAGGTTGACGTTGTACTCCTCTAGCTCATCGACCCTTTGCAGCAGAAGGTCCCTCTTGTCCCAGGCTTTATTCCTTTCCTAAACCAACTGTCCAATCATGCGGTCTGCATTGTTGTTGGCTTGAGTCAACGTATGCACCCGCTGCATAGCTCTATCACCTCTCTCAACCGCCTGGTTTCACTATAAGTTCATATCAGCTAACTGCTCCTGCAAACTAGCTATGGCACGTGCCTGTCTCTTCTTCTGCTTTCTCCCCTTGAGCTTATCACGACTACGTAAGCTAGTCAAAGTCCAGTAGGTACTCTCCAGACCCTCATACGCTCTGATGGCGGCGAACATAGCACTCATAGCCTGATTGTCGCTAGCCTATCCCTCACCGACCTCTCCCACCAAGGCACTTCCCTGAGGCTGAACCCAAATAGCATCACGAGGATCATCCCTAGGAAAGGTGCCGCCTAGAGTCAGCCGCAAGCTCACTAGGAAATCTGCTCATGATATCCTCGATGACACGGAAGGTTGCTCCTCTCGCACCCTCAAGAGGGAGTGCGACCCTCAAACTCCAAGTGCCAACCATCCCAATCTAGAGCATCACCAAGAGCAGGAACCATGATCTCTACCACCACCAAGTCCATCCTCTCGCTAATCGGGCTCTCATTCCAAGAGTACACGGTTCTGACCCTCTGGGTACCCCACATCATGGAGCACTCTCCAAAGCAAGGTCGGCATGCCAAACTCGCTCAAGAAGGTGTCCGTGGTGCGGTGCTCCCTCGGGCCAACGGACGTCGAGGTGCTCTTCCTCCGGTGGACTTACAGGGCCATCTCGCTTCGTGCTGGGCCATCTCAGAGTAAAAAAAGTTCTTTTATTACCCTGTGGAAACATATTTTTGGTGATACAACTTTTATCAAAATGAGATAATCAATTTATAAGGGGAGGAACGCATGACATGAATGAAATGCACAAGTAATATGATGTATGTACGTGCCGTACGTTCTCACAAACTTATGAAATAAATAATTTCTAGCGACGAATTCGGTGGCATACAGACGATCTCTCAAATACGTAGCTAATACGTTCTACACGATAGCGTTATTATGTACCTGCAGAAGATTCATTTTAGCCCAATTCCCAATGAATGCATAAAAGCAGTAAATTTTATCTACACGCTCTACATGAATCCCCAGATACGTGTACAACGGTAGCAACTACCCGAACCATCGTCCTATTGACGACATCGCCTCAATAGACGGAATACCCACACATGAGATATCTTTGTAAAACATGCGTAGAACATGTAATTACTCCGGCATCATATAAGCATTCACCCTAGATCGGCGGTGTATCCGATCATGCTCTCACAACTCACACTTACCGAGGCGTAGAGGCAATTGATCCATACATTACCACTCAAACAAGTGGCACTCATACAATAGCACGCCGTATGAGCGACGAAAGAGAAATATGATGCAAGAACCCCAAGTCAGTACTTAATTAAGCCACCTAGAGTCCTTAACTAGGCATAAAGGATATGACCACTGGCACACTTTTTAGTTTAGAAATCACATTTTTCAAATGCCTTTTTGTTTTAAATACACTTATGAACAGTAACACGCTAAACCATGCTCTGATACCAGCTGTAACAGAACTGACCAATTATACGAAATTAAGTAAGAAAATCATCCGCCAGAGCAGACGATTTAGCAACCTTAAGCCCGTATAACCCAGTAGTCCGTGAAATCACGAAGGATTTCAAATCAACTTACATCCCAGCCAAGATCGTAATAAGTTTAGCGGTCACCATCACATATTACATAAAAGTTCGCATCTCAGATACATCAGAGTTTAAACATAGTTATTACAAAACGAGTTCGAATAAAAGTAGCGGAAGCCATTTGTTTAAAACCACACACACTCACACGGAGTTCAAATACAGTGCCAGCTGATGATCATCTCCAACAAAAGCATTAGACGAGACGTACGGAATGACCATGCCCATGGTCCTAAGCATCACCCATCGCAGGATAAAGGCAGTTGATACAGTAGCCGTAATACATCTGCCCATCTGCAACAAGTGGGAATAAAACCCTGAGTACGAGAAGGTACTCAGCTAGACTTACCCGACATAACCGAAAATAAAGTGACACCAAGGATTATGAAGGGCTTTATAGTAGGGTAGCTGACTCATTTGCAAAAAGAAGCATCTTTAGCATTTCAAGAACCTTTCTAAAATCATTATTGTCAAGTTAATTATTTATAACCTGTCGACTAGATTTGCACCTACACTAGAGCAAACATGTGATTAAGCTAATAATGATAACCCAAGATCATTAGCAACTTCCATATTGTCATATTCATTATAATTGTCCAAGTGTTCCATCAACATTACTACGATGAAGTCACTCAAGTCAAGTGCTCACTATCCAGGAGCGATGGCGATTCGAATCGATTCCTAACCAGCTGGTGATTTATTCCTTACATAAACCTCACTCACCCGCTAAAGTGAGGTATTGATCACCGAGTCAACTATCCAGGAGTCTCGAGTTTGCCAGGAACCACATGTACCCGGGGGGCGACCGACTGCACTTTGGTCTTATCATCTCGCCCCCGTGTCCTACCACACCTGCTCCGGCATAGTGCGCTGCGGGCAATCTACTCGGCCCGAATAATCTCCCAGCTTCACGGTCGGAAGGTACTTTATCCGGCCAGCTAAATGTAAGGCATGCGTTCAACATGACTCGAGGCCCAACAACGGTCGGTCCTTAATCGACACAGATGGAAAGCACTACAGTTCAAAACTCTATAAGTCTCCGTCCGGTCTTAACTTCATTTAACACTCAGTGATACCATGACTACATAGTTATCCAAGTAGATCCAGGTAACCACCTATAGCTCGCAGGTGACAGGAAATCACCCGACTTCTACCGGTCTAAGCCAGCTAAGCATTGACTCGACTGCGGATACCAGGGTAACAAGGATATAGTATAACAAAGGTAGACAAGGTATAATGCAGCAACGATTGCAAACAACTCCTGAACGTAATGCATCAATTAAAGTAAAGCATTTAATTAATAATTGCAAACCGGGGAGAAAAATGCTCCGGGGCTTGCCTCTCTCGAAGGAGCTCGAGCGGTGATCGGGGCACTCCGAAAGTTCCTCAACGTCCTCCTCGTCGGCTTCGGGCACTTCCTGCGGCTGCACCTCGAGCTGCTCCTCGGGCTCCTTGGGTATGACGACTGGGTTCTTGGTTTGCGATCCTGTATGATGCAATGTGCGTAAGTGCTTATGCAAAAGTGCATTGGATGAAATGAATACAATGGATATGCTTGAATGCAAGGTAGTCAACATCATCCAAGAACATATATTCTAAGCACATGTCATCTACTGCATTCTCTTCTACTACTAATATGCGAAGTCAACACATCTTATTAAAATGCTTCAAAGATACACCAAAGCTTCACTAATTTCTTAATCACACATAAAGCAATACTTGATTAAACCCTAATTAATAAGAGGTTTGAATAGTAACATCTATTTTTATTGCTTAGAAAAATCTTAGAAAATTACCATATCATAGTACTACCCTAAGTAGTCTACCATCAGATTTTCATGGTATTTGAATGAGTGGATTAGCCTACACAAAAATAACAAGCTATGGCATGATTATGAACATGAAAATACTTTGTACTGTGAAAAATGTCAAACAACAGAGGAAATATTTTTCCTATGTTCTACACAGCAAATAATCACTGTACAAAAATCATCACATGCATGTTTTATACAAATTTTGCTCTCTAGCAAAATTAACAAAAATCAGCCATCAAAGGTACTTGAACTACACCTCATAAGTTTTCTACAGTACATGCATGACACATATTTTTCCTAGGAAGTATATTACATAAGAAGATTAACAAACTTGGAAATCATATTTTTCTGAAGCCTATAGGTTTTTCTACACATTTTTCAAGTTATCAGCAATATCAAGGATTAAATAAAGCTCTACAGAAAAGTATCTTAAAAATGACATACAATAATTTTCTCATGTAGATCTGGTGACAAGGAACCTAGCAAAATTTATTTTAACAGATTTGGAGCAAATTTGAGTATACAAACATTTTCCAAATCATTTCTCTTTCCAAATAATAAAAGAAAATTGAAAACGAAATCTTCCTACTCCTACTGGGCCGGCCCGTGGGAACCAACTGGCCCACGGCCACACTCGGCCTGCTCAGACCGAGCGAAGGGGAGGGCGGCGACCTGCCTCGGGGCTTCGGCCCAAGCCAGTCTGGCCCAGCTCGGCCGAAGCAAGGAGCCACGCCGGCGTCGAGACGCCACGGCGGCGCGGACTCTGCCAGCGGGCCGGCGGTCGTTGCCGGCCGGGTCAGGGAGAGCGCGCGGGGTTCACAAGCGAGTGCCAAACTTGAGCAGGCAACTAGAAAGGGTGGAGGAGGGGAGGAAGGATGCGTTCCACGGTGGCCGAGCACGACGGCGAAGCGCGCAAAAAGGCTCTACCTTGGCTCAAAGGCGTCACAACCGCGACCACCAGGTGCCGAAGAGCGAGGCGGAGCTGCTGGCGGGCTGAATCGAGGAATGAGGCGCGGGAGGAGGAGCACGTCGCCGGCGTCGACTGCGGAGCTCCGTGGCAGAGCTCGCTGCGCTGCTGCGAAGGCGAAGGGAGGAGACGAAGGAAAAGAAAAATGGACAGGCGAGCGGTTCTAGCAGGCGCGCGGGGGCTTAAGGCGTGGTCAGCGGTGCCAGGACGGCCGCGGCGCGTGGCCGCGCGGTCAGGAGTCCGGTGACGGGTGGCGCCACGCGGCGATAAGCTTCTGCCGGCGTCAGGACGTAGGCGCGCGAGTGCGGGCGAGTGGGAGGCGCGGCGTGGGCTTAGGCCGGCAACGCAGCTGCTGGGCCAGGGCGAAGCGCGCGGCGCTGCGGGCCGAGACCGTGAGCGGGCCAGAAGGGAAGCGGCGGCCTTTTAAGCGAAAATGAAACAATTTTCTTTTTATTTCTCAAATAAACAGAACTCAAATTCCATTTTGAGCCATTTAAAAGCATTTTCACAAATTGGTGTAAAAATGAAATTTGTTCCATTTTTCAATATCTACAACTTTCCTTTTATGACCAAAGTCCAATTCTTGATAGATTTTAAATTATAAAATTAAAGTCAATTTTAACTCAAAACCCTAATTTTGGAGAATTATTTTTAAAGCAGAATTTGGCAATATATTCAATACAAACTTTGCTCCAAAAATTGCGCTAAATAATTCTAAATGATTTACAAACATAGCCAAACATGTTTTACTAACCTAGCAAGCATAATCATGGCAAAACAACTCTAAACAAGTGTATGCAACATTCATGTTTCACGAGCATGTTTCGTATGTTTCGAAGCAGGGTTTCAGTTATTATTTACATGATTAGGCATGTATGATTAGGATGTTTGATGATGCATGATATGCATGATTTGTAGTGCCTAAATACTGGTCATAACACCAGGGTGTTATAGTATCCCAAAGGAGCAAAGTTTGATCTAGTTGGTTACTCTGACTCAGATTATGCGGGATAAAAGATTGAAAGGAAGAGCACCTCGGGCACATGTCAATTGTTGGGAAGATCACTTATTTCATGGTTATCAAAGAAGCAAAATAGTGTTGCATTATCAACCACCAAAGCTGAATACATATCCGCCAGTACTTGTTGTGCATAAATACTTTGGATGAAGGCCACCTTGAATGACTTTGGAATCAAGTTAAAGAAAGTGCCATTGCTATGTGACAATGAGAGTGCAATCAAGTTAACCAACAATCCGGTTCAACATGCAAGAACAAAGCACATTGATGTTCGCCACCATTTCATAAGAGATCACCAACAAAAAGGAACATTTGCATTGAGAGTGTAGGCACCGAAGATCAACTTTCCGATATATTCACCAAGCCATTAGATGAGAAAAGGTTTTGCAAGCTAAGGAATGAGTTGAATATATTGGATTTCTCAAATATGTGTTGACATGTCTCTCCTTCGAGCAATCCAAGGTAAAAGTTCATTGGCATGGCATACATCCTTGCTAAGGACATGTTTAGTGCATCTAATCATCTTTCACATTTACTAGGCTCATTCATGAAAATCAAATGAATTTGATGATTGTATGGTACCACTATTGCTTCTATGCTTGATTTGGTTTAGTGGTAGCATATGACATGTTTGTGGGCTTGTAAAGTTAGTGTTTGATCTAGAAAATGAGCTCTAAATATTTAACTCAACATGGTACAAGATAACCCTTATTTGGAGGTGTGAAAAGGTTGTCCTTGGATCAAACCGAGTTAAATATCTTTAGCAAATGATCTAGTTTGAATCAAATTTGGGAAAATGATCCTCACCCCATTGATTGACCTTGATAATCTCAACCTATCTATATTTTAAACCTTTGTGGTGATTGATGACAAAGGGGGAGAAAATAGTGTACAAAGATAGTGAAAAGACAACAAAGGGGGAGAGAAATAAAGATATAAGTGATAGGGGGAGAATTTGACATAGGAAGAGAGATATGGCAAAGGAAGGGGATCAATTAAAATTTTAAAGCACACAAGTAGGGGGAGCAAGCTCATAAACTTGGTGGATGCATTTGAATGCGCATTTCATATGTTTGCTTGCATGGCACAAGTTTTAAATTTTAATATCCATGATTGTGTGGTGTATGCTAGTTGTAGGTTTGAATGATGAAATGAAAAGCTAGTATATATAGGTTAAGTAACTAAACTCATGCTCACATTATGAAAACTAGACCCTTACTTCTAATGTTGATCTCACGAGGTATTCTAGTTTTTGTGTATGTCTAGTTACTAATAGTGCTAAGGATGGTATATTGGTGCACTCCGATTGGTATGACGCTTAAAAGGTCCATCTCTTATACCTTAGCATCATTTGGTAGACATTGTCTCCTATATTTCCTATCTAAACATATTTGTAAGCTTCGATCCAAACTCTTAGCACATATGTAGGGGGAGCAATTGCTACCACTTGGGGTTCATGAAACTTGTTCATATCCTTTTACACATGGTAAATATGCTTGGGCAAGCAACATGGATTCAATTGAATTTTAATTCATATCTTTGTGTAAGGGTTGTCATTAATTACCAAAAAGTGAGAGATTGAAAGCTCTAGTTTGGTTTTGGTGAATTGATGAAACCCTAAGTGCTAATCTAGTTTATCAAAGTGATTATGAGATAGGTAGCACTACTTCAAGTGGTTAAGCAAGTGAAGATCATGATATGATGATGGTGATGGCATGGTGATGATCAAATGCTTGGACTCAAAAAAGGAGATAGAAAAACAAAAAGCTTAAGGCAAAGGTGAAACTTGATAGAAGCTTTTTCGTTTTGGTGATTGAGACACTTAGCGAGTGTAATCATATTTAGGATCGATAGCCGTATTATTAAGAGGGGTGAAACTCATATCGAAATGAGGTTATCAAAGTGCCACTAGATGCTCTAACTCATTGCATATGCATTTAGGATCTAGTGGAGTGCTAACACCCTTAAAAACATTAATGAAAATATGCTAACACATGTGCACAAGGTGATACACTTGGTGGTTGGCACATTTAAGCAAGGGTAAAGAAGATAGAGTTGAAAAGAAGTTAGTCGCGCTGGTCACAGAGTGATCAGACGCGTCCGGTATAGCAACCGGATGTGTCCGGTATTCTATCTAGACTAAGGATGGCAACAGATCAGGTTTGGGCGGATATCCACGGGTTTCGGGTTCTGCGGGTTCGGGTTTGGGGATGGTTTTTCACCCACGATTTTTGGGTTCGGGGCCCCGAAACCAATCGGGTTCGGTTTCGGGTTTGGTTTTCCACCCGTGGATATCCAATGGATATCCGAAATAAATCATTTGGAATTAAAACTCATGTTTTATAATATACTAATAATAATTTGTTTACTTAGATTATTAAATTTATTTAAAGTTGACTCATGAAAATATTTATTATTTGTTGCCTCTTGTTTATACATGTGAATATGTGTATATATATCCGCGGGTTTCGGGTATCCATTCGGGTTTTGGGTATCCGTTCGGGTTTCAGGTATCCGCGGGTTTGGTTTTGGTGATGGATTTCCACCCGAATCGGTTTTCAGGGCGGATTCGGGTTTTGATTTCGGGTTTTGGTTTTGGGTGCACGGAGACTCCACCCGATCCAAACCCGACCCGTTGCCATCCTTAATCCAGACTTCGGGTGTGCCTGGACGCAGCGACCGGACGCGTCCGGAATGGCTACCGGACACGTCCGATATTTAGACCCGAGGTGAGCGACTAAGTGAAAGTGACCGGACTCTGGCTCAGTGGAGTGACCGGACGCTGACGAGTTACTGTTCAGCGTCCGGTCAAAGTGATTTAGCTTGGTACTGATTTTGCTGAAGAGCGACCGGACATGTCCAGTCGCCACATCGGACACGTCCGGTGTGAACCAGTGAGTCTTGGTTTTTCTGCGCTAAAATTGATCAAACTCTGAGAGCGTCCGGTCCAGTGTGACCGGACGCGTCCGGTCGGCCCAGAGCGGCTCTGGGAGCTCTCTAGACTCGACTAGACGTTGCGTCTCCCGCGTCAGGTCCGGAGTGACCGGACGCGTCCGGTCGGCCAAGAGCGGCTCTGGGAGCTCTCTAGACTCGATCGGACACTGTGTCTCCCGCGTCAGGTCCGAAGTGACCGGATGTGTCTGGTCGGCCCAGAGCAGCTCTGGGAGCTCTCTGGACTCGACCAGACGCTGCCCATCCTACGTCCGATCGTCCACACTGGACGCGTCTGGTCATAGTTGAGTGTAGGACTCATGGCAGCAACGATTACTTCGTTTGAATGGGACACATGGCGGTCCAGCAGTGACCGGACACAGCGACCGGACGCGTCCGGTGCATGCGACCGGACGCGTCATTGTTTGGGGTGTCTATAAATACCGTTTGGCCGGCTCTAGCTCACCCTCTTGGCCATTTGCATTGACATAACAACCTTGTGAGCTTAGCCAAAGCCCTCCCACTCATCTCCATCATTGATTCATCATCTTTGTGAGATTGGGAGCGAATCCAAGTGCATTGCTTAAGTGTTTGCATCTAGAGGCACTTGGTGTTCATATTTTGTTACGGGATTCGCTTGTTACTCTTGGTGGTTGCCACCACTTAGATGGCTTGGAGCAGCGAGGATCGTTGAGCGGAGGTTGGTGATTGTCTCCGGCTCCGATCATGGTGATTGTGAGGGGTTCTTGACCTTTTTCCAGCGGAGAGTCAAAAGGTACTCTAGTAAATTGCTCATGGCTTATCTGAACCTCATCTTGTGTTGGTTGTGTGGCACCAATTAAGGGTTTAGCGTGTGATGCCAATTAGCGCGTGAACCTCCAAGTGAGTGAATTGCCACAATGATGACTAGCATGCCGGCAAGCAAGTGAATCTCGGTAAAAAATCATTGTGTCATCATTTGATTCTGAGATGATTGGTCTTCGTTGGTATTCATTCTTATGATTGATTGGTTCATTCCTTAACTCGGCGGTATAACCATCTTAATCTATCTCTTTATATTACCGCAAACTAGTTGTCAAGCTCTTTAGTGTAGCTAGTCGTGAGAGCTTGTTAGTTTGGTTAGTGTGGCTCTTTAGTTAGTCTCTGAGAGCACACTAACTTAGTGTAGTGACATAGCCATTGTATGGATATAGACTATAGAAACTAGAATTGTGGTAGGTGTCTTGCAATTTTAGTAGGCTAGCGCAACACTTGCTTCGCCTCATAATTGTCTAACCGGTTTGCTAAGTGTTGTTGTAGAAAATTTTAATAGGCTATTCACCCCCCTCTAGCCATTAGGACCTTTCACGTGCGCGACGAGCGGAAGGCTGGGAGCGCCTCTCCCGCCTGGCCGGCTTCTCCGCTGGCGTCGCCGGCTGCTCGACCTTCCAGGCGGCCTCCTGCTGGGGCCAACGGCTCGGGCAGCTGCGGAGGGGTTGGGCGTGGAGGCGCGGTCCACGCGAAAGCGGGTGTCCGGCTGGGGACAGGGGAGGCGTGCATGCAGAGGCGCGGTCCACATGGAGGCCCGAGGGGCGCGCGAGTGGGACAGGGGAAGCGGGGAATGAGGGTTGGAGGCCACACCGAGCTAGCGAGTGCGGGTGCGGTGCTGAGGGGTGATGATTTTGGGGTTAGCCGGTTAGAGATTGGGAGGGGGCGCAGGGAGCTTTTAGCAAGCCTTAGCAGGCCACACTAGCCGACTGGCTGGTACCGGGTCTGGTGTTAAATGTCGTGCTGCCCGCCATACCTGAGTGCGGCACACCTGAGCAGCAGCCTAGGTATGGTCTTGTTCATTGGTCCGGACCAGCTCGGGTCCGTAAAACATCGGGGCATGTCGTGCTCGTGCTGGGCTAAAATAGCGGGCTTCATGCCGTGCCTATGGGCTGCGAGCTGCATGCTCATCTATGATCTATACGTGGGAGGTAGTGCAATCGGCTTCGAACAGTAGTTGTAGGAAGTTGGACTATGAGGCGAAAGCGCGTTTGGTGGCAGAGGTGAGAGCTATGTGGGAGAGGAAGGCAAAGGGGGAGGTGGAGAGATGACGACGAGGACGATCCTGAGATGGTGTTGTACTACCATGCTTACCAGGCTAGAAAGTTCTGCAACACCTGGAACTGCCTCTATTCGGCTACCACAGTTCCTTCGAGGATACCGGTGAGTCCTCCCCTCCCCCTTCCCCTTGGCTTCATCTTCCGCCACTAGTTTACCCATTAGGCAATGTAATAGTGTATTGATTGATACGAGGTTCCTCACACCTACGGTCATAGGCATTGTTATCTTCTTGATGATAATGTTGCTACTGAACTCTGATAGGATTATTTAATTGTTAGGTCCTAGATGCATATAACCTGTGGATGTTTCGATCCTTCGCATTAGTCTTGTCATTCATTTTCCTTTGCAGGTTTAGGTTTGTAGTTGAACTGTGGTAGCCAAGGATTTTCCCTTGCCTTCGTGGGCTTTCTTCACCATCATTGCTTTTCAACCTCGCCACTGGCAAGCCCTCAAGGCTGCACAAAGGAAGGAGAGGAGGATCCTGGCATGCCTACTGTAGGATCACAACTTGACCAACCAATGCTCTGTTTGCTTGGCTGATAAGTCATGACTGAAAGTACTATTGTTGGCTGATTTTTTATGAGAGAAAAATAATGTTCGTTGGCTGAAAAAGTACGGCTTCAGCAGCCACTTATTGTGTCACTGCCTAGGCTGCGCATCACCAAGGACCCAAAGGCTGCTAATGACGACGATATCGTCCCCAAGCGTAGTGCCCGTTTAGCTGTTAAGAGCAAGTTCAAATCAACGAAGCCGACGCCCAAGCAAGAAAGGTGCTCATGAAAAAGCTCAGGCTTGAGATCCAGACGGTGAAAGCCTGATGAGAGGCGTCTTTAAGGAGTTTCATCATACTTTCACCATGCCGCTGCCCCTGGAAGGCGGGAAGCCATGGAGGCCCTCTTTCCGAGGAGAGGTCGGCGTCGTGATCCGGTGACGGGCATTGAATAGGTGAAGCGAGGTGACGGACGTCGAGTAGATTAAGCGATCCCAATGCTTTTGCCTTGTTGTATCCACGTCCGTATAGTCTTTTGCTTCTATTGTAGCTGCTAGGCTTTTGCTCTAGCTGATCGACAAATCCTGGCTAGTCATGCATGCTAGCGTCTTGCCAGTGGACATGAAGTAGCTGGAGTTCGTCGATGTTGCAAAACACTTCCTTTATTCTTAATAAAATATGAGTACATGTGCTTGTTCGGAAAAAAAAACATTAATAACCTGAGATGAGATTTCATCTTTGCACATGTTTATTTTTCTTGTCAATATTGGTGTCATTTCTGCTGCTGCTCCTCAACTCGTGGTATTAACTAAGTTTAAATCTCTCACAACTATTTGCAGCAAAGATCCCGTTCATGCGTTTTACAGACAAGCCGCCTCAGCAGCGCTACTCTGCAGATCTTTTCAGTCAAAGTAGCAGGGAGAAGGAGAATTGCCCTGCGTGACTCAGTAATCACAATAGTTATGATCTTTGACCACACAAGACACAACTGCCAAATTCTTATGCAAGACGTTGGTGTTAGTTTAATTGATGTAATTTCTTTAGTAACTGGCTTTATGGCTGGTTAGCTTACATAGGAAAGCATGTCTTGGTGGTTTGCTTTTTTTTAACCTTGCCACGCCTCCCCTGTGTGGAACCGCCTACGTATACATGCAATTAGTGTCATCTGTCATGTACTCCCTCCGGCCCAAAATTATTGTAGCTCTAGAGTTTAAAATTTGTCCAACAAAAAATGCTATTTTGACCTATCTGTCACAAAAGACAAAACAGTGTCTGAATGCTTCTATCCACAAATCCACACGAGGAAAAAAATAGTAACAAAAGACAAGGACATTTTTGTAATTGCACACTTAGCATTGGTTTGTGTGTTCAATCTTATAATTATATTTATTTTGGGATGGAGAGAGTAGGACATCTCAATCTACACAAGTACTCCCTCCATACTAAAAAAATGAAGTTGTTTTGGACAGCGACACGGTCTCCAAAACATAACTTTAACTACTTATTTTTATAAATATATTTATCAAAAAGTGATATATGTAAATTTTTGTGAAAGTATTTTTCAAGACAAATCTATACATATGATTTTTACATTTCCAAACTCAACAACTTAAAAATTATTCATAATTTATATTTTCAATGTTTGACACAAGCTTTGTCTAAAACGACTTTATTTTTTAGTATGGAGGGAGTATAGCGTAAAATAGGAGGATCGGCATGTCTTAGACATTTGGTCATGTCTGTGGGCCCTTACAGAGTTTAATACAGGTGCACAAGGAACTTATCATCCTAATTGAAATCAAACTCAACTAATTACTATAATAAGTTGGCATGCTCTTATGAGAACTACTCCAATACTCATCTTTCTAAAAATAGCATGGATCTCAAGGACCAAATAAGAGCATCCCCAAGAGATTAGCCAAAAAGACTAGTTAAATTTACTGAGTTAGCTACTCTCTAAAATAGATTTGACAAAAAAAAAATACTAGAGTATTCCAACAAACGTTATAAAATCAAGATGCTAGATGACTAGTGAGATAGGCTATCCAAAAGTAGAGATCGAATAATGTGGGATTGAGAGCTATTAAATTTGGACAACCATTTACAAAGTCTGTTGGAAACGTTTTCCCTTTAATAATAGCTAAATTTATCTTTAGAAAACGATTTGACTAATCTCTTAGAGATGCTCTAACTATTGTTTTTTGTTAGTTAATTTTTGTGTTGGGTGTCGCGTGGGCCCGACGGTACATAAGTTAAACCCAGCCCGTGTCTAGCCGGAGACACACATCTGCCACGCAGGCTGCAGCGGCCGGCGAGCGGCGGCGGAGATCCATATCTCGCACAGGTTCGGACAGGCGTGAGGCGTGGGATCATCCGGAGCTGAAGAAAGGACTCCCAGGCTGCAGCGCAGTGTACTCCATGGCTCTTGACATTCGACCGCAGATGCTCACTTGCTCAGGCTATGGATAGCTTGCCTTGCCCTTCTTTTCCCGGCTGGAGCTCGACCATTAGCTCTTTGGATGCTCCCGTTGAAACAGTAAACGCAGAACAGTGATGGACTAACGAGCCGCACATACGCTAGACTTGGACTCACCGGTCGACGGTCTCCTCCCGGCATTGTGGGTAGGCTCAGACAACTGATTTGCAATCACACTAGGAAACAATTCGCTAAATCCGCGTGATTTTTCACGTAACGACTTTGCTGGACGTTGGTGTTTCCTACTCCTACCCCGACGCTTACCGCGACATTTCAGTTGGTTAGACGTGGATGGATGCTGGAACTTTGAATCCCGGAAGTGAAGAAAGGAATCTTCTCTTTCAGCCCGTGGTGTGGCCGCCGTCCTCCGATCCAGCGTCCCTCTCTTGGAAAAAAGAAAGGGCGTAGAAGAATTCGTTCCGAACTCTCAGCAGACCCCATTCTTGTTGCTCCCTCCGTCACATAAATATAGCAAAAGAAAAGATCTTATAAAATTCAAAATTTTATCCCAAAAAAAGGCATTCTATCGACACTGTACACTCTTGTACTACATCACTGTTCGGCAATATCCATCTGTGCTTTTGAGTGGTATATCCAAAGGTATGTTCGCTTGATCGTAAACGATTATAAATTTTTAGTCAGAACAGTATTTTTCTCTCACACTAAACCAGACAACAATAATAATCCACAATCGTATACGATCGTTTCAGCCCCTGTCGAACAGGCTGCACAAGTCATTTTTGCTTTGCCACTAATATGCGTAGAATCTTTATGGAACGTAGGGCGTACATCGCAAGCTTGACCTTGCAAGTACTGTATTTAATCGGACAGATAGGTGAGATCCATATATGTACATAACTAAATCTGCCACTTGTTTTCGCAAGCTGTACAGAGTTTTTCCATTATATATATATATATATATATATCAGCATTCAGCAGCCTAGACTAACACGACTAGCGTGTTGGCCAGTCGCCGCACAGCTCTCCTCCAGCGGTCAAATTTCCATGCAACCGGTCGCGTTGTCCATTGGACGGGCGGGCGCCGCAGTTGGGCACGGCGGCGCGCGGTACGCCACCGGTCTACGTCTGGGGTGGGTTCCAACTTGCAGCGGAGAGTGGGCGACCTGACCTGGATCGCCGCGGCGCAGTGAGATTATTGGTTCGCTTTACGCTTTACGGGGCGACCGCGGAAGGTGCCGATGGCACGGGTGGTGGCCTAATCCGACCCCGACCCCGACCCCGACCCCTTCCGGGCTCCCGGCCGCGCGCCATGTGCCAGCCGTGCAGAGCCGGGGGCTCCAGGCGTACACGTGATCTTGTGCATGATTACCCCTTCCGGCGGCGTGATCTGTTGTTGTTGCATCCAGCTCTGGGTGCTATCAAAATTCTTCTCGCGCATCTACTTGCCTATGCCTCCTAACAGTACGTCCTACCAGCATTCAGAATTTCAGATGGTGCCAAATTGCACGCCGGTGCCACACAGTGAGACTGAGAAGCTCTAGTTCTGCAGCCACTCAGCGCGAGGAGTGCCGTCGTATCATTGTTTTTAGGAACCACACGATTACATTAATCTTGTGAATTCCATTAATCTTTTGAACCAGTTAAATCACTGGTTACCAACACATGAACAAAGTCTGGTAGAGTACCAGGAACAAAAACGACGTCCTCCTGACAAAAACTACCAACTCTAGCCAATTCATGTGCTACTGCGTTACAAGAACGTGGAGAAAAGAAAACTTTGGGTTCAGAAAACTCCTTGGCAAGCACCTCCTGGAGTTCATGCAGGAGCCCTCCCATCGACGATAATCTGAAATCACTAGCCTGCATAGCTTTTATAGTCGTCATGATAACTGTTTCAAGTATCATCCTGTGTATGCCTAGACTCTGCGCTGCCTTCATCACTCCTTGAATACATGCCACCAATTCAGATTGCCATGCCTCCAGCGCATTTCTGATCTTCCCTGCCCCTGCTTGAATGACTTCCCTTTCATCATCTCTTACAACATAACCCCAGCTTCCTTGGCCTTCTTTTTGCTGAAACCCCAGCAGCAGCGAGGAATGAGTCAGGCCGAGCCTCTAGTTCTCTGCTTCTCTAGTGGTGTAAGTTTAAATTCAGATTAAATTTGTTAGGGAATAAGGACAGCAATTTGTGAATTGCTTAGCGCCTTACCTTGAGTTATCTCTAAATTACTTATTCTCCTGATTACATTTATGCTCAAATTCTTAAATATATAAAATCATGCTCAATTTTGTGTTATGTATTTCCTACGTATTATGCAATTTCAAGTATGCAGCATTGTGCATGCCAAATATTACTTTTTGTTGTGAAAAAATAGTATTCCAATATACATTTTGAATACCCAGCCCCGGAATCCTGGCCCGCCACTGAACATTAACCTTCTTCAGACCATTCAGAGGCCGGCTGCCATATCCTTTTAGGTTTACTGGCACCGACTAGTGACGTCAGTCGCAAGGATAGTACAAATCTACAATGGGAACTTTTCTATCACCTTCCAATAGGCCTTTTTGTCATTGTTATATATTATAATATAATCGGGAAAGGTGGTCGGATCTCTGATCAAATAAGAGTTCGAAAAGAAGTAAAAAAAATTGGTGCCCCCGACGTCACAAATGCAAGGAGAAAAACATTCCACTTTCGATAATGCTCATGCTCGGGGCCCGCCCGTCCGCCGGACCTGAAAAAGAAAATCAAATCTCACCACTCTGACGCTTGTCTCCCCACTCTTCGCTCATTTGTCGTGCAGCCGTTCGCCCGCCCCGCTCCGTCCCGCCGCTGTCGCCATCCCCCGCGGCGCACCCCATCTCCCGTGGCATCTCCATCCCCCGTCACGCCATGTTCGTCCTCCTCTGCAAGAGAGGGGGCCGTAGGACAGGCGCAGGCGCAGCTGGCCGCTAGCAGGCCGCACCACCATCCTCGGCCACCGGCTAGCCGAAACCGGACGTTCCCTCGCTCTGCGCTGCGTCGTACGGAAGAAAGGTGAAAAACGTATGTTGCAGGTCTTATGTTTCAAGTGTTTCACATGTTTCACATGTATGTTGCAAATGATTCGTATGGATGTTGTAAAAGTAGATCGGGATGTTGCATATATTGCAATGGTTGTACAAGTATGTTGTAAGCTTATGTTTCCAATGTTTCATCCGTTTTTCCAGACGTATGTTGCAAGTGTTTTTATTTGAACGTTGCATATGTTTTATATGTAGGTTATAAGTGTTTTATCCAGATGTTGCGTCTGTTTTACAATGGCTTTTCGTGTGTTTTCGGGTGTTTCTGCAAGTGTGTGTTTCAGACACATGTTTCAAATGTTCATCTGTCTTCAAATGTATGTTATAAGTGTTGCATCTAGATGTTTCAAGAGTAGATTGGATGTTGCACATATTTCAATGGTGCCGGTAGCTGACGGATAGTGGCCTGCCGCAGGGCTTCAGCTCCTAGCTCGCACGGCGCGCCTCGCCCTCTCCTCTCCTCTTGCCCCCCTTCCTTCCATTCCCTCCACTCGTCTCAGTGTTGGCGTTGGAGTGGGGTCACCGAGGTGTTGCTCCGTTTCAAGAGTACATTGGCGTTGCAGGTTTTAATGATGCCGAGTGCGGGGCATGGGGGCGTGGAATGAGATGCGGACGTAAGTACGGAAGCAACAACCGAACAAGTCCTGCGACCGGACATGTAGACGCTAGCCCTTCCGTTACACTCTCAATGCAACATGGCTACGGTAACGAGAGTCCTGAGTACCAAAACGAACTTCAATGTTAGCACAAGCCGCACTCGCGCCTAAACCTACCGCAGTGCCACCGTTTGAACAACGTGAGCGCCGCTGCTTCAGTGCTTCACTGTCCCGGAGAGGTTGCAGACGGGACCTTGGGTCTGTTCTGGATATGATCAGAGCGCCTTTTGTGCAAGGCAGGCCGTGTTCACGTGTTTTGATCAGGGTCATCCCTCCCCGGGAATTGGAGGCTCCATTTGCCAAATACTGATATATAATAAATATTTTGTGTGATTTTGCTAAAACAACTTCACTTAAAGAAATGATCATATGTTGCCGAAAGCATTGCATATCGATTCTTTACTTGATTCATACGGCATGGAAAATGACATTTTCACTGTATGTTCAACCAGGCCTGTTTAGATGCACCAACTAAAATTTAGCTAGCTAAAATTTGAAAGTAAAACTTTAGCCAGCTATAAAAGTTTCCTAGATACACAACATTTGTTATGCACTTAGATATACATCTATACCTAATAATAAAGAGACAAATAATTTCGTCCATCCATTATTTTCGTCCACCTCCCCCTAACTGACTCCGTAAATGTGAAAATTCTCTCTTCGGGTCTATCTATAGCTCTCGCGTTATATATATATTGGACATATATGTATGTCATCTTCAAATAACCTGAATATAACTAGAAATTCTAATCCAAATACACGATGTTCTGATCAGATTCCTTTTGTGTTTGTTTTGGAAACTAAGGCACTGTACGTCGTATACCAACCCAACTCACTCAAGTTGCAACAAAACCTCTCCAAAGCTAAATAAGAACAACCCAAATAGAAAAAGATATACAAGTACAAATTAGGCAAAATCTTATCTTACTGACCAAATCTACAAGGAATCGAAAATATTTAAGACCAAATCAGGTACCAAATTGAGGCCACCAACCATGTTTTTTTAATTTTTCTTTTCCCGTGCTTTTCTTTAATTTGTCGATGATATGTGTTGACGCCCACACGTACCTGCGTCGATCCGTTTTGTTTTTTTATCTGCTTCAATTCAAAATTGCTCGTCCATATATTAGTGCATCCCTAATATAATCCCACGGATCATGGTGTTCATCAAGTCCAATTTCAGATCCCTGCCTCTGGAGTTTGGTTTGATCGACATCGGGTGCCGCCATGGCGCGGCAGAAGCAACAGCGTCAGCTCATCTGCTGACCACGCTCGACACCTCCAGGACGCCTCATGGCGATCGCTGAGCCGAGCATGGATTCTTCACCGATGCCTAGGCTTTCTTGTGCATCTTGCTCCTGTTGACCTGCATCAACTACACTACACACGAACTCCACCAAGCCAGACATGGTGAACACTGTCGCTCAATGTCGCGGCTGCAGGATCCTCGAGGGCTGGGGCAGCTCTTCCATTGTGACGACGACAGGGGCTTCAGCCGGTAGAAGCTTCCATTGTGTTTGTGAGTTTGTCTAAGTGCCCGTTTAGTTTCCAAAATTTTACAAAATTTTTTAAGATTTCCTCGTCACATCGAATCTTTGACGCGTGCACGAAGCATTAAATATAAATAAAAAATAAAACTAATTACATAGTTTAGACGAAATTCACGAGACGAATCTTTTAAGCCTAATTAAACTATGATTAGACACTAATTGCCAAATAACAACGAAAGTGCTACAGTACCGTTTAAAAAAATCGTCGACTAAAAAAGGCCTAAGAACCGGTCGTTTGTCAGCCTGGAACGCCGAGAGCCCGCGAGTGCCGAGTGGTGACACTATTTTGGCCCCGTTCACGCGGCGGCAGATGGATCGGCTGGAAGTGTCTCACGGGGTTACCGTAGCACTTTCAGCTGGTTTCAGCCGGAACAGTGTTTCTCTCTCACACAACCGGTAGCTACAGTGTTTTTGTTTCTTTTTTTTTCAGACAAGTGAAAGGGGCCTTTAAAGGCTGCGTGTGGTAGGCCGAACCAGCAACAAACAAGGACGCAAGTTTACAAGTCCAGGTGGCATTACGAGACGATGGCATTGAGCCGTCGAGTCACAGGCGGTGTGGTGCCGGTAAGGATGAAAACGGTCGAACTCGGTCGAAAAACTCCTCAACCGTTTTCTACTTTTACATTTCAAATCTGAAAAGCGGCGGCGCGAACAAGCGACAAGCGAACACGAACTTACACTAGAATTTCGAAACGAAACAATTCGAAGGAATTATGTCGAATTATGTCGAACGGTATGCGAAAATTCAATACGAAATACCGACCCACATTGCATAGCATTAAACAAGTGCACGACCAAATACATAACAACTTCACAATTAACAAGTGCATGATCTAGTTCAAGAGCATAGCATTAAACAAGTGCATGACCAAATACATAATTTTCTATAAGAGGCAGCTGAAAGGGGCCACCAAAGAAAAGGCTGCGTGGTGTGCAGCACATAATTGGGTCAGATGACTGTGCGATTAGCCAAATTCGGTTTAAACCGAATTTTGAATTCGAATATTTCAAATTAAAAGTAGTGAAAAGTAGAAAACGGTCGAAAAAATGTAAACCGCAACTTTACATTTGAAATCTGTCTCAAATCTGGCAAAGTCGGACAAGAAAATGCGGATTCGATCGGATTAAATATAGAAAATGATGCGGTTCGGTTCGGGATATTTCCGTTCCATTTTCATCCTTAGGTGCCGGCGTGTAGCGTATATTTTGCCTGTGTTTGGCTGTGTCCATCTGCGATACGGATTTTTATTCTCTTGGTCTTCCTACCGTCCTACGTATGTGTCCGTGCCTCTGTTGTAGTTTTTCTCTCTCCGAAGTACCTTAGTTGTGATTTCTTATTTTCTAATAAACGTGAAAAACAGATAATTAATAAATGTAACACTATGGACCTTTAACCGTTGATGCTTTTCTAATCCCTAAGAAACAAAAGATTGCTACTCTACCAAGTTGTTGATGTACTTACAATAATTAGAAAAAAAAATTGTTCTTATTAAAACTTACATCAACCGAAACAGTAGGCTAGCATGAAAATTAATGTTATATAGTATATTTATAAGTAAATATTTCTACATTCTGCAACAAGAAAAAAATATATATACCAAAGATGTATTTTAATAGGACATTGTCATATTATTAACAACATTAACATATGTCATAGATGTCATATTCATCATAACATAATTATAGCTTTTAAAACATAAATAGATATATAGCATACATTGTCGTTCCATATTTGATAAATTTTTCCCGTTGCAACGCACGGGCATATTTACTAGTTATATCCAAATTCATAATAAAAACAATGTATTTAGAAAAATAATAAAACATCTTACAATTTGAAATGGAGATAGTACTAAGTAATTTTATTAGTAAATTATTTTAATATTTTAAGAACTTCAAAATGTCACTAGCTACCAATATTTTCCATACAAATAAGATCTTAATTAAAGAAATAACTTGAAAGTGAAAGGTTTAAGTGTGTGGGGAAAAAAGAAGGGGGGGGTAAAGGCTAAATCTAAAAATTACGCTTAGCGGCGGATCAGTCGCCATTGGACCCCCATTTTCCGGTCCTAGGAAACGGGGAAGCAACTAATCTAACAATTAGCAAATGAAACATAGATCTAGGAGTACCAGCGATTTTTATATTATACGGAAAAAAGTTATATAGAGGGGAGTTACTATACATCAGACATTTGTGTTATGAAAAATATAGAACCACTTATCCAACAATAACATTTGGCTGTACCACTCAATGAAGCACCTAGGTCTAGGAAACAAACCATAATGATCTAAAACCATATTCTTTGGCCCCAGCAATTTCCTCGTGTTTAATCTATCCTCGATGGCGTTTTGTGTATTTTTTTTGGATGATTTGCATTTGGTTGGCATTCTACAGGCCGTATCTATCTAGAAATAACAAAATCCCAACCAAATGGAAACTTTTTCTTGAGAGGAACACGAGATCCCTACCAAATACGTTTCGCTTGAGAATCGGTATCAATTTTCTCAGCAAACGTTTGCCTGCCAAATCCTCGCCATCTAATGTCCGAAAAAAATGAGTTGAATTCCCCTATTCACCTCATTCAGGCGACCAAGCCTGCCGTGTCCTGGCAGCCTGCGCGGCCCAGCCGATGATCCCATGCCCATCACGCCCTCACCCAGCCCAATCAGGCAACCATTTCATTTCCGTCGCGCCGTCCCCCACTGCGCAGTCCACGCACGACCCGTCCCACCCCAGACCAACCCCACTAGTAGAGCCCAGCGCGCAGCGCACACGCCGCACCACGCCACGGCGCACCGGTATACTACTACTCCTCCGTCCCTCGCTGCCCGCCTGCTCCCCTGCCCTCCCCATCCATCCACTCCACCACCACCACCCCGGCCGCAACAAGCACGCAGTCTCCCACCTGGTCAAACCGCTCACCCACACACACCACCACGCCCCAATCCGCGTGCATCCGTCCGCCATGCCTCCTCCCCGCCTCCTGCCCCCGATCCTCCTCCTCCTCCTCGTCGCCCCTCCGGCGGCGCCGCAGCCCGCGCCGGGATCGGCGGCGGAGCCGCAGGAGGACGACCTGCGCTGCCTCAAGGGCGTCAAGCACGACCTCTCCGACCCCAACGGCAGCCTCGCCGACTGGGACTTCAAGAACACCTCGGGGGGCGCCGTCTGCAACTACAACGGCATCGGCTGCTGGAACACGCAGGAGTCCCGCGTCCTCTCGCTGTCGCTCTCCGGGTTCGGCCTCGTCGGCTCCATCCCCTCCTCGCTCCAGTACTGCCGCGCCGCCACCACGCTCGACCTCTCCAGCAACGCGCTCGCCGGCACGATCCTGCCGGCGCTTTGCGACTGGCTCCCCTTCCTCGTCACCCTCGACCTCTCCTCCAACCAACTCACCGGCCCGATCCCCGCCGAGCTCGCCAACTGCCGCTTCCTCAACACGCTCAGGCTCTCCAGGAACCAGCTCTCCGGCCAGATCCCCGTCTCCCTCGCGCGGCTCGACCGCCTCAAGACGCTCGACCTCTCGGGGAACAAGCTCGACGGCCAGATCCCGCCCCAGCTCGGCGACAACTTCTCCAAGGACTCGTTCTCGGGGAACTCGGGGCTCTGCGGCCGCCCCGTGTCCTCGCGCTGCGGCCGCGGGCTGGGGAGCACCGGCCTTGGCATCGTCATCGCCGCGGGAGTCTTCGGAGCCGCCGCGTCGTTGCTCCTCGCCTACTTCTTCTGGCGGTGCACCGGGAAGGGCAAGGGAGGGCACCGCCGCCACAGGCGCGGCGCCAGCGAGTCCGGCGGCGGGGAAGACGGGAGCTGGTGGACCGAGAGGCTGCGGGCGGCGCACAACCGCCTGGCCCCGGTCTCGCTGTTCCAGAAGCCCATCGTCAAGGTCAAGCTGGCTGACCTGATGGCGGCCACGCAGGACTTCAGCACCAGCCACATCGTGGTCGCCGGGAGCTCGCGGGCGGGGACGGCTTACCGAGCCGTGCTACGGGACGGGTCTGCGCTGACGGTCAAGCGCCTGCACTCGTGCCCACTCTCGGAGAAGGCGTTCAGGGCAGAGATGGGTCGGATTGGGCAGCTGCGGCATCCCAACATCGTGCCACTGCTGGGCTTCTGTGTTGTCGAGGATGAGAGGCTGCTGGTGTATAAGCATATGGAGAGTGGGGCTCTTTCGTCGGTGATGAAGAAGCCAGGGGAAGTGCCGCTGGATTGGGCAACACGACTTAGGATCGCCGTTGGGGCAGCAAGGGGGCTTGCGTGGCTGCACCATGGGTTCCAGGTTCCGCAGATTCACCAGAATTTGAGCTCGAGTGCAGTGCTTCTTGATGAGGATTATGAGGCTCGGATCACCGATGTTGGGCTCACGAGGCTGGTCCGGATGGCACCCGGCGAAGGCGGGGATACTAGTCCTTTCCTGAATGGGGACTTTGGGGAGTTTGGCTATGTTGCTCCCGAGTATGCTAGCAATCCAGTTGGTACGATGAAAGGCGATGCATATGCATTTGGGGTGATATTGTTTGAGCTTGTTAGTGGGCAGGAGGCTGCTGCTGTGGTTACTGACGTGACTGGTGAAGGATTCAAGGGGACATTGGTGGACTGGGTTAATCAGCTCAAGGCTTCTGGTCGGATCAGTGACGTTGTTGATAAACCATTGCGTGGAAAGGGCCATCAGGCAGAGATTGAGGAGTTCTTGAAGATAGCTTTTGCTTGTACCCAGCCTCGCGTGAGGGAGAGGCATTCCATGTATCGGGTTTACCACGCTCTGAAGGGCATCGGAGAGGGTCGTGATGTCACGGAGCAGTTCGATGAGTTCCCACTGGCCTATAACAAGGATGATTTAGACACTATGTAGCTGATGCTGATCACCAATTGGATTGTGGAAATGTTTCGTCAGGCTCATTGATGATATATATATGTAGCCTTGCTATGGACGGACCAGAGGCATAATGAGTGGTAAGCGAACAATATTGAGGCACCAAAGCTAGTGCCGGATGCCAGGTGGTCGATTCTATCGTTGCATCAACTGGGGATGTGATAATCATGTAAGCTGTAAGATCAGTTTACAATTCTGTATGTCTTTTTTCAGTTACTGCTAGTGCTTGTAGATCTGTATGTAACTGTAATTCTTGATGTACCTAAATCCTGATATCACCTTTCGAAGTTTCTTCTTGGAACAACCAGCATGCTGTTCAGTCATTGGATTGGCACTCAATGTTTCATTACCTTTCTTTGAAACTTAGCGGTTAACGTTAGCAAGGTCCTGGGTAGTTAAAAATGTTCTACTATCTCTTAAGCTTATACTACTGTTCATAAGCGGCATATTTATGAGCTTTGCATCTGTAGCTAGAAATGTTCTGTTTAAATGTTTGAGCTTCAAAAAGTAGCTAACCGTGTGCTATACATACACATCTGAACCTTGGAACATCTAATCGTGGCTTGGTCTTTATATTCTAAACTTTCTATTTGGAAGCATCAGCTATGGGGAATGGAACTTTCACCATCACCTTTTTGTAGGAGTACTAGTTCTTTCAGCTAATTTTCTAAGCTGGTGGTATACTGGTGGAGTCTTCTTATCTTGCCGTCTGTCTTGGTTTATTTTAGCGGTCTATGCTTTCTTCGATTTGGTTTATTTTAGCAGTCTATGCTTTCTTTGATTTGAAAGTCAGCTCTCTGTGACAAAACAAAGAATAATCAATCCCTGCGCACATGACAATCCACGTATAATTGTCGCCATCATCCACAGCTAAATTAAATTTGACCTCACCAGTGATAGCGAGGGCCACTCGGTGCCTTAACTAGTCTGTTACTACCCGCGTAGTTAAATCAGGACAAAATTTGAAATGTGACTGAAGTGACACCGCAATATTTTAGACTTCGCGAGAGTTTTACCTTTGTACTAGAGTATTTATTACCAGTTGTTTTGTCTTGCATTGAGAAGAGCATGTTGCGCCTAGCGAATGGCTACCGCTCAAGACAAAACAGCTCCAACGAACACCTTTTCCGATCAAAGCTACTAAGCTAGTAGTGGTAAAAAACCAGTCATTTTGTTTTTGACAAGAAACGATGTTTATTAACAGCAGCGAGTTGCTAGGAGCTGAAAGGGTTCCCTGATTACACCTGTCGATGCTTCCCTAGCTAGAAGATGAGCAGTAGCGTCTAGTTGCCTCCCAATCTTGAAACTTGAATGTGCTGTATTGACGCCCTGTGAAAAATCACTCATTTGATTGTCGACTGTCTTTGTAAGTATCATCTCGTTGGGTTTCCTTTCTTCTGCAAGTGCTTAGCATAGCTCCCTCTGAAATCAGGGCTCTGCAAGTGCAAACATCTGGTTCTGGGTTGTGTAGCCTGTAGCTTCTGAATTGTTGAGTGAGCTCAACAGCTGGCAAGGCATCCGTGGATAGTCTCGTCTGCAGTGTGATGATCGTGCCTTTGGCCTGATAGACCAACAACATGTGACCTGAACCCTGCAATGCACATGATGGGTACGAGCCCGTGGCCTACACGATTTAATAGTGGCATGATAGTGAACCACCAGGGATATGTTGGCGTTCCGTGTCGGCTCATCTCCGGCTCTCCCTCAACATTTTTCTTTTTAATTTTACCGCGGTGCAAGTGCAAGGCTGTTACTGTTTAGGCAGTGCCGTTTTTTCTCTGGTTAGTTAGCACGTGGGTGGGATTTACGCTCAGTCCTCGAGACTTTTCCACGGCTGGTCCTACTTTGCCCTGCGGTTCTGCAGTCTGCAGCAGGACAGCGGGAACCCCTTGTTGCGATCTGAATGAATATTCTTTGGGCAGATGATACGAGCGACGAACGACACATCGACCGCGCCCCGCCCCATGGCCGGTCGCGCTTGGACGCGGGAGCCGGAGGGGCATATCGCCGTCGCCGTCGCCGCCGTTGGCGTCGTTGACCGACTTGAGCGAGTAGGGCTTCTTTTCTCCGGCAGCGACTTTCCGGGAGGCATTTGAGGCGGATCGATCCACATCCACCCAATTCTTGCCGTGTGGTTCTGACAACTGCACTAGTACCCCATCCTAAAATATCTATCGATTTTGTTTTCGGAGAAACAACTTTAATAAAATATATATTAAAAAATATTAATATTTATGGCACATAATTGATATCATTGAAAAGATATTTGAATCTAATTTTTTAATAAATTTATTTAAAGATATAGATGTTGCACGTATTTTCTATAAATTGAATCAAACTTGTGATACGAAAACAGAAAACGACAGATAATTTGAGACAAATGGAGTATTATATAGGTCCCGTTCGTTTCACTGAAAAAAACAAGCTGAAATACTGTTCCGGCTGATTTGTTGTGAGAGAAAAATATTATTTCGACTAAAAAGATAAGCAAAAAAGTATGAATTATTAGATAAATGAACAGGGCCATAGAAATAAATATCTCGCTTTCCTAGAGCACGAGGCAGCAGAAACGTCGACAAGCCCCTCAGGTTATTACCAAAGAACGATGACCGTATGGAATTGGAATGTTCGAGTAGTGAGAAAGAATGTGAATCAAGTTAAGCTAGAGATTCTCCAAATCAACAGCAGGATGGAAAAGTGGAAACGTACTGGCATGTTTGTTCTCTTATATTTAATACTCTATACATGCGTTCGAAAATTGATCTTAAAAAACTTAGATTTGATTAAACAAGGCTAAGCTATTTTTCTCCAAATCATCAGGATGGAAAAGTGGAAACGTACTGGCATGTTTGTTCTCTTATTAGGCCCCGTTCGCGTGCTCTTAAACTCGACTTGATCCATTTATTTTTTTATCTAGAATAATATTTTTCTCTCACAGATTCCTCCAACATTCTTCCTCGTAACCATCCAGAATTCAAACAAGCGATCAGGCCCGTAGTAGTGTCATGTCATGTCATCGTTCGGTCGCAGCTCAAGGAGTCGTTTATTCAATTCTTTTTTTTTGAAAACAGTCGTTTATTCAATTGGCACTTAGGCTGAAAGGAAACGCGCACTGCCACACTGCTTAGATATTCCCTTCCAAAATAAATGCTCATCTCACTTCTTGAATAATCAAACTTTTTTAAGTTTAACTTTATATATAAAAAATAATATCAACAATTATATCTTTAAATAAATTTATTATAAAAGTATACTCATACTCATTCTAATGATAGTTATTATGTATAAAAAATTTTAGTACATTTTTATATAAATTTGATCAAACTTTTAAAAAATTTAACTTATCGGAAAATTTAAAAAAAATATGTATTTATTTTAGGACAGATGGAGCACTACTCAACCATTGACAGGAACAGACAGCTCAGGACTACGCATACATATTCCCTCGCGCCTGCATCTCAGAAACGAGAATCTTCGTCATCCATCAGACTGAAAACCAGCTCCGGAGGGCATAAATTAATACAGAGCAGAATCCTGGTAACCGGAAGTTGTGCAGGTCAAAGCTTGTCCTCTAAAAACGGCACAATGATTCACTAAAATGAGATGTAACAGAGCTATGGGAACAGCAACCTATTTCTACTGCCAAAATGGCACAACGGCAATCAGTTCTCAAGGGAGAGCATCAGTGCACTACGAAGGTACTTCGGATTCTCAGCGGCAACGAATGTTTCAAAGTACACAGCTAGATTGGCAACTAGGGGGGTATTTTCACTTGGTGCGGAAGCTCAAGCCATGAGAATGTAGCAAAAACTCAGACAACGTAGCGGTAGGTGATGTATCTTCCAGCAGTCTCACTGGCTCGGATGATCTTCACGACCTGCCCACGCTTCATCCCATAGTATCTTGCTATCGGGTCTGTAATCTGAATCCGGGGGAGCTGCATCATAGATAGTTTCATATCATCAGAACACAAAGCATCGGCAGGAATAGTGATATGAGTAGGAATCTATGGCGCAAGGAATCTGTTTCTTTTTCTGATCACAGAGCAGAGCCTTGTTATTAGAAATGTAAAGCTCGATGAAAGTAAGACAGTGCAACTAGGTGAAAGGGGTGTCTGACACTAGCCAAACTCAACCGTGAACATCATGAAATTAGAAAACCAGTTGCCTAGAGAAAAGAAAAATCCCCAAGCAAATGAGATCACTTGCAGGGGCAGAACCAGGACTACAAGGTACTGGCTGCTAATTAAGGTACATCACTTTGGTTAAAAACTAAGCTACAGCGTATGATTTTATTTGATAGAAGGGTCTGTAACGAAAACATTGGACCATGAGAGGGCAGAGGCAGGGCCATCGCTACTGCAAGTCACCCCTAGTTTCACCCTTGGTCAGTACTGTTCATCGTCAACATTATGGCAGAATAGCCTCTATCGTCCCTTAAGTTTGGATGCCAATCTAGTCCCTGAGGTTTTGGTTTGTCCATTCTGATCCCTGAACGATTTTCTTTGGTCCAAAATAGTGCTTGGGATGACATGGAGCTCCATGTGTACAGATAACTCAACAGTAGGTCATAAATTGTATGCAAAATGTTCTTGTCCATATGAAATCTACAGACAGGAGAAATAAACCTAAACTGAAAACACTTGTTCTTTTCTTTTTAAAAGTTTAATCCGCTACTGCCGCTAGAGCTAGACAAGCTACACGCCACGCTCCTACCCTGTAGGGACAAAAGATGCAGATTGAAGCAGCAAACGGGAATACAGATGTCTAGAAACAATAAATCAATAATGATGACGATTGTTCAAATAAGTGCAGCATACAAATTGCTTGGGTTCAAACATATCTTGTTCATACCGTTACCCAACTATAGATAATTAGATAGGCTATCAAATTTATTTTCCAAATGATTAAATAGCATAGAAGGTTGTCAGATTAACATTCTATATACCTGTTAAGTGTGCAGACATCACAACAGTAGGTTATTTCACATGTGGCTAGTGGCTATACTCTGAGTTGTCTTGTAGATGTGGTGTCCATGTCATCACAGGGATTATTTTGGAGAAAGAAGATAGCTCAAGGGAGCGACTCAAGGAAGTGGACCAATAGAAACTTCACTTCCAGAGGCTGAATTGAGACTCCCGTGAAACTTCAAGGATAATAGTGGTTATTCCGCCTAACATTATATCAACAACAACAACAACATAGCCTTTCAGTCCCAAGCAAGTTGGGGTAGGCTAGAGTTGAAACCCACCAAGAGCCGCAAGTCACAGTTCAGGCACTTCAATAGCTGTTTCCCAAGTACTCCTATTCAAACATAGATCTCTAGGTATATCCCAAACTTTCAAATCTCTTTTTATTGCCTCCCCATGTCAATTTCGGTCTTCCTCTACCTCTCCTCATATTATTAGCTTGGCTTAGGACTCCACAATGCACTGGTCCCTCTCATCCTTTATGCACTTGACTTGGTTGAAGTCCCTTGTCTTCCTATCGCGAGCGCTAGCCATCCTATAAATGTCCTTCTCTCCTTCCTTCATATTCAAACGTCGGTAAAGGTCCTCATAGGCCCACCCCTTTGCCTCACTCACCGCTTGTTTTGCAGTCTTCTTTGCCACCTTGTACTTCTCTATATTGTTTGCACACCTGTCATGATACAAGCGCTTATAGCACTCCTTTTCCTTAATATCCTTTTGCACATCTTCATTCCACCACCAAGTGTCTTTCGAGTCGCATCCGCTCCCTTTGGTCACTCCAAGCACCTCTGAAGCAACCTTCCGAACGCATGTTGCCATCTTCTCCCACATGCTGTTTGCATTGCCTTCATCATTCGAAGGGCTCTCTTCAATGACCTTTTCCTTAAAGACCTTTGATGCCTCCCCTTCTAATTTCCACCACTTCGTTCTAGCAACCCTAGCTTGTTTGTTCCCACGAGCTTGCACCAGAAAGCAGAAGTCAGCCATCACTAACTTGTGTTGAGCGACCACACATTCTCCAGGTATCACCTTACAGTCCACGCATGTTCGTTTATCCCTCCTTCTTGTAAGGACAAAGTTGATTTGACTAGAGTACTGGCCGCTACTAAAGGTCACTAAATGAGACGGTCTCTTACGGAAGAAAGTGTTAGCTATCATCAGATCAAAACCTATGGCGAAGTCTAAGACTTCCTCTCCCTCCTGGTTCCTACTACTATATCCGAAACCCCCATGAACCACCTCGAAACTTGCACTTGATATACCTACATGGCCATTAAGATCACCTCCTATAAAGAGCTTCTCGCTACTAGGGACAGCTCTAACCAAGCGATCTAAGTCTTCCCAGAAAAGCCGCTTAGCACTCTCATCATGGCCTACTTGAGGGGCATACGCACTAATTACGTTTAAGATTATATCACTAATGACAAGTTTAACTAAGATGATCCTATTCCCTTGCCTTCTCACCTCCACCACACCATCCTTGAGGCTCTTATCAATCAAAACTCCTACTCCATTTTTATTTGAAGTTGTCCCTGTGTACCAGAGCTTGAAGCCGGTATTGTCCACCTCCTTCGCCTTCTGCCCCTTCCATTTAGTCTCTTGGACGCATAAGATATTTACACGCCTCCTAACCGCTGATATGCAGTGGAATCAATTATCAGTCAAACTAGTACCAATAACATCTGAAAGCATAATTTTCCAATTACAAATTTGCATAACTTGTTTAAACTAACTCTGAGTTTAAAAATATATTTCTGCCTCAATAGATTTTTTATTACCACAGTTAGTGCCTCCCATTCTCACCTATTTTAGCACTGTAGTGCTTCAGATAACATCTTGCATATATAGTTTATCACTCTACTTAAAGTCTGAAATTATACACAACTCTTGTTATAGAGTAGTTAACGGTCCTAATCTGCAATGAAATTAACTGCAGTAACAAAACCAATAAGGCTAGCTATGGTCTGACTTATTCTCTTCACAATTTGGGTAAACAAATAGGAAGCCAAACTGAAAAATGTGCATGCCATAGGTCTATTCTTATGTCACAAGGCTAACTAAACGTTCAAACTTATATAGCAGACCAGTGCTTTCAATCTCTACTCATATTTTACCATAACACATGACATGTTCTTTTTGCTGTTTAGATGATAACTACTGCAGATTGTCAATTTGGCCTGAACACATTCACATTGCCAGTTCTCAATGAGGTAGGTAACTAAAAAATCAAATGGACATTTATGCGTTTTGTCAGTTCCCAATGAGGTAGCTAAAATCAAATAGACATTCATGCTAACAAGCTACAGCATGCAAACAAGCTGAAAATGGCTTAATACTCAGCAACTTATTGCTTCAGGAAAATCATGGGAGGGCAATTACTTCCCAATATGCAGACCCAGGCATAGTTTTATGCAATCACTGTACATAAAACCTTAACCGAAAGAATTGAACACAAAACAAATTTTAGAATCATTATGCTCCAATAGACACAAACAGCCAGGCTACTCTGAGGAAAGAATAGGCAAAATTATTCGACCTGGGTTTCCTTCACGGTGTACCGCTCTAGAAGAGTCTTCTTGTCTGCTGGTGTCAGGACCACGTGCTCTGGCACTAGGACATGGTTCTTAATGTTGACAAGAAGTTCAGCTTCCTGGACAGCATCACAATAAGAGTCAGCCACAGTTTTCGCAAGGAGCAGCGCACATACTGACATAGAGATATACCAATGCAATGAAGTAAAGAGAAATTAGAGAGTGGACCTGGAAGACCTCGAGGTGGTATTTCTGGGAGACCTCCTGAACGGCGCTGCGTGCGAACGCGCTGAGCGCCTGCTGCACGACGAGTATGCCAGCGAAGACGTTCTCCTGCTTCATCTTCTCGACGTAGCTCCTGATCGTCTTCACCCCGGGCTTTGCCTCATTGGGGTAGAACACGTAGATCTGCAGGGGTAACGCACGGCTAGGGTTACGCCGAGGCGGCGGCGGCGGCGTATGGGGGAGCAGCGGAACAGGGGAGGGACCTGGTCGGAGGAACCGTTCGACAACTTCACAGCGCTCATGGCGAGGTCTTCGCGGCGGACGGGGTTGCCGTAGCGATCGATGAACACGTTCCTTGCGAGATTGATTTCTTCCTCGTCGACCTTGTATCCGCGGTCGCGCAGCATCTCAAACACCGTGCGGCGGATGCGGAAGAGCCGGCTCGTCTCCTCATCCGAGGACGCCATCCCCCTCTGCTTCCTCTCCTTTCAGCTAGTTCCCGGTGGAAATAGAAGGGGGGTTTAGGGCGATGGAGCGGCGCCGGCGCGGACGAAGGCGGGAGCTGCGCGCGGGCGACGGCAGGTAGGGTTTGCCCGTTTGGGGTTTATAGCGGAAGGAAGAAAGAGTACGCGGCGGCACCGAATGACGAGGAGTGGTCAGTCGCATGCGTTCTTGGCTGGGCCTGTGCGGTCCTTTGGGTTTGACGACCCGGTCTCCGCCCCTGTGGTCGCTGAACGGACTGATTTGGCGTCCATAGTGTCTGAAAATGGGCCTCCATCATCCGATGGGCCGATTACTGAGGGTGCCATGGCCTGCGACCCCATCGATGCAGACGAGCTGGCAACTGTCGATGTGCAAACTGCTGCCTCCTTCAAAACTTCATATGGGGAAGGGTCGCCTCAAAAAAAAAAAAAACTTCATATGGAAGGGATACCTTTGTACGACGACGACACTTCGCATCAGGCATCCGTTTGCCCACCGCAACGGCGGACCCATCCGTGGAGAAAGCGGCGACACCCCCGTCGCCAACTCGCCATGGCGACCGACCACCGCGCGTCGCTCCTCCCCTTCGCCGCCGCCCTCCTTGTGCTGCTCCTCGCTGGCGGCGCCGCGGCGGACGACGCCTCCAGCGACGACGACGCGGGGACTTCGCGGACGCCCGGCTGCTCCAACAAGTTCCAGCTGGTAATGGCTTTGCCCCTGCCCCTTGCTTACTCGATTCGCGGCCCTTCCTCATTAATTAGGTCACTACCGGTAGTAGTTGGTTTTGGAGTTCCCGGAGTCCTGTAGTTGGTAGGTAGAGGTGCGATGCTGAGATCTGGCTGATGATCGGGTCGTGTAGAGGGATTTGTGGATGTAGTAAGGCCTGTCTGCAGGCATATGACTAATTTTTAGCCAGCTATTTTTTTAGTACTAGCCCATCCAAACATGGGGCTAATAGGTGGGCTATTTTTTTTAAAAGAGTTTTACCTCTGCTTTTAAGAAAGCATAGTAACCGATACAAGAATGGGGATACAAGTTTAGCCAGTAACAAAAGAACAAAGTGCTGAGCCTAGTACAGAATCTAAATTTCGAAGATGTCTGTAGACTCCAACAAGCTAGGCTTAAAACTCTTCATCCAGCTCATGATATCATCCTTCACATGCAAAACCCGCTGCCTCCTTTAGTAAGACGCCCCACTTCTGCAGTAAGGATAGCGCAACATATATCACATCAGTCAGAGCTTTTGGAAACCTTTGCTCAATAGCCATCTTGTTCCTAGTAGTCCAAATTGCCCAAGCAAAACCTGCAAATAGAAACATGATCAATCTAATGGGCAAGGGCCCCTTGCCCTACAGCCAAGTCTCAGATAAATGCTTCAATGATTTTGGACAGAATTTCCAGTGAAAGACTCCCCTCAAAACCCCCCAGATCCAGTGAAATGGATCATGTTAGGTGGTTGTTGCTTGGGCAAAAAACTAGTTTTTTTTGAAATATTCATATATATTTAAGTAAAATTGGAACATCTTTTCAGTTTTCTAAACTTGTTTTGTCCTTTTGTATTCAGTAACAAGAAACTCAGTACATGCCATATTTCTTATACTTTTTACTTCACTTTTAAAACAATCAAAAGTCCACACCGCTTTGAAATGTACCACTTGGTCCGTTATTCTATTTTTGTCGAAAATAGCCCTGATCCTGTTTCCCCTCAAATACCCAAAATACCCTTTTCTCTTTCTTATGTTCCAGCTTTTCTCCAGGTTAAGGTGAAGAATTGGGTGAATGGGACTGAAGGTACAACTGTTGTTGGCCTAAGTGCAAAATTTGGAGCTCCCTTGCCAAGAGATATTCATGAAGCAAAAAAATCATTTGCTGTCCTCGCAAATCCAATTGACTGTTGCTCCAACTTGACATCAAAGGTTTCACTTTAACACCATCAGTAGTAGGCTTTTTATTTCCCATGGTCGTGCTATCAGCATAATCCTAATAAAGAAAGCATGTATTCCATAAGTTTGTTCTAAGTTAATCCTTGTCACTGTAGTTAACAAGTTCAGTTGCTATAGCAACACGTGGGGAATGTGCTTTCATGGAAAAAGCAAATACTGCTCAGGCTGGTGGTGCGACCGGTTTACTAGTTATCAATGATAATGAAGGTATAACAAGAATGTGTCATGTATTTTCATTTTTCTGTCCAAATAGTTTGATATTCCAAATATACATGCAAGTTTTTTTTACAGAAAGTAATCTGTATCATGTTTCTAGAGCTTTACAAGATGGTTTGCGGTGAGACTGACACTTCCATTAACGTGACAATACCTGTTGTCATGATACCACAGTCAGCAGGAAAGAAGTTGAAGAACTTCTTGCATCATGGAGCAAGTGGCAAGTTATTCTTAAATTGTCATTCCTTTTGTTGTAAAGTATAGCATGATTTTTTTTCCTTCTATGTTGCTCTAGTGGCGGTGTTCAGTACTACCTCCATCCCAAAAAGGATGCAATTCTAGGTCTGGTCAATGTCAAATTATCTTAAGTTTGACTAAAGGGGCATACCCAGTGCAGAGAGCTCCCATTCTGTGAGGGGTCTAGGGAAGGGTGTCAGTGGCAAGCCTTACCCTCGCCTGTGCAAAGCGAGGAAGTTTATAGAAAATATTAACATGTATGAATCCAATTAGGTATACTGTAAAAATATGTTTAATGACGAATCTAATGATACTTATTTAGTATGATAGATATTAGTATATTTTTATATAATAATTTTGGTCAAACTTCAAATCATTTGGTTTAACACTACTCTAGAATTGCATCCTTTTTGGGGCGGAGGGAGCAATTTCGTATCTAAACAATTGCTATGTGCTTTTTGTAGTCATTCCATAGGTAATTGTCTTTTGCATAAGATATATATTGCCAACTGACAGAACAAAAAATAATGTTTCTTGAACTCATTGTGTGCCAGGCAAACCTGAGATATGATTTAGTAATCATGTTATAAGGTAGTACTTGTGATGAGACATCAACTTAAATTAGATAATGCTAACATGTACAGTATTGCAAGAAATCTCTATTTTATCTTTTTAAGTAAGATAGCTGTCTGTAGTTTGATGCTATTAATATCAGGTTTGACTCTTGTGTCCTGTTCATCTGTGATCATCCACTGATCTTTTAAAAAGGTAAATTTCTATAGAGCATAAGAGAAATATGCACTACGTGGGTAGCTCCTAGCGCCTATTTGTTGATAAGGTGGGGACTTGTGCTAGGTGTCTTGGTGACCAATCATTAAAAGGGCAAAAAATTATTCACAGATGAGCCCAGACTCCTTATTGGGACTACACGCTGATTATAACCAACCAGTGTTATTAAATCATCCAATTAATCATGATTAGTCCTCCTAATCGCTACCTTGGACTTGACTAAGTGCTACGACCCGATTTTTTTTTTTCGAACACGCAGGAGAGCTGCGTATCATTATATATTAAGAAGAAGAAAAGGGGGTGTAAAACCCCATAACCCAAAAACAACAACACCACACACACCACACCACACTCAAGAAACCACTGCTCGCCTATTACATCAAAAAAGACTTGACCTCGACCGAGAAAGAGAGTCCTAGTTTGCACTTGGCACTAGAGCGAGGAGATGAGAAATTCCTCTAGCCCCAGTCAGACTCCATAGAAGTATCTCCTCTCTAATGAGCAACAAAACACCATTCAGGTTGGGGGTAATCCCATCAAACACGCAGCGATTGCGATGATTCCAGATTGACCAAGCCACCAAAATTATGATAGAATTGAGACCTTTTTTAATCTGACCATCCACTCTAGAAACTGAACTTTCCCACCAGTCATTAAAGGAGGTGTCGTCAGGCTGAGGGGATAGGGGCTGCAAACCAAAACTCTGCAGGATGATGAACCAAACTTCCTGAGTGAAAACACAAGAGACTAGCAAGTGGTCGATTGTCTCCTCAGCTTGGTCACAGAGTGGACAGCATTCAGGGTGAGGCAGCCCCCTCTTGGCGAGGCGATCAGCTGTCCAACATTTGTTATGGGCAACCAACCACATGAAGAATTTACACTTGCCAGGTGCCCAATTCTTCCATATTCTTTCCCATGGTCTGAACTGAACTGCACCAATGAACAGCCCCTCGTATGCAGATTTTGCAGAGTATTTTCCTGAAGACGAAAGTTGCCAAGTATGTGAGTCCTCGACCTCTGGCTGCAGTACAAAATCTGAAAGAAGGTCCCATAGGAAGAGGTATTCAGTCAACACAGCCACTGTAAATGCTCCCTGCCGTATATCAGAAATCCATCTCATTTCAGTAAGGGCTTCAAACACAGTCCTTTTCTTTGCTCTGTTGGACACTGTCCTGAATAGGTGAGGCACTAGTAGAGCCAAACGTTGACCATGCAACCATTTATCGGTCCAGAAAAACGTGTTCTTCCCATTCCCGACTTCTGAGATGATGGCCATAGAGAAGAAAGCCTTGACTGAAGGGTGAACTTGGATGGGGAAGGCTGCCCATGGACGATCTGGTTCTGTTTTTTGAAGCCAAAGCCAACGCATCCGTAATGCGCATCCCAAATTCTGAAGATGTGAGATACCAAGCCCTCCAAGTTCAGTTGGCCAAGTAACTTTAGGCCAAGCCACCAAACAATGACCACCGTTAGCTTCTTTTCTTCCTCTCCAAAGAAATCCCCTTCGAACTTTATCAATAGCTTTAAGAGCCCAAGAATTCTTCGCCCAGCCTTTGTTAACAGATCAGCTTTCCATCCAGGGAGCTGATCCGCTATTCTATCAATAATCGGCTGAATTTGAGATCTTGTCAGCTTACACAAGGAAAGGGGAACTCCGAGATATTTGCATGGGAAATCCAAGGACTGGCAGGGAAGACATTCTTGTATTACCTCATTGTCAGATTCTGTACACTGAATGGGAAAAACATTACTCTTTTGTATATTTGTTTTCTGACCAGAAGCCTCACCGAAGAGATCAAGGAGGTCCAGTGTAACACCAATGTCGCTGGCAGAGGGGTGTAGAAAAATAACCACATCATCAGCATACAAGGAGATTCGATGTTGCAAAGCTCGGCTGCGAGGGATTGTAGCAGACCCTCATCAGATGCTTTTTTCACCATGTAGCATAGAATATCCATAACCAGTATGAAGAGCATCGGGGACAGTGGATCACCTTGCCGAAGCCCGCGCCGATGCAAAATCTCGAATAATTTTCTGGTCGTTCGATTAGTCGGACAACTATGTGGTGAACGACCAAAAACATAAAGGGGCTGGGCTGGGCAGCTGATGAGCTGCATCTGGAATGGCTTGGGCCACTTGGTCTTATTTGTTTCAGCCCAATTTGGAATCCTAGTTGGAGCCACCACCTGAACCCTCGGTCCCTCACCCTAAGCAGCTCAGGGCCTGTTTGGTAGAGCTCCTCTTGCTCTAGATTCTATGGGGAAGCTGATTCTCTGAGGGAAGTGATTCTTTGACTGAAAATGTTTCTCTATTGTTCTCTCTAGAAATGTTTCTCTGTTGAAATAGTCACCTGGCAAGAATAGGTGAAACCGTTTGGCTATTGATCCAGATTCTCCTTGAAATGAACTATAATCACTGCGAAACACCTATTTGGGTGATTCTCATTCCTAGTTCAAAACAGAGAAACATTTCTTGGTGTTTCACGGAGAATCGCTACATTAGAGAATCCAAAACGTTTCTGTCATCCAAATGCACCCTTAACAATGTTGTCCCTAGTGTGTCCTTGGTAGTGTAGACTGTAGAGGGTGCAGAGGGACCTAAGGTAGGGGCACCTGGCGTAGAATTGGGGCTCATGGGCTCCAGACTCTAGGGTTGGTGTTCTTACGCCTCAGTTGTTTCCTTTGTTCAAGTGTGTCTTAGTCTAGGTTGTGTTGTGTCGTGTGTGTGGCATTGTACATTTAGTACTGTCTCTTAATGAATTGACATGCACCTGTTATGTATCTTTTGAGAAAAAAGCTGATATATTTTTAAAATGGGGCTGATCTAAGACGGAGCCAGATTTTAGTGGTGCCCTAGAAGATGAACCATGTTTTTCTGCTGTCTTCTGGTAAAACTGGAAATTACTTTTATCATTCCTCTTTTTTAATGAATAGTTTGTCACTACTTTTTATTGTATTCGCTCATCCTGCACAATTGTTGAGTTTGCCCAATAATATTTGTTTATGGGTATGAAGCTCTCAAGTGATTTCTGTTACTTCCAAAATTGACACAGCTGTTTGTGGCAGGTGGTCCTGTAGAAATGGTGACTAGCCTAAGTTATATGTTCCTTTTGACTTAACTATCCTACACCAGAGTATGCATGATAATGAGAAATGTTTTCTATCGTCGCAGTGGAAGTACAGCTATATTCACCAAATCGACCAACTGTGGACCTTTCAGCATGCTTCTTATGGATAATGGCTGTAGGCACCATAGTCTGTGCTTCACTCTGGACTGAATTTGTTACATGCGAGCAGGTTGATGAGCGTTATAATCAGCTGACCAGAAAGGTTTGGACTTGTGCCTACCCAAAGTGAATGGACTTTGATGTTTGTATTTTTATATACACTCAAACGCATTCATTCCCATTGCTTCAGGCCATTGAACATCTATAAGTTAATATCAAAGGGACATTAGTACGATCTTAGGTGAAGGAGCTTGAATTCAGTATCTTGCATGAGTGGGTTGTATGCAAGGTACATAATGTTATACCTACCACTAGGGAGGGTATGGACAAATCCATGCTTGTCCATGTCCATGTCCATGTCCAAATCCATGTCATCATGATCCATTGTTACCCTCCCCAATATTACCCATTCCCATTGGGTAATAATCAATCTTATACATATTCATTGCTTTGAGTTGAACTACCGGCTTCTATTACTATTTTATACATATACGTACATGTGAGCTCCACGTAAAAGCTGACCCTTGGAATGAAAACCTCGCGTTCACACCTTAAAATTTTAGTGAAATTGATTGAATACTGTAACTTTGTGCAGATTTACAAGACTAGATCTATATGTGGGACCCATGTACCCTAAAATTAAAAACCTCATGTTCACACTTAAAAATGATCAAAACTGATTGTTTTTATTTTTGAGATGCCTCGGTATGATAGCAGGCTACTTTGTATAGACTCGTGCGGCTATATTCAAATGTGGGCCCAACGTCAAAAGCTTGACCCTAAAATAAAAAAACCCGCTCACACCTTAAAATTTTCATGAAATTGACTCAAATTTGTTGGAGATGACTTGTTATAATGGGTGGCTACTTCATGCAGATGTGTGGCTAGATATATATGTGGACCCCACATCAAAAGCTGGGCCCTAGAATTAAAGATTTTGTGTTCACACATTAAAATTTGAGTGAGATTAAATAAAATTTGTTGTAGATGATTCAATATAGCAGTCTGGTTTTTTGTACAGATTAATGCAGCAATGGGTCCCACATTAGAAACCCAAAAGTGAAACAAACTGTGTATTATTTGATCCACCCATTTCTACTAATAGATTATTACTTGAGCTGAAGACTTACCCATGGATAATTCACACCCCATGGCCCATACCTTATCTTTTCTATTGGATTAAAAAAATTTACCCATACCCTACCCAAATGAGATGGGTAAGGGTTTGAATATGGATAATGGGTACCCAACAACATGTATAATTGATGTGTTGCTAGTCAAATGGATCATGTAGGAATGGGCTAAATAAGACATACAAACCAGAAGCCATGCAACATGGTTTACTCTTGTGCTTTCATATGAACAAGTTGCCCTGAGCAATGACATTGTGACTCCAGACGACGTTGTTATGAATTTTGGATTTCGATGTGAACCAATTGTATTCTTGTCATCATCACTTGGTACTTTTTCGTAAACCCCTGTATTTTTGCAGGCGAACACACAAAAACTGAAAAACATATCTTGTTCTCAACCATGTATTTTGTGCTTACAAATGCTCCTTGTGTAACCACTGCACATGCCCTCTCATGACAAATTTATCCCTTCATATTAAACAGGATGGACCTGATACGGGAACAAACTACAGAGAAGATAAAGAGATCTTCGAGATCAGCGCCAAGGGTGCTATCGTTTTTATTATAGTAGCTTCAGTTTTCCTCCTCCTTTTGTTCTACTTCATGTCATCTTGGTTCGTTTGGGTGCTAATTGTACTATTCTGCATTGGTGGTATTGAGGTATTCCCTCCTTTCAGGCACATAAATTCCTCTATCTTTGTACTAGTGCATGTTGATATGTATTTTTCCCTTTTGTTGGGGAGTTCAGCTCTGAGTTTAATGGTGATATTTTCTTGCAGGGTATGCATGTTTGCTTGGTCATGCTTCTAGCTAGGTACCAAATATATCAATTTTGATAAAGCAATTCAGTCAATGCTCCCTTTATTTTTATACCATCATCCTATATACTTCATATAACAGGATTTTTAAGGACTGTGGACGAAAGACTGTACAACTCCCTTTTTTGGGAGAGATCTTGCTCTTATCTGTTGGAATTGTACCATTTTGTGTGGTGTTTGCAATTCTCTGGGCTGTGTATCGCCATGCTTCATTTGCTTGGATAGGCCAAGACGTTCTTGTAAGAAAATCTTGACTTACAACCTTTCTTGTGTTCTGTTCCTTTGTTCTGTTCTTTTCTCCTGGTGCTGCATGATAGTTTCCATACTTCTCTTCGGTGGCATGCATGGTTATTAAGGCGTTGCCTAGGCGATAAGGCATGCTGGAAATCTGGGCGTCCCTGTCATCATGGCCAAAAGTCAGCGGAAGAGAGGAAGGGAGAACAGAGGAAGAACGAGAGGGTAGAGGGCAAGCAAGGCCAAGAACCGGCAGCTGCTGCCGTCCTCGCTGTCTCCGGTGCCGGGGGCCAGCGCAGCACTTGCTGCAGCACAGCCGCTCTGGAAGGGGACTACAGAAATGGTTGATTTGAGGGTGTAGAGCAGTGAGGAAGAAGCAGGAGGGAGAAGTTTTGGGCGGCGGTGTATCTGGAGAATGAGAGAGAGAAGCAAGCTGCACCAATGGAGGGAGGGAGCACTCACATGAGGCAGAGGGTGTCTGATGTATCCATGTATGTCACGACAGGGGAGGGTAACGTGGGCTGGCTGATGGGCTTGGGCACCCTTCTTACTCCTTTTTTTTCCCTTTTTTTTCTCAGCCACCCTGTTGTTTTGCAATTTGTTAAATTGGTATGGTGTCGCCTTTCCTCGCCTTATCACCGCCTAGGCGATTGAAAGGGGGTGGCTCACCACAGCTTGCCTTACCGCCTTAATAACTATGGTGGCATGTGATGGACTGCAATGTACCATAAAGCAAAAGTTCATATTCAAATGGTGGAACGATATAAGATAGACGTTTTTTCTCAAACACCAGAGTCGTAAATAACGTATTGTCAGTTCTAAGGCCAATGGTAATCCATTTCTTGAATTGCCAGTTTAGTCAGATATGATATGATGAGGTTTTCATGTATAATTTTCATCATGCCAATGAGGTGGCTCCTTTCAAAATATTTTGTGTTCGAAGAACCTTGCCGCACGTATATATAAGAATGGGTTTGCATTTTCTACAAAATCCTATTATCCCCAAAGGTCAAATTACTTGATTGGTCACTACTGTATGAAACTATCATGTGCAATAAACATAAGCATGATGTTGTAGTTCTAATGTGAATCTATATGAATCAGTTAGAGATTGCAGGTTGCTTAGGCATGTTGGTACAACATAACTTCCTTTCAAATGGCCCGCTGTGGGTGTTTACATGTACCTTTTGCCATGGAATACAACTCATATGTTGAGTTTCAAACATGGTATTCGTGTTGAAGACAAAATTCTAGCTTCTAACTCAAAATCTGCTGCCTTGATCCACCTTTGGTGGAATTTGCAAACCTCTTACTAAGAAATCCCAATATAATCTGTACATTAGATATGGAGATGCAAAGCAAAATGTTTCCACATTTGTTTGAATTAGGATGTAATACCATATTTCAAAGCTGGATATCATGCATGTGTGAAAACATAAAAGTATGCTGTTTGAGTATTTTAAACTGTTGGATAGTTTGTCTAAAGAGGATGATCTCATTTGTGCTTACCCTCTATGGTTGGACCAGTTTAATAATTTTCATATTAAATGCTTGCTATTTTCAATTTGAAATCATACTGCTTTGACCATTGCAAAACTAACTACATGTTATTGATCATGTTTTCTGCTTATTTCTCCCAGGGTATCTGCTTGATGATAACTGTGCTTCAGATGGCACGCTTACCAAATATCAAGGTATTGGCAACAGTTCGCTGATTTTTATCAAGTAAGAATTTTAGTGATCTTATCTGCACCATAAAAATCTCGAACTGTATTTTGGCAGGTTGCATCAGCACTTCTTAGTGCTGCATTTGTGTATGACATCTTTTGGGTGTTCATTTCACCTCTTATATTCAATGAAAGCGTCATGATTGCAGTAAGTGTATTGATCAATTCTTTCAATGAAGCTTCTCTAAATGGTGATTCTTTAGTACCACAGGTTGATATATAACATAGCTTTTGTGGTTAATTGATCAAATTGTCTTGCAATTTGCAACAAGATGGGAAGGCCTGTTCCTTTCAACCTCTGATGTTCCTTTCAATCTCTGATCCAAAAACAGATGTTTAGGGTTTAGGGTACATTGCAGAAAGTACTCCAAAGTCCAAATGATAAAATATCATGTTCCTGTGTTAGTTCATATTCACCATGGTCCATGGATTGCGATGTACAATCAAGCAAAAGTCCTTATTCTCAATTTGAAGTAAATGTTTTAGAGTTTCGACATCAATTATGAAAAAGGCCTGTCTTTGAGACAGCCTCAAAATCATATTTTATGAATTAAACTAGCATATAATTAGAGAATGTTTTTTTCAAATGTGTGCATAGGACATTGTCCAAAATGTAATCTGTCAACAATTTGGGAGTTGATATAATACAGTGTAGTGAAATTGCACTTCAGCAAAAACATGCACAATGACACTTTTAATGGCAGCATTAGATGCACCGGCCGCCTTATCTAGTTGTTTTTCCACCAAAGGTGATTTACTGGGGTTTGGAGCCCATTGGTGTCTCAAGTCAAATCTTCGCTTAGCGCAGAACTTGACCCGATGGTCATAGTTGAAACAGTAATAGCATCTCAATTTATTTGTGCAATCCTGGATAACGTGGCCATCACCCAAGCATTTATAACAGACACGACTATAAAGTCTAGGTTGGTAGTTTAAGTGTCCACCTCGATCTGAGACTCCCCCTAGTAAACAGACAGGCGGCGCCGTGCTGGAGATGCTCACAGCCTTGGTGTTAATGAGAAGATCTCCTTTGAGATTTTGAAAGACCCTCTTAACTGAAATATCCATGTTGACATGATGACCACCAAGAATCCCTTAGGAGTTGAATCTGAATGATGCTTGAGGCATGAAGGGATGGGGGAGAGTCCAGCCCAATCATTTTGTGAAGGTTGAGAGGAGCCAATCACAGATGGAGAACTATCAACAATAGGACAGAACATGATTCCAATCTTTATCACTGAGTGAAGTTCCTTGGGCTTGGATTTGAAAATGGGCGAATCTTGAACAAGCTTCTCATGGAAAACATAAAACAACCATTTTTGATGAATTCTTCTTCATGTTATGCTTGCCAATAATAGGTGACCAGCTTGCCTCTTCTTCGAGTTCCCATTTCTTTCTTTGACCCAATCTTCACCACCATCTCTCCATAAGTGAAAATAAACATCCAAATTATCTGTGGTGATTCTTTTGAGAGCTCGAACCAGAAAACCCACATCCTTGGAAGCAACTGAGAAGCAAAAATGACGATCTTGCAGATACGTGACATGAAAACTAGCCGGAGTGCCTCCGAGACAACAGTGAAGCGCCATGCTGACAGACTCTTCAGTCAGTCTGAAGGGATAGCGGCATAAGATGGCGACCAGGAAGAAAGATCCCTTCAGCGAGGACGAAGGATGGTGAACAGAAGAGGCAAACTTTCGGAACACATCAGCCTCAAAGCGCTTACCGACTGAGAAATCCCAGTTACGGACCAGCTTGGCAGGGTGCACATCCTCTTCAAGTTCCACAAGAGCACCAGGGGAGCTAATCCGGCGATTCATCAAGAACAAAATCCAAGAAAGAACACAACCAGGGATGGGGGGACGAGGCAATAGCAGAGCACAGAGGTTGGGCACGACAAGGGGAGCAGCAGCGGCGGAGGAGAGGAGAGCAAAGATGCTTACAAAAAACATCCATTGGGGGTGGCGAGTGGGTCCTCATCAGCGTCGCATTGCACCGACCAGTCCCATCGCTGGTTGACCCTCAGCAGCAGCGTGGTGGCAAGAGCGAAGGCCCCTCGCGGGTTGGGGCAGCCCGTGCGCCGTGCGCGAGCCGTGCATGGTCATCCACAGAGGTGGCGCGGTCGAGCAAGAGGTAGACGTCGCGGGGTGGTCAGTGGCGAGGAGCAGCCTCTGGAGTTGGTCGGTATCGCCCGCAGATCCTGTTAGGAGGAATGCGAGCGTGGGCGGGGCCGGTCCCGCGGAGGCAACACCCCGAAATTTCAGTATCCTTAGAAAGCTCTGTTTTGGTTTAGAGTATGCTTGCTTTTGACTGGTTATATGTGTGCATAATATAATTGCGTAGATATCACCTGTCCATTCATCTAATTATCAACGTAATTACCTATACAGTGATTGTGATCAGCTCATCAGCCAACATTTGCTATACCTTCTACCCATTGAGTCCTCTGATTATTTTTGTTGTATTTATGCTTGCTTTGGAAATTACTCAGGTTGCTCGAGGTGATAACACTGGGGAATCAATTCCTATGCTCCTAAGGATACCCCGCTTCTTCGATCCATGGGGTGGCTACGATATGATAGGCTTTGGTGACATTATCTTCCCTGGATTGCTTGTTGCATTCAGCTATAGGTATGTGATTTTGCCATATACATTATTTACTTCCTTGTGATCCATTAGTTCCACTAAGGCTGCACGTATAGAACAATATAGTTGAGCGCTAGTAGTCTATCACAGCCGGACCCTGATTGTTTCCTGCTAAATGCAATGTTGATGTTAAGAAGCATAGTTGAGCATTCAAATTAATTTATCGGTTACAACACCTAGGATTTTAAGGGAAGCATAGCTAAACTAAATTCAGGATTAGTAGATGACTTTTCTTTATTTTCTTATATGGATTTGTCTTTTCCAGTTTTAGGAAATGTGTGGAATACTACTCTAATGAACTGTCATTATGCTTG